>OY728153.1:914848010-916162440 GCA_963277665.1 Viscum album
GACAATCAGGCGCCGCCTCCTCGGCAGGCCCCTCCGGCCCCTCTTCAGGCCAGGCCCCAGGGCCCCATATCCGGAAAGAAGGCACCAGACTTATTCGTTTAACAAAAATCAGGTCCCTGGCTATTTCCGAAGTGCTCTAGAGCAAGGGATTGTGCGCTTGCCCGAATACAGAAGGCCGGCAGAGGAAAATCTCACCGATCACCCAACTACTGCCCTTATCATCGGTTTCTGGGGCACACCCTCAAGCAATGCTATGTGTTTAAAGACTAGATGAAGACCAGGTCAATAAAAACATATTCAAGTTGGGCCCGACACCAGCGCAAGTGGCGGGTGTCTTTGCAGGATCAGAGATCGGCAGCGACAGCGAAGGTGAGTGGCAGCAGGTCCCCAGCCGCGGATCCGGAAATACGACTACTGGATGGCTTGAAAAACCGTCGTCCGTGCCCAAGGTATCATCTGGGCATGCCTGAAGCAGTCGGAACCTTCAGAAGAAGTAGCCGGTGCCTCCACATCATCTTCACAGTCGGCCCTTCCCAAAAGGGCAAGCAGCGGCGACGCAAGAAGAAACAACGCGCACCGCCGGTGCCGTCGTCATCCCGCACTCTAAGCGATTTATGCCCCCTGAAATGGGGATTCCTCCCAGAATCTGCCCAGCGGTGGATGACTCCTCGAGCGACAGCCAGGGGTACGCTTCGGTTAACACCGTGGAGCTGGTAAAGCCCTATATGACCCCCAACGAGGGGGAACGTCAGGCAGAACTCCCCAACATTCCCAGCCGATGTCAATGTTAGCGGAATCGCAACCGTGCCGGTCATCGAGATACGTCAGCAGGCACTTTTGGCCAAACCGTGCACGCTACTGAGACCAGGCAGTAGGCTCAGCGCAGATCTCAGCACGCGCAACCCCATCTAACGCCCTCGGCTCTACCTCCACCGCCGTTCGTGCTACTGGATCGGGGAGAGCTGCCTCGTTCGCATCACGGTCAGTCTTGCCCGGCTATAGGCCAGCCTCCGCTGTCCAATCCTAGTCCGGTGACTACTCTACAGGCTTCTACTAGTAGGAAGCAAGATGTGCCCAGTACTAGCCTATTTCCAGTTCAACCGGCAGGACCCGCTATGCCTCCAAATGCCGACCGACCTCCTGTAAGCAGAGGTTCGTGTTTAGCACGAAAGTATGATGTCCTGAAGCACCTGGCCGGCATTCCAGTGAGGCTCTCCATCCTTGAGGCCCTTCGACTGCCATCCGAAATGCACGAGGAACTTTATGAGGCCCTAAGGACCCCCCTCTAGTTTGAGACGGAGGTGGCAGCTGCAGAAGCCTTCCATACCGAGGCGATTGAAAATGCCGAATGTCAGGCAGTTATCTCATTCTCTGGTGAAGATGAGGACCCTCCTATACAGGGGCACATTCGCCCGCTATACATCACTGGCCACTTCAATGGCTTGGAAATCTGCCGCTGCCTCGTTGACACGGGTTCCAGAATCAATTTAATTCCAACCCAGACGTTGCGAAAGCTGGTTCTGTCTGAAGGTGATTTAACTCCCTCTTACCTCAGGATCCAGGGGTACGACAGGACCGAGAAAACCCCAGTCGGCAAGATCCTCCTGAAGACTCAGTTCAGTGGATTAATTTCCATCACTGAGTTCATGGTCGTCTCTCAGGACATCACCTACAACGCATTGATGGGTAGGCCATGGCTCCATTTGCATGCGGCTGTCCCTTCATCGTATCACCAGTGCCTCAAGTACTCTCTCAACGGTCGAGTAGGCGTGCTCCAAAGAGACGCATCCCCTTTCGCTTTTTGTGAGGCCCGCTACATAGATGTAGGTTATTACAAAAGTAAGGATAAACAGATCCTAGTAAGCGAGGATGAACCCACCCCGGTCACAAGTGATCCCTGGGCAAGCATGGATGACACCTACATCCTCCCGATCCACCGGTTGGAGGCCACGAACCCCGACATGGGGCAATGTTTTTTTGTTTCGGGTACGCAAGGAAGGCATGTTCCCGTGTCCAAGCGACGGCGGAAAATCACCTCGTACTCCTACATCAACCAGGCTCGGGTGATCCCGGAATCTCCTACCCTTATACGGTACCAGGACATCAAGCTGATGACAACGGCGGTGCGCCATACGTGTCTCTTCCGCCGGGATGGAATCCACCGACTCAGGCTGACACACCACCACTGCTTTGATATCATCAAACGGGGCCCCTTAGGCCAAAGGCCAGATGGGATAGGGTCGACTGCCTTCATTGCTGTGGTCTCGATGGCAAGTGAGTCTCCCGATGTGATGACCGCTGCTGCCTGAGCCAGCACCAGCTGCCCCGTGGATCTTTATAGCCCAGAAGTACCTTCCGTCGTGGGAAGTCCCCCCACGGGTGGAGAGGAAGACCTGGAGGATGCTCCCCCCTCCTTTGAAGAAGGCGTCTCTACCACGGTTGATGAACTGGTACAGGTGAACCTTGGCAGCGAGGCAGATCCGAGACCCACATTGATCAGTGCAGCCATGTCCCTCGAGGAGTGGCAACGGTACGTAGACTTCCTCAAACAGCACCGTGATGTGTTTGCCTGGAGTTACGATGAGATGCCAGGGCTGGATCCCCAGGTGGTCGTCCACCGTCTGGGCCTCCCGACAAAACATCATGGGTTTAAGCAGCCTCCCAGGAAGATGCACCGTTCTCATGGTGCCATGGTTGAGGCCGAAGTTGATAAGCTAATAAAATCTAACTTTGTTAAAGAGGTCCAGTACCCCAAGTGTCTTTCCAACATTGTGCCAGTCAAGAAGAAGAATGGGAAGATCAGAGTCTTCATCGACTTCCGTGATCTTAATCGCCACTGCCCAAAGGATGACTTCCCACTCCCAGTGACGGAGTTATTGATTGATGCCACGGCCGGGTTCCAGGCTCTCTCTTTCATGGATGGGTATTCCGGGTACAACCAGATCCGGATGGCCCCTAAAGACGAGGAGTCCACTGCCTTCAGGGCTCCCCAAGGTACCTTTTGCTACCAGGTTATGCCATTCGGTTTGAAAAATGTAGGTGCCACTTATCAGAGGGCCATGAATCGCATATTCAAACCGATCCTCAGGACATTGGTGGAATGCTACGTGGATGACCTCGTAGTCAAATCATGTCAGCTCCAGGACCATCTCAAAGACCTTGAGAAAGTGTTCAGTTTCCTCCATTCCCGTCACCTGAAGATGAACCCGTTGAAGTGTGCCTTCAGGGTCACCTCCGGGAAGTTTCTAGGCTTTGTTGTCAGATACCGAGGTATCGAGATTGACCCTAAGAAGATCAAGGCCATCAGCCAAATGCCTCCCCAAGCAACATTCAGGAGCTTCGAGGCCTTCAAGGCCACTTAGCCTATATACGCCGATTCATCGCGAATTTGGCCGGCAAGTGTAATCCCTTTTCCCGGCTCATGAAGAAGGGCAACGCCTACGAATGGGATGAGGAGTGCCGGGCCGCCTTCGAGGAAATAAAGCAGTATCTACTCCAACCTCTGGTCTTGATGCCACCCGTCTCCAGAAAGCCGCTGGTCCTTTATGTGACTGCCCTGGAGAGATCCCTTGGTGTGCTGCTCGCCCAGAAGAATAACGAGGGTACTGAGAACAGTCTCTACTATCTCAGCCACATGCTTCTCGATACGGAGGTCAGATACTCCCCCATCGAAAAGAGTTGCCTTGCGCTCGTATTCGTCGTGAAAAAGTTGTGACATTACCTGCAACACCATGAGGTGCAATTGGTCTCCCGGGTGGACCCACTGAAGTACATCCTGAACCGCCCCATGTTGACTGGCCGACTAGTACGGTGGGCAGTGATTCTCCAACAGTTTGATATCAGGTTTGTACCTCAGAAGGCCATTAAGGGACAGGCATTGACAGACTTTTTAGCTGCCCATCCAACCTCCGCGGATCAATCCCTGGACCTGGATTTCCCTGATGAGACGATCCTCTCGGTCGATCATGTTGTCCCGTGTTGGAAAATGCATTTCGACGGCACCTCCCGGAACCCCACCGGTAGGAGGCTCAACGATCCCAAGCTCAACAGAGTGGGACTGGGTATTGTCTTAATTACCCCGGCGCAGGCCGTCCTGCAATACTCATTCCTGTTGTCAGAAGGTTGTACGAACAACGAGGAAAAGTACCAGGCTCTCATCACTAGCCTCGAGTTGGCCCTTGAGATCCATGTTCCCCATCTACATGTGAAGGGAGATTCTGAGCTGGTAATCAAACAGGTTAATGGTGACTACGTCGTCAGGAAGCCAGATCGTGCATCGTTGCTGGAGTACACCCTCCTCCTAATGGCCCAATTCTCTACTCGACCAGAGGTTACCCATGTCCCACGGTCGCAGAACAGCCAAGCAGACGCCCTGGCTGGTTTAGCTGCGTCGCTCGCAGAACCCGAGCAAGATGATTTGATCATACATGTGGAACACCGGAGAGTCGTTTCCCCCATCACCCAAGAGGAAAATGAAGGCCTGCGGGTGAGTCATCTCACTGCCGGACCCTCTACGTCACGGGTCCCGGGTTCGTCAGACGCAGTGATTGAAGCCAGTCCCGACTGGAGGGCACCTTTTGTCGAGTATCTCCAAAATGGTTTCCTCCTGGACGATCGGGCCGAGTGCGAGCGAATCTGACGCCGCGCGCTGCAATTTACCCTCCAGAGCGGCCCCAGTCTTGAACAGGCCCTGTATAAGAGGAGTTTCTATGGTGTCCTCCTCCGTTGCATCCAAGGAGTAGAGATACCTCAAGTTATGCAAGAGGTTCACGCCGGTTCCCGTGGCGCCCATCAAGCTGGGCCGAAGCTGTCCCATCAAATTCGGAGGTTAGGGTACTTTTGGCCCTCTATGATCCACGATTGTATTGGGTATGCCAAGAGATGACATGCGTGCCAAGTTCACGCCAACTTCCTGTATCGGCCGCTGGAGCCCCTCCACCCCACCAAGTACTCTTGTCCATTTGCGGTATGGGGGCTTGATGTAGTGGGACCGTATCCACCGGCAACAGCCCGCCAGTGTAGGTTCATCCTGACTGCTACAGATTTCTTCTCCAAGTAGGAAGAGGCAGTTCCGCTCAAAGAGGTCAAGGCCCGTTCCATCGTTGACTTTGTGAGCTCCAATATTATCCACCGATTTGGGGTACCTCACGCCGTCCTCACCGATAACGGAACCAACTTCCGAGCAGCTGAATTAAAGAAATTGTACGCCAAGTACGACATTCGGTCGAACCATACCTCCCGCTACCACGCACAGGCGAATGGACAGATCGAGGCGTTCAATAAGACCCTCTCTAACATTCTGCAGAAGATGGTTGGTCAGAACAAGAAAAGTTGTCCGGAAAATCTCCCCAACGCCCTATGGGCTTACCGGACGACGAATCGCAACTCCACCCAGGTGACCCCATATTCCCTGGTGTATGGAGCTGAGGCTGTCCTACCCATTGAAATCCATCTGTCGTCGCTACGCACTGCAGTTTATGATCACCAGACATCAGATGAGGTAGCCGAGATCCGTCTAGCTGAATTGGAAGCATTGGACGAGAACCGGCTTCATGCCCTGCACAATCTGGAAAGGCACCAGGACAAGATAGCGAGGGCCTTCGACAAGAAGGTTCGTCTCTGCTCTTTTCTGCAGGGCGACCTGGTACTAACCCTCCGAGCACCAATGATTCCCGGTAGGAAACCACCCAAATTAGAACCTAAATGGGAAGGGCCTTATATCATCCATAAGTTTTATCCCAATGGAGCATACTCCTTGGTGACCATAGATGGAGAGCGTATAACCCCCCCCCCCCCCCACCCCCACCAATACCAAATTCCTCAAGCGATACTTTGCCTAGGGCAAAATGGTCCTGCACGACCCTAAACTGCGAAAGGGTCGTGCACGACCTTAAAACTGCGAGATGGTCCTGCACGACCCTAAACTGCGAAAGGGTCCTGCACGACCTTAAACTGTGAGATGTTCCTGCACGACCCTAAACTGCGAAAGGGTCTTGCACGACCTTAAACTGCAAGATGGTCCTGCACGACCCTAAACTGCGAAAGGGTCCTGCACGACCTTAAACTGCGAGATGGTCCTGCACGACCCTAAACTGTGAAAGGGTCCTGCACGACCTTAAACTGCGAGATGGTCCTGCACGACCCTAAACTGCGAAAGGTTCCTGCACGACCTTAAACTGCAAGATGGTCCTGCACGACCCTAAACTGTGAAAGGGTCCTGCACGAACCTAAACTGCGAAAGGGTCTTGCACGACCTTAAACTGCGAGATGGTCCTGCACGACCTTAAACTGCATCTCCCTCCTTACTGCAAGACATTAAACTACAAGCCAGTCAGGCCTTCCTGACCGAGGCCCAGCCTCAGGCCCCTTGGCCTCTTTGGGCCCCTGGCCCCCCGTCTTCACCATGAGACGTTAAACCACAAGCTGGTCAGGTCTCCCTGACCACGGTTCGGCCTCAGGCCCATTGGTTTCCCCCGACTTACCCTCTTACAGGATTGTACGGTGTGTTGTAGGACTACGTCTTCATTCACGTCGGATTACTTGCCGCACCGTACACATCCCTAAATGAGATTCCCCTCGTCCCTCATGACGTTAAACTGTATGTCAAGAACTACGTGTGGCTTGATTCCCATATTCATAGGATACGTAGGAATGCTCGGACACCTCGTCTTGAGCCCAGCCCCAAGATTTTCTCTTCCACTATCCCCCCTGGGGGTAGTTTCCTTGGAGGATCTTTGTGTAGCAGGGAGTAGGCTTTCTTAGCCCCACTCATACAACCCCGCTCGCACAAGGATTGTAAGGGTCACACCATGTGCCCCCTCCCGTTCTTCTATCCTCCCACGTCCTCACCGCACGATGCTAAACTGCATGGCCTTCAAGAACTACGTGTGGCTTGATTCTCATCCTCATGAGATACGTAGGAACGCCCGGACATTTTGTCCATTGGCCCAGCCCAAAATCCAAAATATTCCCCTCCGGTCAAGACATGGCAGGGTGCACACTTTTGCCCCAACTCACATCGAGCAAGCCTCGACCCGGCTGCACATCCCCCATGGAGATGTTTGCCTCTTTCATAGATGGATACAGCTATGCTTGACCCACTCTTTGACTGGGATTCCATCATTTTTTCCTACCCAGAGGGATCCCCAAGAACGGCCTGGATACTACGCCCAAGGGCTCTCCTACTGATATGGGCCAATGCCCCCGAGGGTTTTCAAGCAACAAGCCGATACAAGTCCCGCGTTGCGAATTTGGTCAGCGGTCGACGCTCATTTGTTGCTCCCATATCGGGTCACCATAGGAATGATGTGTTTTGAACATGGTCAACAATGTCCTGGATCTTCGGGTCTACCCCCAGATGTCCCAGACATCGAGTGCAGTGATTCATTCTGCCCCATCCCAAGGTGACAAACTTCCCCCGGGTGGTGCTAGTTATTGGGCCCACGACCCCGATTCCCCGTAGGGGTGTACGGTGTGACATAGGACTACGTCCTCATTCACGTCGGCTTCTTCACCATGTCGTACGCCCCCGTTACGAGGCCCAGCCTCAGGCCCCTCGGCCTTCTTGGGTCCCCGACCCTCGTCCTCATGTAAGACATTAAACTACAGACCCGTCAGGCCTTCCTGACTGATGCCTGACCTTAGGCCCCAATGCCTTCTCGGGCCCCCCGGCCTAGGTTACCTCTAATTTAGAGTGTACGGTGTGGTGTAGGACTACATCCTCATTCACGTCGGGATCATGTACCATGTCGTACGCCTCCTCTTACGAGGCCCAGCCCCAGGACCCTTGGCCTTCTCAGGTCCCCGATCCTCGTCCTCATGTAAGACGTTAAACTGAAGACCCGTCAGGCCTTCCTGATTGATGCCTGATCTTAGGCCCCTTGGCCTTCTCGGGCCTCTCTGCCTAATATCTTACCCCGGGGTGTACGGTGTGGTGTAGGACTACGTCCTCAATCATGCCGGGATCATGTACCATGTCGTGCGCCCCCCCTTTACGAGGCCCAGCCTCAGGCCCCTTGGCCTCCTTGGTCCCCTGGCCCCTCATCCTCTTTGCAAGACGTTAAAATGCAAGCCAGTCAGGCCTTCCTGACCGAGGCTTAGCCTCAGGCCCCTTGGCCTTTCCAGGCCACGGCCCAGGTCCTATCTTATAGGATCGTATGGTGTGACATAGGACTACGTCCTCATTCACGTCGGCTTCTTCGCCATACCGTACACCTCCCTTGTTTAGGGGTATATTTCTCCCCTCCTCGTCCCGTATGACGTTAAAATAAATTTGGAGAACTACGTGTAGCTTGATTCCCATCATAATGGGATACGTAGGACCACCTGAATGTCTAGGATTTGGGTCCAGCCCCATCCCTCGGGAATCTTAATCTCATTTTGGCCCCTTGGCCTATCCTTCCTTCATGAGAGGAATATATGGTGTGGTGTGGGATTATGTCCTCATTCGCATCGATCTCGTAATGACCGCCATGTACCTCTCTCTACTGAGCTGTTTCGTCGATCCCTTTCCTGCAGTCCACCGATGTGCCTAAGAGTACTCTGGTTTATTACCCGGAATGCTATGCTTTACTCGGACACGTCCGCACCGCCTTCCAGGCTTTGTGTATCCCTGCATCAGGGCTTTCATCATCCTTCACACTCGGAGGGACCCCCAAGAATGGCCTGGATACTACGCCCAAGGGCTCTCCTACCGTTACGGGCCAACGCCCCCGAGGGTTTTGGACAACAAATCGATAAAATCCCACATTGCGAATATGGTCAGCGGTCGATGATCGTTTGCTATTCCCACCTCAGGCTAGCGCGATATGGACGCTGAGTTTCCACCATGGTTAACATTTTTCCTCTCTCGCCACGCCAACCCATTAAGCCCAAAATTTCGGGTGCACAATTCACGCCCTTCATCACTTCATCGTGTCCAAGTAGAGTTTTGAAACTCTTGGTACTTTTCCTCCATGCACGTCTACATGTTGGGGAAACAAGCCATGTTGAAGGTGTCCTTCGGGGCTCTCTACCAACTTCCGTTTGACTCCCCCAAGTATTGCGATGAGGATACCCCCTTGTTTCCCACACCGAGTTTAGCTCACATGGGCTTAGGGATCGGGTTGACATCTGTGCTTACTCGGGAAGTTGTCACCGTCCATGGTCCGAGCTCTAAGACCATAAACTCAGATTCTCATCTGGAACTACGTTCAGCATGATTCCCATCTTAATGGGATACATAGGAATGCCCAGACCCCTTGTCTCTGGGCCCAGCTTGAGTTCAGCAAATTCACCTCTCTGGTCCTGCCTTCAGGACCCCGACTACGGGACCGCGTGGCGTAGTGCAGGATTATGTCTTCATTCATGTCAGGTCTGCAAAGGCTGCACCATGCACACCCCCGTTCTGAGAGTTAGCCCTCCTATTCCTTGTCTAGCATGACACTAAAAGGCACCCTTTAGAACTACATGTAGCTTGATTCCCATCTTCATGGGATACGTAGGACCACCCAGACGCCCTTTCATTGGGTACATCCCATTTGGGGAACCAGTCTTCCCCCTTGTTTCACCTCTTACCTTTATATAGGCCCCTCGGCCTGAGGTCTCCCTCTTGGAGTGGCGTACGATTTGATGTGGGATCATGTCTCCGTCAATTGTGTTTTATAACACTGCGCACATTCCCTACCTAGCATCGCCTCTTCTACGTCTACGCTTCATGAAGATAAAATGCATGCATGGTCCTATCATATGACCCTAAACTGTGACATTATCGTCCTGGCCGCACGACGAAAAACGGCACTGCATTGTGATGACCTCGTTGTAGAGGACGTCACGTTGGGCATTGGTCACGTGCCATGCCATTTGTAAACGCCTATCACGGCTTGATCCTTGTGGCGACATCATGGCCTACTACTCTAGGCTTGTCGCTTCACAAAAAAAACCATTCGCCTTAAAGAACAAACAAGACTTATCAAATTCCGCTTCTTTTAGTGCAAGGGCCACGCCCGCACTCCCCTTTTCCCCTGGCACTGGTACCCTACCGTGCCACCCTTCAGAACTACGTATGGCTTGATTCTCATTCTTATGAGATATGTAGGAGCGCCTGAGAACTTCCCCGCGGTCCCAGCCTAACCTTCATTTTCAGTCCCTCGACTCGAGCACTTCCCCAGAGAATTCATGGTAAGTAGGGCTTGGGTCCTCATTCACGACAGGTTTTGTAACCACCTTGCCATGTATCCCCTGCTCCCCTTACCCATCCATGGTCCGAATTCTATGACCTTAAACTAAGATATCCCCATGGGAAAGGAATCTACTCCCTCTATCTAATATGTCTCATTGTCATATTCAGATGTGTTTCGACAAAGAGTCCGAAGTGTGGGATTTTCATGGGGACATTCCCCTCGTCCCATGACCAAGCTTCATGGACTCGCTATTTGGATCCTCATATTCCTCCACATCCAAAAGGACCCTTAGACGACATGGATACTAGGCTTAAGGGATCTCCATGAATGTTGGACCTAAGGGCCCTCCAATCGTTTCGGGCCAACGTCCCTACGGATATTTGACAACATTTGTTCCATGGTACCATGTTTCGAACATGGTCAATGGTCGAACCTTATTTGTTTATCCCCATTCCAGGCTAACGCGACAGGATGCTATGTTGTGAATACGGTCAGCAGTTATCCTCCATCATCATGCCGCCATCATCGTGATCTGAATCTCGAGCGCTATGATTCACACATTTCCACTTCCTCATATTCAAGTGGAATTCCATCATACTCGGCTCTTTCTCTTCGCACATCTAGGTGCGCTAAATGATCGTGTTAGTGTCATTGGGCCGGTATTCACCGAGCATCCCTTTGTCCTAACCTTCCCCTTTTTGTGTCGGGAAATTCCCACCACGACTGCTTGTTTCCCACACCGAGTACGACTCACGTGGGCTTAGTAGTTTTGGCAAGATGTGTACCAACGCGGACAGGCTTTTCATCGTCCCACATGACGTTAAACTGTGCTTCCAGAACTATGTATGGCTTGATTACCATCCTCATGGGGTACGTAGGAACGCCCTACCACTTTGCTTCGGGCCCAGCCCAATCCTCACTCTTGGTCCCTCGACCTGAAGAGTTTCCTCCGGGGGTATGTGGTATGATTTGGACTCCAAGTACTCATTCACATTGGTTTCATATCTACCGCGCCACATGTTCCATGGGATCTTTCCTTTTGATCCACGTCCTATCGTATGACGTTAAACTACAGGAGTCTGTGTGTCCTCAACGCATGACACTAAACTTCGGTTCTACCCTGAACAAGTTCAGGATGCCCCAAGATCCCACTGGGAAGTGACAGATCCCCTCGTCAGAGAGGCCCTGTCCCAAAGAAGGAATGATCCATGATCAGACCGATGCGCCCATCTGGTGTGCTCCCACCACGGTGGTGTAATTATATGAGTTTTGGATTCTGTTCAGACAAACCATCACCCCATATTCCACGCTTTGAGTGCCCCTTATTCGGACCCTCGTCCTCTTTCATGTCTAAAAGAACCCCCTAACGGCCTGGTCTCATGCCTCATCAGCTCACCTACCGTCCTGGGCCAACGTTCCAGAAGACTGATCATGTTTGGAAGGACCCCCTAACAGTATGGATGTTTGACCTATAGTCCGCCTACTATCCTGGGCCAACGTCCCAAAAGATTGATCGACAACAAATTGATAAAATCCCACGTTGCGAATACGGTCAGCGATCGATGCTCATTTGTTGTCCCCATTACAGGCTAATGCAGTAAGGGTACCGCTTCTCCTCTAAGGTTACGGTTTTCCCTTATTGTCACGCCATCCCCATAGTGTTCTGGATTTTGGGTATCATGATTCACACTTCCCATTTTCATCTGTCTGAATCGATTTCAGCGCCCTTGGTGTTGCCCCGTTCGTGCATAAGAGCACGCTGAAGAAACGGGAATTTGGCTATCCTGGAAGTTCCTCCTCCGATCAAGCCTCCCCCATATTTCAGGAATCTGGACTGGCTTGGGGAATTTTCACTGAACGTCCCGCAAACATTGTAGGGATGTAACAAGGCAATTCAAACAGTGGAAATCGTGCGCGCTACGACATTCAAAAAAAATTGAAGCACGAAAGTACCAATAAGAGGGTTTTGGGTTTGTTACAATACTCGGGGGTTGACTCCCCCCATGGACGGCTTGACCCCGTCAAAAGAGCATTGAAGCTCCACCACCCATGGAATTACGTCATCCAAGGCTTGCTGCCGCTGAATCAGCTCCCGCTCCTCCTCGGCAGCGGTGGGGCGCAGTTCGTCAGTTCTGGCTTTGGCCCTCTCTACGTCAGCTTGAATGGTAGCCATATGTCTAGAGGTCTGCCTCATATGCTCTTCTGCCTCTGCCAGCTGGGCCTTCAACCGTGAGACCAGCTCAGATTGTGCACCAAGAGAGGCTGAAAGCTCGTCTTCCCGGATCTGCATTTGTTGGACCTCGCCTTCAGCATCCTAGAGCTTCTTAATGCTGGTCTCCTTCCTCCGCTGCCAGCCCATGCTGATCCCACGATCATGCTCCCAGATCTTCTCAGCCATAAGATCTCAGATGAGTGCATGAGGATGTTGGGCATCCACTCCCCCACCACATAGTTAACGCAATCGCGAGCGAATGCTATCCATTTCGGCCAGCCATTGCGATTGGGGGTGTCCTTGATAAAGCGCGTGATCATATTCCACGATCGGCGGTGGACTATGCTACTGTCTTCCTCGTAGGAGGTCGTTTCGTCCCAGTCTGCGCGATTGGCAGGCTCGTACGGGGTACACCCGTAGGAAATCCTCAGCAGGATCTACATCTGGTGTTGAATCCGGTACGACACCTGGTGCCGAAGCAGGTGCGATAGGACTGGGACCGACCGGTTGATCCTCTTCCTCAGAGTCCACCTCAATGACTTCGGGTACGGCCCTGCTGATGGTCCTGCCAGTGATGGTGTGCGTCGCAGCCTGAGGAGATGGGGGGACTATCGCCACCATCACCGGCATACCCCTACGAGGGGCGCCACTAGACATCCCGACCAGTCTTTCCGCAACGGCCCACGCCAGTCGAAGAACTGTACGACAGAGAGGGACATAAACGTTAGTTGGCATGGCCTACATGTGAAAACGAGGAGACCGGTAGAGGAGACTTACGAAGATCGACCTCCTGGCACTGCTCTTGAGCTGGTGCTGATGGGACCCCGAGACGAGGCCCTCCGTATACTATTGGAAGGTCTGAAGATTCCGGAGGAGCCACCTCGGGCACCCTGGTCCCACCAGACGCGGAACTAGACGCAGCCATAGGTGCGGGTTCTGAAGGTCCCACATCATAACCCGCCAAGAAGCAAGAACGAGGCATGCGAACAAGTTCCTCCTGCATGGTTCAAACATTGGTGAGAAGTCCATAGAGACCCAAGAACAGATCGCAGCGAGAGAAGTTCGGAATGCTACCTCGAGAGCCTTCGCGAAGTCGTCAGATTCTGAGCCTTGGTCTCCGAACTCGCCCTCCTCCAACAGACTCCCTCCTCCAACCTCATCCTCCTGAGAGGAGTCCTCTGATTCCTCCGTTAAGGGGAAGCGCTCCCTCAGATCGACAACCGATAACTGTGGGGGGACCGTCTGATTCAACAGTACCCTCACCCGGTCTGTCATTGGGCGAGGGACACCACTGGAGTGGACATAATCCTCCAGCTCGTCCAGGTACTGTTCTGCCTCAGCCGGAGACGCCATGAATCCAGCCCGAATTGGGCTTATACCCGGTAATTCCATCCCGAGGCGATTCAGGTGGGCCCATATCTCGGGTGGGCTGAGGAATTGCCGGTTGACATCCCAAATGTCCCAAGCTTCCGGGAAGACGACATCCTCTTCCATGTCAATATGACGCAGACGCTTCCCCAGATCCTGAGTGGATATCCTAGGAAATATCCTCGGTGGCCGCCCCTCTGGATGACCCTGCTCTTCCGGAATCACCGGGTCCACCGTTGCTGCCATACCCTCGGCCGGTGGGGGTCTCGCCGCCATGGCAGCCCCGCTACCGCAAGCGGCCCTAGCTGCCCTCCGACCCCGACCTCGAGATAGAGGAGGCCCCACCGTCACCGACCCAGATAGTTGATTGCTTCAGCATCTCCCCTGGGTAAGCAGCCTCCCAACTGAGGGTGTACTCCTTCAACAATCCGAAAGCGGCAGTGGATGGAGGCAATGCAATCCGCATCTTCCCATCTTCCCGTGTGAACATGAGCCACAGCTGCCTCATCACACACGGGTGCTCCTCGTGACGCACCTCCTAGTAGACCTGTGGGGTCAGCCGCTGGAGGCACCGGAACTGCCTCGCAAACCGATGTGGGGTGTACGGTTCGCAGAGTGGCTCACGATCTATCCGTACCACCAAAACTCCACCTCGAAAGGCCAGGAGGTAAGCCCGATGTTCTTCCGTTCCCCGCCCTTCATCAGTAAGAATCCCCGTCGGCAAGGGGAAGGGGTGGAAATTAAAGTCGTTCTCCCTCTACACCCGATTCATTACCATCGGAATGGCCAGTTTTAATGGGAAGCTCCCGACCGCGTTCAGGATGGAGGGACGAAAGTTTGATCCCGGTGGCGAAATGGGGTTTGGATACTCGTAAATCCCCCTGATATGCGCTGCGATCCACCCATACAGGAGGTGGAAGGGCCCGCATATCCTTGGCGGCTTCTTTCCCTCGCTAACATGCCGCAGCATTCTGTACAATTTGGTGAGCATCGAAATCCCCAGATTGATCTGTTGCCCCATGGCCAACATCGACGCCATGAAAAATTAGTTGGGCTGCACCCCCATGCTTGTATCTCTCACCGGTAGGATCTAGCCACAGATGAGAGCCGCGATGAATGCCGTCAGCCTGACTATCGGCTGTTGTTCAGTGCTGACATTGAAACCCCAAGTCTTCTATTGGCTGTCCTCCAAGACCCGCCAATACGAGTGCCCCTTGCCCCGTTGATCCGCCCTCGGACAAGTTCGAGGCCTCGGAGGGAACTCTCGATTCTATGGGAAATTCAGGAATCATTTGAACCATCTCCTAAAATGGACATCCCTCACTGCCTCCTTGTCCTCTCCAGGGACGAGTGCCATCAGCGCTGACGCCAGTCGCGACATTTGCTCCGTATCCTCCCACACGCTGATGACGGGGAGGAATTCGTCATACATGGCCCCCAAGATCGGAACCCCAGAAATCTGGTGGACATCCCACAGGCTGATGCCCACCTCCCCGTGATGCAGGTGAAAAGTGTTGGTCCTAGACGACCATCTTCTCAGCAGCTCCGGCATCAGTTTCTTGGGTTGGTAAATGTGGAATTGGGAGGCCCACGCCGCCTCATACAACCCCACTCTCCTCATCTCGGCCCCGAACTCCTCGCATGAGGCGCCTACCCAGTAGGCCCAGGCCCAGTCATCAGTAAAGTTGCCGCCCTGGCGCAGGTCCCACTCATCGGACCATCCCTTCTTCAAATCCTGCAAGGCCGCCTTCAGCATGGTACGGTAGAGAGGAGGGGACGTCTCCGGTTGCAATGGCCTCCCATCAATATCGTTCACATGGTTGTAGAGACAATCAGCAGTGACGGGCGTGAATTCCTCCCGCGCATGACCGTCGGCCGCCCTGAACCATTGGTGCTGGCACAGTGTGCTTCTAAACCAGCAATCCGGTTCATCCCTACTCGCCTCAGGGATAAAGACATCATCCCTCAGTCTGAATCCATACAATGGAAGCTTCTTGCACTGCGGATAATCCTTCTGAACCTCTGATAGGAGATCTGTCAAAGAAGTGTGGTCCGAGTGGCTTCGGACCATCTCCCCCAGGCCTGGAAGGTTGACCATCTCATCCCGACGAGCAGCATCTGCAAGCACCCCCAATACAGCCACTTGATGGGACATTTTAACTCTGGCCCTCAGAAAAGAATTTTTTTTGGCTGGACCACGAAGCTCGACCGCGAAGCTCGACCGCGAAGCTGAATTGCGAAGCCGGATCGCGAAGATCGGTCGCGAGACCAATCCGCGAAGTCTGGCCATGGCCGACAAGCAGAGGATTCGCTTAGCGCGGATGCGGAGCCGAAGACCCGCGGTTCGCCGCGAAGCTCGATTCGCGGAGGGCTGTTGCGGAGTACGCGGAGCTTCACGAATTCGAGAGCACAAAAAGAAAAGGAAGGCACGTAAAGACAAAAGAGGTCGACCCCCCTATTTATAGGTGGCGACCCCAGAGCATCGCGGCGGGCCTCACCCGCACGAAGCATCGCGGCGCGCCCAGATCGGTGGCCCCGGTGAGCACCACGGGGCCCCTTCGCGTAGCGGCATCGCAAACCAACGAAAATTTTGGCGATTTTCCCTCAGACATCGACCCTTCTCCCTCCGCAGCTCCAAGTCTGAGGGGGGGCATTTGTTGGCGCCAAAATAATGCTTGAAAGAATGGAACGAAAAAGGCTGGCACGCTACCTCGTGAAGCACCGCTGCGAAGCACCGACGCGAAGCCCCGCCGTGAAGTGCCCCAACCATGGCGGCCTCACCAAGCTCCCGAGGCGGTGATGCTCCGCTAACTCATTTGACGTTCGCGAGCCGCCGCGAAGCTCTGGAGGCGGTGATGCTCCGCGAACGCATTTGACATTCGCAAGCCGCCGCGAAGCTCCGGAGGCGGTGATGCTCCGTGAACGCATTTGACGTTCGCGAGCCGCCGCGAAGCTCCGGAGGCGGTGATGCTCCACGAATGCATTTGACGTTCGCGAGCGCGCCTCAA
This sequence comes from Viscum album, assembly GCA_963277665.1. NCBI lineage: Eukaryota > Viridiplantae > Streptophyta > Magnoliopsida > Santalales > Viscaceae > Viscum > Viscum album. The sequence goes on from OY728153.1 coordinate 914,864,759, forward strand.
AGCACCGGAGGCGGCGCGCGAGTTCTGCTTCACGGATCCCCTTCCCGATAAATATCTAACTCCCCCTGAGTCCCGAGGACAGACAATCCGACCTTTCGGCTTCTCCTCTCCCGAATCGCGAAGCACCCTTTGCCCCGGGAATCATGAGCTCCGCTAGGTATTTCTACTTCACGAGACGCCTCTGTTTTGTCTCGTTTTGAGCCCCTCTTCCGAGAGGGATGCCCTTCGCGAAGCTCAAGGGCATTTGTGAAGGAAGGGGATTCCCAAGGGAACCCAGGAAGCTGCGGAGCACTTATGCTTCGCGAAACACCCAACCCATACCAGTGATCCCTATGCTAAGGCAGGACCACTTCACATCGCGAAGCACACTGCGTCGCAGGACCCTGCTTCGCGAGACACCCCTTCTCCGCGAGGCAGTGCTCCGCGAACACTGTTCCACTTCGTGAAGCACCTTCCACTCACACCCATGCCCCATGCCAAGGCCAAGGAACTCCACTTCACGAAGAACACTCCTTTGCTTAGCGATTCCTCTTCCCGTGCGATCATCCAGGTTTGCACGACGTGATTTCAAAGTCCCATGGACAATACCACTTGTAGCATTGCTTCGCCTAATGCTTCTTCGCATAGGCACGCTAATGGCTATTGCTTCTTCGCATAGCCACGCTAACATGGGCCCCCTGATGGTTCGTTCCACAACCCCCCATGACCATGGCCTTACTGGTAGCTTCCCTTCCCCAAGGACCAGAGGGTACCAGTTATGTAATTCCTAGGGGTGCGGAGTGAACCCACCTCGTCCGAGCTGCAGGACGTTAAACTGCCAAGCACCACGCCCTCAACACATGACGTTAAACTATGACCCAACCTCGTCTCCATCACAAAGGGTCCCCCCAGGTCGAAATTTTTTTACACCACTCATCTCCACAGGAATGGAATCACCTATCCACAAGGGGTGATATCCTCCTTATTGGAGTGGCGTATGTTCATGGGAGAAGGGCGACCCTAGTTCCCCAACGGATGACTGCACCTCTGCATCTCCGTACTTCCCCACTACCAAGATCAGTGGAGGGCGTGATAGGGAATGAGGCACCCCCCTCTGGGACTCCATCCTAGAGTAAGTCCCAGCACCATGGGCCGCCTAATGCATAAGCCCCCTTTCGCTTCTCATGGACGCACCCTTCGCGACGTGATCGTCAGGTCCTTGCAACCTCTTGTTTCTCACACCGATCATGACTCACGTGGGCTTAGAGTGAGCACTGACCCTGACCCCTCACCCTTTTGAACTAAGAGGTCTTTGATCCATGTCAAGGCATGGTACGTAGGAAGACTCCATGAGGTTCAAGCCCACCCGTCATTTTTCCATGTCGGGTCTCATTTCCGTCCAGCATGACGTTAAACTGCACATTCCACCCGAACTACGAGGACTTTGATCCATGTCAAGGCATGGTACGTAGGAGGCCTCCATGAGGTTCAAGAAACTTTGCTCGGTCGTTCATTCACGTCGAGTTTCGCCTTCGTCCATCATGATGTTAAACTGTATGCCCCTCCCTTTGTCCCGCATGACATTAAACTGCACACCCATTCCCACCTGAACTACGAGGTCTTTGATCCATGTCAAGGCATGGTACGTAGGAAGCCTTCCAGAGGTTCAAGCCCACCACTAGTGGACCCACGGGTCTACTTTCACGTCGGTTCATTGACGACGCCCATCGGACCAAGGTCCACCTTCACGTTGGTTCGCCAGCACGTCCTGAACTACGCGGACTTTGATTCCCTGCCACGGGGATACGTAGGAAGCCTCTTCAAGGCTCAAGCCCAACTTCACTGTCGCCCCCTGCGATGGTCCCATTTCATTTCCCCTCCACTCCATTCATCAACCTATCACCCATCCCGATTCTCGCCTGGACCTCATGTCTCGGTGAGACCATGCCGGTATGCACTTCTTCATAGCTGCCCATGGGCTGGCCCCGATATCGACATCCCTTCAAGGAGAATCCCTCAATCCGATCTATCCTAGATAATGCTCTGGTTGGGTTGATCCGTCTCCGCTAGACGTTAAACTCGCGGTGTACCCTGTGTTAAACGCGGGAAGATGAGGAAAATCTCAGATATGTGTCTATGACATATAATTCCCCGCGCTCGATGTGGGATGCCTCAGGCTTCCACGCCCTCGAGAAGCCCTGTGACCAGGGATAATAGACAGACATGCCAGGCCCCCAGCATCCAGAACCACTACTGATGCCTCAACGTGACTACTCCCCCGAATGAAGGTTGCTGCCCTGATCGGACCCTTTGGAATGTCCCGAAAGAAGCAGTGTAATTAACCGGCGTCCATGGAAACATGGCACTGGGAAGAGTTTCACAAACTACGTATGAAATCTATGAGGGAGACCCAGACTAGGTGACGAGTTCTGAGGAGGAATCCCTAGAAGGAGGAACCGACATCCCGTCATCCTGTTTCGATCAAGGAGCAGACGTCCCTGAATAATGAGCAGATGCCACCCGCCTTTGGAAAGCGGGAATGCAGGGCAACAGAGTTGTGCGTCCTTCTCCGCGTGACAGACGGATGCGCGCGCGCCCCGGCGAAAGCGTCAGAAACAAACATGTTATAAAGGTCTTGGTAGGAATCATGGACATAAAATTTTATATTTTTATATGTATGGCATTAATTCTATGTATTATTTATTAGTTACAATTTCATGGGCCATGTTATTTATATCATTATGATTCATGTCTTATGAATGACCATGATTTATCACATAACTCATGTTTATGATCATTGGTATGTTGGGTAAGATATTCTAAGATTATGATCACATTCTCATACCCCTATGTTCATGTTTATGCTTTAATGTCTCCATTGTTTACCCTTACTGATCATCTTAGGCCACCCCTTTTTTTATTTACATCCCAAAGATATGATGAAAGGTTTTAGGTAGAAGTAATATAGTTGATGATCTTTATGGGAGATTTTGATGATCTTTCACTAGAAAAGAATATTTTTTCCCAGGTTTCGAAAGTAACTAAACTATTATCGTCCGAGCGAATGAATTTTTGCAAGGTACATAATATTCATCTTAAATGATTTAATATCCATGTATGTTAAGCCTGAGTCACTATAGTTGGTATCAAAAAATATATTTATTGAACCTTTGTAAAATGGGATTAGAAAGCCTTCGTGAGATCCCTAGTTCTATTTCTATGAATATGTCATGGGATGTCTTTAAGGATAAGTATTAGTATAAGGAAATGTATAAGAAAATGTCCTAGAATATTCGTAAAGGATAGAGAGAGTTATATAAAAGAATTAAATCACTATCTGGATTGTACAAGTTGTTGGGGATCAGGCATAGATGTACCTAGGAGTAACAACTCCAAAAATATGTTTCGGGCCTAAATTGGGGTAATCTGGTACACAAAAATGGGCCTTACCTCAAATCTAGTTTCAAACCCTCGGGGAATATTAAATGAAAATAAAAAAATATTCATGAACCATTATAAAATAATTTGAATAAAATATGTCCATGAATAACTTAGGATAAACATAAGGATTAATATATTAAATAAGGATTAATAATTTAGACATCAAATAAGTTACTATTAGGATTTAATGGTTCCTTACTATGCTAATTGTTTATTAATATATTCTTTGTGGATTTTGTCAATGGTTGGAACCTTATGAAACCAAATTAATTATGATTGTGAGGTAAAATGAAATGATTTTTTATCTTAAGCATTCGAATGCTTTGAAGGATGAAAAAAAACCTCATTGCAATTCTCACACAGCTTTCTCAAGCTAAGAATCATGATGAACTTCCAAACAATCTAAGGAGGGAATAATATTTGGTTGTGTCCTTCAAGAGGCAACATATACCTTATTTTAGCAGTTCTTCTAATACACTTGTTTCTAAACACAAGATCAGTACCACTAAAAAGATATTCTATGTTATCCAATGTTTGGATCCTGAGAAATTAATTAGGGATATTCGTCATTTAGAAGGTAAAGCAGACCATTTGTGGAATATAATCCAAAATATGAGTAACCAATATGAAATTTAATCTTTGCATTGGGATGTGTTAGAGAACTTATTCTTCAATAAGTAAATTATTTGGGTTCTTTGTACAAATTTAGAAATGAGTTCCTTGAGATGAAGAAAATAGCTGATTAATCTATCAGTTCCTATGAGTCTAATTTCATACAACGCACACTTCTATAATTATCAACAAATCATAAATTAATGTTGATTAGTTCCTTATTAGATTAAATACAAGTCTCATAAGGGCATTTACCATTAGTGAATTTGGTAGCTATGTAGTGATTTTGTGTTGTGAAATAAAATTTTAAATGGAGGTTGTATTTATGTAATAATATCATTATTTTACCATGAAGATGAAGATGGAGTTCAAAGAACAATAAAAACCCATGAAGATAAAAGGATGATCAATCATTTTCTTCTCTAAGTGTGGAATTTAGCATAGTTGGATATGTCTTAATGGGACAGTAAAAGTTTTAACTATTGAAAAGAATGATATTTAATGGATGAATGCTAAAGTGATTGGAATAAGTTATAAAATGATGAGAATAATGAGAAAACTCCTCAGGATGCACCTCCCACAAATCAGTGTTTCAATTGTTGGGAGTTTTTGAATTTTACCATACTTTTTACAAATCTAAGGGTTAATAATGGTGATAAGCACCAACAACCACTAAAGAAAAAGGATAAAATGAAAATAATATGCAATCACAATGGATGTAGTGATCCAAGATAAATGGGGAACTCTGTATTAGGGAATTTCCTATGGGATTTTGTAAAAAAATATCTGTGAAAATAACGTTAATCATTCAATGGAAGTTGTTATGAGTCGAAGAATTTATTAACTTTATCGACCTGAATTTTGGATTAATAAAATCACCCTATTTTCTATATTTAAAAATATTAACAAAATATTCCAATATAATTTTTTTTATGATGAGATCCTATTTATGGAATTAATTGTGAATTATATTTTGAAAGTATGTATGTTTTTAATATGGACTTATGAAAATTTAGATTATGAACATAATTTTAAGAGAATATATAATGAAGTTATTCACATGTTTGGAATGTGTTGGGACATGGGGGATCAATGTTAAGATAATTTCAGGACCATATTTTCATTTTTTTTGTGTTTTTAACTTTCATAATGGTTATAAGGATAACTATTCATGAAAAGATTATGTTAAACTTTATATGAAGTATTTATGTAAGAAGGATGTATTAAAAACCTTAGTTAAATGAAAATTTAGTGATTGACCTTATTTCAAGGATGTCAGAAATATTTTGGAAATTATATTTGTGTGGTTCTAGAAAAGTACATCATGTATTTTAGGTGACAACCAATCAATTACAATAAGGTTGTGGGTCTGAAACCCATGACCGAAGGACATTAAAGGTTTCAAACCTACCACAGGCCTACACAAAGTCCTATTTAATTTGTAATTACTTTTCTTGAATAATTTTTAATGATGAACCAATAGAGTTACATATTAGGTTTATATATTAATGTATTAAAAATATTTATTTTAAAGAATATTTAGAGATAAATAGTTATATTTTTCATTCTTTTATGGTGTTTAATATTAGTTAAAAGTGTATTTTAGAACTTCAATATGAAATATTAATTTCTATAAATCAATTACATGATGTAATAGATGAATTTAAAATTGATAAAATAACCACTATCGAAATAATTTTTATTTATTAAAATATATCAATTAAGTATATTAACTTATATTGATGGTGAATAAAATAATTACTCAACATTAAGATAATTATAAAAAGAATTTTTTTTGTTATAATACTATTAATTGTATTGAATTGATTTCCATTAAAATCATGAAATATTTATGAATTTGTGGGCCTCATTTTCTCATTGGTCAATCACTTGTATGTGAATGATTACTCCAATCACTCTGTAATAATATTTATACTTTTCCACTATATCCAATATTCACTCCAAACTTATGATATTTTATGTGGAAACCTAGTTATATGTTTCTTTGGGTAACCATTATGGTCCCATAATTTCAATGTTAGGGATGTTTTAGTTTCCATTTTTTATGCGGGTTTGCATGAATTAAACTTCAAATTATAAAAAATTTATAAACTAGATAAATTTTAATGGAGAAATTCATTTTAATGGTGGTAGAATATAACACCCAGATATTTTATGACTTATTTGTTTCAAATTAATTTATCCTTTTTGAAATATTTCCTTTCAGGTAACACTAAAAACAAGCTATTTTAGCACTATTTTTTGATTTCGTTATATGCAACACTAAGTTAATCGCGTTGTACCAAAAAAATTTATTTTATATTACTCTAAAAGGAAAAAATAGGATTTCTTGTGACTGGTCATATGTTATATGTAACACCGATTTTTTGTACACAACATGCAACAACAAATTGGCGTATGTTACATGCAAAACTGAGTTTCAACAAAACATATTTTTGTAGTTATAATTATTTAAGTGATATAATTATAATATCACCCTTAAAATTAGTATTTATAATAGTTATACGGAATTTTAAAATATTTTTATTAGTTTTTTATAAAAAAAACATATTGATCATAAAATACATAATTTTTTGATAAATTCCTAATATGTATAAAAATAATATTATCTCAAATAAACTACTTTTCATGTAATTATTTAAAAAATAGTAAAATTAATATTTGACATATTTATATTTTTAATTTGATAAAATAAAATTTATTTTTGAATTCATATTGTCTAAATTATATTATGGTGAAATTGTTTCATTTTTCTACGAAACGTCATTTTTGGATGAATAGTAAACAATACCATATTTTAATTCAAAATGGATTTTATTATAGTTTATTTATAAGGGTAAATTATATTTCAAATTTTTATCAAAGTTTAATTATATAATATATTTTCATTTAAAACTTTTTAGGTCACTATAATATATTTCACTTTGAAATTTGGTATAAAAAAGTTGCAAAAGTTTGGTCATTTTTACATTAACAACCTGTAGTGTCGTCCAATCAACATGATGATTTTTAATATAATATATTTATCTTCCTTGTTTAAAATTTGGAAAAATGGATTATATATTTATCCTCTAACTAATTTATAATTTCTAATAAGGTCAATTTTTTTTCTAACCAAACAGATTAGTGAATGTGATGAAAATTAATTGTAATGGTTTAGTGACAAATTCTGTTATTATAGTACAAAACTCTAAACTTAAGAACACAAAAAAACATATAAACTTTTGAAACACCCATTTTACAAACATGATTCTGAAATAAGCCATACCTTATTGATTATTTTTTGTTTGGTATGAATTTTTAGGTAAATATGTGGGTACCCCGAACTTGTTTTCAAAAATGCCAACTGTGTCCTCTCCCTTCTCTATAAAAGGCCACCACATCTCTCTCCCCATTACACCTCTAAAACTACTTAGGTCCATAATATATCTACCCAATACACTTCTAAAAATCATTCCCATAAACTTTTAATCCTTCCCTTATAATGAATGAAATCCATGGAGGCCTTTTGGCACAATCCAAAAAGAGTTACCTGGTTAAGAGGTAATGACTTCCCTTAAGATCTGTTATTTTATTCTCTTTCCAAACCCCCTCCACTAATTATTAAATTATTTTATAACAGACAAAATATATTAAATATACTTTTATATTTTTATTCCAATGTTTTGATTAAAACATAAAAAACCACTATCTAATGGGTAACAAACATACTATTTATGTGTGTGGTGAAATATCGCCTCACTAAATGATGATTATTTATTTTCCCTTTACCACCTCTCATAGAGGGAATTATGATTGAAAATATGTTTATATATATTTTATATTTTATATTTTATATTTATTTAAAATTATGTATCCATTTTACAATAAATTCCTTTAATACATTCCAATTGGTTTAAATATCATAATTTTTTTTGAGGAAGTGTGGACTACTGCCCCCTCAAATTGATGTGATTCATTCACAGACTACATAAAATGTATTAAGGAATAGTTTATCAAAAATATAAAATATATATGATATAATAATGATTCTATAAGAATTATAGATATACATATTTTCATTATTGTTTTTTTAAATACAATAATAATAACAGAAACTACATTCAAGCATACATACCTCTTACAATTTCCACAAATTATGTATTCTATTTTATATTTCTATATTCTATATAATATTATATTATAAATATAGTGAATATAAATGATATTTATATCATCGTTAATTACCAGAAATAATTATATAAGTATAAGGATCAATTGTATAACAAATTAAGACACATGTAAAAAAACAAAGCAAGTATTACATAAAGTGAATCCTTAACATAGAATCGTTAAAAAAAGTGTAATATAAGGTTATATTAAATGAATTTATGGAACTATCAATTTTAATATTATTTTATATAATATTAATAATAAAAATACATTTATTATTTAGTAATCTTGTATGAGTATGAATAGATTCAAGACATAAGTTAAGTAAATCTCATCTTACTTATTATTTCGAGGAGATACATGATTTATTCAACACCCATTCCTTTTCTGTGGTGTATATACTGCACATGGTTGTATTATATTATTTTTATAGATTAATTTATGGGTATTTAAATATACATTTTATGATATTTATCTCATGGGATGATTTTTGAAAACAATACCAAATCAGTAGTATAATTCCATCACAAATTGGCTTCCTTGAGACACATGCCATGATATACACCTATATTTTTCATTGAGGTGTATATACTTATTTGCAAATTTTATATAATGAATTATATTTTTTTCATGAAATTTAAATCTTTATTTAATTTAATTTTATTAAATAGTGTGTACGGATAAATGTTCTTATGTGGGAAGAGTTTATTGAAACAATCTCTTCACTCTTCAAGAATATTTACGTTTATACTTCCATTGATTAAATATTATTATCTATAGGTCTAGAAAATTAACTCCATTTATTATCATCTAGTGATTAATGATATATTCTTATTTTGGTACCATTTTCCAATATTTTATACATTAGATAGTAAATAATATATTTTCATGAAATCTCGACTTCACCCTCTCATCAGTTGAAAATATGTATTCCTTCAAAAAAATTTCTTTCTAAAAATTGTCCCAAGAAAATTATACTATTATCCTAAAACTTTTAAATGAAAATTTTACCCTTGTTTCCTTTTCAAAATATTTTCAAAGGAATTTCCATTTTACTTTCTTCACATGGTGTTTTTCTAACATTTTTTCCATGAAATAGTAATGTAATTTTTTTACCTCAAATGAAATATATGGACTTACGTGTAGTTATTTATTTTAATATTTATTTTCATGTTTAAATGTTCTATTATGATGAATTTTTCTATAAAATTTATTTTCAAGTAAATGGTTTAAAAAATGATTTCGAGCTTATTTTTTAATTTTATAAGGAAAATTGTTTTCATTAGTTTTTTTGTTTTAAAGATTTTTTTTATATAAGAAATGATACTTATTGCAGGAAATGTTTGCAAAATATCCTTCCATGTGATTTTATATCTATGATAACAACTTTTGTTTTTACTCATTCATTTCTAGGAAATTATCCAAAATATTCATTCATATTTTTTCTTAAATGGTTTATGTTTTGATGGAATAATGCTTATGAACCATTTCACATCCATTGGATTTATAATTTAGAAATTTTCTTCTTTTCACGGCTTATGATTTCAGGAAGTGATTGTGAATCCTATCTATTTTCATTGGTCATAATGTGATTAAATTTTATTGATACCTATTTCCTTTCATGTGTTATGATTTAATATTTATAAAACCTATCTATTTTTATGTGTTGTGATATGATTGATGTTTTATTGTATTGTGGAACATGTATGAATTATTTTATTATGAGATGGGTAGAAACTATATATCAATCAGATGAATTTGGTAATGGTATGTTTTAAATGATATCAGAGGGTACACGAGTTATAGTCCATGCCCCAAAAAAAGATAGTACATGCATTGCATCCCATGACCAAAAACAACAAGTTACACAGGCTGTATTCGAGGCCTGAAAACAAGATGGTACATGGGTTGTAGTCCAAGAATAAAATTAATAGGAAACAATAGTTGTTATCCAAATTAGGAAGGAGGTACACGGCTCGTAGCCTTATCCTAACATGTTATAATGGTCTTGGTTTATAGCCATGTCTTAAATTTTTATATTCTTATATATATAGCCCAAATTCATTATCTTATTCCTCAATTATGATTTCATGAATCATGATGTTTATTTCCATATGATTCATGTCTTGTAATATACCAATATTTATCCCAAAACTACTATTTGTGATATTTGATTTGTATTGTATGGTCTTCTACTATTATGTTCACATTCTCATACCCCTATATTCATGTTTATGCTTACATGCCTCCACTGATTACCCTTACTGAGAATTTGAGATCATACCTACTTATGATTACTGAATTAGTTTATGAAGAAAGCTTTTAGGTAGAAGTATTAATGGTGATGATCACTATCAGATATGTTCATGATCTCTCACAAGAAAATAATATTTTGTTTCCCTGTTTCCAAATACATTAAAATAATATGGTCCTTGAGCATGATTTTTTAATGTACTGAATATTAAACTAAAATAATGTAATATCAATGTATTTTGAGATTGGGTGGATATATAAATTGGTCAATATGCATGTAAATTCAAGGTGAGTAAGTTCCCTTTTATAATCTAGGTGATTGGCACACTTATAATATATCAATGATTTAAAATATTATTAAGAAACTTTCATTAAAAAATTAATCCAAAACAACTCTTAGTAGAATTTGAAACGTTTAAGAACAAATTAATACATAAATGTTCGTTCATGAAATTTTTTATGTCATTTTTACCATTATCTTTTTTTGACACCTTATTTTAAATTTTTTGACTTTAACTGTAGTAATGACTATTTTAATCATAAATTGTTATAATTTTTGTTATTAGGAAATAATTATATAATAACTATCCAAGAGATGATATTTCAATCCATTTATAATCATTCTTATGATGTTGAATTTTTTTCAATAATATAAAAATATTATTTTTCATAAAATATAATTTTTGTCATTTTTGAAACCATTCAATTAATTTGACTTTTAAAAAATCAAGATAGAAATGGGTTTTAAATTTTAAACTTTAATTAATCACTAAATTCTCATATTAATCTTAAAAATTTAGGGTCACTATATCTCAACAAAATAAATTTACTATAAGTTTTCTATAAATCATCTACCTGATATTTCAACAGCTTTAACAAGCACTTTGTCAGCATAGTGTAAAAATTGATTGTAAATGTTTTCATCAGTAAAAATTAAAAATAAATTTATATAATTTAAAAATTTATTTATATTTAAAATAAATACATATAACCAATCTTATCCTTTATTTAACCATATAAAAAAATTTAGAGATATTTTATTCAAGAGAAAGAAATTTGGTATTTTCATTTTATAAAATATTATATATGTAATTGTAAAGGTAAAACGGAACCAAAATGAAATATGTTTGATTTTGTGATGGAAATGGTAAAATTAATAACATTAATTGAAATTAAATAATGTTTTGAGTTGATTTGGAGACCTTTTTACATCGTTTTAATCATAATTGAGCCAATTTACTCGCACCAAGGAGGAAAATATATACTAGAGTTACTATTCATAGTGCATGAAAATGAAATGGCGCATTTTTAAAACTATTAATATGTAATTAAAATTAAGGTATTCAAATTTAATTATAAATTTATATAATTTCAAAATTATATTTTTAATATAAATTTTTGAAATGCTATGAAAAATATTTGTTAGAAAAAATGTGTTTTAAGACAAAAAATAACATATGGAAAAAGTAGTTATTCAAATAGAGTTTATTAATAAATTTATGAATCCTAAGGAAAATATTTTAAATTATTACCAATTAAAAAATATAACGGTACTTTAAAAAATCTTGATCTAAGAAATGTGAATAAAAATATTTGAAAAATATGTATTTTTCACTATTCACAGTAAAAATCAGTCATTTCAGAAAACTTAAAAAAATTCACCATAATTTAATTTTTTTAATGATGGATTTATAGATGAAGATAATTCAATAAAATACAGTGTTTAATATTTTTGAATTTGGGGTTATTCATATTCACATATTAAACTATGTGTATTATTTTATTATTTTTAAAGAAAGAAAATATTACTGTAATTTATGCTCTGGTGTTTAATTTATCAAAATAGACGGCATAAATTATTTTTTATAAGATATATAAAACCTTAAAAACCATTTATTTAGCACTAAATTCGTGAATCACTAACTTTTTTTTAATTATTTTTCGTTTTATATATCTAATGATTTGAAATTAATTTTATAAACATTCCAGAAACCCAAATTGTAAAAAGTTGTTTTAATTTTGAAATAAATAAATTACAAAATGCATATTAAAAATATATTTAAAAACTATATTACAAAATTGAATAATATTTAGTAAATTTTGATTCTATAATTTAATAAATTAAAATATTTAGTTCAGGAGGAGTTATAAAATCAGATGCTATATTCACCCATTATCGTACCCCTAGAGTTATCACTAAAGGAGATGTTACCTCATTCATGAATAATGAAATTATTAAATTTGGAGAGGTATCTACATGTATCTAATGAAACCACAATCATGGTACTTTAGTTTTTCATGGGTATTTCATTAGAGAATCTTTTCCATCCAAATTAAAAGTTTCATGTTATTTTTACCCAACAATCTTGTGTCCACACATGTTAATTAATGAATAATTTTCAATCCAAATTTTATTATGATAATATATTTTTTAACTATTTTGAGATATATCTATATAATTTTCAATTATATATAATTTTTTTATAATCAAATTCATATATTATATGATCATTTAGTTTATAAAAATTAAAACAATTAACTTGATAAATACTTTTTACAAAAGCAATATTTGGTAGATTTATTTGAAGATTTCGCATTCTATTAATAAAAACAGCAAACCAAATATTTTTCATTTTTGTGTGATCCCTAAATTTGACATAAATTTTCGCCACCTTTAGTTAAATTTATAGTATACTATTTCAGATATATAATGGTTAATTGAATATTATTAGATTTCTGTTGATTTTTTATTTTCAATAATAGTACATATTTTTCAATGATGTGAAGATACTTTTAAGTATGATTATTTTATTTTTTATTAAGTGATTTACTATTTTTTGGAGTTTTTCATATGAATAAACTAGTTGTCGATAGACTTTTGAAAGATGTTATCATGCATATTTTAGTTCTTCCGGATTTACGTGGCTGAAGGAGAAAAACAAAGAGGATGACATCTAAGAATATGAATAATGAGGGGAATAATAAAGATAGAATAAGGTGGTATGTGGGTTATTATCCTTTATGTATTCATATAAATGTTAAATACAATACTTCCGGATACAATCATTTAATTTGGATGTTGAAGTAGTGTGCTTGGAATCATCAATTTCCCTCCACAAAAAGAAATTAAAATCCCTTTTAACTTTCTAATTTTCCAAAAATATTTAATTGTATATAAGTTATTCTGGTTTGATGTGACCTTTATTTTTACATTCCTATAATGATAGCTATGTTACACTTTTTTATTTCACTTTTTGGATTAGTTGTTTTAGTTTTTCTCTTTACGAAACAAACCCACATTCTTGGGAAAAAGAGAAAAGTATAGAACTTCTCATTTGGGATCATCACCAATTATTGATTTTATGTTGATGATCATTTTTAACTATTTATTTTCATTACCCTCTTCTTATGATAGGTGTTAAATAATTATTTTGTATGTCATTAAGGTGCTGATTTGTACTTTAAACTCTATTATTTTAACATTATTTTTTTCTAGGATAACCATAACTTTAGGAGACCAGGAGCTGGGTGAAACACAAATGATTTTCATTATGGTAATAATTGTACTTAACTAATATCATATAGAATTTATACCTTTATATATGTCTTTAAATATTGTAAATATTATTTCAAAATATTCAACATAATGTATGGAAAAGATTTCAATGTATTGATGATACCTATTTAATCTTGTATCTTTAAATTTTCTTATTCCATCATATGTTACATTTATCAATTTTAAAATATGAAAAGTAGTTTTTTATATGTATATTTTATTAAAATAGTTTCTATATAAACTATAATTTAATGATTTTATATATTTATTACTAAATTCTAAATTCATAATATATCGAGGAGTCTATTTTTCATTAGTTAATTAGGTGGAAACATACTCATGCATAACCATTTTTTATACAGGATAAAAACATTACCGTGGAAGGTAGACATTTTATTCACCCAATTAGGATAGTTAGTTATTTAAAAAATTATAGCATTTGAATTGGAATTAGATTCCATAATAAAAATAATTCATTGAATTCAAATAGTGATTTGATTTTTTAAGTGAATGAATTTTTAAAAAAATATCGTTTTAAAATAATAAATTGGTATTGAGATGGAAATTTGAAAAAAGATAATTATAATCATTTTAAAAGTTTTTTTTCAGAGTTGATAGGTATAGGGGTGGTGAAATTATGATTTATAATTTTAAAGTGAAAAAATAATTAATATGATAAATTTAATATGATATAATGGATAAAATTGATTCAATTTTATAATGATAATAATAAAATAAAATCAAATTAATAATAGAAATAACAATATATGATTTTCGTATGTATGTAGTAATTTGTAAATGATGGAGTGGATAAAATAAAATAGATGATCAATTCAACTGATTAGGATTCCAACAATAACATGATGTGTGGAACTATGTCTCTCCACCATGACTTGAGAAGTCTATTGAACACATCCCTAATCATAAATAGTGAACAAGAACCCATCCCAATAAAATGTGTATTATGAGTTCCCTATTGAATATCACCATTCTTCATGAAACCCAATGAACAATTTTTCAGAGTGTGAACCACCGATAGAATGAGGTTTTTAAAGAGATTTTTCTTCATGGTGAACTATTTAAAGATCATATAAAAAAAATATTGATAGATTTATATACAATATGGTGATATATATTCTGATAAATAATGTAGTGAATTGATAATATTTTATACTTCTTGAATCTCGATAAAATTTGCAACTCAAGTCTTTCAACATCAGTTGGTCTTCCAGATAATATTGTTTAAAGATGTAAATATGCATGGAATCTAAGAGAGTATATTTATATTACCTAAAAATGATATTTCATGGAATATTAAAGTATGTGGAACATGGAATGTGATATAGTAATAGTAATATTGACTATATTTAATGAGTCCCCAATAGACACTCCATGGTACCACCCAAATCTGTATAGTCACTATGAGGTATCTGATGGGATTCCAATATCCAAAGAAAGCTATGAGACCTCCACTATCTAGAAACTACTATCCAATGACTACCCATTGTATTCTATATATTTTTCCTTCAAATAATTTGGAGCCACGGACTAGCTGGTTTAGTCTCATATGTAGCACGTTTTTCTACAATAAGAGATTTTTTCATCTATCATTACACAAAATAGTTGGGGAGTTCTACACATGCACAACTCTATGTTATTACATATCCAATTAAATCTAGTAATTTTTTTGTTTCTTCTATCATTTTTCTAATACATTTATGTATTTATTGAAAAGTAAATATGCCTTCATGATGACCTTAAATGAACATGAATATTAAATTAATTCTTCTTCATTGCACTTAATTAAAATATTGAAATTTACTTTAATGAAAGCATTATTTAAATATGAGAGTGTTTTAAATCATGAAAACTCCATGAGAGAGGGTGGATAATAATAATTTTACCTCAATTAATGACACAAAATTCCCTTCCCCCACACTCAAACATGAATATCATTCCAAAAAAATAAAGAGTGAAGGATGACAGAGAAACATTAAACAGTAATGTGACTTAAACATATAAAAGGATTCAATTATTTTAAGGGATAAACATGTGTTGATTTTAAAGAAAGTATAAATATACAAATTATAAAGAAATATATGTTCTTCAATCATACGTATTAATTTTTATTATCTCCAAATATTTGGAATAGGAAAATCAGAGCCTTAAGTTTGCATAAAAAAATTCTAATTCTACTCAAGATAGTGTGAGTATGCATATAAATATGTTGAAATGGTTTATAATAAATCACTTTTTTGGGTAAATATTTTATCTTAGTGTAATAATATATTGGATTTAATAACTAGTCTAACTCATGAAAATGATCTAAAAAAATTCTAGTACGATGTTCCCACATCAATAATCAATTAAACATATATTTCTTAAAAATAATGAAAAATATCTTATAATCAATTAATGATTGAATAATGATATTTAATATTTATTTATGATTAAGGTTTCTAAAAAAGTATATATAAATATAAAAACCCAAAATTAATCTTATTAAGGTTTACACTCTATTGAATTTAATATTTAACAATCATTTATTTGTGATTGGGAAAATAAATAAATGTGAGCATAAAACCAAAATAGAAGGACAGAGATAACCTATATTTATTTTATAGTTGTATAATTTTTTTAATCACATAATTTTTAGAACATAAAAACTTAAATAAAGATCAAAAAAACCTAAGATCATTTATCCAATGTAAAAAATTGAAATGGAAAGGAAAGTGGATAAAACCTGGTTTAATCCCCATGTGTGTACTCGTTTTAGACTACCTCAAGTTACTTGTTGGTTAATATTATCCCCATTTATAATGTGGATGATGTTTAATTATTATTAATAAACACATATGAATATATCTAGCTTTTATGAGTAGATATTTAGAATGTAGAACCCAACAAGAATTTAAATTGGACTCATCCAATTGAGTAAATAGATAAAAGATATGTAATGAGAGAGGAAAATATATGAATTTTTGATCCAAATTTTTCTTAGTTTGAATTTTAGTTTGTGTTTGTGGTAAATATAGTAGAAAAAGATATTTATTCAATTAATGTTCATGTTTAAAAAATGATTCTATAATAACATCATGTTTTTAAAATCATTCTTTTATAATCTACGATACAACTAAACTAGATCAGTCATTTATTACTCAAAATATATAACATCTACATATTCATAATTTTATTATGAGGAAATATATTTGTTATGTGAATTTGAAAAATAAATCTACTATAATATTGTAATAATTTATTTTTCAATAAAATAAAAAATAAATGAGTTTAACAAATAATAATATCATGGCATTAAAAAAAATTTAATTCATGTTCTTTACCTAGTGACTCTTGTTGTTTCTTTGTTAGTGTTGGATGTAGGTTGTCCATACCCTCCATTATTTAATGAAATTCAAATACAATAGTTTTTTCTTATCATTGAATAAGATATTGTTCAAAGGTGTTGATTCTGTATTGTCAAATATTAGAGGATCACCAATAATTTGAATATATACAAAATTTTCTCACTATTAATCTAAATCAACTTGATCTCCCAAAATAAAATAAGATGGAATTTCCACTTATGGAACATCTTAACATGGTTTCCATGAAAGGTCATATGAAATTTCATTATATTTCATCCCCTTGGACTGCATGGGATTTTAAACCATGAATTTATTTGAATGAGATTCACCTATTCTTCAGCTTTCTTATATTGTTACTGACACAATAAGTCAATTTCTTCTTGAATGGATGTGGAAATATTTTTTAGTTAATTTATCAATTCCTAGATTATTTTACAGATTTTATCACCTTGAATTGACAAATATTATACCCTACTATAAAAATTCTCATAAATCCAAGAATATATAGGTTGAAAAAAAAACAATAATAAATGGTCATAGAAATATATTATTTGCAATGATTCCCTAATTTTATGTTCATTTTTAAATATTTTTTTAGTTTATATGAAATGAAATATTTTTTTTTTAAGGAATCATCTTTAAAAACATAAAATTGGAAGTTGTTATTATTTTCATTAACCCCACTTAAATATATTTATTTACCTAGAAGATATGGAGGAGACATACAACCACTATTCACTTGTTGTTAGTAATATTTGAAAACAATAAATAAGTAAATAAATATACAAATATAAAGATGATGTATAAAATGTCCTCGTAATTCCTTCCATGACTAACGGAATAGTATTTTTCATAATGGTAATTTAATTTTTTTACAATGGTTCAATATAGAATAAGGATTACCAATAAAATATTATATTTTATGTAATAACACTGATTTTTATTGCTGAGAAGTGTACATTAATATGAAACCTTAAGACAAGTGACCATGAAATGGTGTACTCTGCAGGATCAAATTCTTACATGAAGATTACAAATTCTATAAAAACTCTCATAAAAAAAGAAAATATATTAATATTATTTATATTATCAAATTAATTTTACGAAAATTTGGAATAAAGTAGTAATTTTTTATTTTTCGTCATATATAAGTCCATTGTCTAATTTAACAATGGGTGAATATGACAATTGGGAATTATGACCATTGGTAATGTATCCCTTATAAAGGAAATATTCCTATTATTTTATGTTAATGGAAATGATATGATTTAATTGAGTTTAGAAGAAAAAAATGTTGTCCCTAACCAACAAGATCATGAAATTTGAATCTCATTTATTGGAACTTGGAATGGAGGTAGCGTCATTAGGGGTCATAATTGAAAAATCCCATAGAAAGTTTTAAAAAGTATGTTTCATGAAAAATAAATTATGGGAGATGTTCAAGTTAGTGGAGATCACCACTAGGACAATGTTAGATGAGCCACCATATGAAACCACCACTAGCACACACCTTACCCTTTGGGAGTGTTATAGTTTAGTAAGGGGTTACATATCAAGACCATAGCATCATACAAGTGTAATTTAATTTTTATAAATTGAAAATGTATTTATTTATTTCTTTTATCATTATATTTTTATTTAATAAAATATTTTTTAATATTAGTTAAATTTGATAAATATATTTTTAAATAAAAATAAATCATTGTTGAATTTTAAAAAAAATATATACATTGTTATAGTTAATATTTTTTAAATAAATTTTATTTTAATTAAATATTCTTATTAATATATATATTTTTTATTCAAATTCTAATATAATATTACATTATCCTAAGAAATTTTTATAAGTGTCTGAAATTCTAGTAGGTATTAAAAACTCTTATTCCTCAATAAAGAAATAAAAATTATTGAAATTTTAAAATTAATATATATATATAATAAAGTTTGAAAATTTATCATTTTTTATAAATCACTATATTTGAATTAGTTTGAGGTAAAGTTTTGAGAATTTTTTAAAATACATTATTTTATGGCAAGTAATAAAAATAATGTTTATTTTTTGTATGGTTTATGAAATCATATATATATGTAACAATGATTAAATAATTAACTAAATATAATACAAAAAAATATTTTATGTTATTAATATTAGTTATTTTAATGGATTTTAATAAATTTTTATACATACATATTAATTTCCAATGTATAAAATGAAAATTATGATTTTTAAACTATAGTTTTTGAAATATTTAATTTCACATGTCCAGAATATGATTAAAATTTGGATTTAAGTTTAAATGGATAAAAATATTATAAAATATGACATAAAAGTCTGAAATAATGAGAAGAACCCAAGGGTATGCCAATAGTTTTTAATTATCCAAATTTTATTATTCTAATTTCTATATTTATAAATTACAAAAAAATGCATCATTTATTATTATAAATACCCTATCATTCCCCCATCCCCCTCCAATATAAATAAATTTAGTTATGAAACTATGCTCATTTACCCTCTTTATGTACCTCCATTTTGTCTCTATGGATATGAGGGTTTCCTCTCATTGATTTAGGAATTTATATCTATAAGTTGGGGAACTATACTCTAATTATTTTTCATTCTAGTGCCTCTTTTATGTTTTTCTTTATAAATGTTTAATTACATTATTTCTATCCACTATTTTTCCCATTATTTCCAAAACACGTTTTTATAAATAGGAATCCTTATTTCCAATCCATTCGTCCATTTACTAAATCAACAATGTATACTCATCATGCCTACAAATTCATTTCTATAATTTTTCCATTTTACCAGAAATATTTTTATGTTATGAATAATAAAAAAATATATCTATCAATAGATATTGTACTATATGTGTCATTGATTAATTTACTTGTTACTTCCAAATATAAAACATTTATTCCTTTATCATGGGTTGAAAATGATGTAATTCTCATGTCTTTTAGAATTTATGAATTTATTAACTTTAATATGTAACATGATCATTATTTCACATAGTTTATTAATGAATTTTATTCCTTTTATCTATGTAAAAAAACGAATTTAGAGATATAAATTTCATTCCCTGATTTTGATGAAATTCACTCAGTAAAGAAATAATCTCTAAAGATGATATGTTTTATGGTAGCATGCAGAATAACTTATGTTATTATGTTTTATGAAACCTTTATAATAAACCTCAGTGATATTCATATGAATGAATAAATTTCATTTTGAATTAAATTTTCCATTTTGTGATTCGTGATCATTCTATTATGATATGCCTCATGTTCTTATGATAATTTCCTATTGTTATTCTTATTGATGAAATGCTAAATATTTCCATTGTGATTAACTTAATTATCATTATGAGAACCCCTTTAGTTTAATATTTATCCCAAGGATATTAGATGATTTCAAATAAACCTAGGAATAATATATAAATAATCCTTTCAAGTGGATTATAATAAAGTTTTTATTTTTCATGTATTATGTTCTAAATTTATAAAAAACAAACATTGAAAAATAATCTCTTTTAGTGAATGTTGTACAATGTAATTTATGTTTTTATTATTAAAAATGAGAAATTCAATAGTGTGTAAATAAATATGAAATATATATATATATACATGAAAACATAACACGATGAAAACTAGAAGAGATTCTAAATTTATCATAAAATACTATTTCTCTCAAGAGTTTAGAGTAATGTAATACTTTATACAAAATTATAGTACCAATATTCTACTCAATATTTATTGTTACACCACAACCACCTTGTTTTAATTATTATTTCCCAAAATCAATAACTCAACTTATAGGAAAATACTCTTCTTAAATCATATTAAGATAAACCTTTTCTAAAAAAAATCAATCAAAAATCTGACAAAGATGCACAAATGAAATATTGAAAGGAATATTGATATATAACATGGAAATGAACTAAATTATTGAATAGATAATGTGAACACAAACCACAATTAATTTGATCATAGATGAAATTAATGTAACATAATAAATAAATAATAAAATAATGATCCATAACTCATGTAAATATAATACTCTCTTAGAACAGAATGAGAAATGTTCTCTTTTTTCATGGATATGAGAATTATGGAGGGATAAAAAATGAATAGAAATTAAAATAATAATAACATATATTAAATATATATAAAATTATTACATCATTTATTCCCCAAAAAAATATACTTTAAATGGTGATAGAAATTGAAAAAGCTTTTGTGGGATTACAGTAATAAATTTATAGGATGAGGGGTGGCTCATTTTTTCCTAAAAAATCATCCTTTAGCTGTTATCACATTTTTTACCCATTAAATGGATGAATATATAATTATCATCTTCCGAAATTTATTTTTATATTTGTAGCCATTAATGAAAAAAAGTCAAAGCTTCATTAGACACATATATATGATGATATAATAATATTAAATAGGAAATAAATTCTCACCAAGATATAATTTTAATTCTAATGTCCCAATTTTACATTAATTTATTAATTTAGAACGGGAATAACATTGGTAATCTTGTGTTTAAGAAAATGTTCCTAAACATTTTATTTACCTCTATAAAATTTAATCTTATTTGGAGAATCCACTTATGAAATATTCAACTGTCATTAAAATTCATCAAAAACAATGAATATTTTTCAAAGTACTCGTAGTCAGCTTAATCTTCTCCTCAAATTTTTTGATTCAATATTTTTTACTTTTTAATGAAATACATCGTATCATATATATATACATGAAAAGATAATTTTAAAATTTGATTTAGTTTTAATAATGTTTTGGAAAAAATAGACAACTGATTAAATGTACATTAAAAACAAATAATTAGACTATTTTTATAAATAAATTCATATTATTCTAAAAACCTATAATGGGAAAACTACAATATAAATTACAATTTGTTTAGATTGAAAACATAGATTTAAAAGATAATTTTTTCTGAAAATGTGATTTTTATGATTAAAATTTATATAAAAATATTAATTAAAGAAATAATTATTATATATATTAGTAATTAATTTTATTAATTTTATATAGATATCAAAATAAATATTTTATATACATTTCATTTAGATGGATATACACACATATGTGTAAAGTTATCATATTACACACAAACACACACATGTCCTTAGGTAGTTTGGAATCACATACTTAGACACCAATACATATTTATGTGGATACAGACAATAATATTTTGAATCCAATAATTCAGAAATAAAACTTCAAATATTTAAATATATTTATAAAATGAACTTAAATTTAATCTTTTAGGACTTTTTATTTTAAAATTTAAAATTATTTTTATTATAAAATAAATAATAATTAAAAATTATATTCAAATGTGGTCTATTTTAAATCTTTATATATGTGTAAATATAATTATTTATACATATAATTACATATTTATATAAAAAATATATGATTTATATGTTTTTATTCATTTATATATAAAGTAAATTATTTATATATTTGTAATAATTAATTATTATTTTATAAAATCAATATAATATATAAAAATATAATTAGTAATAATAATAATATATCTATACACAATCAATTGTAATTATTTTTACATATAATTAGTAAAATTTTTACATTTCATTTTAGAGTTTTCTATGTAATAATATATTTGGAAAAACATTTGTATAATTAAGTTTTTTCATATGATTGATAAAAAATATTATGTTGTAATTTTTTTTATATTTTCTTAAATTCATAAAAACTATTAACATTTTAAATATATATTTGATAATAAATTTAATATTAATTGGTAATTTATTAAATATGGTCATCTATTAATTAAAACATAGTTATTAATATTTGTAAATAAAAATATACATTAGTATACATTATTGTATTATTTAATATTTATTCAATTATTTAATTATTATTTTATAAAATGTTATCAAAAATTTAGATATAGTTATTGTCTATATTACATATGTAATTAGTATCATATATTATTGTATAATCTATAATGTATTGTAAATAATTTTTATAATTTTTATATTCATTTTTAGATTTATATATATTAATAAATATTTACACATTTATAGAAAATCATTAACCATTTATAACATTAATAATACCTCGTAAATAAAATCAATCACATTGAGGTATAATTTATATATAAATAAGAAAATATAAATATTTTAATAATTTAATAAATTTTAAATCATGGGGAATTATATTTATTATGTATACCTATAATTATTTATCAATATAAATATATATTTATATAATTGATGATATATTTTTAAAAATATTTATTCATTTATATAAATAATATCATTTTTAATTATGATTAATAAACTCTGAAAAATGACTATGTATGAACTCTTATGTGTCCCATTAAAAGATTAGAGATCACTAGTATGTAAAGATTAAATTTCTTACGTATTGATTTTTAAAAGGGGAAAATATTATGTTTCAATAATATCTTATGTACTATTTAAATTAAATATGTATTATCTGTTTGTCAGCACTGAGAAATCTAGCTATATTAGCATTATTGGTAGTGTTAATAAAGGAGGTTACTCTAATGTATCATGTAGTAACCATTACGTATGAAGCAAGTAACTCTTACATATCTTGGGTTTATCATAACTAATTATAACACTAATAAAATATTATATTATCAGACCATACAATCACATCGCATATATATAGTGACCCAAGAATTGAAAACATTTTATTTCATGAATTATGACATAGTTTTCAAAAAAATCCATGGATTGAGTGGTCCAGTGTCTTGTTGAAATAGGCACATAAGAATACCATCGTAAATATAAATCACACAGTCTTTATTTAAATATCTATATATGGATATTAAATCCAATTGGTCTTGTAAAACTATATAGGGTACCCTTAGGAAAATACGTAAGGAAATGTGTGATCTTGTAATACCTGTAAGTGACTAAATATGATAACAGATAAAAATATTTTATAGAGGTGGGATAACACAATATAATAAAATATAAGGACCATAAGAATGATAATAGAAGATAAGGAAATGATATCTTATGATCATGGAATCATAAATATGTTAAATTAAGAATAACAATTACATAATATGTATTGTCCAGGGATCACTTCCATGACCATCAATACATTGTCAAAAAATTCCCATACTGGATTAGGTTCACACATTAATCCCATACATAACGTGTAATGATATATAATACAATACCAAATTCTTTAGATGGATATATAATTCATATCCCACCCATCACATAACATATTGTACCGAGGATAACTGACCATGAAACCTACATAGTAACTCATGAGATGAAAAAATTACCCAATGCATTGGAGGTATATAAATTTTCAGTCATACCATCACATAATGAATATAATAATTTGTAAATTCATACTTGTGCCAAAGGAGGAATGAAACCACACATAATGCATATTCCTGATGAAACCCATGAGATAGATGTGGGTTTGTGTCAAATGATGACTATATTCTATTTAATAAGTATTCCCATATGTGGTATTTATTGATTTTGAATGTTTATATAATAATAAAGTAGAATAGTTCCTTGAACATTGTGATTAAATATATGATAACCCATGATAAGGATCAATGTGAAGTAGGAATAAAAATTAACTAAATAGGTGTTGATCTTCAAAATGAGGAAAGGATATTTTCTAGAAGGAAAGTGAGTATTGTTTTTCCTTAATACATAATTTAAAAAGGTTTTCTAAATGAATAATAATGTGGGTATTTGAAATCCATTCATGTTAAAAAAATATATTCTAGAGTTTAGTTTTAGAGTAAAATGAAAAAATAGAATTTCCAATGAATTCAGTTTTAATATTAAGGGGAAATCACAGAGGATACATAAAATTTATTATCCAAAATAATAGACCATAGTTAAAACAAGTTAGATATAAATATATAATACATGGATGAAATTAGTGAGAATAAAAATAACACTAATTAAGAAATAAATAGAATGTATAATCCGAAAGTAATAAAATTGGTTTAGAAGATCCCTTACCCCATCTCTTGGTTACACATGCACATTCCCTTAAATAAATGAATAGTTAAATTATGTATATTAAATACATTCATAATAACCCTATTAATCAAGGTTTAATTTTATAAGGCACAATTATTTTCATTTGATATTCATTTTTATTATAATTTCTTATTACATTTGTTTTATCCATTGTTCGGATAGTTCTTCTATGACCCTTTTGGTTTGTTGACCATGGAAATGGTTCTATAATTAACATCATGATATATATAATTATAGTGTATTTTCTATTGTTATTATCATAGCACAATATTTATATGGTGTCATAGTTTAACAAAACAAAAGAATCCAAATTATAAATTGTTCCCTCAGCAGTGTATTTAAGTTGGGTATAGTTATTATAACTGTTTAATATTATATTACTTATTGATTGTAAAATATTATCATTTTATAAAATTAATTGTTTTTAAAATATTATTTTTATATAGTAGATATATATTATAATATAATCAATGTAAGGTTGTTAAGGAAAAATGGTATTTGTCATTCTTGGGAAGTATTAATCTTCTTGTACACAGACTATTCTATCATTTTTCATTTAATGACAATGGGGTGTAAATATAAAATAATTTTAATTTATAATATTTATCATGTTATAATTAATATATTTTTTAATCAAATACCACTTTTTACCCTATATACAAAGAGTTTATGAACAATAAAACTTCCATTCATGGAAGTGGTTGTCTGTAAAAATTCATGAAAAAATTTTACATTTTATTAGTGATTCTAGAAGAGGGTATTATATGTATTTTCCATTAATATAATAACAATTTAGTATAATTAAAAAATCTACATATTCTGAAGCTATTTCTTGTGACCAAATCCATTTCTTTGTCTAAATTTATTTCATTTTTAATAAATTTTCATATTCTTTTTCTTTTGTATCGATATGTTTTGTAATATTTTAGTAAAAAAGAAATGCTGATTATATAATAACTTAATTGATAAGGGGTACTTTACATGGTCACAAAAAGAAAATAACATGGAGAGTTAGGTTGAGGGAATTACTTCTATGTTATGATTTTCTCCATTGAGTGACTCCTTATGGCTCCCTAGTTTTCTATTTGTCAAAGAAAGATATTTTTGGGAAATGTTTTGGAGTTTAGGATATACTAAGATATACTTTTATGAGTTATATATTTAAAATTAATTTTGAAATGATGTGGAGAGGATCTCTTTTTATAATTAAAGAGATTGGAAATTTTTTTAAAAACCTCTTCACTTTTCGGTAGTGATGTTTAATTTTTCAAGAATAAAGGCTTTAAAAGGTTCATTAATATATTTCGTGTAGAGTTAAGACTAAAAATACCTCACCCACCTATTTTAACAAATGTACATAATATTTCATTGCCTTTTTTACTAGGCTAACCCCCATTTTACCCTTACATAACATCTCAGCGAAAACTCCATTTTTATCCCAAATAAATAATTTTAAATTCTAAAAGTGAAATGAAAATTATTTTTTTATTTAATCATGTTGATTTAAAATTTGGGAACCATTTGATTAAAAAATATTTCAATGGATTTGAGAAATTAATTTTCGTTTATGTGCACATAACACGTAAAATTCATTTTCAGGATTATTTTAAGAATAAAATTAATGCATGGGATAACATTATCATTGTTTTATTATTTACATGAAATAATGTTTTATTATTAAAAATTTAATTTCATCTATTTTATTAAATATGAAAAATTACTTTGAAAAATCTAATATTTAATTTAGCATAGACTAATTTTCTTAACAAATAAAATTTTATGTTATAAAATGATAAGAATGAGTTTTTATATTACAATATAATAATTTAAAATACTAAATTAAATTTCCTTAAATAAATCTTAGATATTTATATTATTATGAAATAAATAATATATTATGAAATTTCAATAAAAATTAACGTTTTGTTAAAAACAGTGTTTTCTCTATTTACATGAAAGATCAACTATTAATAAAAAATCAAAAAAATTATTCCTATGATCCTTGACCACTAACGATTCCAAAAATGTGATTCAATTTTATAATATTCATCTAATATGTGTGATAAAACATTTTAAGATAAATTTTCTTATAATGAAATAAAAACATTGAAAATTCAATTTGATGAATGATATATAAATATATTATTATATTACATTTAGTTAAATGTTTATTCAAATGGTATTATTATAAACATATGTTCAAAAATAAATATAAGTTGATACTATTTTTTATTATATATACTTCCTTATATGGAAAGAATATATATTCATATGGGATATATATATATATATATATATATATTAGTTTGTAACATTTATTCCCCCATAAGAAATTGTATTCCATACACCAAGGTGAAAAAAATTGTGGTTCATTCTATTTCACTATCTCTTCAGGATATCATTTCACCACTTCATACATGTGGTTTAACCAGATTTCTATTATAGGGTCATTTTTATTTTTTCATAGAGCTTTGTGTGTGTGGTTTATGATCTTTATCAGCTGCTTCTAATAAGAGAGATCATTCTCCAATAGTACCAACTCTGTATCACTACATTTTAGGGATCTCAAATATACTTTCTCAGGAGGGATATGTATAAAATATCATGTCCTTTAAACATATTTTGTTTAATATCTTGTGAAAATTAAAATGTTCTAATTTTATCAAGAATCACTGAATGTCCAATGTATCTTAAACATTGTTTCCCTTTTTTCTAAAACATCATGACTCTCTTCTATACTGATATGTGGATGAATACTTTTTTAAAAACCATAATCTTTATTTCTGAAGCTCAACTCTAATATTTCACAAATAGGTGACAATAACTGAGGTTATAACATACATAAATATGGGAGTCAATTTACTCTATGAATTTAAAAATGAGGGAGATAAGACAGAAACACCATAAAACTCCTACTCAAGATATATGTAAAGAAATATCCTAGGTGTACGATTGTAAAGTCATAAAAAATGATATAAATAAAAAGGTAACATAAAATACCATAAATTAAAAGTTATAAGTGATTAGACTATTAAATTATATATATCTAAAAAAATTAGCATCCTCATGAATTTAACACCATTCACGAAGAGAAGGAAAATAGAAGGGCTTATCCGAACAACTACCTTGGGGGATACCTCTAATGAATCTCTCTATCATAAGATATTAACCAACTCACATAGAAGAAAAAGGGGGAGAGTACCACAACTACAAAAACCAACTCCCAAACATTCTCATGGGGTATATACCTCTCAAACAAGATAAATACCACAATGAAATCTATGATATTAGGGCAAACCATATCATAATCTAGATAAAGTTCAAAAACTAAAAAAATAATTGTTTCAAGAGAATATCAAACAATATAAAACTAGGGATACATAGTTCATACATGTGAGAAAAATTCCTTAGTTATTTAATCTATATCACTAAGTCACCACAATACACAAACATGGGGATGAACACATCCACATAACACTTTTTTTTAGTGGTCATGGATCTTAATAATTCAATATTCAGTGGTTGAATAATCATTAAAGATTATTTATCCCCAATTTATGGTGTTAGAGTTATCAAGATGATAATTGAAACATTAAAACATATGAAAAACATAATATAAATAAATCATCTATTGGGGAATTTTGATTTGATATGAAATGAAACCAACATGAGCTAAAACCTTAAAAGGAAAAAACTAGGCAAAAGATTACTCCTATATCCAATACATTTCATTCAATGTTAAGGAGTAACCCTCAGATACACATAAAATCTAATGTAAAACTCCATATATATCCCCTAATATTCTACATAATAACTTTTATGATCCTATAATTCTTTTAACCTTGATAACCCCCCCCCCCCCAAATGATATATTTCATGCTCTGTACTAGTTCTGACCTAAGATTTACTAACTTGCAGACCCTACTCATGGATAATAGAGAATAAAATGGTTGATCATTCTATGATTAAAATGGTTACATATCAATGAAGAGGTGAAAATATTATTATAAGAAAACTCAATAAAATGAAGGTGGATAACATCTAAAATCAATGAAAAAGGTGATATATATATATAATGTTTTAATGCATCACTAGGATTGACCATCCAACTATGGATGAAAAGTAGTGAAAAATCATAACTATTATCCAATTGAATGTAGGAGATGTCTCCATACCCCAGAGGTAAATTGAGGATAATAATTATGGATTATCATTACCAGAACTCCATGGTGCCTCGCCACCTCCTCAAGATACAACCTTGATAAAACCTCCAATGTTCGTGAATCCCTGATCATTATGAACTGAGAAAAGTTTCTTAAAATACATAGTACCATACATATAGCACCAACAAATCCATGTTCATGAGTTAAAAAGATGATAAATGGAAATTATATGTCCTCCTCTTTCATCTTAAGAACATATAATGGATGGGGTAAACCACTATGAATACAATTTTCATCATTCACCATCTAGAAGAAAAAACAGCAGGACACAAAGTCTATATATAAATTATTCGACCTAGGCAAAAAAATATGACCTCTCAAGACATGAAATATTCTAAAAACAATAGGATATATTATTAATGGTGAGATGTGGAACTCATGAAAAACCCCATCATGCATCACTGTAGTAAATAATTGTCTCCACTAGAACAAATTCTGAAGCTAATAATTCTAAGACCAACTATCAGGGATATGACCAAAGAAAATGTGGTCTCTCCATAACTTTAAATCTGAATCCACCAGTTTGGACTCCTCCAAATATTGTATGAATGATGATTACATTGTCATCTAAAAAAGGAAATCCCTTCCACCACCCTATACCTTATTATTGATATTCATTTAGATCTCTTCCATCACTCTCTAAAAATATAAATATTTCCATATGATATCACTATTTTAATTCCTTCATGGTGAATCAACTATAACATTATGCTTTGATAGTGTATATGAAATCTTGAAGCCATAGTCATCCAATAATTTCAACCGCTATCTTTGTTTCATGTTCAAGTCACACTAGGAAAGTAGATACCATAGGATCATGTGATTATTAAAAACAAAAAAATTGATCACTGATGTGGTAAGGTTTCCACCACTACAATGAAAAATTTAATTTTTTTCGACTCAATATCATCAGTGGCATAGTTACACTCTTAGGGATTTCACCATATAGACCTATAAGAAACAATATATTTCTACGTTATTGGAAGACTAACTATGAAATGAATGGAAATGTCACATAACACCTCAAAATAAACTCCCTCATCCGTAAAATAGATAAAAATTGAATTTATCTGTTTCACCTTCAGATACAAAAAATGATACCACACAATGGTCAGTCCATAATAATTCATGATCCTCTCTTTCCTAGGATTTCATTAGTTTCAAAATTTACTATAATTTTGGTATAAAACTTTTGTAATATATTATAAGAGTTAGTAATCTCCACACCTATACAAAAATATTGGTTTCTTCCCAGGAAACCACTTCAACAATCTTAAAAGGATCCACAAATACTCCATACAGGGGCATCTTATTCCCCAATAAATTAACTTTATGAACTTATAACTCAAATATCAAAATATTCTTGAATATCTACTGATGATGAATAACTACAAAAAATATATTTTATATGATATGTGTGCTCCTTCTAAGATGTGTGGTACAAAAGGATGTAATTAATGAAAACCACCATGATCCAACACAATATCACTTTGAACATTTTGTTCATCAGACCCATGAACACATATAGAGTTTACATCAAACACAAAAACATTACAAATGAACTGATAATTCTCACAATGACATAAAAAGGCTATCATTGATAATTACCAATATTTTACTTTTATTTAATGATATCAAATACAAATATCACTATATGAGAACCCAATAGCTACTTTTTTATGATTGATTAATTCCCTGATCCATGGAATCAAATAATTATTCATCACTATTACCTATCTCAAATGATTATAATCTATATTGATATATAGAAATCAAATAGACTTCTTTTGTAAAATAAATGTATACCCCAAGGGGACATTATTGGCTTAAAACATGCTATAAAAGATAAAAATTAGTCACTTGTAGATATTGAATCCCAGATGGTTCCACCCAAAATAGAGACATCAGAATTTGAGATGCACATGGATAAAACTCTATCAAAAAAAATTTCTCTTTTCAAGGTAGTGATACTACATCCTCCATTGGAAAGAAAACATTGTAATCTTCAAAAACCATGGGAAACCCAAGATTTTATATGAAAAATGAACTCATTAACAAATATCCCCCCAGGAAAGGTTAGGACAAAACATGGATCTAACCCATCTAAAGTTCTTTATCACCAATGAACCAAGGAGACTCTCTATCAATATCATAGAACACAGTATTCGTCTGGATGTACTCCACAATATCCTATTCCAGATATAGCCTATTAATGATGGTAATTATGTCATAGAGATGTATCTATAAAAATATAAAGCCTCCTGAAGAGTGGTGATAATCTATCACTAGCCACATTCAATACATACATCATATTGATAAGGATTATATCCAAGTAGAATTGTAAATTCCAAGGGATTTGGAAACCTCACCAGATCAAGTCATAGATAAAGAAATAGGATACGTTATATGAAGGAGTGTATATATCATATGAATAATAATTTGAACCCCATGTGTCAAAATAATTAACCTCAAAAAACGTCTGGATTTCCTGGAGAGGGAAATTATAGAATATACAACGAACCACAACAAGATATATTTCCTCACTAACCCTGATGTTGAATTATACCATGTCTAATCATTTCTCTAAGAGTAAATGGATAATCGTGAGTATATACACTATAACCCCATCCCATCTCTACAAATTGATGTCCAGAGCACCCTGCCTCTACTTCCATGACTGAAACAACATCAATGGAGGAACCTAATGTAGAACACCTACTAACTATCTCCTACATTAATGGTCTTAATAAATAATTTCTTATAACCATAGAATTTATTAAAAAACATGAATTTTATCCCTTACCAAGGGATTGGGACACTCCACCCTCAGATGAATGGGATGGTAAGGGATGAGATAAACCTAAATCTTTTTAAAATATATTCTCTATAAAAATCTAGGAATAGTAAATCGTTACATTATTATATAAATAATCCTATGGAAATCCTCTCTCATAATGATCTAGTAATATCCAATATCATCTCAATGACCTATGGTCCCACAAATACCAAGATATATGACACCATTATAAATGGGGTGATTTAGAATTGGATCTATAGATGCAATGTCTCCTCAAATTTCCTCTATCAAGCCTAATTTTCTATTAGTAGGCCAGAAAAATATTAGAGAATATTCTAGAAATGAATCTTGTAATCTTGCACCCTAGTTCTCTCCTGTCAATGTGTATGAATCTCCAAGTGACACATCACCTTCACAATTGGAAAAAGAAGATATAATTGGAAATTTTCTTGGAACATATACTATTTTACTTCCAACTCCACTGATACCCTAGGATATAGGATGATCAAATATTGGTTGCTCCATGTAGAATTTTCACTGAAACAAAAACATAATGATCTATATGAGAATGAATTGTGTTGATGGATATGTCCACCTCATACATCCATTGTTCAACAACTATGTATAAAATAGATAACTCAAACTACATATTTCCTTATCACTAATACTCTTGGATTTTCTACCTCTAAGAATCATCTTCATTTTCATGTACTATATCTTGAACTACTGGAATGTCTTTATGAACATCCAAGACATTAAATTGAAAAGAACGTTGAAATAAACCCATAACTGTCAATTAAAAATATTTTATGGAATCATAATCATTAATTACAACATATAAAATATTAATTGGTTTATTTGTTTATAGGTTAACATAATCCCACAGACTACCCAATTCATAGATAGTTTCAATGAAGAATGATATGTGATCCTTTAATAGGTCTCTACCTTGAAGCCAATATCACTTTGTTTAGTTGGATTAAAAAACACAATGATATATGAAATGTATCACAAGGGTTCCTAAATACCCATATCCTTGATTGTATCTCCTATTTAAAAAACATAATGAACATAATTGAAATCATTTCTTCACAAAACCATGTAGTCCGGATCTATGCCGACCTCTGAAGCCTATCCCTTCCCTCATCCTGAATCATTGATACCACTTTTCATGACTTCTCCTATCAACGATACCCATCCTAAATAAATAATTATAAATAGGGGATAATAATTTTTGTAGCATGCCCCAAATAATCCAGTGGTTGAAGATAATCCTTGAGGGTATAACATTTACACAGATGTAATTCATCACCATATAATATTTAAAAAATGATAAATCTAATATAAAAACATCCAATAAATACTAATCAAGAAATATTTTTAAAAAATGATCCCATGAACATGCATGTAATTTCATACAAAACTGTTACAAATGAAAAGGAACTACAAAACCCAAAACCTTAATCATTTGTGGTTACATTGACGTCCAAATAAATCCTGAACAAATACTCAAGCAGGTAATGACCAGCGAAATCTCCAACCATCTCTTACAGACCTGGAAAATAGTTCACATATATGAACGGTCTCCATAACATGTATAATCTGTTGGATATTACTCAAATACTATCACGTTGAATAGAAATAAAGAATACTAAATCATAGTTAACATTAATTTAATTAACCTCATAACTATAAAAGTTATTCTATATTCCCAACCTCACCATGTTTATGTCCCACAATATATCCGGTGAATTTAATCATATAATATCAAATATATAACAATAAGGTACCCCACTATCAATTCAAAATTACTTTTCTAACATATCCTAGCATTGAGTTTCCTCGTTCATCTTACTCCAAAAGTATGCTAACCCAAAAAACGTAGGGCAAAGTATCAAGTCATGAACCGTGTGCATAACATCATCTCATCATCATATACCATAAACCCAATAAATCATATCATATCATGATACCATCTAATATATTTTAATGGTTATTGAGTAGTTTCCAAAAACCTCAACAACCTATATTTCATGTGTTACACCTAGATCCATCACAACACACACATTACATACATGAAATAATTCGTTGGATAATATATCTTGAGTTACATGTGTGTGAAATAACAACAAACTATTACATCTCTCTGTATTCAAATATGAGGAAAGATAACCATGATGCATAGTAAGCAATAAATTTCTAGGGGAAGAGAGGGGGTAAAGAGGGAGACGTTTCCCATAAGTTCCTCACCAACTCTATTGTAGGGAATAACACCCACCCATTTTCCATTGATGTCTAGTATCCATACTGGAATAGTTTGGGTAGTTTATGAAATTACATAATAGAAATAATATATATATCTCAAAACCACACCATGGGATTAAACCTAGTAATAGGCTCAATTGTAGTTAACACAACCTAGATAACTGTCATCCACTAATAAGGACATGAAATCCTTTTATCATATAATAATTCAAGGATATATATTTTGTTAAATATTTCCTTCAAACATTCATTATTTGTTGTTAATAACCCATTATCCATTAATTAACAACATTTTATTTCAATATAAATTATTAACAAATTGATGTCCATGACCTCTAAGCATAATCCATAAAATTACATTATTTATCATAACATATTCCTAAAACTACATTCAATCCCCAACCCAATGGGTTATAAATTTATTATTCATTATCAATATGTAATTTTAGGTACTCTGGGAAACTTCATATGCAACCAAAAAGTGATACATAAACCCAGAACAATCAACCACCACAAGAAATGAATAAATAAGAATCATAAACATATGACCTTTAATAGAGTCTCATTATCAAGAAATAATCTAGGATTTCAACATCATAGTAGGAAGAATAACATCATCATTCTTCATCATTCCCTATACCATCCGTAAAACAACCATTCATATCACTATGAATTCATCCCACGATCAGAGTATATAACTACTACCACAAACACAAGTGTACAAGAACATGTCTAATCATACTTGTAGCCTTATTAGGTAAATATAATGTTTCATAGTAAGGATCACATATATATCAATCCAATGATTTACCCAAAAAAATGATGTAAGAATAGAATCTTGAGCATAAAAACTAGGATTACACCCTTCACATCAAAATAGAATCTCTTGTCCATAGACCGTTATATTTATGGAAAAAAAAAATTTATTTATATATCTTATTAACATATTCACTTACAACATGATACAACCTAAAGTGTCCTAAGGTATCAATTTTTTAATTATAATAATTATTTAAACATGCTTCGACAAATGGCTTTCGGTTTTGCTATACATAATGGATGAATTTTTCATTTCAAAAGAATCTTCAATATTTTCAACAAAATACATTTCTAGAAACGTGTTTATTTGAAAATTTCATTAATAAATTGAGTTAAAATTTCAATAAAAAAATAATTATGATCCAATATGATTTCTATCAATGGATAATAACATAAAGCTATTTTGACATTCCAAATTAATTTTTTAGGAATAAACTTATAGAATTTAAATTATTAAACCATTTTCATTATAAAAATCACGATATATGAAAAAATATATATTTATTTCTATTTATTAAAACAAGTGTACAATCATTATCTGGTTGTAAGAACATGTGATCACTATAACCACAATTTTTTTTCTAACTAACTATTTGTAATGATTATTTACCCCATCATCCCAATAAATAAAAAATATTATTTTAAGATTTCATATAAAATGGCTCGAGAAGAAACAAATAACAGATATCAATATGAATTTCAACATTCTTCACCTATGAATAGATTAACGGGTTTCATCCATCCCTATATGAAACAAATGCAAGATAATAAATGTTACCCAAAACCATGAAATTTAAAAAATTACATCAAACTAGGAAAAAACACCCAATTAGTTGGGAAAACCCAAAAATAACATTGGGAAAATAAAAACTATGGTTTAAAAAAGAGAGAAAATTAGAACCTTGAACTCTAGATGTTTAATTATCCTCAAACTAGTGGTTGAAACAATAAAGAATAAAACAAGATCTACCAAAAAAGGGAAGAAAAGACATTAACTTAAAGAAATTATACCAATGTAGCCTCAATATATCACAGAATATCTATTCCCTAGGTTCACTATTTTCATCGATAAATGAGATAAAGACTCAAATTGAGGGGAATATATTAATTACTATATGTAAAAATAGCCAAAGGAGACATCCAAAAAATATAATAAAATCATATGAGTCCCTCCTATTTCTAAATACTTGATATTTACAAGGGTAATTGACTGATTCAATATTATAAAACACACTTGAATGCCAAAATAAAATACTTAATGGTTTATTTATTTCTATAAAAGTTCTTGAGAACACCGAATACAAATCAGAGTCCCCTATATCCTGACACATTAACATATGCCATTTTAACACTACGTTGTCTTCAAAAACATCTTGAAAATTAAATTTATCATTGATATTTTTGTCTTATGATCCCTCCAAGTGACATTACCTATTACATTCATAGATAATACAATTATTCTTGTCTATTTAAGACACCAACCATCAATATATCCTAAAAAATAGCTTCCCATGTTATTTTTCTAGTTCTGGTGCACCAATACCACACTCTCCATCAAAAAATACTCCAGCACACCCTATATAATGTAATGAATAATGTTAAAAAGTCTAAAAAAAATTTGAATAAAATATTTATAAACATCCTCAACACCACCAATACACGGGAAAAAAGAATGAAATGGTTGGAAAAGTATGGATCGTAACATTTATAGAATTTTGATGTGAACATTATATCTGGATTGGATACAATTTATAGTGTCATTCCATGTAACCTATCCACTTTTGTAATGTATATATTTTCTAGGTGATTTAGTGATAAGTCTTCACAAATGGAAATGAAGTAAGTAGCAATTATATGATTCTCCACCATAACATATATGACATTATTACATTATTATTTATTTAATATAACCTTGAAAAAATATGTAGCGAGGTTTCCCAATTTCAATATTGGTATGTGATATGGATGCATCACCACTTTATATTTTTTACACTCATCCTTAACATTCTAAAAAGTAATCATTTTTATGTATATTATATAGTATCCTTCTTCTTATTGATCCACCAAAAGTGTGTTTAGAAATCTCTAAAAATAAATTTTTTTCTTCGGTGGATGACGAATATCTAAATCTGATCATTATTCAATATGTGATTATTTATCTTTATCTATACTATAAAATATAATCATTTTCCAAACCATGCAACTTATTCTTCATCAATGTTTAACACAAATGACTTTTTACTTCATAAACCATCCACCTGTTTTTATGTCAACATCATTTTATTGAGATTTCTTAATTTTCTCCATAAGTGATAATTTAGAAAAAAAAATTGATAAAGGTAGGATGATGTGGCTTAATTAATGATTCCCATGTTCATACGTTACACATCTAAGAAGATTAGATCCTTTTCAATCCTCATTATAGATAACGATGTATAATAATTTCAAAATATAGAATCTAACACAATATTCTCCACTTGAGATTGTAGTATATTGTAAAATCATTATCAATGATAAACTCTAAGCATCCTAATAGGTTCATATTGAGAATGTAATTTATGAATATATATTTTGGTCTCTTTCAGTTCAAAAACACACATAGATATATATATATATCATTTATCTTCATAGATATAATGCCTCTAAATATTCAATAAAAATATTACTATATCAAACTATAGGTACTTCATTAGATAATTATTATTATGAATAATCCAATACCTTGAGTAATAATTAATCATTTTATAATCCTTTATTAGTATAAAACCCAAAAACATACATGATGAATTTTTTAAATAAAAATTAAATACCCACCTATGGGTAGTGTAAGTATAAGTGAAGTGGTTAACCTATTATTCTACTCCATGAAACTATTTTAACATTAATTTTCCCAAAGATACATAAATACTTTATGTGTTAGTTTTCTTAGTCGGAATGGAAATCATTCGAATTTTCCCTCAAATAACCAATAATAAATCACTAATCCATGGAAACTATATATCTTTCTAACATATATTGGTATAATACATTCCTCAATTACATTAATCTTTTAAGGATCCAAATATATTCCATTACATTGATGATATTATCCAAAAATTATATTTTCTATATAGAAAATTATATTAAATGTACATTGGATATAAATTATCCTAAATTTATGTATTAAGAACAATACTTAGATACTCCATATGTTCATATTTTATTTTTTTGTAAATAAGAATATCGTCTATAAAGACTTACACAAATTTATCTAGGAACTCTCTTGAGACTCTATTAACTAATTCAATGAATATAACTAAATTATTCATTAGTCAAAATAGAGTAACTATAAACAAATAGTTCTCATACTATATACAATATATTTTCTTGAAAATACCCTTCTTATTTACTTATATATGATGATATCCTGACTGAAGGACAACTTTAGATAAGTACTATGCTCCAACTAAATAAAAGAACAAGTGATCAATATTTGTAAAAGGTTTTTTATTCATTGTCATGATTGTTTTCATATCAAATTTTTTGATTTATAACTGCATCAAACTATCCATTTTTGTATCAATGGGATCTGGGGAACCCAATGTTGAACCCCTTGGAAAAATGAAACACCTTTCCAGATTCTATAATATTTTCTTTATATGGTTCTTCCAAAACAATTGGGGTTATTTTATAAGAAGTGTTTGATATATATAGATATCCAGGTATATGTTCTATTGAGAACTCAACCACTTAGTCAGATGGGAAACTAAGAAATTGTTGAGAGAATCCATCCCTATATTGCCTTAGAATGGATTTGTGTTAAAGAGTGGTGCTCTCTTTTTTTCATTTCATTGAGATATTTTTCTTGTATAGAAATAATATCATCTATTTTTTTGAATATTCTATTTTATATAAATATAACTCCAAAAACATGTATAGAATTAATTAATTTCTCAGGATATATAAATTTGATTCATTCTCTAGGCAGTTGATGTGGAATTTTTATAAAAATATTCAATAAATTTCTAGTATGGAATTAAATTATATTTTATGGAGTATGAAAAGGTTTTATATACCCAAATAGATTTTCATTGGTGGTTTTTTATACTCGAGACATAATAATTCTACCATTTACCATCTTTATTGATAATTCAACACCCCTTATTTGTGGTGGTTTTGAATATATATACTAAAGCATCATGATGTGAAAAATTTTGTAAAATGAAAATAAATTAGTTCTATTTCTATTCATGGATGAAAATATAATTTACCATTGAAAGCATTTTTTCTTGATCAACCATAGTATTAGTGATAAAATAATCCTTTAATTGTCAACATGGCTCTAGAGGTTGTTTCAAATAGTTATCTTCGACCACCCTTAACTTAGCATACCAGTTATCATAAATTCCATAGTCCTTAATGATAAAAAAATATACCACATGATAATAAATTATAAGTATGTTATTTTCCTCTACCCTATAGGAAGGCATCCTCATCTCACATATGTTTTTATTGTCTTGATATACCAACTTTTCACACATGAATCATTTCCAGGTAATCTCAATTGAGTTACAAGGATATTATTCATGTATTTTTAACATGTGGGAAGTTGGATCATATTTTTTATACGAGATTGATATAATGATTTATTAAATTATATTTCATTTATTAATTCATATATACAACCCCAATACCACTATTAATCACAAATTTTTATCTTGATATCAAGGAAGCATAAAAAAATATACTCATAACTATTGAAGTATCGAATTGAAACAATCTCCATATACTATAAATAATTTTAATAATGAAGTGGTTGATCATATATTAAATGTTAATGAAAAATATAGAGGTTTATCATGAAAAACTTGTGGTGTTCACAATATAATAGCTGGTCGATTATTCATCATTTTCTAGAGTGCAATGAATTACCCCAACATTTTAAAAGAAAGTTGTTATGATATTATTTAACGATAAATATCCACTTTAATTTATTCTAATTTATAGAGATTATGTATTCCTTGTTCTTGGTATTCAGGAAAAGTGTCCGCCATTGATCAGATTCTCCATTAAGATAAACAATCACTAGTATGAACTTCTCCAGTATAGAGAAATGATGGACATAGAATAGCTTTTCAACAGAGTTAACCAGTTATTCATTGATAACAATATCAAGATATCCACTAAATGAATGATGTATCTTCCACATAATGGACTCAAATGAATATTTCTCTCTCTGAGGGCATTCCATACTATTCATGTAATTATCCATCACGTGAGTGAGATGTTCTATAATTAACATGAATTTATTAAATCACACCCCCATTATGACCCATATTTCATTAAAGAAAATTATCACATTCCCCAAAGGATATTTTTTGGCCTGATTTATAATATTTTCATAAATTTTATGAAATAAACGAATGTTAGAGTCCAGAGACTAAAAAGGGGGTGTTAGGAACTTAAAAAGAAAAATTTTTAAACAAAATATATACCTTATGAATGAGTATTAGGGTCTCCACCATGGTTATCCATGGTTATCTCCTATAAATTTATATAACATAACATTATATTCAAGTCATTTATAATTATTGTGATTGATCTTATGAATTATACATATAATATCACCCTGTATTATAAAACTATGTGTGTAATTATGCATCTTTATCCTGCACCAACTGACAATCGAGTTAATATCAAATATTTTCACTTCAAGCTTATTAGTAATTGCTACATATGTCTCTAAGACTTCATCCACATATAGTATCCATAAATATATGTAATTTATAGGAAAAAAAATGTTGAAAACATTTACAAACATCAATATGTTTTCTTATAAATGGACTCGTCCCAAGGGGTTTCACTAATATTATTTAGTCATAATTCTGAAAATAACTAGTCCTTTCATTTGATTCCAATAGTTGTCACCCACACATTATATATATATATATTATTTAATCATTCATAACAATGATTTTAAAATAAATAAAATCCAAGGTTCTGTATATTTGACACGTAAATAAATCTTTATAATCCTAAATTAAAACACCTTTATCTAAAACACTACGTAGTTCTCCAAACTGAGATAGGTATTATAAACATACCTCAGATAATTATAGGAAAATATAGAATGATATAGGTGATATAGAAATCCCAATAAGGGAATAGAGATGATCCCAAAGGATGAGTTGTTAAACTGGAGGAATAATATTTCATTATAAAATAGATAAACCATATGAATGGAAACATAGACTAAGGAAAAGATATCATATGATCATTTTATCATAAATATGTGGCAGCATAAAAAATCTTGACATCATAAGAATATATCATGGTTCATAGACATTACCATCCTAACATTATGGAAAACATCCCATATTGTTACTAATATTATTTTTCCTTGTAAATTTTTTGAATATTATAAGTAATATTTTTGAATCATGCATAATGTCAGCATGCGATTACATGGCATGGGAAGCCTTGATATTGATATAATAAAAAAATTAACTATATTATGTCACTCTTGAATATTTTTTCTAAAATAATTGAATGAATCTTAAATATTATTATATATTGGTAATCTGAGACCACAATTAAATATAAAAGGTAATATTTACCCTAGGTAGTACATAACCTTCATTTACATTAGTTTTTTTTAATTTTTGGTACTGGGAGGATTAATAAATGAATAGAAAAATTAAATGATTTATTTTTTATTAAATAACCAAAATCATATAAAACTCTATTAAACCCTTGTTATGGCTAGATTTTAGGGTTATATTCAAAAACATTATGATTTGAAATGATAGAGGAGGATTAATTTGGATGAATGTCAACAAGATTATAGATTGAACATCATGTTTCTAAAGAGTTCATCTTCAACAAATAAGTTATTGGATCTCACCAATAATGAAGATACATGATGTGTAATTCATTAGTGACTGATCCTTTCTTGGTTAAATTTATTTGTTTTATTGGATTTATTCCCTAGTTTATTATTCCATGTTGAAAAATAAATAATTCTATGAAAAAAATATTTTGACGGTTGATCTTTGATTTATGGTGTTGATAATTATTTCTTGTATCAGGAAAGGTTATTATTTGTTTACCCTGGAATATTCAATTTTTTTGTGGATTTATTTTTTTTGAATGCAATCTAACTTGAATTATGTCTAATTATCATTTTCTCATCTATTTAAATTGTGTTTTCTTTCTCATTATTCATATTATTATCTTTGGTATATGATTATCCACTGATTTGACAATACCTAGAAAATTATTGTTTCTCAATTGATCATAGATAAATGGATCATTTCATTGGTTTAAGTTTAGTATTGACAAAATGATCATGGTGTAATGATTATGATGGAAGATCAAATAATTGATCAAGATATTTCATATACAGTTTGGAATTGCAGATGCACGGTGTGATGGACAGCTGTAGTTGAACAGAAGGGTGAACAAAATCTTCCCACAAATGAATGTTCTAGTGCTACCAAATGTAGATCGCAGATTAATAAGAGTGATTGTTATCAAATCCAAAGGTGGTGTTATCATGGGTGAGACAGATAGAATACTATGTAACTTCTGGAAATTTTTATGTTACGTAGCATGAAGTTTAGATGAGTATGTTTTATATGGACCCCTTTGTTAGAAAAATTAGGGTTTCACTTAGAAAAACAATATCACACACTATATGATTGGTCACATGTTATGTAACCTGATATAGGCAACCCAACATGAACCCATTTGTTACAAGGTAACATGTATGGCTAGGTAAACGAGCATGACCTTGTAGATGGGCATATCTACGCTATATGGGTGTGAACCGAATTTATAGGAATGGATAGGCTACATGGTAATGACTAAAGTACTCAGAAAATTCTTGGTACATAATCACAACCATTATACATGGGAAATGAATAGATTTAATTACCCCTACATTTTAAATAATATTTGTTTACTAAATTTTTTTGTTATTTTACACAACAAAATCATATCTTATTAATAATGATGTAGTATTTATTGATTGAAAAGGTAAATGTTCCCATCAATATTCAACCATTTTATAACAGTTGGTCAAATAAAACTTTTGGTTAATATAAAATATTGTAACAATTCCATCGTTTGATAACATTAACCTTATAATTAGTGTTTATAAGTAGTAATTATAAAGAATAATTTATACCAAAAGGAGTTTCGATAGCCTCAACCTGTAGAGTTATTCTATTTGAATCACATTTATATGAACAAGAGAGGGTGGTTTATTCATTGATGTTCACCCTTTACCATGCCCAAGTTGAGCTTCAACATTTGAATCTTGAACATAATTAACTACGGTAGAATTTCAAGTTAGTGGAGATTACTTGTTGATCGATGTTAGCTAAAGAACCCCATGAAACTAACACTATCCCACACCTAACACTACGGGCATACACAATGGTAATAAGGGGTCACATGGCCAGGCCTTAGTTATATAATGTGTAATAAACATTGTATTAGTTAATTTTTTATTCCATAAATTCCACTTAATAATAGTTTTTTTAATAAAACATATTTTTCATTGAAATTAATTTTACAATTTTTTATGAATGAAAATAATAAATAATTGTATTTTTTTGAGAAATATA
Organism: Viscum album; assembly: GCA_963277665.1. Classification (NCBI taxonomy): domain Eukaryota; kingdom Viridiplantae; phylum Streptophyta; class Magnoliopsida; order Santalales; family Viscaceae; genus Viscum; species Viscum album. Next base: position 914,908,905 of record OY728153.1, read on the forward strand.
TATAATTTTTATAATAAACCAATGTATTATAAATAGTATTTGTTTTAATGAAATATTTTATTAACAAAATTTAATTATAAAAAAGAAATGGAAAAAATGTATAGAGTCCTTGTAATTTTTTTATAAATGTCCTAAATGTGATAATTACCTAAAAATTGTTTTTTATTATATATGACTGAAAGTTTAAATTTTTATTTCTTTTTTGAGATCGCCATACATAGAAAAGGAGAAGCATCACAGAGGTCTAAAGTAATGCAACCCCAAAAAATCATTGACAACAAACTTCATCCCCTCACTAGGAAATGATCCCAAATTAAAAAAAGAAATTGTACCTCTATTAGATGTATCCATTGATGCTAGAAAATCCGATACTGTGTTTCCCTCCCGACATGTATGCGATATCACCATGTGAGACCCCGTTAATGCTTTTCATCTCCTGACAGCATAAACAATACTCCATGGAATTCTTCCCATGTCCATCAGCGCTCGATATAGAAGAAGGGAATCAGTCTCCACTGAAGAAATGCAAAGCTTCCTACTCGAGCACATGTCCAAACCCTTGGCCAAAGCCAGGGCCTCCACCCGAAGTGAGTCGCCCTCCCCGAAAGAAGCAGTGAAAGCTGCCCACACAGACCTAGATTTATCTCTCATGACACCGCCCCCATGGATTCCCCCACCCCCACGTAGCGACCCGTCCGAGTTTAAATGTAGCCATTCATTCGGAGGGATCCACCGAATCCATTGACCCTGCCCTACACCACTCGACTGATGTTCTATAGATAGAGGCAATACCATATCACTTACCGAAGGCACCGAGTGACAGTCAGAAGATACCCAAAGCAGATCCCTAACATTGTTTTTCATTTTGAGTAGAATGCAGGTCAAGGATCTCGAAGTTTTTTTATGTCTACCATCATTCTGGGCCTTCCAGATTGTCCAACTCCCAGCACTTAGGATGATCGATCTAGACTTTCTCTCCACCGCTTGGTATCCATCTCTGCTAAACCACGTCTGCAGAAAATTTTCAGGAGAGCCGTCATACCCATTCCAGCTGAAGAAGGCCCCATAAGTCTTCCAAATCCCTCTGGCCCATTCACTATCATAGAAAAGATTCCCTACTGATTCTCGGTTGAAAGCCAGGCAGCACCAACACCTTAAGGCCATGTTCACACACATTCTCTGCAAATTATCATATGTAGGCAGGGCCCTGTTCCGCACATGCCACACCAGAAAGTTAAATTTTGAAGGGATATCTTTGCACCAAAAGGACACCCCCATGGTTCTGCAGTCCCAACGCTCCTCATCACATGATCAAAATCCTTTATGGAGAAGGCACCCGATGAAGAGCCTGTGAAAACCTGTCAGTAATCCTCATCTTTAACAACAATACAATTAAAAATTTCCAACTGAATGGCATCAAGAATGAGTTGTAAGAACCTTGGGTTAGTACTCGCCTCTTTAAAAGATAGATCTGGGGTAGGACACCTCGAGAACCACAGCCTGCCCACCCCCCAGTCCTGCTGCCAAAAGTTGATATTCCCCCTACCCACAATCCATCGGGATTTATGCTGAATAATTTCTAGATATAGAAGAGTCATGCCCATATCCTCGATGATTGCCTTCTTTGAATATTCACATTCCCACCATATACATCCTGCATGGTTCTTCCCCATAAAGATCGGTCTCTATTGCCTCCCAAGCTAACATAGGATGGAGCCCCTGCATGGTATTTGATACACTTCTCATATTGATACCCCCTTCATATAGAGGTCTTGCTAACCATTTCCCTGAAGCCCAATGATGCCTACCGTCCATCTCACCATCCCAAATGAATGCCACCATAATCCTTTCCAACTTGGAAATTACACTTTTTGGGATCTTTAGAGTAGAAAGAATATGCATAGTGATGGAAATAAGAACACTGTTGACCAGAGTGATGCGGCCTCCAAAAGAGAGAAATCTGTTCTTCCAGTTGTGGATACGCCCTGTAATTTTTCTTATTAGATTGTCAAAGTGATGCACCCTCAGGGAAGAGGGAATAATCGGAGCTATGAGGTATTCCAAGGGAAAAGATCCCCTTCCCATGCTCAAGCTAGCTCTCAATAACCTCTCCCTCTTCAAAGGGATCCACCTTGATGTAAAGAAGAGACTTTTTTCCTTGTTCACCAACTGCTCACTACACTTGCAATATTCCTTTAAAATCTCGTTAAAGCCCCTCACTGATCTTTTACTTCCATTGATAAAAATTATGGTGTCATCTGCGAACATCAAGTGGGAAATTACTGTTGTGGCATACCTATTGTGGTAAGGAGGATTTTACATGAGATGATCCCCTTATTAATGTAGCAACTTAAATAATTTTGCGCAATAATGAAGAGATTAAGGGATAAAGGATCCCCTTGCCTGAGAGCACGACATGCCTTGAAAAAGCCAAAATGCTTTCCCATGAAGGAAGTGGAAATCCAGGATGAGCTAAATCAACGAAAAAGGAGGTCTATAGTCTAGTTGGAGAACCCCATACAAGCCAGGACTCTGAGAACAAAACCCCATTCCATCATATCATAAGCCTTGCTCATGTCCAATTTAACCACCAAATTTCCCCCAAAAGACATGTTGTTGATGCCACTGATCATTTCTTGGACCAGACCGATCGCACCCTGAATTGACTGCCCTTTACTGAAACCATGTTGTTCTGGATTCATCCAATCATCCAGGTGAATGGCCAAACTCTTATTAAGAATACTGGCTAGGATCTTATATGGTATGTTACACATACTGATTGGTCTATATTTATCAATGGACTGAGGATTATTCACCTTCGGTATAAGAATCATTTTAGTAGCATAGGCAATACGCCGAAAATACCCTCCTAGGAAGAAATCCGGAACAACCCGAACTATATCCCCTTTGATAATCTCCAACAAAGCCCTGTAGAAAGACCCGAGAAACCCATCGGGCCCTGGGGAACTTTCTGGGTTCAAGGTCCATGTCGCTTCATGCACTTCATCCTAATCAAGAATTTTCCTTAATTCAGCATCAACACCCTCTGAAACACTGTTGGAGAGACCCTCAAAAATCTCAGCATCCCCACTTGGATACCCCACGGCCATGGTAGGATTAGGAGCAGCCATTAGAGATTGAATAGCTGCATTAATCATAAACCCAATTTCCTCCCGGTTTGTGGAGAAGGATCCATCCTCCCTGCTGATATTGGACCTCTGGACACACCGACGTTCCTTGATGCAAGCATGAAAATACCCTGTATTCTGATCCCCCTCCTGAAGTCATCTCACCCGAGCTTTCTCTCTAGCCACCCTTTCCGGTTTAAGCAGATTATCGGATATAGAGTCCTTCCTTCTCAGCTCAAAAAAAATGGAGTCATCCCATTATTGTTCCAATCTTTTCTCCAAACAATCCACCTCCTCACTTATCTTAGATACATCATGGTCGCGGGCCAGGATGGTTCTCCTTCAGCAGCGAAGACAATTCTTAACCCGCCTAATTTTATTGTGAAAAGTAGTCCATGGATTCCCCTGATATTGCGAGTCCCAAGCTTCCTTGACCACTTCTATGAAGCCCAGTTCCTGCACCCAAGATGTGGAAAACATATCATGTTCCTCCCGTGGCACTCCTGCCCCCAGGAAAATGCGATGCAGCGAATGATCGGACAAACTCCAAGTCAAGTGAGTGACTCGAGAGTCAGGAAACATAGATATTGCAGCATTGTTCATCAAACATCGATCAAGCTGGCAGTATGAACGCCTCCCCCCACATTGGTTGTTGAACCAGGTGAAGATACATCCCTCAAAACCCTCATCCAACAAGCCTCTCCGAGCCATGAAAGAAACAAAATATTGATTGGAATTCCTGGGGAAAGCTCCACCCCCTTTTTTCTCTTATGTACTAGCCATAATGTTGAAATCTCCACCAACAATCCAAGGAGCCGCAGCAGGATTGAAGTCCTCAAGATCACTCTATAAAGACTCCCTGTCCTGAGCATTGCACTTGGAATATGTGAATGAGAAGAAAAACTCTTTGATCCCCACTGTTATCTTTGTGTTAAGGGATTACATCGTTGTATTCAATAGATCAACACTGATGTGGTCTTTCTAGAAAAGCCATATGTGAGAATTAGGAGGATCTCAATGTAAAAAGACACATAATTTAAGCCTCTGTGCAAACTCAGAGATGTTGCAGGATGCATGTTTAGGTTCCAAGAAGGCAACCAGAGAGACTTGATTATTACTTAACTCACTATGATGAAAATCTGATTTGACCCCAGCCCCAAAGCCATGGTCGTTGCATATTATTGCTTTAAACATTGACACGCACCCGTCTGGCTTTGGCTCCAGACTCCTGTCCCTTTTCCTTAAGAGAAGAGATAACACATACACTCTCATCAGCTCTTGATTTTGACCTGGTTTTAACACCCATTTGCACCTGCGAGGAGGAGGTTATAGGAGAAATTCCACTGCTGGACAACACCCTACAGGGGACCTCTGGAGAATCGAAACACAGGACCTGACTGTGACTCTGATCCACAGGAGAGGAGGAAGTAGCTGAACGGAGAGGAGCTTTAAGCACTACTGGCAAGGAAGGAGGAGAAGAGACCACTGGGCTTGTCGAAGAGGGAGACACCGCTGGGCATGGATCCAATAAAAGGAGGGGCAGCCACTTAGAATGCTACACCTCCTTCTCCTCACACCGTCCCGAATCTACCACAGAGATGACAGTGATGCAACTACTCGAGGGAACCTAGTTGTCCACCTTTGGATCCCGAGGCTGGAGGAAACCCCTGATGCCCATTACTGAGGAAAAAAGCTCTGCCACTGAAAGATGTACACATGTCCCTTTGCCCATAGAACTTCTTACTGAAACCAAAGCACGACAGGGAGAAGCAGTTCCCTCCCCTGCCTGCTTTGAGGAAGATGTCGCCGATGATAGTACAGAGGGATCCAAGACCTTACCACATTCGCGACCACTGCTATCAAGGCCTAGAGAAGGGCCCCGATTAGAAGACTGAGAATTCACCTGAACTTCATCACCCTTCGAACGCGCTTTTCGGCAGACCGGCAAAGAGTGGCCATAGAGATGACAAAAAGAACAGAACCTGGGGTAAACAGGGTAGACCAGTGGTTGAAGCCTATCCGGCATCCCTTCAATCCGAAACACCAGATGATCCTGCAACAGATGAGAGAGATCCATTTCAACGCACATCCGAGCTACTGACGCATCCGCCAAACGAAGAGTGCGAGCATCCGTGCATAGGAAGCAACCCAATGAATCCCCGATGACCTTAAGAAAGGCTTCGCTCATGAGAGGCAGAGGTGACCCATGCAGAGAGATCCAGACCACCGCGCGAGATCATTCTCTTCCTTGATGGGAATCCATCGACCAACGCGAGAGGGAGAACCTCCAAGGCCCCACAAACTGAGGCCTCATACACCAAGCAGTTACGAAGTCTTCCCAGGACGCCATCACGATGAAGAAGGATTTGCGATCTAGAATCGACCCCAAAGCCGGCCGATCAAGATTCCAACGCCTCACGCAGTCTTGGAAAATCACTAGATAAGGCTTATCTGCACCGAACCTAGCAACCAACGTCCACTGGAGATTCAAATCCGCCTCCAAAAATGACGCCGCTGAAACCTCGAGCACCGGCGAAACTTTTTCCAAGAAAGCAGCTGCAACATCCCGGCCGGCCAGAGCATCACTCTAAGGCAGATCGACACCCGAAGACTACTGCTGAATAAGGGCATCCTTGAAAGAGAGACCTGGACGGCGAGGAAAACCCTCACCGGACGCGGAGGAGCCTGGCGCAGAACCATTATCCATGAAACCAGATCCGACCTCCGGGCCCACCGACGCGGCGCTCTGAGGTAAATCGATACCCAAAGGATGCTGCTGAAGGAGGACTTCCTTGAAAGATAGACTCGGAAGGTGAATCAAGCCCGCACCGATCTCCGGAGGGCCAGGCACCGAGAAAGACGTGAGGCGGAGCATCGGGCGGGAGAGCATTTGAAAAGGCCATTGTTCAAAATTATATATGGATTTTTATATTTTTACATTAAAATCATCATATTTAGAAAATATTTTTGATAAAATAAATGTAAATTTTGAAATCATAATGTCTAAATAACGTGATAGTGAATATATGAGAATTTAATAAAATACTTTATTTTATCATGAATAGAAAAAAATATAGTTTTAGGGTTTTAGTGTATTTTAAGAAATCATATTTATGTCAAAATTATGTAATAATTAATTAATCACAACCAGAGAACAAACATATGTTATTTTATTAATATTAATTATTTGAACATACATAATACAATTTTTAAAAAAAAAATAAGTTGCTTTCCAATGTCTAAAAAGGAAAATATGAATTTTAAAAAATTACTTTGGGAAACATTTACTTTTCTACGAGAAAATAACGATTTAAATATGATTTTTTATTCATTTGGATAGAAACAACTTATAATTTGACCAAATAGTTCAATACTATTATCAAAACCCTTCAGTAAGACGTTGATTCTTTAGTTTTCAAAACCTAGTTTTTCAAGATCTATATTTTGAAATTAATAAATAATTCATTCAATTTTCATATAAATAGACAACCATTTCTCTATTTCCATTAAAAACCAATCAATCCTCTATAATTTTTTGGTTATTTTTTCTTCACATGTTTTCTCTAAGGTATCCTCAAGATCCCATTGTTCCATCATCATGTTTTAGGAACAACACTTCAATATAAGTGAAATTGGCACATTTTTACACCATTCAATTTCCCTCTTTAATTTAGAATATCTTGTAAATTACAAACTTCATTATTCGTTGCACACAATATTATAAAATTTACTTATACATACTTTTATGAATGGGATAACCTTCTCTTCTATCATTTCACTCATTTCTAAAATCATTTTTTATACTTGTCATGTTGTCGAATTTACTTCTAAAAAATTTACTATTTTACCATAGAAATTCCATTTTTATAGGAATACCTTTACCAATTTATTTTCAATAGTTATTTAAAAAGATTTAGAAATTAAATTCTTAATTCCAGGATTTAAATATCTAACCCTAAATTCATTTATTGTGTAAAAAATAACGTATTTACATCCTTCTTATACTCTTTTGTATGCTGAGATTTTTTATAAGATTCCAATTATTTATTATCCAAGGGTTATTTATGAAGTTATTTATTATGATGTATGTGGATAATATGAAATTAATATATATAAATTGTGTTCTATTATAGAGCTCCAATTCATTGGGTAATCAATTTAATCTCTAGATATCACATGTTTTATGATACCTTGGTGAATAAACTTGGTAAATTTTATTCAAAAAACCATGGTGATAAACCATATTGATATTATTATTAATTTCTCATTGAAATATTGTATCCATATTTCCATTTTTTAATTCATGTTCATATGATATTCCTATTTCTTATTCCTTATTCTTTATTGTTATTTCATATGTTCTTATTGATATGTCACAAGATCGCATGTTATATGCCTCTCATGCTTATTTCTCTTACTGGGATCCATGCTAACCCCATTACTTAGATGTATGTCTCTAGGATATGGGATACAATAAAAGTTAAATATAGTAAACCCATAAAGAATTATATAAAATTGTTTTGGAATAATGGTTAGTTTTTTCCATGCATTATGTGCCTTTTATTCCAAGAAACTAAAATTAAAAATATATGTAGTTTGTAAAATAAAAATAAATCTTTTTTCATAATGGTGGGACTACATAATAGGTATGAATGTAAGGATTAGTTATTTTTAGAAATTTAGACTTGAAAACATTTGTAATAACCTTAGATTCAATTCTATATATTAGAAAACATCTAGGAAATTTGGTGATTTTTACGAAATATGTTCCATGAGTAGACAAATACCAATATAGAGAATAAAATGTGGTTTTGGATCTAGTATAGATTCTTATAGGGGCATCAATTGAAAATGATGCTATGATATAGACTCAAATAGGGACAATATCACAAATATAGGCCTTTTTGAACTCCTTTTTTTACACTCTAGTGGGACATGTTTGGTTAATAACTATTTTTTATGAACCATTAAGAAAGATGAATAGAATAAGTAATTGATTTTAGTGTATATTAATAACATATTTTATCAAGCTATTTAAATAAATAATATCACTTTAAATATATATGATTAATAAAAGTAACTGGTTTCTCACAATGTTTTCCTTTGTATAGAAAATTTGTGGAAAAAATGAGGAACGTCATAAATGATGATTGAAACAGAAGATGAATTGATGGTCTTCCCATAGAAGGTGGAATGGAGAACATTATGATGATTATGAATCAACAATGTTGAGTTATGAACAATAACATGTTCATATCGAGCAAACAGATTCACCTCAAAGGTTACAACATTCAGTTGAGTCCATCATGTGTCAATGACCACCTATTTAGTGTATCTACTGACCGATTGATAGATAAAAAATTAATAAACTCTATAAAAAAGATATTTATGTACTCTTTTTTTGAATAATGGAAAATTATCCCTGGCGGTGTACAGCTTAGAAAGAGAAGCTGATTAGTAGTGAAAACTTTCCTAAAACACGAATCCAATAAGGGAGATTGATGTTATTGAGTGGAAATAATTTATGTTAATATTTTTCAACAAGTATTTACCCTGTTAGATGAAAAAGAAATAGGAGAAGGAATTCCTTGAGATGAAGAAATGTAAAATGAATACATGGGAAACTATGAGATAAAATTTGCAATACATTCTCATTATATGACTAGATTTTTTATGGATCCTAAGGGAATATTTGATAGATTCTTTTGTGGACTGAGATCACAATTACATCAGAATATATGCACTTTCTATATAAAAGAAATTAATATATAGTGTGTATTTATATGAATGTTGAATTGGTGTTTAGAGAGATGTAGCGTTCACATAGGTCGAATAAAAATAATTGGTATATGGAGACAAACATAGGGATGGATGTTTTTCTTGGAAGAGGAGGAAGGAAGGTTCAAGATCCCATGTTTAACAAATGTTTGATGAATCATTCAGGAAACTTGTTTCCTGCTATTAGAATGTTATAAAAGTGAATAATATATGACCATATAGCTTGAAACTATCACGGTGAGGTGAATCTTCAACCACTCAATTGTAATGGAAATGTGAATATATTGTAGGACAATATAAAAGTTCAATGATTCATGTGTGGATAGCTTAAAAAAATTTCAATTCAATTTCCAAATTAGTAGATAATGGAGGGGAACCACCATCCACCTCACTAGAGGACAATGGAGAAAGGTCATACTTGTTCTATCATAAAAACTATTGTGGATGGTCTGAATGATGTGGTGGTAAGTACACATATTGTGATGTAAAATATAGAAAGTAATTTGTTTGGTAATGGTTCTACACATTCCATTATTTAATCCATTTTTGAAAATAATTTTGAATCAATAACGAAATATATTGATGTATAGTTATTATTCAAGACTCCTAGATGAATTATCCTAGAATAATTAGTGTATAAGAACTATAGTAAAAACTCTGGTGAGTAAAATCTCATCAATAATCTTGTAATCATTCCCATGGTGGAATTCAACACTATACTAGGGATGGAATAGATCTCAACGTATAATGCAAACATCCACTAAAGAGAAAAATAAATTTAAATAGTCTTGAGTGAATATCCTAAAGTCATTTTAAAAGGAGATATATCATGTTTTGAGATTTTCAAAGAAGCACCTCCCACAACATTCTTTTATGAGATGATCAGTGAATAGGGAGAAGGAGATGAGAGTATAAAGATAGATAATGTTCCTATAATTCAAGAATATATTGTCATATTTTCTAATGAGTAACCTTGGCCTCCCCCATAAGGAGGGTTAGAGTTCTCTATTAAACTCATACCTAGATCCAATCCGATATCGATAACCCCATATAGAGTAGAAACTATGGAGTTAAAGGAGTTGAATAAATGAGTTCACTAAATTTTGGAGAATGGATTTAAATGACCTCGTGTGTGTCCTTGGGGGAAACTATTCTATTTTTAATGAATATTGATAGATCAATGCAGCTATGCATAGATTACAGAGAATAGAACAAGGTCACAATGATGCGAACATACCCTCTACCAAGGATAGATGATTTATTTGAATAGCTTCGTAAACATAAATTATTTTCAAAGACCGACCTCTAATTTCAGTATCATCAATTGAGGGTTAATAAAGAGTAGATTACAATGTCTTCCTCCCTTACAATATAGGGGCATATGAGTATGTTGTTATTTCCATCGAAATTAAAAATATTCATTCTATATATAAGGATTTTATTAATAAAATCATTAAGGAAAAAAAATTTAATTCATGTTAGTTTTTATTTATGAAATTATGATATAATTCAAAACTTGTGAGGGGCACGAGGATCATCTAGGTGTTATCATGGTAACTCTGATGAAGATGAATATATTTTTAAAATTCATCCAATGTGAATTATAGTTAAATTTTTTTAATTCTTATGAATTATGGTAACCAATGGTGGAATCTTAGTTTACCCTATGATGAAAAATGCTATAGAGGACTGGCACTATAATAGAACTCTAATTAATATTCACAGATTCCTTGGTTTATCATGATATTATAGGATTTTTGTGAAAAAATCATATTGAATTTACTATCCTCAACAAAATTTATCTGTAAAAATGATATATGTTTATCTAGAAAAAGGTGTGTGAAGAAAGCTTTCAAGAAATAAATAATAGATTGTTACCTCACATGTGTTAACAATACCCTCTGTTAGATTAGGATTCATTATTTATATAGATTCATATTTGAAAAGGATTTGATGTATCTACATGGTAAATGAAATTTTTATTGGTTATAAATCTCAACTGTAAAATACTCATGAGGATAATTTTCCTACGTAAGACCTGGAGCTATCTAGGATTTATTTTTGTAGGAAAATATTGAGGAACAATCATCATGGGGAAAAATGTGGTATATATATATATACTTACACAGACCACCATTTTTTGAAGAATATTGTCACACTAAATGAATTGAATGTGTGAAAAAGAGTTGGATGGAAATTTTTAAAGACTTTGATTATTAAATTCATTATCACCCTAAAGAGAAAAAAATTTTGATGATGTATTAAGTAAGGAAGACCCTGTTATACTGTAAATATTGTGGACTCATGGAGATCCATTGATCAAGGACCTAGTAAAACTAGAAATTTGAATTGTATGGGAAGGGACACCATTAACCCTCTCTAAAAGGATGTGCATACAAGCATTACTAAGTAATATCATGAAATATATAAGGGAAGCGATTTTTTTTACAATAGAATATAGAGGTTATGAAGAATAAAATTTTTTCTGGGTTCAATATTTTTCAATAAGGTGTATTAAAATGTCATACTAGGAAATGTGTTTTAAATGTCCCATTGATAAAGAGGTATTTGAAGGATGAATGTCATACCTCTAAGTTATCTATACATATTATAAGTACTAAAATGCACAGGTTCCTTTGTGATCATTATTGATGGGTTAATATGAAAAGGTAGATTGACTACTACCCTGAAACATGCATGGTATATCAGAAAGTGAAGGGAGATAAATTTTTAAATGTGTTTGGAAACCAATACTCTTACTAATGTGTATGTGGGAAAATATCACTATGTATTTCATCAGTTGTCTCCCATGAATAGCTGAATGAAAAGAGATGATAGGGGTTATAGTGGATCATCTCACCCAAACTACCCATTTCATTTCTATTTTGGAGTATTACTATCTGGACCATCCTTCCATGATATACATTATAAATGTGGCTATGGTTCATGGGGTGAAACATTCTATTATTTCTGATCATGATTTATTGTTTAAATCTAAATTCTAGAGAATCCATTAACATTCATTGAATACTGAATAAAATTTTACTATGGACTATCACCCCCAATCTAATGGACAATATGAATAAACTATTCAAACACTCTTGGAAATTATGAGAACTTGATCAATGAAATTTTTAGGTGGATGGGATAAAAAATAAGATTAGTTTAAATCTAATACAAAAAATTATTTCACTCGAGTATTAAAAAGAAACAATATGAAGATCTATATGGGATTTCAATTTGAACTCTTATTTGTTGCGATAATGTTGGTGGGAAATGTTTTTGGGCCTGATCATGTGAAATAGATGAAAAAGAAGGTTCCTGTCAGCCAACATCATATAAAGCATTCTCGGTGTTGGGGGAAGATCTATTCTGAATCATTGAAGCAACATGACGATTGATTTAGGTGAAATTTTTTACCTTCATATATCACCAAGGATGAGTGGAATCTAATTTGGGAACAAAGGGATTCTTAAGCCTTGGTACATTGGCCCATATAAAATCTTTGATAGCAGAGGATCAATATCATATCTTCTAGAACATACACAAAATCAATCTAATTTTCATTATGTATTAAACAAATCTATCATTAATAAGTTCATACCCAATCCCTCACATGTACTAAATCCGTATGTGGTATAACTGTAACATGAAATCTCTTATGAGGAGCTGTAGGTGGAGATCTTAGACTGCACATATGTGGTTCTATACGAAAATACTACCCACATTAAAAATTTATTATAGAGGATCCATTAACATTAAGGAGTGATGTGGGAACTAGAGTTGATATTGAGACATAAGTACACTGTCGTTTTCCCAACTGAGATAATTAGTTGAAATTTTGGGGATAAAATTTCATAAGGGTGGATTAATTTAATGTCACATGATTTTTAGATAATATATTTTTCCAAAAATTGGGTGTTATTTAACACAATAATGACGTTTATTTAATAATAAAGTAGTATTTATAGAGTTCTAATGGAATTTTGAACATCGGGATTAAAAAATTATATGACTGTTTGTCAAATATAACATTTAGCTAAAATTAACATTGGAAGAATTACCCCTAGTTAATAACATTACTAATATAATTAGTGTATATAAGTAGTAACGACAAATGATAATTGATACATATAAGAGAATCGATCATCCCAACCATTAGAGTCATGATGTTTTATGACATTTTTTCGAACATGGGAGGGAGGATTCATTTTCAAGGTTCTACATTATCCAAGACCAAGATGAGATTCGAGAAGTTAATATTGAACAAAATCCCATATAGGAGAAGTTCATGTTAGTGGTGAATACCACTCAATCGATGTTAGCCGAGGCACCCCAAAAACTACAATCATTACACAACATACCATTCTGGTATATGGAACTGTAATAAGGGTTTATGTGTCCATTATTTAGTTAAATAAATTTTAATACCCTTTTTATAAAAACAATTTATATTCCAACAATTCCTCTTATGAACAATTTTATTAATAAAATAAATGTTTAATTGAGAGAAATTTCATAATTAAACTTTTTGAAGCCAATAAAGAATAATTGTATTTTTTCCTAGAAAATTGATCAAAATTTATAATAAAAAAGGTATTATGAACATTATTTTTTATAATGAAATTTTATTTTAAAGAACATTTATTTAAATCATAAATTATTAAATAATTTTATAATGGTGTAGGAATTTTTTCTAAATGTTAGAAATGTGATTATTTTTTTGAAACTATTATTTTTAATAAATTTTCTTTTTTATTTTAAAGAACCTAAATTCTCTTAAATATATGAATTTTATGATAAAGGAAACATAATTTTTGAAATCTAAATATAAAAATTTGCTTAGGATGAATTTATGAAAATTTTCTTAATTACTTTTTTTCAAGAATAGTAAAAAATATTGTTTTAGGGTTTCAATATATTTTATGGAATCATATTTATGTCATCATGTTGAAATATACATTTAAACACAATAAATTACAATAAATTTTGTTATTTTATTATTATTAATTGTTTACTATATTTTATTCAAATTTTGAAGCTATAAGTTACATTCTAAAGTCTAAAAATTAAAATTCAATTTTGAAAACATTACAGTGAAGAATATTTACTTTTACATTCAAAAAGAATGTTTAAAAAATTACTGTTAGTTCTCATGGATTAAACAAACATGAAATTTCACCCCAATTTCCAATACCATTTGTAATAACCATGACTAACTGAATGGTTTTGTATTTTCCACAATCAAGTTTTTCAATACATATATTTTGAAATTATAAAACATTTCATCCCATTTTATTATAAATAACCACGCATTTCTCTTTTCTCATTCACTCCGAATCCATCATCCATGATTTTATGATAATATTTCAACCCATGGATCCCCCTAATGCGTCTTTGGGCCCCCAAGGATCTATCGTTTGGTTTAAGGAACATGTCTTCATGGTATGGTAAATATCCACTATTCCTTTCCATTCATGTTAGTTTTTCATGTGGTATGACTTCAAAATTCCAAAATATGTTATTTTTTCTACATTATATTATACCATTAATTTATAAATAACCTTTTTTGAATGGGATACCCTTACCCCCTCTCATTTCAGCCATTTTCTAAACCATTATGAAACCCGTCATGTAACCAAATTTATTTTTAAAAATTATGACATTTACATGAGAAATTTCTCTTTCATTTTAATTTGAATATCCAAAGTTATTTATTTTCAATAATTTTTTAAAAATATTTAAAAATGGATTTTTTTTCTATACATGTATTTTTATATTTAAAAACGTCATTTCCTTTTATTGGTTAAAAATGGTGTAATGATAATGATGATAAGATATTTTATATTGCATTGTTTTTGAAAACAAATATCATTTTTATTTTCCAAAGATTATAAATGAAATAATTAATTACTATTAATGTGTATCACCTAAGATTAAAATAAATTTAAGAGTTCTCTTAGATATCGCTCCATTGTCTTTGGAAAATAATTTTATTCTCTAGAAAAGACCTGATATATGATACCTTGGGTAATAACATTTATAATTTTTATTTACGACACTTTGGTTATTATCAATAATGATATTATTATAAAAGTCTCATTTAAATGTTGTAGCCACATTTACATTTTATGATCCATGTTCTTATAATATTCCTCTTGCTCACGCATTATCATCTTCTCTTATGTTCTTATTGATATGTCTCAAGATCACATGCTATATGTATCTCTATATTATTTACATTTACGGTCACAATGATCTCCCCATTGATTTTATGTATATTCATAGGTTATGATATGTTTTAAAAGTAACCTATATTGAAACCATAGACATTAATTTCTTTTTTAAAAGATTTTTTATATTTTAATCTATTTTGTGCCTTTTTTCAAATAAACTAAAAATGAAATGATCTAAACACTGTACAATTAAATGAAAAGTTATGTAGTAAATGTGAGATTTCACGTTGGAGGAGAATGGGAATCTAATAAAATATAAAACACAATGTGTATTACCTATATATGACATGTACTTCATTCGGGACAGGTTAATTCAATTACTCTATTTAGTTGAGACCGGTACCTCTATGGTATGTTCCCTTGGTCCATTGCAATAAGGGTATTGTGAGGCATCCTATCATGAACATAAGTGGCATGATCACCTCAATTATATAGGCTTTGATAGAGTTAGGTATCCCTTTGTGGGTCCTTAGGTTTAATCCATTATCATTATTTTCTTGGCATGGTAAGCTATCCCATTATAGACATCTAGGAAATTTGATCCCAATCCCAGTGGATTACTCTGGGTAGGGTTAGGTATCTCCCATAATCCAATTTTGTTATCCCGTATATATGTATAAAATATTTTATATTCCATCTTATACATCGTCAAGGAATGACATGAAAGACACAAACTCTCAAATGAGAACCACCAATGTTAGTAAGACTCGAGGGGAGAGTTATTCCAGATGATTATCACCTTAATTCCCCAATATAAGTATAGGGTTGGGATTATGGTTATGTGATTACATTTAGACTTGTTGTGTAGCTTGAGTATATACAACTTGATTTTGTCCATTTCTTGAGTTGAATATCTTGATAATTTATTATTAGTGATTCCGAACTATCCTACCATGTATGTTATACCTACCCCGACATGTGATATATAAAATAAATTATGAATTATACAGATGACATGACTTTTGATGGAGTATTGTGTGGAATAGGAGATGGTGGAATGTATTTGAGATAGATGGACCTTAGTGTCTTCCATGAGATTCATTTGATTTAAATCCTGTCCTTTCTAGCATGTGGGAATATTTTTAGTTTATGGTGGGCTTGTATTTTTACCAAAATTATTTTTTACATTTTATATACTATGATGTGGGATATAGTTGTATGCATACATGTTGATATCAGTTGTAAATTCCTTTGTGTCATTATATTAGTTTGTGTATTTGTGTTTATGGGTATGTGTACCTAAGGGTATCTCCTCCCAGGTGTATGTTATTCCTACTATGTTCTTGTAGTCTTCCCATGGGCTATTAGAGGGATTCATGGAAGTAACACTTGGATTACCATAAAATAGATTGGCCTCAGTGGGTTGGGTAATGATTGAGTGATAACAATGGATTATTATATATAGAAAATAGTTTATAGACATTATACCTGTGAGGATTTGTTTAGGATATATGGAAACCATTTTAATGTATTTGATGTTCATCTATCAATCTAGGTAACCTAGTGTTGGTGCAGTGGTCATTGTATCTACAGGCCAGGACTCTGAAAGTCTTTTTATTAACTCGATAAATGTAGGCATTGCTTGTAAGTAAAAAATTGATACATGCATCATATAATAATGAGTAGTGGTTTAAATGTCATTGTTTAGTAATCTACATTGTTTTACTCTTAGACCATGGTGTATCATGAATTATGATGGTTTCCTCTACAATGATATCTATCTAGGATTTAACATAATGATTATTACGAGGACCTTCCAAGTGAAAAGTCTTTGATTAATGGGCCTGTATAAGAGGTGGTACCTCGAGGTGGTTTTTTGATCTTACCTCCACCCACTAATTAACCGTTTTTTTATTTTGCCAACAAATTATGAGCATAGGTTTCGTGCTATTCCTGAGTACAAAAGATGAAGATCCATTTGGACTTAGATTGATAAAGACACCCAATTAGTATATGACTTGATTGAGGTAGTTTGGAATGTTCTACATATTCTTATAAACTCTCCTAATATGATTTTGGTTCTTATGATGAGCCATATCCCAGACATATTATGGGGATTATGGAGTATGGTGACTGAGACACATGGTAAGGTGACTATTTCATGGAAATAATTTGATGATTAATTTTATGAGAAGTTTTACCTATGTATATTTCAACCAGTGTGCATCCTTATGATTCTGGTGCTCCAGCAAGGTTACTTGGAACTTGAACAATATGAATAGAGTATTACTAACCAATCATAACAATCCAATGATATCATGTAATATTAATAAATTAAATAATACCCCTTCAATCATGACCATCATTTAGAAATATAGGATAGTGTGGTATTTATTTTCATTCATACTTATGTTGGCGTTCTATAGTGTGACTTTATATTTGAGAGATTTTTTATAGATAAGATGCCGACTATTGGTGTTTGTAATGGGAACTCTGGAGTTTATACGTTTGTAGCTGCTAGCCTATTATTAATTCATGCATTTTGGCACTTTATGTGTTTCTAGAGATACTCTTTGGATATAGATTCTATAATTTAGATCCTTCTATATAGTTCTAGACAACCTAGGGAGAGGCAATGCTACTCCTGTGATAGGTGAGGATATTTGACAAAAGATTGTTTGACCCACCACATGAAACATTTGGAGACTTTCTATAGGCCCACTATAAATAGAGAACAATTAGAGTGGGGATCTTCATAGATAGGTGCATGAAGAAGAGGAGTCGTGACAATATATGGTTATAGTTTTTGTATTAATCTATTTCCATAAATACCCCTAGGTGGTCAATTCCATGCTTAGGGATATGGTGGTTAGTGATTTGGGAAGCTACAATAAACAAATTCTTTTGACCCACAGGCTCTATGGATTATTTTTAGTAAAATATGTGTATATTTTACCTTATATGTAGAATATATTGACATAAGAGTGAGACAATCATTTCTACCCACATCCACTATTTGAAATCTAGTGATTCCATGGGAAACTTTTTCTCAAACCCTGTGTTTGGAGACTCGTACTTAAGAGATTATTAAATCATACAATTTTTCAAATAGTGTGACCAAACATTAGTAGGAGATCACATTCTATGGGTTCTTCTTTTATATGTTATGAGTTCTTACACCTTCTTTCTATATATGTAATATCTATTTATGGACCTTTACAAATTGAATATTTTATATAGAGGCTGTAGTGTATCTGAGTTGATGGGATGAGGATTTCCTTCTTTTGTTGAGAAATAAGTTCTTTAGAGAGTCATAAGATCATTTTAAAGAGGATACATAAAATTATTAATTTTTTATAATATATTACCCTTGAAGATGTATTATGTTATGAGCATTCCGAATCCTATAGTAAATGTAGAGTATGAGGATGTCTTTCTGGAGGATGATCTAAGCTTACCTCCCCACTAATAGATCAATTTATTCATATACATTCACCAATGGAGTTCCATAATATCTATGGTTTTATATTGAATATATCCCACAAAGCATCATATGATGAAGGGGGAGTTTTATAATTTTTAGTGGAAGAAATTAATCACACATAGTGTCTCCCCCAAGGTAGACTTATTGTTGTTCTCCAAAAAGGTGGAAGAGATCTTGAAGTTATGTGTGGATGACCATCACCAACATTAGGTAACTATAATGAATAATTATCTAATACCAATAATCAATATCATTTTCGACTTGATAAAAGAGACATGGTGGTTCTCAATGATTTAAAGCAGATTAGTATATCCCCAGATCCATGATTGAGGAAAGGATATATTGAAAATAAAATTCAAATATTTCTACGGTCACTACGAGTACTTGGTGATTCCCATATGTTTGAGGAATTCCCCATTAGTGTTCATGGGATTGATGATCTAGATATTTTTTCCTTTCATGTATTAATTTATGATATATATTTTCAATGACATCCTTATTTTGTCGAAATTATAAGAGTATGTGAGATATTTGAGGATGGTCTTAGAAAACATCTAAGAGAAAATGATTTATAGGAATCCCTCAATGTTTCTATTATGTATTATATAAGTCAACTACCTTGGACATGTCATATCATAATAGGGTTTAAATATTTACTAGAAAATGGTTTAGGAAGTTCTAGCTTGGGATTTTTCCAAGAGAGATAGTGAGTAAAAAATAATTCTGGAGATGGTATGATACTATTAAAGATTCATTGTTGATTTGTCTAGGATTTCCACATGCATGACTGATTTGGGTTGAAAGAGGAAGAAATTTTTTTTGCATTAAATGTTTACTCAGAATTATCATAATCTTTTGGAGAGTTTTACAATATCACCCATCATGAGAATTGTTGAAAAGGGTGTTGAGTAAATGGTATTATAAAATTCATTTAGGACTAGGTATGCATATGTTTTCATGTAGATGTAGGAAGTGATTACCTAAGGGGACCAAAAACCGAGACTCCATATTTAAAAATATGCTTCACATGATCTACATCTTCTAAAATTGGTATTAATTTTAAATATGTTGTGTCACTAACTTATGGATGAGTAATATATAGTATATTTTTAACACAATATTCCCAATTATATATTTTCATAGAAATATCTAAACCTAAGACATAGGTGATGGTTAGTGTTCCTAAAAAATATGACACTAATATAGTAAATAATTCTAAAAAGGGAGACGTGGTAGAAGATGATCTCAATAAAATATCTTGTTTCCTATTTTTGAGAATGGTGTAAGAGTAGTTGGATGTGTTCCAATTGACCTTAGTGCATTGGGAAGGTGCAATTTACCTCCATCTAATGGTTTTTAACCCTACAATTTTTCATATTTTAGGGATTCCCATCTTGAATATTTTGACTGTGAGGAACTATGCTGTAAAATATCCCATGGACATGCTCATGATGGATTTTATGAAGGTGGGGAGGTAATCATCTATTTTTGAGTATAAACAATTATACGAGTAACATTGAATGAGGATGTAATAAAGGAAATTAATACACCCCCTATCAGTGCATCACGAGGAGGAAAATATATTATAGGGCATTCAACAAAAATTCTAATACCCATGGATGAAGGGGTGCATATATGAGTTTGACTGTGAATGCCTCACTTTACTTCATGTGAAGACTTATAACTAGGTTCCAATGGGTTGGGAACAACCCCTTGAGGTTTTTGATTTTTAGTAGGAGAAACCTCTATTGAATTCATGACCAGGATTCGATGATCAATCATAGTACCCAACCTTATCCAGGTGATTATATATGGACACACTATGCCATCCCAATTCCTAGAAACTCAAGATTATATTTCATAATAGATCATTGTACATCGATATATAAGGTAGATAGTGTAACAATATAAAGATATTTAAACCCTCATTTAATATAATAATTATTTCTTCATATCATGAATATTGAAAAGATTACTAGAGGTCATTATGATTCAGTTTCCATTGAGGAAAAAGTTCCACCCCCAAAAAGAAAGCTTAATTGAGTGGACTATTCAGATTCTAGAATACCTGATTTGTGATTTTATGTTGGAGTTTGGTCATAACTGGGCGGATCAACTACCCTTGGTAGGGATTGTGTATAACATAAATTAAATCTATACAATATGTATGTAGCCATTAGAGGCTTTATATGATAGACTCTATAGGTCCCCACATCCCGTAACTAATCCAGGGTAATAATCAATCATGCGTCCTTATTGGGTGTGGATGATGATGAATAATGTAAAAATCATCCATGAGAGGATGAGGACTTCCCTATTCCTTCATAATTCATAAACAGACAGATGAAAGAGTCTATTGGAGTACATCGAGTGAGGCCATGTGTTTTTAACGGACTCTCCTTAGTGAGGATTATAAGGATTTTTCTTGGGTGGAACATTCTCTATGAGGTTCATTATCCCCTTTCAGATACAATTTAGGATTGGAATGGTAGTTTATTGACTATCCTTACTTCTATATTTAATCTTCATACACGATGAATTCCCTTTTCATAACTATATTGGTATGTGCATGTTCCATCATATGTAATCTAATGGGGAAATCTAGATTTAAAGTTTTTAGAAACATTTATATATTACAAGATAGAGATCAAGTATATAATTGAGAAGTTCCCTCAATGGTGGAAAATTAATTTAGCATGGGTCTTATAGAAGATAATGAATCTTCAGAAGATCAAATTAGAGAATGAGATCCAAATCCATGCTCAGTATCCTCATATTTTCAAGTAGGGTTATTTCTTTTCAGGATTAAAAAACCTAAGGAATGGGGAGTTAAATTACCAGTGTTTTACATTGTAAAAATTGGTATATTTTAATAAACGTTTTTACATCCTAGAATAGCGTCATCATAGGCTTCCAGTGAACCAGGATCATCGATGTTGATAAAAAAAATATTAAATAAATTATGTCACATGAATTTACTTTTTTTAAATAATTTAATATCTTTGGAATATAATTATAGAGAGTAAATATGAAATCTATAGTAAATACAAAATGAGTGGATTTCCCTACGCATGAAAAATATGTCATGTGAATCAGGTGGATGATTAAATATAATTCATTGGAGGAATAATAAATGAATAAATTAACAAATTAATTTAAAATTTTAACAAAACATATCCCAATAACCGTTTATTTATATTCCATTATGGAAAATTATAACATTATCTTCATGAACCTATGGTTTTTAGAGGGAAATTGCAGATTGATTTTGATGAACAACAATGATACCCTAGATTGAAAGTCTATTTTTGAAGGTGTTTATATTCAAAAGAATAGTTATTGGATCTCACCAAAGATGATTCTAGACAAATTTTTCTTCAGTGATTAATCCAATATTGACGTTCTACATTTTTTAAATTGTGTTTAATAATCATTTTGATTATTCCATGATGAATCTGGAATAATTAAAAAAAAAATATCATGAGTAGACCATTACTTTATTGGTACTGAATCATCTTCCTTGAATTAGGAATGAATATTGTTTGTTAATAATAGATTATTACATTTGTATACCAATTTCATCATCAATGAATGTAATCAAACATGAAAAATATCTGACATTTGATTTATCTCTTTTCTATTGTGTTATTTTCTCCCCACATACTTCATATAATCACATTGGATATTTCATCAGCCAAAAGCTCAAAAATACTTAGAAAACTATCAATGCAAAATTGGACTTAGTCCCAATCAGTCATTTATACATGTCCAGGTTCATTATATAAGATATATTCATGGTGTGGTAACAATGATGAATGATCATGTAAAATATCAAGAGTTTTCTTCTTTGTCTTGGTGATTCGACGACACTGTGTGGTGAGAGGGGGTTCTGTAGTGGAAGGGTGGCCGAAATCTTGCAACTAGAGAATGTTATAGAGTGGTCAACTATAGAGAAGTGTTCTATGGGATTGATTTGTAGTAGATCCATCATTATTGTCATTATGGGAGAGATTCATATAATATCATAAAAATTATAGTAATTTATTAATTATTTTGTATGTAGTTTTGATGAACACATTCCATATGGACCCATTTTTATGATAGATAGGGTTCTATTAAATGTTAAATATGACATGTGATGTGACAAGTCATATTTCATGTGACCTAATAATGGATACTTGGCATGTACCCCATGGAACATGGTAATAAGAATAAAAAAGTAAATGGGAATTACTTGGTTCATAGGTAAGACCATACTATGGGGTAATAGAAATATTATATGGGTATGGATAGGATATAAAGGCGCAACCTGAGTACTCATGCATGAACAGGTACATGGGAATAACTAGTAAACAAAAGCATGATTGGAGTACATAATCACAACCTGTAGGGAAAATGCACCACTAGAGTATATGGGAATGTGTTTTAGGACACAATCATACATATTCAAGACAATAAACTCTTTGTATTACATATACATGGAAAGTATATATTTTGGTATTGGTTAAAGCCCTTATTATCTTTAGTTCACATAACCATATTTAGAGTGTGTTATCTTTTTCCATCCATATGAGAGTACTTTGAGACATCCCTTATTAAGAATAGGACAAGTGATCCCCTCTATGAGTCATTCTCAAATGGAGTTAGGTATCCTTCCATGTTTCATGGTCTATTTCTTCTATCATTATACCTTAAGATGGGTCAGGTGTCTCGTTTCCCACTTTTAGGGCATGTGATACCCATCCTAGTGGTTTATTCAGTACCCCCATAGGACCTAAGTGAGATCCCCTATCTGGGTAATAAAATATTCAATGTTCCAACATATACTTTATTTGGGAGATTCCCACCTTGAATGACCTCTCAGATGAGAATCATTAGTGATAGAAATACCCGATTAATTCTTTCTCGTAGGTTAGTGTTACCTTGAATACTTGATTAGAAACCTAGGTTAGATGTATAATTACGACCTTAGGTTGGTAATTGGTGTCAAAATTGAATATATCTAGACTATATTTATCTCTTATTATGATATTAATATCTCGATTCGTTTTGTTTACGATTTTAGTGCGTGATGAGCATATTTGTATACATAAATTTAGAAATTTTAATAAACACATGTCATCTATTTTTTCATTTATAAAACACATGTTTTAATTAATAATAATAAATTAATAATTTTATATTTTGGATATTATTTTTTAAAATAAATAAAAAATGAATAAAATGGTAGTTTGTAAAATATTATATTTTTGAAAGTGTGTGTGTGTTGTGGAAGATAAAATTACAAAAGGATAAAATGCGCAGGGCAGAGAAAAAAACCCAACATGGTACAATACTCATCCAAGGGTAGTAATACACATAGAATACAAAAAGGGGATATCAACCAAGAAACCCATAAGTAGATCTATCTATACCTAGTGGAAGAGAATAACAAGGTAATGTTTCATGAACGATCATAGAAGAATACCTAGGCATGGGGAAATGTTTTTGGGGAGAACAGAGGACAACATCATCGGTGCAGGGTGGTTCATGGTGGAATAGGGTGTCTTCTAACCCCAACAAAAATTAAGAATGTGTTTCAATTTTGAGAACATATTTTAAGGAGAGCTATACTTACAGAATGTTTAATGAGATATGCTTGAGCAGCGGGGCACTATATACTTAATGAAATATAGAATTTTCCCCTACCTAGATTCTGACTTCGTTAAAAAAACATACCAATGAGATCCATTGTATAATTCATTGTAATTATTTACTACCATTATTGTTGTATTAATTATGTGATCATCACCAATGGATATTCAAGATGCACTATGTCATAACTATGGATATGAAATGTGGTTGAAAGGATAGCCTAAAACATTATTGAGGGTGCTGCATCATAGTAATAACTGTAGGCCATAAACCATGTATCCTGAGAATGAATTAGATTATGTTTTTTCATATTTTAACCAATTATTCCATGGTCATAGTTGAAAAAATGGAATCATGAATGCTAAAACACCAATAATGTTCATAAATCCATCCATGGATTGATTTTGGTAAAACTATGTGTAGAGATGGAAAATGTTATTAGTCCTTGGTTGGATTGACACACCTTATCCATGAAATACTATGAAAATTATAATGATACAATATAATGTTATACGTACATCTTATTAGTTTAGAAAATGGAATTATTAAAAAAATAGTGTTGATTGTGCTACTATGACCATGTGATGTAAGTTATTCCGTACATCGTACATGTCTATGCATGAATGTTGAAGGGATATGGAACAAGGGTTTTCCTTAGGTTATAGGTTTGGTTTACTAAATTATTTAAATATATTCTATAATTGATATATACAAGTGTTATATGATGATACATGGTAAAATTGGTAGAGAAACATGATCATGGACCTCCCCTACAAACTGAATGTTTTAAGATACCACAAAACATGGAAGAATCAACTAACAAGAAATTATTTTTGGAGAATCACCAATTATGAAAATTTCAGAAAAGAAAAATATAAGAGGTATAAATAATGTTTTTAATAATTGGATGTGGTATAGTTTAATTAGAGATATTATACCTATATATTGAATACTACTTCTGTTGTGAAAAGGGAGATGGGATCAGCCCCTCGAAGAAGACTAAGACATTGAGCATCAACCTATAACAATTGTTTCTAAGGTGGTGTGATGATGTAGTAGGATTAATTTTTATTTTAAAATCCCCTCATGACCAATATGAGGGGTTAAATTATTTATACTAAGCCATTTATGGAAGAGGAAGTGCATCTAGTGAAGTAGAGTGAATTTTTATTTTTTTTAATTGGGTGTCTATATTTTTCCACAATCTTATTTAATCTAATTTCATTTAACCTATAAGGACTGTTGGGGTAGGGAAGGAATATAAAATATATACATTAACTAACCACCATTTTTATTTTGATGAAAACTTTTTGAATTATGGTGGTTTTTTTTAAATAAGGTTTTTAATTAAACATTATTTTTCTTCACTGAAGTACAAAATTGTCAAAAATGGGTGTGAATATAATGGAGATTGTTCAATATGAGATTATTTTTACATAGATTCAATTGTAATGAAATCCAAATTATGTTCATTAATTTATCTTAACTAATTCCAAAAATCAAAAATACTATGCTAGGTACATTTGTTTTATCCCATTTTTTTTCAAAACCAACCCAAATAATTTTTTTCAATATATCTTCCTAAAATATTTTTTATCATTTCATTAGAATTACATATAGATCGATCTAGTTATCCATATTCCAATAACATAAAATTATTTATTGTTTTTCTCAGTTTATAATTTTTTTTAATTTTACTAAAACAAGTAAGGACGCTTTTAGGTGACATCAAAACTGGAGTCGTCACCGCGGAATAATACGTTGTAATATTTATAATTGGTAATAATTTTATATTTTATTTTTTCTATTTTTCATAATTTTACACACGGTCTTCTGATTATGTATTTTTAGGAACTAGTTAAATGCATGAGTATTCAACTAGGGTACCGAGAAAGGATACAGAACCCGGTGTCAATCCAAAGAAACAAATAACCTAATGAAAACAATAAAAAATCACTGAATAAAAATATATCATGGTTATAGGAAAAAACTTAAAAGGAGTGGGACATGGAATCTATGGGAGTAACCCAAGGCTGAAATCCTTGATTAGCTATGAATGATCCTCAAATTTGGGGTGTAATCTAAGCATCCTAGTCCCTTTACTCATTACTCAACAATTTTTTTTCGAGATGATAATCATAAAACGATCAAACATTCAATTAAATTCACTATGATACCTCATGAACTCCCAAATAATAATGTTGGGATTTCATTAAATTATTTTATACCTTCTAGTTCAATAATGTCATAGGTTATATAGTAATAATATGGCTCTTTAGATTCTCAATGAAGGAAAAAATCTGAATAGTGGATCTGGAGTCCACCCCCACAACCAATCACAAATTGGGATGTTCTTGTAAAGATATTCTTAATAATATTTCCCCATACAAAAAATATAATGATTTATGGGTATCAATTTTGAATTTTGATCAATTCAATGATTAATCATTATATATTTTATTTGAATGGTATAAGATATTAATTTGAATATATCCTCATAAAGGCATCAAAATTTTGTTGGAAATTCAATCATTTTGTAAGTGATTTACCTAAGGAAACCCTTCAATTCTAGATATATCTAAAAGAGGACAACTAAATTTAAAGTCACTAGAAGAGTTATATGAGATATTAGAATAAATTTTCTTATAATATATTTCAATGGTATCTAGATAGAGGATAGGTACATGGAGCACATATGGTGCGTAACAGATGGGTTTATACCCAATTGATTACAATGTAAATAAATTTGGATATGATGATTTCCCAAAAAGTACATAATTTTTTTAATTGGAATAAATTAATTAAAAATATTTTAATAATATGAATTACTTGTTTTGAATGAGGATTCAATAACCAAATGATCAGAATCAATGACAAGGATAAGGGTTTTATCCACGACCACATGGTTTTAAGCCTCCGCACCAAGGTCTATCACTGAAAAGCCACACTCACTAAGTGGTGGAGTCCCTAGAAAGCATTATGATGACCATAGGATCTGCACATAAAATTTTGATAGCCTAAACTAGGAATTAGTTTTTATATATCAACAAATTGATTGATGAATCGCAAACTTAACTGGTGACAATTAAGAACTTGGAAATCCAAGTGGGATTGGTTGTAAGGCTACTGAAGAAGTAGTCAAGTGGTGTTTTATTGTGTGATACTAAAATTCAATGACATTGTGAGGTCAAATACAGTACCCTAATATTTTGAAATACAACCCAAGAATTTTTTTAAAAATTTGGATGATTGATTGAGTTTCAAGCTGTGGAGGGAAGATAATCCTTGCAAGGAGGCAAATGAAAAAGTCAAAAGGCAAATTTTTTTGAGAGGAATAATAAACACCATACCATACACCAATAACATATATAGGTAGAGAATGAGAAGAATGTTTCAATAAAAAACAATTTTTTTGTAAATGTTTTAAAATTTACATATCAACATTCCACTATCTGAGGTGATTGGGAACATACCCCCAATTTAATGTTCTTGGTGGCATAAATGTAATGAAAATTAGTAATGAAAAATTGGGATATATACCATATATTAGGAATTTTTTATCTTTGGGATCCATAATTCTTTCAAAAATTAATAGTGATCCAAAGATTTTTTCTATTCCAATCAATAATTACCCTTATGTGTTTTGTATGCTTTTTTTAGGTGAAAGTGTAAAAATAATTTCATACTCAACCCTGATAATCAATACATTGAAATAAATAATTCCAACTCAAGATATGATACAAATTTGGGATTCAGTGTCCCGATTCCCTAGAGGTCTAATTTTAGATGTTATAGTCATTGATGAAATGTTATACATTACAATGGATTTTATTTTTATAGACATGGATAAGGTAAAGTCTCCTATAATATCTGAGAGATAATTACTAGCTATAAAAAATGAACTGATTATTTTCAATGTGGGAATAAGTGATGTAGAGTTGGTAGGGAAGAATCTAATATCAATATACACTGAGTGGTAATGAATTTGGAATAAATAACTGATGAGGCGAGAGAGGATTACATGAAATGGGTTATAGAATTTATTTACCTAGTAAAAGAGGTGATGTAGGTATTGTATAAAAGAAATAATATGTAAAATATGAGTTTTGAAAATATAAAAAGTTTTGGAAAAAAATTAAAAAGAATCAAGGTACTGTAACCCCTATAGATTTAAATGAAGAAAAACAGATTTGGATATTTAGTGAACATCTAATTGACTTTAATGGTCAAAAAACCCTATGGATTTTGCTAATGGAGGTTGAGAATAGAATTCCCCTTGGTAGACTAAGATTAGTTTCAAAAAATGGAGAGGTCCCATCAACATAGTGGAATTAGTTATTTAACCATTTTTCAATATAGACCATGAAATCTATTTCTTATCCTCAGTCACTTGACATCAATAGGTAAGATACATCATAATGACAATAACCAATTTTTTTATAGAATCTATATTTTTTATGATTTGTTAAGTTGAATTTAATTTCATTCCAATACTAATAGGTCCAGTAGGCTAGATAGCATGAAATGTGGGGTGAATTAGGGTATAATAGATTAAAAAAACTGCCCCTTTTGATCTTGTTTTTCTATTAGTCAAAACCCTCACTACAAGAAAATTCGCAGTTCGCTGCGGTTTTTTGGGGTATAGCAGCGGTTTAAACCGCCTCTATATGATTCTGTGGTGGTTTCTGAAAACCACTACTACATTGTTTCTTGGGACACTATTGTAGGTAGTTATAGATGTTTGGCGGTGGTTTTTTTTGAAACTGTCATAGATAGTACATTCCGCGGTGGTTATGATTCTTTTAGGGGCGGTTTTCTTAGCCAGGGGATTAGTTTTTTTAGCGGTGGTTAAAACTGCCTCCAAAAAAATGTAATCCCCTAGCCGGGAAAGCTTCTTCTAAAAGCATCATAACTGCCGTGAACTTCACACGGAATATGGGCCACTATAGCGGATGTTAAATCTGCTACAAAAATTAACATTGTAGCAGCGGTTATAATCGCCATGAACAGAAAAATTCTGACATTTAGCGGCAGTTATATCCACCGCTAATTGAAAAATGCCGACATATAGTGGCGGTTTAAACCACCGCTAAAACCACTTTTACAAAAAAAATAGTAGCTTCTGCAGCTTCTATACTAGTGCCCTAAAAAAATTACAAGAATACCAATGAATCATGTCTGTTCATATCTTCATGATCAAACCTAATGAGTACACACTATCGTACGCTATTAAATGGAGGTAACCTCTATATCTTAATTTTCCTTAATGAGTTCCTTGAAGTGGATTTCCATTTTGTCCTAGGTTATCACATGTTACTCCAGGTATGTTTTCCCCTCATTGAAACCCTGTATTAAAATCCTCTTATGTTTATCAATCTATAAGTTGATAAGTTGAACCCCCCGTCAATGAACCACTATAATAAATGGTTCTTTAATCATAAAAAATAGTAGATATTTTCTTTAGAACAGTAAAAATAAAGGCATAGGGGAAAGGGGGTCATTCCACTAGTTGGAAAAAAAATATCAATCACATTTAATATGGTCTTCTGTTATATGTAAACAAAATAATTATAAAAAACAATATATGAAATGTGTTATAGAGTGACTACAAGGGTTAAAACACACCTGCCCTACCAGGGTCACCCTCATAGAGTAGCCCATTTAGTCATGATGTGGACCCATCATCATGGTAAAATCATAAAATTAAACCCATCTATCCTACATCACACTATGATGTGGTCCTTCCCATTATGACACAACACCGTCCCATTGGTTGGGGGATTTCAATGTGGGATCCCTTTATATGGGAGTGATATTTCCCTTTGAACTATCAACCATAATGCATCCCTTTTGTGTTGTAGCATAATGATCTATTAAATAATGATTTAATCTCACATTTCCCTATGATTTACTATTATATAGCTATCATGTTTCTCTTAAAAAACCATAAGCACCCCCCAAATCATTTCTCTATGGCATGGTTCTATAGACTCTAAAATATATAGTCTCACATATTCCTTCACACTACATTTTTTCCTAAAAGATGTGGTGTAACCACCAACCTATATAAGATATTAATCTTACATAACCCAAAAATTATTGTAATGTTCCCCAACATATTGTATTGTCTTTGACCAACAAAAGATTTCCAACCTGAACTAGAGGCTGACTCCCACAAATATCCCACTAAACATGCCCTAATTCCCCACTACCCATGATTCCACCTTATAAAAATCCTCTCAATTATTTCAAATGTGCGTATAATGAAAATTATCAATATAACTAAAAAATTTACAACCATCTATGGTTCTAACAACATTGGAAACTGATATTTATGTAACTCCACTAACACACATTGGTGCAAGGTGTTATAACCACCCCACTATACCACTTATCATCCATAAAAATGTTTTTTTGTTCATCACTTGTGAAATGCATTGATCAATGAAATATGATACAGGAAATAGATCTATATCTCCCATTCAAAATGATCTCTCATACACTTCACTAGAAATAGTGAAACAACCCAGCCACCCAGATTCCTCATGCTTTGGTCCAGCAAATATTCTAGTAATTTCCCATATGAAACATATATATCCTTATTCAATTCATGGTACTAAATCATGTATTAAATGTTTTATCCAATAAAAAACATTTCTAATAAACCATGGAAGATTTGCTGACATGAGAACCACAAAAAAATTATAACAATCATCTCTATAATGATTACTTATCCTTAGTTAAATTCAAGGATTCTAAAACATACAATGTCATTCACCCAAATTCAAGAAGAATAATCTAAATCAGACCACTACATGTGATAAATAACAACCTTTCACCTCTATGAATCCAAGTTATAGACTTAAAATTTCAACACAACCAAAGAAATCATACATTATCTATTTTTGTATTACCACTGAAGACTTCACTAATAAATCCTATCCACTCATATACATTCTTTCATGTCAAAATAATCAGTCACATAATCTGTTCCCACATCATACAATAAAAAATATCCAATAACCCTGCATTAGCCAAATAATTATACTATTCCAAGTTCGACACTCAAATATGAGACAAGGTTTCATAAACCGTTACACCATCATCTAGTACCCAATCATATCCTAAGAGTGATCATCTGTAATGTTGATTAACACTCCACAACATATCTCCATGAAATAAGGAAGGCTAATGTGTCATGGACCCATCACAACGTTCAAGTACCTTATAACATCTTATACCACATACAGTTCTCAAGGGAATAAATATTAATCACTTTTAGAAATAAAAACAAACTATGGATGAATTAAAATATATCAGTATTCATTAACAAGGTCACCATAACATAACACTTGGAGTCATAGTACCTATATACAATTCTCAATATACTAAATTGACCCTATCTTCTCCCCTGAACTAAATACCAAGACCACTCAGAGTGTTTCTCATCCCATGAACACTGAATTACCATGACATTATTCAACTCTTTCATGATTACCCACATAACCACACTTTTTTGTTATGAATAATAACATAATTAAGATATATGAGAAAACACTATATAATATGCATACCATGACATTCCTCAACCTTTCATTCTTATTTTTTCCCTATTCTTCACTATGGTAAAGTTGTTGGAAAGGGAATGGTTGGTTCTATTAATGATTTAGTAGAGGAATGATGTAGGATTTTGTGTCCTAAATATGCACACCACACTCAAGAAATCAAGACATAAAAGGAAAAATCATAAATCAATAAAATACATAAATGAAAACATGACAAATCAAGAAAATGATAGGTCTTTAAAATGTTTGGTAGAAACTATGTACCACAAATGATACATATAAAAACTGAAGATGAACACATATCTTCACCCTCTCCACCTCCAACATATCTACAATAAAACTAATCACTTTCTGTTGATTAACACATATCATCACCCTCTCCACCTCTATCTCTAATTCCAGCTACCACCTGTAAGAACATTATATTGAAAATTAAATAATGTTGCATATTTATATTTAATCATAAAATAAATATATGATTGAAAACTAAATTATTTTGAATTTTTTGTGATTTACCTGCTCACCACTAGTCGATACAGTACCACCAGGGGCATATCTTCTAATCTGCTGAAATATATCCATCAACTCTTTCTAAAAAGTGGATATCTGATCCCCCTGCTCTTGAACTGTGTTTTGTAGAGAAAAAAATCTCTTTATTAGTATCTTTGGGTATATGATGACTACAACTAGAAGTAGATGCTACTGTAATCCCCAGTGGCCTATCAAAAACCGTAGATGGTATGGGTCCCAAACCCAGCCAGCACACTCAACCAAGATGCTCCTTCCCAAGGACTTTAGCAACTAGGTCATCCTGGGAGACTGAGTAGGACTACTCAGGATTTTCATCCCATTGTTCTTTAATTTTTATCTATATATCAAATATCAATATATATTAACATAAAAAAATTGATAATAAGTTATTATAATGAAAAAATTAGTTCATACCCAACTTCTTTGGTATGCTCATTAACAAAACATCCATCATATTTTTTGTGATCATCCAACAACAATTCAGTTCGGGATGCTACGTGCCCTAAACTCTGTGACTGCATTAAACAAAGATAAATCAACAATTTAATATATTTAACAGATAATAATTTCTTATAAATATTTAATCTAATGAAAAGATTACCAGAGTCGATCACCTTCTAGAAAAGATTTTTTACCTCGCAGTGTGAGGGATGGCTTGCTTTGCCCAACTTGATGCATTCTTTCTTGAGAGATCCTAAAATAAATAAAATTAAATTTAATAGTAATGTATTAAATGTCAAATCCTATTCATATACATGTATAAATTTTAAATGAGGATAATGTAATAATATATATTTAAATACCATCTTCTTCACATCATGATGTCTGTCAACAAAAACATTTCATTGTTCTTTAGTTACCCCATTGGGTAGCTTCTCATATATTTTTTTGGATGGTCAATGTAGAATCGTTGAAATCACCCCAAAATCTCCATTTGAAGTATTTACATTTCTATCCAAGATTTTTCAATGTCCACTTTCTTGCAATCACATCGGTAACTGTAAAGTGGAAAAACATTTGTATACAGAAATTCATTTTGAAAATATTAATAACATGACATTAAATTACACCATAATGTTTAAAAATTACCTTTATTTGGGAATCAAAAAATTCATTTTTCCAACTTGGAGGCATATGTCTCTAATCATCATAAAAAATAGGAAGGGAAATGGGCTCCGCTGCCAGCAGGCCTAGAATTTCACCATGTAATCCTGTGACATCATCTGTAGGGTCCCCATATGAATCGAATGGGACAAATATCTTCTCTCCATTCATATTACACACATCGGAACATTTTATATTTTTCTCCATAGTTGCATTTTTTCATCTTTAATGAACCAATAGTTAAAATAAAAGAAGTGAAATAAATTTATTTGTATTAAAAATTTTACCTATAACACTGACCCTCCAGTATGTCTGTGATGAACTAGAAGTGGCGTGCCGCCGCCCAAATGATGAGGCTGTTGAAGGGTAAGTCTACAACTCAGCTTCTAAAGGGATGCTCAAAGAGGGTGTGAGAGATGGTGCAGGGGGAGATGGTACAGGGGGCAAGCAGCTGGTGGCTTAGATGTCGTAGGGAGGGAGACATATTGATCGTCATCTGTCACAGTAGCGGATGAAACAGTGTATCTCTTCCTCCTTGGCATTTCGGCCATTTAATCAAATAAAATTATGTTCTGAACATATATTTCAAAAAATATTTTAGAAAAGAAAAGATTAAAAATCATAATAGATTCCTAGTACTAACAAACAAAATATACATAACACTGATAATGAATGACTACATAAATGAAATAAGTGGTTATTGAATGAATAAATAATTGTACATAAAATCATTTCCCCCTTCAATCATGTCTATTTGTTGCTTTATTACTTCATCCAACTCATTAATCATTTCTAGACTAATATTTTCAATATCATAATGGAAAAAAATTCTACTTCTTGTTGTTGATGAGATTCAATTTTAGAGGTCAAATCTTCTACTTCATCAACCATATCATAAAAATCTCATTGTATTACGTGATAAACTACACTCCACCCTTCATCCACAATACCATTCACATAATTTAATTTTTTTCCTGATATGATAAGATATATGGATCATGAAATTCATGATCACCAACATCCATCAAGAGAGAGAAGTTCACAAAAGTAAATTGCAAGGAATCTCTTTTAACACCTCTAATAATATCGATCCAATTTCATTTGAATAAAACAAATAAAAAATGCCCGTGTTAGATTAATTCAATAATACCAGTCAGCTTTCCATAGTATTCCACTTCAATAAATGTAAATATACCACTATTATGTGTTTTCAAACCCTCTTATCGATCGACTGTATGAAATCTAAATCCATTCATGTTCTAAGCGTAGAACTTTCTAACTTGTTTTAGAGAACCTCGAGTAAAAAACTAAAAATCTTCTAACACCTCTTCTTGAGTATCATTATTTATGATCTAAAAAAATACAATTTATTAGATTTACAAAATATATGTGTCAGACTAATATTCATATTTATTGTAATATTTATGAACTTATACATCGTGCAAACCATTCTACAAGCTCTATATAAACAGATTTCATTATATGTTTCTCATTTCGTATTCTTTCACTCATTCTTATTTTTGTGTGGATCCTAAACTCTTAAATAAATGGATCTGCAATTTCACTATTCAGTTTTACATATGTATGTTCCTGTAATAATTCTAATTCTATTATTGTAACATTTGAGGTCCTCCCAACTGATTGACCAATAGTAGGAAATATTTTGGATTTTTGATGTATTTTAGATTGAATCGATGTGTTGTCAACATGTCCAACTCAATTAAATATTGTCTGAATATCATCCATGTATCTAAAACAAAAGGTAATACACTCCTCAGTGAAATAGCCATCAGCAATGGAGGCTTTGGGTGGAGCATTATTTCTCACGTATGATTTCAAATGCCCAAGATATCTATGAAATAAAATAAACATAATTATGCATTTAATTAAGTGTAATTTTTTTTAAATAACAAGAAGACATATATATAAAGTACCTCTCAATTGGAAACATCCATTGATAATGAACGAGGCCTTTTAATTTAGCTTCCTCAACCAATTGTATAGTTCAATTCATCATTACAGTAAACAAAGACGGAAGAAATATCATATCCATTGCACAAAGGGTCAATAAAAACCTCTCCTAGAGGTTGTCAAGCTGAAATGGATGTAGAGATTTCTCACGTAGTTGTTTGAAAAATGTGCAGAATTAGAGTACAACAGTAGTAATTGTTTAAGGTAATAATGTACGCAATGCCAATGGTAGTAACTGTTGTAACAAAATATGTGAATCGTGACTCTTCAATACATGTAACATATGATTAACCAAGTCAACACACCTCAAGATGTTACTTGAATACCCATCAAATACCTTACCATTCTTTAAAATTCGAAGGAATGTATCTTTATCACTATTTTTCATTGAAAAAATTGTCAGAAGATACTTTTCATTCTCATCTGGCAAGAGATCACATTTTATATTCATTGCTTGTAAGTCTTTGCGAGCATTGAAATAATATTTCGAATTTTCATGCTCATTAAGCAATGTGAAAATCAAATCTTCACAGACATTCTTCTCAATATGAATCACATCAAGATTATGCTACAACAAATTAAATTCCCAATACAAAAGTTTGAAGAATATACTTTTTTCTTCTATTATTGCATTCCAATTTCTCTTGACGATGCACTTCGAACCCATTTCCCGCTATCATTCAAATGTCGAATCTTCCCAAACTCGGTTTCACCATTTCCATGTTGTGTCAATATTTCATATCCAGTTAAGAACTTTATAGGTGGTATATGATCAATGAAACTGTTAAATTTTGATTTGTTTAGTCAAAATCTCTGAGATGAATCGAGAAATCTTAGATGGAACAAGAAACACCATATTTTACTATGATTTAGCCGTTTGGGCTCAAAATAAATGTTAAAAAGAGGAAAAGGAAAACCCTTGTAAGTGTTCTAACAAGACAAATTCCCAAGCCTAGGGAAGTCACTAATTGTCCACATTAAAGCAGCATGCATTTTGAACATTGTCTTAGAAGAAGCATCAAATGTCTCAACAATGTTGCTCCACAAATCCTGTAATTATTCAATTAAAGGCTGCAAGTATACATCAATATCATTTTTAGGAATTTATTTTCCATGAATAATCATCAAAATGATAAAATAAATTTGGTTCATACACATCCATGGATATAGATTGTAAGGGATCAAAACAACTGGCCAAATTCTATAACTGGCACTCAAAGTCCCAAAAGGGTTGAATCCATCGGTAGCCAATCCCAATCAAACATTCCTAGGATCAGTTGAGAAATATGGATGTAATGAATCAAATTTCTTCCACAATTGTGAATCTCATGGATGTCTCATTAACCCATCATTTTCATTATCTACAGAATGCCACTT
This sequence comes from Viscum album, assembly GCA_963277665.1. NCBI lineage: Eukaryota > Viridiplantae > Streptophyta > Magnoliopsida > Santalales > Viscaceae > Viscum > Viscum album. The sequence continues at coordinate 914,945,653 of OY728153.1, forward strand.
CATGTGTTTGACAGTTTTTTAGGACATGAAAAATCATTGTAGTCAAGGATTTAAAGGAAAGTAACACAAAACCTTTTTAGGTGCATTCAGTTTCTTCGTCTTATTCATGAAATTATGTCGATTTAGACTTCCAACATCACCCATTGAATGCCATCTAGAAGAAGAATATTTTTTACAATCATGTCTATCTGAATCCTCTCGCCAATAAAGCCTACAATCATTGAGACATGCATGTATTTTTGTATAATTCAAACCAATCCTGTTAACAACTTTTTTCATATCATAAAAAGACTCGGGGATGTGGGATTTATGAAATGCATCACACAAAAATTCTTATATCAAGGACATTTCCTTATTTGTAATTCCACATAGACATTTGATATGGTACAACTTCAGCATAAAAGAATGTTTTGAATATTTCAAAAATCCACTATACAACTCTTTATTTCCATTGTCAACTAAATCATGGAACACATTTTCCTCAGTGAAGTTTTCTCTTTCTTTAGAATACATATAATAAAGAGGATGATCTACTGATATGTTACAATATTGATATGGTTGTCCTACAGTCTCAAAAGCATCACTTGTATTGTTTCTATTTGTAGCACCCTCATATGGTGGTTCTAATATGTTTTGATGTTGATGGTGGTCTCTTTCATTGCCGAATGCATCATTTATATGGTTTTACATTTCATTTTTCATTTTCGAAGAAGTTGGGAGGTCATTTTATGGGTTGACATCAGTGATCAAACTTTCTGTAACATTCGATTCTTCATGCCAAATCCAACCCAAATATTGATCAAGGAATTTCTTCAATATTAAATGTTTATAAACTTCATATCTCTTCAACCATCTTCTAAATTTACATTTCGGACATGGAAATCTTATTCTCATTTCAACAGATCGATTGGAAATTGAAAACTCTAAAAACTCATTCAAACCCTTAATATACTAAGGTGCGTTCCTCGGTAAAGTGATCTAGCTTTTATCTATGTATATCAAAATGTGTCTACACAATATTTAAAAAAATAAAAACACATAACTATTACTAAATAGGGAAAGAGATTCATATATACTAGTTGAAAAATATATAAATATGTTACATAAGGATTTCCTATATCAATACATATGGTAAATCACCCACCACTGGTGTCATATAAAGTAGTACCACCACAAAGGATTAGAATTAAATATGGAGATTAGGGTGAGTAAAAAAATTCCAACCACATTAATCAACTTATGAAAGTTGTAGGTTACTCTCTCCCATTAAATTAAATAATTCAAACCATTGTTTGAAGTGGTCCAATATTTAGGGGGAGATATGATCCATGGGGTGGATTTTATAATAAAGAACATGTTATTCAGCTAATGGAAGATCTGATTAAATTAAAAAAATGCATGAAATAAGTGATGAAATAATTATTTCAAGACTCATTTGATATAAAATATGATTAAAACATGTCATGGATGATCATTATTCAATAAGTGGTGTTAAGAAACCACTTTTTTTCTTCAAAATTTGATCTAATAATTTCATGATGAGGTAAATTCACTTGTTGAATCTATAATTACATAAAGAAGGGATTATTATAGAATAAAAAGTGGTTTCCAAGCCTTAACTAAGAGAATAAATGATGACATATTGAATTTGGTTTATAATAAGGGATATCAAGCACTAAATTTAGTAGAACTATACCACTAATAAAAAGAAAAATTTAGAGGAGGAAGTAGTTTTTCCCTTCCTATAATTAGTGTGGTTTCAGTGTGATTGGTAAGTTGTTATTGACAAGATGAATCTAATTTTGAATTTCTATTGATATTGTGCAAATTGATTAACGTGGATGATAAAGACACCACTTATGGTTCCATTCCTAAGGTATCTCACCCCTACCTAAGGGGTAAATTTCTGTCAAGGTCCACATTCTCAACTCATCAGGTTTGGAGAACCTATCATTATCCATATAGTCCTTATTGATTTCTCATTGAGAAAAGTAACCTAACTTGGTTCCATACTAAGTCATTCATATGTTCTCATAGATTATCATAACATAGATGACCATTACCACACCATCACACAGCCTTTCCCCTATATATTTCTTTAGGAGATAATCAATTACCTAAAACAATACCTTATAGATAACATGACCCATAAGTACAAGATGAACACCCTATTGAGGGTTTAATTTCCCTATAGATAAGCCTCTCACATATATAACATAGCCATCAGTGGTTGTATAATCAATGCATCACACTAAAGGGAATTATATGAACCCAACATGAATCTCTATCCTTATATCTCATAAGGTAAATAACTCATGGATCCTATTCATGTCACATACCCACCTTCATGAAATTTCAATCCACAAAATAAATGCATAACCATATCCTATGGTAATATTAGTCATAAACTACCTTGACCATAGAGTTATCCCCTTAAGAAATCTCATTCTATCCTCATCAAAGCCATCTCTCAGAACCAACACCATCTCAATCCCATAACTCGTAAAATTACAACATATATTATAAAGCAATAATAATTCATTAAGAGAATTAATCCATATTTATCCAATTAGTCATACTTTAGGGACAGTTATGTATCATCCCTGTAACTTCAAGCAATGGGTTATGGATCACTCTTGGAACTCCTCTGAGCTCATTTCCAAACAAAACCCAAATATATGATGTCAATCCATTAAATGAATTCATCCAAATTTGATGATAAATCAAAATATATTATGGAAATGACTCAACAATAATGAAAATACATAAAACCTTATGCATTTTTTATCCACAAGATTCCTCTAAACATTACACACAAAACATACCTAAATATGAGAGAACCACCGGCAACAGGGGAGGGGAGCCGATCTAGGGTAGGAACTCAATGGGGATGGGGGAGAATCCGACATCACGGGTGTCAAGGGGAGAATGGGGGTCAGCATCGTCCAACAACGAGGTCACTAGCTGCACAAGAGGGGAGCAGAGCTTGGGTTAGGGCTCGTCAGGGGGAGAAGCGTCGTGAGGTTGGGGGGAGAAGAGTGCCAGCTCGGGTGGGGGGGGGGGGGTGTTGCCACTATAAAAAAATAATTGGGTTTCGTGGCGGTTTTTAATAAACTGCCGCTAAAAGACTGCTACTAAAGGCGATTTAGGTCTCTTCTCTCTCCTTCCCGATGCAGAGTATGAACAAACCTTAAAGCATGCACACGAAAAAACAATTTTTACTTGGTTCACCCTCACAGGGCTACATCCAAGATGAATACACCAATAGTTTTCCAATGTACTGATTCCACTATAAGCTCACTACTATTTACAAGTTCGGAGCGGACTCATTGTCCCTCCTAGTTTACAACCACTCACAATATGAAATCTCACTGATCTCTCAACAGAAGTGTGATCACTGCTTATTCAGACGATCCACTCACAGTTTATAAACATGTAGGTCTCTTAATTATCACTAATGTAATCTGTATCCTTAACTGTTGATAGATGCTCTATTGACATCCATCTTTCTCCAGCAGATGAATCTCACTTTGCACGGGTGTACCAGGAAACTTCAATTTCTGTGCGCAGCCCTTAATACACCTTGCATGAAATTCCATTGACTTGGATGAAATAAAATTTTCATGAAACACCTTCTTTTATGTGCATCCACTTTTTTTCACACAACCTCTTCTTTTTCGTGCAGCCTATAGACTGCCTTGTGGGTAATTCTTTTCTTTTGTGTGAAATTAACTTTTCGCACAACACCCCTTTTACGTGTAACACCCCTTTTATGTGCAACAAAATTTATGTGCACCGTCTACATAGCCTTTTGTGTAATTATAATCTTTTGGGGCTAAATTCACTTTTCGCACAACCATCTTCTTTTTGCGCAACCTCTACTTTTGTGCACAAATAGTTCTTTTACGCGCAAAATTGTTGTTTTCGCTTAACTCTCTTGTGAACTCCAATTTGAAGCGCCAGCTCTTGGATAATCTCTATGTCTTGATCACCAATGAATGGAGGTGTTCACTTCATATTTATAGGAAAAATTGACCCCGCATGAAAACCCCTCCTTGAGCATGTAATTCGATTCGAGTACGAAAAACAAATCTTCCGCACAACATCATTTTTCACGCATGGCTCCAAAATTTTGTGCACCTCATGCCTTTTCCAATTTTCAAGTTTCTGATCTCGAAACACCTATTTTTATAAAAACCCCAATCCTTTCATGAACCCCCCAATTATTTTGTGCACCTCTTTCATATTTCACGCACGACACTGATTTTTCACGCGCCACTATATTTATCATGCACTACACTGATTTGTCCCACAACAAAATATTTTTCGTGCAACACACCAATTTTTTGCGCACCTCCCTTTTCCAAAAACACATCTCTCCATTTTCCGATATTCAGGCCCAACAATTTGGCTAACAATGGAAAATGGCGCCACCTTGTATCTAGTCTTTTTGTACCGCATCCTGATCGTCTATTCCTTTGTCGAGGTTCTTCAATCAATCATGGATTGTTGAATGAATCCCTTAAACCGGACAAATCACTATGTAAACCCCCTTGGTCAACATAGTCAAACATCAAAAATGCTTCAATGATACCTTGAGGTATTTTTTCCCAGAAAATACATTTTAGGAGCAATATTGTGGGGAATTCCCATAATTGTTTTATCATTCATGACTATGTGCCTGTAATTTCACTATTTCTATTAGATTTATTGGTCCATGAATATTATTGGTACATGGACCTAATGTAGAAAAAAATATGAGACAAACTTCAAGAAAATGCGAGAAATGGTTAAATATATTCATTCTCTTATACTACACTATTTCCATAATTAATTTTGATTTTAAAAACTGTATTACCATACTTCTATTTGTTCTATAATTGGAATAAATTACCCATAGAATATTTAGCAACCCCATGATACTATTTTTAATGTCAATGTTGATATAATTTAATATGTATGATATGGAAATTGGATAAATAATTATAAATTAACATGGTAATTTATAATTCAATGAATCATGTTTTTTCTTTTTGGTTACATGTAGTTGATTTTTTTCTTTCATATTAAATTCATTTAATTTTAGAAGTTGATGTAGATTTTTTTATTTTCACATATTTCCTGATTGATTTTCTTTGGTTAAAATCTCTTCTTATTGATAGGTTTCTATAAAAAAAATTCTAATATTTATTACTAAATTTCATGAGAAAGCGTGGGAAATGTTACAAAATATAACAAGAAATTTGACCTTTTCAAAATAACGATTTAAAAAAATCTCATAAAATATTATTGATGTGTTTTTATTTAACTTAACCAATTTCCTTAAAAACTACCCTACAATGATTATTTTTATGTCCATAGAGACATTGGAAATACTTTGATTAAATGAGCTACATTACATGATAAATAAATACATTTCTACCTATACTCTAATATTTTTCATGATTTTAAATGATAATGTTATCGGGAAATGTTTTTAATGGACAAAGATATGTGTTCTTAGCAAGGTAAAACACTTCGTGTATTTTGTTGGATTGTTGGGATGGTTCATGTTATTTTTGTTTACTCCTTTAAAAAAATATTTTTTTAGGATTGGTGATAAATATTCAAGCATCACCACCACATCAACAATGATTTTATCATTTATATTTGGGTTGTGGATGTGAAAATTTTCATGGATCAATTTTTTAAAATTATGAAATTTGAAAAAGAAATTAAAAAATAATTCTGTGTGGTAACCCATTGATTTTGAATTTATTTATCATGCCATTATATTGAGATTAGGGATCTGGGGAAGATGTAATTTCCAAATGTGTAGTGTTATTTGAATATACTAGATTATCATGCATGATACATAGAGATAAACATACTTTTTAAGCAGTAATTATTTTATTTATCAATTACCAACCTCCCCTTGACCAAAGATTCATTTATTCTTATTTTGAAAATTAATAATGTTTTTAGTGATTTTTTCCTTATTAAGTAAATAATATATATCTTATGTATGGTTCATGTTCTGAAGGTATGAGGAAACCATTAAAAATTTATTTTTCCATGAATTATTAGAGAGGTAAAAATAGTGTGGTAGATTAACATTGAATTTTAATATTGATAAGTCAAGTGGTTTGAATGAAAGATATGAGAGGTTACATTATTGGTAATTGTGAAAAATTATATACATTTATTCCATGTGAGGTTTTAAAATCATATTTCATATATAAAAATAAAAATTATCTCCCCCTATCGAAAATTATTTAGTTTTATTAATTTGGAATTTTTAATATTTGAATTATGAGGGTTTTATTTTAAAACCATGTTTGAGATTTATTTTTATGGAAAATCACAGTCTATGTGTCTGAAACTAGAAGATATCATTTTAATACATAAATATTTAAATTTTAATTGATAAAGGCTATTTTCTAATTGATAACATTCATTTTTAAATTAATAATAATCAATTATGGGTATTTTTTTGTTTTATATATTTCAAAATTTAATAAAAAATAATGAATATACTTTTTTTTAAAAATTGTATATTTTTTTATTGTTATTGTGTGTTCTATATAGGTTAAAATTTAATGGACAAAATAATTTTTATAGAAATATACAAAAATAAGACTGTATGGGAAAATAATTCACCAATGAAAGAAATACACATATCAGCCCAAAGATAGAGTATAGGCTAAGCCACTCATATAAAGATCTTGACATGTGAGGAAGAGTTGCATAATTAGGGAAATGAACATTCTTGGGAACATCATCCCAAAAGTGTAGGGGGTCAGGTTGATGTAGTGGTGGTGGGATAACATCACTAGAACTGGGTGGTGAATGACAACATCGAGGATCCTATGGCCCCTATTCAACTTAATAGAGTTATTCATCTAGAAAAAAACATTTAAAAGAGATCTATAGAGTTGTAATGTTATATGTGTGAGTCATGATCACTGGAGAATTGTGCACTTATAGAAATATATTATTTTCCCTAGATCACAAAATCTATTCTATAGACACACACATGACTGTGATTTACAATAGATACCACTATGGTTCTATTTTCCAAAAATGGGAAACTAAATTACAGGTTAACCACCACTGGATATTCAAGAAACACTATGACACTACAATGGACATAAAAAATAGTTGACTAAAGATCCCAAAACATTATTGAGGTAATTTCACCATGGTCCAACCACCACGTTGTAAACACTCTAACCCTTGAATGGAAATGTCGAAGTAGAAAGGTTGGTTAACTGGTCGTTCCATGACAAGTGTTGAAAATGAAAATGATTAAAGGAATTTTATCATTGTAATTTAACAATACTATGTAGGGTTTGATTTTGGAATAACTCTATTTTGAGAAGAAACAAAATGTTGTTCCATGAATGGAAATCTACACCATAATACTACAATTCTAATGAAAGAAAAATAAGTCTATGATAAATTTTTTTGTCTGTATATATAGGGATGAAAAAATTAAAACCCTATAAATAAGGATGAAGGTGCTACTGGGGGAATGGGATATAATATACACTTTCGGTCATGCATATCAATGCACGTATGTGGAAGGGTCATGATTTAAAGTATTTACATACACTATCGGTTCATTTTTCAAGATTTTTCAAATTTCTAATATCATCAGGTTACACATGGATTAAAATTTTTGCCTCGAGGAAATGAATATAGAATCATTTCCAAGGTCATCACATGCACAAAAGAAGTTATAAGATACCAGAAAACAAGGAAGACCTATCCAATTTTCTATTTTTGACATTAATAACTTATCATGACTATTTCAAACTATAAAATTAGAGGGATAAATAATTTTTTCAACAGAGAATATGAAGGATAATTTCCCAGTAGTTATGGTAAATTTTTAATGGGTTTCTCTATTATTACATAATATTTTAAAATAGAATTTCAATAAACGTGTATTGAAAATTGTGGTCTGGAATGAATATGAAAGTAGTACATTAACTGGCCAGATATGTTCATTTCAAGACTATTGAGTGAACAAGGGTAGTCACATTTAAATAATTTTTTTAATTTACCATTATATTTACATATATAAGTACATATGATTCAGAATGGGGTTTGAATATAATGGATAACGTTGACTTAGAGAATAAGTTCAGATGGATTATATTTTCATGACATCTAAATTATGTTAATTTATTTCTCATCACAAATTCATGAACATAGAAATGGTGAGTTAAATCAACATTGAATTTAATAATGAAATATTAAGAGAATTTAATGAATTAGTGGTGATTTTCCATCATATATCATTTGATAAAATCATTTATATTATGTCTAATGTGGATTTTAAATCATTTTTCATATGTGACACATGGAAATTATAACTCCCCCGTTGATATTTATTTAGATTAATTAATTGTAAATTTTTAATATTAGTAGAAAATGAGTTTTCATTAAAATTTATAGTGAATATTTATTCCATAGTATAATCATGATTTAACATTGGCGGATTTGATGCGCTTGTTTTTAGGCATACATTTTCAAATTTTATTTGATTAAAGTCTTGTTTTTATAATTGATAATAAAAATGTTTTAATTAATAATAATATAACATATATGATTTTCTGTTTTTACATGACAATCTTGAAAAGTATATTCATTGAATAAAAATAGATGTTTTTACTAGGTTATATTTTTGCGAGTAATTTCATGTGTGTTGTGCAGGTTAAAATTGTAAAGGAAAATAAATGCTTGAGATCATTGAAAAAAAATCACAATCATGGGAAAACCCTCAAACAAGTGAAACCAGGCACATATAATTCCAATAAAGGGGTGTTGGACAAAACACCAATATAGAAGGGAAACAACACGTGTGCTATGATCATAGATGTTGAAAAAAACATTCACATTCACATATAATCATTGATGCATGGGGGCCAAGTTCATGCGGTGGTGTGAAGATAAAATATTTATTGCAAGGTGATGCATGATAAAATTGGGTTTCCTATTTACCCAATACTTTTAAATTTATAAATTAATCCTTAGAAATATATTTGAAGGAGATCCATCCTATATGAATGCTTGATGCGGGGCACATGAGAAAAAGGGAACTCTACACTTACCATAACATAATGTTTAAGCTTGAATTGCATGTCCTATTCCACAGAAACAACCACCACTAATATCTTATATATCCCCCACTATTGTTCCATATTTCGACCATTTAATACCAAATTAAGTGCTGAATTTCATGGTATATTCATGTTTTACAATGTAGTAACCATGGAAATGGGGCATGGTAGACCTAAGAGACCAACCCCTAGTTGAGGGACATGAACCATGGTTTATCCACCATGTGGTAACCCATTTTATCTCAAGAATGGGGAATAAAAAAATTCACCAAAGGATAACCAATTTTCCATGTGTAGAGTTGAAAATTACGATGCATGAATACATTGCGGGGAAGAAATTTCCAGATTCCATCTACAGTTTAATTTTGGTAGAACATAGAATTAAAATTGAAAATTAGGTTATTCTACAGTTTTATAGAAATTAAAAAACCATCCAATGATGAGAAAATGATGATAATAATACACCATAGGATTATATCTACATTAATGGGTTTTGAAAATTTATATTATCATGAAAATAAGGATGAATGTGTTGCGACATTCATGGGTAGTAAGTTATGTCATAGTACATGCATGATAATGAAAAAATGTTGAAAGGATGTTTTGTAAGGGTTTACTATAAAATTTTGGTTTGTTTTAATATATTTTTCAAATACTTGATAGGTTTGGGCTGAACATATAGTATAGGAAAATCCTTGGGAAATGTAAATAAGTGTAATGTTCACAAATATACAAACACAAATAAAGCTATTAGTTACTAGAAAAGAAGGAGTACATGACCAAATCACAATTTTTTGAGGAGAATAGTAGATGATGAATTGTAAAAACTATAAAAATATATGAGGGAGAAATAAATATTTTAACCATATAGAAGCATGGGAATTTACATGGTTGGTTTCTACTTATAATTTTAAGACTTCTACTACAGTGAAAAAAAAGATGGGATATAGCCTATGGTGGATAATAATCATCTTGAGCTTGATCATGGACCTTGTTCAACTACCATAAAGTGATGATACTATAGGTTTCTTTTTTTGATTCCATATCCAATGAAAAATAATATTAATGGGTAGATTATATATAACATGCCACGTTTATATATGGGAGTTCATAAACTGAAGTGGTGTGTCAACTAAATTTTATAATGGGTCTCAATATTTGTACAGTATATTTAATAGTTTTATTCCAATCCACCTATCATTTCCACTAGTGGTTGGAATTAATTTTAAATTGGTAAATTTATTAAAAACCTTATTCATTTTCTGACCATTGATGTAAAGACCCGTAAAATTCAAGGGAATTTGTTTCTTAATTTTCTTTGGAATTTTACAAGAGCGCGGTTTCTGACGGCACCTGATTCCGAGGCCCGGTGTGCCCGGAATCAATTTCCGAAGTTTGGCTCGGGTACGTTCAGTGAACGAACAAGCGGGAATTCCTAACTTTTGATCCGGTGCTCGGAATTGAAATCCGAGGGCACCGATGAACTCGCAGCGCCGATTTTCGCTTAAGGAGACCTTTTCCGAGGTTGCGTTTATTTCGGGATGAGAGTTAGTTTTTGGGAGTTTAGAATAAGTTAAATAAAAATTTTGGATTACATATTTTTATTTAAACTTATTAGTTAACTTCACTCAAAGGAAGTTAGGGGTGGGACCCACACCCACTTAACCTCCCTTGAGAGGATTAAGTGTGGTGGGGCCCACACGAACCCTAAACTTTTCATCTTCTCCCAACTCCCTTAACCCCTCTTTAAATGACATGAGTTATTTAATTTTGGAGTTATCCTTTTTGAATTTCAAATCTTTGAAATTCTTTTGTTAAGTTTGTGAATAAAATAAGCTCTTATCTTATTTTGTTGGGTTAGAACTCTTTAGCCATCTTGTGAGGATTTGAGAGCTTTTTTTTCTTCTTCAAACTTTGATGAAGAACGCTCAAGCTTGACGAAGAACGCTCAAGCTCCGACGAAGAATGCCGATCCTCTCTTCTTCATCTTCCGTGTCAACGAAAGGGAACACCGCTTCCTCCTCGGACTCCCTTCGTCGGCATACGAAGATTCGCCAACGACGTACCTCTTTGGACGTACCTTTTCATCATCGGATTTGACGAACGACTACCGCGACGCCCGACCTCCGCGACGTTGTCTTCCGCGGGACGTTGACAAATCTTCGAACCTATACCCAAGGTAGGGGTTGTTGTTATTTGTTTATTTATTTATCCTTGTTCGTGGTTCTTGCATGACTAATATAAGGATTTTTAAATAAGTATTATTGTTTAACGTGAGGGGGCCGGACCGCATGAACACGACCGAACCCCCTCCTTCGTTCTTGATGTTTCATATTGCGGATGAATCAAGGTGGCGTGGTGCCGTCGCACCACGCGGATATTCGCCCGAATTTTTTTACGCGACGCCGTCGCGCCGCGCCATGGAAGAATCATCAAGAACGCGACGCCGTCGCGCCGCGTTGAAGGAAATCAAAGGTGCGGCGGAGGGGCGCGGTCCCGTCGCACCGCGCTGGACGACGAACACCGCGGCCGGTTCCGGGCCGCGGCGGAAGGAGAAGGCCGGCGGCCGGGCCGCCGGCGTCGGAAGCCGGAAAGGGGACCGGATTTTCCGGTCCCGTTGGAGAAAACCGGCCGGCAGTTGGCTGACCGAAAGGTCAAAAGGCGGGGGAAATAAATTTCCCCTGCCAGCTTAAAACCCCCCCTCATTTATGAGGGGGGCGGTTTCCTTGAGGGGGGGCAGGCGGCCCCCCGGTTTTTCCACGAAGCAGGCCCCCGGGAGGGGGGGGGGCATTGTTGACAAAGGGGCGCGGCCTGATTGCCGCGCCGCCACTCCAAGAAGCGGGGGGCCTTGTCCCCCCCGCGCGCTGCCTCCATGCGGCGCCAGGCCGCCGCGCCGCCGGCCGGCCGGCCGGGCCGGGTCGGACCCGGGTCGGGTCGACCCGGTTCGGGCCGACCCGGGGGGGGGGGGGGTCGGGCCGGGTCGGCCCGGACCCGGACCCCCCGTTTCGAATCGTTTTCGGTCTTTTGGCCATAACTTGAGCCACGGACATCCGATCGACGAACCGTCTGCGGAAACGTGATCCTTGGACCGAGACGGTTGTTTCGGTATATCGCACTCAAGGTTTCGGAACACTTTGAGTTCGGCCGGGTTGGTTCGTTCACGAAACCAACCGGGCCTTCGGAGCGGAAACGCTCATATCTTGAGCTACGGACGTCCGATTGATGTACCGTCAGCTTTGTTGTGTTCCTCTTAGTGAGATGGTTCTTTTGGCATGCTCCGCCCGAGGTTTGGACGCAGGTGGAGTACGGTCGGGTTGGTTTTTCCTTAAAAACCAACCGGGCCCCGGGGACGAAAATGCCAATAACTCTCAGACCGGACGTCCGATCGACGCGCCGTTTGTTGCGTTGAGTTCCTGTTGACGATACGGAATTTTTGGATACATCAAATCTGGACTTAGTGACAGTTGATGTATCAGCCTCTCGGCTCGTGGAGCGGACCCTCCGAACGAGCTTGCTGTGTGCGGGAACCCTAGTGCTGGGTGCGACTGTTACTGTGACTGCTACTACTGCTACTGTGACTGCGACGACGACAGTACAAAGATCCTGTGTGGATTTGACGACGACGACTACAGCACTCAGCGATCCTACGTGGATCAGTGCTACAGGTCCTGTGTGGGCCCGATCCTGTGTGGGTCCGATCCTGTGTGGGTCCTTGCGCTCAGCGGTCCTGTGTGAACCAGCGCCTACAGGTCCTACGTGGGCCCGATCCTATGTGGGTCTTTTGCGGGGGTTAGTTACCTATCGATCCTTCGTGGGTCCGACGACTTAGATGGACCAGAGATCATCTTTATCGTCTTTCGAAGAAGTATATCTGTGTGAGTTGAATCCTATTGCTTTCCTGTGTGGATTGTGTTGTGCAATCCTGTGTGGATTACGTTTTGCTTTCCTGTGTGGAATACGTTTACTTTCCTGTGTGGACTGAGTTGTACTTGGGCTCGGAGGTTGGTGCGTATTTGAAATTGATGACTTAGGTATATGTATGGGCATATACCTAAGCAGTGTCGGTTGTTACTTCGTTATTGTACCTTTTTTCGTGGTTTATCCTTTGAGGATTTGAGAGACCTTCAGGGGTCTCGGGGTCCCTACTGAGTAGCTTATACTCACCCCTGCATGGGCTTTGCCCGCACTACGTTGTGTTGGTTGCAGACGACGGACAACGTTGATCTTAGCTGAGGCTGGCAGAGCAGGACGGTACCTGGAGGTGGACCACTGGGCGGGACGTGCTCGGAGCAGACGGCGGGACCCGTGGAGCAGTGGAGCTATCTGTACCCACCCTTCAGGTGGGATTTCCAGTGGACAGCTCGGTGTAGCGGCTTTTACTTTTCAGTTGCTGTTTTCCCTTTCGAGTTGTACTTTACTTTCAGTTTGGGTTTGTATAGTGGCCCATTTACTTTTCCGCACTTTCAGTTGTACTCTGCTTTTGCTTAGTGTTTACTTTCCGCTTGCTTACTCTGAGGTGTTTGTTTACTTTACAAAGGCAATTCCTTCCCTTTTTACCGGGATTTACACCTTGGTGCTAGTCGCCAGCCCCTGGCCTATGGAAGGCGGGCTTGGGGTAGTCACGGCACGGACCCCGAGGGCGGGTCGTGACAAATTGGTATCAGAGGAGTTTGGTTCTACGGAGAACACTGATCTTTTCTATGTGAAGCAATAATGTTTAGCGTATTGAGTGTGGTTATCAGTCCAGGGAGTCCAGTGTTGGTGCGGCGGCCGACGTATCCGTACACCAGGACCCTGACTTCTGATTTCCGACTTAATGCACGAAAACATTGATTGCGTGTGTGTTTCAAAGTTTTCTTTGTGATTACTTATATCAGCTCACCAGGTATACTGTTCTAACCGTGGCGCACCTGTTTTCTTTTCAGGATGGCCCCACGATGACAGCCAGCTAGGGTTCCGAGAGTCGAGCGTGACGACAGCCCACCGAGCGACGAGGCCTCGGTGCAGGGCCCTTTGTCAGCAGTGGCACCGGCGGTAGCTCTACCCGCCGAGCCCCCGATGCTTCCAGCACCAGCCGCTGACGATGCACGTCGCCTCAGCGCACTGCATGAGTTTCAGCGCCAGCGACCACCCAGTTTTCGCGGGGAGACGGATCCCCAGGCAGCAGAGGACTGGCTGGAGGCAGTGGTACGAGTGTTTAGGCTAGTGAGGACACCAGTAGACCTCATGGTGATTCTCGCTGCGAGCCTACTACACGCAGCAGTAGGACGATGGTGGATCTTGATGCTCCAGGTGCACGATGAGGCATCTCTTCTTTGGACGGACTTCGAGAGCATCTTCCGCTCGGAGTTCGTCCTAGCCACCCTTCGTGCGGTGCGTATCCAGGAGCTTCTTCAGCTGCGGCAGGGCAGCATGACGGTCGCTCAGTACTCGGCGAGATTTACTGATCTCTCGCGCTACTCGACCGACATGGTACGAGACCCATTCTTCCGGGCCCGGACCTTCGAGCAGGGTTTGAGACACGAGATCAGGGCATCGCTGATCTCCCTCAGCATACCGACTCAGACAGGAGTACTGGAGCGGGCCCTTCTGATCGAGAGCTTCCTTGCTGAGTCTACACCAGCGCAGCGACCCACCGCAGGGCGGCACGTGGCAGAGTCATCTGTAGCAGACAATCGACAGATGACTCAGGGGTCCAGGCAGACCAGACCCTCAGGCAGACGACCTCAGGACACTGGCTCAGCAGTGCGGGGCACACAGCGAGGAGCCAGTCTTTCGAGAGACAGACAGTGCTACTCGTGCGGCGGGCAGGGCCACATGGCTCGTGACTGCCCGACCCGCCGTGCCGAGGAGCAGCAGACAGTTGAGGGACCACCGAGGCAGAGGCAGAGGGTCAACCGTGGCAGTCCGCAGGGAGGAGGCGGACGAGGCAGAGGAGCTGGACGAGCAGCCGGTGGTGGGCGACGCTTTGAGGCTCTGCCACCACCACCACCTGGAGGTCCACCCCGACCACAGGGAGCTGGCGGGCAGAGACAGGCACAGCTCCAGGCAGCAGAGGCCTACGACCACGGCACACCCGAGATGATTCGAGGTACTATCTGTGTCTATTCCACCCTTGCTGCAGTACTTATAGACACAGGAGCGAGTCACTCTTTCATAGTCGCTGCCCTTGTTCGGAGCTCAGAGATTCCGACAGAGCCGTTGGCTCGATCCTTACGGCTAGAGACTCCTACGGGAGCAGACTCGACGATTACGCACTGGTTCCGGCAGTGTGAGCTTACTCTAGGAGGCGAGAGCTTCGGCTGGGATCTTCTTGTAGCAGCGTCGAGGCCTTACGACGTCATCTTGGGCATGGATTGGCTATCTACGATCCATGCACAGATTGACTGTTTTAGGCGCAAGGTGCGATGTGTACGCACCGACGGGAGTAGGTTCACCTTCACCGGCGAGAAGGGAGCCTTAGCAGCACAGGATGGACTTCCGCGGAGGAGAGGACAGCCCATTACTCATCAGTTAGCTAGCCTCATCCTTGGAGCAGTTGACGTGCGGAGTCCTGGTTTTCCTGCAGTGGTGGATCGGTTTGCGGACGTTTTTCCCGACGACGTTCCAGGGCTACCTCCTCGCAGAGAGGTAGAATTTTATATTGACTTGTACCCCGGGACAGCCCTGATATCCACTCCAGCATATCGGATGACCCCCGCTGAGCTTCGAGAGCTACGGGTACAGTTGGAGGACTTGCAGGGCAAGGGGTTCATCCGACCCAGTGTTTCACCCTGGGCTTCCCCGATTTTGTTCGCCAAGAAGGCGGACGGGAGCTTGCGTCTTTGTGTTGACTATCGTCGCCTGAACTAGGTGACAGTGAGGAACAAGTATCCGCTACCGAGGATTGATGACCTCTTCGATCAGCTCAAGGGAGCACGGTGGTTCTCGAAGATAGACCTCAGGTCAGGCTATCATCAGCTCAGAGTCAGAGACGAGGATGTGCAGAAGACAGCCTTCAGATGTCGGTATGGCCACTATGAGTTTTTGGTTATGCCTTTCAGTGTAACCAATGCTCCAGCAGTGTTCATGGCTCTCATGAACAGGATCTTTCAGCCATACCTCGATCGGTTTGTCGTGGTCTTCATCGACGACATTCTGATTTACTCTACGACATAGGAGGAGCACGCCTATCACTTGCGAGTTATACTAGACACACTCCGAGAGCACCAGATTTATGGTAAGCTCTCGAAGTGCCAGTTCTGGATACGTGAGGTCCACTTCTTGGGACACGTTATCTCTGAGGCGGGAGTTGCAGTGGATCCCGCGAAGATTGAGGCTGTGTTAGCATGAGAGCCACCCAGGAGCGTGACTGAGGTTCGGAGTTTCTTGGGACTAGATGGATACTATCGGAGATTCGTGACAGACTTCTCTAGAGTTGCGACATCACTCACAGCTTTGACGAAGAAGGGGAAACCCTTCGTGTGGTCAGACAGATGTCATCATAGCTTCCAGGAGCTGAGACAGAGATTGACCAGCGCACCTATCTTGAGGTTGCCTGAGGAGGGAGTAGGGTACGTGGTTTACTGCGATGCATCAGGGACCGGACTCGGATGTGTTCTGATGCAGGAGCGGGCAGTGATCGCCTATGGATCACGTCAGTTGAGGCCGCATGAGCAGAACTATGCTACCCATGACCTGGAGTTAGCAGCAGTGGTCTTCGCTCTAAAGACATGGCGACACTATCTGATGGGCGAGCGCTTTACAGTCTTTTCTGATCATCAGAGTCTCAGGTATATCTTCTCGCAGAAGGACCTGAACCTGAGACAGCGGCGATGGATCGAGTTCCTCCAGGACTATGACTTTGAGATAGTCTATACTCCTGGGAAGGGGAACGTAATAGCCGATGCCCTTAGCAGGAGAACAGACATTCAACTACTAGAGGAGGCAACAGAGCAGCTAGCCTCTTTGCAGATATCCTTCGTGGATAGAGATGGAGCAGCCTTCCTTCAGTCTCTCACAGTCACTCCTCCACTACTACAGCGAGTCAGGGAGGCACAGCGTGGGGACGCTGACTGTGAGACACGGCGTGCACAGATATCCTCGGGACAGGCACCTGATGGTTTCTCCCTTGGAGCAGAGCACGACATCCTTTTCAGAGGACGTACCATGGTACCAGTCGCTTTGCGAGAGGAAGTGATGAGAGAGTTTCACACTTCTCCTTTGGCGGTACATCCTGGAGTGGAAAAGATGTACCAGGACCTCAGACGACAGCACTGGTGTCCGGGCATGAAGAAGGCAGTAGTAGAGTTCGTTTCTCGATGCCTCACCTGCCAGCAGGTGAAGGCAGAGCATCAGGTACCAGCGGGCTTGGTACAACCCTTGGAGGTTCCGGAGTGGAAGTGGGACGACATATCTATGGACTTCGTGACTGGACTTCCACGCACTTCCAGAGGTCACGACTCCATCTGGGTGATTGTTGACCGACTCACCAAGTCAGCACACTTCTTACCCATCAGAGAGCAGGGCTCAGTGGAGAGCTTGGGACGTCTCTACGTTCAGGAGATTGTGCGGCTCCACGGTGTGCCATCATCTATCGTCTCCGATCGAGATTCTCGCTTTACTTCCCAGCTTTGGAAGGGGTTACAGGAGGCGTTCGGGACACAACTACGTCTGAGCACAGCCTTTCACCCTCAGACGGATGGTCAGACGGAGAGGACCATTCAGACTCTCGAGGACATGCTCCGTGCATGTGTCCTCGACTTTGGTCGCAGCTGGGAGGACCACCTACCCTTGGTGGAGTTCGCGTACAACAACAGCTACCACTCCACCATCAGGATGGCACCGTACGAGGCATTGTACGAATGACCTTGTAGATCACCTTTATGCTGGACAGACCCTGGAGAGTTAGCACTGGTGGGACCGGAGATGGTCCAGGCCACGACAGAGAAGGTCCAGGTCATCCAGGAGCGGATGAGGACAGCTCAAAGCCGGCAGAAGTCATACGCTGACAGGAGGCGGAGGCCACTAGAGTTCGAGGATGGCGACCACGTCTTCTTGCGGGTCTCACCTCGACGTGGTATTCGGAGATTTGGCCGAGGTGGCAAGTTATCTCCGCGCTTCATCGGACCCTTTCAGGTCCTCAGCAGGGTTGGCGAGGTGGCTTATCGCCTGGCTCTGCCACCTCAGTTACACCGGGTACACGACGGTCTTCCACGTATCTCAGCTGAGGAGATACGTGCACGACCCGACACACATAATTGACCATGGGGCGACTTTTACGGAGGTCCCAGTGGAGATAGAGGATCGACAGGAGCGGGTCCTGCGTGGGCGATCGATTCCTCTTGTGCGCATCAGATGGCAGCACAGGAACCTCCAGGAGAGCACATGGGAGTGGGAGGCTCAGATGCGTGCTCAGTACCCTCATTTGTTTCTCTAGTTTATGATGTATCTTTACAAGGACGTAAAGCCCTGAGGTGGGAGTAATGTAAAGACCCGTAAAATTCAAGGGAATTTTTTTCTTAATTTTCTTCGGAATTTTACAAGAGCGCGGTTTCTGATGACACCTGATTCCGAGGCCCGGTGTGCCCGGAATCAATTTCCGAAGTTTGGCTCGGGTACGTTCAGTGAACGAACAAGCGGGAATTCCTAACTTTTGATCCGGTGCTCGGAATTGAAATCCGAGGGCACCGATGAACTCGCAGCGCCGATTTTCGCTTAAGGAGACCTTTTCCGAGGTTGCGTTTATTTTGGGATGAGAGTTAGTTTTTGGGAGTTTAGAATAAGTTAAATAAAAATTGTGGATTACATATTTTTATTTAAACTTATTAGTTAACTTCTCTCAAAGGAAGTTAGGGGTGGGACCCACACCCACTTAACCTCCCTTGAGAGGATTAAGTGTGGTGGGGCCCACACGAACCCTAAAATTTTCATCTTCTCCCAACTCCCTTAACCCCTCTTTAAATGACATGAGTTATTTAATTTTGGAGTTATCCTTTTTGAATTTCAAATCTTTGAAATTCTTTTGTTAAGTTTGTGAATAAAATAAGCTCTTATCTTATTTTGTTGGGTTAGAACTCTTTAGCCATCTTGTGAGGATTTGAGAGCTTTTCTTTCTTCTTCAAACTTTGACGAAGAACGCTCAAGCTTGACGAAGAACGCTCAAGCTCCGACGAAGAATGCCGCTCCTCTCTTCTTCGTCTTCCATGTCAACGAAAGGGAACGCCGCTTCCTCCTCGGACTCCCTTCGTCGGCATACGAAGATTCACCAACGACGCACCTCTTTGGACGTACCTTTTCATCATCGGATTTGACGAACGACTACCACGACGCCCGACCTCCGCGACGTTGTCTTCCGCGGGACGTTGACAAATCTTCGAACCTATACCCAATGTAGGGGTTGTTGTTATTTGTTTATTTATTTATCCTTGTTCGTGGTTCTTGCATGACTAATGTAAGGATTTTTAAATAAGTATTATTGTTTAACGTGAGGGGGCCGGACCGCATGAACACGGCCGAACCCCCTCCTTCGTTCTTGATGTTTTATATTGCGGATGAATCAAGGTGGCGTGGTGCCGTCGCACCACGCGGATATTCGCCCGAATTTTTTTACGCGACGCCGTCGCGCCGCGCCATGGAAGAATCATCAAGAACGCGACGCCGTCGCGCCGCGTTGAAGGAAATCAAAGGCGCGGCGGAGGGGCGCGGTGCCGTCGCACCGCGTTGGACGACGAACACCGCGGCCGGTTCCGGGCCGCGGCGGAACGAGAAGGCCGGCGGCCGGGCCGCCGGCGTCGGAAGCCGGAAAGGGGACCGGATTTTCCGGTCCCGTTGGAGAAAACCGGCCGGCAGTTGGCCGACCGAAAGGTCAAAAGGCGGGGGAAATAAATTTCCCCTGCCAGCTTAAAACCCCCCCCCCCCTCATTTATGAGGGGGGAAGTTTCCTTGAGGGGGGGCAGGCGGCCCCCCGGTTTTTCCACGAAGCAGGCCCCCAGGAGGGGGGGGGGGCATTGTTGACAAAGGGGCGCGGCCTGATTGCCGCACCGCCACTCCAAGAAGCGGGGGGCCTTGTCCCCCCCGCGCGCTGCCTCCATGCGGCGCCAGGCCGCCGCGCCGCCGGCCGGCCGGCGGGGCCGGGTCGGACCCGGGTCGGGTCGACCCGGTTCGGGCCGACCCGGGGGGGGGGGGGGGGGGGGTCGGGCCGGGTCGGCCCGGACCCGGACCCCCCGTTTCGAATCGGTTTCGGTCTTTTGGCCATAACTTGAGCCACGGACCTCCGATCGACGAACCGTCTGCGGAAACACGATCCTTGGACCGAGACGGTCGTTTCGGTATATCGCACTCAAGGTTTCGGAACACTTTGATTTCGGCCGGGTTGGTTCGTTCACGAAACCAACCGGGCCTTCGGAGCGGAAACGCTCATATCTTAAGCTACGGACGTCCGATTGACGTACCGTCAGCTTTGTTGTGTTCCTCTTAGTGAGATGGTTCTTTTGGCATGCTTCGCCCGAGGTTTGGACGCAGGTGGAGTACGGTCGGGTTGGTTTTGCCTTAAAAACTAACCGGGCCCCGGGGACGAAAATGCCAATAACTCTCAGACCGGACGTCTGATCGACGCGCCGTTTGTTGCGTTGAGTTCCTGTTGACGATACGGAACTTTTGGATACATCAACTCTGGACTTAGTGACAGTTGATGTATCAGCCTCTCGGCTCGTGGAGCGGACCCTCCGAACGAGCTTGCTGTGTGCGGGAACCCTAGTGCTGGCTGCGACTGTTACTGTGACTGCTACTACTGCTACTGTGACTGCGACGACGACAGTACAGAGATCCTGTGTGGATTTGACGACGACGACTACAGCACTCAGCGATCCTACGTGGATCAGTGCTACAGGTCCTGTGTGGGCCCGATCCTGTGTGGGTCCGATCCTGTGTGGGTCCTTGCGCTCAGCGGTCCTGTGTGAACCAGCGCCTACAGGTCCTACGTGGGCCCGATCCTGTGTGGGTCTTTTGCGGGGGTTAGTTACCTATCGATCCTTCGTGGGTCCGACGACTTAGATGGATCAGAGATCATCTTTATCGTCTTTCGAAGAAGTATATCTGTGTGAGCTGAATCCTATTGCTTTCCTGTGTGGATTGTGTTGTGCAATCCTGTGTGGATTACGTTTTGCTTTCCTTTGTGGAATACGTTTACTTTCTTGTGTGTACTGAGTTGTACTTGGGCTCGGAGGTTGGTGCGTATTTGAAATTGATGACTTAGGTATATGTATGGGCGTATACCTAAGCAGTGTCGGTTGTTACTTCGTGATTGTACCTTTTTTCGTGGTTTATCCTTTGAGGATTTGAGAGACCTTCAGGGGTCTCGGGGTCCCTACTGAGTAGCTTATACTCACCCCTGCAAGGGCTTTGCCCGCACTACGTTGTGTTGGTTGCAGACGACGGACAACGTTGATCTTAGCTGAGGCTGGCAGAGCAGGACGGTACCTGGAGGTGGACCACTGGGCGGGACGTGCTCGGAGCAGACGGCGGGACCCGTGGAGCAGTGGAGCTATCTGTACCCACCCTTCAGGTGGGATTTCCAGTGGACAACTCGGTGTAGCGGCTTTTACTTTTCAGTTGCTGTTTTCCCTTTCGAGTTGTACTTTACTTTCAGTTTGGGTTTGTATAGTGGCCCATTTACTTTTCCGCACTTTCAGTTGTACTCTGCTTTTTCTTAGTGTTTACTTTCCGCTTGCTTACTCTGAGGTGTTTGTTTACTTTACAAAGGCAATGCCTTCCCTTTTTACCGGGATTTACGCCTTGGTGCTAGTCGCCAGCCCCTGGCCTATGGAAGGCGGGCTTGGGGTAGTCACGGCACGGACCCCGAGGGCGGGTCGTGACAATTGAGTGAATAAGGGTGGTCATGTTTATATAATTTTTTTAAATACCCAATATAAATTCCAACTGAAAGTAAATGATAGTTAAAAAGGTGAGTGAATATAATGGGGAGTGTTCAAAATCAGAGGAGTTCAATTGAATTCAATTCCAAATACATCTATATTATGTTAATTCATTTAACTTCACTAATTCATTAACATAGAAATACAATTCATGGTACATTCATCTCATAAATGTTTTTTCAAACTAAGACAAATCCAATGTTCTATTTTTTTATGTTTTAATAAAATATTATAATTAATTTATAATAAATTATATATATATATATATATTTCAATCTAAAATTCCATTTTAATACTATATAATTTTTTCTTCTTTAATGTTTACAATTTTTTTACTTTGATTTCCCTAAGAGAAGTGACGATGCATTTGAGTGACATCAAAACTACTGTTATTTCCATGGAGTACTACTCTAGTTATTTTCATTGTTATTTTCCTATCAAATCATAACTATCATTATGGGATAAAATTAATGTACCAATTCATGTATTGTGGAAAGATTCCATCTAGTTAATTAGAGTTTCTTTTCATTCGTGTAATGAGTTTTTGTATTTTTCCACTATATTCTATAATATTATTTCAATCCAACATTCATGAAATTTTGGTATGGGAAGTAATATGCAATTTGTATATTACCGACCACACTAGTTAATTTCATGAACATTTTTTGGCCAGTTGTTATTACATTTAAATAAGTTTTTTAATTAACATTTCTTTGAACAAACTAATTTACATGAATGTCAAAAATGGGTGTGAAAATAACGGAGAGTTTTTCACTCTAAGCTGAGATTAACTAGATTCAGTTTTGATGATATATATATTATGTTAATTATTTAAACTGCACTAATTCAAGAACATATAAATACATTTCATTTTATATTAGTATCATCTCATTTTTCAAAAACCAAATGAAACGCAGTCTCTTATTTTTACATTAAGATTTATTAAAATATTCAACGTAAATTATACTCCTTACTTTATGGATTTATCTGGAATTCCTCGTTAATATGATATAATATTAGTTTCTATTTAATTGATTTTATAATTTTATACTTTTATTTCCATTATATAATTAATGATACTCTTAGGTGATTCATAATTTATTACTAATCATGTCATACTCACACTTGCATAGTCTATTATTGCATGATTAATTTCATATACAGAGGACATGCCTTTCGTTAGAGTCCATGGTTGAAAATGTGTAAGTGGAGTATAGTTTATAGAGAGAGATTGTATTCATTTCTAGTGGTTTTATTTTATAGTATTTCTAACTTTACTATCAGGTTTTCCACTTTTTCAGTTTCAATGGTAATGTATTTGGATTTATTGGCTTTTCCATACTTATGCCAAACTATGATGCGTGATATAGTTTTATTAATGAATATTAGTATTTTTTGTAACAATAATTTCTACATTATATTGGTCTATGGAGTTGTGTTCGTGCATTCATATACCATTGTCTAAGGACTCCCCTGTGTGTGTTATTCCTACTCAGCACTAGTCTCCATCTTATAGGCTATTGGATGTGGGATAGGGGGTTTACACTCTATATTTACCTAGCTATTTTTTGCATAGAGGGTTGGTTAATGAAGCATAGTGGATTAAGATCACCCCATTATACCATATATATAATTTTTTATATGGATTTATGAATTTTATTAGGGAGATATATAATTCTAGGCCCACTCATCACATAACATAGTGTGCATCAACAAACCGCTTCAGCACCATATAAGATATCACAAGAGAAGGAATCATTAACCAATGCATTGTAAGGATATATAATTCTAATCCCACCCTTCTTATAATGATTATTAAAAAACTCACAACTATACATTTGCGACATATGGAAAAGAAACCATAAATAGAGCATAAACCTGATAATAATGAAGTGAAATAAGTGAGTATCATAATATTGTATCAATGCATGACCGAAGGATATATCATTTGGATATCCAAAATGGATATTAAATCATTTTTTATTTTCACATTTTATAAAATGAATATATTCCTTTGACCATTGGGTTGTAATGATGGATAATTCATGATAAAGATTAAGGATAATTATGTGTAAAAACTAACAACATAGTGAATGATTTTTGAAATGAGAAAAGGAATATTAAGAAATTAAATATATTATTAGTTTTAATTAAAATAAAAGTGAATAAAGAAGGAATTATTTGTAATAATCTGGGGTTTTAGAAACTATTCATGGTTAGAAACATTTCACAGAGGTGGTAATTGAAGTAAAATTCTAAAAAAAAGTCACCATTAAAATTGAGTTTCACATAAGAGAAAAAATCAAAAAGGATATGACCAAATGTATTATCTACAAAATAAGTGAGTAATGTATGCTAGTTATATATTTGTACATAATATGGATGAATTTAATGAATAAAAATAGAGAAATTAAGAAAATTAAAAGTAAATGTGTTAAACATATGTAATAAAGATGGTTTAAAAGATCCCTTACCTTGGGTACCGATTCACTTTGCAGTTCAAATTAACACATAAAATAATCAAATTTAGTCAATTAAATAAATTAAAAATAAAATTATTTATAAATATATATTTTTCTATGTTCTATTTTTTATCAATTTTTTATAAAATTTGAACTTACCTAGATTACTTGGGGTTGACGGTGTAATTTTTACACAATCATTTAGGATTGTTTACAATGGTAAGTATTGTTGTAAAATGATTTCATGAAATAAAAAAATTATGGTGGGTTTTTATTTATTAAATCAAAATAGTATTTAATCATTGTTGTTTTTTATCCCATGTTATGAAATGTGACTTGATTATTCCATTTTTTGAGGATAAAGATACTCTGTTTCTTTAATATTGTTATAACATAATGATTTTTAAATATTATCAATAATTAATAATAATAGAATAAAAAATATCATGATTATATATTATATACATTTCTAAAAATCATCAATGTTTAGGAGGTTATAGAAAAATTAAATACAATATTCCATGGAGGTGGTAATCTACACATATGATGAGGATAACCTCATATTTTATAGAATGGTAATAGGGTATAAATATAAAATAATCACAAATTACAAATATCTCTCATGGTTTAATTAATATATTAGTTCACTAAATAAATCTTTTGAACTTACTATGTGATGATTTTACAAATATTAGAACTACCCATTCAAGGATGTGGTAGTCCGTATAAACACATGATGCCATTCTATATTTTTTCAATGATTTTATAGGATATCATAAATTGTTTTCTAACCTAGTGTGATATAATTTCAGTGAATTAGAAATTATTATTATATGATATGTTCATATAAATAGGGTAAATGATTTGGTACAAGGATAAAATAACTATGATATTTGGGTTTAAGGCATTATATATTCCTTTAGAAGTTATCCAATAGGTAATGCATTATGGATCCATGGAATATTCATTGGGAAGAAGAAGGGTTCTTGGAACTGGGGATTGAGTTTTGGAAATAATATACTTTAATTTTGATTTATATAGAGCTTTATTATGTGTGGATAAATGAAGAAGAGTTGATCACATTCTTTGGGTAAGGAGAGTGGCATTTTTATAAAATCTCTATAATTTTCATTAATTTTATTTCAATTTTCAAGGATGAAGGCTCAAGTAAATGTTACTAATGAAATAGAGATAATATGAGGGTGATACCCACTCCAACGTCCATTATCACACTTGTTGTTAACATGTATTGGCCTTTTTGGAGTAGGTTAAACCCCTTATTGCCCTAATTTACCCTTCCCACGTTAACTATATTAATGAAAAAAGAAACTATTATGAATAAGAAAATATTAAGCTGAAATTATTTTCTAATTTAATCATAATAATTCATAATATTAAAATAATTTTATAATGTAATATTTCTATGATATAGAGAAATTTATTTTTTGTATTAGGGCACATACCATGTAAAAAATATTTTTAGTTCGTTTTTAGCATATACTGATTTTATTATATAAAAATATATATGTTTTTTATTTTCATGAAAAAATGGTTTATTATAAAACAAAAATAAATGTTATTACATTCATGGAATATAAAATCCAAATTTTACAAAAAATAATATTTAATTTGAAGAAGTGGTAATAATATTTTTTTACGTGAAGTAATTATTATTTGATTTCTAAAAGGATAAGCGTATGTTTTTTATGTTCAACATAATATTTTGAAATAAATAATTTTTTCCCCTTAAATAAATCTTTATTTATTCATAACATATGAAATCAATCTTATCAAATGGTAATTTCGTATTAATTAATGTTTTAGTAAAAACAATATTTCCCGTTTTTAAAATAATATTAAACTATTTTATAAAAATACAAAAAACAATTCTATGTTAATTTTCAAAATATTTATCCAATGATTACATTTAGGTTATTAAATGAACTTATATGAGTGTCAAAATATTGTTTTAGATATATGTTCTTAAACCCCAATAAAAATAGTTATTCTGAAACAGAAATTTAAAGAAAGAAATATATATATATATATATATATTAATATTTAATAAGCTATTTTGCAATCCCAAAGGTAATATTATAAAAAAACAATGTTCACAAATAAACACATGGTGATGTTATTTTTTATTACATATAAAACAAAATATGTCGCATATATAGATTTAGAATGGAAATTTATATATACAATTTGTAAAGACCTTGAATCTAGTAACTCCGAGATGGTGTCTACTTTATTACAAATGAATAGATAAATAGGGTAAAATCCAAAAGGACCAATCAGTTTATTAGTTTTTTGTAACTAGATACATACTTGATGCCCATTTTATATAGGAAAATATAATATAATGTACAGTAATTGAAGAAATTTGGAATCTCTGAACTCATCCAAAGAATTATTTTTCAAATCTTAGTGAAAGGAAACAAAATACGGGGGAGAAAAAATTCTCAGTAAGGGCTATATAAAATGGAATCAATCATGAATAAATAATAATAATCAACATGAAAATGTAAATAACTTAATACAGATTCCATTTAATCTATAAAATTACAATCTTAATGGGATATGTAATTATCAATATAAGATGTTATGTTACTGAAAACAAATTCCATTTATTCAATAAACTTATAATCTAATGTTTCCATATATATTGCGAGTATGAAAATATCATGTATAATAATAAAAAAAGAATTCTTAATTATTTAAATGATTAATTATTTGACATAATTATCTTTGGAATAATGATTCCACTACTAAAAAGACTATTAAAATGTTTGTTTAAAACTATTCGTAAAAACCCATCTTATTTGGCCTACAAATTTGTCTCATGAGACCTATCGATGTAATAATGGAATAGACATTTCTATTCCCCACTAATCACTACATGTTCTATTCACTCCTTATATATCAATTAATTGACTTAATTCATGAATAATACACATTACCAACACAGATCTGTATTGAGTAAATGAATCATTTTTATCAATATTTTCCCTGTTAATCAAATAAAATTTAATGTAAAAAACCATTCGTTGAAATGGTATATGATTCTAGAAATGATAATTTACATGGTAAAAATAATACACATAAGAAAATTATAGGAATACATGAAGGATAGGTGGTATGAATCCTTCATCCAAAGTAAAATCAATCCCCGAATAAATTGAGATTTTGAAAATATATTCTTAAATATTCAGAATATTTTAATTGTTATCCCCTTGAAACAATAAACATGAATTGAAAAAGAAATCGTAATTTATAAATAGATATTAATTTTAAATATAAAAAAGTGGTAGTATATAAATAAAAATTGAATTGGTGAATATTAACAAATATGTCTTAATGAAATGAAAATTGATATGAAATCCCTTACCACTTGTTAACATTAATGTCAAAGAACATTGAATGAAATAATGCCAATCTAATCAAAAAATTCAATGAATTTAAAAGGATTTGTTATATTAAATATAAAATGGTAAGTATATACAATTTAAAAAATAAACTATTTCATAATAACTAGATGTGTCTCAAGCTAAGAAAATTGAGATAGATTTCATTTCTACAATGTAACATTCATTTAAAATAAACAAGGTTGAAATAAAAAAAATTTAAACAAAAAATAAAATTAACTATGTAGGATTCATTGTCATGACATGTCCCCCTATTTCGATTCTGTGACTACCCCAAGCTTTCCTCACATAGTCTAGGGGTAAGAGACTTGCACCGTGTAGGCATATCCAAAACAAATGGGAGACATTTCTTTATATACCTCTACACACACACCAAACTCCATGCCAAGAATTCGTGAAGGTGAAGACACTATGTAAAAATCAGAACGTACACTAGTAAAAAACTAAGTAAAAGAGGGCTTCAATACAATCCCAACTGAAATAGAAAGGTGAAATAACCATTATATGGAACTCCTCCACAGAAAATACTACATAAAGGGTTGGTATAAAAACAACTGTCTGAATATTTTGAAGAACATATCGTTTTTCAAGTAACTATAAGAAATACCAAGTCATTGTCCACTGAGGACACCATCAAAGCGTCAATCATCTGCACAAGAAATGAAAGATGCAGGAAAAGCCCGTGATGGGGTAAGTAAAATAATACCCAATAAGGACCCCAAACCAAAATGGTATACCACAATGAAATACACAAATAAGACTACCAAAGAGGTACATTAAGTGTTTCCTCTAATCAGTACATTCAAGAGAGTCACTAGAGTCATCCCATAGAGGAATAAATCTAAATATTGTAATGTAGGACTATCATATGTAGTCATAGAACATTTATTACCGCTAAGTCATGTAGACCCACAGAGGAATGTAGTCCAAAAGAGTCAGCTAGACCATTTGAGTCTCTTAAAACTACTGAGTCATGTAGACCTGCTAAATCACTTAGTCACATAGTCATAGTCTTCTCAACACAGGAAACCAAAGGATTCCCTCTCATATCGTGCTTGTTCTGGGATATCATAATCATTAAGAAAATGGTTTTATTTCAAACTCCATAAAAACCCACATAGAGAATCCCAAAAGGTCATCCTCGTTATGAGGGTCCCAACACTACAAACGGTTGTTCAATCAGACATATATTTTAGAATATATGATCCTTTTAGTAAAAAGGCGTCAGCTTGGTTTGGGCCCAGCCTGGTTGGTCTGAACCAACACGCCGTGTTAACCCAGCCTGAACCGGTGGGGCCCATACTACAGCGCCTGCCTGACCTGAAGAGCCGACAAACCTACCAATCCCAACCCACTTGAGTGGGCTCGTGTGGTCCACCGTGGATGAGACATGTGCCATATCCTACCCATAGCCATTATTGGGGGCTGCCATCACGGTCCATCTAGACTAGAACCTCTAGTAGTGTGACATGACCCAGATTCTAGGTCCACCTCGTCTCGCCGCCCATGATAGATTCCATGAGTTACTTCCACCACCACCACCACCGTTGGGCTCATCTGTGGGACATTGGACATGCTCCGTGGTTTGTTTCCTGGTCCGGGTGTACCGTGGAAATCCTTGGGTCGCTGCCTCCACTTCTAGGTGCTCCAAGCCATTTAAATTTTGATCCGAGGGTCTAACAACATTTAGAACCTCCAGGAAAGGGTCCAATGCAATCCCGGTGGTCCATTTTAGAAGAACACAACAAGATAGTGAGGTATCCTAATGAAAACACAATGAAACAAATATCGGTATATTTTGTTGGACCATAATTCATCATGTTAGAAAAAATGGAAGAAATTCATACAATAACTATGATATAATCCCCTTTCCTTAATTCCAACATGAATATTCCCATCATGAATGAACAATTGATCTAAAAGTCAACATATCAATGAGTTAATCTATGTTCTTCATTTAGAAAAGAAGAACATGGGATTAAGGAAGTCACATAAAGAGAATAAAAACCATTCCTCGAGAACTGGATTAGACGTTGGTGAAGAGCTACGTCACACCACCGTCGTTCATCGATTCAAGATACTTGGCCTTCGATCCATGATTCTTGATCCCTGATCCATTGACATTAGTCGCCCCTTGTTATTCATCACCAATAGACTTCCCAAACACCTTTTCTATTATATATATTCTAGGGAATTCATCTAGCTTTGGAAATATGATCTCGTATCCATGTCAAGAAGTTAAATGATAAAAAAACACATTTCCATATCGTTGTTTCACTATGGTGCAGCGTTGACACACACTTTCATTTATTAAAGGAAATAGTTGCATTGTCGTGGAATCCCAGGGTCACTTCATCCTTGCAAAACGTTTCATGAAATAATATAATCATTTTCCAAAATTTATTTTATTATCTTTTAAAACTTCCATAAATTAGCATTTACCGTCGACCCTATCATGAACCAAATCTAGTTGCCATCATAATCAGTGCCAAACCTAGCTTGTGACAAGTCCCAAAGGGAGTTCTATATCCACACAGGCTGGAAAAAGTTCTTGGGTATCATATATTTTTGTTTGGAAACTATTTACCCGAATATGGAAACATAAAACATCAAAAACAATAGACAAACTGAATATAAAAATTTATACTCAACACAGTTTAAAAAAAATCCAAAACTGAATACATAAGTTAAAATGTATATCAATAAGTTCAAAGGAATATAAAAATATCAACAAAACATCCCCAAGGACTCCACACAACAAGGGGTCGTAACCCACAAGCAGTCTCTAAAACACCACACCATAGATGGGAATTAACAGCCTGAACCGCTATCACCGAATGCCTATCAATTACCTATGTCAAACATGAAAAATTGTACTTACAGTCAAGGGGTTTACATAAGGTGGGATCCAAATACCAATTGTATACCACTGAGAGAATCAATAGAGTAAACAATACAAGATAAAAAGCATGCTATTTTTGATAAATAATATTTAGGGGAAATAATTTCAAAAGGATGAAACATTTAAATAAAAACATTTTCCAATGGAAAATTTCCATGAAAGATAACATTTCAATAAAACCTATAAGATACTTTATTTTCATTCAAAACCCACTATATGAAAATGATAAATACAAAAGAGTCAATGAGCACCAATCATGGGAACACCCCTAGGCTCTAGGTAGTCTTGGGCCCCATTTACATCATAACTCGGTGTAAAGTAAGAAAAGAAAAATAGGTTCAAAATCACAAGAAACTACTTTGTAACTTACCCATAACCTATTGGTCCCCAATAATCATCATTATACTTTTTTAGTGTTGTTGTTATCCATTTTAATTAGTGAAACAGGGATAAAACTTATACTAGCATACTAGTACATATCTGCCTCCTAGGTACCTGAGTTTCCCCCATTGTGCTCAAACCATTATCTCATGATTCCCAAAGCCATTATATCAAAACACATCAGTTTTGGTCAAAATCAACTAAAAACAGTAGCAATACATGTTTTTCACGACTTACAGAACTCAATACAACCTTTATGATTTCAATAAAAAAACATCAAAAAAATTACGATGTTTTGCAGAAAAAATCCATTTAAACCCCAATTTTAACACCATGTGCATACCTATATTAACCAGAATAGAATTTTCATCACCCAAAATATTTCTATAAACAAATTACATGAGTTATAAAACAACCCCATTTAGCATAACATAAAATAGACGTGTAAAACACCCAATTTAACACCAAATTGTTAATTTAAATCATTTTCTTAACAAAAATAACAAAAACCAGATTTCGATGCAAGGATAATGAAAGATAAGTGTGATAAAAATATAAACTCCTCAAATCTAACTTATTAAACATTGATTACCCACATAATCACCTACCACAAGTGTCAAAACCCTTGAATCTCTGAGTGAAAGTTCAACGGAATCACTGCCACACAACAAGAGACATTGATCAAGCCTAAAACCAAAAGAATAGTCCAAAAACCCAGAGTTCAAACCATTGGTTTGAATTATAACTTTTTGGACATTAAAATAACAAGAATAATTGGAAGAACCCAATGTAAAATAAAAAAAACCTAGGAAACTGGGATGAAGAATGAAGGAGACCAATGTACATGAGCGATCTTGAAGAAATCAACTCAAATACACCACTAGATATATTTTAAAAAAGCCAAAACAATAATGTGAGGTTATAATATGTCTAATAAGGTCATGTTAGAACTAAAGTGGAAGAAAAATAGTATGAATTGAAGGAGTTATGAAGGAAGAAAGTTAGGTCTTTAAATCCTGATGATTTGAGAAAGCCTAAGAAGTTATGCACTAATTCTTGATGTATACGAGCTCCAAAAATAGGGGAAAGAGAATGGGGGAATGACTGGGTTCAGTGGTCTTAGGTGAGACTTTTAATCACTAATAAATCATAAAACCTGAAGATGATATTAAATAATATTTAAAAAATTGGAAATGGGCTATAGGGTAGGCCCAATTAATTAAATAAATTCCTAAATCAACCATTAGTATGGATTCCAAAAGTTTCCAAATTGAAATAGTGGTGTTAATAGGTCATGGTAGAACATTTTGGAGGTGGAATGGGTGGCAAATTTAGAATAATAAAGGAGTTATAAAAGAAACAAAATTTGTTTTTAAACCTGGAAATGGGCTCACCGTTTGGACTAAATCTTGAAAACTCACCGTTTCCTAAGAAAATTCATGGGAAACCCCCACAACAAAAAAATAATTTAAATTAAATTAAATTTACTTTTAAAATAAAATATGGATGTTACAATTATCCCCTCTATGAAATACTTTCCACCCTAGAAATTCAACATGTTGCTTGATCGGGAAACCGGAAGGGGTACTCCTTCCTGACCCACAACTTATGCTTCCAAGACTCTTGTCTATCATTCACATGTTTCCAAATAACTCTAATTAATGGAATAGAATTTAATCGAATAATGTTCTCTTGAGAATAAACTATTCGCACAGGCTGCTCAAAAATAGACAAATCTAGCTCAATATCTAACTCCTCCCAATTCAGTACATGGGATGGATTTGGGTTGTATTTCTTTAACTGGGAGACATGGAAGATGTCATGGATGTATTTTAACTAAGAAGGTAAAGACAACCTGTATTCCACATTTCACATATACTTGGTGATCTCAAAATGATAGACATACCATGATGTTACCTTCCCTTGCTTTCCAAATCGATGATGACCGAGATGAGGGGCCACATTAAGAATACCATATCTCCCAAATAAAACAATAGATCTCGACGCCTCTGGTAAAAATATGATTTATGGTGACTCTGATCATTCAATAAGTGTTCCATGATGAACATGACCTTCTTAGATGTCTCATGCACCAGACTCGGCCCCAGTAGTGAGGTATCATCTACCTCTGCCCAACACAAGGGGGACCAACAATGCCAACCATTGAGCGCCTCAAAATGATCCATTAGAATCTTTGATTGGTAAAAATTATTTTAAGAAAACTCAACCAATCCCAAATTGCTATCCCAAGAACCTCCAATGTCTAGAACACAAGCACATAGCATATCCACCAAAATTTGATTGGCCTGCTCTATGTGACCATCTGTTTGAGGATGGTATGTTGTAAACATCTTAATCTAATACCCCAAGTCCTTATGATGGATTTCCCAAAACTGAGAAGTGAAATGAGGGGTCTCTACTTGAGACAACTGTTGATAGCACGCCATAGAGCCTTCTAATATCCTAAATATACAAACGGACCAAATCATACACTTTAGTTGTATCTCTGATCAGAATGAAGTGGGCTGATTTGGTAATAAAATCAATTACCCCCCAAATGGAATTCTAACCCCAAGGTGTACGAGGAAATACAACAATGAATCACATGGAAATATCTTTCTTGTTCTGTGAAGTAATGGGTAATTTATGGAGAAAAATGGGGGGCCTTTGATGCTATGTTTTCACTTACTGGAATGTGTAGCATCTCGACGCGATGTCTCGCCTCATACCAGGACACCAAAACTACCGAAAAACATCATAATACATCTTTGTGGCACTCAGATGGATATCCCATTGATACTGGTGGCTATACTACATCACCAACTTCCACAGACATAATGACACTAATGAATGAACCTTGGAGCATATTATTCCCTTGGGAGATGATGACCAATTAGAAGATGTCTCTCCACCATGAAGAAACTGCATTGACCGCTGAAAAATCTCATCACCAGGCTATTACTGTTGAATCAACTCCAACAGAGTAGGATTCAATAGAACAAGTTCCAAGAATACACCTCCACTATGCTCCTTCTTCTCTACATGCATATGAGCAAAGAGTTCCATTAGAGTCCATTCATCACTGAACTTCCTCAAAGCCTGCCCTGGGACTCTTCTGCATAAGGCATCGACCACCACATTACCCTTACCTAGGATATAGACAATATCAAAGTTGAACCCCTACAAGTACACAATCCAACGACACTACCTCATGTTGAGGTTCTTCTATCAGAAGATATAGGCCAAGATTTTGTGATCATAATAGGCCACAAACTACTCCCGAAAGATGTAGTGATTCCAAGTCGTCAAATCATTCACCACAACTGCTAACTCCAAGTTGTAGGTTGGGTAATTTTTTCATGCGGTCGAGTTGAGGAGAGCCATACGCTACCACGTGATCACTCTGCATAAGCACACACACAATACCAATACATGAAGCATCACAATACACAACATACCCCTTTCTAGCCTCTAAAAAAACAGAACTGGGATAGTCATAAACTATTTATTTATCTCCTCGAAGGATGACTGACATTCTAGGACCCATAAAAACTTCACCCCTTTTCAAGTGAGTACTGTCATCGGTGAATCATGCTGAGAGAAGTCCATAAAAAATTGTCTGTAATAACTTGATAGGCCATGGAAACTCTTTGATCACGAAAAAAGTCTTCAGCTGCTCCCATGACATAATTGCACTAATCATCTAGGGGTCCATCTAAACCCCCTACTCTGAGATCACATTCCCCAGAAACATCACCTCCATGATTCAGAAAGTGAATTTGGAAAACATTCCATAAAGGCGATGCTCTGGAAAAGTTCCTAGAATGATCCACAAGTGATACTCATATTCTTCCTCAGATCCCGAATAAATAAGGATGTCATCCAAAAATAAAACGAAACCATAATCAAGATACTGATGGAAAACCCTGTTCATGAGTTCCATAAAGACCATTGGAGCTTTATTCATGCCGAGGGGGGTGGCCAAGTATTCGAAGTGGTTATACCTACTTTTAAAGGCTATCGATGGGATATCTACCTCTTTATCCCTGAGTAGATTATATCCCGAATGAAAGTCAATTTTTGGAAACTAAATTTTCCCATTAAATTGATTAGTCAAGTAAACCATTTGGGGAATATGATATTTGTTCTTTATTGTAAACTTATTCAACTTATGGTAGTCAATGCACAGCTGGAGGATCTGTTAGCCGTTTTCGTGAACAACACAAGAGAGGACCAAAGAGAGACACTCTGGAAAATGAATCCTTGGGATTATAAGTTATCTGGAAATACAGTTAATTACAAAATCTTTATGGAGGAAATACGATATAAGGTAATATATATCAGTTGTGTTCCTAGTGGCAGATCAATCGATAACTCCACATCCCGCTCTGGGAGAAAATTTGGAAAATAATTCAGAAATACATATGGAAACTCATCAAATACATGAGGTAGTCCATCGTTAGGATCATGAACATATTACTATATCATGATCAATGATAATTGAAAAAAATAACTCCTAACTATGTGAGTGGAGGTCCCACATGACCCGACCAAGGATCCAATTCCTCGTGAAGAAATTGACAACTCCCATCGGGTGTTGTGAAACTGACCCACCGCCTACAGTAATCGACATGTTCATAGAAGTGTACTAGCCAACACATTCCAAATATCATGCCTAATAGATCCATATCTATGACCAAGAGGTCCCACTCCGTCTCATCCCCTGACATGGAAAGCGCACACGATGGACACCTGAGACTGTGCTTCTTCTTTACCAGCGGTGTAACTAACTCCATCGCAAAAGAAAAAAACTTGTTTGGAATATTCTGTGTGTCCATAGAATCATAAGAAATTAATGAAACAGAGGAAAAAGTTTCAAAAATATCATCAACTATAGAAGATTCAATCAAAACGGTACCTCGAACTATCGACGATCCCACCTCTGATCCTGCTGGTGACTGATCCAACACATAATGATGTCTGGTCTCTGCGTGAGGAAAACCGCTAGTCTATGGATATTTCTTAAACTAGATCTTCCCAAGAAGATAACCCATCCCTACCACCACAACCACCAAATCGAGATCCCACCATCCTTGACAGCTTTGACTGAGCTGACACTACACTTGAAACTACTGACCCTGCCCTACTCTGAAGTGGATGTGCCACCCCGAAAAAATGCTGCAAGTGACCCATACCACCACATCGATAACCTAGATTCAGAGGAAGTGGGAATATTGGTCACATGTGCCTTTGTCTCCCACAGTGGTGTCCCACAACCGATCTCGCATCATAAGACATAGATGAAAACTTCATGGAAGAGTGGCCTGAACTACCGCCTCCCTTATTCCACTACTCCTCATGATTTCTTTTCTTTTAGAAAGAATTTCCACTACAAACTACTAATACATTCCCAAAAAAACCATCCCTCCCTTTTGTGTTTATCTCTACCATGCACGCCCACTAAACCACCTCATAATCTTTCCACAACATAAACAAGAAAACCTAGGAGTATATATTTGGTCTTAAGCCTTTATAAAACCATTGGGCCTTCACCTACTGATTAGAGACGATTTCAAGAGCATTCCAAATAGCCTCAGCAAAACAGTTGTCATACACCATCACAGAATGATCTCCCTGAACATGATCCATGAACTCCTGGGATCTAAAATATTCCATGACTTCAGGGAAATACTCTTCATTGAAGATGACATTGAAATCTCCCCAATGCATCTTCTCATTCTTTTGAGTTTTATGTACTGATTCCCACCACCTATGGTTGGGACCCTCCAACAGAAAATATTCACACTTCCCCCTAAGCTCTACGGGTGTGTCTAGGAACTCAAACATGTTCCCTATCTTTTTGATCCATTCATCTTCTTATTACGGTTCTATACTACCTCAGAAAGTATGAGGCTTGTTTTTTTAGGAAATCATAGGCCTTTTACTTCACAGGACCAGTCTAGTATTCTATAAAAGGAGCTATAATAAGCTCTAGTTCATGTCTTAGAGAATAGAAACCCTGAACCATAGCCTCTACTAACTTATGATCATGTGGTTAAGGAGAACTCTCTTCTGCTTCTCCATGTGGGTCCATAGAAGCCTTTTTTAGAGGCATGTTTCTACAAAAAGAAATCAGTCACATGAGAAAAAAATAAGTACATCAATTCTAAAAATTTCATCAATATAATTAAATATAATGAAGAAAAAAACATTTAAATAATAAAATATTCCACTACATCACCCTCTCCTAATGTCCACATGACATTTTCATCCCACATGTCTCACCTAGAAGGGAAGTCAAATACACAATTCCAATATCGCATTGTGACTCATGTTTTTCTAAGATAAGTGTGGTCCAAGCACCCTACTCATGACCAAAACTCTAATTCCTAATAGTCATATCTCATGTCTAGACCGATTGACTTCAAAATAATAGTATAACCCAAAAAAATCAACCTCATCTGATACCATTTTGTCACGAACCAAAACATTTATCCATCAAATCTAGTGCCAAAACCAACACGTGACAAGGTCCAAAGGGAATTCCCTCTCCTCATGGGCATGCACAAGTTCTTGGGTATTATATATTTTTGTTTTGGAATTATTTACCTGAATATGGAAACATAAAACATTAAAACCCATAGATAAACCCAATCTAAACATTCTTACCAAACAATGATAAAAAAATACATAAATGAATACATAAGTTCAAAAATATAACAAAAGGTTCAAATACACATAAAAACAGCTACAATACATACCCAAGGACTCCACATGACAGGGGGTCATCACCCGCAATCCTTCTCCATAAGCCACACCTTGTATTGGAACAAACACCGTGAACCGCCATCACCGAAAGCCTTTAAATTACCTGTGTCAAACATGACCTAGTCTACTTACACCCAAGGGGTGTAATTTGGGTGTATGAATAATCCAAATATGATACCACTAGGTGATTCCACAATGTAAACAATACAATATAAATAGATATCCATTTTTGATAAACATGTGGTAGGGGAAATAATTTATAAAGGATGAAACATTTTAATGTAAACAGTATTTAATGGAAATATACTTTGAAAGATCACTTTTCATTAAAAAATGTATTTTGATGTAGTTTACATCCAAAACCACCATATTCTATAAATAAAAAAATGATTCAATGAGCACCAATCTAGGGAACACCCCTAGGCACTACGCCGTCTCAGCCCCAATGTACCTCATACCTCGATGTAAATTTACCATAGAAAAATCTATTCTTGTGCACTATCCATAAGTAAGGGAAATAAACATAAACTAGTGGTCCCTAATAATCATCAATATCGTCTTTTTAGTGATGTCGTTATCCATTTTTCTCCGTGAAATAGGGATAAAACCTATTCGGATCACTTGCATACTAGTTCATATCTGCCCTCCTAGGTAACTGAATTTCCCCAGTGTGATCAAAACATTATCGCATTATAAAAATTCCATTATCCCATAAACACATCAGTTCTGGTCATAATAAACTCAAAGAGTAGCTACACATGTTTTTCATGACTTACACCACTCAATAAAACCTTTAGGATTTCAATAAAATAACTTCACAAAACATAACAATGTTTTGCCCAAAAAATCCATTTAAAACCCCACTATGAACACCATGTGAATACCCATATTCACCAAAACATAATTTTTATAACTGAAAAAATTTCTATAAACCCATTACATGAGTTAAAAAACAACCCCATTTGGAAAAACATAAAATAGGCTTGTAAAACACCGAATTTAACCCCAAATATGTACCTAAAAATCATTTTCTTAACAAACATCAGAAAAACCAGATTTAGATGCAAGGATAATGAAGTATATGTATTATAAAAATATAAATATATGAAATATAACTCATATAGCATTGATTACCAAAGGAATCACCTACACAAATTATCAAAACCCTTGAATCATTCTGCGAACGTTCAACCGCATCACCATCACACAACAAGGGACATAGATCAACACTAAAACCTTAATAATAGACCAATAAACCCAAGATAAAATCCTAGGTATGAATCCCCACTTTTTGGAAATTATTAAATTCATGAAGAATTGGAAAAAAACGCTAAGAAAAGGAATAAAAACCCTAGGTAAATGGGGGGAAGAATGAAGGAGACCAACGTACTTGAGGGATCTTGAAAAAATCCCCCCAAATACCCCAGTAGCTGAATTTATTTACATCCAAAAATTCATGTGAGTTTCGAATAATAAATATAGGATCATGTGAGAACTGAAATTGTGGAAAAAAGAGTAGTAATTGATGTAGTTATGAAGGAAAAAAGTCACCTTTAGAAATCTAGATGATTTGAGAAAGCCTAAGAAGTTCTACCCTAATCAGCGAAGCATACTGGCTCAAAAGAGGGGGAAAGAGAATAGGGCATGTCACAACCTGTTCCCCGGGGCCCATTCCATGACTATCCCAAGCCCGCCTTCCACAGGCCAGGGGCTGGTAACTAGCATCGAAAGGCGTATCCCCTAAAAATGGGAAGGCATTGCCTTTATATCCTATAAACACACTCAACCAAGCACACAATAAGATACGCAAACAAGTAAATTGTACAGAAAAAAGAGTGATAAAAGTAAGTGGGACCAGAATACAATCCCAACAGTAAAGGTAGATGTACAACTGAAATACAATACAACTAGAGAAAGATAAAGATAGCTACTGGGTTGTCCTTCGAGGTTCCTACCTGAAGGGTAGGTACAAATCACCTCCTCTACACTCCACGTCCGCCTATCTCCTCTACATACCGACATCCGTATGGTCCACCACCAGGCATTGTCCAGTCCTTATGCCCTCAACCTCGATTAGCGCTATCTATCATCTGCACCAAACACAACAATGTGTGGGCATAGCCTATGGAGGGGTGAGTATAACAATACTCAGTATGCACCCTGAGACCCTCAATGTCACAAAAAATCCAAAAAGTATAAAACATAAAGTATGAAGTCAACCAACAACCCTACTTAGGTATATCCCCATACATATACATATGTTACCATGTATACCAATCTCAATCATGAGGAAACACAGGGTTTAACCCAAAATTACAATGCTCAGCTATTCCACAAAAGAAGGAATACCACAAAAGTAAGTACCACACATGTACATCACACAGAAGAATACCACCAAGGTATTACCACGAAGGGAAGTACCACATAGGTAAGAACTCATCTCACACTACGTATTTCATAGGTACAATGGTAGAGATGATTATATGTAACTACTGAATCATCTTTCTCTGTTAGGAGGCTCTACTACTGACCCATATAGGATCGCTCGGTGTTGACCCACACAATATCAATCACTGCTGACCCACACAGGATCGCTTGGTGTTGACCCACACATGATCTCTCAGTGATGACCCACACAAGAATGCTCCGTGCTGACCCAGAAATGATCTCTATTCATTCTCCATGTCACAGATTGCTACTGGGTTCCTTCACTAAGCTTGCTTGTCTCCTGGAGGGTCTTCTCCTCAAGACACAGGTCGATAATCCAACTACCAGGAAGTTCCACAAAAAAGTAACCCAAAGGACCTCCACGTTTTAGGAGTCTTATCTCAATAAACATTGCATCAATCAGACTCCCTAACTGTAAGTTATTAGCCTTTTGTCCTGAGGGCCCGGTTAGATTTGGGCTCGATCCACCCCAACCGTACCCCAAAATTATCCAAATTGCCTGTGGGGTATAACAAAGGGACCATCTCGCTCCAAGGTTTACTGTACCATAGACGGTTTGTCAAACGATTTCCCAGTGACAAGGTTATGGACAAAAGATTGTATAGGGTCGAAAATGGTTCGAGACCGGTCCGACCAGGTCGGACAGACCCAGCCTGACCGCACCTGGGCCTAACCGGTTCTGGTCGACCTGGCCTGACCTTCTGGGTGAGTCCTGGCCCACGGTGCTGCCTAGACCACGCTGCGTGGTCTAGTCTAGTGGGCCGGCCTAGGTGGTGAAGTGAGGACGCGGGGCGGCGTGAGGAGGCGCGAAGGCCGTAGAGCCGCGATGGGCTGTAGAGGTCGCTGGAGGAGAATAGGCAGCAGGGAGGTGGAGGCCGCGGGGCAGCGTGAGGCAGCACGGAGGCCACAGGGAAGCGGAAGCCACAAAGGTGGTGTGGTTGTGGGACGGTGAAGGCGGCGGAGGCCCCGGGGAGGTGGAGGCGGCGGAGGATGCAGGGCGGTGGAGGCTGCTGGGTGGTGGTTCCCAAGTAGCGGCATGCAGTGGCACGAAGGCTGTGGGTGGCGGAGGCCGCGGTGCGGCGGTCCACCGTGGCTGGCTAGATATCTATTCGTTCTCTCCGCATGGTGCGGTCATGCTTCGCACCTTCTCCGATGGCCTGTTCGGCAGACCATTGTCCATTCACCATCGTGGCACAAAGTCTTCTTCTTCCATCGCATAGAACACACAAAAGTACAATAATATTTTCAGAGGGGTCGTTCCATGTTTGTTTGGACCATACCCTCTGCGTTAGGGCGATACCAAGCGGCTCGAGGGAGATGATTCTATGTGAGAAAAAAATAACATTGATCAATTTAAAACACACCCCTACCTTGTTAGTTTGTTGCCATCATTTAGGAGTGAAGGATGGTCGTCGATTGAAGATGTCCCATGTTGGAATATGTCCCAAGGATGAAGTTGAAGTTGGCGTTCTTCATTGGAGATGCGTTCTTCATTATAGAAGAAGAATTCCTCCAAAATCTCTTCTCTTCCAATCCTTTCCCCCAATTCCACCCAAAATGAAAAGTATCCAATATGTTGTCTTTCCTCAATTTAATTGTTGGAACAAAATTAAATTAACGTCATTAATTACGATGTAGTTGTCACCATTAAAGTGGGAGGATACCAAAGGTTATCTCCCATTAAATGAGATTTTAAGAGTTATCTCCAAATTAAAGATGGAGGTTTGGGAGTTCGGGTGGTCCCCACCCTTAAATTCAAACTCGTAGGGTTTAGGGTCAGTGGTCCCTACCTCCATAACCTTCACATGGGAGGTTTCAACAAAAAAAAAATAATGTTAACCATTTTATTTTATTCATTATTTCACAAAATACAAAAAAATTAACTTTCACTCTCGACCTACTGCGGTCGAGGTGAAGGTCTCCGTAAAAGAATACCGGTGGTGCGAGTTCAACAATGCCCCAGATTTCAATTCTGAGAACCGGTTCAAAAGTTAGAAAAGTCTGGTCGTACCTTAACTGAACGTACATGATAAAATGTTTAGAAATTCATTCCAGGCACACTGGGCTTCATAATCATGCACCGTCAATTTTCGCAGACTCGTAAAATTCTCGTATATTTAAAAACAATTACATGGAATTTTGAGACTTTACAAGGAACACATGGGTACAGTGGGCTTGGGTGAGATCTGGAATCATTAAACAATCATAAAAACTGAATAAGGTATTAAATAAACAATATTTTTCAAAAACAATCTAAAAATGAGATTTCAGGTTAGCCCAATTCCTTAAATAAAAACCCTAATCCACAATTACTATGCATTAATATAGTTTCCAAATTGAAATTGCGGGGTTAATACTTCAGAGGATCCCATTTTGAAAGTGGAATGGGTGCGAAATGTAGAAAAATTAAAGGTTTATAAAATAAAAAAAATTCTTTTAAATCTGGAAATATGCTCAAGGTTTTGGCCCTAATCATTAAAACTATCCCTTTCCTCAAAAAATGCATGGGAAACCCCTAAAACAATGAAAGAATAGAAATTAAATGAAATTTAACTTAAAAAAATTCATGGATGTGACAGAACCACAAAATTTGAGGTTATATAAGGCCCCAACCTTAAACATTACATAATATTGAGTTAAGTACAAAATTCATATTGAGGACCATTTTAGGTTTAGTGTTTTAGATAATTAGGCAATAAATATTACATTACATCTCAAATATTAGAAAGTAGACACGTCTACTCTATCAAAATTTTTTCACAACAATAAAACTCCTTAATTAAAAGAAGTATTATTTTTTTATATAAATCTTCTTGAATTCATCCTTTCTCTTACCCTTCCTCATACCCTATGAAAAACATTTCAAAGACTTCAGATGAGCATAAAGAGATCAGTATGGGTTGTAAAATAATGAAAGAAAATATTAATCCATCAATACATAAAAATCAATGAAATCATACTTATCACTCATAAAACATAAGCACTTTAACATACCTCATGAAATAATAAGATTTATGAATAAAACAAAGAAATCATAAATCATAAAGGTAAGTTGTGGCATCTATAACATACATACATTTTATCTTTCACATATACATAGAGAGTTACATTTGGAATACCCATAATATTATATTTACTAATTATCTTAGAAAAAATAATAAAATTTACCTCTTTCACCTTACCCAATGCATTGGAGAGCTATATCCGGCTCACCCACCCTTGGATTATCCTTGAACCACCATTATACGTAAACTATGCCCGGTAACCATAAAATATTCATAACACATAAAAATCATAAAGGAAATATAATATTTCTACACTGTAATCACAATGTATGATTTCAAGATATTGACACAATAAATGCTTTATCAAAACCATTTCCAATACCTAAATAAGTAAAAACTGTATATGGTATTTATTTTCCTATTAAGAACAATATGGCTAGTAGTGGAATCCAAATATCAAATAATGATCAAGGTGGTAGAAAGGTCACTGTAACCACGTACGTTAAAAAGAAACATTCTTTTTTTTCATTTAGAAAAATGCTTCATAGAGAAAAATTTACCTTTGAATGAAATGAAAATTCAAAGGTGTCTATTACACAATATAAAACAACATTGTCCATAAATCAAAATGTGCCTCATTGAAAAGAGATTGAGTAAAGTCCCTTACCTTATGTTTGAC
Organism: Viscum album; assembly: GCA_963277665.1. Lineage (NCBI taxonomy): Eukaryota > Viridiplantae > Streptophyta > Magnoliopsida > Santalales > Viscaceae > Viscum > Viscum album. The sequence continues at coordinate 914,989,744 of OY728153.1, forward strand.
TCATCACGTATGTTCCTTTTTCTTCATGAATAATAAACATAATTTAATTTATACTTTCATTAGAACCTTTTTCATGGTTATTATTCCTTTTATATTTCTCAACACCACATTATAAAAATTACATATTGTTCTAAGTTAATATCAGTCATTTTGTCGATATTTGGTACTTGAGTCAAAAATTATCTTGTTTTGATATAAATTGTACATGTATTCAAAATTATATCCTCTCCAGAATCGTATTTAAGATTTAAATATCATATATAACTAGTATATATGTTTTTATAATAGTCCATAATAGTTATAGAAAAGAAATTAAATGAACCATTCATGGAGACAGTAAGTCGTACGTACACATGAAAGCTACTTTCATTTATTTCTCATATTAATGAAATAAAAACCAAATTATACCTAGTTATATTATAATTCCATTATAATATCTTATTTTATATAAATTACATATGTTAATTAACTTCATCCTTTATACATTCAATGTATGGCATGAACGAGTCATATCACATTGAGTGGGTGATAGTCTGTACTTCCACAAATGAAATTATCATATTTACACATTATGGAAAGCCTAAAGGTACGATTTAAATAAAAAACAGAAGAATATATACCATATAAATATCCTATATATTACATTTATATATAGTTCTATCATAATAGATACTATGATAGGTGGTAGGGTAAAATCGAACAATTATAGTATCTTGAGGCAGTAGTTCGTCTTCCACAGAAATAATATGTTCATATCCATTAGATGTAGTTGTGTGTAAGTGTAGTTCAAATACTTCTAATAATAACATCCTAGCATTGGGTGTGGGTTCTATTCCCAAATCATTGTATAATGAAATGGGTTGTGACATGGTCTGCATGTTTTCCTTTTTCAAAAACTATATAATTTTTTATCATTCCCAAAAATGAGATAAATTCCTCAAAAATAATTATAACATATTTTAACTTAAAAGGTTATCACATACCTCACATTTTGTATCCCAAAAAGTAATAACAATTAATTTCCTCAAATTCATGGATCATAGAAACCAAAATGGTTCTTTATAAGTATAGCCACAAAAGAAAAGATAATTCTCCCTCAAATATAATTTTCACATAAAAAACTTCAGGGTTACACATTCAAGATAAATTTCTTCCAAAGTAATCCTATCAAAAAAAGAACATTAATACTTTAAAACATTTCATCACCTAGATATCTAACAAAACTCTCGCATTTATAAAATGTAAAAATCTTATTCATCCAGCATTCTCTAAGACCCCTTACCCATTTTTTCAATCTTATTCTATAATAATTCTTTCCACAAACAAAACCATTCATAATGTCATAATATTCAATAATTTTAAAACATGAGATATGAAATAATACATACTATTCATATGTCATTTTTAGTTTTTTAATATTAATTTGGAATTGTATCTGGAATTGGTAAAGATATATTTTAATGGTCCTCTTGATCTCATTCATGATCCTTCTTATTAGGAAATCAATTTTCATAATGACCTTGCACACCACATCTAAAACAGTCAATTGATTCCTTAGAGAGAACATACATACCATTCATGTAGTAAATTGAAAGATTAATTTTTTCATGGTAGTTTATTGCATTACGAACATCATTATCACATCTATAACATCTTCATGTCCCTTTGAAACATTTTCCTAGGTGTTTCATTCCACATTTTTGATGCATATGTCTTTGAATATACTTACCTTTATGATTATTACCTGAGCATCCATAAGGATTAATTCCTCACATATATGATGCCTTATAAAAATCACAAATGATTAAGAATTTACTCATGCCTCCAAATAGTTTTTCATGAGTATCCACAAGATTTTTTATTACAACAGGTATTTCATTCTGTTTCTTATTCAGAAAACAACTCGAGTTTCCTTCTCATCCATTGTTACTTTGGTGGCTTCTCGATCCTGCCATTAACTAAAACCAAAGTGGTCATTGTGGAAATATCCTTAAAATCATTATATAGAATCTTATGGGGAGGTTAAACACTAAGATATACTTATTCATGTTATCTTAAAGTAATTCAATTTATCTAAAATAACTATAAATATTTATAATGTGCAAATCATTATGGTTATGTCACTTATTCTTAAATAACACCCTAAACTGTAAAGTTTTATAAACAGACTCATGATAACATCAATAAAGCCAAATCCTTAAAGATTACATAATCATGAGTTGTGCGAAGAATTCACATTGATGATCTTTTTTAGGTTTAGAGTTTTAAATAATTAGGCCATAACTATTACATTACATATCAAATATTAAAATGCAGAAACTTATACTCTGTCAATATTTTTCACAACAATAATACTCCTTAATTAAAACAATAACTCATTTCTTGGTATCAAATAAGGAAACAGAACATTAGTCCATCAACACATACAAATCATGAATTCATACTTTTCACTCAAAAACATGAGCTCCTTAACATACATCATGAAATCCTAATATTTATGAATAACAAATAGAAATCATAAATCATAAAGGTAACTTGTGGCATCCATAACATACATTGATTGTATCTTTCACAACTACATAGAGAGTTACATTTGGAATACCCAACACAAATTATTCCCAAAATATATTAGGAAAAACATTAATGTTTTCCTCCATCACATTATGTAACACCCCAAGCTTCCACGATACGTTTCACTTTTAATAATGCAGTAGCGTGTGTTGTACACAACGTCGAGTTCTAACACACACCAAAACCAATCAAATTAGCCGTTATGAATAGTAATACCCACTTTGTGAAATTTTATCAATTTTATCTATCAAAATGGACTTCATTTTTGGATTCGGAATACCGAAATTATCCTAGGGTGAAATTTTGGTATTTTTCTGAAAAATATCAATTTTGATGAATAGTGAAAAACACTGAGTTATAGTTTAAAACCGAATTTTTATTTAAATCATTATTTATTTTATTGAATTTTATATTATGTCAAAATAGAAAAATAATACCTATATATCTTCAAAGTAATTAATTGGATTCAGTTAATAATAATTTTAGATATATAAAAAATTTATTGAACTTTTCACCGTCTTTTACCCATCTCCTATGAGAATTTGAAAATTCACATAAAACATAATTTTACCGCTTCTATGAGTGGAATTTCGAAAATCCAATAGAAACTTTTAATATCAAGAGTAAAATGTGGTTCAATAGGATAAAAATAATTTTTGGTGAATAGTAACTTTTTACATTTATTTACAACGGTTAAATGTAAATATGGTAATTAAGGGTAAAAATGATATTATTATTACCATAACACATGTCCTAATTCTATTTTATAAGTATAATTCGACCAAAAAAACTTTAGGAATAAAATATGAACCTCTTTGGTCCACTTGGATTAGATTAGGACATTTATTATTATTTAATTCAATGAAGAGTTAAAAGAGTTAAAATCAATGTTTAATAACTAAAACATATTTAATAGAGGGTTATACATAAGATAAATTAGATTATATATATTAATTATAAATTCAAAAATATTTCCTACATAATTATATTTTATTTATAATTTTTATAAATTAAATAATTTAATTTATTTATGAAACAATGGTGATGCAGTAATTACCTAATTAATGAAATATTAAAATAATTGACATTATAAATATCCAAATAAATGTAATTTGATAATTTTTATGAATTAAACTAATTTTCTAGGTTGATAATACATATCAGGGTTGATTAAATGAATTAGGTTCGAAGTAATAATGCTGTTATGAATTTAGAAAAAACAAAATACCAAATAGTGTCCAAATTGACATAAAAGTGTTTTTAAAACAAATATTATATTATTAATTGATATTCAATTCCTAACAATCTAAGGTTCGGCCAAGAGACTTATATAATGATATTTTTATCATTAATGGACCACTTTGGGGTCTCTTAGAGGTATATAGTATGTTAATTAACTATATAATATAAAAATACAAAGAGACATGGTAAATGTCAAACTAATTAACTAAGAGTTAAAACTAAAAGATAAGGTTAATATAATGACCCAAACCAGTATAAAGCCTATTGTTTGAGTGGTCTTAGAACTATCCCAGCCTTAACCTTTAAATAATCCACCTTAGAGACATTAGATACCGAATATGAATTTATTATAAAATAATATTTCTAGCTTTTCCTAAGGTTCCCCTCACCCCTCTTATAAAAGGGCACTCCTCCTCACAAATTCACACCTTCAAAGCCTTTTTCATCTACCAAACCTAGCCCAAATATTTTCTCAACACCCATCACTTCAACATAGAGGCCTTATTTTGATCCGAAATCCAACCTAAGGAGCCCTTTTGATCAAATAAAAAGGAAGAACCCGAAGAAGAGGTAATGTTTTCACCACCCTCTTTCAAGTTCCTTTCTTATTAAACTTCTTATTTCTTTGTTATTTAAATTATAAAATAATAAATTCATTATATTATTTATACATTTATGTTATTATAAATATGGTACAACAATATTCAGTATTCTATCGATCCTTTGAATGGCTTGTCACCATACGTGCGTTAGTACGGCTTACCGTCTCCACGTCATGGTCTAATTGTTATTCAAAACATTATTATTTGGATGGGTATGATAATGATGTGTAATTTAAGTAAATAAAAAATATAACATTATAATTATTCTCTATATATGATATAACATCCAATTATATACAATTTTAATATCAAAAGAAAGATATTGTCGCTCGTGCGTACGTATGGACTACCGTCTCCACGAACGCGATGAGATTCATTCCCCGTCATATCCATTCAAGAATAATTCTCATTTTATGATTTAAAATTAATGTTTTAGGACTTAATATAATTCTGGATATGAGTATGATACAACCTATAGATAATAAACACGGTTTATGTAACAAAACTTATAAAAGAAAATGAGTAAGTGAACACCCAAAACGACGATAATACTAAAATATTATTAACAAAGAAATATTAAGAGATCATATATGATATCATATTAATGTATACGATTATTCTATAATTAATAACAATTATTTCACCATTATATAGGAGGAAAACCAACCCTCAACCAAGGGAAAGTACAAGGTAAGGGTTTATTTCACAATCTCTTCATTATCCGAGGTTATTTATATGTAATTATCTACTGGGACCTCTTTATCATCCACATCCATGTTTCTTAAAAATTTATTTAGAATCATTCTTACAATTTTGGGTTAATGTTATTTATACCCTTGTTTGAATTTTATAAGATTCTTATAAATGAATCTTTCCGTCATTTTCCAAACAAGGTCCTTTTAACCTTTTCGATAGAATTACGGTAAGAATTTTTTTTAACTTATATGGCGGGTGCGGCTATTCTCCACCATTATAAAATCGTCGAAGCTTCCCTTAGAAGATTATAAGAATATTTTCAAAGTAAATATTTTCTTGTATAATTTTGTTACTTTTAAATGATTTAAAAAAAAGTGATATTTCTCTCAAATAGTTTTGATTTCATCTATGTCAACATCCTTTGATGGATTTTAAGCTTATTTGAAGTTGATTTATTATGATACAAATATTCTTTATTATATTGGAGGTTTTTTCATATTTTTGACTGTGGATATGTTATTTTAATACCATTCATGGTTTTTGGAAAAATTGTTGACATTTTTTATTCTAGTTTTAATACAAATGTTTATGTTATGTTTAAACCTGTTCATATTTAGAATGCATTGGACCTAATAAGTGACGGGTGGAGCCCACTATAGCTCCTCAATTCATTGGTAGGTCTCATGAGACAAACTAGTGTCTTGTCACAAGGCCTTGAAAAAATCGTATTTGTAGTCTTGGCACAAGGCCTTGACTATGTGGTTATGATAGTCTGACATTATGCATTCGTTCATTATGAAAGTGGTTATTGATATTGCATGTGATTATTATACTAGTAGAATATCCACGTGAATAAGTAAATGGAATTATTTCATTTTATTTCTGCCATATTTTGCTGAATTTCATGTTTAAAAGGATTTTGATTTAGTTATACATTTCCTTAAATGTTTATGCTTATTTATGAAATTTTCTGCTATATTGTTATCCTTAATGGGAATCTGAGCTCACCCCTTTCTATGTTTTATTTTATCCAGGATGTGAAGAAGTATTTTATGAATTACCTCCAGGGATAGTATAAGGGGATATGAGTGTGGAGACAAGATTTTGTTGTAGTTTTCACTTTATGATGTAATGTAAACTTTATGAATGTATCTAGTGATTCCAAGGCTACTAAAGTAATCGGTCATTCGAGACATGATATTTTGTGATCATGCCAATGTTATGTAATAATGCACCGACTCTGGGTAACTGTGGTCGTGGCATTACAGTTGGTATCAGAGAAGTTTAGTACAAACCTTAGAAGCTGGATTTAAATAAACTCTGATTAGAGCACATAGACCTAAGATGGATTTTGAGGATTAGTATAGAAGAACTTCCTAGATTTTTGGTATTGTAGAGATTTTTTGAGTTTTCCGAGCAATACATACCTATCTGGATACGAGCTGGTAGAGGTAGCTCTGACACAGATGTACCTAGGAGTAAAACCCGAAAACACCACATTGAGCTAGACTCGAATGAGAATAGGTGCACGGCAATGGTCCTTGCTACACTTTTGGTTACAACACTCCCAGGAGATATGCTTAGGATAATTATCATTTTATTTACAAAACATTATGAAGGGTTTAGAATATATACTTCCTAAAAAAAAACATTTTTATGATTGCGAATTATATCCATATATAGTTCAATTTATATTAAGTGTATTACAAGTATGGAATTTTGTATTTTGATTCATAAACTGATCTGGTGTATGCCATTATTTAGAAATGGTGCATAGTGGAAGGAATGGAAACTCTATCAATGAACACACTCCATGTAGGGATTTCCCTCCTGCTCAAGAAAATTATAGTGGAGCTGGTGATGCAACTAGTACTGATCAAATAATCACTATATTGGGACAACTCACTCAGGTTATGAATAATAACCTTACCCATATGGAGCACCCAGATCCATAGCATGGAGGATCAATGTTTGATCGCTTCATGAGGAAATAACCACCAAAATTCAATGGGAGTAGAAATCCATTGGTAGCTGAGCAATGGATAAGTTCTTTATCGAAAATATTCCACACCTTGGGGTGTAACAAAAGGGAAAAAGTTATCATGGTAGTTTACCGCATCAATGGAGATGCTGACCAATGGTGATCATTGATTCAAAACATGAAGGAAGATGATGAATTATCAAATATGGAATGGAGGGTCATCAAAGAGATTTTCGTAGAAAAATAATTTCCACAGAACTATCAAGAAGATATGGAAAGGCAATTTCTGAGTCTGATACAAAAAGAGGATAAGAATGTCGCAAAGTATGAGGATAAATTTACAAGGTTAGAGAGGAAAGCAGTGGATTATATACGTATCCCAAGAAGTATTATTGATCATTTTTTATGGGTTAAAACCATTTCTCCATCAAGAATTAGTCTCACAATCCTTTTCATCGTACGAAGATATTGTCTCATGTTCTATCAAGACAGAAAAGGAATTCTCTAAGTCTTACGACTTTAAAGAAAATAAAGAGAAGAAGAGATATTCTGATAACTCTGGGAATGGAAATAAGAGGAAGAAGGGAAAATTTGAGTATTCATTCAGTAGTAAATGTGGATAGACACACCCTGGTACATGCTTGAAGGGAATGGGAGTCTGTTATAAGTGTGGTGAGAAAGGCCACCAAGCTCGTGAATTCTAGGGGAAGAAAGAAGCTACTGATGTTCAATGCTAAAATTGCAGGGAGATGGGACATTATGCATATGAATTTCATAAGGGTCAGGGGAACATACCTCAGAAAAGGCCAAGGGATCAAGGCCAAGCTTATGCTATCACTACTACTAAGGTATAAGCTCCGAAAGATGTGGTGGCAGGTAATTTAATGGTTTTGTCATGTTTAGAGAATTCATTATTTTATTCTGAATCATCGCATTGTTTTATATCTTCCCTGTTTGATATGAAAATTAGATATTTCCAATTTTATTTAACAAGGGAGTAGTCAGTCAAAACACCTAAGGGACGTATCATTACAACAAAGTTTTCTGAATCAGTCCCCATTATAGCACATAAGTATTCTTTATCTGCTGATCTCATCATCATACCAATGATTGAATTTGATATAATCCTCGTTATGGATTGGATTTCAGACCATGATGAAAATATTTATTATAAGAAGAAAGAGGTTATGATTTTTTATGATGATGATAAGGAACACCTTATATTTAGAGCAGAATCATCATGACCTAATTTTTATCTAGATCCACCACTAGTATCTCAACTAAATTCAATTATTGGGGAGGAAGAGAATGAAATAACTACGGGTGAGGAAAGGAATGTTCAAATAGAGGATGTACCTATTGTGAAAGAATATGTAGATGGGTTTCCGAAATATTTACCTGGACATCCTCCAGACCGAGAAATTGAGTTTTCCATTGATTTAATTCATGGATCAAGGCCCATATTGAAGACACCTTATAGAATGGCCATTGTGGAATAAGTGGAACTAAATAAATAACTAGAGGAATTGAGTAATAATGGATTTATCCACCCTATTGTTTCTACATGGGGAGCCCATGTCATTTTTGTTATGAAGAAAGATGGATCTATGAGGTTATGTATCGACTACATGGAGATCAATGCTATAACAATAAAGAACAAGTATCCTCTACCTCGCATTGATGATTTATTTGACCAACTGCATAAATATCAATACTTTTTAAAAATTAACCTTCGATCTGGATACCATCAATTGTTTGTGAAGAAGAAAGACATTCCGAAGACAACATTTTGAACCAGGTACGGACATTATGAGTTTACAGTAAGGCCTTTTGGATTGACTAATTCACCCTTTGTATTTATAGATCTAATGAATAGAGTTTTCAAGGAATATCTTGATGATTTTGTGGTGGTATTTAATGATGATATCTTGGTATATTCCAAAAGAAACAAAGATCATGAAAATTACATGCGCATTATCCTGAACACTTTGAGAAGACATGAATTATATGGGAAGTTTAGTAAGTGTGAATTCTGGCTTCAGGAGATTTCTTTTCTTGGCCATATTATCTCTAAAGATGGAATCTATGTTGATCCTTCTAAGACAAGATAAATCCAAGAATGGCTAGCACTAATGAGTATAACCGAGGTACGCTGTTTTATTGGTTTAGCAGGTTATTATCGACGTTTCGTCCAAAATTTCCCCCGATTGGATAACCCATTAACAAAGCTAACACGTAAAGGGGTTAAATTTTATTGGACAAAAGAGTGTGAAGAATTTTTTGATGAACTGAAGAAAAGATTAGTCAATTCTCTTATATTGACTCTACCATCAGGAAATAACGGGTTTGTTATTTATAGTGATGCATCCAAGAAAGGACCTAGTTGTGTCCTTGTAAAAAATGAGAGATTTATTGCCTATGCATCACGATAGCTAAAAATTCATGATAAAAACTATCCTATTCATGATCCTGAGTTAGATACTTTAATCTTTTCCTTAATGATATGGAGACATTATCTCTATAGTGAAAAATGTGAGATATATATTGATCACAAGAGTTTAAAGTATATTTTCTCATAGAAAGAACTCAACATGAGGAAAAGGTGATGGCTTGAACTACTAAAGGATTATGATTGCACAATACACTACCACCCGGGGAAGGAAAATAAAGTGGAAGATGCTTTGAACAGAAAGGATCATGCTGTTTTGAAAAAAATGAGAGTTGAAAGGGATCCAATTTTCATGGATTTAGTGAATATGGACATGGGAATAACCATGGAAGGTGAAACATCAATTCTTTTTAAAATGGTTGCCAAACCATCTTCACTAAGAAGGATTAAGATTTCTCAGACCGATGATGAAGATTTTCAAAAGAAGATTAAAGCTGTGAATGATGGGTGATTGAGCGAATTTGTTTGTGAAGATGGAATTTTGAAGTTTGGTAAGAGTCTTTGTGTTCCCAATATACCTCATCTAAGAAGGGAAATGTTGGATGATGCTCATAGTTCCAATTTCTCTATACACCCTAAGACCACCAAAATGTATAGTGATTTGAAGGAACAATTTTGGTGGGACAACATGAAGAGGGAGATTGCTGATTTTGTGTCAAGATGTATGGTTTTTCAACAAGTGAAAGCTGGAAGGCAATATCCTCGAGGAGTAATGCAACCTCTTCCCATACCTTAGTGGAAATGGGATAATATCACGATGGACATTGTCATGGGACAACCAAAGACTCCTAGAAGGAAAGATGCAATATGGGTCATTGTTGATCGTCTTACCAAGTCAGCACATTTTCTTTCTATAAGGGAAGATTTACCAATTGAACGTCTAGAAAGACTATATATTAATGATGTTGTGAGACTTTAGGGAGTACCCCTATCAATTGTTTCAGATAGTGATCCTGGTTTTACATCAAGATTTTGGAAGAGTCTTCAGAAGTCCTTGGATACTGAACTTCATTTGAGCACTGCTTACCTCCCCCAAACGGATGGACTATCAGAACGGACTATAAAAACCTTAGAATACATGTTGAGATCTTTCTCACTTGACTTTCAAGGTATGTGGTTTCAATATTTACCTTTGGTGTAATTTTTCTATAACAATATCTTCCATTCAAGTATTAGGATGACACCTTATGAAGCATTATATGGAGAGAGATGTCGCACACCAACCTGTTGGGGTGATGTTGGTGAAAGAAAACTCGTAGGCCCAGAACTGGTGGAAAAAACGATGGAAAAGGTGAAGGTAATCCAAAACCACATCAAAGCAGCTCAAAGTAGGAAGAAGAGCTATGCCGATAACTAAGGAAGGATTTGGATTTTTAGGTAGAAGAACATGTTTTATTGAAGGTATCTCCATGGAAGGGAGTTATACGTTTCGGTATGAAAGGTAAATTGAGACCCAGGTACATCGGACCTTTCGAAATTCTAGAACTTATTGGGGCTGTAGCTTACCGTTTGGAAATGCCGCCAAGTCTATGCAAAGTTCACGATGTGTTCCATGTATCACTATTGAGAAAATACATTTCTGTCCCAACAGATGTACTCACCTATGAGGAATTAGAACTGGAACTCGATCTATCTTATTGCGAAGAGCCTATCAAGATCCTTGATATGAGAGAACTAGTGCTGAGAAACCGGATGACTCATCTGGTAAAATTTCTATTTAGAAACCATAAGATGGAAGAGGCAACGTGGGAACCCGAGGAACTTATGATGAAAAACCACCCGAGTCTTATTATGAAGTAAAATTCTAGAAATTTATAGGATGAAATTATTTGAATTAGGGGAGAATGTAACACCCCATTCTTCCACGGTACATTTCCCTTTGAATAATGTAGTAGCGTGTGTTGTACGAAACTTCGAGTTCTAAGACACACCACAACCAATAAAACTAGCCGTTATGAATAGTAATACCAACTTTTTAAAATTTTATAAATTTTATCTTTGAAAATGGACTTCATTTTTGGATTCAGAATACTGAAATTAGCCTAGGTTAAATTTTGGTATTTTTTTGAAAACATTCAATTTTTGATGAATAGTGAAAATCACTGAGTTATAGTTTAAAACCAAATTGTTATTTAAATAATTATTTATTTTATTTAAATTTATTTGCGGTCAAAATAGATACATAATAATTATACATGTTCAATGTAATTCATTGGAGTCAGTTTATAATAATTATATATATATAAAAATTTTATTGAAATTTTCACCGTCTTTTACCCATCTCCAAGGAAAATTTTCAAATTCACATAAAACATAAATTTACCGCTTATAGGAGTGGAATTTCAAAAATTCGAGAGAAAATAATAATATCAAGGAGTAAAATGTGGTTCAATACGATTAAAATAATTTTTTATGAATAGTAACTTTTTACTTTTATTTACAACGGTTAAATGTAAATAGGGTAATTAAGGGTAAAAATGATATTATTATTACCCTAACACATGTCCTAATTCTATTGGATAAGTATAATTATATCACAAACAACCTTATGAATAAATTATGAACCTCTTTGGTCAACATGGATTAGATTAGGACATTTATTATTATTTAATTCAAAGAAGAGTTAAAAGACTTAAAATCAAAGTTTAATAACTAAAACATTTTTAATATAGGGTTATACATAAGATAAATTAGATTATAAATATTCATTATAAATCTAAAAATAGTTCCTACATAATCATATTTTATTTATAATTTTTATACATTAATTAATTTAATTTATTTATGACACAATGGTGATGCAGTAATTACCTAATTAATGAAATATTAAAATAATTCATATTATAAATATCCAAATAAATGTAATTTGATACTTTTTATTAATTAAACTAATTTTATAGGTTAATATTACATGATAGGGTTGATTAAAAGAATTAGGATCAAAATAATAATGCTGTTATAAATATAGCAAAAACAAAATACCAAATAGTGTCCAAATTGACATAAAAGAGTTTTTAAAACAAATATTATATTATTAATTGATATTAAATTCCTAAAAATATAAGGTTTGGACAAGAGACTTATATAAGTATAGGTGTCTCATTAATGGACCACTTGGGAGTCTCTTGGAAGTATATAGTATGTTTATTAACTATAAAATATAATAATACAAAGAGACATGGTAAATGTCAAACTAATTAACTAAGAGTTAAAACTAAACGATAAGGTTAATATAAAAACCCAACCCTATCTAAAGCCTATTTTTTCAGTGTTTATAGACCTATACCCACCTTAACAATTAAATAATCCACTTTTGAGCCATTAGAAACCGAATATGAATTTATTATAAAATAATATTTTTAGCTTTTCCTAAGGTGCCCCTCACCCCTCTTATAAAAGGGCACCCCCCCTTCTCACTAATTCACACATTCAAAGCCTTTTGGCTCGGCCAAACCCAATCCAAATACTCTTTAAACTTCCCTCAATGCAACCTATAGTCTCTAGTTTGATCAGAAAGCCATCCTAAGGAGCCCTTTTGATCAAATCAAAATGAAGAACTCGAAGAAGATGTAATGTTTTCACCACCCTCTTTAAAGTTCCTTTTTTCTTCAACTTCTTTTTTCTTTGTTATTTACATTAAAAAATAATAACTAAATTATCGTCTATATACTGTGATGTTATTATAAATATGGTACAACCATATTCAGTATTCTATCCATCCTTTGAATGACATGTCACCATACGTGCGTACATACGGATTACCGTCTCCACGTCGTGGTGTAATTGTTATTCAAAACATTATTATTTGGATGGATATGATAATGATGTGTAATTAAAGTAAATAATATGTATAACATTATAATTATTATTTATATATTATATAACATCCAATTATATATTATTTTTATATCCAAATAATGATATTGTCACTCGTGCGTACGTACAGACTACCGTCTCCAGAAACGCGATGAGATTCATTCCCCATCGTATCCATTCAAGAATAATTATCATTTGATGATTAAAAATTAATGTTTAAGGACATGATATGATTCATTATATTATTATGATACAACTATGGATAAAAAACATGGTTTATATAATGAAATATATAAAATAAAACGAGTAAGTGAACACCCGGAACAACGATTATACTAAAATATTATTAACAACGAAATATTTAAAGACCATATATGATATCATATTAACGTATATTATTTTTTTTATAATTTAATAACAATTATTTCACCATTATACAAGAGGTAAACCAACCCTCAAGCAAGGAAAAGTACAAGGTAATGGTTTATTTCACAATCTCTTTATTATCCGAGGTTGTTATATGCAGTTATCTTCTGGGACCTATTTATCATATACATCCATGTTTCTTAAAAATGTAATTAAAATCATTAAATATATTATATATAATATGGGTTAAAGTCATTTATACCATTGTTTGACTTTTATAAGATGCTTATAAAGGAATCTTTTCGTCGTTTTCCAAACAAGATCCTTTTAACCTTTTCGACAGAATTGCGGTAAGAATGTCTTTTTTTTAACTTATACGGAGGGTGCAGATATTCTACGCTGTTATATAATAATATAAGCTTCCATTAAAAGCTTATAAGAATATTTTAAATGTAAATATTTTATGTTAAAATTTTGTGACTTTTAAATGATTTCAAAAAAATAGTTATTTCTCTCAAATAGTTTTGATTTCATCTATGTCAATATCCTTTGATGTATTTTAAGCTTATTTGATGTTGATTTATTATGATACAAAACTTCCGTATTATATTGAAGGTTTTTTCATATTTTTGACTTCATATGTGTTATTTTTATACCATTCATGGTTTATAGAGAAAGTATTGACATTTCATATGCTAGTTTTAATACGAATGTTTATGTTATGTTTAAACCAGTTCATATGAGGAATGCATTGGACTTAATATGTGACGGGTGGAGCTCTCTATAGCTTGACGATGCATCAGTTGGTCTCATAAGACAAACTAGTGTCTTGCCGCATGGCCTTGACAAAATCTTATTTGTAGTCTTGGCATAAGGCCTTGACTACGTGGTTATGATAGTCTGACATTATGTATTACTTCATTATGAAAGTGGTTATTGATATTGCATGTGATTATTCGACTAGTATAATATCCATGTGAATAAGTAAATGGAATTATTTCATTTTATTTCTTCCATATTATTCTGAAGTTTAAGTATAAAAGACTTTTGTTTTAGTTATACATTTCCTTAAATGTTTATGCTTATTTTTGAAATTTTCCTCTATATTGTTATCCTTACTAGGCATCTGAGCTCACCCCTTTATATATTTTATTTTTTCCAGGATGTGAAGAAGTATTTTAGGAATTCTATGTAGGGATAGTATAAGGGTATATGAGTGTGGAGACAATATTTTGTTGTAGTTCTAACTTTATGATGTAATGTCAACATTATGAATGTATCTAGTGATTCCAAGGCTACTAAAGTAATCAGTCTTTTGAGACTTGATCTTTTCTTATCATGCCAATGTTATGTAATAATGCACCAACTATGGGTAACTGGGGTCAGGGAATTATACATTAACCAATGAATTGGAGATCTATCATGGGCTCACACACCCTAGTTTTATCAAGGAACCACCCATATATGTAAACAATTCCCAAGAACCATAAAAGAGTCCTAATACATAAAAAAATTCATAAAATAAATATAACATTTCAACATTGCAATCACAATATATAATTTCAAGATATTTACACAATAAATGCTTTCTCAAAACCATTTCCAATAACAACATACATTAAAAGAGTATATTGTTTTATTTTCCTTTTAAAAACACTACGTCTTGTAGAGAAAGAAAAATATCAAATAATGCTCGTGGTGCAAGAATGGTCGTTATCACCACGTAATTTAAAAAAGAATAATTCATTTTTTTGTTTAGTAAATGATTCATATAAAAAAGACTAATTTTTAATGAAATCGAATGTGAAAGGGATTTATACACCGTATAAAAGAATGTTTTGTATAAAAAAAATGCCTCATTGAATGGAGATTGAGACAAAGTCCCTTACCATGAATCCTACTCACCACGTATGTTCCTTATTCTTCCTGAATAGTAAACATATGATAAATTCTCATTTCTTCAGAACCTTTTACATGTTTACTATTACTTTTACATCACATAATACTATGTTATAAAAATTAAATAACTGTTTATGTTAATATTTGTCATTTTGTCGAAACTGGGAACTTGAGTAAAAAATGAACGTGTTCTGAATAAATTGTACCATTAGTCTAAATTATATTTTCTCTAGAATAGTATTCATGTTTTAAATATCTTATATATTTAATATATACTTATTTATAATATTCCATATCGTTTGGAGATATGAAATGAAATGCACAGTTTGTGGAGACGGTAAGTCATACATACACATGAATGATACTTTCATTTATTTTTTATATTATTGAAATGAAAACAAAACGATGCATAAGTATATTTTAATTAATATATTTTAAAATATTTAATATATATTACATAAGTTCATTAACACCATATTTTATACAGTCCATGTATGGAATTAATGAGTCATATCACTTCGAGGGGGCGGTAGTCCGCACTTTCTCAAATAAAATTATAACATTTAGACATTATGGAGAGAAACATTTATACATTAAATTTAAAAATTAAAGCATAGAGGCAATATAAATATAATATATATCACATATAAATTCCGTTCCATCATTATGACTACCATTAGAGGTGCTAGGGGAAAATTGATCAATCCTTATTTCATGAGGCAGTAGTTCGTTGTCCATAGAAATAATATGTTCATATCCATTAGATGAGGGTTTCTATAAGTGTAGTTAAAATTATTCTCATAAAATCATATAATTATATTGAGGATCTTTTTTTGTTATGTTATCAAATAAAACAAATAGAATAATTAGTGAAGAAGCAATATAATGGAAAGTAACTTTAGATAAGGCCCTACCTCTTAAAAAGTGTAACTCCCATTGATTTTATCCAAAAAGATTTATTGAATTGTCTTATACCAAAGGTAACAATTCTAGGAGGAGGATAGGGATGTTGGGAGAATATTTGGGTAGAGTTTGGATGAGCCAAAGGGATTTATATGTGTGATTAAGTGGGTAGGGGTGATTCCCTTTTATAAGAGGGGGAGGGGATCTTTTGGACTGTTTTGAAGTATTATTTTATTTTAAAATTATTTTCAGTTTCAAATGTTCCCAATGTAATTTATTTCTATGATAAGATTAATTTGGGTCTAAAATATTTTAAAAAATAGGTTTTAGACAAGTCTAGGTTACAAATGTAACCTTATCTTTTATATTTAACCCTTAGTTAACTAATTTAATTTTTACCATGTCTTCTTCTATATTCATACTACATGGTTAATATAGTTACTGTAAAATTCCAATAGAACCTCAAGTGATTAATTAATGAAATTTTAAGCATTATATATATCATTTGTCTAGATCAAAGATTTTTAGGAATGTTATATCATTTATTAAAATAGTATTTTTTTAAAACTCATTATGTCATTGTTTATATTATTCATATCCTGAATTTATAAAAAATCCATAACAACATGATTCCTTAGAATAAAATTAATTAATTAAAATATAAAAAGTCATAATAATCCATGAAATTTGTTGATGAACTATGTTTTTTTAAATAAATTAATATTAATATTTATTTTATCATCTATTTAAATCATTCACTAATAAGGAAATCACTACATCATCATTATGTCATAAATATATATATTTATTTTGTGTCTAAAAATTATAAATAAAATACCATGATGCATGAAATATTTTTAGCATTCTAATGACTATTTATAGGTGAATATATCCCTTATATATCCCCACATATATATTTTTTAATAAAAGATACATGTTTATGTTACATTTTTCATTACATTAAATTAATTCCTATATAATATAATTTTCACATCCAAGTGGCTTCATGGGGTCCCAAAATCGACCTAAGGATGCCCTTTATTGGACATATATAATCTAATAGTATTAGTACATGTGTTAGGGTAGTTTAATATTATTATAATATTATTTTTACCCTTATTTACCAGATTTACCCTATAACTATGTTAAATAAAATAATTACTTAAGATACTATTTATAATATCTAAAAATAGAAGGTTCCTATTTAAAGAATTTTAACCTCTTAATTTATAATAACTAATCCATATTTTCAAATTCAAAACAAATAATTTTCAATTATTAATTTAAAATTAATTCCCATGGTCAAAACCAAAAAAATAGGTTCTTAAAAAGTAATGACTATTAAAAGATTGACTAGTGTTTATGTTCAATTTAAATGTAAAATTAATTCTGATGACAAATAATGGATTAAATGATAAAAATATAATCCTATTACACTTAAAACCCAACTAAAATAAAAATAAAAATATATAAATAAATTAGATGAAAAGTCTGCTTTGACTTAAAATGCGGTATTTTTCACTATTCATTTTAAAAATGAACTTTATCTGAAAAATACAAAAAAAACATCAAATGTTAATTTGGATGTTCCTATTATAAATAGGAATTTTATGTTGTCAAATATAACATATAATGGTGTCAAAACTATATTTAAAAAAGTGATCTCTATCAAAAGGCAGTAAAACGACTTTTTAAAAATATTATAGTATTTCATGGTTAAAATCAGATTCGTTCTTATTTTATGCCTCTAAAATTTACTGGATAAGTGTAAAGATATTTAAATAACATGTATAATCATATTATAGTTATTTTTATTAATTCTATCTATTACAACAGATAAGTTTAACTACCATTTAAAATAATAGTATTATTATACTATTTTTTTAGTATAACTCAAAGTTATGTTCCACATACGATTTCAAACAAACTCATTGTTGCGTGTTCAGTATGATATCAAAAAAGAATAATTTTTAATGTAAAAAAAATATCTAATTCATAAATATTAATATAATTGAAAAATAGTATTATTCTATAAATACCAGGGTCGTTATGGGTTAAGCCCCACCTAAAGAAAACACACCCTCACGAGCTCAGTGGTACTCTCATATTTCCATTACGAGTTAATATTTATGATTTATAGGATTTGAAAATAAAATAATATTTATTTAACTATATTATTACAGTCATGTTCCAAAAACAATTTTCCACTATTGACTACTACCGACCGATGTTAGGTTCCGATTATTGAAAACACTCCATTTTGAACACTACAGTGGTGTCATATTTTCAAATAGAGTTGTTGTTCATGACTTATAAGTATTTGAAAAATAAAATAATTTTATTTCATTATTTTATTTACTATTATTCCATTTTCGTGTTTTTTCATAGGGGGCCCGCACCGACTAATGTCATGTAACACCTATCGTAAATGCACCATTCTAAACACAATAGTGCCATGATATTTTGGATATGTACGCTTGTTTAAGAGTTATTTGACTTTTTCAGGAAAACCGCTTTGGCTCGCCATTTCAAAAAATATCATTCTTTGACAGACAATTCCGGGTACATCGGGCCTTATAATTACACATCGTTTTAGCACTTAGTCTTAGAATTTTCCATGAATGTTTTTGAAAATAAAAGAAAGAAAATATGAGTTATTACATTATACCAAATTTAAGGTTTTACATCCTTATAATCAAAACCAAGGGATTCCCAGATAGATAAGGGTACGAGCACGAACCTGAGCCTCTCGCTCCCACATACTCTCATAGGGATTTATATGCTACCACCGAATGAGCACCAAAAGAATCAATCTCACACAGAGGGTCCTCTTTTTTTGATCCTCTATCACCACCAGAATCATAGAACGATTTCCCTATTATCAATGTCTAGATCTCCATAGTGGATGATGTGTGATAGGTCATGTACGTATATCCTCAACTAGGATACATTGAAGACATCGTGCACCTGCTCTAACTAAAGAGCTAGAGACATGAGGTACTCCACCTTTCCCAACCCATGAAGTATCAAAAATGGTCTGATGAAGATTAGAGATTACTTACCGCCTGTGCCAAATCATTGTATCCCACATTGAGGAGAGACCCAAATCAATACATGGACTCCATCCTCTATCTCTTAGGTTATTTTTCACCTATCAGCATAGGAATTATGATGGATCTGTGCAATATTCATCTACTACTGGATGATCTCCACCTTATATGTAGTAGGCTATAGTAACTCCGGGCCCAGGAGTGATGAATCTCTAGGGTCAGTCCAGCAAATTGGTGACCTATAGGGTCGCCCATAAAAGTACTCGAATGGATCCAATCCATTGGTGGTGTGGGATCTATTTTTATATGCAAACTCAATCATAGGTAGGTGATCCTCTCAAATGTGTCCAAAATCAAGGATGCAATCATGTATCGTGTCCGCTAGGACTTGAATTGTCCACCCCATCTAGTCATTTGTCTGCGGGTGGTATATTGTGCTCAAGAGTATATGTGTCCCAAATGCCTCCTACAGTTCCTTCTACTGTTGGAGTATAAAGCATGCATCTTGAGCTAGGAATATCATCAATGAGACTCTATGGAGTCAAACTATCTCATGCATGTAGAGGCTCCCCAAACTCTCTACAGGGCTATGTTCCTCAAATTTTAAGAAGTTAAATACTTGTCGAGATGGTCAATGATCATGCAAATGGTACCATATCCTTTAAACGTACATGATAAACTCAACATGTTGTCCATCGAAGCCTCTATCACTCCCTTTTTGGCACCACAAGAAATAAAATAGAAACCCCCTTCCAAGCACAGGGGATCGACAAAGTGTATTGCCAAACCATGAAACTTATTCAACAAGCACTCAACTTTTATATCAATAGGTATGCCCAACATTAACCTATTCCATCATCCCTGGTGTCTTCCTCGATACCCACATGCATATACAAGTACATCTCTCAAATCTAGGAATCCACGGCTACTACTGTTCATCCTCTGAAAAAAAAATGTGCTCCCATCCTTTATAATTCCTATCTGGGGTATTCCTTATAGACCACTAAGCACATAAAGTCTCACAGTTGGTAACATCGAATTGTTCCAACCTAACTCACATTATGGGTGGTGGGGTAAGAACCCCTGATAGGAAGTAATTTTCATCATCTCTATCCATGAAGGATAATTGTAATAAGGCCAACTACTCTATTTCCTCATTCATCAACTATGAACTAGATCTTCTACTGAGAGCATCAACTAAAACATTTCCATTACTCGGAGTTTAGACTATTTCAAAGTCATAGTCTTAGAGGAACTGTAGACATCGTCTTTTTCTAAAGTTAAAATTATTTTGATAGAAAATATACATGAAACTATTTTGGTTAGAGTAGTTGATAAAAAACTCTCCTATAAGGAAGTATTCCATATCTTCAATAATTAAAATACCACTACCAAATTAAGGTCTCAGGTCCCATAGTTTTGCTCATGTGGTCTCAATTTTCATAAACCATCTCGCTCCCTCCAGTTGATCGACGAGTTCATTGATCCTCGGTAGCGAATACTTATTCATCACAGTCACCTGATTCAGCCCCCAAAAGTCAACACATATCCTCATGCGCTTTTCTTCCTTCTTGGTAAACAATATCAGGGCTACACATGTTGAAACATTGGGTCTCACATCCCCCTTCTTTTTCAAGTACTGCAACTGTACCCTCAATTCATGAATCTCTATTAGATAAATCTGATATTCTGGAGTAGATATTAGTGTCATCCTAGGGTACTATTCAATACAGATGTCTACCACCAAAATAGGAGGTAGTCCTAGAAAATATTCTGAAAAAATGTCCTTCTACTCTCCACCACTGGAGGAAACTAAGGACTCGTCTCATTCACAGCACTGTGGGTCATTATTTCCAATGTAAGAGTGATTGGTTACACACTCATATAAATGATTCTATCCCATGCTACCTTGGTTTTCTTTTTCTTCACCCTAGGAAAGCATCATTCCCTTGAAGTGGACATATTAACCCCTTTCCCCTTAAATAGTGAATATTGGCATGGACTGTCAATAATGAATCCATAAAAAGAATGATTTCTTAAGGCCTCGAATCATCTACCAAGTGGTTCCAACTGAAACAATCACCTCATGGGTTAGATCACATTGTATACATAAATTTTATTATTGAATATTCCCTAATAGGTATTTTGAGACATAAGGGTCAATTAAATAGTTTAACTAGAAACTCTAGGTCACGAACAAGATTCGTGATAAGGAAGAATGATTTCCCCTATTTCTGTTAATGTATACACTAATAATAGACAAAGTCCATTGACACACACCTATCATAGGGAATGTCAAAACAATTATTTACTAAGTTAAAATGTAGTAATGTTGTTGACCTAGGATGTCTCCTAAAGAGGAGTGCACACAAAACAGGTTGTCACTTTAAAACGGGGGTAAAAATGTTGTGAAAGGAAATTTGAAATTCAAATTATTGAAAAAATCTGAAATTAAAAGGGTGATTTGGTTGGGGTTGGTTTCCTAATTATAATGCTATCCCTGTTCAATTTAATTCAAACCTCTTCTTCTTAGTTTATTAAAGTGAGTTTCCACAATCGTTTCCTCTCACTTCCTTGGTGAAATTATTATTGTGAGAGAAAACAATACCGAGATCTTGGTTTGGTCCACTCTCCTTCCATGTGTAAAATAGTTGTATTGAATATCCATAATTTAAATGGGAAATACCCGATCGGTTTTTGTTTATCCTAGACAATCAAGAACATTCACTACACCTTTTACACGTACTGACGATCGTCGAGTACTTCACCACTAATTCATGGTTCATTCCATCGTATATAAACCATAAATTAGAGGAGGGAGATATTGATTATTTTACCAAGGAAAAAATAAATAACGGAATTAATATTCAAGAACGATCGAACTTGATAATAAAATCTGCTATAAGAAATTGAAAACAACTTTTAAGAAGAAAGAAATTTATTCAATTGCGTCCATGAACTCAAGCATTACAATGTAGAAAACCAACCCTTCCCCAATCACTCCAAATGTTTACCCTACCATGGTAAGGGTAATCGAGTTGAATGGGGAATAAGAAGGCATTAAAATACTACGAAAAAAAAAATAAATAAAAAATAAAACCGAAAAGATATTCTTCTTGGTGTCTCGGAAGGAATGGGATAGAGAATGGATACTTTGAGAGGGTGGAGCTCTCCTCCTTTTATAGCCAGAATGTTTCCCCCGAATGTTGACGCTTTTTATCCCCATTAAATGACATCTTCACGCGTTGATCACTTCTTAAATGTTGTTCATAAATCACTTGGACGTGTCCCCTCAAAATATCAATGGATTTGGACATGTATTACAAGAGGTATAGCTGTTTTACTATGAGCATTTATTCTGTCCACTCAGACTCTCCAAAACGAAATGCTCAGGATTAGGGTGATTTAATGACCCCATAAAATGCCAATTCACTCGGTTCTTCCTTCCTAAAATATTCTCAAAAACTCCTTGAGCGTCCACCCACCGAATTTCACAATCTTGGGGCCCACATTGGATGAGTTATGGATCCCACATCAAAACTACGCAGAACTGAAAACAGTTTTCTTGAGCCAAATTGTGAGCTTCTTTTGAGCTTCCATATGGCTGATTCAGATTTTAGTCCAAAAATAGTAAATGAAGCCCTAGATGTGTAGAATCTATAAAAGAAAGAAAGTTTCAATTTGGATCAGTGTAGATAATGTTATGGCCAAACTACCAAAATAATTTAAAACTGTTTAAAATCCAAAATGGCCAATTTTTACTATTCAGCTCAAAATAACACCATTATCATAAAAATGAAACAATTCATCTTAGAGGAACAATTTTGTGGGTTTAAAACAATGATATTCAATATAAATTAATTGAAAATATTTTCTCTTTCAATTCCCCCACACTTATCACTTGGACTCCTGGACAAGTAAAAATCAAATCAAATAAAATCCAAAACACATATCAATGAGATTAATCAAATCAATTTCAAGAAACAAAAAGATATAATGCCTCATCAAAAACTGTTATTTGAAGTTATCAATTTATGATTTTAATATATTTCTACTTCATTTCTTATCCCATGCACACAAAACAGCTACCTCACATGAATTTTCTCTCATCTCACAAATGTAAAGGCTGAACAAGGCTTTTCTCATCCAAACTCACACAAGAGTCACCATAGGTTTGATAAATTCCTACTTCTCCACCAGATGCGAGTCAAGGACATGCGTTTCTCATGAGTACTTTTCAGTTTTGTTCTGTGGCTTCCGGTTGGTAGGATTTAGATGTTAAAAGTTCAGAGGCCGAAAAAGGAAGGCTTGTCTCTTATTGAAGCAAAATTGCAAGATTATAATTTTCACTCAAATATGGTCTCCTTCACTTCCCCTTTGTTGAAAATAGGCTCCATCATCATTCAATCAGCTCAGCAGCAAATATTTCAATCTTTTCAAACATGATTTTTTTTAAAAGCTCCAGATAGGCACAACTTTCTTTTTTTTTTACATTGGAAGCTCCAGAAAGGCACAACTTCTCTTGTCATAAAAGCTCCAGAAAAGGCACAGCTTTCAACAAAATAATTTTTCAGCATCAAAAACATCTCTTACACAATTTATTTTCCACCCAAAGTATAACCAAATGAGGTACTACACCACAAGACATCTTCTCCCACACTTAAGTTCAAGTAGATCATGCAATTGTACTTCAAGAGCAGGTATGATAGGGAAAATTGGCTTGTAATGTGGCTAACCTAACAGGAAATTCATGGCTACTAGGGGCCACAATGAAGGATAAATATAAAGGTGGGCCATAATGAAAAGGATTATTTTGAAAAGGGGGCTTCAAACCAAATAAATGCCTCAATCATTTAAAACACACGTACCCCAACCCTCAAGTTTTGAAAGGAATAAATCAAATTCTGGTTAAAGCAATCATGGTCTGGTTCTCTCAAGAAATGAGGTGAATGAAAAGAATATGACAAAAATGGTTCAGAAGCCTCATAGGAAAGTTATTTCAAAGATATAGACAGTGAAATATGGCATGAGATTCAAAAATCAGTGTACTTTTCATGAAATTCCAAAAAAAAAATGAACTTGAAACAAATTCATTTCAGCATTCATTTATGCTCAGTTTCATGAAATAGATTGGTTCACTCATTGAAATGGGTTTCAAAAATGGTATTCATAATCTTTTCAGCTCAAAAGTTTCAAAAACACACCAAAAATTGAAAAAATAAACACACAAAAATTTGAAAACACACAATTTTTTTTTATTTTTTTGTGAAAACAAATATCAAATGAAAATCCTATAATACAAAGGTTCCCTCCCCCACACTTAAGTGATGGAGTGTACTCAATGAATTCAGGTTTATTTAACATGTAAGCCAATTTTAAAATGAATCACAACATCAAGAAAGTGTGAAGGAGAGGCACAACCTGATTTATTCGCAGTGCAACACTGAGTTATCCTCCTAAGTGTTGCACTCTGAAAACCTACAAATAAAATAACAAAATAAAACATAAGATATTTATTGAAATAAATTAAAATAGAAATAGGATGAGAATAGAAGGATAAAACTTGGTTTAATCCCCTAAGTGGGCCCTGGGTTTTGACTGCCTCCAGAGGGGCAGTTCTAATCGATTATCCCCAATATGATGGTGGATGAGGTTTTTTTGATTTGAACCACCACATGTGGCTCTTCCCAGCTTTCATTTCATTGTTCTTATTGAGGAGGACTCCATAGATAGAGTACACCAGATCCACCCCCTTCTCAATGTGGTACACCGTGCATGGTGGGGGTAGGATGAAGTATAGAGCCTCCTCCTTCTTGGGTTCCACATGAACAACATCTTCTTTATTCTCTAGTGGTTGCTGAAGGTATGATACATCCCGGAAAAAATAAAAGGGAATGTCAGAGTTTAATTCTATTTGAAAAAAATTAAAGCATGAAGAATCAAAATCAAATTATTACTTTTCAAAGTAAGTACCTTGTGTCTCATTTTCCTCCAAAAAATTCACTTTGATCTTCTCATGTACTCCTTCCATTAAATGTTCAACAGGTTTGGGGAGATCCAGATGTTCCTCTTCTGATGCATATTCTCCCTCCAAGGAAATAAAAGTGTTGGATGAATCTGAAAAATTAAAACAAGTGGAGGTAATACTCAATTTAGTTTCAACACAATCAAAATATAATGAGTTTATGAAAATATTAACTCCCTGATCTTGTTTGGATTCAATTTCTTCTTTAAAGGGAGGTGGCTCTTGGAGTTGAATTTCTGTAGATAGAGGTATGTAGTCAGACTCCTCTATCTTCTCTTCAAATTCCACAGCTTGGTTGGTTTCTTCCTTCAATGTTGCTTAATCATCTACATCATCAGGAATAATTATATCAAGAAGTTCCTCACACTCATTCCAGAAGTTATCCAGATCTTTTTGATCTCCCATATGCATTTAAATAGCTAAATCTTCTTCATAAATATTCTCTGACATTGATTGATATGAGATCAATGGATCTTCTTTTAATTTCATCAATCCCTCCATGGGTTCTTCAACTTGAACGATTTGTGAGGATACTTCTTCCATCAATTTTTCTGGTTCTGGTTCTTGTTCTGGCTCTAGTTGTGGATCCTGGGATGCATGTACTTGTTCCGCTATCCACTGTATTGAGGTCTATGGGTTTTGAATTTTTTGACTATTTCGTTCAAATTGGGCTTCAATATCCTTGTGAAATTCTTCTTCTTGGTGTTGTACATTGACTATTTCTTGATAAAATTCCGGAAAATACTCCAGAAGTTCAATTAATTCTCTTGCCAAACCCTCCTACACTGGGTATTCGAGGTTCTCTTTAATGTTTTCAATGAGATCCTTGAATTCATCCTCTTTTATGATTTGGATTTGAGCTCCCCGAATTTGTTTAGCCAAGAAAGAAACTTTATACTCTATAGAACAAGGTGATTCAATAACTAGTTGTCACACTTGTGGGTAATTATTCCATGAATTAAAAAAATAATCATTTTAAAACAACATGGTAAAAGATTTAAAAAAAATATAAAATTTGAAAAAGTGAAATATTTACAAATAAATTGTGGCACTACCTCCCCAACAACGACGCTAAGTTTGATGCACAACTATCATAGGGCGTGTCAAAACAATCATTTACTATGTTAAAATGTAGTAATGTGGTTGACCTAGGATGTCTCCTAAAGAGGAGTGCACACAAAACGGGTTGTCACTTTAAAACGGGGGTAAAAATGTTGTGAAAGGAAATTTGAAATTAAAATGGTTGAAAAATTATGAAATTAAAAGGGTGATTAGGTTGGGGTCGGTTTCCTAATTATAATTCTATCCTTGTTCAATTTAATTCAAACCACTTCTTCTTAGTTAATTAAAGTGAGTTTCCATAATCATTTCCTCTCACTTCCTTGGTGAAATAATTATTGTGAGAGAAAACATTACCAAGATCTTAGTTTGGTCGACTCTCCTTCCATGTATTAAATAGTTGTATTGAATATCCATAATTTAAATGGGAAATACCCGATCGGGTTTGGTTTATCCCAGACAATCAAGAACATTCACTACACCTTTTACACGTACTGACGATCGTCAAGTACTTCACCACTAATTCATAGTTCATTCCATTGTATATAAACCAGAAATTAGAGGAGGGAGATATTGATTATTTTACCAACGAAAAAATCAATAATGGAATTAATATTCATGAATGATCTAACTTGATAATAAAATCCGCTATAAGTAATTGAAAACAACTTTTAAGAAGAAAGAAATTTATTCAATTGCGTCCAAGAACTCAAGCATTACAATGTAGAAAACCAACCCTTCCCCAATCACTCCAAATGTTTACCCCACCATGGTAAGGGTAATTGAGTTGAATGGGGAATAATAAGGCATTAAAATACTATGAAAAAGAAAATAAATAAAAAATAAGCCGAAAATATCTTCTTCTTGGTGTCCCGGAAGGAATGGGATGGAGAATGGATACTTTGAGAGGGTGGAGCTCTCCTCCTTTTATAGCCAGAATGTTTCCCCCGAATGTTGACTCTTTTTATCCCCATTAAATGACATCTTCACGCATTGATCCCTTCTTTAATGTTGTTCATAATTCCCTTGGCAGTTTTCCCTCAAAATCTCAGCGGAGTTGGACATGTAGTACGAGATTTATGGCTGTTTTGCTATGAGAATTTATTCTGTCCACTCAGACTCTCCAAAATGAAATCCTCCGGATTAGGGTGATTTAATGACCCCATAAAATGCCAATTCACTCGGTGCTTCCTTCCTAAAAGATTATCCAAAACTCCTTGTGTGTCCACCCACAGAATTTCACAAGCTTTGGGCCCACATTGGATGAGTTATGGATCCCACATCAAAACTAGGCAGAACTGAAAACAGTTTTCTTGAGCCAACTTGTGAGCTTCTTTTGAGCTTCCATATGGCCGATTCAGATTTTAGTCCAAAAATAGTAAATGAATCCCTAGATGTGTAGAATCTGTAAAAGAAATAAAGTTTCAATTTTTATCAGTGTAGATAATGTTATGGCCAAACTACCTAAATAATTTAAAACTGTTAAAAATCCAAAATGGCCAATTTTTACTATTTAGCTCAAAATAACACCATTATCATAAAAATGAAACAATTAATCTTAGAGGAACAATTTTTTTGGTTTAAAACAATGATATTAAATATAAATTAATTGAAAATATTTTCTCTATCATCCATTTATAAAATCATTACTAGATCCCTTGGGTCATATTCATTGACCACATGCAAGTGCCCCTTCCCCTATAATCCACCTCCCTGATCCTGGCGTGGACCACATGGGGGTGTTCATGGTAACATGTTGAAATGTATACCAAATTCTTCTACTCTCACAACTCCACTTACTCGTCTTCCACCATACAGATTCATATTTTCTTATCAATGTCTCTTCCCTAGTGGACAATCCACCATTTCACTATTAGCTCGACAGGGAGGTCAATTTATAGAATGATTTGCCATGTATATTTTGAAAAGAATGAACTCTTTATAGAAAATATGGACTAACCCTACGATCCTTGAGCTATAGATACCCTCTCTCTGGGCCTCCTCTTAGAACATCTCACACACCCATGTCCTTGGGACTAACATCATCTTCCTGCTTTCCCACTACAGAGATCCACTAGCTGTAACTGATCGACCAAAGGAATTTGATGAAAAATGGTTCTCTCTAGAAACCTAGATTAAGTAGGAAAACATAGGGGATTAATACTATATCATATTTCTCAAATCACACATCACTCAATGATCCAATCCCTAAAGAACTAGTTGTATAAAATTCCGTGAGTACCTAGAAAGGTCGATATGACTCGATGAATACTCTGCTATTGACATGTTTTCCTTTAGAAGTTATGGAAGATCTTTCACTTGCATAACACATGGATTTAATGAAGAAAGACCCTTCTCAGAGAAGCATTCTCATGAGCTATCTAAAGAAGATTCACCTCATCATAATATTGGGTGATCTAAACCCAACCATCAACCTGCTGAGCCATGTAGAAGGTTCACTGCCAAGATATCCGTCTGATCAAATGGTGTGTTGAATGGATGTGAAACTAGGTCACAACCTTAGGATGGTACATATAATCCTATGAGTTAGGATTACCTCGGAACTTGAGGGGCCACTATCGCTCAAACTCGTGAAGTGAGCTCAGCATGTGCATCACATCCATGGTGCTATGAGTACCATGTGCTACTGCATAGGTGGTGGTATAACTAGTACACCACTCGAAGGTGCTCTATATGGAATGAACCCATGTACCCATATGGTCAAACTATAGATCATCATCATGATCACGTGGTGGAATCTTAGTTGGATATCTATGTGGAAGCCTCATGAAATAAATGAATACATACCACAATCAATATATTATACCCGATGAGCTAACTGAAGAAGGAAATGAAAAACACAACACATTACTATATGATACATATACCATCATTTTAATCTACATATAGTTTTTCTATGTACCAAATCAAAAAGTCGAATTTAGTGTCTTAGTGTATTGATACATCGACCTACACACCAGCACATGATTACCTATATTAAAATCTAAACTCAAAACACTTAACACTATTTCCCCATACTAAAATCATAGTTTCTGGGTTCTTAAGGAAAATCTGACCACCTCTCATAAGACTCTATCACGAACCATCTCCCATGGCCCATTATGTGACTAACCCAAGCCCATATCCCATATGCTAGGGGCTAGAGACTAGTGTTGAGTAGGAATATCCCAAACAATTAGGAGGTATTTGCGTAAATACTTGTACAGACAGACACAAATCCAAACCGTACAAGCAAGAAGGTTAAAACACTATGTAAATAAACTCAAGGTATGCGAGTACAAAATTGAAGGTAAAAAAGGTTGGAATACAATACAAATGATACAAAAGGTATAATTAAATGTCCTTGGAACTCTTATGTATAAAATACTACCTGAAGAGTATTTACAAAAATAGATGTCTGAAGTCGTTGAAGCAGAAATCATTTTTCGGGACTCTCTAAGAACCACCTGGCCTTGATCCACCATGGAATCCATCAAAGTGTTGATCATCTATATAAGACATGACATGAGTGGTTGAATCTTGTTTTGGGATGAGTAAAACAATACTTATTAGGGACTGTAAACCATAAAGGTATACCACAAAGAAATAGACAAGGCTAACTACCAAAGAGTTACACAAAGTATAGCCTCTAAAAATTACATTCAATAGAGTCACTAGAGTAATATCACACATCTATAAATATAAATAATTTAAATAAACACTATCAGACATAATCATTGATTATACATTACCGTTGAGTCACATAGAAACAATAAATCATCTAGAACCACTGAGTCACCTAGACCCGCTGAGTCAGCAAGACCCGCTGAGTCACTTAGATTTGCTGAGTCACCTAGACCAACTAGTCACCTAGACCCGCAGAGTCTCTTAAACTAACTGAGTCACATAGACCCATTGAGTCACTTAGTCCTATATTTATAGTCTTCTAATCACTACCCACCACAAGATTATCGTGTGTATAGTTCATGTTCAAGGAGATACAAATCCTTAGGGAAAAGGTCCAATGTAAACCTCTATGAAAATCCACTTAGAGTATCTCAAGAGTACCACCACATCATGAGGGTCCCAAACCCATAAATATTTAGTCAATTAGATGTAAAATTTAGATGTTACTAGAATTTTTGTAAAAAGGGGACGTTTGTGTCTAGGCCTGGTCTGACTTGGGTCAAGACTACCTGACACACTGGGTCGGCCCGACTCGCCTTCCAGGCCTGACCTGCTTGATCAGGCCTGTGTGGTCCAAATGTTCTATTATGGGTATCGTGCCCCAAATGAAAACCGTTTTTATGAGTCTCCTCTATAGTGAATCTAGATAGCATCCCATGCTCACCGCCTATAGTAAATGTCACGGGTTCCATCCTTCATCGCGGTGTGCTGATAGGTACTTCCATGGGCCACTAAACTCACTTCGGTGGTCCATTTTCTGATTCGGGAGTACCACATTCTTTTTTGGGTCATCACATCCAATGATGTGTGATACAAGATGTATCTTCATCTATCCAGGGGTACGAAAACATTCAAAACCTCTTAGAAAGTGTCTAACGCAACCTCGGGGGTCTATCAGAGAAGAATACAAGGAGAGATAAAGGGATCACAAGGAAATCCCAAAGCTACAAACATAAATATATTTCATTATGTCTTCACTCAAAATGTAATAAAAAATTTAATACATTCGAATATTCACTAGGATATAATCCACATTCTTTAATCCCCACATGAAAATTCCCAATCCACAAGAATGACCAAATAATGGGTAAACTTGTTAGTGAGTTGGTCTATGTTCATCGTTTATAAAAGAAGAATCAGGGATTATGGAAATCACAGATTAAGAATAAAACTCATACCTTGGTCTTTAATCCATGATATGTGATCCTCGATCTGTAGGCATTTTTCAGCACTTTTTATTTTCCACAAAGTGGCTTTGCCAACAACTTTTCTTTTCCAAAGCTTCCACAAAATTTCTCTCGTATTTTCGATTTGATCATATATATCTGTATATATGTTAAATGAAGAAATGTTTTTCATCATCATAATTTCACAGTGTTTTAGCATTGGCACACTCATTCATTTATTAAAGGAAACATGTACTTCTTTATGGCATCCCAGTATCGAAGAATCACTGCAATACATTAAAAGAAATAAAATAACTTTTGTTTCGAAATTTTATTTTATTGTCTTTTAAAACATCAATAAATTTACATTTACCCTCAACCTGTACTGGTCAATGTTATTATCCCAAATAAGAAAATAACACCCCCAAAAGCTCAACAGTACTCTTTGATTTCCAATCCGAGTAACCATTTATGTGTTATAGGACTTTAAAATAAAATAACATTTATTCAAATATTTTATTTATGTTCATGTCCAAAAAAATACATTCCATAGTAAACCTACGCCGACCAATGTTAGGGTCAGCCTAAGGGAAACACCTCATTTAAAAAAATGGTGGCCTAATATTTTCAATCCGAGTCAATATTCATGAGTTATAAGGATTTTAAAAATTAAATAATTTTATTTAATTATATTATTATTGTTATGCCATTTTTGTGTTTTCTCACTAGAGGCATGTGCCGACTAATGTGAAGTCATTTGTATAGTAAAACTTATATCCTAAATGAAATTTTACCTTGATTTTTTGATTCGAGAAACCATTAAAAGTTATTCCACTTTTTTAGGAAAACTACTCACGTGCACCATTTAAAAACATAGCATTTTTTGATAGACCATTCCTGGCACATCGGGCCTCGGAATCGCACATCGTCTCATCACATGTTCTAAGAAGTTTCCTCGAAATTTTCAGAAAATAAAACTAGGAAAATATTAGACATTATATTTAGGATATCACTTATACAATATGAAGTATACAGATGATATAAAATAAATTTGTGCATAACCTTAAATTGTGTCTCAATTAATGAAAATTGAGATAGAACCCCTTACATCACACTTTAATTTATTTTAATGCGACTTAAACTCATGTATAGTTTTTTTTAAAAATTGTATTAAATTACACAAAACTATATTCATATTTATAATAACATATGTGATCCTATTATAACATATGACCCCCACATGTTTATAATATTAAATTATTTTCATTGTTTCATTTCTTAATTGACTTATTTTATCATCAATGTTTTTCCAATTAAAAGTCCACTTCAGGTACATATGATATAAATAAATCATCTCCAGAAAGATAATAGTTTTTTAAATTCCATATTTAGTCATTATAAATATTTTTATTACCATTCTTGAAAGTTGTACATGGAAAATGAATCATATCGTTTGGTGGAGATGGTAGGTCGAACACACACATACACGAGGGATGACATCATTACATTAATGAGTGAAAGGTTAAGGATTTTGATTGTATAAAAAATTTGTATAATCAATATGACATTATATGTATCAAAAATATACATAAAATATATCCTTTCTTTCCTCTAGAGAAGCATAAGTGAAAAACGAATCAAATCTGTTTGGAAGGTTGTATTTCACCATAAGCCCGATCGACACTATCATATTTAATTCAAAATAGAAAATAATATTTTATATGTGAAATTAAAAAACCAAAAAAATAAATTTTTCACAAATATTATATATATAAATTAAATATATCATTATATCTATCCATGATAAGTGTTGATGGAAAACATGTTACAATCGGTGTGGGAGGCCATAGACTATCATACAATGATCGATGATTTAATTTCCCTTTCCACTGAAGTGGAGTTGGATATATGATATAACATTATTAAAATTAAATAATAGTATTTGGGATATTTTTTTATTATATTTTAATATTTATGAAATAATAAATAAATTTTAAATAAGAAGGAAAAAGATAGAGGTCTGTCAAGATATTTACCTTCTATTAGAGAATCCGCATATAGATATCCTCATAAGGACACATGGGCTGAAATTTTTATAATAAAAAATATCTATAATGTTTTCATTATTTATAATAGATATTGTTTTATGGGTTATTCAAGGAAAAAATCTTTTATAGGTTTTTATTAGTGATCAGAGGAAGTTCCATTTTATAATTGAGGAGTAGTGACATTTTTATAAACACACTAAAATATTATATATTTGGAATTCTATCATAACCTATGTGCTAGAATAATTGATAATTAAATGAGTGGAGGTATGATATAGCTGATCCACAAATCCACGACACACCAAAAAACAAATATTTCAAATATGTCTATCCTTATAATCTATGATTCATTATTGTTAATGTTTCTGCTTTCACTATGGTTACTAGACTTTTTTCCAACACCATTTTTCAATTAAGAGTAAAATAAATTGAGAGTAATTGGGTATTATAGAACCAATTATTATTAATAATAGATATAATTTAATAATATTATATTCCCTTGGTCTGGAAGAGGAATTTTAGAAAAAGGGAAAAAATTGTGCGAAACCCCCCATTTTAACCATAACTCCACCAACAATGTTTATAATTTTTATGGGTCAATATAGTAACAAAAAAATAAAAAAATTATTTTTTCAGGTGAAACAAACAATATTTTTTAATATTTACAAATCAGTTTGTTGATGATAAATATTTTTGTAATATAAAATTACTAAATAAATTATTATTTATTATAAAATACTATTAATTACTATTTTGTATCAAATAATTTAATTTGACATTAAAAATATCATTAATATGGTGAAATTAAAAATTATTCTTATTGAAAGATTTATATAATGTTAAATTTTTCATCAAAATTTGTGGAATACAATAATTCATTCAATTTATATTACTTTTACTATTTTTAGTATCATTTATTTTAAATTTCTATCAATTAAATAACTAATATTTTGGCATTTATTAATTTCTTAATCTAAATATATGATTACTAGAAATAAAAAATTAACATTCCCCATTAAATAAATTTTATTATTATCGAAATGGCCATAAATATTAGATCAAATCATGTTTTTTTCTCTATTTAAACAAATAATTTAAATTTTATTGTAAGTTGTGGAAATTTTTTCTTTTTCATTAAGTAAAAAATTATATTGGTCCCATACAAGGAAACGTTTCCCACAATCTTGTACAACATGACCATAGGGTTATATGGGTATAAATATTTCCATAAAATATAATTCATAGAAGTACTTGTGTAATTTTAACCCTTATTTTTTCTATTTAACCCCTTGATAAACCTGTTTTAACATTTCCATGATATATAATTCATAGTATTTTTAATATTAATTAAAATAAAAATTTAATATGACAAAATTATATATTACTAATTATCTTAATTTAAAATAATATATTCAATTTTCCAAATTCTATTGGTAGAAGATTCAAAATTTAGTTTAAAACTAA
This sequence comes from Viscum album, assembly GCA_963277665.1. Taxonomy (NCBI): domain Eukaryota; kingdom Viridiplantae; phylum Streptophyta; class Magnoliopsida; order Santalales; family Viscaceae; genus Viscum; species Viscum album. Next base: position 915,024,768 of record OY728153.1, read on the forward strand.
ACCTGCAAACATAATAAAAAACTCATATTCAAAGATAAAATCACCATAAGTATAGGAATGTTCAATATAAAAAACTAAAATAAATTTTAATAAAATGAAATAAATTGTATTTATTATTGTATAATCTATTTAATTTTTATTTTAAACTATTTTATACCAAAATTAAACTTTTAAATTCCTTAAATAAAATTATGGTTTTAATAAAAACTTGTATTTTCCACAATTGGATGAAAAATTAATCTTTGAAGAAAATTCTAAAAAATTTACTCTATGATATTTTTAACATTGTGATTCCAAATATGAATTTAATTATGAAAATAGTTTTTATGCAATTTTTAAAATTAAATTTTATATTATGTGCACATATTTCAAAGTAACATTATTTTAAAATAAAAAAAATTCAGAAAAATTTGTTTATTATTTCAAATATTTCTTATTTAGTTAATAATTAAGATATATCCATCGAATTTATTTTAAATGAGTAAAATCCATATAATATTGATAATTTCATTAGTATTATTTATACCCCCAAATTTAACAGAAATATAATAGTGATATATTATTTTATGAATCTCTTATACACTAGGATGCAAGTACCACAACCTATCGAAGAGATTAAATATAAAGAGAATTTTTTTTTGATAATTTATTTTCATTGTTTCTAGTCACATTCTCTATTGAACAAAATGAATTAATTTATAATTTAGGGGGGGGGGGTTATATTCACCCCACCATTAATAATATTCATCCCCGTAATCTGAACTTAGAAAAGAAAGTCATCTGTTTGATATTTGAAAATACCATTCGAAAAAAACAATATTATTTAATGGGTTGATAAAACACCATCTTAAAAATATTAAAGAATATTATCAAAGAAATTTGGAATAAAAAATAACTGTATTTAATTATAGGATAATACTAGTGGGTAGTAAATGTATAGATTTGGGATAAAGATCCATTTATTAGATAATATTACACGATTTTTTATAAGACAAGTGACCATATATTTATAAAAAAATGTATAATGTTTGTTTTTAAAAACCCTTTTCCAAAATATTATGATAACATTTAGCACGGTGACCATGAATATTATATATATATATATATATGAGAAAGATAATTTCATCGTCTAGTTAATTTTTACTAAAATCTAATCCTTTACTCACAATGATGATTTTCGAAGATGAATTTTCATGCTATAAGAACGAACGCAAAATTTTAATGGATCACTTAATTCGAAAAAATTTGAAAAAATTATTTTATTCACATTAATGATGACACTAACTCTAATTTTTACCAATAAATTTACATTCACACACAAAAAATAATTTGTAATTATTCCTCAATACATGATTTACTAAAACCCATACTAATACCAAGGGTTGTTTTACCATAAATGACTGATAAAATAATATTAATCATATTTGATTAAAAACCTTAAAAAGAGTATATATTATTTTAATAATATTGTTAACTATATAATTATCATCCTATATCCATTTTGGTTTACCAAATATCACTATTAAATATCATATAATAATAGGATATATTATTTAATTTATAATAATGGTTCATAAATAGAATTTGAATTAACCAAAAAATATCCCTTGGGACTTTCAAAAGTGGTGCTCAATAATTTTAGTTTTATATGTACAATGTTATGAACTGGTAAAATCCCAATGATCCCTTTTTTGAGTAATTCCCCCGAGGTAAATCTATTCTAGAACCACCTAATGTTTTAGTATCTAGACAAATATGAGTTTCATAGAGATTCCAAAAAATATTTTTGTCACTCAAAAAACCAGATATTATTCTATAATTATTCTCAAGGTCTACCATAGGTTGATGTTCCATAATATTTGTTTTTATTAATCTATTTCTCGGGGTTTCTACTAAACTTGGTCTGATTCCAAGTATAATGACCCCAGCTCGACTAACCTGAACCGATGATTTCTTTAATTCATTTTCATAAATAAAAGTGGTAAAATCATGAAGGACATACCTTTTTAGTAGTAATAGAGAACTATATACATACATGATACCCATTTTATATTGGTAAATAATATAAATCAAATATTAATGTAAAATATTACTCATCCTTGAACTCATTCTTGGAATTCTTCTTCATAAAAAATGGAAATGATTCAAATAAGGGTGTATTAAAATGGCCAATAAGTGTTTCATACTATTTAATATCTCATGGATCAATAAGAATAAATAAAACATAAAGGTAAATAAAAAATATACATTACATTTATTCAATGACATTACAATAACATATGGATATGGCACAGTCAATATTTGAAGGAAAATAATTGAAAACACATTTCATTAAATCAGTAAACTGAGAATGAAATTAATAAAGAGATATTATAAATATGAGAATATCATTTAAAATAATAATTATAAAATCAATGAAATAATTTCTTAAGAAATGTAACTTATGATCTGAACCATCATGATACATCTACTGTCATGACCTTTCACAAGACTGTTAAATTCTATTAGTAAATTTCATTTTGATATGGAAAATTAATTAGTCTCATTAGTCATATTGATGTTTTGACGGGGTATATAATTTTAGGCCATATATTTCCTTGAATGACTAAATAATTTCTCATATATTTAATAACCAATTTTATTCACAAATAATATATGTTATTGATACATATTTGTATTTTAAAAAATATAAAGATTTATAAATATTTCCACATTTAATAAAATGAAATTCAAATTAAAAACCATTTAAATATATCTAATATTTTTTTTTAAAAATAATCAAAATCTTGATAAAAATAATGTAGATTATAAAATTATTCTATCTTATTAATTCTAAAATGGTAATTTTTTTACAAAAAAGTAAAAGCGATTTCCAAAGAAAGTGAGATTGTAAAATATAATATTATGCCCCCGACAACATATATATTTAATCCCATTGAAATAATATTATTGAATTGAAACATTAACCATAATAAATAAATAGGTATTAAGGTTAAATACATTAATAAGAAATTATAAACACCATATAAAATAAAATAGGTGTATGTTAAAAAAATTTTCCCAATGACCCGGAATGTGAGGAAAAATCTGCTACCACTTGGTTAATTTCTAGTCAAATACCCTTGGATGAAGAAATAAAAATTGAAAAATTTTATATCACAAATTATGAAGGATTCCTATTACTATATATAAAATTTAAACTATATACAACATATAAAAGTAATTGGTGTGTAAATTCAAATGTGTCTCCATGAATGGAAATTGAGACAGAATCCCTTACCACATGGTAAGATTCAAGTCAAATACCCGTGGATAAAATAATACAAATTGAAACATAGAGTACCATGTAGTCTAAATAATTTAAGATATTATATGTAAAATTGGTATTATATACATCATATAAAATAAATATGTGCAAGACATTCAAATATACCTAAATGAAAGGAAATTGAAATAGAATCATTTATGTCCCACTTTCCATTAGATGAACAACATATTAATTAATTATTAATAATTTTATAATTTATATATAATTAAAATAGCGAAATATTCATATATATAATATAATATATGATCCTTTTAAAACATTTTACCACGCATTCGTTTATAATATGTCATTGCTTTCATTATTTTGAGTGTTAATTTCTTTATTTTCTCATAGGTATTTTGTCATGAAAGTTTTAGTTCCTGTATATGGGATATAAATAAATAATCTCCAAAATGGTAATAATGTTATAAATCGAATATTTTCACATTATTTACATTATTATAACAATTAAATAAGGCCATTAATGGAAAATTATTCACATAGATTTATGGAGATGGTAGGTCGTACACACGTACATGTATTGATATAATTATTTTAAAAAGGAAACATGAAATGATGTGGATGGTATATTAATTTTATATAATGAATATCATATCATCTATATCTTATTATTTATCAAAATTATCATTTTCTCAACTTCTATGTAATTATTCATTGAAAATTGAATCACATTAATTCATGAGGCAGCAGTCCAGCATACACATGAGAGACATTATCATATTTTAAATATAGTGTAAAGTAATAAGGTATATTATATATAATAATTTATAAAGTATAAATATTTAATTAATATTATATATTTATATTTATATTAAATACATAATTATATCCCACCTTGAGAAGTGCGGATGAAAAATGAGTTATAATCGGTCCGCGTGATGGTAGTCCACCGTACACACGATTGATATTTCCATTTCCCATTTAACAAAAGAGGAGATGGATATAGGTTATTTGATTAATTTAATTACATATGATTTTATGGGTTACACTTGTGTTATTTTATTGTAATTTAAAGTCCTAATTTATGGGTTTGAAAGAATAATAAAAAAGAAAGGTATTTGTTTAGATGATTACCTTCTCAAAGAGAAAGCGCCTTCAGATATCCTCTTATTGTTACCTGTCTTTGTATTTTATGAATAAAAGATTCTAAAGAATGGAAATAAAGGTGTTGGGGATATATTTTTGTAGTGTTTGGTTGATAAATAAATCAATAGTGGTGTGAACAAGTGAGGGGGAGTTCCCTTTTACAGTTGTGGAGGAGTGACTTTTTTGTAGATACAAAAGTATATTCAATAATGGAAAGAACATCTCACCCTACGTGACAAATAATTATAATAAATTTATTATATGTATGATAAATACAATACACACATAACAAATAATAAAAAACCCAATTTTTAAACATTTTATTCCTTAACATCTTTGTTTCAATACTTTTACCATTTTAGTTTTCATAGTAGTATCTAATATTTTTCTCATAGTAATTTGTCATTTAATACTATATTAAATTATGAATTATAAGATAATTTTGACCCAAAAATTATAAATTATAAATATATTTATCATATATTGATTCAATGGGTTTGGAAAATCAATTTAAATATAAGCAGGCATAATGTGAAAAAAACGTTGCAATTACATTAACCACGGTAACAATTATTATACACTATAAGGGTTAATATCTCACTATGGAAGAATAAAAGGTACATTAATTGACCATATAAGATATTTTTAATCATTTATAAATATCATTTCTAAAGATATTATTTTTATGAATTTGAAATCATTTTGTAAATTATTATTTATTATAAAATTACATTAATGATAATTATGAAACTATTCATTTAATTTGAAATAAACAATATAAATAAAATTATGAAATTACATTATATTAATTTTATTATTTTATAAAATGATATCGGTATCTAAAAAAGTCATGGAATACAATAATTAATTTAATTTATTTTACTTATAATATTTTTATTATCATTTATTTTATTTTTATATTAATAAAGTAATTACTGTATTGGAGTTTCTTATTAATTTTAGGAAATTTTATAATGAATAAAAAGTGAAAATTAATTACTATCATGAAAAATATTTAATTATAATAAAAATTACCATACATATTTTTTAAAATATATTTTTTCATTTCAAAAAAATAATAGAAATTTGAAAGGAATGAGTTCCATTTTGTCTTTTTTCATTACATAATTTATTATATTAGTCAAATTCATGGATAAATTTGGGTCATTTTACCCATTTTCTTTTTAGTTTAGAACCACAATAAATTCTTTTTAACAATAATTAATATGATTAATATTTATTTCTTTTACTAAATATTATGACTGAAAAGTAATATGGAATTTTTATATAATAATTTATAAAATATTATAAATAAGTAATCTGTTTTCGTAATTTCCATTTAAATATATGAGGAATTTAATATAATGTTAAACTCACACTTGTGACAAAAAGTGCTTTTCCAAAGAAATAATTCACATAAGTATAGAAAAGTTTCAATATCAAAAAACAAAAACAAAACACTAAAATAAACAATTTTCTTATTTTAATATAATTAAAAAATTAAAAAATTGATTAAATTTTTTTATCAAATATAGTTATGGTCTATCTTTGTTACCAATATTTAAATTTATGAAATATTTACACTTTATATCATTACTCTATAAATTAAATCTATTCTATTTAGAATGGAAAATTATTTTTAAACAATTTTTAAATGAGTGAAACTACCAATGTTTATAAGTAAAATAAGAAAAATTTTATTTTAATTATTTATTTAAAACCAATACCATAATAAAATCTTCAAAAACCTCATCAGTACTAATAATGGTTTAGGTTTACTTTAAGAAAATATCCAAATTTATGGGGCCAAATAGCATTAAAAATGGATTATTCTTTTTAACATGGTGAAACCTATAAATTATCTCGTTGCTATAAAAAATCTTAACTAATTTGAATTATATTTCATTGAAGTAAAAGTTTTTTTTGAATTAGTGGAATGAAATTACTCAATTCATAATGAATGAAATATTAGAAAAGGAATTCATAAACATGGTATATATACACCTATAAAATTCTACATTTACAAAATTAAATCACATTTAAATAAGGGACTCATGTAAAAAACATATGAATTAAATAACAATATCTATTCTTAAACCAATGTACGAGGCATGTAAACTTTTTATTTATGTAATTGAAATAATTTAAGGGTTATAACCCAAACGTGTGAATAAATTCCTTTAAGGATATTAAATAAATCTACATATTTATGACATTTCTATGAAAAACTATATATAATAGGAAGTGTGAACGAAATGAATGAACACCAGACCACATTACGAGTTAATGAATCATATACTTATAATAGAATAAAACATGACTAATGGTTTTTGCATAAGAAACCCATAATAAAAATATAATGCAGACAATTAATTCAATGAAAACTATAATTTAATGAATTCTAAATTCTATATAATAATAATAATGAATATAATAATATAAAAATATAAAAACCTGTTATACCATGTTGGAATTTAATTAATCAAATTAAACATTAACATAAATAATAAAAAAAATATAAAATACCAACTATTAACTAATTTCCTAATCCGTCACTTAAGGAAATAATGTTTTAAAAAACATTTACAACGGTTTTTTTTAATATTCTATTTAAATCCTTTAACATTAAGTATCAAAATATTTTTAAGAAAACCCATTAAACCCATTTAGAATTTTTACATTAATAGGGATATACATAATTTATCCCCTAAATGTGTTTTATAATTTAGAATTATATTTATTTTAAGTCATAGTTTATAAAATTTACACATGTAAAAAAACAAATACATTATATAAATACATTATATTTACCTTTTTATTTATATATTATAAAATTTGAATATTATTGAACAAAATCATATGTTTGTGAATATAAAATGGATATATGATAATCTTATGAAAAAATATTTTGAGGATGAAAGTAAAGATATTATCAAGTTTTCAATAAATCATAGAAATTAAAACAACCCAACTTTTTATTACACACTTATACTTGAATTATAAGATAAAACCTTAACATGATACAACAAAGAAGATCAATAGTTCTAGTGTCTTTAAGTATTATTAACATTAAATTATAACTTAAAACATATAACACAACATATTTTTGAGAACATCCTTTACATGACCACCACATTCCCTCATACTTGTCATAGCATGGGATAACCTGAGGACATTCATAAGAAAAGGGGGAGCTATAAAGCCCAGTAAGGTTTTATATAAGGCATAAAATGAAGAATACAATACGTGATAGTAAGTAGTAATATCAGTTTAGAATAAAAGGTCATTAACATAAAGGCATGATATAGCATTATTATCATAACATTGAAATGTGGAAACAACACTTAATATGGAATTAGCTTGATCCAAGACACATTGCACGTAGATCTTGAGTAAACACTCATTTCACATGAATTATCATGAGTAAATACTCATTTAACATGAATTATCATGAGTAAATTCTCATATCACTTGACTTATCATGATACTAATCCTTACCCAATGCATTGGAAGACTATTAGGGCAGACGATTCTTAAACATTTCATTTCATGCAAAAGTGTGCCACGTGGATCATATAACATGGATTAATAAAACAACATAATTTATTCAAAATTAATTGAATGTGGAAATAATAAATGAATCTATATAATCAATAAGTAAATGTGCACAGAGGTGAATACCATTGATAGATAAATGGGCATGGTATTCACTACACAATTACTTTGGCTTGGAAAATCACGGTGCAATTTCAGCAGCATAACGATGTGACATAAGAGTTTGTAAAAATGGTTGATGAGAGTGCAAGGGGTTTCTCATAATATTTAAATTATATGGACAGTAAGGGTTTCATATATATACATTTCCTTACATATGTAATGTAATTTATATTTGTAATACCAAAGAATTGCTTGAATGTAAATGAGGAAAGAGAAATCTCTTACGAAATTTCGGCATGGTAACTGGTGTACTTGGGAGGCATTAATGGGAGAGAAAGAGGTCTTTAATCATTAAAACATAAGGAGGGATGTATTGGGGAGGTAGGAAATCATAACCCAAAATATTAAATTGATAATAAAAGTGCATAATAACTTAAAGAAAATTGGAAAAAAATGAGAAAGGATGAAATCCCTTAAATAGATGTGGGATCCCAAAGGCTTGGTAGAGGCATGAGAGAGGCTTCTTGGAAGCTTGGGGTGCCTTGGTAGGATTTAAGAGATAGGAGGGAGGAGGATAGACGAACTCCAATGGCTTTGAGTGTAGAGGAAGTGGGATCTTGCGTGGATTTATATAAGAAAAGAGAGGGAATTCTTTATTATTTAGGTTTGGGACACTGAACATTAAACTAATCAAAACCACAAACCAGACCATTGTTTTTTCCCATGGTTTTTTCCCAAGGGGATCTGGAAAAAATATATTTTAAATTCCAATGGCATAAATTAATAAAATAATATTATTTTTATGATTAGGTGAGTCACACTCTCAAGGAAATCAATTTAAAAAGATAAAATGTTTTATAAGTCTTGGAGGGTCCAAAAAATCTTTATGAAATAAATAAAACAAACCTAAAAACACATTATTTTAATGTTAAAACATATATTGGCCGATCATAATATTTATATTATTTTATTACATCACTATTGGGTCATTATGATGTTATAAAACCCATTATATAATTAAACGGTATTTAATTTTTACCCAAAAAATCCACTGTCTCAAAAAATTATGAAATATTCACCGTCGGATAATTTAGATGTCATGATTCCAAAAATAAAACTTTTTTTTTCAAATAATGTTCTAAAAATGTTATTTTTCAATTATAAAATAAAAACTGACATTTATTGAAAATTTATGAGTTTTGATAAAAACAGCTTTCAAACCTTAATAAAAATTTCAATTATATTCATAAAACTATACGATCATTTATACTTAATTATAACTAATATAACAATAATAATATTTTATTAAAATATAATATAATTCAAATATTCATTAATTTATCAAAATATATTTCATAGTTTAATATTAATTTAAAATAATATTTGTGATTTAATGACTATTTACAAAGTAAAAATAATAATAAATTAATTTATATTATTTATTATATTCAAAAATAATGCTCATAATCAATATTCTATATTCTTGTTACATAACCCCTTATAACACCTGCATAAGACAGAAGGGTAAGGTGTGCGATGGTGGTAGACTCTTGGGGTGACTCGAAAAACATTTCTTGGGTGGTAATCTCTATCAACTTCCACTTCTCCCATTGGCGGTTCTGTTCGAGCTTAACATGTTGAAGCTCATATTAATCTTGGTCAAGAGTGATGCCTGATGATTCCACCTACATTCTGAGTTCTGACAAATGGGATTCGTATTGGAAAAGTCCACTAGATGAGGCCATCACTTCCTTTGTCTGAGTAAATTTGATTTGTTAAATCCCTATATTAATACTAATCATGTGATCACTGGTCAATGACTATATTAGAAACAATGAAAATTAATAATGGTATTTTAAAATAAAATAACATAAAACCAATGAAGTTAAAATTTTATAAAACCATTTTACATAATAATACATTTAATTAGATCAAGAGTAATTTTCATTAATGAACGATTGGGTTGTTACAATATTCCCCCCTTAAGAAATTTATCCCTCGAAATTTTCTTTTCCCACACTAAAACAGATGTGGGTAACTTTTCTTCATCACTTCCTATGATTCCCATTTCTCTTCTTAAAACATGTGGTTTAACCCCAACCCCATGATGAGGGGAATTGTCTTATTTCTTAGAAAAGTTTCTCTACAATCTATGATTTTCACGGGTTGTTCCTCATATGAAAGACCATCCTTGAACTCTTCTAACTCTGAAGATAGTACATGTGGAGGGTCTGGTATGTACTTCCTTAAGAGGAATACATGAAATACATAATTTAATGTGGACATGGTAGGTGGAAGTGTTAGTTGATATGCTACATCCCTTACACGATCTAGAATATCGAAAGGTTCGATGTACCTAGGAATTAACATCCCTTTCTTTCGAATCCTTGTATCCTTCTACCACGAAGATATGTGTAGAAATACTTTGACTCCAAAATTTAACTCAAGGTCTCTTTGATGGTTATCTACATAACTCTTATGTAGACTTTGGGCTTCCTTGATATACTGCTGAATGGTTTTCACCTTCTCCACCATTTCTTCAACCATTTCAGGTCCTAGTAGCTTACGCTCACCGAAATCATCCCAACACGATGGTATTCTTCATATTTTCGAATAAAGGGCTTCATATGGTGAAATTTGGATGCTCGAGTGGAATCTGTTATTGTAGGAGAATTCAACCAGTGGAAGATGTTGGTCACATCCTCCTTTGAAGTCCATAAAACACTATCTTAACATATATTCCAATGTCTTAGCAGTTTTCTCAGATTGACCATAAGTTTGAAGATGATAGGCCGTACTGTTGTTAATTTCAGTGCATAGAGAATATTTGAGACATTTCAAGAACATCAAGGTGAATCTAGGATCACGATCAGATACAATAGGCAGTGGTACTACATGTAGCTTTCCACTTCTCTGTTGTTAATCTATGTAATATGATCCTATGAGAAGTCCACTTGAATCATGATAATGTGATTTTTCTTCGTAAGACGATCCACAACGACCCATATAGCATTGTTTACTATAGATGTCCATTGAAGTCTAGTGACAAAGTCCACAATAATTTTTTCTAACTTTAATGTCGTTTTGGGTAGTGGAGGAATCATCCCCTTAGAGTTTTTCCACTCATACTTCACTCGCCAACACACTAGGCACTTTGATAAATATTCAGCAATCTCCCTTTTCATATTTTCCCATCATAAGTTTTTTCGGAGATCTCGATAAATCTTTGCACTCCCCAGGTGAATAGAGAAGGTTGAGCTATGTGCATCATTCAGAAGCTCATTATTTATCTCTAGATTGGATGGTACACAAAAATGTGACCCAAATCTCAAAATAACATCCTTTTAAACCAAAATCTCTATGGATTTATCATTTTTGATAGCTTCCACACTTTTCATAATTTCCACATCCTTTCTTTGAGCATCCATTTTTTTCCCTATGAGGGACATTTGAGTAATCATTTGAGACCGGATTGATGATGTTCATTTCATAATTATTTCCATGTCCATCCAAATCTAAGAAGATTAGATTCTTTTCTGTTATCATCATTTATAATGATGCATGATCCTTTCCACTTAGAGAATCTGCCACCTTGTTTTCCTTACCAGGATGGTAGTGGATTGAGAAGTCATAGTCCTTGATGAGTTCTATCCATATTCATTGGCGTATATTAATCTATTTTTGTGTGAATATATATTTTAGGCTCTTGTGATCAGTATATATCTCACACATCACCCCATATAGATAATGTCTCTAGATTTTCAACACAAAGATAATAGCTTCCAAATCTAGATCATGTGTGGGATAGTATTTCTCATGGATTTATACCTTTCTTAAGGCATAGGCTATCACATTATCATTCTGCATCAACACAAAACCTAGGACCATCTTCGAAGAATCAATGAATACCACAAAAACTTATCCACTTATGGGTAAAACGAGAATGAGAACAGTGATAAGCCTCATTTTGAACACACTAATGCTCTCTTCTTATTCATAAATCTAAGAAAAATTTACTCCCTTTAAAGTTATCTTGGTAAGATGGTTTGACAATCATGAGAAATTTCTCAAAATCAGGGTTAAAATCTAGCTAACACTAGGATTATATGGATATCTGTCACCAATGTTGGCCATGACCCTCCCTCAATAGCAGTTGTATTAGAGGGATCCATAGATATCCCAATGATTTTGATGATATAACCCAAGAATGAGACCTCCATCAAATAGAACTCACACTTCTTGTACTTTTCATAGAACTTCTCCTTCTGCAATACCTCTAGTGCTATTATTAGATTCTCCTCATGATCCTCCTTGGTTTTGGAGTATATTATAATATCATCAATAAATACTATAAAACATTTGTTGAGATAACCTCTAAATACTCTATTCATCAAGTCCATGAAGAGTGTCTGAGAAATAGTGAGTCCAAAAGGCATTACTATAAATTCATAGTGCCTGTATCCTATACGAAAAGCAGTCATAGGGATATCTTCTTTCTTCACCCTTACTGGATAATATCCAGGCCACAAATCAACCTTGAAACGTATTGTGCTCCATGCAGCTGATCTAACAAGTCAACAATTTGTGGCATAAGATACATGTTCTTTACCGTGATTTTGATAAGATCACGATAATCGATTCATAGACACATTGACCCATCCTTCTTTGTGATGATAAGGATTGGTGCACCCCAAAGTGAAGCACAAGGGAGTATAAACCCTATATCAAGATTCTCCTATAGTTTTTTTTTCAGCTCCTCATGCTCCACAAAAAAAATTCTACATGGATTCATGGATATTATTAATGCCCCAGGTATAAGGATAGTTGAGAATTCAACATCTCTTCTAGGAGGAAGACTATGAAATTCCCTGGGAAACACTTCAGAAAATTACAACACAATAAGAATGTATTCAAAGATGGTTACTTCTTTTGACTCAATCACCAGAGCCAGATATATGTGATCATATGATAGTAATATCCATGCATGAGATTATGGTTCTAAAAAGATTCATCTTCCTCTTTGCACTTGTATAGAATTGGCGGTTGATTCTCCATATGGTGAGTGATTTCCCTCTCACGAAAATTTATGATAGTTCTATATAAGGGAAAAATCCATGCCATGAATTTCATCAAATTCTACCATAGGGGGTATGAAGAGGTTCTCCGAGAAGTTCAATCCACAAATTATGATAAGGGTGGAGATATATTCATGGGATTCAATGATTTTCCTATTTTCATTACTCACCGACATATTTATTTCCATGATTTTTAGTTGTGTTGGGATTGTTCTAATAAGCATTGAGGATATAAAAGAATGCATAAAACCATAATAAAAAAGTACGTTCTATATTCTTGAATGAATAACTAGAGTACTTGTCACCACTTTGTTGTTAGGGATCACTTCTGTAGTAGTGATGGAAATATTTCTCCCCTGTTACATAGGAGGTTGTTGGTTGCCTCTAAAAACCATTATCTTAGAGAATTGATTTTCAAGGTTCCTTGGATCTTTGCAGTTTAAGTAATGAACACTGCATTGATAGTTAGATAGATCCTTCCTATCCTCTATTACAGCTGCACATTTTTCTTATCAGCAGTTAATAGCTAGGTGCCCTTATATTCCACCCCTAAAGCATTTCCTCGTCCCCTTTAGGCATCTTTCGGGGTTATTATATTATTACCTATGGAATGTGGGGTGCTATATATTCTTAGAACCATTTGATTTATCCATCGGACTCCTAGAATTGATGTCCACCCTACGCTTATTATCCCGAAGATACCCCTCAGATTCTATGATCTCTATTTCATACTTAACGACACATCATACAATTTATTCATAGCTGTTGATGTCAAGGATTTACAGGGCTTTCCGCAGGCAAGGTTTCAGCACACCAAAGAAGCAATCAACCTTGAATTATTGGGTAATGATAATGCTGAATCCTATCGTGCAACCCTTGTGAAGTTTTCCTCGTAAGCTCTAATGGATTATTTGTATTTTTTCTTGAGTGAAAATAAGTCCCTTTCCATCATAATCAAGTGGATGAAAGGAAAATATTTATTGAAATTAATTTTTTGGAAATACTTCCATTCCAAATGCTTTATCTCCACCTCAGGCTTCATATTTTTTATCAATGTCCACCATTGATTGACTTCACCATTCATATGATAAACATCCAGAAGAACCTTCTATTGTTGGGAACATTGACAAATTTATAAGATCTTTTCAATGGAGTTGATCCATTGTTCAACGATTGAGGGATCAAATGATCCATTTAATGTAGGAGGCCTTTGTATCATGCTGCTCTCTATAACAACATGTTATTTCTTAGGGGGGGGGGGGGTTGGACATTCATCTTAAACCATTTTCCTATTAAAATATTGAGTTATCTAAGATAGTATCATGACAATGTTTTTGATTCCTACTCCCATAAGATTGGGAATTTCATTAGAACAGTCATCACATTAGTCTTCACAAAGGTTGTTAGCCGGAGTCATCCTATTACCAGTCATTGGATAAAATAAAAGGAATGTTTGGGGTAACACATAAATCGTAAACCAAGAACAAAATGGATGAATTATAAATTAATTTTATTTTCTTATCTTATAGATCTATAGGATTCAATCAATGTTATCAACGATCTACTTCCCAACATATCTTCTTATGGGATTTTTACCTCAACAATGGTTCATACTATGATTGTGAATTTACCAAAGAATATCCCCTGAGAGTTTTGTAACCATGAGTGTAGCAAGGCCCTTTCTCTTGTACCGGTATATCCTTGGTCAAGCCTTAAACTCCTTGTCGGAGTTTTTACTCCTAGGTACATCTATGCTAGAGCTAACTCTACCTACTCGAATATAGAAAGGGATGTATTATCTTCATAAACCAAATACTCAATATTCACCAAAATTTAGTGATGTTATTATTATACTTGTATTATCTCTATGGACTTCAATAGGGTTTTTTTAATCCTAATCCAAAATAACTAAACCTATATTATGATTACTACTAGAATAACCCTGTTTTTTATTACACATTTATTCATGATTTATTACATAAAACATTCACATGATACAAAAAAAAATATTGAGAGGACTTGTGTATTTTGGGATTAAGTACATTAAATAAAAACTTTTAACATATAGGGGAACATCTTATTGAAAACATCTTTTACATGACCACTACATTCCCTCTTAATTTGCATTACATGGGATAACCTGATGACATGCATGAGAAAAGGGTGAGCTATAAAGCCCAGTAAGGGAGTAAAAAAAGAATTAAATGAAGAATACAATACATGTTAGGCCATAGTAATATCAATGGAACATAAATGAACATGAACATAAAGGCATGGTATAGAATTATTATCATAACATGGAAATGTGGCAATAACACTTAACATGGAATTAGCATGAGCCAAGGCTCATTTCATGTGGAGCATGAGTAAACCCTCATTTCAATTGAATTATCATGATTGAATACTCATTTCACTTGAATTATCATGAGTAAATCCTTATTTCACATGACATATCATGATAATAATCTTTACCCAATGCATTGGAACGCTATCAGGGTGCACCCTTCTTAATCATTTCATTTAATGCATAAGTGTGCCCCATGGATCATATAACATGGATTCATAAAACATAATCATGTATTAAATTATAAAGTAATGTGTAATTAATAAATTAAACTGTATAATAATATAAGTAAATCTACACAAAGGGAAAAACCATTGATAGTTAAATGGTCATGGTATTCACTACCCAATGACTTTGGCTTTGAAAATTGTGATGCAATTTCAGCAGCATAACGACGTGACATAAAAGTTTATAAAAATGGTTGATGAGAGTGGAAATAGTGTATCATAATATTTACATGAAATGGAATGTAAGGGGGTCATATAGACACATTCCCCAACATATGTAATGGAATTTATATTTTAATACAAAATAATTGCTTGAATGTAAATGAGGAGAGAGAAAACCCTTATGAAATTTCGATATGGTAACGAGTGTACATGGGGGGAACTGATGAGATAGAAAGGGATCTCTCATAATTCAAAAATAATGAGGAAACAATGGGGGAGGTGAGAAATTATAGCCCAAAATTAGTAATTGAAAATAAAAGGGCATAACAACATAATGAAAATAGGAGAAAATGATAAAGGAATAAATCCCTTACTTGGAAGTCGGATCCCAATGGCCTGGGAGATGCTTGAGAAAGGATTAATATGAGATTGGGGTGCCTTGGGTGGATTTTTGAGAGTGTAGGAGAGAGGATGGATGAACTCCACAGGATTTCAGTGAAGAAGAAGTGGGAGCATGGGTGGGGTTAAATAGGAAATAAGAGGGAATTCTTTATTGTTTAAATTTGGGACAATACACATTAATATAATCAATACCACCAACCAGACCATGGTTTTTTGACCATTGTTTTTTCCCAAGTGGAGTAGAAAAAATATTTTATAAGTCAAATGTATGAACATAATAAAATTATAGGGTTTCTTATGTGGAGGTGAGTCACACTTCTAAGGAAATAAATTTAAAAAGCTAAAAATTTTTATAAGATTTGGAGGGTCCAGTAAGGCTTTGTAAAATAAATAAAAGAAACCTAAAATCACATTATTTTAATGATAAAACATATATTGGACAACATAATGTTTATAGTACTTATTACATCACTATTGGGTTATTATGATGTCATAAAAAAAATTATATATTGAAACGATATTTAATTTTTACCCAAAAATTCGATTGTCCCAGAAAATTATGAAAATTTAACCTTTGGATAATTTCAACATCCTGATTCCAAAAAATAATATTTATTTTATCCACATAATTATATAAATATTTTAATTTATACATTTAAAATAAAAACTTACATTTATATAAAATTCATGTGTTTTTGACAAAAACACATTTCAATCCTTAATAAAAAATACGATTGAATTCATAAAAATTATACGATCATCTATACATAATAAAAATTAATTTAATAGTATTAATATTTTACCAAAATATTATTTAATTCAAAAATCCATTAATTTATCAAAATATATTTGTAGATGAATATTAAATAAAAATAATTTTTGTTCTTTAAAAACTATTTACAAAGTAACAACAATAATAAAATGAATGTCTATTCATTTGTATATACAAAAATAATACACATAATCATAGTTCTAAGGAATTGTCACATAAACCCTTATAATACCCATATATTACGGAAGGGTATGTTATGTGATGGTGACAGACTCTAGCGGTGGCTGACATAACATCGCTCAGGTGGTAATCAGAATCAACTTCCACTTCTCCAGTATGCGGTTTCGTTTGAGCTTAAAATGTTGAAGCTCGACTTGGGATTGGTCAAGGGCACAACCCAATGACGCCACCTCCTTTCTGAGCTACGAGAAATGGGCTTCGTATGAGTTATGTCTACTAGATGATTCCATTACTTCCTTTTTCCAAGTAAATTGGATTTGTTAAAGCCCTATATTTATACTAATCATGTGATCATTGTTCAAAAACTACATTAGAAATGTTCACAATTCTTAATGGTATTTTAAAATCAAAAAACATAAAACCAATGAATTTCACATTTTATATAACCATTTTACATAATAAGACATTTAATTAGATAAATTTTAATTTTAATTAATGAATGTTTGGGTCGTTACAGAAATGGCCATTATTGATTTATTTATACATGCTAAAATTGATATTATTCATGAGGAAATTTTACATATAAGATGAAATAAAAATTTATCTAATAAAGAATGGATTAAAGTTATAATTATTGGAATAAATTCATGTAATAAATTATTATACCCAGTTTCTAGGTTAAAAATATCATTTATAGATATTCTAATATGAGTAAAATGTAAATGATAATTGATATCGAATGGAGGAAATAACTATGGTTTTTGAACATGCGGTTCAGTATTATCCACTATTAGTTGATAAGTAAATGATCTATGAATAGATTTTATTGTATTCTAGTTGTACTACATATATATCATCTTCTGTTGCAATGACGATATATATTTTTTAACATCAAAATAATGGATAAAGACAAGCTTTACGAAGATACATTCTCTCTTAAGTGATTTGTTACCAAAAGATAAAAATCTTCCTTGTAAATAAATGATGTTAGATCAATGTTATATTTAATGTTTTTGATAACTAAAAGGATATATTCCTATCCAAATGATGTATATTGTTTATCAAGGTCCATAAATCATGTATAAAATTACATTCATGTGGTTCAAATCAATTCATGAAAAAAGAATCATGTCACTTCAAATTAGTATGGAATATTGCAATCATTCCTAGGTTTAGAAAATTATAACAATGTTCTGATACATTTAAAAAATTATCTGTAAAAAATATAATAATTTTATAAGGAAAACCCCATAACATGAAAATCCCCCTTAATGAAATAAAACTAATCATGAATATTCTAAATTTGGAAATGATTGAATAAATCATTATATTTGATAATCTATAGATTGAAATAATCCTATTGGGATGAAAGTTAGTAATTTTAGTATATATCTTATTATTCTAATAAATTAGAACTTTCCAAGATGGTTATGCATGTAGTGCAAGTACATTATGTTTTCTAGATTTTTGTCAAGACGATAACAACCAAGTAATTATATTAAAATAATTTGACACCATTTATTAATAATCAATAATTTAAGTGGGATTCTTGTGATAAATTTTATGATTCTCATATAAATTAAGTGTTTATTTCGACATCTATATTTTTCTATAATATATATGAATTTCCATCTTATAAATTTTTTTCATGATATATAATTACTAAAATTTTAGGTTTTTTAATTGTTGAATATGGTACACACCCAATTATTTTGAAACATTCCTCAGATATAGTTTTCCAAGGACATAATAATTTTTCACCCAGATGACATAAATATTGATCATAGAAAACAATATTTTATGGAAATTTAGAATAATATATAAAACATTATCCATTATATGTCCATGAAAATTTTTTAAAAGTAAAAAATATTTTCACTATTTTTGTATTCCCTTTTAGAAAACATTATTAAAATTATTTTTGTAAATTTATAATTTTTTTTAATTGTTTTATTATAGTTTTATAAATGCTATATTTTTTTTGATGTTATATATGTAGAAAAATTCTATATGGTTGTTTTATTTTCAATTTACCATTCAAAATAAAAAATAAATATATTTATGTAAGGATTGGTTTGAAATTTTTAATATTTGGAAAAGGGATTGGTTATATGAAATGACAGGTAATGGATAGATATTTCTTTGTAAAATGACTTACACTATTTCTAAGAAATAGAAATATCATTTTTTTCAACCTCTTTAATAGTTTAATGGATCTGAAGGGATATTCATCAAATAAAAAAATCATGTTCATAACTATGTCAAAGTAAAATGGATTAAAATAAAATGAGTATAAAATTTTGTTGCATTATTTAATGCATATGTCTTTAAATTTCATTATTCTAAAGAAATGACCTACACAAATTCACAATGATTTGATTATTTTTCAATGATATATGAGTAAATATATATACATTAACATATTAACAACAATGAAAAATAAAATCCATATCACATTATGTGAAATAAAGATTTTGTTTTCAAAATTATTCTTTGATATGATGATTTACATGATCATTCACTTGTTTGGAGGATCTAATTATTTTCTCATATACATTATATATCGATATAACCTTTTATATGGTTTATAAATATTTTAAAATGGTGTTTCACGAAGTTATATATGTCTAAAGGTTTTCTTATAGAGTGATACAAATGTGAGGAAGTGATTAAAATCACTACTAACTACCTATTCTATATGAAAATGTGATGACAGATGGTCCAAATGTGTGGTGAATAAAATAAATTAAAATATTTAAGAAATATTATCAATGTTAATTTTCATGTACAATATTTCATATTATGAAGTGGAAAAGTAATGAATTACCATAAGATATTTTATTTATTTCTGTAAAATGTATAACTATGTATAATATTAATCCTCTATACACATTGGGAGATTAAATATTCATTAGATGAGTTTTTATGAATTAACATCATTCAATTAAAATATATTTTTTATAGTGGAAGTACATCCAAGAATACTTTGATTTGTATGGGGTGTCATTATCCATTAAAATTACATACATTAAGTACATGGAATCAAAACGATAATATTCCTAACATTAGTATCCCAATGTCACAACTTGGGGAGAGATAATGTATATGTTTGGAAAAGAATAAATAAATAATTTATGCAGAAGTATGAAATATGGAATGAATAATATACACCAAGATAGAACAAATAAGATGATACAAAACAGAATGATAAAGATTGTCTTTTAGTTTACTTCAAAATGGATCAATTCATTGATCCAATGTAGTATTATTTTTCATAGATAATTATCTTACCCTTGATATATCATCCAATAAATAAGAACTTGTTTTCACCAGATCACAGGAAGATTTAATGTTCATATTGAATAAAATCATGAGAATAGTGTAGTATTTTATCATAATAGAAGTCCATATAAATGAGTCTCAATAACCATAAAAAGTAGTAAAAAAATCAACCACCTAGAATTTTGTTATTAAATTCAAAATCAAAATAATAGATTAAAAAAATTTATAGAGAGAGGGAGATATTATTATTCGATAATTATTATTTTGAAATTTTAACATTGAAGAATAATTTAATGAACTTTGTATTTATTTTTAAATTTTTTAGAATAACTCCATTATAATATATCAAAAATTACAATAAGAATCAATTAAGTTCATTTTATAAAATAAAAAATTAAATTTTGAAAAGAATCGCATAAAAATGCATATATATATATATGTGATAAAGACTTAAATTTAATAATATTACATTAAATTATATAAAAAATTGAATATTTTGGATAACATTAAAAAATAATTAATAGACATTAAAACAATTAAATAATTGAAAATAAATAAACTTAAATTATTGAATCTTTATTCCATATGTTTATGATTGAATACTACAGTAATTTAAATCTATATGAAAACAAATAAAAACCTTATAAAAAAGCTTTTTAATATTGAACATGATTTTTAATATTATTATGTACAAATAATTACATTAAAATAACTATTAAAAATAATGAGTAAGTTAAAAAATAACATTCTAATAAATTTCCAACATTATTAAATAGTTAAACTGGTAGATTGGCCATGATAATCAATTTAGAGTTGATATCTATAATTATGTTTCATTGATACTTAAAAACTAATCATGTTTTTAGGAAGATTAAGTAAATTTAAAAAAGTGATGATCTTGTAGATTGAAAATGTACCACACGGTCAAATTATAGTATGGTAGGTCCTGCTATCATGAGATACGATTTTTTTTGGAATGTCATCATATGGCAAATGGCAGGTCAAGTGACCATATGGTGTTTGGGGGGTCATGTGACTTAAAGGTGTGAGGTAGGTGAAGTAAAAATAATAACAAAAATAATTTAATAATACTAAATACAATAAAAATTATAATCATTTATCAAAATTATAATATAACAACCATAATCAATGAAAGTGGACATTATGTACATGTATTATGAGAAATTAGAAAATCTCAGTAAAATAATTTTTTTGATGAAATGTTTTATTTTTTTTGAAATAATTATTTGAGGTATTAATAATAATATTAAAACAAAAAAGAAACAAAAAACATTAATATTAATAGACACCCCAACAAATAGCTTCTTTTTTAAACATAAATAACTAAAACCTGAGAGACACAAAAACATCTCCCTTTTTTAAATTTTTTTAGAATGAAATTAGTTTAAATACATTAATATATAAAAAATTATTCCAATTTGGTTTAAAACATTATATTAAATCCCTTCAAATAAGTTCTTTAAAACATTAAATCTAAAACTCAAATTAAGATAATGTTTAAAATTATATAACTATTAAAAATGGTCAAACATTATTTAAAAAAATTATGATATTCAAAGTATTAGAAAAAATATTATCTTGGTGATTTTTAGTTGTTATATATTTCAAAATAGTATCTCATGTATTAACATATTTTTTGATAAAATGAAATCACAGGTCAATATTTTTTTCCCATGAATCATGTAAATTATTTTATTAAAATAAATATAATTGGAGAAATTTCACAATAAATAAGAATCGTTTCTACATGAAAAAAAGTATAGTATAAGTTTTTTATCCATAATAATTGAGAAACATATTAAAAAACATATTCACTTTCTATAGTAGATAATGAATCAAAATTTCTCTTTCTTTAAATCCATGATACTATAAGTTTATTAGGAAAATAAAAAGCAACTGATATACATTTCCTATTATGTATATATAAAATATTTCCCCTCCTCATTTAATTGAGTTTAATAATAATTGATACATACACTTTAGCGCCATCCACAAGATGCAAATGGATGGAAAAAAAATCCAACGACCTTAATACAAATGGGGGATGATTTTCCCCATAAAAATAAAATATCCACAAATAAACATTCTATAACAAAAAACCAAAATGTTATGCATGATAATAGTGTTAAATTACTAAATATATAATAAAACAAACCAACTATTTACAGGCGCCATGTGGAATCAAATATCAATCTCAACTATAATGTAAAATACAAGACCTATAAAATTTAGAAGACTCTAAGACACCAAATCTGAAATGACGATAATATCAAAGATCCATCTCCACCATCAATTTCCATGTATCTAGAATTACCACTAAATAAATGTGATAACTTTCCTTTTACTATATCTCAAAACACAATATCTGTAAAAGCACCAAATTTCGGTCATAGGGGAGAGTAAAGAAACTCAATAGGATTTCCCCAAATGACTTCAATTCTAATTATTCTATGATAGAAATTGTTATTTCATTTATAAACAAATTATATATACCAATTTGAAACAATTTATGACATTATAGAAAGAAATTACAATACCAAAACAGTTTCATAGGAAAGAAACTACAAAACTCTTTAACCCATTCCATTTCACTTTTTTGGAGTAACCATTCCACGATTCACACACACACACACAAATAGACATGAATTCTTCAAAAATAGTTTCATAATAATGAGTAGTTCATCATCCATCCACTAAGTCATCACAAAGTGTCAAATATCATTGTTCACTAATGAAACATGCCTATTATCTAGGGTCACACCCATTTGTTCCCCTATGGCACATGCCCATTATTCCGGGTCACGTCGAAAGCATGAACTCATAGAAATAATGTGTGCCAAAATCATGCTAGAACGACCATTTCATCCAATTTAAATAAAAAATAATTCTTATTGAATAAAGTACACAAAACAATTTTCTATAAACCAAAAAAATACATATTTTGAAATCATAATTTTATAATTCATAAAAAATCACATTGCATAACAACCAATTTTAATAAATCCATGTACCATCACTAAATAGGGTTTTCACAATGAATTGAACATAAAATAAAAAATCAATTTCATTCAATGAAATAAATTTGGAATAATTAATTAATGTTATAAAAATAGGATTCAAATTTGAATCCACCTACCTCAAGAGTTATGGAAAAAATGAATAACAACACTAAATCTTCAACAAAATTGGGTAGAATTTACAAAAAAACAACATTAGATACCATTCCCTAACATCAACATAGTCATATATCTACATTATTAGCATAAATGATCATAGATCTATCACAAACACACAAGATTAAGGATTTTGATTGAGTGAATGAAATTAGATCTATAAATTACCACCACAAATGAGGACCTACCAATTGAATAAGCTTTAGCTCAAAAATAAAATGCTTCATATTTATTATTTTTAGAAGGGGAGATACATCAAAACCATTGGGGGGAAGAGAATCTGACATAAGGATCAAAATAGTGAAAAAAGAGGGGATTATTAGTGAAAATGACCGAGAACCACAATTTTAGGTTCTTATATTTAATCCATGCATGGTTGGTCTCTTGTTTAATAAAACTATCCACATAATGTGAATTGACCTCTTATTCAAGGATAACCATGCAAGATTGTCCCTCATGGTAAGAAAAACCATTTTCTAACTATGCTAGATCACTCTTCCCCAATTTTGATGTTTTCATGGGTTATAATATAGTCTAGTCACACTAGGTGTATAACCATGTACCTACACAAAATCCCATATTCCACCTTTCGTGGTTTCCTTTAGGTGGTTAATGGTTACCACTAATAGTGATCAAATTGTGAACCTTTATAAATACCCAATAAACATTCCAAAAGACTACCATACCATCTAAATCATCACCCAAACACTTTATATACAAAATAAGTATAAAATAATGGCTACTTACTAGGGGGCTACATTCTACCCACCATGGGATTTTCTATCCATATAAAGTAGGAAACAAAAATTTCTCCTAAAGAGTATGGGCCATTTTTAGACCATTTATTTCTTTTATTCTTATATATCTTCTTAAATTGGATCAAGTTTCCACAAAACCAACTGTAGACAGATAATTTTCTCATTAAAGGATTTAACATGCCTGTCCATGATCTATATCAGTACCTGTAACAATGATGTATTCTACACATGGTTAATGAGATCCAATCTAATCACATTGTCAGGATTTGGTTGATGCACCTTCATTTGCGATACATGAGACACATAATGAATATCATTGAATTTTGGTGTCAATTCCAACCGATATAGCACACCACCAAGCCATTCAATAATCTCAAAATGGAATATTTATCAATGAGATAACATTTCAAAATTTCCAAACCAATGACTCCCAATCCCTGGAGAGAGTCATAATAACACATAATCACTCTCCTCGAATGAAAATGGTCATAGAAAATGGTTCACATGTGATTTATGATTACTATAATGCCTCTTAATCCATTTCATGTTCATCTAAATATTCCTTGTTCTCTCCTAGACGAATATTGGCCCAACTAGTGAAGTCTCGCATGTTTAAAAATATTAATGTGAGGAATGAAAAGGCATCCTATTCAATGCTTCAAAAGTATCCATATGTATTAAGGTCTCATAAATGTTTTTATATGAGAATTACAATAATGCTACATTATCTTATAATAAGTCACAAAAATCCATTAAAAATCCCAAAACATTTCTTCCAGTTATTGTATATTCCTTTTAGATTTCCCATCCATATGAAAATAATACACCATGCCCATTATCAACTTCATCACAAGGTATTTATATAGAAATTTATGGAAACAATATATAATCCTCATATCTATGTCTGGTATTATCAAAACCATTATACTGTGCCTCTTTCCCACTTCCCATATTTATATTTTTTATGATTACTACATTGTATAAGATTCACGAATGGGGATAAAATGATGAGAATTCATGGTATGATCAATGATCCTCATATATAATTGTATTTTCAAACCATTCATGGGAGACATGTTACAAAATACATGGACATATTCTCCCATTTCCAAAGAGGAATTGGTAAATACTGTAACATAACTTCCACCAATAATTATCTTCTTTAACATGTAGACATGTTTAGGGTCTAGAAACAAACATACCCACCTTCCTTTTCATAATGACACACCAAAACTATTCTTTCAACACATACACAGATTCTATATTCCAATATGAAGACACCATCACAACTGGTGGTAAACATCTATATGTTATTTACAAAAATCCATTGATATGACCACCAGATACCAAAAACAGAAAACAGAATCCTTATCCATCTTTCATCCCTCAATAGCCTCCCCACCAATAATTTTTGACCTCATGAAAACTTATTTTGAATCAATTGAATGTTACAAGTTAACTATCTCAACCAAATAAGATCCAAATTAAATTGGAATGAAAAATACAACTCCAATTCATTATTCCCATTCCATGTGCATGTTAGCTAAGATAGACATCAAATTCCACTCATCAAAGCATTTTTCCAACTGATCGTATAAACTTATACATAATGAAACCTCTATATAATTTCTATTACCCTATATATACATCAAGTCAAATTAAAAAATTTGGTCATAACCAACTCATCCTATTTTTCTCATATTTAAATCCATTTTTGATAATATATTTTTCACTCTCTTATGATTTTTGAATATAATAAATATATCCCCAAAGAGATAGTGATTTATTGTTTTGAATGAATGGTATAATGTAGCTAACTAAATATCATGTGTTTGTTAGTTCTTCTTAGGAAAACATAACTTCAAAGATACATAAGCAATAAAATGATCTATATTTTTGAGAAAACATCACAACCCAGATCCTGAAACATCATAATGCACATAATATCCTTATTATGGTTTCAAAAAATAAATATTGGTGTCGATAAAAGGATAAAATTATAGTATTTAAAATACTTTAAAAATTCCTAGTTCCATTGGAATGGAACAATTTTCCACATAAAATATTTCATTTGTGAAGTTAGTCATTAAAAAGTAGAAAAAAGAATCTGTATTTGCAGCTAGACCATAGGAACTACGCATTAAATGGAATATTCCAATATATATAATCCCCAATAATTCATAGATCCACAAAAACACCACTTTTATAGAATACATTGAAATGAAAAATTTCCTACTGTATATAAAATTCTCAAATTTAAAATTTGGCAAACATGTGATGATCTCTCAGTATTCCCAACACTATCTACATGTGTTTCTATTTATTCGATCTTATCCTTGAATAAACCAATATTTCATCCACAAAAACCAACACATGAGAATCAAAATATTTTCAAAATATCTTATTCTCACAGGCCATTAAGACTGGTTGTTTATTCATTATACCTTAAGTAATCACCACATATTCATAATGGATCTATCTAATCTTGAATCTTGACTTTGGAAAATCCTCCTTCCAAAATCGCAATTGGTGATATGTTGGGTGAATGTAATTCTTAGAGAACCATTTATCTTCCATAAATTGATCAAATATATCATCATTGTATAGAAGTGGAAATTGATTCATTATTTTAACATCATTAATATTATGGTCATCAATACACAACTGAAGAGTTACACCCTCCTTCTTGGAAAATAAGATCCGTACTACCCAGAGAGACGTACTAGTACGAATGAACTCTTTTCATTCCAAATAATCCTAATTCCCTTTCAATTATATTAATTATGTAGGTTCTATTTGATAATATGGAAATGAGGTAGGACTTGTCTTTGGGATGAGATCAATTGAAAAATCAACATCTATTGTGGGTGGAAAACATGTGAAATTTTCAGGAAAAAATCTTTAAATTGATCAACTATCATAACAAAACTACTATTCATTGTATCTTTCAGCGATTCCAATATCAATGATAAAAACTATTATCAGATCTTTCAAAATTCTAGTGTCAACATACATGTTTCACCAACCTATACCTTCCATTCCTCTCTAAAGAGAT
The DNA here is from genome assembly GCA_963277665.1 of Viscum album. Taxonomy (NCBI): domain Eukaryota; kingdom Viridiplantae; phylum Streptophyta; class Magnoliopsida; order Santalales; family Viscaceae; genus Viscum; species Viscum album. Next base: position 915,052,290 of record OY728153.1, read on the forward strand.
GATCGACATCATCCTCCATCGAAAGACTAACCGTTTAGGTATAAAATTTAATATGTATCCTTGAACACAGTAAACAAATATATAGCTCAGATTATTACATAGACATTTATCTCAGTGGTAGATAAATTTTATATAAACATATCTCCATTACTATTTATCAATCATTATCTACACATAAGGGCTGGAAATTTGCTTTGACATTGAAAGGTTTTCATTTTCAAAACATAATGCATCACTTGAACTTTTAAACCCACCAGATCAACAACATGAGATGCATTAAATTAATTGGATGAACTTATATCATACAATTCTTTCATAAGTGTCAAATTAAAAATAATTTTACCTCTCACTATTGATGGTCCTAACTGATCATCAACAAAATTATTATCACCTCTATATTATGGCTTACTCGTTGCACGTTTTTATTTATTTTCCTATTGTAATTTACATTTCTTTGGAGTCATGGTATTATTAAAATAACAATGGAAATCTTGGTTCTACTGAGGATTATTATTATAATTACCTCATCTCGTCAAAGTATATAACGTCTAAAACTAATGAGATGCATCTCAAAAATCCAAACATGGTGCCCTACAATGATAGTGAAGGAGATACACCAAATGGTTGTAATTATGAAAGGCTCTAGGTGGAGCCATACACTATCCATTCACATTGTTGAAAGAACCACATTGTTATCATCAATATTTACTCTTTGTCCTTATAAAAAGATTCTCAGATCCACATGTATGATTCAATGTAATCCCCAAAACTAGGAAATTTGTGTCCCTCTTCCTCTTTCTCCAAGCATTAGAGTTATCACAGATTTCCATAGGAATAAATCTGCTTCCTCCACTCATATCTCTTAAGATTAATTTTTCTTCCACTGTCTCAATACTGAACAACTTCGTATAATCCATTATATAAATCACATCTATATTTGATATAATTTTCATCCTAATAACCAATTGAATAATGCATACCTTCAAGATACACATCTAGCTTCTTCAGGTGAAATGAAAATTAAATTCAGGAATTTGTCCACATACTCTATCAATAAGAGGATTTTTTTCTTCAATATGAAAAAGTAAAATATTATTCCAATTATTAATTTATGTGAATATAATTGTTTGTTGAACAATTAATCCAATTACTCATTAGAAAGGAGTAGTTCTACTTTTGTATCAAATGATAAATCCCACAATTAACATGAATGATGATCTAGCATATACATCACCAATAAGAATTTCAACTCTACTGGTTTTCTGAGAAAATTGATGATTCGATTCAACCATTTATGAAACACCTCTACCGTATCCAGTTCTGAATCATAATGAAAATGGTTAGATTTATCTTATGGAACTAAACATGAATGGTCAAATTGGATTGGTTTTCCCTTTGATTCCTTCTAAATACATAATGAAAATATATCTCTACACTCTGAACAATCTATTAGTTCACTAGTGCCTTAGGTGAAACCACATTATCAATATCCTCTTCTAGATGGTTTCTTAAATTCACATTGGTTTCAATTTTCTATAAACACAAAAAACCATAGGTCTCACTCTCTCGTAACTTATGGCTTAACAATTTCAAATTCCACCTCATAAAACATATCACAAAAATGATTTCAAAATATCAACATATTCCACATTCATCAATTCATTAAAAGTTCTCTTTATTTTCTTTAAAATCAATCTATTTTTAAAATTCCTTGGTCATACCCTTTCAAAATCACATATATAAAAACAATTTTAAATTATTAAAAAAATCCACATTTTTTAAGAAAATCATATATCATTTCTCATAATGAAATGTACATTCCTTGTGGTATGTAATTTATTTCAATGCATGTCATCATTTTCTCATTGGATAAACACATGAAAATGATATTACCACTCCTATAATAGTTTCCATAACACTTATGTTCCCATCTACCTAGTAACATAATGAAAAAAAATAAAAAGTTTTGATAGAAATTTTTATGATCTAAATTTAAAATCCCTAGAATCCTGCTCCTTTATACAATCCCATTCTAGGGACAAATGAAGACATCTTTTCAACATCAAGACCAATAGAACTGATGTCCATGGATCGATCAAATAGATACCTTTTTTAGGTCGAGTACCAAACAAGATGATACCACATGTAAAAATGAAATACAGAATGGCCAATATTTATAACATTTGTAACATTCCTCCCAACCTTATTGTCTTGAGTTGAGTTGAAATTTCATCTTGGCCTTAAGAGACCTCCCCCAAACACTAAAATACGGTAATAAATTCTTATAGATCTTGTATAATTGGGTGATGATTTTACTTTTGAATATAAAATAACCAAAAATAAACATTCCATAACCAAAAACTATTATATGGGTCATGATGAAAATATAAGACATATTAATGTCTAAAAACCAATAATATATATGGACAAAGTGGAAAAAAAATATAAATATCAATGATAATGAAAAAGACAAGACCAACAAAACTCAAATGACACTAAGACACCAACTCTGATACTCCAACATGATCCAAGATCCAAATTCACCAAATGCTCCCAATAATAAAAATGTACCACTAGTGAAATGTGATAAACTTCATTTACCTATATCATAAAATACAATATCTAAAAATTAACCAATGTTCAAAACCATGGGTGAGTGATGAAACTATGTTGGATTTCACCAAATAACTTCCCTACCCATTTCAGTAGGATAGAACATGTTATAAAAATTATATAAAATAATATTTAAAAAACATTTAAAAAAAATATAATATCACAATCAAAAGTAGCTTCCGTAATAGAATTGTTTCCATGGAAGGAATCCAAACAAATCTTTAACCAATTTCGTATATCCTTTTTATAAACCCATTCCTTGATTTTCACACACACACACACACATTCATTATTTTGAAATAGTTCTATACTCAGTAGAGAATTATTGTCCATCCACTAATTCATCTCAAAGTGGCCATTCTCATTCTTCCCTAATGACACACACCCCTTATTAAGGGATACATCTCTTTGTTCCCCAATGGCACAGACCGTATATTTAGGGTCACGTAGAAATCATGAACTCCCACAAACATTGTATTCCATAACCATGATAAAATAACCATTTCAATACAATTCAATAAAACATAATTTTTTTTTGGAAAAACCATCCACATAACCATTCTACATAAACCAAACAAATCCATATTTTGAAATCATCATAATAAAATTTATAGATTGAACCCCTGGTAAAACAACAAATTTTCCGAAATCCAAAAACCTTAACTAAAGAAGGATTCTACCGTGATTTTAAAATAAAACATGTAGTAAATTTCAAGAAAATAAATAAATTAAAATATAATCATATATGTTCTAAAGGGATGAGTTGAGAGCGATTCAACCTACCTTGAAAATTATGGAAAAAATGAATATTTTTTAATGGTTTTGTTTTGGTCAAAGACCAGAACACTGAAATGTATTAAATCAAGGAGGAGTACATAGCAAGATAACATAAGATGAAAAGAAGGAAGTATTTTGGTATCTCTAATAAACAAGGGGAGTAGATCTCGAGGGAGGTCATCCCTCCAGATGAAATCATGAGGAACTCCCTTGTTAGCAAGAACATCTGCGGTCTTGTTGGATTTTCAATAAGTGTGTGTGACAATGTAATTGAGACTTCAGAGAGAGTGTAGGAAGTCCATCCAACTGGGGGTGAGGGACCACGCAAGTTGAGTAACACCAATCCATATGGCTTGAAAAATAGTAGTCGAGTCACTTTCTATCCAAATGTTTCTCCAGTTGAATTTTTTGGAAAAAGAGACGGCATGGATGACACCCATCATTTCTGCCTCTAAGGCTGATGTAATGTTGCAGCTTCTATAGAAACATCCTAAGATCTGATCAAGATGGTATCGAAAGACACCAAAACAGCCCAAAAGTACTAGGTTTCACATTGTGGCTCCATCAACATTGACTTTGATCCATCTAGGAGGAGGATCATGCCAATAAACTTCAATAGAGTAGTTTGACTTTGGATAGATTCCATGAAATCCAATACGGCGAAGAGTCGCATGATCATTGAGATATTTTTCGTAGTGATTATTTGGGATCAAAGTGTCCTCTTTAATGTTAATAAGAATCCTCGTTTACTTGTATTTAATATAAATGAGTTATTGTTAAAAATGTAATCATTTCTACCATACCAAATGACATGGAGTAGCTCCGTAACAGCAATGAGAAATAAGTTTCTAAACTACGTAGATCTTTGGAACTCTACCGTCCTTTTAAGTTAAGAAAAAACAAAACTGTCCAAAATCCATCAACACTAAAAAAGATAAAAATGTAATTCTAAATAGCAGTAGCAGAGTCACAGGATAAAAAAGATGATTTATGTCTTCCCGATTCTAGTTACACACTCTATATTTAGAGAAATGATTAAAACTATAGGATTGGTGACGACAATCGGTGCGAATTTTTTGGTTCACTATTCTCCAAATAAGAGTGAAACGAGATGGTTTTATCCAAGAATTTTTGAAGTTGTTTATCCAACATATATTTTCATCAGAATTGGAAAAGTACTGTTTGTATTAGCTCTTAGAATCACGCATTCCATTTTGAGAAGGTTCCCAAACGAGAAGATCATCATTAGTTGTGATGAAATAATAATCAACCACCTCTTTGATATTATCAGGCAAGTCAAGACTTTTCACATTGATCATGTCCCTAATAGTGTAATTAGTGGGGGGAGGAGTGAAAGTATTGGTAATCATATAAATAAGGGGGGATCCAGTCCAGTTTTCCAACCAAAAGTTTAATCCATATTCCATACTGACAATACATCGGGAATTGACTAAAATGGTGGATAAAGTAGATTTGATAGAAGGTCAAATATAAGAAGTCATATAATGAAGCTTACTAGCCTTGAGATTATCAATAAAGAGAGTCTTAATAAAATCTGTTGAGTGAGATTTATTTTCTATAAGAGACCACGTGAGTCTAGCATAGAGAGATTCATTAAAAGTCTTAAGATTCTTAATGCCAATGCCTCCTTTCTCAATGGGTTTACAATAGGTAGACCATGGGACAATGAACAGTTTCCAATCAAGAGTACAATCACTCCAAATGAAGTTCCTTATAGCAATATTTAGATGCTTTAAGAAACACACATGCCATTTTTATATTATCATAGTGTAAACCATCTTCGAGATAATGGTGCATTTGACAAGATAGAATCTTCCAGACATTGAAATTTTTTTCCCTTCCATGAAGAAATTTCCCTATGAATTTGATCAAAAATTTGATGGAAGTATAAAGCTTTAGGTCAGCCCTAGAAGATGGGGACACCAAGATAAGTAAAGGGGAGGGAACAATCTTTTACACCTAATGTATCAATGATATAACTTTTTCAATTAAAGGGAAAGCTTTTTCCAAATTAGATAAATGATTTATTCCAATTGACACGTTGGCCACACAAATTTTCATAATTTTTAATAATAGATTTAAAGTTATTAATGTTTTTATTATCTCCCTAAAAGAATAAAATAACATCATCGACATAATGAAGATGAGATGCGGCATTTTAATTCCTAGAGGCAAGAATCAGTTTAATCTTTCCTTGATCAACAACAAGAGTAAGCAATCTGCTTAGATAATCCTCTGCAATGGATAAATGGATGGCAGAAAGAGGGTCACCTTGTCTAACACCCTTATTAGATTTAATATAACCTCTAGGAGAACCATTAACCAGAATAGAAATATGATTTGAGTTGAAAATAGTTTTAATTATATTGAGAAAAATTTCATTAAAACCAATGATATAAATCACTTTAAAGATAAAGTTCCAGTCAAAGGTTTCAAAAGATTAATTCATATCTAGGTTTATCGCAAAATTCCCTCATATAGATTTTCTATTCAACAAATTTTTGGATTAAAAGGAAAGAAAAATACAATCTTGTATAGATCTTCCTTTCATAAAACAAAACTGATTCCAGGTGACAATTCTGTTACAAATAGTAGAGATTATATGAGAAATAATCATAGTAATGATTTTAAATATTGAATTTAAAAGGGAAATGGGTATGAATAGATGTATTTCATCAGCATTTTCAACATTGGTAATAAGAGTAAGAAACTGAGAGTTTAAGCCACGAGGAAGAATACCTTTGTAAAAAAAATTTCTAACCAAACTATAGACATCATTTTGAATGACATCCCAATGGTTTTGATAAAAACCATTATTAAATCCACTAGGCTCAGGGACAATATCAAGGTAAAGACCAAAAATACTGTACTTGATTTCAAAATCAAGAGGAATATAGTTAAGTAAATGGTTATCCTCAATTGTAACCATGTTCGGAATGACATTAGGCAAAAGATCTTTGTTAATATTAGGACCATTGAAGGTGTTACAGAAATAAGAAACAAAATGATTTGAAATACCTTCATATGAGTCAATGGGGTTTCAATCCTCCCTTAAACATGATATGGGAATTTCATCTTTTCTAGTTCTTTGAAGGGAGTTGTAAAATTTGGTGTTTATATCTCCATAATTAAGCCATTTGGATTTAATTTTTTTTTTCATACCAACTTTGAAGTTGAGAAAAGAGATCAGTTTAGTAGAGATATTAATTTAATTTTAGATATCATGAGTGAATCTAGAGGTAAAGTTGTTATTTTGGAATAGAGAAAGTTCTTTTTCTATGTGTTTAATTTTTTTATCAATTGAATCAGATTTAATTTTACCCAAATTTTTTAGAATAAGTTTTAGATTCTTTAATTTTGTGGTGCAAGTAAAGGGATCATTGTGCATCCCCATGTTCTCCAAAGATTTGTTAATTAGAGAAAAAAATCTGGGTTAGAGGAAAAGTCCAAATTATACCTTAAAGGAAGATAGGGTCTTTTATGGGCTTGAGGGATACTGACCAAAATAGGATGGTGGTATGAAGTAAATTTAGGAAGATAGATACTCGAAATGTAATCCCAATTTTCAAGAGCTGCATCATTCGTAAAATCTATATCATGTTTACTAGATACAACCCTATTATAATGATGTCTAAACCAAGTGAATTTGGAATCTGTGAGATTCAATTCAATTTAATTGTTGTATTTTATGGAGGCTTTAAACTCCTTTAAAGAGTTGTTGGTGTAAGAGTGACCAAGTTTTCTTATTAGGTAATGAATGTAATTAAAGTCACCAACAAAAATCCAGGGGCCCAATATTTTGGTATTAAGATGGGAGAGTTCATTACAAAGGGGTCGTATATCATGATAATTATTTTTAGTATAAACCAAAGTATTGAAAATGTGAGTGTTATCCAAGAAATAGTCACATGTCAAAGATTGATCAGTAACAGTCAATATTTTCACAATTTGAAGAGATGTGTGAATGAAAATCCAGAGGGTTTCAACAGTAATATCATTGTTATAGGCGCCCAAGAAATAGAAAAAAATATTAATGAGGTGCATAAATCTAAGAGAAAATTTAACTTTCGGTTCACCAATAGCAAGTATTTTAGGGTGATGAACACTAATAATTATTTTTAAAACATTAAGGGTGTCAGGGTTTTCAATACCCTGATAGTTTCAAAATAAAATATGCTTTATGACATCTAAAATGTGCACAATTAGTCAAAAGGTAAGTTAAATAATGCACTAACCTTACACCATACTCAGCCTCAAGGAGAATGCTAGATGGTAGGCCAACATGGTTATAAAACCCATGTTCTAACCAAGCATAATCCATCTTCCGTAATTTGCACAGTTTATCCTATGTGTCCACACGGTCAAAATAAAAAATGCACCTTCCAAGAATCCCATGTTACAGCTTGCAAGGTTTCCTATAATAGTTTAATGGTTTCTACAAACCATGACCAAACTATGTAAATTTTTAAAAGCACAAGAAGCCATCTAAAAGTTTTCAAAACCTTCCAAAATTCACCAAAACACTTTAAATAGTTCAAAATTTTAATATATGAGTTACTTGAAACCAGGAGTTCTTTAGTATACATCATCGATAATCAGAATCAAAATAACTAATCAAATAAATAATGTTTTTTCTAAAATTAAATTCCCTACAACTTACAATTACATTAACATTTTAATAATTATATTAATAATTTTCATGTGATATTAATTATGATTAGCTTTAAATCATGCATATATTCAAAAAATAAACTGAATATTGGGTTTAGAAGTAGTCAAATATGATATTCATCCAATCACATGTCTTATCATTTTCAAATCTATAGAATTTTATAATTTATGTTAATAAAATATAAAATTAGAACTAATAGGGTTCTGAAATGACTTAACAAAAATTGAAACAGAATTCATAGAAAAATCATTATCATAAAAAATTATATTAAAAAAATATTCCGTTGTTTTTTTAAAAAAATTTGTAGAACCAAGATAAATTTATATTCTCTAATTAATTTCATATCAAATTAATTTGAAATCCAATTATAATATCATATTAAATAAAATTCAGTTAAATAAAAAATATCATTAAAATAAAATTTCAAAATGAATATATATTTTTCAATCCTTTTAATAAAAAATGTATGATTTAATTTACCATTAAAAAACTATTTTGAAAATAAATTACATAATTATATTATAAAATACATGTGGATCATGAAGAATGACCTTATAAAGTGTTTAGTAAACTAAAAACATTATTTATAAATTTATCGGTTTCAAAACAAAGAAATTAAAAAAGATAAACTTCATTAGAAATAGAACCATTTCAAAATAACTTATAAAATCATTTTGAAATAAATAATAACCTTTAAACACTATAAAATATGACAAAATTTTTCATCATTCAATTCCAGAAACATACACAAAAAAAATCAATAAAAACTATAACCTCTCCTTGATAATAGTATTCAGGTAAAATTGTAGCTTTATTACAAAAATATTTAATATATTTAATCAATTATATTTCTAAAAATACATTTATTTTAAATATCATTCTTATTATGAGGGAATTAAACAAATACACAAAATTATTTCTAGTAAATTGACCATGTTTATATTTTATAAAAATAATTTAATTAGCTTCATTCAAAGAATCAGTATATCATTTTCCACACATTGAAAAACAAATGGAGAATTTATAAAAATATTCAAAACATAATTTATAGTTTCAAAAATATAATGACAATTTCCAATTTCATTATTAATATGTGGCCCATTATTAGAATTCTATGAATTATGAATATAATGTGATGGATTAATACTCCCTGAAACAATTACATTATTATACTAAGGCTTTTCTTCTAAAAAATATAACCCATTAATGTTATCTTGAAAATTATCTGAAAAAATCCTTTTCCAAATAATCTTCAACAAAAATAAACAAAAAATGATTCTTCTAAAACTATAGTTTTTTATAATTATGATGAAAATAGTTAATTTTCTTATTTTTTAATAGAAAATTACACAACCACATGTAGAATAAATTTATCTATGTCACTAACAGTATTAAAAATAAAAAATTTAAACACAAAACCTTAAAATTACCAAAATTAGGGTTTTTTATCTTTAAACATTTTATAATGAGATATATTTAATTAAGTTCTAAATCAAGAACTGTTAAAAATTTTAAAATCTATATATACTAATTCAACCCAAAAATATGTAGGTATATATATTCATTTAACATAATTATACCCAATTCAAAAATAGTTCTATTTTCCCGTTCCTCATCAATAATTTGTAATGGTTTTCTATAATTAGAAAAATTATTCTAAAACCCATTTTTATCACAAATAATTTCAAAATATAAAATATGAAATTTACACATATTATCAATTATAATAGAATGTATAAAATAATTTTTTTTATTTTGAATGAATTTATTGAGCTAAATAAACATTGACATAGTCTCACTTTTATGAGAAGCAAATTAAATCCCAGTGTATCTATTTAAATCATTAACTATCATGAGAAAATATTTTTTACCTCATGTGGTAGAAATAAGAGTATGACTAAATAAATCTAATTAAATAAGTTGAAATGGTATATTATTTTTAAATATTTTAATAGATATAATAAAAAGTCTATACTAGTTCCATTAAAACAAGAATTAAAAATGAAATGTAAAGACCCGTAAAATTCAAGTAAATTTTTTTCTTAATTTTCTTTGGGATTTTACAAGAACGCAGTTTCAGACAGCACTTGATTCCGAGGCCCGATGTGCCCGGAATTTCTATCTGAATTTTAGCTCGGGTACGTTCAGTGAACGAACGTGCAAGAATTCCTATCATTTGAACCGGTGCTCGGAATCGAATTCCAAGGGCACCGATGGAACCGCATCGCCGGTAATTGCTTAGGAACGCTTAATCTGGAGTTTCATTTACACAAGAGAAGTTGATAAAAATTGTGGAAGTTAAAAATAAAAATTTAACAACAATTTTTATTTTTACTCTAAGTGTTTAATCCTTTGGATGGAAGTTGGGTAACTACCCAACCTCCCTTGGGAGGTTATGAGGGTGGTGGGGCCCACATGAACCCCACCCCTTCATATCCTCTAACCTCCTCAACTCCCATTAATTTTGTTAACATAAGTTTATTAACTTATGGAATTAATGAGGTGAGTTAATGTGGAATTCAAACACTTGAATTTCAATAGCATTGATGTGTTAATATGATAAGTTAAGAACTTATTTTATTGGGTTGGTGTTTAGTTGTTGGAGAGCCTTTGGAGAAAAAGCTAAGGAAGTCTTGAGTTCTTCATTCTCTTTGACGATGAACGCGAAGAACGAACGATCTCCGACGTGGAGCGCCGAGCCCTCGGAGACCGTCTTCCACGACACCGACCCACGACGCGACGTATTCTTCCACGAAGTTTTTATTCCGTGACGTCTCTTTTCGTGACGGTTTTCCGCGACGAAATCTCCGTCAACGTCTTCGAATCCTCGATTCGCGACGTCGATGTTCGTCATCTCTTTTATCAAGGTAGGGGTTTATTTTATTTAATTATTTTTGTTTGTCATTTCTAGTTTGTCGTTCTTCGTAGTTATACGACCAAATGATATCGAATAACGAGAGGGGGTCGGACCGCACAAACACGGCCGACCCTCCTCCTTTATCCTTGTTTGATTCTTTGTGGTTGGGACGGAATGGCGTGGTGCCGTCGCACCACACGGGATCGTACGACAAGTAAAGCGCGGCGCCGTCACGTTGCGCTGTGAAGTTGAATAAGGACGTGACGCCGTCGCGCCGCGTTGAAGAAAATCGAAGACACCGCAGCCGGAGCGGGGCCGCGGCGGAAGGGTGCGGTGCCGTCGCACCGTTCCGGACGAACCAAGCCACGACCGGTTACGGGCCGCGGCGGAGCAGGGTGACCGGCGGCCGTTTCCGGGCCGCCAGTGTCAGCAATGGAGGAAGGACCGGCCGTTGCCGGTCCTTGTTGGCAGAACCGGCCGGCCGGTGCGGGCCAGCCGGACAAAGGGGATCCGGGGGAATTAATTCCCTCGGCCGACCAGCACAAACGGCCCCCATAAATGGGGGGGGGGGGTTACACCCGGGGGCAGGCGCCCCCCTTCTGCCAAACGGCTCGGCCGTTGGCCGAGCCAGCGCACTGTGCCTAGGCCGGGCCGGGCCGCGCCCTAGCGGGCCAGACCCGGACCCGGTTCGGGTCGACCCCGGGGGTATCAGGCTGGGTCGGATCGGGCCCGAACCCCTTAATACCGAACCCTTTTTCGGTCGGACACCCATAACATGTGGTATGGGTCTCCGATCGATGCAAAGTCAGTTGAGATTCGATCCTTGGATCGAGACGGTCGTTTTGGTATATCGCACTCAAGGTTTCAGAATTCTTTGAGTTCGGCCGGGTTGGTTCGTACACGAAACCAACCGGGCCCTCGGAGCGAAAACGCTCATATCTTAAGCTCCGGACGTCCGAATGACGTGCCATCGACTTTGTTGGATTCCTCTTAGTGAGATGGAACTTTTGGCTTACTCCGCCCGAGGTTTGGATGCAGGTGGAGTATGGTTGGGTTGGTTTTGCCTTAGAAACCAACCAGGCCCCTGGAACGAAACTCTCAGACCGAGTGTCCGTTTGACGCGCCGTCTGCGACGTTGAGTTCCTGTTGACGATACAGAACTTTTGGATACATCAACTCTGGACTATGTGTCAGTTGATGTATCAGTCTCTCGGCTCATGGAGCGGACCCTCCCGAACGAGCTTGCTGTGTGCGGGAACCCTAGAGCTGACTGCGACTACTACTACGACGACAACTGTACAGAGATCCTTAGTGGATTTGACGGTGAAGACTACAACACTCAGCGATCCTACGTGGATCAGTGCTACCGATCATGTGTGGGTCCGATCCTGTGTGGGTCAGCGCTCAGCGGTTCTGTGTGAGCTAGCGCCTACAGATCCTGTGTGGGTCCGATCCTGTGTGGGTCTTTGCGGGGGTTAGTTACCTATCGATCCTTTGTGGGTCAGATCCTATGTGGGTCATTTCGGGGGTTAGTTACCTATAGATCCTTTGTGGGTTAGATCCTATGTGGGTCATTGCAGGGGTTAGTACCTATCGATCCTTTGTGGGTCCGACGACTTAGATGAATGAGTGGAAATATCTGATCATCTCTATCGTCATACGAAGATGTATACCTGTGTGAGCGGAATCCTGTTTTTCTTTCCTATGTGGATTGTGTTGTGCTATCCTGCGTGGATTTACGTTTTGCTTTCCTGTGTGTACTGGGGTGTACTTGGGCTCAGATGTTGGAGCCGAATGAGAATTGATGACTTAGGTATATGTATGGGCATATACCTAAGCAGTGTCGAATGTTACTACGTGATTGTATATTTCCTTTGTGGATTATCCTTTGTGGATTCTGGGAGACCTTCAGGGGTCTCGGGGTCCCTATTGAGTAGCTTATACTCACCCCTGCACGGTCTATGCCCGCAATACGTTGTGTTTGTTGCAGGCGACGGACAACGCTGATCGTGGTTGAGGATTGCGGAGCCGGACGGTACCTGGAGGTGGACCACTGGGCGGTACGTACTCAGAGCGGTCGGATGGACCCGAGGAGCAATGGAGGCTATCTGTACCCACCCTTCAGGTGGTATTTCCAGTGGATAGATCAACGTTGCAGCTTTACTTTTCAGTTCCTGTATTCCCTTCCAGTTGTACTTTAATTTCAGTTTGGGTTTGTATACTGGCCCACTTACTTTTCCGCACATACTTTTGTACTCAGTTTTACTTAGTGTTAACTTATACTGCTTGCTTGCTCTGTGGTGTTTCTTTACTTTACAAAGGCAATGTCTTCCCATTTTACCAGGATTTACACCTTGGTGCTTGACCTATGGAAGGCGGGCTTGGGGTAGTCACGGCACGGGCCCTGAGGACGGGTCGTGACAAATTGGTATCAGAGGAGTTCGGTTCTACCACAGAACATGGGACTCCGATCTTTTTCTATGTGAAGCAATAGTGTTTAGCGTATTGGGTGTAGTTATCATTCCTGGGAGTCCAGTGTTGGTTTAGCGACCGACGTATCCGTGCACCAGGTCCCTGACTTCTGATTTCAGACTTAATTCATGAAAACATTGATTGCATGTGTGTTTCAAGTTTTCTTCGTGATTACTTGTATCAGCTCACCAGATATACTGTTCTGACCGTGGTGCACCTGTTTTCTTTTCAGGATGGCCCCACGATGGCAGCCAGCTAGGGTTCCGAGAGTTGAGCGTGACGACAGCCCACCGAGCGACGAGGCCTCGGTGCAGGGCCCTTTGTCAGCAGTGGCACTGGAGGTAGCTCTACCCGCTGAGCCACCGATGCTTTCAGCACCACCCGCTGACGATGCACGTCGCCTCAGTGCACTGCATGAGTTCCAGCGCCAGCGACCGCCCAGGTTCCATGGGGAGACGGACCCCCAGGCAGCCGAGGACTGGCTGGAGGCACTGGTACAAGTTTTTCGGTTAGTGAGGACACCAGCAGACCTCATGGTGATCCTCGCAGCGAGCCTACTACACGCGGCAGCGGGCCGATGGTGGAGCTTGATGCTCCAGGTGCATGACGAGGCATCTCTCCTCTGGACGTACTTTGAGAGCCTCTTCCGCTCAGAGTTCTTCCCAGCCACCCTCCATGTGGTGCGCATCCAGGAGGCTCTTCAGCTGTGGCAGGGCAGCTTGACGGTCGCCCAGTACTCGGCGAGATTTACCGATCTCTCGCGCTACTCGACAGACATGGTACGAGACCCATTATTCTCGGCCCAGACCTCTGAGCAGGGATTGAGACATGAGATCAGGGCATCGCTGATCTCCCATAGCATTCCGACCCAGGAAGGAATACTGGAGAAAGCCCTTTTGATCGAGAGATTCTTGTTGAGCCTTCTTCAGCAGCGAGACCTACCGCAGGGCGGCAGGTAGCAGAGTCTTCTGCAGCAGGCAGTCGATGGATGACTCATGGGTCCAGGCATACCAGACCCTTAGGCAGACGAACTCAGGACACTGGCTCAGCAGTTCGGAGCATACAGCGCGGAGCCAGTCTTTCGAGAGGTAGGCAGTGCTACTCATGCGGCGGGCAGCGCCACATGGCTTGTGACTGCCCGACCCTCCATGTAGAAAAGCAGTAGAGGGTTGAGGAACCACCTAGGTAGAGGCAGAGGTTCGATCGTGGCGGTCCGCAGGGAGCAGGCGGACGAGGTAGAGGAGCTGGCCGAGCAGCAGGTGGTGGACGACACTTTGAGGCTCTACCACCACCACCACCAGGAGGTCCACCCCCGACCTCAGGGGAGAGCACAGCTTCAGGTAGCTGAAGCTTACGATCATGAATCTCCAGAAGCAGGTGAAAAAGTGTCGGTCTAGCTCTAGGCATATAGGCCTTTGCCTAATATGCCTCTATCTTCATTGTTTGTGTTTCCTTGTGTCCTTGTACTTTGAGTTGAAGTAATAAAAGACGCTTGCAATAGTGACGTTTTCTTTCTTGTCTTTTGTTTGTTAATACTAAGAGGTGCCGGTTAAAAATGGTTGACTTGACCCTCACTTGCGAGATTCTTACTGGAGGAGACCCAGTGACCACACACTAATTCCAATAGTGTGACTCAACCCTTAGAGGCGAGAGTAAGAGTTTCATCTCTTGGTAGCAGCGTCGAGGCCTTACAACGTCATCCATGACATGAATTAACTAATCATGACAGGATTCACTGTATTAGGCAAGGAACGTGGTTCATCTAGGGGATGATACCAGATTTCCCTTTTCAGCAAAGGAGAAATCTTTGCAGCTTTGCAGAACGTTAAGGAGGAAGGGGCAACCCTTCGTGTGGTCAGACAGATGTCAGCAGAGCTTCCAAGAACTGAGACAGAGATTGACCAGCGCCCCTCTCTTGAGGTTTCCAGAGGAGGGAGTAGGGTACATAGTTTATTGCGATGCATCAGGGACCGGACTTGGATGTGTCCTGATGTAGGAGCGGGCAGTGATCGCCTATGGATCACGTCAGTTGAGGTCGCATGAGCAGAACTATGCTACCCATGACTTGGAGTTATCAGCAGTGGTCTTCGCTCTGAAGACATGGCAACACTACCTGATGGGCGAGCGCTTTATAGTATTTTCTGACCATCAGAGTCTCAGGTACATCTTCTCTCAGAAGGAACTGAACCTGAGACAACGGTGATGGCTCTAGTTCCTCCAGGACTATGACTTTGAGATAGTCTATACTCCAGGAAAGGGGAACGTGGTAGTCTATGATCTCACCAGAAGGATGGGCATTCAACTACTTGGGGAGGCGACAGAGCAGCTAGCCTCTTTGCAGATATCCTTCGTGGATAGAGATGGAGAATCCTTCCTTCAGTCTCTCACAGTCACCCCTCCACTACTACAGCGGGTCAGAGTGGCACAGCGTGGGGACACTAACTGTGAGACGCGGAGTGCACAGATATCCTCAGGTCAGGCACCTGATGGTTTCTCCTTTGGATTAGAGAACGATGTCCTTTTCAGAGGACGTACCTTAGTACCAGTTGCTTTACGGGAGGATGTGCTGAGAGAGTTTCACACTTCTCCTTTGGAGGTACATCCTGTAGTGGCGAAGATGTACCAGGATCTCAGATGATAGCACTGGTGGCCGGGCATGAAGAAGGTTGTGGCAGAGTTCGTTTCTCGATGCCTCACCTGCCAGCAGGTGAAGGCAGAGCACCAGGTACCAGCAGGCTTGGTACAACCCTTGGAGGTCCCGGAGTGGAAGTGAGACGGGATATATATGGACTTCGTGACTGGACTTCCACGCACATCCAGAGGTCACGACTCCATTTGGGTGATTGTTGACTGACTCACCATGTCCGCTCACTTCTTACCTATCAGAGACCAGAGCTCAATGGAGAGCTTGGGACGTCTCTATGTTCAATACATTGTACGGCTTCACGGTGTTCCATCATCTATCGTCTCCGATCGAGATGCTTGCTTTACTTCCGGGCTTTGGAAGGGGTTGCAGGAGGCATTCGGGACGCAGCTACATCTGAGCACCGCCTTTGACCCTCTGACGGATGGTCAGATGGAGAGGACCATTCAGACTCTCAAGGACATGCTCCGCGCATGTGTCCTCAACTTTGGTCACAGCTGGGAGGACCACCTACCCTTGGTGGAGTTTGCATACAACAACAGCTACCACTCAACCATCGGGATGGCACCATATAAGGCGTTGTATGGCCGACCTTGCATATCTCTTTTATGCTGGACAGACCCTAGGGAGTCAGCACTTGTGGGACCAGAGATGGTCCAGGAAACGACGGAGAAGGTCCAGGTCATCCAGGAGCGAATGAGGACAGCTCAGAGCCATAAAAATTCTTATGCTGACAGGAGGCGGAGGCCACTAGAGTTCGAGGATGGCGACCACATCTTCTTGCGTGTCTCACCTCGACATGGATTACGGAGATCTGGACGAGGCGGAAAGTTGTCTCCATGCTTCACCGGACCATTCCAGGTCCTCACCAGGATTGGAGAGGTATCTTATCACCTGCCTCCCACCTCAGTTGCACCGGGTGCACGACGTCTTCCACGTATCACAGCTGAGGAGATACGTGCACGACCTGACGCATATCATTGACCATGGGGAGCTTGACATTGATGATGGGGAGACTTTTGCGGAGGTCCTAGTGTAGATCGAGGTTCTAGAGGATCGGGTCCTACGTAGACGGTCGATTCCTCTAGTGCACATCATATGGCAGCACAGGAACCTTCAGGAGAGCACTTGGGAGCGGGAGGGTCAGATGTGTGCTCAATACCCACATTTGTTTCCCTAGTTTTCGATGTATCTTTACGGGGACGTAAATCCCTGAGGTGGGAGTAATGTAAAGACCCGTAAAATTTAAGGAATTTTTTTTCTTAATTTTCTTTGGGATTTTACAAGAACGCAGTTTCAGACGACACTTGATTCCGAGGCCCGATGTGCCTGGAATTTCTATCCGAAGTTTAGCTCGGGTACGTTCAGTGAAAGAACGAGCGGGAATTCCTATCTTTTGAACTGTTGCTCGGAATAGAATTCCAAGGGCACCGATGGAACCACAGCGCTGGTAATTGCTTAGGAACGCTTAATCCAGAGTTGTGTTTACACGAGAGAAGTTGATAAAAATTGTGGAAGTTAGAAATAAAAATTTAACAACAATTTTTATTTTTACTCTAAGTGTTTAATCCTTTGGATGGAAGTTGGGTAACTACCCAACCTCCCTTGGGAGGTTATGAGGGTGGTGGGTCCCACATTAACCCCACCACTTCATATCCTCTAACCTCCTCAACTCCCATTAATTTTGTTAACTTAAGTTTATTAAATTATGGAATTAATGAGGTGAGTTAATGTTGAATTCAAACACTTGAATTTCAAAAGCCTTGATGTGTTAATAAGATAAGTTAAGAACTTATTTTATTGGGTTGGTGTTTAGTTTTTTGAGAACCTTTGGAGAAAAAGCTAAGGAAGTCTTGATTTCTTCATTCTCTTTGACGAAGAACGCGAAGAATGAATGATCTCTGACGTGGAGCGCCGAGCCCTCGGAGATCGTCTTCCATGACACCGACCCGCGACGCGACATCTTCTTCCACGACGTTTTTCTTCCACGACGTCTCTTTTCACGACGGTTTTCCACGACGAAATCTCCGTCAACGTCTTCGAATCCTCGCTTCGCTATGCCGACGTTCGTCATCTCTTTTATCAAGGTAGGGGTTTATTTTATTTAATTATTTTCGTTTGTCATTTCTAGTTTGTCGTTCTTCGTAGTTATACGACCAAATGATATCGAATAACTAGAGGGTACCAAACCACACAAACACGGCCGACCCTCCTCCTTTATCCTTGTTTGATTCTTTGTGGTTGGGATGGAATGGCGTGGTGCCGTCGCACCACGCGGGATCGTACGACAAGTAAAGTGCGGCGCCGTCGCGCTGCGCCGTGAAGTTGAACAAGGATGCGACGCTGTCGTGCCGCGTCGAAGAAAATCAAAGACACCGCAGCCGGAGCGGGGCCGCGGCAGAAGGGAGAGGTGCTGTCACACCGCGCCGGATGAACCAAGTCGCGGCCGGTTCCGGGCCGCTGCGGAGCAGGGTGACCGGCGGCCGGTTTCGGGCCGCCGGTGCCGGCAAAGGAGGAAGGACCGGCCGTCGCTGGTCCTTGTTGGCAGAACCGGTCCGCCGGTGTGGGCCGGTCGGACAAAGGGGAGCCGGGGGAATTAATTCCCCTAGCCGGCCAGCACAAACGGCCCCCATAAATGGGGGGTGGGGGCGCGGTTACACCAGGGGGGCAGGCTCCCCCCCCCCCTCTGCCAAACGGCTCGGCCGTTGGCCGAGCCAGCGCGCTGGACGCGCTGTGCCCATACCGGGCCGGGCCATGCCCTAGCGGGCCGGACCTGGACCCGGTTCGGGTCGACTCTGGGGGTATCGGGCCGGGTCGGACCGGGACCGAACCCCTTAATACCGAACCCTTTTTCGGTCGGACACCCATAACATGTGATACGGGTCTCCGATCGACGCACAGTCAGTTGCGATGCGATCCTTGGATCGAGATAGTCGTTTCATAATATCGCACACAAGGTTTCGGAATACCTTGAGTTCGGCCGGGTTGGTTTGTACACGAAACCAACCAGGCCCTCGGAGCAGAAACGCTCATATCTTAAGCTCCGGACGTCCTAATGACGTGATTTAGACTTTGTTGTATTCCTCTTAGTGAGACAGAACTTTTGGATTACTCCACCCGATGTTTGGACGCAGGTGGAGTACGGTCGGGTTGGTTTTGCCTTAGAAACCAACCCGGCCCCTGGAACGAAAAAGCCAATAACTCTCAGACCGGGCGTCCGATTGACGTGCCGTCTGTGATGTTGAGTTCCTGTTGGCGAAACGAAACTTTTGGATACATAAAATCTGGACTATGTGTTAGTTGATGTATCAGCCTCTCGGCTCGTGGAGCGGACCCTCTCGAACGAGCTTGCTTTGTGCGGGAACCCTAGAGCTGGCTGCGACTGCTACTACGACGACGACTATACAAAGATCCTCAGTGGATTCGACGGTGACGACTACAGCACTCAACGATCCTATGTGGATCAGTGCAACCGATCCTGTGTGGGTCTGATCCTGTGTGGGTCAGCGCTCAACGGTTCTGTGTGAGCCAGCACCTACAGATCCTGTGTGGGTCCGATCTTGTGTGGGTCTTTGCAGGGGTTAGTTACCTATCGATCCTTTGTGGGTCAGATCCTATGTGGTTCATTGCAGGGGTTAGTTACCTATCGATCCTTTGTGGGTTAGATCCTATGTGGGTCATTGCGGGGGTCAGTACCTATCGATCCTTTGTGGGTTCGATGGATTAGATGAATCAGTGGAAATATCTGATCATCTCTATCGTCATACGAAGATGTATACCTGTGTGAGCTGAGTCCTTTTTTTCTTTCCAATGTGGATTGTGTTGTGCTATCCTGTGTGGATTTACGTTTTTCTTTCCTGTGTGGACTGGGTTGTACTTGGGATTAGATGTTGGAGCCGAACGAGAATTGATGACTTAGGTATATGTATGGTCATATACCTAAGAAGTGTTGAATGTTACTTTGTGATTGTATCTTTCCTTTGTGGATTATCCTTTGTGGATTCTGGGAGACCTTCGGGGGTCTCAGGGTCACAACTGAGTAGCTTATACTCACCCCTGCACGGGCTATGCCCGCACTACGTTGTGTTGGTTGCAGACGACGGACATCGCTGATCGTGGTTGAGCCTTGTGGAGCCGGACGGTACCTAGAGGTGGACCACTAGGCGGGACGTACTCGGAGCGGTCGGCTGGACCCGAGGAGCAGTGGAGGCTATCTGTAACCACCCTTCAGGTGGGATTTCCAGTGGATAGCTCGATGTTGCAGCTTTACTTTTCAGTTCCTGTATTCCCTTCCAGATGTACTTTACTTTCAGTTTGGGTTTGTATACTGGCCCACTTACTTTTCCGCACATACTGTTGTACTCAGTTTTACTTAGTGTTTACTTCTACTACTTTCTTTCTCTATGGTTTTTGTTTACTTTACAAAGGCAATACCTTCCTATTTTACCGGTATTTACGCCTTGGTGCTAGTCGCCAGCCCCTGGCATATGGAAGGCGGGCTTGGGGTAGTCACGGCACGAGCCCCGAGGACGGGTCGTGACATGAAATTATTACTAATGTTAGAATTAAGTTATTCATGCACATTTCCTTTTTTTGATAGTGTATAGAAGAATAGAATGTTCCATTTCCATTCCTCTAATGTAAAAAAGTTATAAAATATTTCTCTAGAATTGAGAAAAATAAAATTACGATTAGTTAAATAAAAAAATAAATAGTATATATATATATTATTTCATGTTAGAAGAAAATTAAAATGATTAACTTTTTAAAGAATGACATTTCATGTCTTAAAATTTAAGCATAAATGTGAAATAATAAAAAAGTTATGTTTTAAACCTCCATCTTGTAATACATCATAAATAGAAATTATAATAGATATACATACTTCACTAAATTCTTAAACCTTTGCATTTAATTTTTCACCAAATTCCATAGATCCACCATCACATTAAATGTAACAGAAAACAATGATGGAACTCTAGTCATGTGTTTGAAGATGCTATTTTTCATGTTCCATGTTTCTTTTGAAATTATAATAATTGTTTACTAATATTATTAATTATGTAAAAAATAACTTTGTTACCCATGCTGTATGGGGTCCAATGTGGTTTAAAAAAGAATTTTTAGGTTTCTATATTATTTTTAGACAACAATTGATGGGTAATATAGAAGATAAGTTCAAGAATTTATTTGAGTATAACCTAAAGGAAAAGGAAATCTCAAAGAGCATTCATTTTCATAATGAATATTTAGACCACATCTAAAGCATGTAAAAATCGATTCCCTTAAGAAATAATTTTACCATACATCATTTTGACTTGAAGAAAAGTAGAAAATATTTCATTCAAAAATACAGTTTCATTATTTATATGATTATTTAAAGTTTGATAAAACTCAAAATCAATATTTTTTTATTATGTATAAGAATATTTGTTTTTAATGACTTCATTCTAATGGCATATTTCGTACTTTTTTAATAATCTATTTAATTTTTTAATAAAAAATTAAACAAACCTATAACTTCTAAAATATTTTTTTTTCATAATGTTTAATTAATTCATTCATATTAATATTTTTATATTTAGAATAAAACTAACAGAAAAAAATTATATATACTGACCACATTCAAATAGCCCTATGAATTCATTTTTTACTTTTTTCACATCCAATTTCATCACATGAATGATATTATTAAATGAAACATCATTTTGTTGCTAATAATATTTAATCATCTGTCATATATTTATCATCTTTTTATTATTTCTTTATTTTTATATAATTATCCTTTATGTGTCCCTTCTTCCTTCACTCATGAAACATAAATTTATAACCCTCATCCTAGAGAGGGTTAACTTTTTTTTGGACATGCTTATGATTATATTTCATAAATTTATTCTTTAATTGAAATCTCTTTTGAATATTTTAAAAAAAATCTTGAATTTTATCTTTATTTATTTCTATCCAATCATTAAGAATTAGAAGAGTTATTAGAAGCATTCCAGTTTGATTAAAATTCAACCCCTTTCATCATTAAAAAATCACCTTCACTAATGCAATTCATATAGAGTTCTTATTATTGTAATGAACCAATGATTTTAATCCATATATGTTAAATAAATTTTTATTAATTATTATACTGATACACTTTTCATATACCACATCCTTAGTAGTGATCTCAGTACTCATTTTTTATGCATATGATTCTCAAAAAAACATCTAAATGAATTCATTACATTCACAATGTTTATGTATCAGTGTAAAATTTTGTTTAATAGTTCATCTTCAACAGTCTTGATGTCTTGATACTTAGTCTAAATCATTTAGAGCTTAGTTCTTTTTTCAACATATCCAATCCATGGAGATTAAATTGATGAATTTTCCAACTTATATGATCTATATTACACATAGAACCATGACTAAATTCATTTATCTTAATAAAAAAATATAAAATATACATAATTCATTAATTAATGATATACATAGGAGGATCAATTATAGTAATGGATTCATGAACATTATCATGTAACTTATATGGTTTTAATATTGTAGTCTATTATTCAATTCCTTATTACTTTAGGTATGCCCCTATTCTAAATTTCCAATAGCCATAATGGTTTCCATAAAATATGGTGGATTATACAGATCCATCAATTGATTACACTCATTCATACATTATTATAAATATATTTCCCCTTTTATTATGAGGTTTATTATATTAAGGTTATCATGATAAAATATAAAAAACAAATTTAATCTATTAGTAACATGGCCCAGGGTTTGATACCAAGTGTTAGGTCTGAAAAGTTGATGATATATGCTAAAGAGAGGGTTTAATAGAACGAATTAAAATTTTGAAAAAAATGATAAAATATCATTATCATATAATAAGGTTGATAATATGAAACAAAATTAACAAATGAACAAGTTTAATTTTATAGTATTCCAATCCAAAGAGGGAATTTGTCAACTCTTATTCCTCTATACTCAATGAGAGACCCATTATTCACTACTAGATTTTTTAACTTGAATAATTACCCAATTACAAATTAATTATTATAGTGGAAGTATAACAACGACAAACTAATTCTATATAAGGAGTCACAAACCATTATAATTACTAAATTTATATACACGTGACAACAACTTAAAAAGTCATAACATTGATATTCATGTGTCAAAACCATAAGAGGGAGACTTATTTTTGGTGAAATGTATAAATAAAAGGATTAATCGTAGTCGAGGGAGATAAAAACAAATAATATATACTAATAGAGTAACCGAAAGAGAATATTATGTTGAAATGCGATGAAAATACATTGGTTTATTGAGTAATGTTGTAACATCCCCAACCTAGAATCACTAAATATAGTTCCTTAATATGGGTCATCACATGACCTTTGACGAGCCTACTCATATGTGACAGACTTCTGACTAGTAACATGGTTCTAAAGTCCATCAAGGGGATACTATTATTTTTTACCAGAGTAAACTAGGTTCAGAAATGATATAAACAAATAAAACAACCAGTAGAGATAATAACCGAGCAACATACATCAAATGGAGAACAAGTCCCTAAATGAAATATTCTATAACAATATGATGTATACACTATATTTCAGACAAACGTACAAATATAATACTAAAAAAACTACATTGATATCCGAAACATGGAACTCAATCCCAACCCAGTCCAAAAATGCCATACTGTAAACCCTCAACCCCTATAATGAACCTATTTTAGGTCCCTATAATGAAACTATAATAGAAATAAGAAGTGTCTTCTTGTGTACCCATGTTCATCTATAGCCTGATAAGGGTGTGATAACTACTTATTAGTCCCCCACCAATGATGTATAACATAATACTTAGACTATACAATAGTGTGTGCTCATAAATAGTGGTGTGATAAATAATATAAAACAAATTATACAAGATTTTCTTTTAAAAGAATTTATAAATTCACAATCACAGCCTTTAAAAAAATTCATATATTTATCATGTATGTTTTCCAACCATTTTTTCATGAATCAAATCTTTTACTAACATTATAAATCTTATATATCTTAGTGCATCATTAAAAGAAATCATTTCAGTTGTTATGATGTCCCTAGTTATTAAATCACAGGGAATCTATCCATGAATCCTTCTGGGATCTAGAAAACCATGTACGTCTATACCAATCAATGTATGAACTACCATGACCATACCCCATGGGATATGAAATGAAATTCACATCTCCTACGTAATCTTAGATATGGAACTCCATGATCAAATTCCATGAGTTCATGACCACCATTTCCATTTCTCGAATAAATGATGATATGTGTGACCACGACTAGAGCACTTGGGTTCTAGAATTGCATGCCCATTCCCTAAAAAAATAATATATATGGACCGCCATGACCATACCCAATCAGTTAAAAATTCCATGATTATTCTTTAATAATATGCATATCATTTATCAATTATCAATAGAAAAACCCATTTTTCATTTATCATGGTACTAATTTAACTTCAAACCAACAAGTCATAAGTTCCCCAAATTCCCTTTTAAAATTTCATAACCCCATTTATACACATTATAAACTTCCCAAAAATATAACACTATCAAAAAGATTCAAAACACTCATTCAACAAGGGCCTTGATATTTAATGTAAAAAATTATCCCATGGACAAAAATTAAATTTTTGTAATAAAAATATCTCATTTGGTAATTTCCCACGCTTAATCCACAAAAAAATTAAATACCATTTTACATCCAAAAGAACACCTTTATCAAACTCTTTATGTTAACACCTCTGTTCGAAAATATTAACCAACTCAAAACAGTATTCCTTTCCTTAAATACACTACTAGACCGAAGCCATAGAATTAACAGTCAACTATTTCAAAATAAATTTTTATGCTCATCCAATTTCTTTTTAAGAAATTTAGATATTCTATTTTTTAATCATCATACATTAATTAACCATTGCATCTGGTTCAATTTCATAGTTATCACATTCAATATTTTACCAATTCATTTAAACATTTTAAAAGTTTTGGAAAGCCCCATGGATAACCCTATATTAGGTGTCAAATCATGAACGGACCCTATAGGGTATGTGAAGGGTCTCACACCTCAAATTTAATCCTAATTTACTTTCCTTATCAAATTCAGGAAAATGAATCACGTAAAAATATTTTAACTACTTAAAAATATATTTACCATTATGTATATGGGAAAAATATTGAAGATCACATACCAAATTCTCGAAGGATATTACCATCCCAAAACACATATATTTATCTAAACACAACAAACCTCTACCACAATAATGATGAAGAATATGGAAAAATGGATTAGGGATTTAGAAAGAGATAAACCCACACACCAAACCTCTTATAAAAGTGGATGTAAACCATGTCAGAGACTTACCAAGAGCTTTTATTCTCCCTAAATGACACTACAAACACACATGAATCCAAGGAAAGTCACTATGGATAAAGGGATAACTATTAGTTCATCAACAATAATTTATTCAGTCAAATGGGGGAGAAATTTCTGGGAGAAATAAATAGAATAGATAGGTAAAACAGAAATTTACACTTTTTAGGGGCCAAAACATTTGGCCTCCTAGATTTTCAAACTATATGAAAAATAACGAGGATTATTTTATCTATGGGGACAAGAAACACATTCTTATAGAAGAACCTCCACAATTTAGAAAATTATGTTGAGCCCATGTGCCAACCTATACCCTATATGAGTCTTGGCCATATGGTTTCCCAACGATAGAAAAAAGTTTTGTAATAATAGTGCTCCAATCACGAGATGAACACCATTTGGCCTTTTTTATTCTTAATTATTATCATGAAACCCAATGACACCCTCGAGACCCATATCAATCTCGGAAACATTACATCAAAAAAAATTAAACAAAGTCTTCTTTTATCTTAGGGATGGTATCATGAATCCTCCCCACCATAAAACAACTCATCCTTGATATGCATCACCCAATATCACCATGATTATATGTAAGCCATTCAAGCCACCCAATAATCATATCAATATCACTATTTCTATCTTTCCTATAAACATGTCCATCCTAGCATCACAATTAAACCAAATAAACATCTCCACCAGTAGGAATTTTACCCTATGATCCACAGTGTAAGCTCGATGATTCTAAAAGGATGCATCAATATCGAAATTAACAACATAAATTATATAAAGAGACTATCAAAATATTCATCACACAAAGGATTGGGATATTAACAAACCACTTCCTATGACTGAGGTTAATTTTAAAATCAATGCACATTAGCCTCATTCCACACCTAGAAATTTAAAACAGAACTAAAGAACACACTCATATCACGCTTTCAACCATTCACAACCCAATCGAAAACCTGTTTCCAAAACCAGCCACCAAAGTGTCTTCCACAAGCTCATTCAACCCAAAAAAATTCATCACATCAATAACTAGCTACAACCCTCTATATTTCTTTCCACCACATGATTTAAGTCAAAAAAAAAACAATTTCCCATGGGTAGGCACTTATAACAATGGAAAAAACCACTTTAACGTCCACTTAAACTCCACATTTTACCCAACGCATTTTGAAAACACTATGTCAAAACAAAAAAAAAGAGGCCGCCACCCAACATAAACATCAATACATTCTAGAAAAACAACATGGAAAAGGACACACCTATTTTGTTCATACAAAATATAAGGAAAAAATGATTCCCTAATGGACTAATTCCTCAATTGGACTACAATTTCCATCTCAAAAGTCAAATGGTGGTGGATCCAAAAATACCATGAAAACTTCATTTATTATACATATTCATACAATTTCTAGATAAATCACCATTTTGACTCCCAATATATAGTTTTGAAATTTGACCATTTAGTTGGCCTTGAAGTCTATCGACACAGAGGTATTTGAAGATCATCTAAATAATTACCAGATTAGATGCTTTAATCCTAATGTGGTTCTGGAAATGATACTCAATTTCCCATTAAACACCATTGTGTCTTAGTTCACTATCAATACCCCAAACATGAGAACCACTTATCACACTCAAAACTATATTGATTCCAAAGAAAAATTATGTCTTAAATAACCACTATATCTAAGGCCTAACTGGCCTTCCGGAGGAACCCAAACATGCACCTCATTGGTTTATTCTTGATGTCTTAATGTCAACCCATAAAACCCATGGTCTTATTAACGTACCCAAGACTGAAATTCCACTCCCCACCTTAGAAAAATCAGTGTTGTCTCTTTCTTTGATCCATTTACTAATACCCTAGATCATGCTTCAATCACAAGATAAACCATAAAACATGGACATGGATGACTATAATTTTCCTAGGAATACAGAAAACACCCACAAATACTCAATCCCAGCTCCAAATAATACAACCCATCACATATTTTAATTTCTAGTCCATCCCATTTAATACAACAACAATGGTCTGTGGTGGGACCCCACCATCCTGGTCAACATATATCACTCCACGAGTGTGACTCCAAAGTGTCCCCATGTCCCAAAAATTAAAATTATCATCTATATTTCTAGAAAAATATATCTTAGTGTACCTAAGATGACGTTTTTATATTTTCATGATATTCAAAAGCTAATGTTTTGATATAAAGTCCTCGACAAACCCAACAAAATATTCTCGATTTTGTTTACAAAAAACAATACGATCTTATCCTCATCCTATTATTCAGTCATGTAGCCATGTAAAATGACATCTTGTCTTACTTGTATGTTCCTATAATCAATAACTCATCAAAACAATAAAGTTAAAACAAATTTCTATGAAAAAACATGGAATCCAAATCCTTAGACTCAATGGTTAAAAAAATAAGAGAGAATTTTAATTTCCATCCTACATAGATAACCATTTCCCTTAGACCATTATCAATGGACTTGAGGAATTATCATTGTTATCATAATATGACCCAAACATTCATATAAATTGACCCAAACATGGGACCACCACATTTCATGGGGTGCCACATTAATATCAAAATAATCCATCCTTGGATTAACACTAATTTAACACCGAACAATCCCTAACATTTATAATTTAAACACATGAACAATTTATTTTCTTTCAAATCCAAACTTATAGCCAACAAAAAGCACTCATGTTTTATTCCTAATAAGAAGATCATGATGTATCCATGAAATTTTACAAAACATGATGTAACCTATTATGCATTGATTCTAATCGTGATCAATAAACCAATGATTTGATTCCTAGGCCACATATGACATTGCTATATACTCCCTTATGGGTACTTCCATTCTAAAAAATTATTTATGACCCCAAATTGATCCAAAAATTGATACTAAAGAATTTTCATATCATCCCTTTGGTCAAACCCCCACTGGACATAACTCTACCATTACCTCTTCCAAGGGCTACGACTATCCATTTTCCAACACAAATAAATGATCCAAAAATCTAATTGACATGTCCCCATGGTTATCCTCGTTGGTAAAATGGTATCATCTCCCTGTACTGGAGACACAACCCATCAATGTCGCAACAAGGTCACCCCTTTAACCAAAAAAGGCCAAATGAGCCTCACGACTCATAACCGAGATATCAAACTAAGAAAATCTCAGTTCCAAGAACACACATACACAAGATCTAATCCCAACACTTGGGTTAGACATTTCAAACATCCCATTATCTCATCACTACCAATTTATCATTAATTAATTTCACCATTTCAAATACCCAAGAATTCGCATTTCAAAACATCCAATTTCCAAAACTCAATAATTTACATTTTTTGTAACCATATTATTACTGACCAATTTAAAAATAAAAACTAAACATTACTAAATTTCATTTTTCATAACGTTTACATCATCCCCATTTTCATCCATATTTCATATTTTTAAATTTGGTATCATAAATGAATCATTGGAATCATACGAATAACGTATAATGATTATATGCCTAACATGATGCACAAAACCACACACCCACTCTTTCTATACAAGTAAAATGGAAAATATATTATAAATAAGAAACATTATATCCAAATTCACCACATAGGATTAAATTTCAATCAACTGTAAAAGAAAAAAACCGAACTTCAATTACCACACCTGGAAAAATGGATTATCCTGAATTCATGGGGCTATTGAAACCAATGCACAATCTTAATACGAATAAAAAAATGATCCTATTACCATGTATACCATGCCCCAAATAACATTAAAAAATAAATATACTGATACTACTTTGTAACATCGTTATCCAAGTGGCCGCTGAATCTGGTACCCTGAGACGGATCATCACATGACCTAAAGAATTAATCCCTATATGATAGAGTCTTCTGAATAACATCGTTGGTCTAAATT
The DNA here is from genome assembly GCA_963277665.1 of Viscum album. Lineage (NCBI taxonomy): Eukaryota > Viridiplantae > Streptophyta > Magnoliopsida > Santalales > Viscaceae > Viscum > Viscum album. The sequence goes on from OY728153.1 coordinate 915,081,728, forward strand.
ACAGAATGGGGAGATCAAACCCATTATTTGTAGTAAAGTATTATAAAAATTAATATCAACAAAAAAATTTCCAATAGACAGAATAATCAGACAATATAAAACCAATGACATACATATCGTCATGCAACACATTCAATAACAATATGATGTGTATAAAACATGCCTTATGGTGACCAAAATAAAATAATAAAACCAAAATACTAAAATATCCTGAACATAGACCCAAGTAAATTCCCAATCCTTACACACCATAATCCTACCCCTTAACCCATGCAATGAACTAGAACCAAGTCCCTTTCATGAACCCATAATAGACATAAGAAGTGCCTTCTAGGGTACCCAAGTGCCATGGCATCTCAGGAAGGGTCTGTGTAAAAATCAGTGGGACACAACCAAAAGTGTCAAATGAAACATGTTGATAATAAAATAGTGCATGTAGATAAGTAGAGGTGTGTTAAATAATAACAAATATTAGAAACATGTTTCTATATTAAAGAAATTATTAATTTTCTATTACAACCTTTAAATAATTTCAAATCATTATCATGTATGTTTAAAAAAAATTTATTCTAAAATTGAATTATTTTACTCATATCATAAATCCAATATATCCTAGATCATGAATATGGTCTATCCTAAGATTTCTCAAGATTTTCTTGGAATAAAAAACCCAGAAGATCAGTCTATGAATCACTCCAAGAACAAGAACACTATATCCGACCATCCCAACCTAAATACAGATTCCCATGATCATACCCCTTGGGTTCAACAAATACATGTCCATTCACCAAATAAACCTATATATGGACCTCAATGACCATACCCCTAGGGTTTAGGGACACCATGTATATTCCCTGAATAAACCAAAATATGAACAATCATGACCATACCTCTTCGGTTCATGAACACCATGTCTATTCCCCGAATAAACCTTGATATAGACCACCATGACAATACCCCTTGGGTTCATAAATGCCATATCCATTCCCAAAATAAAATTATATCATTCATGGAAATTAAATAGACTTATCCATTTATCATTTAATATATCACAAATAGACCATCAAACCCACAAATCATAATAGGAACAAAACCTTCTATCAAAATTTCATCACACCATTGTATACACTTTCAATAATTTAAAAAACTATTTACATTAACAAACATTTATAAAGCCACAATTAAATAATGGACATTCACATTAACATAAAAAAACCCCCCACGTACAATCATTCATTCATTTCATTAAAAGCGATCACCATAGAATTTCACAACATTAATCCACACACACCAAATTAAATACCTTTAAAAATACCAAAGAAACCCTTTTTCAAATAGTTAGAGATTAAAACATATTTTCTAAATTTTTATCCAAAATCAAAATATTATTTCATTCCCCAATGTCACAACAATACCAATTTCCAAAAAACATTAAACCATTTCAACATCCCATTTTTACGAACTTTACAAAGTAAAAAATGTATACACATGAAACAACCTATTCTACCTTGCTCATACATCAATTTAAAAAACTCAACCCTTTAAATTTAATAATTATTACTTAATATATTTTACCAATTCATTTCACCATTTTCAATGGTTTATAATTACACATATATAACCTTATGTTTGGTTTCAATTCATAAACGGACCCAATGAGGTCCCTGAAGGGTCTTGTACCTCAAAACTATGCTCAATTTACATTACATAACCAATGAAAATAAAATTGAGCAATGAAGCAACATGGAAGAACTACATACACATATATTAAACATGAAAAATAAATTAAAATGATTAAATATATCCTACACCATGGTCTAAGATGAATACCAACCCAAATGAACCATTTATCCAAACAGAACTGACCGTTATCACAAAAAAAATGTAAAACCTAGTAAATAAGGATTTCAGGAATCAAAAAGCGGTAAAACCACAGAAATTGGATATTATATAAAATATAAGGAAACAAAGATGAATTCTTATCCATTTCTTTTAATCATAGGAAATGAAACACCAAACACACATGAATAGTGGGAGAATCACCCATAGAGGATGGAGGATCTCCCAGTTCACCTGCCTTGCTATATGGGGTAAAAGGGGGGAGAAATGTGGGAGATAAGTAAATAATATTATGAGGGGAAAATGATAATTTACAAAATTTTATGGGTTTCACGGTTTGTCCTCACGAACTCGTGGAAGCACCCACACTATTAAAGAAACTATATTGAGCCCGTGTGCCATCATTTTCCCATGGGGAGGCCTGACCACAAAGTTTTCCTTGTCTTGGAGCATAGTTAATACTAACATTTTCCTACTATCTAGTGACAAAAATTTCACCTCTTTTATTCTCCAATCATGCCTTGAACACTCCAGAAGCACTCTTGAGTCCTGTCACACTCACTAAAACAACCCTAAAAACAAAAAATAAACTTGGATGTTCTTTATCTCAAGGGAAATTTCAACCAAAATAATTATTTTATCTCATCTATGTAGTAGTAGAAATTGTAGAAAATTATGTTCCCTTGGATGGGTTTTCTAAAATATGAGATCAAGTTTTCATAAGATTAGTATGAGTTTCAGTATTCAAATCATAGTAAAATTTCAAAATTGTGTAGTTTCATATCATAATATCATCGTGTATAAACCAGTATCAATCACAATAATAAAATTAAAATACCTCTAAGAAATTGATTATAAAATTGAACACTGAATAATTAAGTATAAATTTTAGAGAGAGATATTGATATTATCAGTAAAAAATAATCATTTCAAAATTAAAACATTGACGAATAATTCAAACACATGGGAATAAAAATTAAATAGTTAAAAATATGTCCAAAAAATTCCTTCAAATTAATCCCATAAAAATAATATAATTTTCTTTTTTTGAATTATAAACATTAATTTTGAATATATTCTCTCATACATGGATGTATATATATGTTGAGGGTATAGATTTAATAATACCTCAAAAAATATTATAATAAATCCTTGAATAAGTACATTATAATTATAAAGTAATTTATAAACTTGAAAAAAACATAAATCATTGAAAAATTAATGAAATTAAAGTATTGAAACATTATGATATTTGTTTATGTATGAATACTAAAATAAATTTAAGCAAAATTAAAAATAGATTAAAAATTTATAATAAAAACATTGAATGAATTATTATGATTAATAATTATTTTTTATATCAATAAATCAATAAAATGATCGATTGAAAAATCAAACTATTGAAGAAATATACATATAGGAAAAAATTTCAATATGGAAATATCATATTTAAGAAAAACAAATTAATGTATTGGATCGACTATTAATGTTATTATAACATGCATATTCAGTATGAGGTACAAATGACTAGGAGGTATTGACTGTGTTTCAATCAAATAAACTACAATTGTAAAAATTATCAATGATGTGGATGGACCTTGTGAATTTACACCAAGATTATTAAAAAATTATTATACAATATATTAAGATACCCTATGATATTTCCATTTGGAATGTTAAGTGGCATTAATGTGTGCAGTTTTCCAAGTGACCAAAATGCATGAGGGAGGCTATGTGATCGTAAGTTATGTGGTAGGACAAGTGATTGTGAGAAAAAAATACATAAAAACTAAATATGTAAATAGAGAAGGTATATTCTATTATTAAAATAGAAAAAAATCACCACGATAAATATTATTACACTATATGTAAAAATATTATGAGAACATTCAATTACATAATAAAAAAACATTTTATGAAGTATATAATGTATTTTAAATCATAAATTATCTATTAGTAATATTCCAAACATCAAAATGTAGAAGTAAAAACATCACTAACAAACTCTCCAAGGATACTTGACTAATGTGGAAAACATTGGTCTCCCAAAATCATATCATAGAATAAACCATCTTGGTGATGTAATTTCTAGAATATATTTTTTATTTTCCATTAATAAATAGAAAAATGATTAAATTTAAATTTTATATAAAATTATAGAGGTTGTTAAGTATTTTTAAATGAAGAAAAGAAATTATAGATTATTTTTGAGCTTCCATGTAATGAAATATGGATATCTAATACACATAATCATCTATTTATATGATGATTTAGATTACATTATTAAAATTATTTATCTAAAAATATTAATTCAATCTTAGGAAAAAATTTATTGATAGATTTTTGAAGAGGTTTACATATATTATCTAACAATGGATATTTAATTAAAGGTGAAAACCTTTATACAAAGTAAAAAAATTAACATAGTAAGATGTAAAATAAAAATCATAGTCTTATGGAAGGACTGATGAATGTATCAGGTACCATGGGGAAAGAAACTTGATATACATGAATATTTCATAGTTTGAATTTATTGAAGAAATATGGGAGTAATATTGTAAAACATTACATGGGATAATGTTTTGATGAATTTTCATTGACAATAGAATTTTTATTAAAATGAGTGAATAGGGATTCATAAAAGTAAATTTCAATAAGTTATGGTTCAAGGATATTCCTTTTATAGTGGGATAACCCATTAAATCTATTTTAAAATTTTATATCCTACTAAAAAATCGTAAAAATGTTTTATATCAGCTAAAAAATAGTTGTGTAAAATTAAAATTCCATTGAGGTTGGCCATTTCATTGGGATGCCAAAATTATTTTCTGGTAGTCCCAATGTAGAGAATGTGTTTTATGTTGAAGGGGACCCTATGGAGGGAATTTTAATGCTCATTAGAGGGTTTAAATCCCAAAATAATTTAAATAAAAAATATTTGAATAAATAGGTTAAATGTCATTGATTAGTTTTTTAGTTTTGTTGTGTTTCTATAAAATTTTTTCTGTTTTGAATTTTTGTAATATAATGTAAATTAAAAATTTAAATAAATTTACATATAAGGGTTTCTATACCTAATGATGTACCTAATATTGAGTAAAAAATTCTTAATGATGAATTTGGGAAAACTCGTGAAGGTGAAAAATATGTAGTTAAAAAAAGATAGGACCAATAAATCATGGAAGTGTTACTAAAAATAATTATAACCTAATGAATATTTCTAAAAATCATTATTCTATGGAATAAAAATTTTCAAAATAATGACATCAATAAATCCATTTTCATTAGTTATTTTGGGTTTGATATGCCAATTCATGTACAATTTGATATGGATATATGCAACGATTTTGTTGCTACATTGGAGGATATAAATTTTGAGGTAATTTGATTAACATTATGATATAATTTATATATTTTACATAAAATATAACAATAAAAAGTTTATTAATAATTAATTATACCTTATTATTTATATTAATACTATATTATTATTGTAAAAAATTTATATTTATTGTCACTATAAAGGCTCATAGATATTTTTTGAAATATCTTATGAAACATCATCATAAGGGAGATAATTGGAATATAAAAACCCACCAAGCATTTACGCACACACACACACACAAACACATCAAAAAACAATAAAACATGGGTTCTTTTATTTACTATTGTGAGGAGAAACCATTTAAGTTGAATTTTACTTACTAATACATTTTTTACATTCCATGTATTTTTTTTACATTTTCTAATTTATAAAAAAAACAACGAAGTGAAGGAAATAAATTTGACACATCAAAACCACTATACCCCAATTTTAAACAAAATTTTGGTCATGATTCACATAAATATAAAATTGTATCTATTTTAAAACTACAGTAAATAATTTTTTTGATATGAAAGAAGAATATAATTATGTACATATTACTTTAAATATGTTGATGAATAAAAATCTAAATCCACTAATTTAACACATCATATTATTTTGACGAAAGAACATGTAAATATAGTTTATAAAAAAATTAAAAGAAACAATTTTTTTTGAGATTTATGTGTAAGTGTGAAATTATATAAATTTCACTCTAGAATTAAAATAGTATCTCAGAAATATTAGTATTATTTTGTCAATATTATCTATCTGATTTGGAGACACGAATAATCATATATTATACATAATAAATGATTAATTTTAGTCTAACATCTCAAATCTAGAAGCATAGATTTAATAGTTATTTTACTAAATTTTAACAAGATATAATAGTTTATTCCATGAAGGATAAAATTATTTAGTAGACATGGGATACTAGATAGATACATGATTCCCACATTAAATTTGAAAATATTGAATTAAACATAATAATATATTTGGAAAAATATCAATTCTTTTAGTATATATAAGAAATATTTCAAAATTACCTCATTGGTAACCCGGGTAATGAAAGAGGTAACAGAGGGTGAGTTTAGATTATCAATAAGTGAAAGCGTACAAAAAAAATATCATAAGATATAAAAAAATGAATAATATGATATATTTGAATAATATTCAAATGTGAAATATTACTATCTTTATAGAAATGGGAATTTACCATTGGGGGGGGGGGAATAACAATATAAATTATAACATGGATAAAAATAACTAGTTTGATATGATAGAATTCATAATGATGGATATCATAATCTTACAGTCAATGCATTATTTGATGTCATCATATTTAAATAGGTATGGAGTATAAGATATACCCAAATTAGTTTGTCACATGAGTCCTACTTAGGAATTTAGGGGTTATAAAACGCATTATCCATCACATACTATCTCAAATACTTGAATTTTGTGAAAAAAATGAAAAATAAAAGAACACTTAATCAATATATACATTTATATCGAAATATAAAATATGAAATGTTAATATATTCCCTAGTGAATATATAGAACAACATGATCACTAGATATACATATTAATATGGTGGATGGTATGATTATATTATAATATGAGTAAATAATAAAATTCATTAATAGATATTGACATAGATGAGAATAATTTTAATATATCATTTGAAACTTTATTTAGGAATATACCCATTTAATTTTTAAATATGTTAGGTAATTATTTGGAAAATGTTATAGAATATTTGGAATTAAATTTCATTAGAAAATAACATTTGAATCCTATAAAGGAATGATGAAATTTAATAATATTTAATAATGTGGTAAAATTTGTTTGTGTAGTAAATGTTAAAACAAAGGTTATGTTCAAACCTTTTCTAAAAACTACCTCATTTAGAAAATGTAGAGAATATTTAATTGAAATATTTTTATATAAATTAAAACATTGGTAAAAATGTATTTAATAACTTTTAGAGTATAGTGAACAATTATTAAACTAATTTTATGAAATATATGGACATTGATGAATTTTTTTCAACTAAATAAAAAAATATTGTTAGTCTTCCTTAAAGAGATTATTTTATACTCTTGATTACATAGAAAGTCCAAAATGAAAGGAAAACATATAATCCCCCTAAATAACTTATAATTAATAAAATAAATGCTATTATTTAGATATAAACCATATAATTTCATCATCATAAATTTAAGCATAAACAATTCTGATAAAAATTGAGGTAATACTATAAAACACTTACCATTTTTATAACATGTGAATCATAACCCCTATGAAATAATTGACTTAAAATTAAATATTAAATAAATTTATATAATGTTATACCAAATAAATCAAATCAAATTTGTTTTCTTTATACCAGATTAAAGAATCAATTAGAAAATATAGAATATGTCTCATGAAAACAAAAGTCATATGGGAACCCTTTACCACATGTAATAATCTCCTTATATTTTATTTTAACCAGCCATATAATAACTTAAAATTATTTTAATTCTATAATATAATGATATAAAAAATTAATATATTAGATGATATCTATTTCTAATATTTCAACACTTTTTTATACAAAAATATTTATTGAAACTTTTGTTTCTAATGGTTAATAGGTTCACTATTCAAATAATATTCCATTCAGAAGTTTGAGAACAAGAATCGTGATCATGGATCGACCATATATATAACCTGAATGATTTATTAAGTATGATTTTTAATCATTATCTAAAAATTTAAAACCATTCATATAAAGCAGTGATGAAAAATGAATTACACCACTTCATGGGGATAGCAGTTTTTATATATGCGTGAGTGATGTTTCCACTACATGATGGATAGAATAAAGGAATGGTAAATAATAACTCACATTTATATAGTTAGTATTATTTCTTAAATATTAAATATATTCATTAAATATATCCTTATTATCATCCATGTAAAAATTAAATGAAAAATGAATCACATTAGTTTGTAGAGTTGGTGGTCTGAATATATGTGTGGGTGACATTATCACTTTAAAACATTTATGAATAAATGAAGGTAGATAACATATTATAATTATAGAATTATAAATATTTCATAACTATCATATATTAATATATTATCCAACTTAATAACAAATCATGAATTACTATAATGAAAAATTATTCAAATCAAAATGTAAAGGCAATAGTCCACACGTATGCATGAGCGATAATTTCATTTCCCACCTGATATAAAGGAGGTGGAAAATGGGTTTCCAATAATCATAATAAAATATCATTATTTTTATAATACTATATAAATCATTTTAGGATTGGTAAAACTTATTTATATAAAGTATAATAATAAAGTAATTTTGGAAGATCTGAGTATGCCATTACCTTCTTAGGATTGTCTTAGTGCTAGGCCAGGAGCTCAAGAATGAAGGTAAGGAAGATAGGAAGGTACTAGTGAAATTATTTTTTGATTTAGTAGTCTTTTAATACATGTATAAGGTAGTATATGAGGTACCCTTTTTATAAGGGAGGATATGTCCCACATGATATGACTTAAAATATTTAAATATAATTAATGTCTTTCTCAAGTAAAATGCTTCTAAATAGACATGGATTAGATTAAAAAGATTATAAATTAGAAATATAACAATTAAATATATTTTAAATATATTTTTATTACAATTAAATTCTTATATTTGGGATAGGTCTTCCCATTAACATTTTTAACCATAACAGTAGTAAAAGTGTTTTTATACATCAACGACCATTAATTTACCTCTATAGTGATAAGTTTTTCCAAAATGGTACATGGATAATATTTTACACCATTTACAATTCCATGAGACTTCATAATAGATTTTTTTTTAATTTAAAATTATTCTATAAAATATTATTTAACATAAATATCATTAAAATCAGTTTAGGTTCCTTTCATTTAATTTGACTCTAAAATAATCACGATAATAATGGATTTTCAATATGAAATATTTTAATAAATATTATAAATTATTAATAACCAAAAAATTATTTTAACATAATTATTCATCCAAAAAGATATTTCACTCAATGTTCTTAATCATTATCTATTTTATTCCTTCTACTTTCACATGTGTTGTGTCAGTGTTGATAAAATGTTCTACGAAATTATGCAATCTCAATAAACAATAAATATCATAAAAATAATTTATAAAAATTAAAAATCACCATATAAGTTAATCATTACTTATCTTTTTCAATATGATATTTTTTAAATAAACTAAATGAAAAATAGTGACATTTTTATATGTTATTTATGTAAAATTAATATAAACGTCATCATTTAAAAAGGAATAAAGTCACCATATTATCAAATAGTGGATGATTATGGTTGAAATAATATCATACAATATAATAATTTCAATATTTAGATACATTTTAGAAATCTTATTACATTACTTTTAATCTTCTTTTCTTGATTTACCCTTTATAGAGAGGACAAATTTTTATTATGCGTATTATTCATAATGACCAGAAAAAAATGGATGTATTTATAAAATATAGACCACTGGATTCCAAATATGTAATCCATTTTCAATGTTATATTTCTATATGTGTAATAAATAAATCTTTATATTAATGTATAAAATTCAATGTAAATATATTTTTGGAAGAAACATTTTTAATCAGAAAAATGAATGTACACCAAAATCATGTTAAATGTGGACTTTAATATAATCAATTTTATTATTACTAATTAAATGAGGTGTATTATAATTTAATGTAAAATTAAAAACATAAGTGTACTTTTAAAATATCTGATTTAATGAAATGCATAGAAACATTTATTTTAATAGGTATTTTTCACTATTACCTAAAAATTAAATATTTTCAGAAAACCATATAAATTTTCCTTAATATGATATTAAAATGATAAATTGAAAAATTATATTCAACTTTTAAAATATTTAATGAAATTATATTTTAAAAACTAATTATGATTTTCCTTCAAAAATGAAATAAAAACATTTTTAAGGAAATCATATTTTTGAAGCATTAAATGATATTACTTAATTTTCATTACTTATTTGTTATGAATTAATAAGTAAAATTAAATTATATAAAAAAATTAAATAAAATTAATGATTTGGTTATTCTTAAGTATACAACCCATTTAATAGCTTTGTAATAATCAAAAATTGAAATAATAATTTTTTTAATATATAACAGTTCACTTGTAGATTGATGTTGTATTTTATAAATAATGTTGAGAATATTATTATTTTAAACATTTTTTGTGCTACATTATCCCACCCTTAAATAAGTTACACTCCCATAATTTTTATCTTCGTAATAAAGTGTTCGATTATTTAAAATAAATTTTTTGAAAAGCCACTTTATAGAAATGATTAAAAAACATCTACAGAAAAGAGAAAGTATGAAACATAAATATTTCCTAAAAAAATAATTTTTATCCCATATATAGATAACATTAATGGGATGTGAAAATATGGACATGTAGGACAAAGATAATTTCCAATGAATAATATAGACAGATTGAGAATATTTTCTTGATAAAGTTAATGACCACAAAAAAATAAATCTATAATGGATAATGAAGATCATCAATTCATAAAAAATGAAGGAACAAATTTTTATTTCATGAACCTTTTTCTAGAGTTGTGGGATTCTTTTACCATCAATATGGATAAAACAATAAAAAATATTTTTTTATTTCTTTCCATTTCATTAGAAACTATTTATCTTTTGGGTTTTCAATCATCAGTTCTTCTACTACCTCAACACATACTATATAAAAGGAAAATTGAAGAAGAATTTTTCATTTCAAAAATGAAAAAATTATAATTTAGTGAAATATTATATCCCTTTTTGTATAATATTTTATTCCTAATATCTAATGAAAAAAATTCTTATTACATATTAAAGACGTTTTGAATAATAATTAACCTTTATATAATGGTAAAATACATTAATATCTAAATATATAAAAATAAATACCAAATATTTATTTTAATCATTTAAAAATTAAATATCCCTATAACTATTCGAACTATGGTTTAAAAAAATGAAACTAAAATTTTAGAATATTTTATTCACCTAATAATTCATGATAAATTGGAATTAATCTATAATTAATATTAATCACTCTTACATACTAAAAGATGTTTATTTATTAATCATATAAGATCAGAAATATGATAATAATTTCTATAAATATAATTATTTATAATAAATTCATCCAAAATATTATATTATTCTAAAATATAATTCATCTTTAATTCCTAAAATAAAATAAAATATTAAAAAAATATTACCATTTACCTTAGTCTTATAATTCTTTCAATGAAGTTATCTTTAAATAAAACCTTATTTACATATCCACCAATTTTCAAGTATATCCAATAATATAGAAAAAAAATATCCAAAACATTATATATAACAAACCTAATGAACACCCCATGTTTCAAAATTTCGTAGAAATTACTGTGATTCTAAAAACATCTATTTAAAAAAGTTACACCCCTCAAATAAGTGGTGGGGTAACCCATTGACCTTCTCTCATTCCCAAAAGATAGTGTTTTGGGTCCCCAAATGGAGCTATCTCCTTAAAGGATTAATAAAAATATGTTATGTGGCCCCTCTCTCAATAAAATTATTCTCCACCCTCTTCTATCAAAGTAATATTATTTTTCATAGATCCCTAAAGTTCTTATGGAATTGAATAATATAGTAACATCATAGGGTTCTTCAATATTAATCATTCTCTCCACCTACATCATGGAGGTGTTAGATTTCCATAGGTGGATAGTAGTGAATATATTTGGTTCAAACCAGCAACTCCTTTATTTATTCCAAAAAATCATTTGATCATGGTGTTTTGTTGCTCAGACTAGGGTGACTATTAAATAGTAATTTTTTTAATCATTTCCTTTAAAGAGGATTTAGTGTAGTCCTGGTACCACAGATTTAGATAGGTATGTAGGGGCACTTTAGCCTCTACCTCTAGTCAACTGAGGCCTATCTAGGAAAAGAACTCTTTATCATACCTCCATGAACTGTATCTACACCAAAATGGATATCACCAAAAATAGAATGAGATATATTATTCACTTTGATATGGGATGAATTTATTAATTGTATTATATGGTCTTTACTACTCTCACAATATTTTACATGGATTTTCAACTCCTTTCCCACTCCTTCATAGTCTATAATAAAAGTTATCTAATATCCCACCTCCATAGAATTAGGTTATAATAAATATTTTTTTGTCATTGAGACCAGAGAACAATGACCAACCTCTCCCCTCTTGGTATGATTAGGTGTTTAATGAGGATGAATGAACTGATGTATCCTCCTCATCACGTCCCTAAAAGGCACCCACCTCACATATAGGTCATGTTTAATCTTCCCTCTCCCTGTATGCTGAGAGGAGGGGCTGGTGTATGTCATTGGTTCACAACAGTTTATGACATGACAGTGATCCCTTAAATGATAGGGAAGTGATCCTATTACCACAACATGTATTCTCCATTCATCGAGGAAATTACACCCCCATATCTTATTCACCTCCCCATGATCATCTAACATGGGTTCCTAGTCCCTCCAGAAGTTGTATAATGTCCCCATCAAAATTATAATGTATATTATTTTCCTGCTTAGGATGACCCGAAAGTGATAGAAACTATTCATGCTCCTCACTTTAGTGGTGTATTCACCAAATTGAAATAAAAATAAATCATTTCATACCCTCATTCATAGTTAATGATATTTTTGACACCCTATTCTATATCTAGGAACCACATATTTTTATTGTTTCTATCATTATATGGAATGCACATTGCCTCAAAGAAAATAATGTGAACCTAAAATTCAAATCTAAATTGCTTATTCAAACATTATAATAGCTAGTGGAGGTGTTGGAACCCAAACAAACCCCCTTAATGATATCAAAATTTGGCCATTAAATTTTCCTCCTTGATCACATGCATGATGAACCATCTAATAATCATATTTTGATTTTATTGAATACATATTTTAGTGGAGGGGATTGATGTATTTGAGCAATTAATATGCACAATGGTCAAATCTGTAAGTACAAGCTAGTTATTTTACGTTTTTATGCCATGTGTGATCTTTGGAAAGGAGAAATTTTTTGGAATGATATTGATTCTTTCATCCCATGTTAAATCCAATGGATAGTTGCAAATGATAGTAATTAGTTTTTGGAATTGTTTTATATGAATGGAATATTAATCTATTGATTGGAGGATATATCGTATTGCACTCCCATTTCAACTCATAATGTTATCCTATATATGAGTTTCTCGGGTTTAAAATTCATCTAGTGCAATAAAAAAAAGGGGACCCAACACACATAGTTCCATCTTGACCAATGATTCTTCAATATCTAGCCCATTTTAATTTTCATTAATGAGAGTGTCATTCACTTGGTTCTAGCTATTTTTGGTTTATTCTTATACTCTCATTATACTAGTTCCTAGAGGGTATGGTAATGTCTATTCCTACTTCTCCATATGGTGGGCCTCTACTCATGTATTTCTTATGGTGTCACATATTTCTTGGAACAAACTGATTAAAGAATTTTCATTGGAGGGATTTGATTAGAAACACATCAACATGAAATGGGACCATCATGAATGGATCAAAAATAAAAACTACCACTTTAATGAATTTGATCACATCAAACATGAGATTGATCATATTTAATTCAATATCAACGATAGTTGGGATGATGAGTTCTATAGTGGTCTTTCAATACTGAAAAATAATTTGATGGGAATGATTCTTGAATGTGATAGATTTTCTTTATAAAATCAGAATCTACATGGTTGAAGGATGGAGAGAGGAACATAATTTGTTTCGATTTTATAAAAGATAAGAACTTGAGTAGAATACAAAACATTTTCATGGAGGATGTATCATTCACCAATGTCTTTGTGGTAGTTGGATTTATGGATGAGCCTCACTTAAAATCCAATGTTACTAGTTCTTACCCATGTATTGAAAAAGGATACCCAAGGGGTCAAGATAAAATATTTTTTTATATACAACCTTTGGTTTCTGATCCCATCATTTCTTTTTAAAAGAATTATAATCGAGAGGGAGATTAGGGAAATAGTTCTCTCTCAAAACCATGATAGTTCTCCTGTCCGAGAGGTATTTCATGAATCTTTTTCTTCTTCTTGGGAACTCATTAGTTGAACACTGGTAGATACAATGTCAGATTACATTTGGGGGAGAGTTCTACCATGGATGGCATATAAAAATGGTCTAATCCTCATTGAAAAAGATAATGATCCTTCTTTTCACATACAATATAGACCTATCATCATGCCCGATATCTACTATAGATTCCTTGATAGTGTTATTAATATGATGATCTTTGTCTATCTTAATTAATAGGCGTGTGAGGTGCTACAAGAATTTATATAAAGACCTGGAAATTCCATATATTTATTATTATTATTTGGTATTATTACGAGTCTGTGAAAGTTGACAGAAATTGATTCTAATGCCTGGTGTTGTGGGAATGTAATTTTGAAATTTTTTTACGTTCAGTTCAGTAAATGCACAGACGGCATTTTCTATCTTTTGAACTGGTGCTCGAATTAAAAATCTGAGGGCACGGTAGAATCCATAGCCCTGAGATTTTCTTAGTAGAGGCTTAACATCGACCAAAGTAGTTTGGTTGAAAATGTTATTTTTTTTAATTTTAATGAAATAATAAAATAAATAATTAAAAAATGTTATTTTTTTTCCTACCTTCTTTTGATGGGCGGTGGTTGGACCTATGGGTTGTTAAGCCATTTAATGGATTGACTCGTTAGTTTGAAACCTAACCGTTGAGAGATTAAGAGGTTCATTCATTAATGAACCTCGTTAATATTTCTTTGGGTTAACATCATTTTCCCCTCTATTTAATTAATTCCTACATTGGTGTTTTTGTCATGGCAGTGAGGAACCACTGGCAATGTACCACGACATCTTCCACCGGCGGAGGAAAGAAGCTTTGGCAGCAATGGTGTAAGATCGAAAAAAACCATCAAATGCATCCAACGATGACTCTTCTCTCATCACAACGGCAGCATCTCCCAACATATCTCAAGGTAGGGGTTTTTTATTTCTAGATTCATGATAATGGTTTCCTTGTCGTGTTCTTGAAGCAAGATGAACTATGTAAATTCTGACCGAAATTAAATTTATCTTTGTGATGAATTGTTTATTAACTGCTTGCTATAATGCTAACACGGAGGGAGAAGGTCAAAAGAAAATTTTGGGGGCCTATGCCTGTTTATTTTTCATTGAATTATATGGGGTTAGATTTCTCAACATGAAGAAACCTTGAAACTGGGAGGCACAAAACAATAAAGGCATCCTCAGAGGCCCTTAAGAACTTCTGGAAAGGAAAACAGACCACCAGAGATCAGCTGGTGCCCTGTAGAAGACTCACTGACGTGGTACTAACATGGAGGTGCCGACAAACCATGCCCAGAGGTGAAGGAAGTGGGTGGAACTTTCTAGTCGTGGATGGGGGCGGCGCCGTATAGTGCTGCGGTGGGCGGATGGGGTAGTCAGCTCTCCACCGACTGCATTGGCGGAAGGGTGGCGCACCATCCTGCGTTGCAGGTCAAGGTCGTGGCTTTAATGGATTGGAAGAGGGGGACCCATGCACTGAAAGTCCTATGGATAGCAAGGCGACACCACGTTTCACTGTCGATTGAATAACATAACGACTCATTCAGCCCTTCAAGAAGGAGGGACTACATGACCCCTCATGCAGGTTGCGCTCAGACGACAGGTGGGGTCGGTCCACTACCCAATGGGCCGAGCCTGACGCGGCCCAACGCTACTGTTTTGGGCTAGGCCGGTCCATGGCCTAGTTATTTTGGGTAGGGTTGGGTTGGACCGGGTCAGACCCATGTCCGACTCGGATCGGGTCGGGTCGGTTTAGTTCGATCGGGTCAGATTAGACCTAGACCCTCTTCGGCCTAGATACGCATAAATGGTCATATCTTACAAATCAGGAATCTGTTTGATGAGAAATATATGGAATTGGAATCATTGGGATGAGACAGTCCTTTTGGGATACTCCAAGTGTGTTTTGGAGAAATTTGATGTACGACCTGTTTAGATCATACCCGAATCCAATCGGGCCTTCATCACTGAAATGCCTACAACTCTCAGACTGGGTGTCTGATTGACGAACTATATATTATGCTGGAACCCTTAGGACATGATAGATAATTGGGAGACATCTACATTGGAGATGGTTTTGGTTTAAGTATGACGGATGCCTTGAGGAGCAGATCCTCCTAGAATCAAGTGTACTATGTACAGGAATCCTATGGCTAGTTGAGACGTGAAGAATGAATATCGATCCTATGTGGATCAGCACCTATAGATCTTGTGTGGATAATCACATAGAGAACATATGTGGTTCACCACCTTTTTATCCTATGTGGATCAGCACCGACAAATTCTGTGTGGATCAGCAGCAGAACCCATGAAAGAATAAGATGATATAGCTTTACGACTAATCATCTGTTCTTATGTACTTAAGTTATACATGGTTTGATCGGTGTCTTTTTCATTGGGATTTTTGAGCGAGATCATACTTTTTGGTTTTCCTTTTTGGAATTATGAGATACCATTAGGGGTCTCAGGATCCCTACTAGGTATTGTAATACTCACCCCTACACGGGATTCTCCCACATATTGTTGTTTCTTGTGCAGACGACGAGCAACTCATCATAGACTATATGGGCCAGGATCGGGTGGTACATGGAGGTGACTAGTTGATGTGGAGATATGTAGAGACGAGTTGTACCTACACTTCTTCTAGGATCCTTTGTAGACTATCTCAAGAGTTGTTTTCTATTTTTCTGTTGTAGCTGTATCTTTTAGTTGGGCTTGTGTTCCAACCACATTAATTTCAGTACATATATTTACAATATCAAATTTTCTTTGTGTTTTCCTCTTATTGTGTTCTTGGACAATGTGTTCATACTGGTATAAAGGCAATGCCTTCCCATTTTAGGGATACGCCTTTCCTGTGCTAGTCTCCAACCCCTGGCCTTTGGAAGGCAGTTGTAGGGTAGTCATGACACGAGACCTGGGGAACCGGACATGGCAATTTATCAGAGGATGGTACACACATATATACATTTCATTAACTTAAGAAATGATCATTGATGTTAATAAAATGACCCATGCAATCAACATTTCTAACAAATTGACATGGACAACAAATATGATATAATGGAGGGGAATTCATTCTCTCCAAGTGATTGATCACATTGGCTTATTTGTCACGGTGATTTTTTTTATAATATAGAACCCCTTGTATTTATGTCAATTTTTAGGGTTATAAATAAATTATATTTATTTTAGTTAATTGTAAATGGAATGGGAATATTTTTTCCCATGGAGTTCATTTTGGACTAAGACATCATCAGTAGATCCCCCACTGAAGGAATTCATAGTGGTAATGCCCTCCACATCGGCTGCATAAATAACATCAATGGTCTCTCTCACCTCTATTTCATTGATGAAACAAAAAACTTCATATATAGTATCTATAGAATGATATATATCCCTATCATAATTATAGTGGAATGTCATAGGTGTTGTGGGTAATACTTGAGTCATGAGAAAATCAGTTTATACATTTTGAAATATTGTTTTGATAGATAGGGAAAAATAATAGAGGATATCCTGAAAATTTTCATAATAAAATTTTCCATTGAATATCTAGTATATTAAATTTCATCTTATTAATTACACATTCATTATTATGATGGGGTGTTCAATAATAATTTAATCTTTAGGGAAAATTAGAATACCAAATTTCTTTCATTATGGGGATGGAACAAACTTATAAAATCTCCCCTCACCAATATAACTAGACATATTATTCTTTTAACTAGGGTTCTAGAAATCATTTTTAGGAATATCAATAATATCCTGATAACATTTATATGGGATTCTTTTATGGAAGGAATGTGTCATTAGACTTCATGGGATATTCTAGCTAACCTAGTGGATGTAGGTGGAATCGATCATAAAAGCATTGTTGGTACCATGAAGTGTTAACAAGAAAAGCAGGACATCAATTTTATTGAATCCTAGGATATCTAGAAAAAATTTATTAGGGGAAACAAATGCAAGGGCCTGAAAAAGCCGTTGTGCAGAATATATTGATTACAGAAGGCAATTTGAGGGAACATTCAATTCTTACTATGTAATTCCTAGTGGATCACGTGATATAGGGAGATCAATTTTTTCAACCATAACGTGGTGGGTAACATTGTCAGATTCGTATATTTTACCAACTAGTATATTTAATTATATCTGTAAACCATGAACCCTCATTTTATTTAGGATTTTTTAATTTGGTAATAACCTAATATTTTCAACAATGTCATGATTTCATAAGATAAATATAGATTTGTTTTTATAGTGTCTTTAGTATATCCTTCTATTTCAAATCCCATGAAAAAGTTATAATAAATGTGTGTGGGTGTGGGTGTGGTTGGGGGGTCTCCCTTTGGTGTAAATAAATACCCTATGAATAAAAAATACTTATTTGGGGTATCTGGAACCGAACTATATTGATGGATAATGATATCATACATTAGCGGATTTAACTTGTGATCATGTTCTTATGCTTCTAGAAATCCTAGGAAGAAACAAATCAACATCAATTTATTTATAGATAGTGGGAAAACACAATGTGGAGTGAATTTTAAATCCTTACCAGGATTATATATTAGGTGGACTGCATTTATGAGTTTTTTCATGCCTAATTCCATGCTATAAGATCTAATAAAAAAGATGAATGCGTGGGTGATCCTATTGGAATCTAGTTGTTGGTGCATATAAAATTTTTGGAAGAAGATGAACCTTGAAATAACTCTTAGGTAGTTCATGGATATATAGTTTTTTTTCAGATGTTTATTAGTGTATCATGGTTATTTAATCAAACAATAAGATAAAAACCCCACCATGAGTATGGTCATTGATAGAAGGATGAACTTTCCTTTAGCTTGGAGTTTATCAACTCTAGGGTGTTTTATTTTTATGAATCCTCATTTCAGTGGTCTCAAACACAAAATTGAATTTTCTTATTGTCATGTCCTTATGTGGGCATGTTGTTTTCCATGAATCAAAATGTTTAGCTTTTCTAGACACCAGTAGCCTATATGGTCATGGGGATTCACTACCTAAAGTTATATATGTCATTAAATTTGGGATAATGGTTTTTTGTTAACATAGTTTCAATTTATACAAAATTAAAATTAACACCTTAGTTATCCACTGTTCTATTAAATAAAATATTTACACCCATTTGTCCATCACATACCACATCAGAAGATACAATAATTTTATTACCAATCAATTGAGCCTTCTCGATACATTCCACAAAGTAAATACAATTTTTTACTTTATATCTTCAAGAAGCATCCCTGATAATCCATGTATGATATTTTCTATAGTGGGTTACCTCCCTCTAAAGTGTGTGGATATTTTATCTATTTATTAATTCATTATACATTATTTTAGGCTTCCTTATACTAGTTGGGACATTTATTCATTAATAATATTTCATAAAATTGGTTGTATGGAAATATATAGTCCCAAAATAAAATCTCAATCCCACGGTTATCTATATAGTAAATAATATGCTCCCAAAATTTATTTATAATTTTATATCAGTTAAAAATATTAACATCAAATATCATATTAAATCTAAATGTTATCAATTCCTATCAACTTATATCAACATGATAAAAAATAATTTATTTTCAAAATAACCATTTCTCTAAAACACATATTAAACCAAATGGTTGTATTTTATAAAAGTCCTCCATAATATCATTAATAATCCTCAAAATCCTCAAAATGGGTATCTATGACATTAATGATTCAATGAACCTCAGATATAACAAAACATGACACTTCAGGTTTATCTCACATCACTATGGAATATCAACTGTTTCCAATGGTTCTATATTTTGATTTATCATAATGGTTTATAAATAATATGATAATTAACCCTTAATATCTAATGAGATTGTCTAGATATATTTTTATATATAAAAAATCCGTATAAACTAGAAAATATTGAGTTAATACCCAATATACCTTGTCCAGAGTTATTACCCACTGATGCATCTATGCTACAACTACATCAACTTGTTGGTATCCATATATAGTGGTGTTTTCTAGAAAAAGAAAAATCTATAATTTTTTCAAGATTCATTATATTACCCTATACATAGAATTATGTATAGAATATATCATAAGTTTAATTTATCTAATCAATGAATTCATAAACCTATCTCCCAAGGGTCCAACTAGGCATCCTATGATAACAACTATATCACCCCAAATCCACTAACTCATAGGAAGAGGTATAAGAACCTGATCCTTATTAAACCCATAATATTAAGGTTTAATTCATAAATCAACATTATTAAATTAACAAAGATCATTTCAGGTTTAGAGTTTTATATCATCAGGTCATAACTCTGAGCTAACAAACCCAAATATTACAATGTAAACACATCTACTATATATAAAATTTTGAAATAATACAATAAATTTAAAATAAAATAGGATTTATATTCAAGATAAATACTAATTATTTTCAATATTACATCACTATTGTTCCTTGCGATCTTTAAAAAATATGAAAAAAATATCAAAACCTTGGATGTGGAGAAAAATATTAGTTATGGACATATAAAAATGATGAAAGATACTCATTAGACCATTTAAAAACAATGAGATCAAATAATATATTTTTTAAAAAATAAAAAAGGTGATCTAAAATAATCATTTACATATACATGAAATTATATTTTCTGCCATTTTTCTTTATATTACACTTCAAAATAAAATATAAAAGAAATATAATAATTAGTAGGTTTTCATTGTAATAAAGAGAACCCAAGAATATCATTTTTATAAAAACATACATTTTACCTTTAAAATTAATAATAATTACATTTAAAAAATAACATTATCTAACCTTATGAAATAAAAATATTTCCACAAAACTCAGTTACATTAATGAAAAATTCATGTCGGTTCCTTGAGACAGTATCTTCATATAATAGTTACAAGAAAAATTACAATAGTCATTAAAAATGAAATCAACTAAGAAGTTAATTACAACATAATTATCTAGATATAATAATTACTAATTGGAGATTTTGAGGGATATATTTGGATTACCCAACATTATAAAATATTTTCATGGAATATAACATTAGTGGATGACTTAAAATATTTCATTCCCATCATCAATCTCAAAACAAATTTCTTTTTCGACTCATAATTAAATTTTTTTTGTATATAGATATAAAATTTATCATTAAATTAATTATTTCCTATCAAAAATACCGAGAACATACGGATGAATGGTTTCTATTTGAATAAAATATGGGAGAATATTCAAGAACCCAAATATAAAAAAAGAGTTTTTTCTATAGGGATAATTATGTTGGCGTTGTATAAGTTAAAATAGAAAATTCATTACCCACTATTAGTGGTATGGTGGTATGGGGATGGTGAATTGAGTGGGAGGCAATAGGGTCATGTCCTTAAATATTCATGTTTTTTAAAACAATTTCATCACAAACATTTATGTGTTACCAAATTTAATCAATATTATATAAAATAGAACTTTCCTATTACATTTTCATAAATAATTTGAAAACATTCGATTTAACATATCTAAATATATTCATTTTCAGAACAATTGAATGAAATTTCAAAAGGAAATAATATTTCATTTAGAACTTTTTTTGTCAATATAAGGTCTCCTGTAATATTATTTCCCGAAAATGTACATGGAGGCAAAATATTTAGAAAAGAAATTACTAAATCATTTAAAATTAGGTTTTATGGTAAATTGTTCCATACCTCAAGTACAAATTGTGATTTAATTTCATAATATTAATGAGTAATAAACTTATGTTAAGTATTGATATTTTTAATAACCCTTTTAAATTTTATTATTCCATTTATTTCACATATATCCTGTATATACATAATTATATAATTGATTAATTTCATGTCAGATGTTTTGAGAGTATTCTACTTATAAGATGGAAATTTAGTCGGTAGGTTGAATATGGTGAATTGGATGATTATTATACCATTTTAAGAGTATTAATTATTATATATTTATTATTTTATATGTTAGTTATAATTTTAGAACCATCCATACTATATGGTATTGAGAAACGTTTCACACTACAACATAGAGATAATGGATCGTACAAACTTCTGAGTAACGATTACATCATTCATAAAAAGTGATGGAATAAAGGTAAGTATTATTACATATTTCCATAATGAAAAATATAACTTACAAAAAATTTATTGTTTTTTAAATCCATATATATATATAAGACATTTTATGTAGAGATGAAAAATACATTCATTCATAAGACGGTAGTTTGTAGGTACACACGAATGATGCGTATGTTTTTCATTGGATAGTAATGAATGAAGAGGAAATTTATTTACAATTATTGAAATAAATTTCTAACAAATATATCATACTATTTAATTTCTATACATTGTTAACACTATCTATAGGAGTCAGTGATGAAAACTGAAATACAACATCTCATGAGGTGGTAGTCCATTTCTATACACATTCAATGTTTTTATTTTTCATTAGATAGTAAAGTTGATGAAAATGGGTTATACAATAAATATAATAATATTATATTATATGGTATATAATGAAATGATACTGGTTAATAATATTTTCGAGGTGGTAAAATAAGAAATTCAATGAAAATATATATTTATGAACTATGACACTTCTTCAGAAAATCTTATTAGGTTTATACATAATTACATTCTGGGATTATGTTTTTGTCAAATTACGACCTCTATGATGAGGGGATGGATTTTAGAAATGGAATAAGATGGGTATTAGCATTTATAAGAGGATATTTATGTGTGAATAAGAGATAATATGGTATTCTTTTTATAAGTGAGGGGGATACTTGGAATATAGTGATCCAAGATTAACATTCATGGATATTACATATGTGTATACAAATATTCATTATATCACCTAACACATGAAAAAGGAACATAATATTATAATTCTGTTAGAATCATAGACAATAAATATCTAGTTTAATAAAATATCTACATTGTTTCTCAAAATGAACATTCCCTTTTTTACTCCTATTTAAATCCTTTCTTCATAACTTAGGGGAAAAAACAAAAATAAAGGGTGTTTTTATATTCTAATCAAGGTTAAATAGAGTTGATACATAAGAATTACATAAACACATATCTATGAGGATATGAGAATACCATTTGAAAACAAAACTGTACATTCCAAAGTTTATAATAATGAGACGTGGAATAAATATTAGCAGTTCATAAGACATGAATCAAAAGGGAAACAATATAATAAGACTTTAGAGAATAGAATTTGAATAATACATACAATTCATAGAGTACAAAAAAACATGTAAATGAATTATCTAAAAGTCAAGGGGTATTTCAATTTTTTTTATAGATGTTACTATAATATAAACCTAATAGGAAGGACACACACCATCCCTAGTTGCATTCCATTCCTTATAGTGGAATGAGTTCACTTTTTATACTATCATGATGGAAAAAGTCCATTATTGTACCAACTTTAATCATTATTCCATACCTATATATATTTACCAGGGGGATTCCTTTTTTTATTCATATATATTTCATGAGATATATAAATATTTACTCAATTCATTGGAGATAGATTTTGGGCCAACCCATCACATAATGAAATCGTACATACATGTGCCACACAGTAATAATGCAGTCACTATATCATGGCCCATAAAAAGAGATCGGTTTCATAAAAATAATACCATAACCCATGAAATGTAATTGGTATCATAAATATTTCCTAGTATCATAAACACTGGAAAGGAGACAGGTTTCATAATCATTACATAATAGAATAACACATGAATGAAAGTGGGATTCACAAGAATTTTACCATGATAAAACCAAGGAATTGATATGGTTATCATAAATAACATGTAATTCAAAAAATAACCCACAAAAATATTTAAAAAGAATGGTTTCCTTATATACTATCCCCATTCAATAGTAAAAAAAACCAAAGTATGTCATCTTATATGGATAAGAATTTCAAAAAATCACCCGAAGCGTTTCTTAAATTAAATAACCTTTATTTTAAAGACATTTTTTAAAACATAAAATTTCTATATTTTTTATATCATAAAAATTTGAAAAATATGACGTATGATTTATAAATCTGTAAAATTTATAATTCAAGAAAATATTCATTCTTCTTTTAAAAACTATTTTTTAATCAAATATCAATTGAAAAACCTTTTTCATTGAAAAAATAGATAACTTAAATAAGAATATTTTAAAACCATTATAAACACGTTTTAAAAAAATGAAACAAATTTCTAAATTAGTCTCCTTTTAAATTTTCATAACGTATTATTTAAAAACAATTTTTTTTTAATTTATTATTTTTGAATAATATTGATTTCTTTCAGAAGAGAGAAACAAATTTTTTTTTAAAAAGAATTCTTAATTATGAAAATTATCATATATTGAAAAAATGTGACATTACATGATGATATAATTATTAATGAGGGGATAAAAAATATCCAGAAATTTATTTATATATGTGTCAGAATATTTAATATATGTAATCAAAATCATACATAACCGTGATAAATGAAAAAAATTTATCAAGAAAATCCTATCACTTTATTGAATTTGAATCAAAATACCCATTAAAGTATAACATAAAATTATTATTAAAATATAAATAATATGATGAGATTCATGATATATCATGTCAAAGGGTACGTCAATAGACCACATACAAGAATATCACTGCCAAACATAACATGTCTCTCAAAGAAGGAAAATTGAGAAAATGCCTCATTACCTCTTTTGTAACATTTTAACTGTAACACCATAAAAGATAGATTCTAAAATTTACATTTAAATATCAATTTTTTTTAAAAGTATCATAAAACATATTCACGTTAACCATATAAACCCGATAGAAAAAAGTGGTGTTTAATATTACATGTGTCTCACAGAACTTAAAAGTGTGATATAAATCCCTTACCACAAGTCATGACATTTGTTGTACTTATTAAATATTAATTTATAATAAATATAACATTAATATAGATATATTTTAGTAAATTATTATAATATATCATATTATATATGATTTTTAATGTTAACTTTTGTAACCCATTTATTTACTATACTATATCAATGTTACATTTCATGTAATAACTACTTTGTTTTATGTATATGTTTGGATTTGATATATTTTTTGTCCTCTTAAATTCATTATGATTTATTCATATATATATAGTTATAAAAAAAATATAAATATAATATATATGTATATTTAGTATATATTTAATTATAATAACATATAATCGATAGATATATGAAATGAAATACATCGTTCAGGGAGGTGTCATGTCATACGTATTAATGAAATCTGTTTCCATTATCTTGTCCAATTTAAAGAAGGAATGTAATATAATATTTTATAATTCAAAAATCTTTTTAGGTAATATATATCACATATTTTTGTTAAACAGATCCCTAAATCATTCCACATAAAGCTCAAATAAATCCCTTTGTTTCGTGATACGGTAGTCTCCTCCACACACAAACGACAATCTCTTATTCCATTAAAATATAATGAATGATGGTATGATTGACATATAAATTTAATAATCATAATAATATCATAAAAATAAAATAAATCATATATAAATTATAAATTCATCATTATTTCCAACCTTTTAAGGTTTTAATGGAATAACTAATGACATCGGCTCATGAGACAGTAGTTTGTCGTACACATGAACAACAAATGCATATCCCATTTGATGGAATTGAGTCGAGTTGTATATATTAACCTTATAAAAATAATGTATCACAATATTTAATATAAATAGTTTATTATATAACTATGATATTGAAAAAATTATTTTGGTTAGTGGAAGAAATAAAATAAAAAGCTTTATTGATGAATGTTACCTCATATGTATGTATATCCTTTGTTTTGCATCAAATGCCTGTATTGGTTGGATTAAATCCCAAATTTGGGATTACATAATGAGATTAGAAATATTAGAAGAGATATTTTGAGTTTTTTGACATGAAAAATGGCTTGAGAGTTGCGTATAAGTGAGGTGGGTGAGAGACATTTTATAGTTGAAGGGGGGGGGGGTATTCTTGTAAATACAAAAAAATAAACAGTATTGGGTGGTCTCCCTTAAATCATATGCCTCTAATAATTATTTTTTAGAGGTTAAAGGTAATATTTCCAAAATATTTCTACATAATGAATGTTGAAAAATTTTCTATGTCATTTCCCCCCTAATATTAGGATTTTGTCTCTTGGTTAATTTGTTTTTCTTTTAATTATCGTGAACCATTTTAATTGCTTTCAATTAACCTTTAGGAAAAAAATTGATTTTTCCTTATTATAAAATATAAAAAATTATAAGTAAAAATGTGGAATACATTTTCCAAATTCTAAAAATATAAGTGTATAAAATTGATTTAAAATTAACCCTCTATATGGGATGAGACAATGGGGTTTGAAATTAAAAATGATTGAAATGTATTTATTTACAATATTAATGCAAAAGTGGCTGAAATTAAATAAATTGTATTAAGTGATGTAGAATTTATGTAATAATAATTTAAAAATTAATTTAAAAATTAATTTTACTATATAAATAATTTGAACAAAAATATAGTTTTAAATTAAAATTTAGTATTTTTCACTATTCATCCAAAAATGAATATTTTACAAAATACCCCAAAAAATAATCCAATGTTAATTTTTACATTCTGATTACAATAGTTAATTCATTTTTTAAAAATAATATATAAATAATTCAAAATATAGTTTTAAAATAATTCCTTCGTTAAATGGTAGTAAAAATGTTTTTTTAAACATACATCTTTTTTTTCATAAAATTGAATTTATTTGTATATTTTGTATAGAGAGTACAAAAGATTGATGTTAAATAGTTTTTCGAATATATAATAAATATATTTCATTATAAAAAATCATCAATTTTTTTTATTTTGTTATGATAAAAAATGTTTTTGCATAGAGAAAATAGTTTTTTATTGAAAAATAATTTCATTATTTTCCAATAGTTATCACTATCATTCCATATTTATAAGTTTCAAAAGAATTAATTTTATAAATGTCCATAAAAGTAGTTTCATAATTTATTTAAACATTTTTCATACACATCATTCCAATATCTATGTGATTACTATTACAATATATTAATAATACAACTGGTTTCATTTAAACTCATTGTTACATATAATAGAAGCTATGATGGGTGTTTTGTGTAATGAAACATAAACGTGCAATTTAAGATTATAAAATTTAAAATCATGGTTTCACATAACAAAAGATAAACTCAGTACTATGTGTAGCATAAGGATTATAATGTATTGTGTTTAAAGGGAGCATTATATTTTGTAGCATGGAGTGAAATTAATCAGTGATTTATATTTTATTTGAAAAAATATATTTCCAAAAATTCATGGTATAACATTTAACCCCCCATAAATTTAATTTCTCCCCCAAAATTCAACAGTGTTCTCAAAATATTAAATTTAACATAACAATTCATGAGGATTATAATTTTTTTTTTCATTTGGAATCATGGAACATGATATTCTAATCTAGTGAAAGATCATCAATGTTTTCCATTAAGACATTCTTCATTAGTAATCATACATAACAAAATTCGACAAAAAAAGTGAAAGGAAACATAATAAAGGGTGATATTAAATGATTAGTAATTTTAAATAATGGAGATATATAAGATTAATAAGAACATAATGTTATGTGAATATGAACATACCATTTGAAACGATTACCTGACTATCATATATCATAATCATGAGTCCTAGAATCAATATTGGAACATCATAAGACATTAATCATAAGAGAATCTTGAGAATACTACATGAGAAAATAATAAAAAATAAATAAGAAATAAAATTTATGTCAAACACATAAGAAAATAAAATCAGTACATATAATTCAATTATTATTATCAAAGAATGCAAGAAAACATAATGGGGCCTACAATTACTAGGAGGGACACACAACCATCCCTAGTAGTATGTCTTTCCTTTTTTTGAATGGGTTCACTCCACAAACCATCATGATGCTAAAAGTCTATTATTATATTGAGTTCAGTCATCATTATAGCTCTTTCATAGTATACAGGGTTCACTCCCCATTCCATCCATGTCTGCCTCATGAGAAATATAAATAATTTCATAATACATTATAGGGAGATATTTTTCCAACCCATAAAATAATTATGTAATTCATATTTTTTCCACAATATAATATATAAATCATCATATCATGACCTATAAAAGGGATCAATTTCATAAAAATCATATCTTAAAACATGAAATGAAATGGGTCCCATAAATATTTCAGTATATCATAGCCTGTAAAATTTATTTAGGTTTTAAAATAACTTTATCATAGAATATCCCATTAAATGAATTAGTTTTCATAATTGTTTTTAATTATATAATGTGTGGAAGAGGAACAAGTTTCTTCGAAGACAATTTATAAAAAACATAAAACCATTCAATGAAAAAATAATAGTGTCCTCAGATAATATCCCATGTAAAAAATAAAATAATTCAAAGGTTGTCAAATTTTATAGGGAATGATTTCAAAATATCAATTGGGTTATTTCTTAAGTAAAACTACCTTTTTTGGAGAATAAAATTTTAAGACATAATTTTTTTAAACCATTTTTATTCAAACCCAATTTGAAAACTTATGAAGTATGATTGAAAAATAATTTAAAACGTTTCATGTGGAAAATATATATTTTTCATTCAACATAATGTTTTAAATCATTAAATATTTTGAAAGAATACCTCTTAAAATAATCTAAAAAACATAAAAAGGATGCTTTTTAAAACCATTTAATTTTTTTTACAATATAATAAAATTTAAAATAATTTTCCTTAAAAATGAGTTTATTATGTATTATTATATTGTTTTTTGAAGTATTTAATGAAAAAACTATTTTTCTTATTAAAAAATATTTCTAAAAGAAGATTAAAATAATGAATGATATTCAAAACAAAATTTATTTATTATATTAAGTACCAAAGAGTGGAAAACGGTACCATTACATGAAAATATCTTGAATAACTTAAGAAGAAAAATGTTAAGTAGAATTATTGACATATAAATCATAATATTTTTTCAATGGAATCTTAGTCATGAATAATACTAATAAATGATGTGATTATTGTGATAAAATCATACCACTTTATTGGAAATGAATCACAATCCCCATGAAATAAATACATTACATGAAAATTAAAAGGTAATGAGAATAAATAGATTAATGATATATAATGTAAATTGTGTATCATATACACCACATAATTTAATGTACCTATATATCATAATATTAGTCTCTAAGAAGAAAATTTGAGGAAAAATTCCCTTACAACTTTTGTAACATTGAAACCATAAATCCACGAAAGAGAGATCCTCAAATGGATATATAAATAACAAAAAAAATTATTTTATGAAGAATAAAATACATTTATGGAAATTATATACACTAAATATAATAAATGGGTGGTGAATATAGAAAGTGTCTCACAAAAGTGGATAGTGTGATAGAAATATCTTACCTTTAGTCTAGACATACATTATACACATTAAATAATCTATTATTGTAAAATCCCAGGTGAATAAAGAATATGATATTTTCATATTTATTGATATTTTTGAATTAAATATTAATTTTACATTAAAGGGGATTTTATTTCTGATATCATACTCAATAAGAAAAAACTAGTTTCTTTGAAATATTACGTTGCATACAACTTTGAGTTATACCAAAAAATTAATATAATTATTTTAAATGGTAGTTAATTCATAGACATTGCATTGGAATGAATGAATATAAATAACTATAATATGATTACACAGGTTTGTTAAATGTTTTTAATTTTATCTAATAAATTTTAGAGGCGTAAAATAATAATGAATCTGATATTAAGCATGAAATATAATAATATTCTTTAAAAGGTCATTTTACCACCTTTTATTGGAGAGAACTTTTAAATATAGTTTTTTTTCACTTTTATATAATCCATTTTACAAAATAAAATCATTATTTAGGTGTGGGAAATCAAAATTTTCTTTGGGTAAATTTTTGGTATTTTTCTGGGAAAGTTCATTTTGTAATGAATAGTGAATCTTATTGCATTTTAAGTCAAACCTGCCATTTCATATAATTAATTTATATGGTTATATTGTCCTTTTAAATTGTTTTAAAGTTTAATTTGATTATATTTATATCATTTAAACTAATTTTGGTCATTTTAAGTAATTTCCAAATTAAATTGGACATAAACACATGTCAATCAGTTGGTAGTTTTTATTTCTTAAAAACATGATTATTGGTCCTGACAACAGAAATTTACATTTCAATTAATTTATGAAACATCTATGTTTTGAATTTGAAAAAATGGATTCAATATTTGGATTTAGGAGGAATTAATTGTATAAATAAGTTCCTTTTATTTTTAGGCATTATGAATGGTAACTTCAGTAAATATTCAATTTTTTGTGGTTAAATGGTAAATCTAGTAAATATGGGTAAAAAATGGTATTATAATAATATTAAATTATCCTAACACATGTCCTAACCCTATTTTATGAGATATGTCTAACCATGGGAATCATTGGATCTATTTTAGGATCTCATGTAGCCAGTTTTGTGTGAAAATAAAATTTAATTAGATTTAATTTAAAGTCAAGGAAAATACAACCTAAACATGTATTTTTTTACTAAAACAACATTTATATAGGGTTATATAAGGGAATGTTTTTTCTATAAATAGTAATTATAAATAAAAATAAATTTCCTAACTCATTTTATTTTATTTATAATATTTGTATATAAAATAAATAAATTTAATTATGACACAATGATATTGAAATGATTACTGCATTAATAAAGGTTTCAAATAAATGATATAATAAATGTTATAATAAATGTAATTTGGTTATTTTTATGTCTTCCATTAATTATATGGATGATAGATAGATTTTATATTTCTATTAATGATGTTTTTTGAAATCAATAAAGATGTTATGATTTTTTTTAAAAAGTCATGATATTAATAGTGTTATAATTGAGATAATTTGTATTTTAAAATATAAAATATTTTATTATTTATTATAAATTTCCAAAAAATATATGATTCAAAAAAACTATTATTATTAGACTAAAAATTTATTATTCTCTCTTTAATTGTATATTTATCTTTTCTTTGTAACTATTTTGATTCCAAAAGTGTTGAATAGTTAATAAAATAGTTTGTGTAAATAAGGTTAAATAAAAGCGATATGCATTAAAAAATATCCAAAAACTATAAAATTCTTATTGGATGATTTTATATAGAACAATAGTCATCTTAAATTATAATTTAATTCTTTTTAGACGATTTTAAAACTAAAAATAATTTTTTAATAAAATAACAATTTCAAACTTTTCTAAAGAGCCCCTCTTCACCCTTATAAAATGGCGTCACCTCCAACCTATTACTCACACCTCTAAAGACACTTGTATCAACAAAAATATACAAAATTATTCTCTAAAAATACATATTTTTCTTTTATAATCCTTTCCCTATGCATTATAAAATTCAAGAGATCTATTCTTCTCAAATCCAAAGAAGTTACCCGATTTGAGGTAACATCTTCTCTCAAGTTTCTTTCCATTATTATTCCTTATCCACTCCCTATTCTCTTATTATTCATTTTTAACATAAAAAACCAGTATAATAAATATAATAGGTTGTTTTTATGAGAATTATTCTTACTAAACTTACACATACCTCCGTCTAATTGGTACAAAACATACTATTTATCTGGATGAAGAACTATTGCCTCACGAAACGATGATTGTTCAATCATATCCTACAACCTTTTATTGTGGACATTATTATTAAACTGTAATTATATATTATATTTATGATATTTATTTTATCAATATTCTTATATAATTATCATTAAAAAAATAAAGTTATTATTTTCATGTTTTATAAATATTATAATTTCATTGGAGGAAGTGCAAACTACCGCCCCCTCAAAGTGATATGACTCGTTAATGGTATACATGGAACATATGAAAGATTAAATTAATGAAATTATGTAACATATATAACATATATATTATACTGGAATTATAATATACCTAGGTATGATTTAGATTTTATTTCTTTATAAATGGAAAAAATGATAGTAGCGTTCATCCGTACGTACGACTTACCGTCTCCATGAAAGGTTCATTTCATTTCATTTATACAAATGATATGGACTATTATAAATACACATATATTGATTATATATAATATATATTATATCAAAATCACAAATATCTTTTAAGAGATAATTTAATTTTGATCACATGGACAATTTAAAATTATAACTTGTTCATTTTCGACTCAAGTTATGAACATCGACAAAATGTCCGATATGAACTCAAATAATTAACTAATTATTATAGAAAGTAAATAATTGATATAAAATTAATAATAAATAAGAAAAATTTTCTGAATCATGTTTAAATTAACTTATGTTTATTATTCAGGAATAAAAAGGAACATATGAGACATGTCAGATTCGAGGTAAGAGAACCTCTCACCCTCTTCTTTTATTCAAAGACTTCTTTTATATTATGTCTTTTAAAGTTCAATTTTCATGTTTTGGGGTATGTAATATTATATAATTTTTTCATTACATTTTATTTCCAAGTGACGAGAGACCTTTTTCCACCCATCAATACATTTTTTGAATTATAAGATGACGTCGTTAGGCTGCAAAATTTTCATAAGGGGAATCTTAACTCAATCTTTATTCATTGAGTTTAAAATACATGTCATTGGGGTTTTATCATGAATATTCTAGAATGACCTATTATTTATTTTAAAATTAATATCAACTTATATTTTTGTTTATTTATAAGTTTCACACATAATTATTTCATTGATTTATTCTTAATCTAATGATATGATATTTGTAAGGGATTTCGCCTTAATCTTCATTCGTTAAGGAATATCTTGATATTATGCACCTTTATTATCCAATATGTTTTATATAAACACCATTTGACATATTATATCTTAAATTCGTATATTCTCACGATATTTAATGTTTTTTATGGTTTTTAAACCTTAATGACTTTAATTCAAGTGTTTTTCTCAAGTATTAATACACTCTTTAAGAAAAACACCATTTTAAATGTTTTAATGATTTATTATTGTAAAACCTTCTATTTCATTTCCATATATAAAAAATGGTATTTATGGATTTATTTATTTGGAAATTATTGTTTTAATGTGTAAATTATATTCAAAAGTTTCAATGTGGAAAGGGACACTTTGATTAAAAAACTTCTTTTTGAATGTTTTAAATAAATTGATTATATGAATTTATTGAAATGATATCTTCTGATTGCAATGTGGAAATTTTATTTTCCCATTATTCTTGTTAATTATGTTCTGATACATGTAATTTTGATGGGTGGTTACGTGATAAACAAAATGAATGGTGGTTCAATGATAAACCATGGAAGGGTGGTTACGTTATAACCTCCAACACATTGGTTATGGAAGTCAGCCATATGTCTATTCTATTTTGTGAAATGTGTGGATATAGACCATATGGTTATTCTATTTATGTATTTTTATGTCCTAATTAACCATTAAATTCCTTGTGTTCCCTTCTATTGGATTTATGGTAATATTTTGGTTACAAAAAGGGTTAGAAATGAGCTTATATTCAGTGAAGTTTTTTTATACCTTTTTAAGGTGAAAATTATTACTTTATGAATAAGTATGCATGGTTTACATGTTGTTTTTAAGAAAAACATTTGTCATATATATTTATCCTTTACTAATTTTTTTTTCTCATCGCATGTTTTTGAAATTTTTTTCACAAGACTTAATGAGGAATAGGTTCAAGGATGGGATCAAGAAAATGTCATGATGTTTAAAACCAGGAACTAAACATGTTTCTTTTCTTTTAAGAGTTTATATTAAAAAAAAGAAACTGAGTAGAAGTGTCTACATGTAGTATTAAAGTTGATATGTATAAGTTATGATATAATTATCTAAAGATCTAAACCTGAAAAAATAATCAATTTTAATTATTAACATAATTCAAGTGTTTGTAATGTTTAAGGATGGGCCTTATAGTTTGTATTGAAGGTCGGTTTAGATAAATTTATAGGTTTAGGTGTTATTTAAACATATGTGACATAACCACAATGGTTCGAATATTATAAAGAGTCGTAGTTATTTAAGATAAATAGAATGAGTTTAAGATAATATGAATTAGTATATCTTAGTGTTTACCCTCCTCATAAGATAATATATAATAATTTTACGGATATACTCACACATTTCTTATTTTTTAATAGTAAATGGCTGGATCGAGTAGGAAATAATGTAAAAATGAATGTGAAAGAAACTGTGGTGGTTTTTTGAATAAGAAACTGAATTAATGGGAGCTTCAATGAAAAATATTGTGGTTATTCATAAACAACTATCTATAGTTCTGAATGACCACTTGAACCATGGTGATTTTTCTAATGCATCATATATGCGAGAAATGAATCCCAATTAAAGTTTAAGTAATAATCATAATGGTAAGAATATTCAAAAACCTATTTGTCAAGGATGTGGAAAGAAAAACCTAGGAAGATTATTTAATGGGATGGGAAGATGTTTCAAATGTGGTAATAAAGGTCATAAAGCAATAACCTTCTCTGAAAAAATGAAGTACCCAGTTAACTCTAGGAAATGGAAAGATGTTTATTATGATGTATCAGTTGATGTTTTTAAATGTGTCATTCATGGTCATTAGAAAAATAGATATCCTACATAGATGGTTTGGAAATGGTATTAGTAGGACCGTACAAAGATAATTTTACCAATACAGAAGGCAATTC
Organism: Viscum album; assembly: GCA_963277665.1. Classification (NCBI taxonomy): domain Eukaryota; kingdom Viridiplantae; phylum Streptophyta; class Magnoliopsida; order Santalales; family Viscaceae; genus Viscum; species Viscum album. Next base: position 915,117,068 of record OY728153.1, read on the forward strand.
CAATTGAGGATAAGGAATCCAAAAATGACCCATGAAAGGTATGGATTATTTCTTAGCTCAAGTTTTTACAAAACTGAAATATTAGGATATTACGCATGATTTTTTATAGGAAAGAAGAAAAAAAGAATAATATAGTAAAACATGGATAAAGGATCATAAAGAATGTTCAATGATTAAGATATCTACATTTTTGTAATTGATGAGTTATGTGGTATCTATTGATGATGATAAGTTTAAATGTATTAATGATAGGATTACAATGGATGACATTTTCTAATATGTGTAACACTAATGTTCAATACGTGAAAATGTTATTCAAGGAAGAGTTATCTTTTCGGTAGTGGATATAGTTATAAAGAACCATTTTGGTTTATATGATCCTTTAATTTGAATCAATTACAAGTTATTAATTTTTGGGAATGTTATAAAATTATATAATTTTTTAAAAAGGACAACATACACACCATGTGACAACACGTCGTATCGGACAAATCTGCGGGTATAAAACCCACACCCAAAGTGTTATGAGAATTTATCCCCTACCACTTTACTATGTGAAGTCCCTGGTTACTATGACCTTTTATTTTTTTAGTTAAATGATTTTATGGATCAAGAATAAGTTCATTTTTGGAAATTGCATTTTATAAAATTGATATACTTGGTATAGTAAAATGATTTGTTGATTAAGTGATAGTGGTTATTTTGGAATACATTCTCTTTCTTGGGATCAATATATGCTTCAGAAAAATATAATACTATGATATTTCATTTGTGTAGTAATGGTTGAAATTATATTTTGGAAGAATATATTTTTTTATCTGGGTCATATGGTGATTTGGGTTATTTTTGGAAATGGTTAACCTATCATAGAGAATATGTTTTAGGTTAATTACACTTCAGCATGAGACTTTATTAGTAGTATATGTCATTGGGAGATAAATGTTTGGATTTATTAAATAAGACTATGTGATTAAATTCTTTTCTGTTTTGGGATTAAATCATAGTTTTGATTATATTGAATAATTTTAATTAAAATTCTGTATTGAATGGTATTTTTTGAAAATTGGGTAATATTTTTTCTAAATTTTGGTGATTATTATTAGTATTTATTTTTATAAATTATTATCCTTTTAGGGATTATCTGATCTCTTACTAAAAAATTTGGTTTTTAATGTATAAATATAGGGAATTATATAGTTCATCTTTTTTGGATTATGTGATTCTCTAAAAGATGATTCTAGATCTTTTTATGTGACCATGTGATCATGAATACACATTATTTGGAGAAGAGATGAGTTTTTGATAGAAAATTATTAAAGGATTAAACTCTACTTAAAAATTACATAAATTTCATTATGTTTTTAGTCAATCTAATAAAAAATTTCCCTAAATTTATAAAAAGTATAAAAAACAATGTTCATTTAATTTTCCTACAATGAAATCAAAGACTGTTTAACCCATCACAAATTTGTGGTTTTATAGTGGTTAACATTCTCATGATCAAGTTTTCTGTCACTCTCCATCAGAACCTGTCACCTAGTCTCTCTTCCATATCAATGTATTCATACATGGAATCTTAGTATGTGTTATCTCAGGTGACCTTTGTACTTCACTATATTTATTTTAAAGTAATAGTTGTATTGACTCTTTTTTTGATGTCAAACTTTCAATGATGTTTTCTAGCCCAATTTTAAAATTGCGATGATGAAATTCCCAAAAGTGGGGAAGGAAGTAACAAACAAGGTAAATAAAGAATATAAAATGTTCATATTTGTTAGTAATTGTGAGTTAAATATTTTTTTTACATTAAAGTGGATGAAATTTCCAATAGCATACTGAACATGCAACAACATGTTTATTTGAAATCTTAAATTGCACACAACATTAGTTATACCAAATAAATAATATAATTATTTTAAATGGTAGTTAATTCGTAGATAGTTTATTGGAAGGAATAAAAAGAGCTGACTACAATATGGTTACACATTTATGTTAATTTTTTTTAACTTTTATGCAGTAAATTTTTTGTGCTTAAAATAAGAATGAATCTGATTTTATGCATAAAATACACTAATATTCATTAAAAGGTCAATTTATTGAATTTTGATGGAGAATCCTTTTTAAATCTAGTTTTTTCACCATTTTATGTTACATTTGAGAAAATAAACTTCTTATTTAGAATTTGGACAGAAATATTTACATTACGTAATTTTTTTGGTATTTTTATGGTAAAGTTAATTTTTTAATGATTAGTGAAAAATACTGAGTTTTAAGTCAAAAACATTCTTTTTGTATGATTTATTTATATGGTAATATGTTCCTTTTTAATGGTTTAAAAAAGTAAATAAATTATATTTTTATCATTTAATATAAATTTTGTCATTTTACATAATTTGACTTGGAAATTGGATATAAAAAAATTTCAATCTTTTGGTAGTTTTACTTCTCAAAAACAAGCCTTCAGGTTTTGACAACGAGAATTAGTTTTAAATTAATTTCTCAATCTTCTGTGTTTTGAATTTGAAAAAATGGATTCATTATTTGGAATCAGGAGTTCAAAATTGTTTAAATAGGTACCTTTTGGTTTTAGACATTATGAATAGTAACTTCATTAAATATTTTATTAACCATTGTTAAAGGTTATATCTTAAAAATAAGGGTAAAAAATAATATTATAATAGTCTTAAGTTACCCTATCACATGTCATAACCAAATTAGATAATTACTACCATGGAAATCATTGTGTTGATTTTAGGGTCCCATGGATCCACTTCCATGTGAAACTGACATTTAATTACTTTTAATTTAAAATTAAGTAAATTATAACATAAACATGTATCTTTAATGATTTTTTTATACGGGGTTATATAGGTGATATTTTACACAATAAATATTAATTATAATGTTCAAAAGAGTTCCTAAATAATTTTATTTTATTTATAATTTTTAGAGATTTAATAAATAATTTTATGTTTGACACAATTATGATGTTGTGATTTCTTCACTAATAAAGGATTATAATATATGATAAAATATATTTAATTTGATTATTTTGATTTCATACATGAATTTTATCGATGATAATTAGATTTTATATTTTTATTGATGATGTTTTTTAAACTAATAATTATGTTATGATTTTTTTAAAAAAGTCCTGATATGAATGGTGTCAAAATTCACATAATTAATATTTTAAAATATAAAAATATTTTATTAAATATTATAAAATTAGAAAAAATATAATATAAGGCTAAATATTTATCATAACTCTAAAATTTTATTATAGACTATTTAATGGGATCTTTTTAATGTTCTGGAAACAATTATGATTCTCAATGTGTTAAATTCTTGATAAAATAGAAAGAGTAAAAAAGGGTTTAATAAAAAAGATAAGGATTAAAAAATATCCAAAAGCTATCAAATTATTATTGGATGAATTTATTTCAAACGACAGTAATATTATATTCTAATTTAATGAGTTTTGGACCTTTAGATAACTGAAAATTGTTTTATAATAAAGTAATACTTTTAAACCTTCCTAAAGAGCCCCTCCTCCCCCTAATAAAAGGTCATCACATTATACACATTATTCACACCTCTCAAGCGCCTTGTCCCATAAAAAATCTACCCAAATAATCTCCCAAAATAGTTATATTAATATTATAAGGATTACCCTAGTCATGATGCAATTTAAGAGAGTCGTTTTTCTCAAATGAAAAAGATGTTAATAGAATTGAGGTAACTTGTTCTCTCATGTTTTTTCCATTATTTTCCATTATACACTCTCTATGATCATATTATTATATGTTTCAACAAAAAAATTTTTTTTTTAAATATAAAATGTTGTATTTATGATAATTATTTGAACTACACTTACACACACATCCGTCTAATTGGTATATAACATTCTGTTTCAGTGGATGGAAAACTACTACCTCCTGAAACAATGATTGTTGAATCATCTCCTACCACCTCTTATGTTTTCCATTATGAATGAAATGTAATTATATATGATATATATGATATTTGTTTTATCTATATTCTTATATAATTCTCATTTAGAACAAGATTTTATTATTTTCACACTAGTGAAGAAAATGTTTTTAACATCAGTTATTTTTCATTTTTTTACGTCGGTTTTTAGCCAACGTTAATACGGACGACGTTATAAATATTGTTTGTTACGTCGGTTATTTAAAAACTGACATAAAAAACATAACATCAAGTGTTTATAATGTATATTATGAATTAAATGATGTGCAAAAACAACGGGGGAGGGTTTATCACGTTAGTTATTATATAAGAGATGTGATAAAACAGTGCTGGGGTGTTTATCACGTCGGTTATATAATAACAAACATGATAAACTGGTGGGGGGGGGAGGGGTGTTTATAACTTTGGTTATATAATAACCGACGTGATAAACCAGTCTGGGGGCCTTTTATCACATCGTTTATTACATAACCGACATGATAAACCATTCCACATGTGTTTATCACGTTAGTTATTTAAATAACTGATGTGATAAACCCTTCATCATTTTTTTCACGTCGGTTATAAAATAAACGACCTGAAAGACCAATTTTTTTTAAATGGAATGCAATCCTATGCTCTCCTAAAAAAAACCAGAAACCAAATCAAGAATTCGTACCACAAAAACAAAAGTAGGCCAAAACAAGAACCAAAGCAAAATTAAGCATTTACCTCACTCGAGAGCCCCCACCACACCCCTGGACTGCCCCCCGACCCCCTGGACATCCCTAAACACCCCGGGACAACCCCCCACCCTCATGTATACCCCCCACACTATGGAAAACACTCCCACACCCCTGGACAGCCCCCACACCCCTGGACAGCCCCCACCCCCTAGACAGGCCCCCACACCCCTGGACGACCCCCACCCTCCTGGACACCCCCACCCCACCGGACAACCCTCCCACACCCCTCGACACCCCACCCCACTAAACACCCCCCACACAATTGTAACCCCTCCCCCCAGATTATAATCCATACCAGAAAAACCATCATAAGTAGACCAAAACAAGAAGTAGAGAAAAATTAAACATTCACATATATAACATTCAATACATACTCTATCTACTTCAAAAAAACTAAATCAAACCTAAACAATTACCAAATACACAATTACAACTACAATATTCAAAATTTCATTTTACAGTGCAAACAACTAAAATTCAACCAAACCTGTAAAATAATTTTACCACTCCACTTGTAAGTGTTTGATGTCTTTAGTAGTATAGGGTTTAGGGTCATCAAATAGCTACAAATGAAAAGGATAGTGGTTAAAATGTATAATAAATAAATCAAATTGAAATATTATGGCAATGTTTAAAATGAAATCATACCAGGTCAAAGTTCACATTTGTCGTAGTTATTATTATTTTATACATAAATCAGAACATATAATATCCGTATTTGATGACGCCTTGTTTTTCATGAAAATTCAGTTTGAATGAGTGTAAAATCAATATATTATTTTTATGTAATAAATCATAAAGTAAAAAATTATAAATGGATATTTACCTTAACATTTACATATTTGACCTTTGCACTACTTTTCTTTGTGTTTTTTCGAAAGTAGACCCATGCCCTGTTAGAAAATAATATGAATGGGGTAAATTTTAAATTCATTATAAAATATAAAACTATTGAGAAATTGAAACCTATATTTCTAATATATTCATAAAACATTCCCACACATCATCATGGACAGAGAATATCAAATGAAGTGTTTTCTCCCTTGGGAAAAAATCCCTGACATACAATGATCAATGATAAAATAATATTTAACGTTATTGGTTTTTTATGTTAAAAGATAATGAACTCTATGAGAGAGATGTGTTTCATAACTATCACAAAAAGGAATTATCCAACATTTTGTGACTATATTCTATTCAAGTCTTTCAGCAATATAAAGCATTCTTTGTTCCTCATCCAATGCACATTCTTCAGGGGAAATCAATTGTGGGTCCATGAATCCATATACATCTATCACCTCATTCCTATCACAAATTTTATAATGATACCTAGTAAAAAACATACATAAGTATACATTTTTAAAACATATAACGTAGGGAAAAGGTGTTAAGACTTACAAGGAAAACAATTTCACCACGATGATGCCCAACTTATCTCTAGTAACAGGCTCCATAATTCCAGTTTTCATAATCCACAAAGATATTGCACATCCACAAACATGAGCTTCTATTGGAAACTCATAATGACCCGCCAAGAAATTTGAATAACTTGACAATATGTAAAGACTACTAGAATCTGTATCTGTTTCCATAGACATTTGTCTTTGTTATTGTCTATACCGTATTTCATTACCTTTTAAGCATTCCTTTAAAAATAAATAGAAAAATATATTAGTTTTAAAATGATAAAAAAACTTAAAAAATAAAATAAAATGAAATATATAACATTCATACCTCTGTGGTAATGAATCAAAGATGTCTGGATGGCCATATTAAAAAATGGCCGACACTATGTCCAACTGTCATCACCACATATGTAGGTAATGGTACTCGAGCTGATCTATCTATCATATCTAGTATAATGACCCTCTGATTCTCTACATCTAATTATTGATGATGAAATATATCTCTTATATAATATACAAACCCATATGCAACTATATGATGTTGAGGATCATCAACATACAACTCACAATAAGTAGGAATCTGCGACAGAGGAGTTGAATAATAAATGGGGTTCACAGGCTGAGGTGGGGGAGTTGGATCTACTGGCGGAGGTGGAGGATGAATAAGGGGGTCTGCAAGGAGAGGTGGAGGAGTGGGAGCTGCAGTCTGAAATTGACTTTGAATGATTGCAAACATATACAGTATCGACGCTATAATCTTTTCCTCAATCGTCACATTAATATTATGAACTTCATCCTCTAAGGCTTCTATTTTTTTTATAAACACCCTCAACGTTAGTAGTTGAAGAATGTGGAATCACTTTTCTTACCGATAAACCTGCCAGATATCCTTTATATGGCTCAGATGTTCGGGCTTCCCAAATTCTACAGATAAAATATCTTGCCTCCCAGTAGCTTTAAATGCCCCCTGTGAGCTCAGATCCTCAAGAGAGTCCTGTATTAATTAATTGAACATTTCTTTAATCATTGAAATTATATAAGGAAAATAGTTAACTTATTTAAATAAAATAGATATCTTACAATCCTCTCAGCTACGATTCTCGGTTCTTCTGAAAGATATTTCATTTTTTCCCATCTGAGCTCTCTTCTATTTTTCATATCTAGATGGAGAGGATGGAGGGGCCACCTCTCTAGAACTTGAAGTCTCAGCTCTTAGTTTTTGAAAATTTTCCTCCATCATGTGTTCTTCCACAACTGCATACCCTCCCCAAGATAAACTATGAGGTTATAATTTTTTTGATTAGATCCCCTGATGATATTTCCTTGTTTACTATAATTTAAGAATAAGAAATAATTAACAAAAAATTAATAAGATCATATATATAACAAAGATTATAAAAGTTTACATTTCCCTTACAAAAAATTACTCTTTTCATCTACTTTCAATAAACTATCTCCATGTTTCTTCATCAATAAAAGGATATATACGACATGGATTTCCATGACTCCAATAAACAAAAATGAAATCAGATGAGAAGGTTGATTTGAAATCCCTCGATCTCCTGGCATCCATCCATAAGCATTTCTTTCTGACTCCTCTAGTGTCCGGAATATCAAATGTCATCTGATGAGGAAGAGGTTAAACATATTATATATATGAGAAACATTTAATGATTTGTCAAACAATAGCAAAAGATCTTACCAAAAACATCTCCTACAACTGAGGGATTATCTCTTTATCCACACTTCTCCAGTCATCATACAAAATTCTCATTTTTCTCTTAACCTAAGTTGATACAAAACTCTTTAAATCATTTGCATTTGGACCTCTAGGAATATCATCATCATCAAACTCAATGAGTATCCTCTGATCATGCATACAAGAAAGTTCTAATTTTGGTAAACGTGTGAACCCACATTTACCAACTCTTGAACTCTTTGTCGTAATAGGAGCATATGAGGATGATTGGGGAATATCAAGAGGAGCATGTGATTATTCCTCCCCAGAGGTATGACTAATATGCTCATCTCTAGAATCATGTGGTTGATCAACTGATTGATCTATCATTTTCCTTCAAATCAATAAAACAAACATTAGTTCACAAATATAAAAATTCATATATTTTAATACTACTATAATCAGAAAATAGAAAATTTTACTAAGTTATGTAACAATAAAAATTGTTAATATGGTAATCATTTTAAATAATGGTAAAGATTGTAAAGATCACCAAGATGGTAAACATGGTAAACATGGTAAACCTGGTAAACAAGGTAAAGTAATTGTCACTAAACAAAAAATAATAAATTTATAATTCATGTAATGGCAAACATGATAAAGTAAACTACACAAACTTAAAACAAACAAAAACTTATACTTATTTTGTTTTAATACATGTTTTAATAAAGAAAAAAATTACAATATCTAACATTTTATGAAAAAAAATAAATCTAAACAAGAAATAAAAATATGTTACATGTAATTTTAGGATTGTAAAAATAGATTTTTTTCCAAAATTCTTTCGTTGTGATCGTTCCTTATGGAACAAACCATGTCTTCAACATGCTAATCATTATGTTCTGTTAATATTTCCATGTAAGTAGGGATCTCACATAAATCAGCATCTTCATCAAGTTCATCCTCACCAATATATTGTTTTCCCCCTTATAAAACAGCAGCCCACTGCATATCGGATTGATGTACTACAATGTAATTTTTTTTGCATGTGTTTCCATTATAAAAGAATCAGTTGTGTCTTCCAATCTATTCAGATTAACAAGTGTCATTCAAAATTCATCGTGTCTAACACTGTTTTTACCGATAAACCATTTACAGTTAAAAACGTGGACATTAATTTTAATGTAATCAACCTCCCATATGTCTTCAATCACTCGATAATATGCAATTGAGGCAGAAATTGGGTTTTTTTCTTTAGCAATGAAAAAATGCATTGCTTCTACAAACACCAATACACCCCTATTCTGAACTGTACTTCTGTTGTCCTGAGATTTCATATGAAATGTATAGCCATTAATGTCATAACCGGACCATGTTATCACATTTAGACATGGACCACCCACTATCCATTTGAATGTCTCTGATACATCTAATGTACCAAGCAAGGTCTTTTTAAACCATGGAAAAGATGTTTTGTTGAGCTCATTCAAAATACACATTTCTTTCTTCTTTGGATGACATTTTTTCAACTCATTAGTATGCAATGTGATATACGGTTGAGCATCAGCTATGTTATTCAAGACGTATGATTCTAATTTCATCATCTGTTCAGCTGACAATGATTTGAATTTCAAGCCATTAATCCCCTTTCCCTCATTATAAACTCTTTCATGGAGAGATGGAGGCAAACCTCTGTGTTGTGCCACAACCAGGTAGCTCGTACAAAACTCTGCAACCTATTATGAAATATACTTTTCAATAATGGAGGCTTCAGGTTGATATGGATTATTAACATACCCCTTCAGTATTTTCATATACCTTTCAAAACGATACATCCAACAAAGATATACAGGTCCGTAATGCTTTATTTCTTGAACCAGATGAATCATTAAATGCACCATTATATCAAAAACAGATGGTAGAAAATAAATTTCCAATTGAAAAAGTATAAAAATTGCATCCTTTTCCAAAATTTTCAAAGCATTCACATCAATCGCCTTATTACAAATTGAATTGAAAAAATAACAAAAATTCATTATAGTCTTTGTGACACGAATGGGAAATATTACACACAATGCAACTGGTTTAATTTATTGCATCAGGATGAGACAATGATGTGATTTTATATCTATCAACTTCAAGTCCTTAAAGGAGTCAAAAATTTTTACATTTGAAAAATAACCTTGAGGCACATTGATATCATGAAGACACTGAAAAAATCTAATTTTCTCCCTCTTCGATAATGTCTGACAAGCAGGTGGAAGAAATGTTTGTCTTCCTTTAAGAGTGGGAGATGACTCCAAACGTATTTCCATCTATAGTAAATCTAATCTTGCATTCAACCCATCTTTTGTCTTTCCATTAATATATAACAATGTTCCAATAAAACAATCACATATATTCTTCTCCACATGCATGAAATCATTATTATGTTTAACTTTATAATATCTCTAATATGGTGGCTCAAAAAATATTGACCTTTTCTTCCAAATATGTCTATCATTACCAGATTTCTGTGTCTTTCCCAATGTCACATTAAGGTTTTTCACCCTCCCAAAATACAGATTAGGGGATAGAGGTTTTAAGGAAATATCAAATTAGTGTGAGCCATTGAATGCCTTTTTTAGTCTTCTATAAGGGTGATCCAAATGAAAAAAAATTCGATGACCCATGTACATTGTTTTCATCCCATAATGCAATTGACAATACGACATCTGTTGTTCACAAATTGGACTTGCTTTATGCCCTTTAACACTGTATCCAGACAAATTTCCATATGATTGGAAGTCATTTATAGTGAACAAAAGCACTTTATCTAGTTGAAAATATTCCATTTTATTAGAATCATACAACCTAATACCATCAGCCCATAAAAGTTTCAAATCATCAATCAACGGTGAAAAGTAAACATCAATATCATTGCCGGGTTGCTTCAGACTAGAGATCATTATACTCAACATGACATATTTGTGCTTTACACAAACTTTAGGAGAGAGGTTGTAAATTACCAATAAAATAGGACATGAACTATGTGTGCTACTGAGGGATCAATATGGATTCATTCCATATGTTCACAACCGTAGTCTAATATTTCTAATTTCATTTCCCAATGTAGAATACTACTCATCAATTTTTTTCCATTGTGGACAATTAGCTGGATGATGTATTTTTCCATCACATAACCGCTCATATTCATGTCATATTAACCTTTTTGAATCATGTGAATTAGAAAATAAACATTTGAGATGATGAATTATAGGAAGATACCAAAATACCTTTGAAGGGATCTTTGTAATCTCTACATCAGCCTGTGATTTTTCTTTCACCTTATACCATGTTGTCCCACATTTAAGACACTCTGATAGAAATTCATATTCCTTACTACATATAATACAGTCATTCGAAAAAACATGTATTTTCTTATATCCCAATCCCATCAGGCATAATATTTTCTTGGCCTTATAATGTGAATATGGAAGATCGTTATATTTTGGATGAATGACTTTCATCAATTGTAGCAGCTCTGTATAACTTCTCTCACTCTATCCATATTTCTCCTTTAGGTTAATCAATCTTAAAAATGCCGACAAAACAATAAAATCTGTACAACCAGAATATAATGGATTTTCAGTATCACCATATATAGGAGAAACTGTCGGTTCTATCTCAATTTGTTATGCTGCAATATCACGAATCATTTATTCAATTCCATTGGAGATAACATCTTGCGAATAATCATCATCAGTGACATTCCATCCAGTTTCACCATTCCAAATCCAAGGGCTGCAACTCAGATTAAAACCATGAAAAATCAGATGATCCTTTATCTCTCTACTTTTAAACTTCTTTATATTCAAAAATTTTAGGCATGGATTGAAAAAAATGTCACTACTTGGAACAATTCTTTTACAAAATTAAAAAAAGGCATCAACACCTTCCTCATATTCATTGCTCATTCGATGTGCCATAATCCAATTTCGACTCATTATTACCTATAAAAAATATCAAAATTATACATTTTTTAATATAAGAAAAATATATGTTTATATGAAAAAAATCATAATTTGAATGTCAAACAATTTTGAAATATAAAACAAATCTATGAAAATTTAATAAATTGTGCTTGAATATGATTTTTTTAAAAAAATATAGTTAGATATAACAGTTTTAAATTCCATTGAATAAAATAAAACCATGGGGCCTCCAATGGACACCCTGGACACCCCCCAACCCTCTGGATAGCCCCTCGAACCCTCTAAACACCACCCCCACTCCATTGGACACCCCCTGGACACCCCCCCCCTTGGACAACCCCCAACCCCTCTGGATACCCCCCACCCCTTGGATAGCCCCACCCCTCTAGAAAGCACCCCCACCCCTCTAGACAACACCACCACCCCTCTTGGACACCATCCCCCACCCCCTATCCCCTTGGACACCCCCCTGGACAACCCCCAACCCTCTGGACAACCCCCAACCCTCTGGATACCCCCACCCCCTAGACAACCCCCACCCCTCTAGACAACACCCCCACCCCTCCTAGACACCACCCCACCCTCTACCCCTTGGAAACCCCCTGGACAACCCCTAACCCTCTGGATATCCCCCCAACCTTCTGGAAAACCCACACCCCCTGGACAGCCCCCACCCCTATAGACAACACCCCCACCCCTCCTGGACACCACCCCCACCCCTACCCCCTTGGACACCCCCTGGACACCCCTAACCCTATGGACAACCCACCACCCCTAGACAAACCCCAAAACCCTGTAGACAGGCCCCCACCCCCTTAGACAGCCCCCACCCACCCACCCCCTTAGACAGCCCCCACCCCCTTCGACACCCCACCCCCTTGGACCCCCCCCCCCCACACTCATTGACACACCCACCTCCTTGGACACCCTGGTCACCCCCAACCCTCTAGACAGCCCCCCGAACCCTCTAAACACCACCCCACCCCTCTGGACACCCCCACCCCCTGGACAACCCCCACCACTCTAGACTGCACCCCAACCCCTACTGGACACCACCCCCCACCCCTACCCCCTTGGACACACCCTGAACACCCCCAACCCTATGGACAACCCCCACCCTCTGTACAACACCCCAAACCATCTATATAGGCCCCCATCCCTTTGACACCCCCACCCACCCCCTTGGACACCCCCCATGCCCTTCGACACCCCCACCCCCTTGGAACCCCCCCCCCCCCACACCCTTGGACTGCCCCCCCAAACCTTCCTTGACACCCCGGACAACCCGCAACCCTCTGGACAGCCCCGACCCCCTAGATATCCACCAACCCTCTTAACAGCCCCCCATTACCATGGGATTTTAACCTCAAGCTACTAGTTTTGGCATATCTAGTGATTTTGACCTCAAACTACTAGTTTTGGTATCATGCCATTATTCAAAATGAGAACCATGAACTTTATCTCCTATAAGACTAAAATGCACTATTTTGCAATGAATCGGGATTTAATAGCATATGATGACTTATAATAGTCGATGAAAATATGTGATGTAAATAGATTATGGAACTACAAATATTGATACCCAAAATAGAAACAACCAAGGATCCAAAACAAACATTCCACCATGAAAAACCATATATACTAATAAAATAAATCACATTGGTACACAGAATGGGTGTATCACAATTATTTGCATATAAATTGCAGTAATATAGGTGAATGACATCATTAGTTGTCAATGACAACAAAAATTACCATCAATGTCGGGCATCTGTGAAACAAAAACCAACAAAATAGAATAAGGTGAGGCTTATGTGAATATTGTGAGTAGATCTAATAGATCTTGTTATAATAAATAAGATGATGATGGAAAAATGAGGTAAGAGGTTTTGACATTGAAGAATCTTACCTAGTTTAAACAATAAAATCACAAAATGTAATTATAGACTATCTGGGAAAAAATGAACGAAATAAAGTCGTGGGAGGCTTACCTGAGTGTTGCAAGTGGAAATGATAGATCCGAGGAGAGTAAAGATGATTATCGATGATGGAAAAATGAGTTTAATGAAATGAGATCTAAGAGTTGATTGGGGCTTTCCGCGTGAGAGAGACGAGTCGTCGAGCAGTCGATCGAAAAATCATAAATGACAATCCATGGGGCGTGTAACATTTTTAAATGTTTTATAAAGTTGGTTTTTTAATAACCAACATTATAATCTATTTTTATTACATTTATAATGTCAGTTATTATAATAACTGATGTTATAAATGTATCAGATAATGCATTTTTTAGGTCGGTTATTTTATAACCGACGTAAAAAAACAAATCAGAAACCACAGTTTTTACGTCATCTATTTTATAACCAATGTAAAAACTGTGAAATGTTTGGTTTTTATGTCGGTTATAATATAACCGATGTGAAAAATTCAGCAGGTTGGGTTTTTACGCTGGTTATTTGATAACCGACGTCCCAAAGGCCTCAGATGTCATGGTTTTTACATCGGTTATCAAATGACCGACGTAAAAAATATACTATCTGTATTTTTGAGGTCGATTATAAAATAACCGACCTAAAAAACCACATATCACAGATTTTCACATCAGTTATATATAAATGACGTAAAAAATGTTTTCTGCACTAGTGTCGTGTTGTGTAAATACACTAATTTCATTTGAGGATGTGCGGACTACCGCCCCCTCAAAGTAATATGAATCGTTCAAGATATACATGGAACATATAAAGGATAGAATTAATGAACTTATGTAACATATAGAATAAATATATTATAATCTAATTACAATATACCTATGTATCATTTAGTTTTAATTACTTTAAATATGAAAAATAAATTAAAGTAGCATTCTTGCGTACCTACGACTTAACGTCTCCATAAATGGTGCATTTCATTTCTTATATCCAAATGTTACGGACTATTATAAATACATATATACTAGATATATAATATATATATGATATCTAAATCATGTATATAATTTTGTAGATAATATAATTTTGACCACATGGAAAATTTAAAATTATAACAAGTTCATTTTCAACTCAAGTTCCAAACATCGAAAAAATGTCCGATATGAAATCAAATAATTAAAGAATTGTTATAGTAAGGTAAGAAGTTTTATAAAATGAATAATAATATTGAAAATGGTTGTAATGAAATTATAAATTAATTTAAGATTATTATTCCGGAAGAACGTGGAACATAAAAGATAAGCCATACTCGAGGTAACAAAACCTTTCACCCTCCTCTTTTAGTCAAAGACCTTTTTTATGTATTTTAAATTTAAATTTTCTTACATTGGGATATGTAATTTTATATCCTTATTTCATTAAATTTTATATCCAACTAATAAGAGACCATATTTTTCCATTAACTCATTTTATATAATTTAAAAAGACATTGTTAGGCTGCCGAATTTTCGTAAGGGGAATCATAACTCAATATCCATTAATTTACTTAAATATAAATTTCATTGGTTTTGTTTATTAAATAATAAGTGTGAATGATATATTATTTTTCATACACTTAATATCTACATATATTGGGTGTATTTATATTTTTCACACACAAATATTTCATTAATTTATCATTAATCTGGGGATACAATCTTTGTAAGGGACTTGGACACAATCTCCTTTTGTTGAGGCATATCATGATGATATTAAAATTTATTATAATATATGATTTATATAAAGCATTCTTTACATTTTTATCATGAATTAGTATATTATCATGATATTTATAGTTTGGTTTGACATTATTCCCTAATGAATTTTATTTAAGGGTTTCCCAAGTGGTAAGAGACTCTTTAAATAAAATATAATTTTAAATGTTTTAATGATATTTTCTTCTAAAAACATATATTTCATGTCCATTTATTCAGTATAGATTTTACAGATTTTTTATATTGACATAAGTATTTTAGTTTTTAAATTCCTATCAATAGTATCAAAGTGGTAAGGGACACTTTGTTTAAAAACTCTTATTTTTTAATTTTTTAAATGAATTGATAATATGAATTTATGGATATGATATTTTCTAATTAAAATATGGAAATTTTATTTTTCCATTATATTTCTTTAATGTGTTATTATTATGTTATTTTACGTAGACATTTGAAGGGTGGTTATGTGATAAACCAAATGGCGGGCCATTTCTTGATAAATCAAGGATGGGTGGTTACATTATAACCTCTAATGCATTCGGTATGGAAGTCGTCCGTATGGATATTCCATTTAGTGATATGTGTGGAAGTCAACTGTATGGTTATTCCATTTAATTATTTTTTTGTTGCATACTAACTCTATATTATATATGATGTTTTCTATGGGCTTTATGGTAATAATTTGGTTACAAAACGGCAAGCAATGAGCTTATATTTAGTAAATGTTTTATCTACTTTTTATGTTGAAATATATTACATTATGATTATGTATATATGGTTTACAAGTTGTTTTAGAAACTAATAGTTTTTCTTCTTTATGTATCCTTTACTAATATTTTTATGCTTGTCCCAAATGTTTGAAATGTTTTTCACAGGACTTATTGTTTATTAGGATCAAATATAGGATGTAGGAAAAGTCATGCTATTTAAAACATGGAACTAAACGGGTTTTTTTTCTTGTAAGAGTTTTAATTTTATAAGAAATTGGATACTAAGAAGAAGTGTCTACATGTAATATTAATGTTGTTATGTAAATTTTTTGACCTAATTATCTAAAGCTCTAAACGTGAAAAGATCCTCAATTTTAATTATTAACTTAATTAAAGATTTTGTAATGTTTAAGGCTACAGACTTATACTTTTATTAAATATACATTTACTATAAAACTAAGAAACAACCATATTAATTTATATCATAAAATAGATGATTTTTATATGAGATTTTATTTCTAGTTTGTTACCAATTCTATAATAATGTTACGTTTCAGGTACAAAATTCTCTATTTTTTGAATAAGATTGGATTATATATATATATGGACCTCTTAATTATTTATGGATATAATAATCTACATAATTATAACTATGATATAAATATCATATATATTAAGTGTAATTTTTTTAATAATATATAGAATATATAAATTAGAAATGAAATACACCATTCATGTAGATGGTAGGTCATACATACACATGATTGTTCTTTCTATTTTTCTATTAGATAGAAGGAATTAAATTTTTTTGTGATATTATTAGTTATGAATCATTTTTTATTCCATATTTATCATATATGTTTAATAAACCTATATTCAATACCTTCCATGTAAATCATGAATAAATCACATTCCTTCGTGAGGTCATATTCTTCCATACACACAAAATATTTTTTTGTATTACCCAAAATATAAATAATGATGGTACACGAGATATAAAAAATTATGAATTAAAATAACATTATAACTATAATATATTTAATCAATAAATTTTAAATCCATATTCTGAAAAATTACCAGATAATCAACAACCAATCATTGCATCCATTGCAACACCTGTAGTCATGGTTTCAGACCACATCTCCACCTCATCCATGAATAGGTTCCATGTAACCATCCCTAATGAAATATCAGAATCATCCAATAAATTTAGGTACACTCCTTTTAATATAGAAAATATCAGTGTTCATGTTTAGATTATTTTTTTTGGACTTCACTGGATCCCATGACATCCTATGATTTGTTTTGAAATTTCTTCTACTATAGTAATTCAAATCAAAATGTATAGGTTCAATGAGGATGTGAAATTTGGTAATTTTTTTAGATTCATAATGGAAGTTAATCTATGTTCATTTTTTATTCATAATATATAATTTTATTCATTGTATTATGGAATCTCTCTAAAATAATAATAATAGAGATGAATTGATTTCATTAATAATTTAAATGTTATTTTCCATGTTAAAGGGAAGTGCTATAAAAATATTGTATGAAATTTTTCACACAAAATATATCATAAGAATTTAGGGAATATGAATTTGAGGAACTGTAAAATGTTTAATAATGACATATTTTATGATTGAATGCAGTCCCATTCTGACAAGGGTATATGTTTTATTAATGTTGTTGTTCCCCAAGTAGTGGAAAAAAATCTCATGAATTTGAACTAGAGATTCAGATGGATTAGGATACATACAAAAGTTTTATAGAATAATAAATATATACATATAGTACTTTTTTTAGTTATTGACCTAGGGTTGCCTTGGGTATTTGTTTCCAAGAGTGGAGTGAATTCCTAATCTGTGGGATGTATGAAATTAAGAGTGGAGAGGCTGGACAATCATCCTGCAATTTCAGGGGATTTTTTTATTGTTGGCATGAATATATAAAATATTCAAGGATAAATTATAAAATTATGGGAAACTTAGGGTATCCATGGAATGTGGGATGATGTATAAAATGATCACCTAAAATCCAAGAGTGAGTCAGACTTTGTCCAAAGTGAAATATGTTGTTCTGAATAATGATGTTTTTAAATATGTTCCTCCTAGGAAAGAAATAAAGTGTAAATACAATTCATATTTGAATAAAAAAATGGTTACTAGGTCCCATGGGTCATTATAATATGACTTTGATTGGTATGGTGATTATGATTCTTCTTATCGTGACTATGATACTTAAGCTCATTTCATTTTTCTACTTAACAATAGGGAATGTATTATTTTATGACTCCATCCATGTCAATTTGTATTTATTTACTTTTATAATAAAATACATATTACCTATCATTTCTGGTATAAATATATCATTATTCTCAACTTTTAATGGTGGTAGTATAAGAACAAACAACTTGGAAAGAAAAGATGATTTTCCACCATATAAATGAACTATCATTGTGTATCCTTTTTAATGGAAGTGTGTGGAGTTTTTGTTCATACCCTTAACATAATATCATGTTCATATATAAATTACAATGAGATAATTTTATAAGAATTATATTAAAATAATATATGGATTGTGAGGAATAAATTAAACAATAAAATTTGTTGATGAGATTACATCTTCTTCGGTTATCTCTTTTTGGTGTGCACCAAAGGCCTCATTTGGGTGGAAAACGCACTATTTAATGATTATAGGATGATTATGTGTGTGTAAATATGATTTTTATAGATTTGGATGATCCAAATGGATTATAGGTGAAAATAAGTAAGTTGGTGAGTTTCCGTTTATAATGAAGGAGGATTAATATTTTTTTCAAATACCGAAAAGTAAACACTCTTAGTGGATTTTAATTACACAATGTTTCTGAAATAATGAACCATACTCAATAAAATAGTTAATATTGTAAATATATTTATATAAAAGATGTGTTGGACTTGTTTCTAGGTCATTTTACTTTTATGTTTAACGTTTAGTCCCTTGTCAAACTCATTTTTTAATCGCCATGATGAATTTTAACTAGTTTTATTAATAATTATGTTCTAAAATTAATTTGGACATTATATACATAATAAATTATTCTGATTAAAAAAATATAGGATATGTGTTTCAGAATACTAAACAAATAATTGGAAGAAATTTATTTAAATTAATCTTACAGACCGGATGAGAGAATGATTTTTAAACGTGAAAATGTTCAAAAGTTTGAAATGATTTAATATCAAATTACAATGTGAAATTTTCTTAAAAGGTAATTTTATTTATTTATTTATAATTTAAGTAGTTATAAACTTTATAAAAATTTAAAATATAATTTTTCAATATAAATATTTTGATCAAAAAGACGATTTTCAATTAAAATTGAGTATTTTTCACTAGTCATCAAAAAATGAATCTTTTTTATAAAAAAAATTCATATGAATATAATTATGACATTATCATTTAATTTTTTTAAAATATAATTTATAAAAGTGTCATAATTTATTTTAATAATAAGCACCCCATTAAAATGCTATAAAACATCTTTTCAGAACAATTTTTTTGCATGTACTAGGATTTATGCTTATTTGTTTACTACAAAACACATAATATGAATGTTAAAATTGATTGAATATATAATATTTAGTTTTAATTAAAACAATACATCAAATTTTCTGTATTTATTTTATTGAGATAAAATATTTTTGTGAATAGGAAAATATATTATCATTTAGAAATGGAATTTCATTATTATATAATAGTTCTTTGTTTAATTTATAATTAATTGGCCTCGAAGAAATTATTTTATAAACATAAGTAATCAATACTTTCATAATTTATTTAATCCTTTTCATACCCTCTATTGCAACCAATATTTAATAAGTATAATTATATTATATAATTTTCCACATTTCATTTGAACTCACTATTAAGTTTAACGTATGTTAAGCTTGGTTTTTAATTTAATGAAATATTGAATTTATTTTAAATGTAATACAAACCAAACTCACTGTTTTGTGTACCCAAATATAAACACATTTTTTCATGCACCATAGGATTATATTGATATTTTTTGTAAAACATAAGCTTATCATGGTGTAGATTTTTATTCAAACCGTCAAAGAATATTAATTTTTTCAAAAAATATTTTTCGTAAAGTCTCAGGGTGTTACATTTAAATTTTCAAAACATAAAATATATTAATGTATATAAAAAATAAAATATATTAATAATTGAACATTTTCAAATAATATATAATAGAGTATTGAAATATGAGAATAAAAAAGCATCAAGATAATTGTTAGGTCATTTTAAGACATTTTATTTTATTCTTTCAACGTTCAACCCATTTTTACGCTTACCATGGTAATAACATTTTTTCCCAAGTTACTATTAATATAGAACAAAAATACAATTGATCTCACTATTTTTTAAAATGTTATATTTCAAAATTAGGTGTCCATATTATTAAATTCAATTTAAAATTCATAGAATAAATTTAATTTTAATTAAATAATAAAGACATGATGAAAAATAATCTTCAATACAAATTAATTCTTAAATATGAAACTATTTTTATACATAATTTAAGTATAATTAATTTTAAAAGAATATTTTTGGATTATTTTTAATTATAAATATATAATGAAATTTTTAATCCAATAAAATAAAATGTCACTATGTAAAAAATTAAAAATAACCTAAAATTTTCATAAAATTATCATTTTATACAAGTCACCCAAAAGCCATCATTTTTATAAAATTACTCAAAATCTAAACAAAGATAAATATAAATTGATGATATCAAAAATGACATATTTATTTTTTGGTATTCAAATTATATAATATAAAACACAATATTTTCCAATAAAACTATATACTACATGTAAATTAATCAAGTATGAATTCAAATATTTATTTTTTAACTGAAAAATTACTTAATATTCTTATAGTGAATATATATTTATAAAATAAAATTAATGAATTTTTACAAGTAATGAAGTTGATATATTTTAAACATTAACAAATTATTTACATTCTTCTCTACTTTTTAAATTACTTATTCACATTTTTATTCACATTATAGACAAGTGGGGAAATTGTTCCACCCAAATTTTTTTAGATTTTTATATTTCATCTCAAATAATGTTGGTTTACCAAAAAACATTATCCAGATGAATCCCTATATATCTCAACAAATTCTTAATTTGTTCTAGAATTTGAATAGAAAGTTCATTATAAGAAATTTTCTCGTATAATAAAT
Source organism: Viscum album (assembly GCA_963277665.1). Lineage (NCBI taxonomy): Eukaryota > Viridiplantae > Streptophyta > Magnoliopsida > Santalales > Viscaceae > Viscum > Viscum album. The sequence goes on from OY728153.1 coordinate 915,138,478, forward strand.
CTAATTACGGACTCAAAACATGAATTTCACGTGGAATATATTTTCATAATAAATAATCATGAAACACCTCATGTACCTAATAAAAACATATAGGACACTCCACTTGATAAGAAACCAAGCCAATATTCATTAGAATTTAATATTGCTTGTTGAACCGTGGATATAACATTTCCTTCTTACTGAAATACATATCACTTTTTCCTAGATATACTTTAATAAAAACAATCTCTCTAACCTAAAATTAATTATCTATCCTCTTATTATCTGTATATAATTTTTTATATAACGGATACTCCCTCATATTCTATTGAGTAATTCTCTCCTTTCTAAAAATTCATTTTAAAAATTTTACTCTAAAAAAACTTCATTTACTAACATCATGAGAACATGCTAGAGTCTCACACTTTATTCAATATAATTCATCAATTGATTAAATCTATATACTAGAATGTAAAATTCTATTATATAAAATATTTTCGTGTGTAATAGGTTGGTCCCAATAATCTTAGTCATCTAGAGAACAAGCTCAAATCATGTCTTCCAATTTACGAATCATTCTCTCTGAATTCCCATCAAATTAAATTTATAAATATGTACTAAAATTTAATTAAGTACCCAAATACTTTTTAAGGATTTTCTTAAAATTATAGGTAAATCATGTTTCACGATCAGAGGAAACATATTGAGTAAATCCATGGAATTGTATAATATATTTAATATAAATAATATAAATATCATCAACACTAATATTACCAAAAATATAATTTAAATTTAATAATTTATTTTAATGATCATGAATAACCTATACCATATTATTTCCTCGATATATCTTCGGAAAACCAGCAATAAAATCCTTGGATATATTCTCTCATTCAAATTCTAATACTATAAAAGGTTGAGGAATACCCTTTTTGTCATCATAATTCCTCTTTAACCTATTATAATGTCAAACATGTCATTATAATGTTAGTAATATCATTATTAATTCATTCCCTCTAAAAATTTCAATAATGGTAAATATACATTTATGTATATCCTTGTTGAAAAAAATGGAGAACATTGAGATTCAATAAATTATTAGTTATTCAAAAAATAATGAAAAGTCCCAATAATTTTTTTATGAATCTAAATAAACATTATTTTTCAATGTTAAATTTATGGAACATATCTTTACAGACCAATTATATCATTTCTTAAAAAACATAATCCATCGTCCAAGAATGATTAAATGTTTCCTGATATGGATTAATAAAGTCACACCTGAATCCAAACTATAGATTTGCCAATAAGGATATCTTTTAGAAAAATATTCATAAAATAATTTACTAAAGGATCCTAATTGAATTATATTATATTTAATAATGTGTTATATTTTCTACTTAAATCATTATCTAATGTGTTTTTATTTCCTGGATTGTAAAATATCATGAAGTCAGGAACCATAATAAGTTTTAACAATATTATATTCCACATGTCCAAATTTTTTTGTATGAATATATAGTTAAATTATCTAGGATCAATATATATTTCACTCTTTAATCCACATAAATGATGACTCTATATATTCGATGAAAAAACCACAACATCTAGTTCAATTTATCAATGAGATAATTAATCTCATGAGGTTTCACTTTACATGAAGTATAAATAATTATTTTATCATTATATATCATAACATTACCATGTTCATTTAACAAGGCATCCTTGTAGATATAAAAATAAAAAAATTATATTGTTTATCCAAAACTATATCATTTTATAATCTTGAACTAAATTCATATAAACATTCATCATATTCAATTGTCTAGTTGAATTAACTTAATTTAATGTTAAAAATACTATTGGGCTAGATAGTTGAGTTAAGTTTTCTCTAAACCATATCACCAACACTTTAATATTAGAAAAATAAAAATCTCTTCAACATTAGTAGGTATATATAGTCTTATACAACTTTTTTAGATGGATCAATGAATATTAAATATTTTATTACAATATGTCCAAGTAAAAGATCAATTCCAACCCCCATAAAATTTTACAAACTTTTCCAAATAAATTACTTTCATTTATGACTTATAGAAAAATACTCATTTTTTTTCATATTCCCCCCAAATATTTGAATATATTTAATAAAAAAATTATTAAAACAAAATATTTATCACATAACCCTTGGAAAAATCTATATATATAATAAGTAAAGAGACTAGTGAATTTTTCAAAAAAAAGACATATTTAAAAAATCATAATGACCAAACCATGGAAAAAATAATACATTTAAAAATTCATCATTTTTTAACCATTAATTAATGGTACCATAATTTGGGATCATCTATAGAAAAAACTGATCTCCCAAGATATTATAAAAAAAGATATGAGTAAGATGATACTTATTCTTAAAAGTGATGTTAGTCAATGACCTATAATAAATGAAAAGCCTAATATATCCATAATTTTTTTTAAAAAATATGCATTCCTAATGTTGAAGTTAATGGGTATATAAATCCATTATAATGAAACTCTTGAAATTATTTATTCAATTAATTAATTTCTACATTTTTAATTTCAAAATAAGGCTTTGATATTTTATTAACCTCTGGTGAGTAGCCAGTAGTAAAATCAATCTCTCAATATTGTATAAAAATATTAAATTCATAAAGAAATACACTTATATACTTATTTACTGTAAGATTATGACCAATTTTAATAGTTTCCTTTTTCTCAAAAATGTGAACGAATAATTTAATAAATTTATTAAATAAATTTATTAGATTAATGATATGTTATTAACGGTTTGAATTGATTAATTAAAACAAAAGGAAAATTTATTCCAAAAAAACTACTAACATAACACTACAATCTATCATAGAATTATAAAGTCAAAGCTAGTCCTTACCTTGAATAACATCAAACTCTTCATGGGTCTATAAATTGTTTTTACCATAATTCCCATCAGATAGATGATATTAGAAATATTATTATAATTTAATTTTTTCCTTAATACAAATCCCATATGTTTTTAACTATTTTTCTATCTAGATTTCTTGTTCCAGTCTTTAAAATACATTATACTAGGAATCGATTCCCCAAATTCTTCCAAAAACAGAATGCTGATTTTTTTGCAGTCAAATTTCTTCAATGTATTCAACTCCATTATTTCCCACCCCAGTATAATTTTTTTGATAGTTTCAATGGTATAAATTATCATCTAAAACTCTATTTCCACCTTCTCTTAACACCAAAAAAGATTCCCCTAACTTATGATTTCATGATAAGATAATTCACTTTGATATCTCTTCATCAACCTTTTGTAAAAATGATTAATTTTTCTATAAAAATCCAAAATACAATTTGGAAATTTCATTTCTATTTATGTGAATTTTTCATTATACAAGGAAAAAATATTCCTCCTTATACCTTAATTAAAGGAATATAATTTACATTTTAATATAATAAAAATTGAGAAAATATTTTTCAAAAAATATATTCAATGATTCTCCTAATTCTAAAGAATCAATATCTTATATCTTTAATTTATTCTTTAACATTGAACACAACTAACAATATTTAACTTAAAAATGGTATGATCATTAAATTTTATTTTTGGTTTTTAATAAAAAAATGACTTCAAATATATTCTCTAATAATTTTACCCATATTTGATCTATCAGATGTTAAGATGATCCATTGAATTATATAGGATGTTTTTTCATGAAATTATATACCATGGATATATTCCACTATTGTAAATGATATTTCTATCTCGTATGGATCCATAATTATTTATTGCATTTGAAAATTATGTTATCACTATAATAAATGGATCTGTTTATATGATAACCATTCTAGGATTCTAATATACAAGTTTATTTTCATCTTGGTTCCTTATTACATCTTTTCTATATTTACTCTCTAGAAAAACAATTATATAAATCCATTTCTAGATATTCCACAATTGAAATCATATTAGTATTTTACATGATAACCATAAATTAGAATCAATATAAATGAATAATCATAATCATGATGATTACAAAATATAATGACCTAGTCTTGACATAAATACACATTGCATCACATTTTTAGAATAATTAAAACATTATACAGACAAACGACCAAATACGGTATTAGTTTAATTCCCTTAGAAACATGGAAATATACATACTTGTAGATATAAGATATAAATTATATCCCACTACTTTTCACTTGAAAAAAACCCTTTTAAGACACATCAAACATATTAAATATCTTCATAACCTAGTGAGGGAAACATTAAAAAGGGGTGATCTCAAATGCTCAACAAGGGTAAACAAGGGATATAAGTAACCATAAATAGGACCATATTGGTATGTGAATGTGATAATAACATTAAACTGTCATTTCCTTCATATCAAAGATCATAAACATGAATTATGAAATAACATTTAAAATTATATAAGATATGAATCCTCTAGAAATAATGATCAAAATCCATGAAATCATAATTGAGGAACAAGACATTGAATTTGTGGCATACATATAACAATAGAAAATCTTATGTCAAGGATACCTAACAAGACCATTATAACATGTTAGGTTAGAGAAACAACCCAGGTACCTTCTTATTTTTAGGCATGGGATACAATCCATGTACCCTCTTATTTCAAGGATTTTGCTGCAACCCATGTCTGTTCCTATTTTTGGGCTTGGTCTATAACATGTGTACCCTCTTAATTTCAGGATTGGGCTACAACCCATGTAATATCCTTTCTTAACTTCAGATACAACCCTCATACCCTACATATACAAGTTACCATTGACCAATGCATTTAATAAATATATAGGTCCAACCCATCATCTAATAAAATCATATATTAGTGTGCCATAAGTTAATTTTACATTCATAATATCATGGCCCACAAAATGATATGAGTTTTATAAATATCAAATCAAAACCCTTGAAATGAAATGTGTTTCAATAAAATTTCATCATATAATAACCTATGGAAAATAGAAAGGTTTACTAAGAATTTCATTTATTCTTAATCTATGAAATATAGTGGGTTTAAAAGTAATATGACCCATGGATGATTAATGTGTTTCATTAGTATTATTCTATAAAATCATAAACCAATTATGAAATAATATGAATGGAAAATTAAGATATTTTCCCAGATGGACATGATTAATATCAATATATGTAATCTTAGATGATAAATAATTTTGAAACATTTATTGAGAAAATATAATTTCGTCTTTGAAAATGGTTCTTTAAAAAATAAATTATTTTGAAACCCATTTTTATATGAAATATAATGAAAACATAGAAATAATTTCTGAAATAATTTATAGAATATTTTCATAGAAATCATATATATGAAGATTGATTTTTCTGAAAACCCTTCTCCTTGCAAACTTATAAAATAAGCATCAAATCATTTTAAAATCGATTTTATTTGAATACAATAAAAAAATATACATTGAAATCATGAAAAGGTTTTGAAAACCATTTCATTGAAAATTCATTGAAAAAATAAAAATATGGCTTAAACTCATTGAAATAATTTTCATTGTTAAAAAACATTGAATAATTATAAATGTAATCTTTGAAAATAAATAAAAAAATGTTTTAATCATTTTTTCAAATGTTTTTAGAAAACACAGTTTATGAGAAACACATATATTAGACCGAATATAGAGGTAATGTTGGGAATTATAATAAACATGTTATTTTTCATATTATGTTGGAAAGAGTGGTAAAATGGTACATTAATTGGATATTACTTGAATACATATAGGGTAATAAAAATTTGGACAGTTATTGAGAAATTTATCATAATATTCAAACAATAGGGGCATAATTATATACAATCTAGTTAAATGTTGAGATAATAGCGATAAAACATCACCCATTTATTAACATTGGATCATTGAAAAATAGGAAGAATAAAATGAAATTAATGTCATTAATATAATTAGATTCATTAAATAATATTTCAATTAAATTATATACCAATAATAGTAAAATATAGCTTCCTAACATGGAACATATCTCAAAGAAGGAATATTGAGATAAAAATCACTTTACTGATTTGGTATCCTTTCAAAAATAGACACCATTAAAGAATGTTCATAAAATTAAAATTTAAAGAACAATAAATCTATGTATAATAATCATATAATACATCCATGGGTATTATACACACCATATAAAAATAAGGGGTGGTGAAAAAACTTTTATATCATGGAAATAAAATGTGAGTTGAAATTACCTTACCTTATATCTCGACTATCTTCCTACTCGTACAAGAATATTTTATAATAAATATATATTTATTATAAATATTTTATATAATCATATTATTATTTATAACACTAAATATGGTTTGATTATGACTTTAAATTATCCTCTTGTGAACAATTCTTTGTTAATGTTTAATTTTAGGTAATATCTAATTTTTTCTTCACATGTGTCTTATTTTTTTATATAATTAGTCCTTATAATTTTTATTGATTTAAATAATATAAATATTTATAAAAATATAATTTATATTAATTATATTTATATTATCATAATATATATAATATATAATCAGGAAATGGAATACACCATTCATGGAGATTGTAAGATGTACGTACGTATTAATGATGTTTCAATTTTTAGTGTGGTGTTGAAAGAAAAAGAGTAAGTGACATATAAGTGTGTATATATATATATATATCATTATTATAGTATAAAAATTATATAATATATATCATATAATTGTAATAAACCCATCTTCAATACATTCTGTGTAGTGTGTGTGCGATCACATCACATTGAGTGGGTGGTAGTCCACACATCCTCAATCAAAATTATCATATTTACATAAATTGAAAAATATAAATATATTTGTTGTAAAATAATTAAATATGATTAATTAAATAATATGTGGAATATATAAAATATATAAATATATTTTCAATCATAATGTCTACAATGATAGACGGAAAACAAAAAAATGAACAATAATTGTTTCATAAGGTAGTTATTATCTGTACACAAAAGCAATATATTTGTTACCCATTAGATGGAAGTGTTTGAAAATATAGGTAAAACCCATAAAATAAAAACATCAAAGTATATTTAGGAATTATTTTTTTATAAAATAATTGAATAAAAAAATTTGAGTGGGTGGAGAATTGATATAACCTAAAAGAATTTTGGGAAGATTGTAACCACCTTTTCATGTATATTCTTTTGGTTTGAACCAAAGGGATTTCATGGAATTATTTCTAACAAACTGAAGTACTCAAGGATAATTGGACGTTATTTGGTGATTGTATTTGGAATATCATGGGATAACCTATGTGGAATGATATTTGTAAGAAAGCGAGAGAGTTCTTTTCTTTTTATGGTGGAAGGGGAGTGAAAATGTTGTAAATACCAAATGGTATTAATTAATGGGAGTTATACCATACCTGATATGCCTCCAAAATGGAACAGATTTTTTTAATGTGTAATAATGGTCAATAATAACCTCTATAACCCAAAAGGTTTCTTATTTTAATAATTTGGTTCTTTTACTTCTACAATTCCCCAATTTTATCATTTTAGTTTTTATTAAATTATCTAATATTATAATCAAATTTATCTACCTAAACCCGGACTGTGCTAAAAATTAATTTACACTCTATGTGTAAATAGGTTAATTATAAAAGATCAATTGGTCCATTAATTTAACTTATTTAATTTTTATTAACACTTAAATTTTACTTGGAATAATATGGTATTTTTATTAATTTTAATTTTTTTAATAAAATATCATTTATTGTAAAAGAACATCAATGTAAATTCTGAAGATATTTATTTAATATTAATTTTAAAATACCAATGAAAATATTGGAATAAAAATAAATTTTGTTTAAATCTCTGTAATATGATATATTAATTTTAAAAAATAATTATATTCAATAATTCAATCAGTTTATTTCACATTAATTATTTATAGTGTAATTTTTTGTGTAAATTATTAAATAAATACTCATTATGTTATCATTTATTAAGCATTTCAAGTGACTAAATCATCTCTAAATACAAGTATTAAATTATTATGACAAAATAACAAATTTTTATTAAAATTTATTTTTATAACACAATGTATAATGTTTTTCACATATCTGAATGTATTATAAAATTTAAAGGTATGAAAAGTTCCCCTTTTTTATTTTTCCTTACATAACCTTTTTTATATGGAAATTTCATTTATTAATATCACTATAACTAATATTGTTAATATTGTAGGCTATGTAGTCAATATATTAGCAAAAAACGTATTTTTGACATTTCTAATTGACATTTAGTGCCTTAATATAATGTTTTAGTCAATTATTATGCTTAATTTTACCTTAATCACCATAATTATATTGAATCACAAACTCTAATATTTTGAGTGAAAAAATAAGGTGATGTTATTAAACAAAAAAATTTATACTGATTAAAACCATCTATATTTTTTATTTGAAAATATAATCATATAAGTGAGAAAAATATATTTAATGCTAATCCCCAAGATTTGGAGAGAAAATGAACCTTTAAAGTAAAACGTTCAAAAGTTCAATAAGTGTTTGTATATAATTTCAATATAAAAATGTTTCTCATGACATAAATTGAAATAATATATTTATAGTATATCTATTGTGTTTTTATAGACAAATTTAAAATATTTTTTATAGTTATTAATTATTTAAACCAAGAGGTGTATTTTAACGAAAGTACCATATTCTCCACTATTTATAAAAAATGTTTTTTCATAGACATATCTCAAAAGTTCACCCTAAGAAATATTCAAAATTATGAATTCAAAAAAGATGTTTAATTTTAAACAAAAAATATATAAAAGTTTTAAAATTTAGTTTTAAAAATAGTTTCTCTATTAAAATGTGGTAAATCTTGATATTGAGTGTACCACAAGATAATTTAAGTGTTCTGTGTTGAAAAATATTAACATGATCTTTCATATAATTCAAGGAAAACAAAATTTATTTTTTCCTAAAAATAAAAATAAAATATTAAAAAACTATATTAATCCAAAAAAATCTCACATAATCTGGAGTGTTACAATCTTACCCCATAAAATTAATTTCACCCTCAAAATTCATTTAGGTTATCAAATGGTTGACAATTTTAAGTTACATTAATTAAAAATATAAAAAATGAACACTGAAACATATAATAAAAATGAATATTGGATCCATAATGGTAACCCTTAGTAACACATAGGTGGGTTTCCATGTAGGTGAACATTGGTGGAAAGTTAAAACATGTACCGGGAAGAGAAATATAACTAACATATTCAAGAGATGAGTGAACGTGAACTCAGTTAGGAGAAATTTAACAATCACAAAGCCATAAATTAAAATTATCTAAGGGATAATTTATTCCTCATAGAATAAGGTACTATTATGGCCTTTTTGGTTTAAATATCCTTTCCCTATGGTTGATGTAATTTAATGAGAAGATATATTTACACAAGTTCAGGAAAACCCTACCCTTAATTGTGCCTTGATCAACTTAAACTTCATCTCTTCTTCCATTAAATGAAAAATATTTTTTATTCTTCAAGGATTAAAAGATCATGATATCCATCATAATTCAACCCATCTATCAACTGTTATAATAAACAAAAAATTATTATAGCAGGTTATCTATTATGCATAAATATGATTGTGGTGAGATAATACGTTATTCTAAAAAACATAATCTGATATTTAACAAAATTAGTCAATATTTTTTTAACCTTATAACAATTATAAATGAATAAAATCCAAAACAATATAAATACGGTCTGAAAATCAACTTAACTTTGATCTCCCATATATCAAAAAGTACTAATTGGTTTCCACATTCCAAACATGTTAGTACCCTCATCATATATTCCCATGAAACTTGGTTATAACCTTAATTAAAATTATTATTTTGTAAAAAATTAATCCATATTTATTCTAATGATTAATGGATACATCCTACAAATCCATAAAGTGGTAATCTTTTTTTATGATGATATATACCACATTTAAATTAATCAGTTATAGGGTAATCATTACCATACAATTTACAGTTTCAGATCCAAAATATCTTTATCCAAAAATCATTACCCCAAGTCTAGAAATTAATTAAGGGTTTCCTTATGGTAATAAAAATACCAATTTTACATTAAATCACTTTTCTACCACCCCATGTCCATTCTACATATCCTTCCAAATTCAAAAATAAATTATTCTAAAAATGATTATTTATTTCATGATTCATATAACATAATCTTGGATTTCCAAAACATTAGTACTTCATTCATCCAATAATATTCATAAAAAATTACATAGCATTCATAAAACGATATCATAATTTTTCTTTCATAGAATATGAAATATGTATTATATGTTTAATGGTTTCTCAACAAAAATATAATCATTTTTCTTATGATCAATGTAATAAATACTATAAGAACATCCTTTACCATTAACATTTCATATATGGTCTCTTTATCTTCCAATGTATTACCAATAATCATGCCACCAACATAATTCTATTTATTAGATTTCCTCTTTGGAAATAAATTTTCATAATTCCCATAAATTCCACATCTGAAAAATTCAATATTTACTATGTTCTTTCTAGTTCTATCCAATGACTAAAATCATAGAATGAGGCGAGAACCACATATCATATATGAAAACTATATAATCCTAAAAAAATGTTATTATATGTATTAATCCGGACATATAACTTTTAATAGAAGTAACCTTAGGTTTATACTAGGTTATTTGTAGTAATATACTATTAAAATATATTATAATGGTTTGTGGAGAGTTAGTGAATTTCCAAAGAATATACCACAGAAGTGTCAAACCTAGTGTGTAAGAAGACCCATTATTGTATACCAGATTACCCTAAGGAAGAGGCCCGATACATCTTTTCAGTGTTAATACCACTAGGGACATATAATTTACAATGTTTGACTAGACCTTGACTCTTATACAAACTATAATGACCCAGTGATAATTTACATAGACATTACATCTCTTTTGTGGAATACATAAAACAACAGAAAAGTAGATAACCAAAGACAATATTTGTTTATTGCCTTTGGAAACCAATAAATTTGGTACTGATGCATATATGAGCTATGTTATCTCCCACTGACTTTTTATGGACTATCAACATTGTTAGAAACATCAAAAATAATACATAAATTCATTTCATGGGGAAGGAAACATAAAAATGTGGTGACCTCAGTTGCTCATTAAGGGAAAATGAGTGGGACATATAAGAATAAATAAGAGAATTGGGGTAGGAGAAGATGATCATAACATTATAAGATCATAAACTGCATATCATAGATCATAAGCATGAATTATAGAATTATGTTCAGCATTTCATAAGACTGAATCATAAGAAATATTCATCATAATCCATGAATGAATAACCATTGAATGAGACATATAATTTGTGGCACAAATATATGAATATAAAATCATATGTTAATGATACTTACCAATACCTTTATATCATGTTAGGTGTGGGATACAACCCATGTACCTATTTTTTATTAGTCTTGTGGTATAACTCGTGTACCCTCTTACATTCAGTCCGGGGCTAAAATCCATATACCTTCATGTTTTTGGGCTAGACCTATAACCCATGTACCCTTTTATTTTCACTCTTAGGCTACAAACCATGTATCTTCTAGTTTTTAGGCTAGGGATACATCTCGTGTACCCTCAATCTTTTATGCTTGGGCTATGGCCTATGTAACTTATTTTGTCTGGGCATGGTCTACAACCCATGTACCCATTTTGATCATATACAACTTATCATTACCCAATGAATTGCATAGAGATATAATTACCATCTGCCAACTAATAAAATCATACATACTTGTGGAAAAGGATAAAAAATCATCATTTCGTTAATCCATAACTAATTAAAAGGATTGGGTTTCAAAGGAATATGTCACATGGAAGAGTAACAGGTGTCCGAATTATCATTCCATCAAAACATTAACCATTCACTAAAGAATATTAATGTAACCTCAAATCATTTCCACGAATGGAATGAGTATCATCAATGTATGTCATTTTTGGATGGAAAATAATTTTTTATTCATTTATTTTATATATATCATTTATTTTTTGAAAAATAATATTTAAAACATGAAATCTTTTTTAAAACCTTTTTTCAAACATTTTTTTATTTAAATTACTTTGAAAACATAGAACGAAAATTAAAATAAATTTTTGAACATTTCCCCTTTAAATCATATAAAACAAGTTTAAAACATTTTTAAACATTTCTTCTTCAAAATTATAAAACATGATAAATAATATTAAAAAAACAACATTCTTTTAAAAAGAATTGAAATCATTCAATGAATGATTCAAAACATTGTGAATACAATTTTTAGGAAAATACTTTGAAAACATAGAAATAAGGCATGAAATAATTTAAATCATTTTCTTTTGAATATTTTTACAATATATAAAGGAATATTTTATGGTTTTTTAAAACAATTTTTTTAAAACAATTTTTTTAAAATAACACAATTTTTTAAAAACATTTTTTTATAAAGAGGTTTTGTTTAACATGGATTTCCTACTGAAGAGAGAGGTAATGTCAGAATGTTTTCAAGAAATTATTTTTCATATTATATCCCAAGGATTGGAAAAAAGTTTCCATTACTTTAATATAACATGAATAAATATAGGTTAATAGAACATAATATATTTCATGATAAATTAATCATAATATTTTAACAATGGGTGCATAATCATAAATAGTCAGTATAATTGTTGAGATTGTAGTTATAAGATGGTACGAATTTGGAATCATTAAATCCTATAAAAATAGAATGAATAAAATGAAATTAAACTTAAAATATCAAGAAAATAATAATATTCCTCATATAACATTTCATGTTTTGTATATACACCTCATAGAAAAATATTTGCGTATAACCTGACATGTTTCCTAAAGAATGGAAAGTGAGACAAAATCACATTCCTAATTTGGTAAATTTGGAAACATAGAAAGCATGAAAGAAATATCATAAAATAGATATTTAAATACAAATAAATTTAATTATAATAATCATATAATATATATATGGTAAGTATACACACTATACAAAAGGAATGGGTGGTGAATGTATCATTTATCTCACAGAAATAAAATGTGAGATGAAATTCCCTTACCAGGAGTCTTGACAGTCTCCTTACTCATAAATAATTCATGTATAATAAATATTTGTTTATTATAAATATAATATAGAATAATATTATTATATCTAATTCCATATATGGTTTTATTATGAATTAATATTAACTGCTTGTTAGAAATTCAATGTTAAGGATTCACTCTGGTAATATCTTCTTCATTAATCACATGTGTCTTAATTTGTTATATATTTTGACCTTTTACTTATATAATGATTTAAATAATGTAAAACATGATATAAATATAATTTATAATAATTATATTTTTTTATAATTATCTATTAAATATATAACTATGAAATGGAATACACTCTTCATTGAGACGGTAAGTCGTACGTACACATGAAAAATATTTCAGTTTTTTATTATCTTATTGAAATAAAGAGAGTAAATAAAATATAATTATATAAATTTGTATATATAATTATTATATTATACATATTATATCATATATATATCGTATAAGATGAATAAACCCATAATTAATACATTCCATGTAGTGTGTGAACAAAATATTTCACAATTAGGGGACAATAGTCCACACATCCTCTAATGAAATAATCATATTTACAGAAAATGGAAAGAAAAATGATATGTGTTTTATAATAATGAAAGAAATTTAATTTATAAGAAATAGTATATATAACATATATAAACATTATTTTTCTCATAATTTCCCCCACGAGAGGTGGTAAAGAAGAACTGGACTATCATCATTTCGTTAGGTGGTAGTTCTTTATACACATAAAAAGTATGTTTGTTACATATAATAACATCATATTATATTGTGTATTCTATTTTTGTTTCAAAATAATGGAATAATATTATTTGAAGGGGTGGAGAAAGGAAATAACATGAAAGAACATCTGAAAGATTGTAACCTCTTATCTGGGTAACTCCTTTTAGTTTACATCAAATGGATGCCTCAAAAAATTTTCATCACAATGGGAGGATGTAAGGATTATGTTATGGTTTTGGGTAACTATTTTTAGAAGATATTGGTCGATCCTATGTGGTTTGATAGGGGTGAGGATGTAGTAGAGTGTTTACCTTTTTATAGTCGAAGGGCAGTCTCACTCTATAAACTAACAAAAGGTATTCATAAATGGGAGGTATAACATACTTAATATGAATAAAAAATTGAACCATATTGTATTAAGGGGGAATAATTTTTTATAAAACCCTCCACTACACAAAAATACGTGCATTATAATAATTTGGTTCCCAAACATCTAATGTTAAATAATTTTAACATTTTTGTTTTTCTTAAAGCATCTAGTTTTATAACCAATGTAATTTTACCATTAAGAATAAAATAAATTTAGATTTATTTGGAAATATAGATCTAATGAATTATTAATATGATATCACATTTATTTAATAATAATTTCATGTTTTTTTTAAATTAATTTTAGAACAACCAAATGTGACGCGCCAAAAAACTCGTTAATCCTGAACCGTGTGAAAAATGTTTTAACAATATGTGTGTAAATATGTTTATTATAAAATATCCATTATTCAATTAATATAAAATATTTAATATTTTATAACACTTATAATTCACTTTTAAGAATATTGACTTTTTAAATAATTTTAAATCATTTAATAAAATATTAATTATTGTAAAATAACATTAATGTCAATTTTGAATTATTTATTTTATTTTAATTTTAAAATATGAAATCATTATTGTAATTAAAGTATATAGAGTTTAAATATCTATTTAATTATATATTACTCTTACAAAATATGTTGATATAATAATTCAATGAATTTACATCTCTTTTAATATTTATAGTATCATTTATTTTAGTTAATTATTAAAAAAATATCTACTACGTCAGCATTTATGTAATGCCTCGACCCCATTTACCTAGAGTTGGTGCATTATTTCATAAAATTGGAATGGTACATGGAATAATCTCTTTATATACTGATTAATTTAGTATCCTTAGAAGTACTAGATATATTTATAAGTTTTGAATTACATCATTAAATAAAAAAATGAGCATTGTGCCCCCTTTGAACACACTTATATTCCTAACATATCCTTCTAGGTCAACCATTATATACTTCTCCACATACTTGAAAAAATAAAACATAGAAATGGGCGAGCTCAGATACTCAGTAAACATAAAAATATAGTGGAAACATTAAAAAATAAGAATAAACATTTAAGGAAATGTATAAGACTAAAACAAAAGCCTTTAAACTTAAACTTCAGAATAATATGGGAAAGATAAAATAAAATAATTCCATTTACTTATTCACATGGATATTCTAATATTTGAATAATCACATGCTATTTCAATATGAAATTTCATATTGATGGAATTCATAATTCTAGACATCATAACCCCATAGTCAGGGCCTTATTCCATGAGTACAAATAAATTTTTTCCAAAGCCTTGTGCCAAGACACTAGTTTGTCTCAAGAGACCTACTGATGCATCAAGGAGCTATAGCGATTTCCACCCGTCACTTACTATGTCCAATGTATTCCTCATACGAAAACTTTTAAACATTACATAAACATTCATATTAAAACTAGAATATGAAATGTCAATATTTTAACCATAAACCATGAATGGTATAACACATCCACAGTCAAACATATCACAAAACCTTCAATACAATATGGAAGATTTGTATCATAATATATCATCTTTAGATAAGCTTAAAATCCATCAAAAGTATGTTGACATAGATGAAATAAATTTTTTTTATTGAAATATATCTTTCTATTTTGAAATCATTTAAAGGACATATAAATACAAAAGAAAAAAATTTAATTTTAAAATATAATTATAAGAATGGAAGGAAATATTTAACGATGTCATAAAATCAGAAAATAGTCATACCCGCCGTATAAGATAAAAAATCATTCTTATCTTAATTTTGTCGAAAAGGTGATAAAGTACATTGTTTGGAAAATGATGGAAAGATTCCTTTCAAAACATATAAGTTAAAATAATGGAATAAATGACTTCATCCCATTTTCTATTAAATAGTAATTTTTTTGAAATACTTTTTTAAGAAAACACGGATGTGGATGATAAATGGGTCTCAGTAGATACTTACATAAAAACAACCTCAGATAATAAAGAGATTGTGAAATTAACCATTAACTTGTACTTTTCCTGAGTCGAGGGTATGTTAACCTCTTCTACAATATTTAAATAATTGTTATTAAATTATAAAAGAACCATATACTTAAATATGATATCATAATGATCTTCTAATATTGCTTTGTTAAAAATATTTTAGTAGTATCATTTTTTTGGGTATTAACTGATTCGTTTCTTTTATATGCTTAGTTAAGTAAGACATGTTTGTTACTAATAGGATGTATTTTATTTATATACATAATAATATTATGTTCATAAAAATTATTTTGAATCATAAAATGAAAATTATTCTTTAATGATTACGATGGGGAATGAATCTCATCTCGTTCGTGGAGACAGTAATCCGTACGTACACACGAGTGACAATATAATTATATTAATGGTGAAGTCCTATGTAATTTGATCCTATATCATATATTCAAAATAATTTACTTTTTATATTTAATATTCACCTCAGTTATACTTATTATTAAACCCATCCAAATAATTAAGTGTTTGACTAACAAACTACACAACGACGTGGAGACGGTAAGCCGTACATACGCACGTATGGTGACTTGGTCATTTATAGGATAGATATAATAACGAATATGGTTGTACCATATTTATAATAAAATCAATTTATGTAGAATGTAATGTATTTATTATTTTGTTATGGAAAAAACAAATAAAGATGAAGTGGAAGAAGAAAATAACTTGAAAGAGTGTGGTGAAATTATTACATCTACTTCGGGTGTTTCCTTTTGAGTTGATCAATTGGGCTCCATAGGTTGGATTTATGATCAAATTAAGGCCTCTAAGTTGAAGTGAGGAATGTTGGGAGGATTTTTGGGTAGGTTTTGGTTGAGACAAATGGATTTGGTTGTGTGAAATTAAGATAAGGGGAAGTACACATTTATAAGAGAGGTGAGGGTCACTTTAGGAAAAGCATGAAATATTATTTTATCCTAAAATAATTTTCGGTTTCTAATGGAAAAAAAGAATTTTTTCTCATATAAGGTGAAGATTGGTGGAAATATCCTCAACCAATAGTTTTTAGACATATTTAGGTCATCATATTAACCATATCTTTTAGATTTTACTCTTAGTTAAATAGTTTGGCATTTACCATGTCGCTTTGATTTTTTATATTATATGTTTAATAAACATACTATAACCATAAAAAAGAAACCCATGTGGTTCATTATTAATATATATAACCTTATATAAGTCCATTTTCCGAACCATTGATTTTTAAGAATATTATATCAATTAATAATATAGTATTTTTTTAAAAACTCAATTATATCCATTTTGACACTATTTAGCAATTGGTTTTTTTGAAATCCATAAAAACATTATCACTTTGAATAAAATTTATTCAACAAACCCTAACATATAATATTAACCTATAAAATTAGTTTAATTCATCTAAAGTCTCAATTTACTTATATTTGGATATTTATAATATAAATTATTTTAATACTTCATTAATAATTTAATTACTGCATCATCATTGTGTCAAAAATAAATTAAATTATTTAATATATAAAAATTATAAATAAAATAATATTATGTAGGAAATATTTTTATATTTATAATGAATATTTATAGTTGAATTTATATTATGTGTAACCCTATATTAAAAATGGTTTAGTTATTAAACATTTAATGTAATTCTTTTAACTCTTATTTAAGTAAAATAATAATAAATGTCCTAGTCTAATCCAAGTGAACCAAAGTGGATCATATATTATTCCTAAGGTAGTTTTTGGTCGAATTATACTTATTTAATAGTATTAGGACATGTGTTAGGGTAATTATGATATCATTTTTGCCCTTTATTACCATATTTACTTTTAACGGTGTTGAATAAAAGTAAAATGTTACTATTAACCAAAAAATATTTTCATCTTATCAAACCACATTTTACTTAATGATATTAACCGCATCTCCAGAATTTTTTAAATTCAGCTCACTGATGTAGTAAAATTATGTTTTATGCAAATTAGAAAATGCTCCTTGGAGGTGGGTAAAAGATGGTAAAGAGTTCGATAAAATTTTTATATATCTAAACATATTATAAGATGACTCCAATAAATTAAATTGAACTTATATAGGTATTATCTATCTATATTGACCTAAAATAAATTTCAATAAAATAATTAATTATTTAAATAAAAAGATGGTTTTAAATAATAACTCGGTTTTTTCACTATTCTTAAATAATTGAAAGTTTTTTGAAAAATACCAAAAATTCACCCTAAGCTAATATCGATATTCCGAATCCAAAAATGAAGTCCATATTGAAGGATAAAATTTTCAAATTTTTAATAAGTGGGTATTACTATTCATAATGACTAGTTTGTTTGGTTGTGATGTTTTTGAACACGAAGTTGTGTACAACACATGTTATTGTATTATTCAAAGGAAAATGTACCATGGAAGCTTGGGGTTTTACATTCTACTCTCCTTAAAGTAATTTCATCTTCAATGTTTCTATAATATTACTGCATAAAAATATTCGAGAGGTTTTTTAATCATATGTTCATTGGGTTCCCATGTTTACACTTCCATCTTATTGTTTCTACGTAGAACTATTACAATATGAGTAGTCTGGTTTCTTAGCACATGTTCTCTTTTATCAAGAATATTGACAGGAACATCACAATAAGATAGATCTGGTTCCAATTCAATTTCCTAATAGGTGAATACATGTGTTGGCTCAGGAATGTATTATCTCAATAGTGATATGTGGAACACATCGTAAACTTTGGAAAGACTTGGAGGTATCGCCAAACGGTAAGTTATAACCCCAATTCGTTCTAGAATTTTGAATAGTTAGATGTACCTAGGACATAATTTACACTTCTTATTGAATCTTATAACTCACTTCCATAGAGATAACTTCAAGAAAACATGATCACCTACACGGACTTCCAAATCCTTCCTTCGGTTAATGGAATATCTCTTCTACATACATTGAGCTGCTTTGATGTGGGTCAGGATAACCTCCACCTTTTCTATCATTTTCTCAACATGTTCTGGGCCCACAAGTTTTCTTTCACTAACATCATCCCAACATGTTGGTGTCCAATATCTCTTTCCATATAAAACTTCATATAGTGCCATCTAAATAATTAAATGGAAGATATTATTATAGGAAAATTCTACTAGGGGTAAATATTAATCCCACATACCTTGAATGTCGTGTGAGAAAGATCTCAACATGTATTGTAAGGTTTGAATAGTCTGTTATGATTTTCCATCAGTTTGAGGGTGGTAGGCAGTGCTCAATCGATGTTTAGAATCAAGGTCTTTCTGAAGACATTTCAAGAATCTTGATGTAAAACGGGGATCATGATCAGAAACAATCGATAGAGATACACAATTGAGTCTTAAAACTTCATTAATATATAGTATTTCCAGACGATCAAGTGATAAATCTTCCCTTATAGAAAGAAAATGTGCTGACTTGGTAAGCTGATCAATAATGAACCATATTGAATCATTCTTTCTAGGAGTCTTTGGTAGCCGCATTACAAAGTACATCATAATATTATACAATTTACACTTAGGTATGTGAAGAGGTTGCATTAATCCTATCGGGTTTTTTCTTCCATCTTTCACTTATTGACAAACAATACATCTTGACAAAAAATAAGAAATCTCCCTATTCATGTTGTCCCCTCAAAAACGTTCATTCAAATCACAATACATCTTGGTGATCCTATAATGTATAAATGAATTGGAGATAATATCATCATCCAACAATTCCCTTTTTGGATCTGGTATTTTGGGAACACAAAGTCTCTTCAAAAATTTCAAAATTCTATCTATATATATGAAGTCACTCAATCTCCGATCATTCAAAAATTTAATCGTCTTTTGAAACTCCTCATCACCAGATTGATAACTCTTTATCCTTTCTAGAGAATATGGGTTTTCAACCATTGTAAAAATTATTGAGGTTTCTACTTCCATGGTTATTCTCATATACATATTTACTAGATCCATGAAAAAAGAATCCCTTTCATCTCTCATCTTGTTCAAAACTCCATGATTCTTTCTAATCAATGCATATGTTGCCTTATTTGCCTTCCCCAATTGGTAGTGTATAGTGAAATCATAATCTGTGAGTAGTTCAAGCCATTGTCTTTGATTTATATTGAGTTCTTTCTGTGGGAATCTATACTTCACACTCTTGTGATCAGTATAAATCTCACATTTTCACCATATAGATAGTTACTATATATATTTAGACCAAATATTATAGCTACTAACTCATGTTTATGAGTAGGATAGTTTTTCTTCTGAGTTCGTAGCTGTCGTGATGCATAGGAAATAACTCTATCACTCTGCATAAGGACCCAACCATGTCCTTTCATTAAAGAATCACTATAAATAATAAATCCATCATCCCTCAATGTTATAATCAATATAGAAGAATTGATTAATCATCTCTTCAATTATTCAAAACATTCTTCACACTCTTTTGTCCAAACAAATTTAACCCTAGGTATGAGCATGGTTAATGGGTTTTCCAATCCGAAAAAATCCAGGAAAAAATTTCGACAATAACCTGCTAAACCAATAAAACTACGTAACTAAGTTATACTCATTAGTGCTGGCCATTCTTGGATTCTCTTTGTCTTAGATTTATGAACATATAATCCATCCATAGAAACAATATGGACAAGAAAAGAAATCTCTTAAAACCAGAACTCAGACTTGATAATCTTCCCATATAATTCATTTCTTCTAATCGTCTTTAGGATAATGAGCAAGTTATTTTCTGGATCTTCGTAGATTTTTGAGTATACCAAAATATCATCAATAGATACCACAAAAAATTCCTCAAGATATTCTTTGAAAACTCTATTCATTATATCTATGAATACAGAGGATGTATTAGTCAATCCAAAAAGCATTATTGTAAACTTGTAATGATCATACGTAGTATAAAATGATATTATCAGAATTTCATCCTTCTTCACACCCAACCGGTGATATCCAGATTGATGGTTAATATTTGAAAAATATTGAGCTCCATGAAGTTGATCGAATAGATCATCAATGCGTGGTTGGGGATACTTGTTATTTATTATTATAGAATTTATCTCCCTATAGTGAATGAAGAACCTCATAGATCCATCTTTCTTCCTGACAAAAAAGAAGTAGGTCTCCCCATATAGAAATACTAGGGTGAATAAATCTGTTACTACCCAATTATTTTAGTTTTTTCATTAGTTCCACTAATTCCACTGTGGCCATTCTATATGGGGTCTTCGATATGGTCCTTGAACCAGGATTTAAATCAATGAAAAACTCAAATTCTCTTTCTAGAGGATGTCTAGGTAAATCCTCATGAAACACATCAACATATTCGTGCACAATAGGTACATCCTCTATTTTAACATTCCTTTTCCCACCCATAGTTATTTCATTCTCTTCCACCCCAATAATTGAATTTAGTTGAGCTACTAGGGGTGGATCTCTGTAAGAATAAGGTGGTTACATTTCTCCTCTAATGATAAGGTACTCCTTATCATCATCGAGAATTGTAACCTCATTCTTCTTAAATTAATGTTTTGCATCATGGTCCGAAATCCAATACATACCAAGGATTATATCAAATTCAATCAATGGTATGGTGATGAGATATGCAGATAAAAACATTTATATGCCCTAATGGGAACTGAATCAGAAAACTTTTTTGCAATGATAATTACCTTAGGAGTTTTGACTGACAACTCCCTTATTAGATCAAATTGGAAATATCTAATTTTTATTTGCAAACTGGGATGATATAAAACAATGTGATGATTTAGAATCAAATAAATCATTGGTTAAACTTGAGGAAACCATTAAATTACCTGACAACACGTCCTTCGGAGCTTCGAACTCAGTAGTAGTGATTGCATAAGCTTGGAATTTCTCCCTTTTCCTTTTCTAAGGTATGTTTTTTTGGCGCTTAGGACATTCGTTTTCATAATGCCCCTTTTCTCTACAATTGCAGCATTCAACATTAACAACCTCTTTCTTCCCCTTGCAATCATAAGCTTTGTGGCCCTTTTCACCAAACATATAATAGACTCCCATTCCCTTCAGGAAAGTACCGAGGTGTTTCTTCCCACATTTACCATAGGATGGATATTCAACTTTCCCCTTCGTTCACTTATTTCTATTTCCAGAGTGTTTAGTAGATCTCTTCTTCTCATTCTTTGTATTAAATTCGTAAGACATAAAAAATTATTTTTTTGTCTTGATAGAACAAGAGATAATATCTTCGTATGATAAAAAGGATTGTGAGACTAATGTATGCCGAAGAAATGGTGTTCACCCATCAAATAATCGATCAATCTTACTCTTGGGGTTACGTATATAATCTGCATCATGCCTTTCTATCCATGAAATGGTAGCCTCATATTTTGCAACATTCTGATCCTCGTCTTGTCTTAGACTAAAAAATTGCCTTTCCATATCCGCTCGATGGTTTCAAAGAAAATATTTTTCTTTGAAAATATCGTTAAACTCCATCCATTTCATATTTTATACTTCATCATCTTCCTTTGTGTTTTGAATCAATGACCGCCATTGATTTGTACTCTCGCGAGGTGATAAACTGCGATAACAAGTTTTTCTCTTTTGTTACTCCCCAAAGCGTAAAATATTTTTTCTAAAGAACATATCCATTGCTCAACTAAAAATGGATTTTTAGTCCCATTGAATGATGGTGGTTGTTACCTCATGAATAGGTCTAATATTGATCATCTGCGTTGTGAATTTGGCTGCTTCATACGGGTAAGGATATTATTCATAAACTGTGTGAGTTGTCCCAGTATGGTGATACGCTGATCAGCACCAGTTTCATCACCATCTCCTCTATAATTATCTTTAGTCAGAGGGAAATACCTACTTGTATTATGGCCATTGATACGGTTTCCATTCCTTCCACTATTCGCCATTTCTAAACAATGGCATACATTATATTAGTTTATAAACTGCAATACATAATTCTGATCTTGTAAAACATTTAACATAATTTGAAGAGTTTATGGATATATTCCATAATAATAATAAAAATTTCTTTGAGAGGTATATACTTATAAATCCATCATAATTATTTGTAAAGGAAATGTGAATTATCGTAAGCATATCCCCCGATAGTGTCATGACTAAGAGTGTGGCAAGGCCCGTTGTCATGCACCAGTTCTTGTTCGAGTCTTGCTCAAAGTGGTGTTTTCAGGTTCTAACAAAGGTAAATCTATGCTAGATCTGTATATACCAGCTCATATCTCGAAAGGGATGTATTTCATGGAAAACTCAAAAAATATCCACAGTACCGAAATTCTATGAAGTTCTTCTATACTAATCCTAGAAGTCTATCTTAGGGTAGTTTTCTCTAATAAGAGTTTTTCTAAATCTAGTTTCCAAGGATTACACTAAAATTCTTCTGATACCAATTCTAACATCTTGACCCCAGTTACCCAGAGTCGGTGCATTATTACATAAAAATGGCATGATAGAATGAATCATACCCTAAAAGGCTAACTAGTTAAGAAGCCATGAAAGTAATAGATACATTCATATGTTTTACATTACATCATGAAATAATAACACCAAAAAAAGTTTGTCCCATTTGAACACAATTATATAATTAGCCTATCCCTGCAGGTCAATAACTAAATAATTCTTCACATCCTGGTAAAAATAATACATAGAAAGGGGTGAGCTCAGATGCTCAGTAAGGATAACAATATAGCATAATCTTTCATAAATAAGCATAAACATTTAAGGCAATGTATAAGACTATAACAAAATCCATTTAAACATAAACATCAGCAGAATATGGAAAAGATAAAATCAAATAATTCCATTTACGTATTCACATGGATATTTTAATAGTTGAATAATCACGTGCAATTTCAATATTTAATTTCATAATGATGGAATGCGTAATGCAAGACTTCATAACCACATAGTCAATGCCTTGTGCCAAGAATATAAATAATATTTTTTCAACGCCTTTTTCCAAGAAACTAGTTTGTCTCATGAGAACTACCTATGCATCGAGGAGATCTAGAGGGCTCCACCTGTCACTTACTATGTCCAATGCATTCCACATATTAAAAGGATTAAACATAACATAAACATTCGTATTAAAACTAGCGTACGAAATGTCAATACTTTCTCCATAATCACCGAATAGTATAACAAAACCATAGTCAAACATATCACAAGACCATTAATACTATATGTATGATTTGTAACATAATAAATCTACTTAAAACGAGCATAAAATCCATCAAAAGGACGTGAACATAGTTGAAATAAAAACTTTTTATTATAGAAATATAACTTTCTATTTCTAAATAATTTAAAATTTATATAACTATACAAGAAAACATATATTTTGAAAATATTATTATAAGCTTCTAGGGTAAGCTTTGATGATGTCATAACGGCGGAAAATAGCTGCACCCGCTGTATAAGTTTAAAAAACATTGTTACATTAATATTGTCAAAAAGGACATAAAGTAACTTTTTTCGAAAATGACAGAAAGATTCTTTTCAAAACATACAAGGTCAAATAAGGGTATAAATGACTTTATCACATTGTCTAGTAAATAGTAAAATTGTTTCACAATTCATTTTTACAAAAACACATATGTGGATGATAAATAGGTCTTAGTAGATACTTACGTAAAAACAAACTCAGATAGTTAAGAAATTGAGAAATTAACCATTACCTTGTACTTTTCCATAGTCGATGGTAAGTTAAACTCTTGGATAATATTTAAATCATTGTTATTAAATTACACAATAACCATATACATAAATATTATGTCATATATGATCTTCTAATATTTCATTTTTAATAATATTTTAGTAGTATCCTTGTTTTGGGTGTTAACGAGTTTGTTTTCCTTTATATACTTGGTTACGTAAGCCATTTGTTTAGGAATAGGATGTATTTTATTCATATATATAATGATAATAAGTTCATAAACATTTTTTTGAATTATAAAATGAAAATTATTCTTGAATGATTACGATGGGGAATGAATCTAATCACATTCGTGGAGACGGTATCCGTACGTACACACGAGCGAAAATATCATTATATTAATGGATAAATCATATATAATTAGATGTTATATCATATATACATAATAAAAATAATTATATTTATTATTTACATCACTTATACTAATTATTATACCCATCCAAATAATGAAGTGTTTGAATAACAAATCACACCACAACGTGGAGATGGTAAGCCATATGTACGCATGTATGATGACTTTGTCATTTGAAGGATGGATAGAATAATGAATATTGTTATAACATATTTATAATAAAATCACAGTATCTATAAGGTAATGGATTTAGTATTGTAGTAGGGAATTAAAAAATAAAGAGGAAGTGGACAAAGAAAAGTACTTGAAAGAGGGTGGTGAAATTATTACCTCTTCTTCAGGTGTTTCCTTTTGAGTTGCTCAAACAGGCTCAATAGGATGGATTTCTAATCAATTTAAGGCCTCGAGGTTGACTTTAGGAAAGTTGGGAAGATATATGGGAATGGTTTGGCTGAGCCTAATGGATTTGGAGGTGTTAAATTAAGAGAACGGGAAGTGCCCCTTTATAAGAGAGGTGAGGGCCACATTAGGAAATGATTGAAATATTAATTTATAATAAAATATTTTTCTGTTTTTAAATTACTCAAAAATGAATTATTTCAAGTATAAGATTGAAATGGGTCAAAAATATCTCAACAAAATAGGTTTTAGACAGGTTTAGGTCATCATAATAACCTTATCTTTTAGATTTAACTCTTAGTTAAATAGTTTGATATTCACCATGTCTCTTTTTATTTTTATATTACATAGATAATAAAATTACTATAACATACCATTAAAACCTGTTTGGGTTAATTATTAATATATATAACGTTATCTAAGTCTATTGGACAGACCACATATTTTTAGTAATATTATTTCAATTAATAATATAGTATTTATTTTAAAAACTCAATTAGGTTTATTTTGATACTATTTATTATTTTATTTTTCTAAAAACCATAAAAACTTTATAACTTCTAATGAAATTTATTTAACAAACCATAAATTGTTATATTTAGCTAGAAAATTATTTTAATTAATCATAATCCTCAATTTAAATTAATTTGGATATTTATAATATCAATGATTTAAATATTTTATTAATAAGATAATTACTGCATCAACATTATGTCATAAATAAATTAAATTAGTTAATGTCTAAAAATTATAAATAAAATTATATTATGTATTAAATCGTTCTATATTTCTAATGAATAATAATATTTGAATTTATATTGTGTTTATCCCTATATTAAAAATGGTTTAGTTATTAAAAATTAAATTTAACTCTTTTAACTCTTCCATAAATAAAAGAATAATAAATGTCCTAATCTAATCAAAGTCGACCAAATAGGATCATATTTTATTAATAAGGTTGTTTTTGTTCAAATTACACTTATTAAATAGAATTAGGACATGTTTTAGGGTAATTATGATATAATTTTTACAATTAATTACCCTATTAAATTTTAACCGTTGTAAATTAAAATCCAAAGTTACTTTTCACCAAATATTATTTTCATCTTATTGAACCAAAATTTGATTATTTATATTAACTGTTTCTCTCATATTTTTTAAATTAAACTCATAGAAGCGGTAAAATTATGTTTTATCCAAATTTTTAAATGATCATATGAGGTGGGTAAAAGACGGTAAAAATTTCGATAAAATTTATATATATATAAAATTATTATAAAATTACCACCATTAAGTACATTGAAATTATATAGGTATGATGTATCTATTTTAACCTAAAATAAATTTAAATACAATAAATAATTATTTAATAAAAAGTTTTCTTTAAACAATAACTTAGTGTTTTTCACTATTCATCAAAAATTGAATGTTTTTAGAAAAATACCACAAATTTACCCTCAGATAGTTTTGATATTCTGAATCCAAAAATGAAGTCCATTTTGAAAGATAAAATTTATTAAATTTCAAAAATCCAGTATTAATATTTATAATGTCTAGTTTGATTGGTTGTGGTGTGTTTGAACTTGAACTTGCATACACCACCAGTTATTGTATTATTCAAAGGGAAACGTACCAATGAAGCTTGTGGTGTTACAATTTCATATGAATTTAAAGTAACTCAATCAACTATTAAATTTAATTTAAAATTTATATTATATAAATAACCAACTTATAATTCAAAATCATATTTATCACAAAACATACGGTGTTTTTTAATATCTCATTGTTTTATAAATGTTAAAGATACATAAAGTTTGATTTTTGTCTTCTTCTATACTTATCGTTTATATAGGGAAAATCCATTTAATATTATTAAAATAACCCTTAAAATTCGAACGGATATTGTATTTGGTAAAAATTTTGGTATAAAATAGATGTCAGACTTTTTTCTTGATCATTTTGGCCCTTAAGATTATGTTTTATTCCATTATTAATCTTAATTTTACCTTAATCATCATAATTAATTTTGAAAACTATCAATAATTTTTTTTGGAAAAAAATATGTTTATATTATTAGGAAAAAATATTTTACTTGTTACAACCATGTGTGTCTGTTTTTTTAAAATTTAAATCATAGAAATGGGAAAAAAAGTTAATGGTAATCCTACATACGTGGCCAGAAAGCGGGTTTTTAATGTACAACATTCATAAGATCAATAAAGGATTATATATAATTTGAATATAAAAATTATTCCAATGAATTGGTTTTGATTAATTCATGCTTAATTGATTTATTTTTACTTTAGAAACAATTTAAAATATAATTTTTATTAATATTTTTTTAAACAAAGAGGTTTTTTTTACAAAAATATATTATTTTTCATTATTCTACAGAAATTTATGTTTCTATGAAAAAACCTAAAAATTCACCCCAAGATAATGTAAGCATGATAAAATAAAAATGATGTTAATTATTATGAATAAAATTCCTAAATTTTTAAAAATTTAGTTTTATAAAATTTTAGTGCCATTTAAAGGTGGTAAAGCCTGATCTTATTTGTACCACAATCTAATCTAAGTGTTTCTTGTAACACAGGATTAACAAAATATTACATTTAAGCCAACTATAAATATATATATTTTTTCAAGAAAAGGATAATAAAATAATAAATAATAAATTAATTCAAAAAATATTCACAAAATCTCTAGTAGTTACACTTAGTAAACATTATAACCCATGAGTAAAATATTCTTTAAAACATACTTGTTTACAATTAAAGGGAGTAATTACCCCTCTAGAAAAAATATCAATAGATTTTCTTATGAAATAAAAAATATTTCAAGGACACTCATTTGAAATCATATAAATTCCTCATAGGTTCCCTGAGAAATCATATTCATAGAATCATTACAAGAACCCTTACAAATGGAATTACCTACTCAGTTAATTGTAGCATAATTATCTATTGAACATAATTGTTAACTACTATTTTAGAGAGATATATTTGTATCAAAAATCCTTATAAAAAACATATAATAACTATAAAATACATGTAAAACAAAAAATCATCCATTCCCATTATTAACTCATAAAAAATTCTTCTGAAAAAGTAAGTGAAACATTTTCAGATATTGATTTATTCGTTTTATTTAAAACTTTTTCTTGAGAAATAAAATTTCATGAATAATGGGACAATGGATTTCTAATGAAGAAAATATATAGTATTTTAAAATATTTTAAATTTAAAATTATGGTTGTGGTAGACTGAAAATTCTATTCATGTTGCATACATCAAAATATAACATTCTGTTTCTCCATTTTTGTAATAAAATTCCAAACATTTCATATAAAAGAAATAGAAATATTGATCTTGAAAAACATTGAGATAAATTAAAAATATAAATAAAATTAACATTATATTTACCTATATTTATATTAATAAATCGATAAATTTTTTATTGATATTAACAATGAGGAAATAAATTATGAAATAAATATTTAAAACATTTGAAAAGTTGATTTAAGGTAATATGTATATTAATAGGATTTTGAATTGAAATATTCATTATTTATCTTTTCAATAATAAAATTTAGTTTATGATTTAATTTTCTAAAAAAAATTCATTTTAATTTTTTTGATTAACTTATCGAAATTCTATAAATTATTACTTAATATATTATATTCAAATTGGACGTTTTGAGAACATCTAGCTAATATGTCAGAAATGGCTTGTGTAGGTTGACCTTAGTAAAATATATCATGATTATATAATTTCTAGAATCGTAATCACGTTATAATTGTATTTTTCTATACATTATTTTTACTTTTAAAATGAACCATGTGTTATGGTCAAGAAAATTTATTATGTTACAACATTGTGGACGTTGTCCATATGTTCACCTGATAAACGTTTCCATTTTTCAAAAAACCTAATAGGAATAATTTATGTATTATTTATTCATTCAAAAATTTTAATTATATCATAAATATTATATTCACTCAGTCGATAAAAATATATATAAAATCTATGTGAGCTAGTGATTAAATATAAAATATATCACTTCGCAAGGTGGTATCATATAAATACACACAAGAGACGTTTTTATTTTTCATTGTATGATAAAGAAGGAAGTTGTATAGTTATTTCACATTCCAGAATGATATTTATCTCACATATATAATAATATTTTTTACTCTCCATTATTATGACTATATATTATATCTAGTGATAAAAATGAAATATATTATCTCATGATTCGGTAGTCTGCATATACCCACGAGCGATGTTTTTTATTATTTGTTAGAAAATTTAGTATATTAAAATGTTATAGACATAGATAAAATAGAATTAATTTATTTGTGACATTGAATGTATTATTTATAGAAATAAGGTAATAATTATGTTTTAAAACTAATCCAAAAAATTATTCATTACAGTTACTTGAAAATAACATAAAATTTTCATAATAAAATCTATTTCCTACTATTCACCAAAAAATGATTTTTTTTTCAAAAACATTCTAAAAATTACCTATAATATAGTTATATATTTATTATCTCCAACATAATATCCATTTTTAAAAATTCAATTTCCATAATATAATAAAATAAATTTTTATGTAACCTATTTAATACTTATACATGAATTTAGTATGAATAATACTATTTTATATTTTATTGGAAAATTACATAATACCCATATGATCAATATAATTTATTTTTAAAAATCAAGAATATTTATTTGTAATGAAATCAGTATATTATAAATAATAACTAAGATAATATAATTGGTTATTTTACTTTATTTTAAAATGTTATAGGAGATCAGTCCTCGAGGAAAAGAATACTTTAGAAGTTATAATAAATGAGATACATGGATAATTATCAGACTACTTTTGAAAACATGAAATTAAGAGTAATAGTTATGTGATAAAATTACCATATCATTTAGAATATATCTAGAATCATTCAAAATTCAATTTTTGGTATCCTAGGGAGTGGAAAACATAAAAATTATTGAGATGAGATTATTATTAAGGGAATTCATACAATAGAACATATAATAGGGTAAATAAAGAATAATTAAATTTAAAGAGTTAATGAATAATAAAATATTCTATATTATTAATATCCTAAAATATGTAACATATCAACTGATGAAATAAAAATATAAATAATAACATCAGAAGAAAAAACTAGTTTTATAACGATTGAATGCAAAGTGTCGGACATCATATTCTAATCATCAATTCCTTGTGACAATAAATCATACATAAATTGGTAAGATTTACACCAAATACAATAACTAGTTTTTTGGTGAGACATTTTCATTTATCTAGGGTCTATAATTGTCCCCTCCTATCAAATAATAATTATAATTCATCCATATTATGAATTAAGTTAGAAAACATTGAATACATAATCAACATAAACAATTTAATATAAAAACTATCATATAGAATGTTAATAATTTCCCTACTCAATTAATTATACAAGATGATGATATGAAATCGAGAGTAATATTTTTAATGGTATCGTTAGAGTATATACCCTTAAAAATATATTCACCAATGGATATTGACATAGATGAGAACACTTTTAAATGATCACGGGTACATTTTTTGAAAAAAATCCATTTTCATTATGCATAACATTAATTTAAATATAAAATTTTCTAGAATATTTGGATATAAAAATTATTTCAAAATAACCATGAAAACATTTATATAACTCTCTAATATAAAGAATAGTTCTAATGGTGATAACATAATTTCATCAAGTAAAGGTTAAAATAAAAATTCTTCTCACACCTTTGGTAAAAAATTCCTCATTCAAAAAATTAAAATGGGATTATTTTTCTGTAGAATGTAAACCCAGGGAAAGTTTAATTAGTCAATAATTGATTCATATTAAATTTAATTGTTCATTAATATTTTAAATAAAATGGAACAAAAATATTGCCAATCGAATAAAGCAAACAATGTCGGTTTTCATTATAAACATAAATTCAAAATTTTTATAACATGGAGAAGACAAAAAATATATAATTTTATGAAATAAAAATATAAGAAGAAAGTAATAACAATTTTTATAGATGTGTTGAATAATTTCATTATTGAAAATTTTTGCCGAATCAATCCTTGTATAAAATGATATTTTAACATTATGCTCATACCACTTTTGTAACATTTGAATCACAACCCGCATGAATGAAATAACATCAAATGAACCATTATATAAAATAATTAAAATATATTTATGATAAAACATATAAAATAATGATATATACATAACATAAATGATGAAAATGATGAATATATAAATTTTCTCATAGAATGAAATTTGAGATAATAAATCCATACATCTAGCTCTATATGACACATAAGTGTCTTTTCCTCATGTATAATAAAATTAAATTTATTATACTTATATAATGATATATATATACTTATAATATCATATATAATCCATTTATAACATTTTATCATCCTTTTATTGATAAATATTGATTGAAATTTTTATTTTTCACGTTTTAAATATTTCGTTATTCAATTACATTGTGAATCGATGGTTTTATACCATGAATCATGATCGTGGTTTTATAATATACCAATCCTTAATAATGTAATAATTATAATATTTAATCATTATATATATTTTTATAGTCATTCAAATAAATTTATTATAATAAATTAACTACACAACCTTGTGGTGATGCTACTTCATAAGTATGCATGTCAGATGTTTCTTGTTTTCATTAGATAGATCGAAATAAAATAAAATTATAATTAATGGACATGCACCAGAGGTATCGACTATCCATGAAGGACCTGCTCCTGTCGATCCTCAATCTCTACTAGGACCTATGTAAATTTCGCACCATCGTCGACATCGAGCTCACCAAGGTTGATGATGTGGGAAGGGTCGTGGATGTATCTCTGGAGTTATGATATGTGGAGGACATCGTGCACCCGGTTCAACTGAGGTGGAAGAGCTAAGCGGTATGCTACCTCACCAGTTCTGTTGATAACCTAAAATGGTCCAACGAAATGCGGGGATAATTTTCCTCCTCGGCCAAATCTCTGTAGACCTCGTCGGGGTGAGCCTCGTAAAAAGACGTGGTGGCCATCCTCGAACTCTAGGGGTCTCCGTCTCCTGTCGTCATATGACCTTTGCCTATTCTATGTAGTATTTATCCACTCCTGAATGATCTGCTACTTATTTGTGGTAGCCCATACCATCTCTGGTCCCACTAGTGCAGACTCCCCAGGGCCAGTCCATCACAAGGGTGATCTACAAGGTCGCCTTCATAACACCTCAAAAGGTGTTATCCAATGGTGGAGTGATAGCTGTTTTTGTAAGCAAACTCCACCAAAGGTAAGTGATCCTCCCAGCTGCGACCATAGTCAAGGACATAAGCTCGTATCTTGTACTCGAGGGTCTGAATGGTCCACTTAGTATGGACATCCGTCAGAGGATGGAAGGTTTTCCTCAGATGAAGCTGCGTCGTGAAAGCCTCTTGAATCCCCTTCAATAGACTGGAAGTAAACCGTGAATCATGATCAGAGAAAATAGAAGAAGGTACCCCATGTAGCCACATAATCTCCTACACATAGAGGAGTCCCATTCACTCTACTAAACCCTACTCTATGATCGGTAAGAAGTGGGCCTACTTGGTGAGTCGGTCAACGATCACCCAAATAGAGTCATGGCCTCTAGATGTACGTGGAAATTCTGTCACAAAATCCATGGATATCTCATCCCACTTCCACTCCGGGACCTCTAAAGGCTAAACCAAGCTTGCTGGTACCTAATGCTTCGCCTTTACTTGCTGATAAGTGAGGCACCGAGAAACAAACTCTGCAACTGATTTCTTCATTTTCGGCCACCAGTTCTATCATCGGAGATCCTGCTACATCTTTTACACTCTTGGATGTAACTCTAGAGGGGATGTGTGGAACACCCTCAACACTTCTTTCTGAATTGACACTGGCACCATAGTATTTCCTCTGAAGAGGATGGTGTACTCCCCACCTTCAGAAAATCCATCAGTTTCCTGCACTATGGATATCTGAGCACGTGGTGTCTCACTATCCACGTCCGCATGTTGTGCCTCCCTGACTCACTGAATAAGTGGGAGAGTGACTGTAAGAGACTGAAGGAATGCTTTTCCATCTCAGTCCACAAAGGATTTCTGTAAAGAAACCAGCTGCTCTGACGCCTCTCCTAGCATCTGAATACCTGATCTTCTGCTGAGATAATCTGCTACAATGTTCCCCTTCCCTAGAGAATAGAATATCTCGAAGTCGTAGTCCTGGAGAAACCCAAGCCATCACCTCTGTCTCAGGATCAAGTCATTCTAAGAGAAGATAAACCTGAGACTCTGTTGGTTATATTAGACTGTAAAATGATCTCCAATCAGATAGTGCCACCACATCATCAAGGATAATACCACTACTACAAAATCCAGGTCATGTGCGGTGTAGTTAGGCTCATGTTGTCTCAGCTTTCATGAACCATAAGCGATCATAGCTCATTCCTACATCAAGACACATCCGAGTCTGGTCCCTGATGCGTCGTAGTAGAATATGTACCCAACACCTTCTTCTAGAAGACTCAAGATGGGGGCACTTGTCAGCCTCTGCCTCATCTCATGAAAGCTCTACTAGCATCACTCCAACCACACAAATTTTTTCCCTTTCTTCGTCAAAGCTGATAGTGGTTATGCAACTCTAGAGAAGTCTTGTATGAACCTCTGGTAATATCCAGCCAAACCCAGGAAACTCCGTACCTCCATCACACACCTGGGTGGCTCCCAAGCAAGTAACGCCTCAGTCTTAGCTGGATCTAGTACAACTATAGCCTCTAAGATGAAATGTCCTAGGAAGTGAACCTATCAGATCCAAAAATGGAACATCAAGGGCATACCATAAAGCTGGTTCTCTCAGAGCGTGTCCAGTACTACCTGCAAATGACATGCATGCTTCTCCTTAGTAGTCAAGTAGATAAGAATGTCATCGACTAAGACTACAACAAAGTGATCATGTTATGGCTAGAAGATTCTGTTCATGTGTCCCAAGAACACTATTGGAGCGTTAGATACGCCAAATGTAATAACCAAGAACTCGTAGTGGCCATACTAAAATATGAAGGCTGAATTTTGAACGTCCTTGTCCCAAACTCTGAACTGGGGATAGCATGATCTGAGATCTATCTTTGAGAACCACCATGCTCCCTTAAACTGATCAAAGAGGTCATCAATCATCGGGAGTGAGTACTTGTTCTTCGCGGTCACCTGGTTCAGGCGATGGAAGTTGATGCAAACCCTCAAGCTCCCATCCACCTTCTTAGTGAACAGAATCAGAGCTGACCAAGGTGAAACACTGGAACAGATGAATCACTTCCCCTCCAAGTCCTCTAACTATACCCTTAGCTCGCGAATCTCCGCGGGAGCCATCCGATACATTGGTGTAGATATCAGTGTTCTCCCTCGTTATAGGTCAATGTAAAAGTACACCTATCTGCGAGGAGGTAGACCTAGAACATCATCACGGAAAACATCTGCGTATTGGTCAACCACTATAGGATAGATCAGACTCTCCACATCAACTGCTCTAAGGGTAAGGCTTGCCAACTGATGAGTGATCGACTGCACCCTTCACAGGGTAAGTTCATCTTGTGATGCAAAGGCACCCTTGTCACCGGTGAAGGTAAACTCAGTTCCATTCGTGTGGACACACCGCACTTTTCACCTAATATAGTCTATTTGAGCATGTACTATAGATAACCAGTCCATACTCAAGATGACATCGTAAGGCCTCAACGCCGCTACTAGGAGATCCCAACCAAAGTTATCACCTCCTAGTATAATCTCACACTACCGAAACTAGTGCATATTCATATAATTTTCTCCTGTAAGAGTCTCTCATCGTAAGGATCGAGCCAATGGCTCCGTTGGAATCTTTGAGCTCTGAACAATTTAAGTGGTAATGAAAGTGTTACTATCACCTGTGTCTATAATAACTACAACAAAGGAAGAATAAACACAGATCGTACCTAGAATCATCTCTAAAGCTCTGTAAACTTAAGACTCACCTGCCTGGAGTTGAGCTCTCTTCTGTACAACTACTCCCTGTGGTCGGGGTGGACCTCCTAGTGGTGGTGGAGGTAACCACTCAAAACCTCATCCACCACCAGATGCACGACCAGCTCCTCTACCACATCCACCTTCTCCATACGGACCACCTCGATC
The DNA here is from genome assembly GCA_963277665.1 of Viscum album. Classification (NCBI taxonomy): domain Eukaryota; kingdom Viridiplantae; phylum Streptophyta; class Magnoliopsida; order Santalales; family Viscaceae; genus Viscum; species Viscum album. The sequence goes on from OY728153.1 coordinate 915,174,605, forward strand.
GAACCTCTACCTCTACCTAGGAGGTCCCTCAACTGTTGGCTGATCATTCGAATGGAGGGTCGAACAGTCATGAGCCATGTGACCCTACCCGCCGCATTTGAAACACCGTCTGTTCCTTGAATGAATGAATCTGTCTCGTTTTTCTCGCACTACTGAACTCCTATCCTGAGGTCGTGCACCAATAGGTCTAGTCCTCTTGGACCTCTGCGACATTTGTCTACTACCAGCTACAGAAGAATCCACTACGTGACGTCCGGTGGTCGGTCTCACTGTTGGTGACTACTTAGCAAGGAAACTCTCCACTACGATGGCTCACTCTGACACCCTTTCTTGCGTCAGGATGCTGAGTGAGATCATCGAAGACTTGATCTCTCACCTGAGCCCCTGCTCAAAGGTTCATGCCCTGAGGAATGGGTCCTGAACCATATCTGTGGAGTAACACGAGAGGTTGGTGAACCTCGTTGTGTACTATGCTACCGTCATGATACCATGCTGAAGATGAAGTAGCTTCTATATCTGCACTGCAGGTAGGGTGGCTGGGAAAAACTCCCCCCGAAATAGGCTCTTCAAGTCTGCCCAGAGAAGTGTCACCTCGTCCTGCACCTGGAGAATTAGGCTCCACTATCTTCCTGCTAATGCCTGAAAAAGACTCATAGCAAGGATCACCATAAGTTGGTATGGTGTCCCTAACAGTCGAAAAACTCTCTCTATAGCCTCCATCCAATCCTCAGCATCATATGGGTCCGTCTCTCCCCTGATCCTGGGTGGACTCTGGTGCAGGAACTCATGCAACACACTCAAGCGGCGTGCATCGTCTAAAGCTGGGTCTGGTGGCATCAATGGCCCAACAGGTAGTGGTATCGCTGGTGCCTTCGCTGGAAAAGGGCACTACACTGAGGCCTCATCGCTTGGTGGGATATCTGTGCGTACAAATCTATGAACCCTAGCTGGCTGTCTGCATGGAGGCATCCTAAAAACCAATAGGTGCACCATGGTAAATAAGTTACATGTTGTTCACTGACACAAAGAGATCACTAAGAAAACTCTTGAAACATAAATGCAATCAGTGTTTTTTTGTACTAAGTAGGAAATTAGAAGTTAGGGTCCTGGTGTATGGATAGGTCGGCCGCCGCACCAAAATTGGACTCCCTAAACTGAAAACCACACTCAACACCCTTAACACTATTGCTTCATAGAAAAGATCATAGTCCTATGTTATATGGTTGAATTGGATCCTCTGATACCAATTTATCACGACCCGTCCCCCGGGGCCCATGCTGTGATTACCCCAAGCCCGCCTTCCATAGGCCAGGGGCTGGCGACTAGCACCAAAGGCGTAAATCCCTAAAACTGGGAAGGCATTGCCTTTATAAAGTGAAAATGCACACAACAGAGTACTATATGGAAGAAAAACAAAATGTAAAACTGTATAACAATGCGTGTTGAATGTAAAAGGGGGATGGAGGAACAAGATGAACTGTAAAGTAAAAGAAAACGAAAAGTACAAGTGAAGAAAAGAAAACCTGCGGCTGGGTCAGCCTACGAGGTTCCTACCTAAAGGGTAGGTACATATCACCTCCTCAGCAGTACAGATCCATCCATATCATTCGTGTATCGTCACTCCATATGGTCCACCTCTGGGTACCGTCTGGTCCTGGTGCTCTCAGCCTCAGTCAACGATTCCATCATCTGCATCCATCACAACGAGGTGTCGACATAGCCCGTGAAAGGGTGAGTACAACGATTCTCAGTAGGGACCCTGAGACCCTCAAGGTCTCACAAAATCCAACAAGAAGAAAACACAATGTATGAAATCAATAGATAACCCTACCTAGGTATATGCCCATACATATACCTATGTTATCAGGTAATCCATCTCAATCATGAGGTAAAAACAAAAGTAATTGACTCAGCTCACACAGGTATACAACTTTTGTAGCGATTTTGAGATGATTAAATGCAGCCACAAAATCATATGTTCTGTTAAACCCACCTATGATCCTGGTACAGAAACAAGAGATGTCGATCCCACAAAGGATCTAGGAACAACTGTCCGAGCTGTCGAACCCATACAGGATCCAGGAAAAGTAGTCAGTGTTGTCAAACCCACACTGGATCCAGGAATAGTAGTGTGAACTGTCCAACCCACACATGATCCAGGAAAAGTAGTCAGAGCTGTAGAACCCACACAAGATCCAGTAATAGTATTCAGAGCTATCGAACCCACAAATGATCTAGGGACAACAGTTATAGGGCAGCCAACCACATGGTTTCCACACAACGCACGATTGATTCCGATAGGGTCCGCTCCTCAAGCCATGAGTTGATACATAAACTTCCACAAAGTCTCACGTTGATGTATCCAAAGGATCTGTCCTTCCATAGGATACCCAACACAAGAGACGACACATCAATTGGATGCCCGATTTTAGAGTTATTGGGAATTCTGTTTCGAGGGCCCGGTTGGATTTTCGTTCGATCCAAACTGGCTATACCCCAAATGTGTCAAAACCTCAAGTGGGGTATACTGAAAGAACATTCTTCCTCTAAGGTTTCCTTCACTGCAGATGGTTCCTCAATCAGATGCATGTAGCACATTTTACGAGCAAAGGAGTGGAAATTGGTCAAACGGGCATGGGTATGGTCCGGCCCAGTCAGACCGACACAGTCCGTAGATCCAACCCGGCCCGCAGGGATGGCCAGACATATGCTGGGTCCGGCCAGCTCTGGGATTATCCCACATGAGGACAACGGCTGGGGGTCTGTGGGGTCCGCCCTAGTCACGTCCAGGGTGGAGGCCGCGCCACATGGATTCCCGAATAGTTTATCCATTCAGGGGATTGCAAAACCATCGCCATGTGGACCTGGTCCCTGTCACGCAGGACCCACACGATAGATAATGCTACTCATAGATGGACGAGTGCCCAACCGCCTCCCTCACGGAAAATTTGCATCATGCCTCCTCCGGTGACCGGAAGATCCAGCCACCCATCCTCTATCGCGGCGGCCTTGGCTGTGGACCCATTTTGCTCGATTGCGCGGCACGGTTGGGTTGTGCCTTCCCCGGCAACCCGGCAGCTCAAGGCACTGATTTCTTCAAAACTGGCCATGCACAGGACACTGCGGCACGTCGTCCGCGGGCTACTCCTCTAGTAGTGCGGTTGCGCCACCACCGTCCACGCATTGACGTTCGTCGGTTCCATTATGCAGTGAACATTCTCCAGATCACTGGACAAGTTCTCGTGGCCCGATTCTCATTCTGTAATTATCTGTGCAATCCTCAATACTTAACCTTCAATTCAAAATCATTTTTGATGAAAATAACACAACCCAGACTCATGGCACGATTAGCGTCAAAATCCACAAAGAACGACGTAGGGGTCGGGCAGTGTTCGTTTGTCCCGTACCCTCCATGTTAGAGTGATAGCATCCAGCATCGATTCTTAATCATTAATATAAATCAAAGAACATGAAACAATTAACAAATCCTGAACTCCTATCTTGGTTGATTTTTCATTAATAGAGTCGTGGGGAAGAAATCATTTTTTCGTCGTTCGTCATTTCCACCACGCACTTCAAATCCAAGCGCGTGTGTTGGTTCGTTGACAACGATGAGGAGGGAAGATCGGCTGAAGGCGTCCAGTGTTGAAGGGGGTTCTGAGGAAGAAAGTCGATGGTGCTCCACACCGAAATTCTTCATTAGAAGAACGCATTCTTCGTTATTCATTGGAAAGAGATTTTCTCCCAATGCTCTTTCCTTTCTCCCATGCTCCACCAAAAGACAATTTCCAAACCAAAATAATGGATTAAGTTAATATATTAATTAACTGTTGGCACTAAATACAAAATAGGTGGATTAATTAAATGTGAAGGATTTGGAAGATTAAGTGTTAGGGGAGTTGAAAAGGCTCCCCTATACCTAATGGAAGGTGGAAGTTTTCTCCCTATTAAAGGGGAGTTTTAAGGGATTTAACACCAGGTGGTCCCCACCACAGAAAACAAGAAGAGGAGGTTTAGACCTCTGGTGGGCCCCACCACCATAACCTATCATGGGAGGTTAAGGTGTGGTTTTCCCTACCTCCAAACTCCATATGGAGGTTTTAACCAACTAATAAAAACAAAGTTTACACAACCTTATTTTAATTTAATTCATTCACTAAAAACCCAAACACTAACTTTTATTTCCAACCATCTGCCATTGAGGTGAATGTCTTATTAAGCGAATATCGGCGTTGCAAGTTCAACGATGTCCTCATATTCCAATACTAAGCAGCGGTTCAAAAATTTTAAGAACCCTCTCTTACGTTTACTGAACGCACATGAACAAAACTTCAGAAATTGATTCTAGGCACAATAGGCCTTGGTTTCACGCACCGTCCATTTTCACGGACTCGTAAAATTCACAAGTATTTAAGAAACAATTTTCCATGGAATTTCTAGGTCATTATAAATTTATCTAAATTAATAATGTTATCTGTGATAATTAAAATAATTGAATCCACTTTTCCAAATTAAATTCACTGAAGTGGAAGAGTTTATTTTAAAATTGAACACATAAGTGTGACAAAAATGTGGTTTTACAAAGACAATGTTTTCATAGACAATCTAATATATTATATGAAAATTAAATATAATTGTTTTAAAAATTATATGAAATGGATTTATAATAATATTACATAATTAATATTTTTTTTACATCTATTTAAAAAAATTAAATTCATTAAATGAAAAGGATATTTTTATTAAAAATATTTTTTTTTCACAATTCATCAAAACATTAAACCTTTCAAAAAATTATCAAAAATAAAATCTAAGGTAATTTTTAAATGTTTCACAAATTGAATGATTTTTTACTAAATTTTATAAATGATAATAAAAAGTTTTTTTATGGAAAACATGACATAATATCTATAAAAACTCTTCTTAAGAATAAAACTCGATTTGTTCTTATCCCATTCCTTGAAAAATAATATATGAATGATAAAATATTTTATTAAATATATAATATTTATAATTAATTAAAAATTAACATATATTGACTAATTTATCCTTTAATGATAATAATGCATTGAGTTCATAAAAACAATTTTTTTCTGAAAAACATATTCCATTACATTAAAATTATAATGAATAGAAAATATAAAGTATTAACGTTTTATTCGATTTTGTTAATCAAACATGACAACAAGTACATAAGGAAATTTAATAATATTATACTTTAAAATATATGTATTATTTAAAATATATTCAAAAAAATTTATATGAATTCAGTGTAAGAAACACCGAGTTAGAATGTGTTGCACAAACGAATGAGTTTCTTTAATGTTTTTTGTTACACGCAAGAACGAGTATATCAAACAATAATACATTAATTAAATTATTAGTATTTAATTTTATAAGATATAAAAAAATATCCATTATGAATTTTATTAAATAAATTTTAAAATTTATGGTTTACAAAACTAATTCATTAAAAACAAATTAAATTATAAATGATAACACCTAATTGAATATAAATGGAATATTTTTATATAAAACGATTTTTATTCCAAAAAAAAGTTTTACACAAATAAATTAAATGAATTGAAATTATAAATCAATATTAATGTAATATATATTATACTTTCAATAAATTGTTTTTATATTTAGCCAATATATTTGATAAGCAAATGATAAGAATAACCCCAATATTACAAATAAAATACTATATTTTTATTAAGGCATTTTTATTATCATTTAATGAACAACCTATTTTAAATCAATTTTTTGGAACTTTTATAGATTTTATATGACTAAATAATATTCATATTTTAATTAAAATCATCCTAATTATGTAAGGTCAATTTTTTTATTCATCTAGGATGTTTTAATTTTTGTAATGTATAGTGAAAAATAATGAATTTTAGTTCAAAACAATATTTTAGTCTAACATATTTATAAAGATAAATTATGAATTTAATTGTTTTTAAATTATAATAATATAATATATTTATCAATTAAAAAAATTTAGGCCATTGTAATTAATTTCACAATTAAATTGACTATAAAAACACTACCATATTTTAAACGATTTTACATTAAAACTCAATTTTTTGTCCATTCTAAGGGATTAAATTTAATTAATTCAAACCACTACTGTGATATGAATTTTACAAAATGGATTCCATATTTGGAATAAAAATTATCTATAATGTCTAATATGGTCAAATTAGTTTTCAACCAAAATATTTTAGTCAAGGTAATTAAAATTAATTACAATGATTAAGGTGAAATTAAGCTTAACAAGGGACTAAACCATTATGTTTTGAGCCAAAATAACCTTTAAACTTCTCAAAAACCGATTTTATGGAAATATTTTATCCCAAAAACCTCTACGAATCCCTAATTATCAATTTATACACTTTTCGTATAAGTAATACTTGAGGAACACATAATTATTTTCAAAAATACGAAGTTTGTCCTTTCCCTCCATAACAAAAAGCCCTCCTCTCCTCTGACTTCCTCAAACAATGAAAGCCATGACAACATGAATAATTACTACCAAAATATATCCTAAAATATTCCTCCAATAATATTGGAATCCTCCCTTTAAGAAGAATGAAATCCAAGGAAGCCTTTGGGTCAAACCAAGAAATGTTTCCAGATTAATAGGTAACATATTTCATTATGATTTTTATTTTTATTTCAATTATACAATCCCTAAACTCTTTTTCTTCCATTTTCAAATATCAAAAAAAGTATCCTTAATAAGATAGTATTTTTTCTTAATATTTTTTTCCTACACTAAATCAAACATCCATCTAATGGGTAACAAACACAATATTTCTGTGTATAGTGAACTACCGCCTCACGAAATGACGATTGTTCATTTTTCCATTACCTATATTTATGGTCACCCATTATGATGGGAACCATACTTATATATGAAATATATATTAAATACTTATTATCTAATTTAATTTAATTCATTTACAACACCTATCATTATATTTTCTGTTTTTTATAAATGTGATAACATCGTTTGAGGAAGTGTAGACTACCTCCCCCTCAAAGCTATGTGATTTGCTCATATGGTACATGGAATGTACAAGGAATTATTTAAATTAATGATATGTTACATAAAAAAATATTATATTCATGATATTATTTCCTCTTGGAAATCTAATGTAAATCATTTTCATTATTTTCCTTTCACACACTTAAAAAGTGATAATGTAATTCGTGTACGTGTGGAATGTCACCTCCTCAACATGATGTGATTCCATTCACCTCACATTAATTATTAATATAAGAATATATGATTAAATAACTTTTTATTTACCATATAATTTTCATTCTGGGGAGAGATGGAGTTATATACCTTTTATCCATAATGGTTATAGAAAAAAGGGAACATTTACTCAGGTGTATGTACAAACAACAGTCTTCATGATTGTAATGTTGATTCATTTTTCATATCAATATTTAATGATTGTTTTTAAAATAAAAATTTATATACAAATAAAATAATTATGTAATATTTATTATTATGGGGATTTTATATAATGAGCCCTTCATCCGTAGTTGACCTCCCAATGTAGGTTTTGACACATAAATATAATTTCGTCATAACAATCAAGGAAAAGTTAATTATTTATGTAGTTTTATATGATATGGTAATAAGTGAAATAAGATTTATGAAACCAAAAAAAACGTTCTCATAAAATTAGATAATTAACAAACATTCTTTATTAAGGATTATAATGACATATGAGGAAAGATAGTCTAAAGGTAAGGGATTTTGTCTGAGTTTACATTCTATTGAGCCATATTTATTGATATGGACCAAGTTAATTTTATATAGTGTATGAACCTCAATTTTACATTATATATCATGTATATATTTACAATCATTATATTATATGTTTCATATAATTTTATTCCATCATGATGATTTTTATATTAAATTTGTCGATGTGGAATGGGACACGTTGGGATGTCTAATGATTATTTTTCTACAAAATAATATTAATGATATTTTGATGGTTTTTCATATGTCAAAAAATAAATAAACAACTTTCAATGAATGCATTCATTTTTCTATCCTCTAGTTTTTTCATGAAAATATTCATGTAATAATAAATTTTTCAACTATTTGATACTCCAAATGTTTTAGAAAATATATTAACGAAAACATGACTTATTTTCCCTCTTTAGTCAGTGAATGTATATTCCTGTAAAATACATATATCAATTAAATTCATTCGAAAATATTTTTATCATTTTTAGAATGATTTATCAAATCCATTTTCACACTTCAAAAAATCATTTTTGTTTTGTAAAATTTATTTTCAATGTAAATGTTTTTTAAAAGGTTTTAAAATAATTTTTTCATTTAGAATGATTTAAAAGTTCTTATTCTATTTAATCAATGAAAAACCCATTTATTTTTACACAAAGGGGATATGTTGTTTTTTACCATCCATATTATTCCATTCCAATGTTTATGGTTTATTTTTCCTTGGATAGTATTGAAATTAAGATACATGATTCCTTTTATTTACCTTAAAATAGTGAATTTCAAATCGTAATTTGACATTGAATGTTACCTATATTTCCATATCATCTTTCATGGATATCATTATTACTCCAAAAATATACCTTTTTTCTTATGGAGTTCACATTGAAAATAATAGATTCATGGAATGAAGCCTTATAAGTTTTGTAATCTAGGTATAAATAATTTACATAATTAGACTCTTGAAATGAAGCCTTGATCGTGTTAGATTCTTATTATAATGCCCTAAATGTATTAGATTATTTTCATGATGTCATTATAGTTTATAAATCATGGAATGAAGCCTTCACATTATAATATTTTGGGCATAAATAATTAATGTTCTGTATTCTTTTCATGAATCCTTGAAAGAATTATATCCCTGGCATTAAGCCTAGGTGATATGTTATAGATATCTATAATTATGAATTATCTCATTTAGTTTATGTTTCTATTCATCCATGATATTATTCATCAACATATCAAAATATAAATTTTATTTTTATATCTTTAGAGGACATGTGATTTAGTTTCGTAGCTTTTGATAATATTTACTCACTTGTCTCTAAGTTATTGATTACATGCATTGTGTGTTTAGTAATTTAACTTTCCACATTAATAACTCTCATTCATTAAATATTTATTCTAATATTTTTTTCAATTACTGATAATTTGCGCTCACCATTTATATATTTATTTCTTCCAGAATCCTTAAAGTTTTCTATGAAAGATATATAGCTATTTACTAGATAGATTAGTGTTATCATCAATGTTATTTATTTATAAAAAAAATATGTTGTTATTACTATACTAATATGAAATACAAGACTAATTTATGTATTTAGTTTACCATGACTACTATACTCTTAGCCCTTCAACATTTGATTCATTATAATCATGAAAATGTAGTAGTGGTAGACACCAAATTTATCATATCTTGTGTCTAATTGATAAAGTTGGTATCAAAACTAGTTTTGTAGAAACATTGGGAACTATATTTATAAAAAAATGATTACATAGAGTAAATATAATGTTGAATTTTAGGATAATTACAGAAAAACTTTGTAGATTTATGATAAATTAGAGATTAAGTGGTTCTTCCTAGGAATACATCCTTTTCTAGATATAACAAGTGGAAATGGTTTTTAAACAATTTTACATATGAGTAACCACTTCAACATGGTGTGCTAGTCCTGACTTGGAGTGACCTGGTACATGACAATGGGTCTTACTCTACACATGGTTTGGAAATACAAGGGGATATGCTTAAGAAAATTACCATTTTACCTATAAACCACTATGATAGATTTTTAAAATGAATAACCTAAGTTAAAGATAAGGTGTTTTAGATTGAAGGTAAGTTGTATTCATTTATAAAATATATATATATATGATATTGTGGACAAAGCCTTTACCAAGTAAGGATCTATATGAATATAAATGGTTGAATTATTTATTTATTACATATGTAATGAAATCATTTTTTAAAAATATGTTTATTGAATAAAATTATTTCAAGGTTTTAAATCATATTTATTGGGTAAAATATATAAACAAATTTTTAGAAAGAAAAACAATGTCTTCTGGGACATAGCCAATCATCTGTGTTTATGTGATTAGTATTGAAACCCTAACATAAGGACGATACAGGTTTAACGCCAACCACTGACCTACTCAATGGCCTAGTTAAAATTTCATTTTTGAAGTTAATACATTATACAAATATTTATTACTCATAAAATGTTAGTGTAAATTTTTTGGTTTAGAGATTAATATATTAACCATACTAGTTTTAGAAAATAGTTAGTGACAAATAGTAAGAATTATCAATCTTTTATGAGTCATAAGATCCTTTAGAAATGTATTTCATAGCTTAATTCGTAACTATTAATTTTATAATGATTTATATGATAGATCAATGAAAAAAATGGTCAGATTATTTCTATATTAATAAATAATGTATATTTCCTTATATTCTTATTTTGTAATATAATTTCTCGTCAATATAAAAATGATCAAAAAATGTTTTCATAATAAATTTACTTGTTTCTAATCCAATGACCATATAAACCATCACATATTTATGGATTTTAGTCCCTTAAATATCTTTTGATAATTAACATGTTTTTTATTTATGAACTAAATCACACCATATAAATATTTACACTTCTACCCCAAGTATATATCTCAACATTTCACTAATAGTCTCATACATAGAGACATTGTTATATGTTATTCCATGTGACCTTTGTAATTGTAATTCTCTATTTTATTGATCATTATTTACAAAAAATCTATCACGATGTGGAATTTTAGACTAAGGAAATATCAAAAAATATTTCACTAAGATTGAGTTTCAATTTCATAGACCCAAATTTAATAAATGTTTGGGTAATACAATTCCCAAAAAATATAAGGAATGAATATTGTCTTTGATAGTGTGTATGACATGTGAAACTAATCACATAAGGTAATATAATATCCAAATACTTAATAATGTATTTACAACATAAAATAGATTCTACTTATTCAATATACTTCAATGCATGCAAAAATGAGTTAGTGTTCCTTACACACACCAAAAATTTTCTTCAATGGATTGTGTTACACAAAAGACATAGTGTTAGGGAACAATAATATATCATTTAAAATATTATTATTTAATATAATAATATATTATAAAAAATGATATATGAATATTAATAACTATATCATTAAAATATATTGTTTTCACAACCAATTTATTGATTTCTAATTAAATATAAATGAATATAATTACCGATTGAAGATAAATGGAATATTTTTATAGAAAACAATTTTTATATCACCAAAGCAGTTTTACCTAAATAAATTAAATTAATTTCAATTAGGAAGTGATATTAATGTAATATATATTATAAATTATGTAAAATATTTATTATATTCATCAAATATATTTTCTAATCTTAATTTAAGAACACACCCAATATTACAAAAAAATAATATATTTCTATTAAGTCATTTTTCTCCCTCTAATGGAGAACATATATTAAATCCAATTTTTAGAAAATTTATTATTTATTTATTAAAAAATTTCATCATATACTAAATAGAAACATAAAATGTTAGTTTAGGGTAAATAGTTTTTATTTTACAATTATGTTTCATTATTTAAATGAATAGTTAAAACAATTGAATTTTTGTTCAAAATTTCTTTTTCATATAATATATTTATCAGATTAAATTATATATTTAATTGGATTTAATATTTAATTGGATGATATATTTTTAAATTAATCCAATTTTTGTCACTTTATTCATTTTCAATTTAAATTTTATTATAAAAACATATTAAACATGTGGACATTTTCACATTAAAAACCTGGAATGTTGTCCGATCTAAAAAATTAAAATTAAATTACATTTTTCTCACATATGCTATTAAAATTTAGAAAAATGGATTCAATATTTATAATTATAATATTATATGTTATATAATAATGTCAAATTCTTTTTTCACAAAAAATATATTTGTAGTAGTAGTTAAAACTTATTAAAACGATTAAGATGAAATAAAGCTTAATAAGGGACTAAACCATAACCATAAGGTCCAAAATAACATATAAACATGTTAAAAAAAATTTGTAAGGATATATTTATGCTAATAAACCTATAATTTTATATAATTATCTCTTTTTAAATTTTTTTAATAAGTAACAGTTGGGGAACACCCTATTATTTTCAAAAATACCAAGTGCATATTGTCCCTCAACTATAAAAAGGATCCTCCCCTCCCACATCCTGACCACTTTAACGACACTTTGTCTAAAATAATATCTAACCAAATATCTCCTCATCATCCCTAAATTAATACTATAAGCCTACCCTTTGGAATAAATCCATCCATGTAAGCATTGGTTCAAACCAAAAGGAGTTACCCTGTTATGAGGTAACAAATTTTATTTATATTTTTAGTTTTATTTCAATTGTCAACTCAAAAAAACATTTTTATTAAATTCCTATATAACAAAAATAGTGTCCTTAATATAATAATAATTTTTTATTATATGGTTTTTAACTATATTAACACAGACATCCAGTTAATGGGTAATTATCATAATGTTTCTTTGTATGGTGAACTACAACTTCATTAAATGATGATTGTTAATTTTTACTCTACCAACATTCATGGTTTGAAATTATGAGGGAAAATATACTTTTATATGATATATATATATATTAGTTATTTTTTATTTAATATTATTTAATTGTTTTTAAAAAACATATGTTTATAAAATCAATTTATGTGTAAATGTGATAACATTGTTTGAGGATGTGTGGAATACTGCCCCCTCGAAGCAATGTGATCCGTCCACCCAGTACAGAAAATGTATAAGGTATGGTTATAATTGAAAATATGAAAACATATATATGATATTAATTTCATGGTTACTTTTCTGGGAATATAATATATATCATCTTCATTTTTATCCTTTCACACAATTAAAAAGTGATAATGTCGTTCGTGGATATGTGGATTACCACCACTTTTCCATGATGTGATACCTTTTACATAAATATAATTCAATATAAAAGTATATTTAATTAAAAAAGATTTTATTTATTATATAATTATAATTATATAATGATATGGTGTTACTTACCTTATATCCTTAATGGTTATTCAAAAATGTGAACATTAGTCATGCATACATATAGCCTACTATCCCCATGATTGTAATATTGATTAATTTTTCATAAACATATTTAATGATTGTTTTTAAAAATTTAAATGATGTATAAATATAATAATTATGTCATTGTGCATATTTTTTGATATGTTATATAATGACCCCTTTGACCATACATTTCCTACCAATGCTGTTTTTAACACATAAATGGAATTTGGTCATAATACTAGATGAAAATTTATTTGTTTATGTAGTTTTATACAACTTGGTAATAAATAAAATAATATTTATTATAGACATGAAAAATTTTCTCATGTAAATAATTAACAATTTTTTTTATTTTAGAATATAAATACACATGAGACAATATATCCTCAAGGTAAGGTATTTCGTCTCAATTTTAGTTCCATTGAGACTTAATTGTTGTTATTCACCAAGTTTATTTTATATGGTGTATATACCAACCATGTAAATGATATATTATTTATCTTTTTAGTCTCACGAAATTATAACTTCAAATTAATTTTATTCCTTCAAGGGGATTATGATTCAAATTATATAAAAATTTGTATGTGACACTTTGGAATGTTTAATAATTATTTTCCTAAAATATAATAATAATGACCATTCAATTTTATTTTCAATCAAGTAAATTAAATGACCAATGTCCCAAGAAACATTTAATTTTTCTCTCCTATGTTAATTCGTGAATTTTTTCAATTATTTGTTCATTTTCCCACCATTTGATAGTTAAAATATTTTAGAAAATAATTTCACGAAATCAAGACTTCATTAATCTATTTATTTGGAGCACAATTTCATATAAAAACAATGTTTTATTAAGATGTTTTATAAAATATTTTTAATATTTTTAAAATGATTTATCAATTCCATTTTCACTCTTAACAAAAAAATAATGTTTTTAAATTTTAATTTTCACTAGAAATGTAATTCAAAAATGTTTCTCAAATCAATTATATGTTTTCCTGAAGAATGTTTTAAGGTTATTATTATATTTAATCAATGAAAAATTCTTTTATTTTTAATCCACTTGGGATATGTGGTTTTGATGCCATCTTTATTCGTCATCAAGATGGTTTATGAATGATTTGGCTGGGGATATTTTTGACATTTACTTACTTGATTCCTTTTAGTCCTCCTTATCCATTTAATTTATTATTATCATTTGAAATTTATTTTTTAATATATATCCATATCATTTTCCATATAAATGAATATTTCAAAAACCAAATACCGTTTTTCATATATTGTTCACTTTGATGAATTAGATTCTTATTATGAATCACAAAAAGTATTTGATTTGGGACATGAATACTTGATAGTATTAGATTCATTGAACGAATTCTTAACATTATTATATTCTTGGAATGAATCCTTTAAATTATTAGATTCTTGTCATCAATCCTTGATTGTATTAGATTTATAAAATTAATCCTCAATTGTAATATATTTTTTTCATGAAGCATTGAATGTATTAGACTCTAGGCATGAATCCATGAAAGTAATTGATCATTATCCTGATTCATCGATGATATGTTATAGATATACATCCTTACACATTACCTATTTTATTTTCCTTTATTATTTATCCATTTTATTTTTTTCAACATATCTATAGATACCTTTAATTATCCGTAATTTAGATGGATTTTTTTTATTTTCATACCTTACCACATTATTTACTCCATTTATTCTTAGTTATTTATTACATAGAATGGGTGTCTAGTTATTGAAATTTCCATATGAACTATTCTTATTTATCTATTATTAATTCTATCATATTTATCCCTTATTAAGAATTTGAACTTACCCTTTTTATTTTTATTTCCCCGTACTCCAATTAGAATAATGTGAATGATAAGCAATGATTTTCTAGATAAATTAGTGTTTTACTGGAATTTATTTAATTAAAAAAGTTAATGTAGTAATTAGTTTAGTCATTTTTAATCTGGGAATCATTTATTTTTCTAGATTAAAAATAATACACAACATCCAGTTCATTGATATTTTATGCCATGTAATCATGACAATATAATTGTATCAGACTCTGGCTCTATGCTATCTAGGGCTGGGTCACTAATTTTATTTATTTTAATTTATAATAAATTTATAACCAATGAACATATTTTATTCATGTTTAAACCATCAAAATTTTAAAATTTAGTCAGTTATATTCAAACCCTCCATTTTAATGTATATGTCATAATTATCTAATTTTATAAAATTATTTAAATACAATATCATAGTTTTTATAAAATTGGTTCCACATGTATTGAAATATTTCAAACACATTATATTTATTTGAAAAAATACATCATGAAATATTTGGGTGTTTCTGTTATGTTTAAAAAGTTTTTTTGACAGAGAGAAGTTATTTTATAATAAAAACATGGTATGATTATATAAATTCCCATAATATACCAATGTATTTATTAAAATGGATTAGTATTATGTAATATATTATATTATTTTGCTGTCTTAAAAAATATCAAAATATTATTACATTTTCATAAATGATTCATCGGTGACCTAAATAAAGTAATCACATTGATTGTGGTTATCACATTTTTAAATTTAACAAACATCTCCTATTCTATAAATAAACTATAATCACTAATGAGGTATTTTTTATGTAATTATATGTTAATTTATAATAATTTTCAAATATTTTTTGATCTATATTTTTCTTATACTTTTTATTTTTTTGAAAATAAATATATTCAAAAGTGTAATATTTATTGTGTCTAAATGAGGTTGTAAATAACATGGTGTAATAAGGTTTATGAAAAATATAATGAGATGGTTTCATATAATGTATTTGTTTTTTTATATCAAAATTATTAATACGTGGTGTCTTAGATTCTAATTATATCATTAATTTTAGTATAAAATGATTTTTGAGTCATGGAGATCTATTTCATAATTGGGAGGTTTCCATCTTAGTTGGAAGAAGAAAAAATATATAGTCTAATTTTTACAAATTATTTCATAGTATTTTTATGGATGTGAAAATTGGATCCGAATATTTTTCACCACTAAATCACTATTTACATTTGTTCACTTTTTTAGAATGTTATAGAGATTTTAATTTAAATGTTTCTCTAAAGATTATATAAATATAGATAAAATGGATAGATGCTTCTATTATGATATGTGATTGTGAAATTTCTTTGAAATAGAAGAAACAAATTTATTAATCTACTATTAGATAAACAATTTAGTATGTTATAATATCATAGACTTTTAGAGGATTGTTTAATGAAAAAATGTGTATATGAAATGAAAATGTAAATATGGATATGTGGGAATTGTAACATAGATAATATTAGAAATTAAATAGTTTGAGAGAAAAATTGAGTACCTCTGATTAATGATAATATTATTTTAGGTAGGCTAAGATATTATAAAATTGTCAGAAGAAGGCCTTGGTATGCACATATTAATAGGGTTTTCTTAATGATAATTTCACTTACTGAAAAGAGTAGAGTTATACCAAAAATTATGTATTAGTTCAAAAACACATGTCACTTTATCAAAACCAAGAAAAACTAATTAGATTATCTAGATACTATAGGAAAAATAAATGTTGGTTTTTAATGAATTTTAATCAAACACACGCCAATGCAGTACAAGGTATGGACTATATCACTCAAATTTGTCTTTTAGTATAGATGTATCATTTTAGTTCACAAAGCATGTCAAATACTCATAACCAAACAAAATAATTTGGTTTATCACAATACTATATAAAAATAAATATAATATATTTATGATATGTAGGATAAAATATCATATAAATTCAAAAAAAAAAGCGACAGATATGCCTTAATATGAAATTTTTTAGTTTAAAAGTTCTAATTAAATTCCAAATGTCTGTCTAATACTGAAAACCAAAAAAATTAGTTTTTTGGATACAATATATTAGTGAGTAACACTTCCACTGTGAGGTGTATAAATTATCCACAAGTCAATCAGACACAAAATATATCATATAATATTGAATGTCGTTTTCCATTTAAAATGAAATTTTTGTTTGAAACATATCTCATAAACTCCAAACTATGGAAACCTTCTCATATTTCATTGATTTTTTTTGGAAAATATTAATAATTTAGTTGTGGTTTATTTTAATTAATCTCTCACCAATATGACATTTTTTGTGGGTTGTATGACTGAATATGAATATTTTTAGATTTAATGTGATTTTTTTTAAAAGTCAAGCCACATACTAAAAAAATACACATAATTTATGATGTATAAGACTTAAACACATTTCATTAAAATACACAATGTTTTTCTTGTGATGGAAGGTAAATATGTTTCATTAAAATGTCAAATTTCAGTTCAAAACATGTTTTAGATACTCAAAATTGAGAAAACCAGGTGATATTTTCATGATTATTCAAGAAAAGATCAATATTTAATTTTTTGATATGTCTAAATTAACCTAACATCAATCTGATACAATATTTGGTTAGTTTAAATTAATGTGAATGTTTTCATTTAATAGTTATATTTTAGTTCAAAACATATTTGAAACAATAAAAAAATGAAAAGAGGATCAAATTGTGATGATACATTGGTAAAATTAACTCTTATTAATTTGGATCTTTTAGAAATTCACCACACTTTAGTTTGATTTGTGGTGTGACTGATATAATGTAGGTGTTATCAATTTTATACTAGTTTTTTTAGTTTTTAATTTAGTGTATATAGTAAAAATACGGTAAATTTTTTCTAATTATTGTGATAATTTTGAAAACATATTAGCTAACCATTTCTGACAAGTAATAATCAACTAAACATCAATTTATTATGTTGTGTGACTCATATAACAGAAAGTATATCAAATATTCAAAACATAGAATTCCTGATAATAGTGTTGTCTTATATTATAAGATGTTTTATTTCAGTATTATATTATCTTATTTATTTATTTATGATGAATTATCATTCATGCTATATTTTTTACATATTTTGAATTAATGCATTGTTGTTTTATGTTTATGTTTTATTTATTTCATTGTAATTACTCTACAATTAGAATTTTATAATTATAAATACATGATTATTTTGTTCTATATGGGGGAAATATATTCAAAAATTTGTACATAGTCAAACCCAATATAAAGTGTGTCCCAAAATCTGTAGAATAAGGGTCCACCCAATTTATTTTATGTAGGATTGTTTTTTAATTGGTTGGAAATTATAATTTTATTAATAATTTTATTTTTTTAATTATAATTTATTGAAATTCATGTAATTTTATTTTTTGTGACTGTAATTTTTTAATATATATATTTTTTGATTTATTTATTTGGATATTGTAGTGTTCTATTCATATAGATGAACACTACTATAGGTGAAGACTTTTATCAGAAAAAAACTGGTCTCTTCAAAGTATATCTTTTATCAACACATATAAAAAATCTTCTATCAACACATTTTTAATGGATTATAAAATGTCATTAATTTATCAACTCAAGAAACAAAAAAATTTATTATGAATTCATAAATCGAGTATCCTTGAACATTATATCCATGACATTGTGTAGTGTATAATTAATGAAAGGATAACATTATAAGTTGTTATAAGATGAACTAATAAAATAATTTTCTGTTTTCAGTGATTTTGGTGATATACATATATATACATATATATAATTAATTAAAATGAAATAATGATAAATTTTTTATATTTAATATTAAAAAAATTATTAAATTAATTAATGAATCTTTTAAAAAAAATAATCAAATTTCATTTATTATTCTTGCCTCATTATTTTTATTTTTTTAATATTAAATATTTTGATGTCGTTAATTCATCTTAAAACTTATTATTGTAAGTACTTATATCCTAAACCAATTAATTTTATTTATTTAATAATAAAAATTTAAAAAAATCTACATACCCAAGGGGGATATATAACCAATCATACATTGTATACACCCTTATAGTACTTGACAACACCATCTCTTAGTAGGATTTTAACACTCTACCTATTTCATTTTTTTTCTCTTCACATGGATATGTAAGTTCACTATCAATATTAATACCTCCCAAATGAATCTATATCATTGCAAATGATTTATTGAAGAAAACTACCACCACCCTACCAACTAACTCTCAACACATCACTAGTGTGCATCCCTAGATAATGAACTACATAAATTAAAAAAAATCAAACTCAAAACTCCATAAAATTAAAACATAAGAAATAATTGTTTCTCAAGTTTATTAAATGACCCCAGAGACAAATAACTCTATGAAATCCAAATCCTAAATTCTCTTAAAAAATAGTATATATACAAGACTAATTTAACATCTCTAAAATTTCTAAACCACATGAACATAGATGATTTGGTGTCAATCTGAAAGTTTGATACCACTATAAGAAAAATACAAACAACACATGGATATATAGAAACTAGTAATAATTAGAAAAATTAATTATATTCCTGAAATATATTCATGTAAAAAATATTTTTTTTTGAAAACTCAATATAGAGTAAACCATTTCAAAACTACAATAATTTCTTATCGTAAGGAAACCTTATATCTAAACATAATTTAAACTGAATGAATTTTTGTGTTAAAATAAACTATTATTAAATGAATTTTCATAAAACTCATTTTAATTTTATGTGAATATATAATGTTGAATTTATTTTAACATGATATTCTTGTTATAAATTGCATTAATTTTTTTCTATTATTTTTTATATAAAATTATAAATTGAATTGTTTTCCAAATATGACTCAATTTAAATTTAAATTTGTATTATTACTGAAAATACTAATATTTTCCTTTTATAGTTGTAATAACATAATAATTTAACATGAATTTTAAAAACTAAATATTATTATACTATTTCATTTATGTGGGATATGGGATAATATAAAAATAGAGGTGGTATGTTGTAGGACAATTTTGTTAATTATATTTCTTGTGACAAGAAATGTATAATTAAAAAAATATTTTCATATATTTTAATAGAGTCGTGTATAAAATTAGATATTTAATTTAATAATTTTATAACTTTTTATTATAATAGAAAATACAGTATTAGGTGCATGAGAAATTCATGCCCCGATCATGAAATAAAAGGAAAAATGCTTAGGTATTTTTACATGGATACTTCTTATAATGTTTTTTTAACAAAGAATTTTTTTCAATAGTTTATGAATGATGAAGAAAATAGATAGTACATATCTAAAAGAACTTGTACAAATTTTTCTATATCCTATTGATTTATCATCAATATCCTAGGAAACGTTTTATTGAGAACCAAACTAGTTATGTATAATACTAAATCATTGTTTGGAGTTTAGGACCTTCAGTTTCATGAAATACATTTGTTTAGTTATTTGGTATGAAATGTGAAAAGGTTATTAATATTGGTCCAATTTTAATGTCTATGGAAACAAATGAACTGGGTCATGGTTTGTTTTAATTTACATTATAATAGAAAATGTGTTTTGGGGACAACAATGATGTATTATCTAAGGTTAATCAATCATTACCAATTAAAACCATTGTCTTTATTGATTTGGGGGATGAATAAATGATTTTTTTGATGTAACTAGAAGGGAAAAAACAATTTACATGATAGGGAGATCGTGGGATATGAACCCATCAAGGTGGTGTGTGATGTGAGTGTCTTTTCATTACTGTCACCAGATTTAGTATAATTGATGAATGATGTCTTAAAATATATTTAATATAGTGTTTCCACTTATGGGAAATCTATATAGAAATTTTGGTTCATTAAATTATTTTCACGATTCAAGAGCCCAAAAGGGTATATGTTTGAGATAAAAAGAATGGTTAATGAATTAAAATAACAAGTAAGTGAAATTTTTAATCATTATCTTACCTATCAATTTTTATTTTTGTTTCTTGTTCTAAATTAATGAAATGATGTATACTTTTAAAAATATTTCACCTCAATTTCAGGCCTTGTTAATTGAATCGAGTCATTAGTGGATCATTTAAAAGTAAAATTGGAAATGAATATGGTGTTGAGTATTTTAAAATATATGTTTATATAACTAATAAATTATTTTAATTTTTTCTACATACGGGTGTAATCAATAAATTAAAAAGGTCAAAGTAAATGAATTAGGTTAATTTTTATTGTGTTTAGGTTATTTTTCATAAATATTTTCTTTTATGTTAGTCCTTTTTCATTGTAAATTTTTTATTATGGATTCAATTATATTAATTTCATGGCTTTATTTTTCTATGTGTTCCTTTATAGACAATTCAATCCATTTCGTGAAATAAGCAACTATTTTTTTATTTTTCATATTATAGTGAGTCTATTACATATAAATTTTATGTGGTTGTTCATAATCATCATTTTTAGATCCTTTTGGATCTATTTAGGATATAAATATACTAATTTTAAATTTTTTTAAATGATGTTAATTATCATTTTTGTGGATTTTGTTATGATTATTTTATTTTTTTCCACATTTTTTTGTGAATATTTCTTTTATTTATGATAAAATGGTTTATTAAAGATGTTCAAGGACATTTAACTTTAGAGATTAGAATATATCTTTACAAAGATAAGAATATTTCGCTATTAATTTATATTATTCTATGATGATCATCAATGTACT
The DNA here is from genome assembly GCA_963277665.1 of Viscum album. NCBI lineage: Eukaryota > Viridiplantae > Streptophyta > Magnoliopsida > Santalales > Viscaceae > Viscum > Viscum album. The sequence goes on from OY728153.1 coordinate 915,196,461, forward strand.
GAACATTATCAAGACACTCATGATTATATATGATTTTTTTGAGATTGAACAATGGGAGAGATTTCAAAGTTAAAATTTATAATTTGGAAAATATGTAGGAAAGACAATGTAACAAGTCTAATAAAATGTGAAATTTTTTTTGAAAAGAATTTATAATTTCATCATATATAGTCTGTATGATGTCCAAATAATATAGTTTATATTATAAGACACACAATTTTAATAGTAATAAATTCATGGAGGGAATTAATTTTTGAACAAAATTGGATAGTGTCCATTAGAAAATTTTCTATTAGACAATGATTTATGTTATTGTTTTTATGATACTCTATCTTAATGAATGTCCATGATTTTATCTGAAAATAATTTGTAATGATTACCAACATTTAAATATGTTGATAAATAGTGTTACAATTGATATATATTTTCAATATCCATCAAAAAAATTTTAATGTTTTTTAGTCAAATTAATCTTGGAAGACTACTGGATTGAAATTGAATAAATGTATAAAATTCAACGAATCTTTTAGAGATGGCCTATAAGAATGTTATATTTCAATAAATAGAAAAAATTTAGTGATTAATGAATTGTCCATGATGATTTTAGTATGAAATTTTGTTCAAATAAAAATAAATTATACAACTGAGTAACTAGTATAGAAAAATGATTTCATATGAGGATTGATTTTAAGAAAGATATAATATATGAGGTTTTTTAACCAAAACCAATATGATGTTTGAGTGAACACATGATGGCCCAACAGAGACATTCCAACAAAATATACAAATCATGTGAGTCAGTTAGACTTTTTTTTAAATAACTAATGTGGTTTCATGTAAAGTGCTCGCTAGATATAGGAGAAATGCACGAGAAAAAAAATTATTAATTATTTCCCAAGGGGTTAAATCATTAGAGGGAATTTTAAAAAGTTTTACACAAAAATTGTAATTTCCTTAAAAATATTCATAATGAGATATTATTAATGTATATTATTATAGTAAGTTTATTGAGAAAGTTTGTATAATATTATTAACTCCATGTTCTCATGAAACTTTAACATTTTATTATATGTATAGTGATATTCTGAGTGAAGTTGAGTAGAACACGAAATTTGACATTGGAATTTTGGTGGACCAAAATATTTCATTGAATATTGTCTATATAATAGGGTGAATTTATAATATTTAAATACATGGTTAATGTGTTACTAAGGGAGAGACATAGTTCTAATGTTTTCTGAGATACATGAGTCTCCAAACAAAGAATCACATGGTTGAAGATGAGGTACTAGACATAATTGTGCGGGTCCAAGCTGCAAGAAATAGTGAATTATTTGTTAGAGGCAGCAGATTGAGGTGGATTGAGTTATGGTGCATCCAAATAGGGTGAAGTTTTTTTTTACTAGATGACTTCATAATTTATATATATATATATATATCTATATAAGATTAATTTTTATTGGATGGAGTGTGTATCATTCATATAGTTTTCCAGACTAATTTTGTGTACAACATTAATGTTTTATCATATATTTCCTCTTAATTATAATAAAAAATTTTAAATAGTGAGTTTCTATATTATTAATCATTGGCATTATGAAGGAGCTAGATGATAGTTTGATAAATTTTATTCACCTAAAAAAATTCTGAATTTCTTTGGACTGGCATGAGTCTCCATGATAAGAATGTATTCACCCACATGGGGATAGAACCATGTAAATATTGTGTTCCATTCTTTACGTTCCTATATTTTCATATGTGTGTGGTAGAAATATAATTATGAAAAGTATATAAACTATAATAATTTAAAGATACTAATTTCAATAGAAATGAAACTATGAAATATTTCTACCGATTCAACCCCACCTTCCCAATGGTCATACCATTCATTGGAACATTACATAGAATTAGATCATCTGGTTTCCATATATAAGATCTATATACTTTTAATTATGGATTATCTCAAAAATATGAAATAATATGTATTTATACCATATAGAGAATCAAATAACAAATAAAAAAAATATAATAATGCCCTAAATTTTATCATTTTTCATTGAAGTGATTGATATAGATATATTTGTGTTTACACCCATTCAAAAAGATGATTCTATGAAATTTTCAGACAGAAGGATTCTTCAATATTATGGGAATGATCATACTTATATTCCTATTTTATCATTTGATAACGTTTATAGGAATGTGATGGGTCTTAATACAACACAAGAATTTGAGGACAAACTAAAAAAACTTATTCGAGCAAAATATTAAAGTGAATGAAGAAAAACATTAAATCTATATTAAAATGATTGAATATATCAAAATAGAATATTATATATATATTGATGAATATGTTTATAGAGTTAATGATTTGTTTTAAAAGATAACATGATTGGGGATGTCTATTATTATTATATCATTTGTTAGTAACTGATGAGGAATATTATAGATAGGTTTCATTAAAAAAATGATGCTTTAAATGATTAAGATAATTTATCTATTGTTGAATTGAATAAATTTTCTACTCTATTTGAGATAATGAAAAACCATCATTAAAAAATAGTATTAAGGGAGAAAATGATATCGTTGCTATGAGTTAGTTGAAAATATGAGATCTTAATCATGAAATAGTGTGGTTCAGTGAGACAGAAGATAAAGAAGGTAATACCAAGGTAAATCATATAATATTTTACATTCGATAAAAAATTAATAGAGAGAAAAATAAATGATCAAAGTCAAACTCCCACTTAAATGTTATAATCTGTGAGTAATTATAAATTTCACTTTTTTGAAGGTTAATTTAAGAGAATATGATGATGATTACGATGAATAGACTTTGCGTAAGAAGTGAAACAAAACTGTTAAGTAATATAAGTAATAAACTAGAAATAATAAAAATTTTACTCAAAAACAAATAATTATGTTTATAAGTAAGTTGAGTAAAATTTTAAACATAGTAGTTCATTAAAAAGTGAATCATTAAAAATAGAAACATCATATCACATGGTGAAATAAATTAAGATATATCAAATAGAAATAAGAATATATCGTATAATTATACAAAGAATATTAGTTGAGATAAAAACAAATGGAATGTATTATGTAAAACAAAATACATTGAAAGTAATAAAATATGTTAAAGAAATAATGTGAGAATTACTATTATGGAACTGAAGAATTGCATAAAAATGAATATGAGTACATCTAAATTTTTAATAACCTCAAGTTGGATGTTAGAGAATAAGGAATGATGGTGGAAGAACATGGTGGAAAACATGTTAATATGTGAGATTTGATATGATTAGATCTATAAATATACCTTGACATTGAAAATACCCCAATTAAGATGACCAATAATTTCAATAATTCATTATTGGTAAAATAGGTTACATCTCAAGTTGTTAAAGGATCTCACACTATGAATAAGGTGAGATAATGATTCACTAAAATTAAAGGTCATATGGTTATAATATCATATAGGTGTAAGAAAAATCAATGTGGGAAATGGGTTGAGAATTAATTTTACAAAAACATGAAATTAATGGAATTAAATAAAACACTAGACAAATATTTATCCCTCCAAAGGGAATTTACATATAAAAATATCTATAAAACCCAAAAAAAATCATCATAGTGAAAGTACATATTTCTATAGATGATAAAAGTTAAATTTTATTATTGGTTCTAGTAGAAATATAGACCTAGTGATTATAATTTCTTTATTGACATGAATATTTATGTATATATTCATAAATAGATGGAGATCAATAATGGAAAATGAAAAAAATTGAATTTCATTATTTTCCTAAAGAAACAAAAGCAATGTCATCGGAAGATGATATGTTATAATGGAATAATAATTTTGAATAATTGGAATAATTTTTTGAATACTGTGAAAAAATTTGTAACATTGATTAATTTTTAATGATAAACCTCACAAGGAAGTATTCTTATAATAATAAACAAAAGTATGTTGAGATGGAAAATAATGAATCAAAAATTATGTGTTGATCTTATTGTATGTTTTAGAAAGAAGTATAATTCATGAATTCTTTATATTCCAAAAATATAATAGGTAATGAAAATATCATTATAAAATATTGAAGAACATTATTGGGGGGATTGTTACATTCAAAATTATATAATATTAATGATAAATGTAATTGGAATAAATAAAATTAGAACACATAAGCTACAGTAAAATTATGTTTTTTATATTGATGGAATTAATCAAAATATATTATTTCAAAAAAAATTAATATGGTATGAAATTTAGGGTATGAAATTTATATTTAAAAAATATTTTTCCATTATACGATACAGGGACGATGTGAAATTTGTTATAATGTGGTAAGGATCCAGAAAAGATCTATTACATACTGAATATGCTTACAATTAATGTTATTTGAGTGATGAGCATGGATTTAAGTTATGGAACTGAATAATTGGTCACATTTTCAAGAAAAAAAATGAGAAAATATTTTAATGATGATGATTTAAAAAATATGACACAATTTAAAACCAATTATGGTGATGTTTTTGAAACATCTAGAAATAAAAAATGGGTAATGAAATTAATAATAATGTTAAAATTAAATCCACATGACCACCTATGTAGATACTCAAAAAAAATTATGGGATGTTGATCTCTTAATAAACAAAATTTTATTTAGAAATTAAAACATTAATTTATTATTTCACTTTTATAACCAAGGATATATACATTTGATATATATCAAAGACTTAAATGATGTTAATTTTTTTTATAAGTGATATTGAGAAAGTTCTTGGTGTTTATATATTGAACTTATGAATAGAAAAGGTAAATTTGTACCTAAGTAGTGATTCTGAATAGAAACATAAGAAATATTGAATCAAACCACATTATATTTCTCTTTATACTCCAAAAAATAGAGTAGAAGAATAGGATAATAATAGTTAATTAAAAAAGTGATGAAATGATCTCACTAAATATAAACAATTAATATTATTCTTGAGATAATATATAAGTACATAACTATAGTTTTGAAACATATTTTTCCTTTTGGTAGTATAAAAAATTACTCTTAATGAGATGTGACTTAAGAATAATCATATAGTGAAATACATTAAATTTTTTGGGTGTCTTTTCATAAAAAATATTTAAAATTCAGATAATTAAAATCATGATGAAAAATTAGAAGAATGAATGTTCACAGGATATTCATCCAATAGAAGAAGCAAAATGTGTCAGAATAAATGGATACAGAATATGGATGACTCTATTAGTGTGACTGATATTGAAAAATACACAACTATAAGATTTTTTTTGAATACGGTGCAGAATATGTTATGAAATGTAAAATGTATAATTCCAAAGAAGATAATGTGAAGGTAAACAGTTACTGGCCCATGCAAATTCAATATAAATAAAATAAGTATTGTTATGAGTAAAATAAGTTATAAATAAATTCACTAAAGTTGTGAACCATACAAAAATCAGTTTAATTCGATAACCTCATTGAAAATTAATAAGAATAATTTGAAATGAGAAAAATGATATTTGAAAATAAAACAATACTTATCTCAAAAGTGGAATGAAACTATGGTTTAATGGTATTTGAACATATAGAATGGTTAAATGTTTTTATTAAAGAGTTATATCAAATTGATAATAACAAAAATTATTATCTTATTACACAAGTGGTTGGAATATATTTTTTAGGGAAAAAGTGGTTATTTCGAAATAAGATCAATTAATATGGAGAAATTCCAAGAAATATTAAATGAATTATTTTCAATGGTTACTCATTGTTTAAAGGTATTTATTTTGATTAATTTTTTACCCTATTTAATGTCTTTATACAATAAAAATGTTCTAGGAAATTTAAAATCATTGAAATTATAAAGTATATTATGTGGATGATAAGTTATTTTCCATAAATATGGAAATTGAAGAAGAATTTAATACTAAATAATATAGTGTGTTTATACTTGATAATTATTAGAACATCATGTGTAGAATTAAGAATTATTTTTAATGGTTGACACTTGCCCCTCATATTGGGTAGTCAAAACATGTAAGTTACTTAAAGAAGGTGATCTTTTCAAATGGAAATGTTGTTAGTTAATTATATATGAAGAAGAGAAACACAGTCACCCAAATTGTTATTTTTTATGTCGATGATATAATTTTTAAACTGAAATGTATAAACCATGTGAAGGGTTTTCTAATAAAATGAAAATAAATAATCAAATTACAATTCATAAATAGTTTAATGGATATCTGGGATTAAAATATCAAAAAAAAGGAAGATACATTTTCCTTTTTCATGAATATTTTCCTATGGAGTTATTAAAAATGTTTGGTATGGAAAATTAATAAGATAATTATATGAGAAGTATGAAAATTGGGGTGATGATTAAATAATGTTTCATTGAATAGAGAAGAGGGAAAAAACATTCAACCATGACCTATTTAGTTTATTGTGTTTATTGGTCAATGAATGATTAGTTAGATGAGTAATGTATGGTGAAAAATGATGTCATTAGATGAACAATTCTATGATAATATATCAGACTATATTTTTTGAATAATGTAGTGTATAAAGTTTGAGTGGACATAGGATGGATGGATAAGGTCATACCAACACATCAAACAGATCAATCTATTCAAAAATACGTGAGTCCAATAGATCGAGTTATCATCTTATCCTCATCAGACTATTTTTTGAAACTATAAGAAGAAGTAGTCCTTATAGATTTCACTAAAGAGAAGAATTTTACACTAAATAGAGGTCCTCACAATGAATTAATCATATATAAATTATCTAGAAATTTTTCCAAGGAGAATTATATGAACTCTGTAATGACTATAAAAATTATGATGATGATATTATATTTTAATGTCAATTAGTATATGCCATATGTAAGGATGTTTGAATTTTTCTGATTCCATGTTTTCATGATCCTTTTAAAATGTTCTAGAAGTTTTGAGAGGAGTCCAACGATGTTGAGTTGACCAGAAAATTCAGAATTCAACATAAAAATTTTGGTATATGATTCATATTCCTTAAAGAATTCATATATAAATGGGTGAAAGTACTTGATTAAAATAAAAATTTCATGCATTAGAGAGAGCTTAAGAACTATTGTATTTTTTGAGAAACATGATTCTCAAACCCAGTAAATACATTGTTGAAGAAGATGCAGTGAATATAGTTATAAGGGTCACATTTTTAATTTATAGTGATTTATCAATTAAAATGACACAAAATAATTATTTTGAGTTATGGATATTTAATTAAAAGATTCAGTGTTTGGAGATTCATTATATGAAATTATACAAGGAGAATATATAGGAGCACTTGAAGAAGATATACCACATAAAGTGTGTTCATGAAAGAAATATTTTTCAGGAATATTTTGGGGAAATATTTAATTTTCTGTAATATATTCTATTTGAAGTATAAGATAATTTTTTATAGGTAGGAATTAGTATATATACTAATAAGGATATATATGGGACTTGATTGGATTTTTATTAATTATATTTAATTCATATTGTAGTATTTTTTCATAGACTAATGCAATTAACCAAGACAATTACATAGTCACTGACAATGGTGGAAAATGTTGTAAATGTTGTGTACTATAGATTATATTCTCATCCATTAACATGTGTGAGTATTAGATATAATCTATTGAAACTATAACATGTTGTTGGTGTTAATTTCTATAGAATACAAACAATAAAATATAACAGCTGATTCAACCACCATTCATAGTGGTCCTTACATTCATGGAAACATTAGAAGTATATTTACATTTATCCATGGAATGAATTGCGTGAGCTTGTTTTAGAAAACTCCTAATACATCATTTTTTAGGAAAACTTTTATAATAGATAAATTTATATTCATATAATTTTTTCTAGATGTTTATATATGATTTTAATTTTACCTATTAATATTCTTTTCAATGATTTATCCACATAAAAATTTATTTACATATAAAATTATCCTATAATGATATATTAAATCATAAAATGAAATAATGAATAGAATGAGATATTCTCAAGCGGTTTTTAGTAAAATCACATTAGGTTAGTGTTGTATGAGTATTAATTGGTAAAAGTTTCATTCATGGGATGTTTTTTCCTAAGTGTTAGGTTGAGACATAAATGTATCATTCATTATACAATATCTATTTTATTATCAAATAATGTTTATCTCATTACAAGGATTCATGAACCCATGGACGAGTTGATGGAAATCCATGGTAGGCAATAATTTCACAAATGTAGTCCTTGATGGTGGAAATGATGCTATGATATATAACATCTGACTCGAGGATATGAATGACTTGTGTGTTTTCAGTACTTCTAGTTTGGGATTATTCTCTGACATGATTTTTGAAAAACACATTCATGTTAATAATAGTAATGAGTAATGGTAGAATATCTTTTAGAATAATATTATCAAAATATTATATGTTTTCTTAGTGTAATTAACCATAATGATATTCATCTTACCTATTATTGTTCTTATAGTGTGAACATTATCAATGAGAAAAGGGATCATATATTTCTAGGAGTGTTTGATTTATATACATGGAACTTCCATAGGTATATTGTGGGTATTCCAATAATTCCTGATTCCCAAGAATAGTCTATATAGGTTTGATTTTAGAATTTGGATGCTTCTTTATATGATGGCCAAGATTGAAATAAATTTTTCATCACGGGATGTTTTGTGTTATATGAAGTATGGAATGAATCTAGAAACATGTGTACAAAATCATTCTCTAATCAATTAAAAAATATATTATCATATTTCGTTTAGGAGATAATATCATTATATTTAAGAAGAAACTAGTCTTTTTTTCTTTGTTATCATCACATGTATTTTATAATTCCATAGGTGAGTGGTGGTGGTAGTTTGGAGGGCCATTTTGATCATTAAAAAGAACAGTTTTTTATTCTCAAACTTTGATTTTATGGATCTTGTTTGAATGGAAACATGATTGGTTGCAAAATTATACATTATGGTAGAGGATCTATGATGATGACTTATAATCACCTATAGGAGTAATAAAGCATGCTAATTACAAAATAGAGATATTTTATCACTGGGAAATTTAGTAAAATTTCTTAAACATCTCTCCATTCATTTTGGGATTTGGATAAACCATTCTTCTTAAATTTTATAAATGTACTTATATGGTTTACTAGTCCATTGAAATCATTTATTAAATTGGTAGTTGTTGATTTATTATGATGTAGATATTCATTATAACTAGCGTGATAGTTTGATTGTAGTAGATCGTCTTACAAATAAAGGCTAAAATACAAATCCATTTTAATTTTTTATTTTCCTGGGTTTACATCCACAAAATTTTAAAAAACATATTTTCATGGGGATTCCCTTGGGATCCAAAACATTATACCCACATGACATTATCTTTTTATTTTATCCCAATATTTAAAAAAATCATGTTATGATGTAATAGAAAAAATAATGGGTTGGTTACCCTAAGGATGGATCTATTCTTTAATAAGAGATGGTGAATAGATGAAATTACATCTGATTAAAATTTCACGATTTCAAGTAAAATCAACCCCAAATAATTATTAATGTTATGAATAAATTTAATATTTTAATGTTCGTGATTATTAATATGATATCAATTATCGAAATGAAAAAATCCTTAAATATCAAAAGAACATTGAGAAAACATATATTTATAAGGCTTATTTGTTATGAAAAATTATTATATAATTATATCTTAAATTATCAATGGTAAAATAATCAATTAAAATAAAATAATAAATACAATATATAATGAATTCTTCTAGAACATTAAATAGATTGTGATAAAAAAATAAGAGATCTATATTTTAACATTACACTCATTGAATATACTCCATTTTTTCATTTTTATCATTAGGGAAATTGTATCAACATAAAGTTATATTTTGATGGTATATTTTCTAAAAATAGTAACAATGTTATGTGTTTCAATATAAACCCTACTTAATCCAATTCCACCGCCATATAGAAATACATGTTCCTAGATATAATGATAAAAAATATTTGACATATAATGAGATGTGTGAATTTTTCATCTTTCATATAAAATAATAAATGTTGTAAATATAATACTTCAGGAGAGATAATTTTCAAAATAAATGAAAAACTATTCAATTCTAGAGTGTTAAACAACTTATTCCCATGAAATCCTTAACTATAAGCCCACATCCTTAAAAATTAAACAATATTGAGTTTAGTCAAGAATTTACTTTCTTTTTCTTTGAGGATATTTTCAAGTTTATTGTTTTAGACAATTAGGCCATCAATAATACATATCATCCCATAATAATACAATACGATACAACCAAAAAAATATCTATTTTTTCCAATAAAGGAAACAATTTTAAAAATAAAACATGATTTATTTTCTTAACTAAAATATTATAAAAATCTTTTATTCACTTAATCATCCTTATAATATGTGAAAACATTTGGAAAAAACATGATATGAGCCCAAAAATCTGTGTAAAGGATATAAAATAAATAAAGAAAAACATTATTCCATGAATTCCTTAAAACCATGAAATCATACTATTCACTTGTGAAACATATTCTCTATAACATACCTCATAAAATCATTAGATTCATGAAAAAACTCATAGAAATAATAAATCATAAATGTAACTTGTGGAATACATATCATAAATACATGGTAGATTTCATAGCTATGTAGGAAGTAACCTTTATGGTTACATATGGAATAACTATCACAGTGTATTCCCTAAATCGATTTTGGGAAATCCAACTGCAAAACATCATATCATTATCTAATGCAGTAGAGAGCTATCACATGCTCACCCTCACACTGTTTATCATGGAACCACCCATATACATAATAAATTCCCATGAAAAAAAACATAATAACATCACATAAATCATTCATAATGGAGAAATAACATTTTCACATTGCAATCACAAAACACCATTTTATGATATTGAAATAATCAATGCCTTATCAAAACGATTTTCAATACAAAAATACATAAAAGGGAATATGTTATTTATTTTTCCTTTAATAACATTATGTATTATATAGTAAGACATACGTCAAAAAAAGGTTATCGAGGCAGAGAAGTTATTGTCGCTGTATATGATAAAAAAAATTCTATTTTTCATTTTTAACAGAAAGTCAAAAATTAAATATAATCATATTCCTTTTAAAAAAATTAATGAAATTAAATATATAAATATAATATAATATAATATATTGAAAATTCATTTCATACGTAATATTGGACGACTTAATCACGAAGTATAAATTTAACCAAACAAATAAAAAATGGGTTAAGAAATTCTATTACCTCATGTCTAAGTTTCTTGTATGTTATTTATGTTACTAAATACTTAACATAGGTAAACTTTTCATTTCATTAGGACTTTTTCAAGTTTATTTTTTATTTTATATAACTTCGTACCATGTTATTACAATTATAAAATTATTTATGTTCATATCAGATGTATTATTCATATTTGATACTTGAGATGAGAGTGAACATGGTATGATTTAAATAGTCTATGTGGTCATAAGTCCATTATCTTGAGAAATAGTAGAAGAACATGGAAAAAACTGCAAGGAACATGGAAATAGCTATTTGGTACTTAGAAACAGAAGAAGTATGCATAAATAACCATAGTACATGGAAACAAAAAGTAATATGAAAGACCCCAAGGAAGCCTGAAAATTGACCAAATCAGTTTGTCCAATTAATTTCCATAATATATCAGTGTATTAGAAAATAAATTTCCTCAGTGGGTGATTATGGGACTTCAATAGAGAATCTGTTTACATTTGATGATGCATGATCTAATATTAATCCATTGAAGCAAATTTCATGTCGTTAAACTAAGCGAAGATTATTCCAACGCATTGAGCAAGAGGGAGTCAACGAAAGTGATCTAAGAGATGCAATTTTCTATCTCCAAAACCAAGAAAAGGTAGTGCGCCTGGCACATAGTGACTGTTCTAAACTCTTTTAGTCCACAAATTGTTAATATTAGTGGTTTTTGGTATGACTGAAACATTATTCGTGTTTTCTCCTTGGATGTATCCTTTAATGTAGAACCAAGAAAAATTGTTGTTTCATTGCTTTTCATGTGATTGTTTATTTTTGTCACTTCCTATTTTGACAAGTTTAATAATTTCCTATCAACATGGGAATAAGAGCCATCAGTTTAAAATAAAAATTTGACGCCCTGATTCACCCCTCCCCTCTATATGTGTTCTGGGATCCTTCAGGTGGTATCAAAGGGTAAATATTGCTGGTGTTTAATCTGTCCTAATTTCTTAACATGGATAATACAGTTAATGAAAGAGGAGTTACTTTGTTTGATGGATGTAACTTTCAAATATGTAATATCATGATGGGATATCATCCACGATATCTTGTAATTGAATTACTTTTTGTAACTTCACAAGGAATACATGTCACTGATCAAATCGGTCTATTTATGATAGACTCCAACAGGAAAATGTTGGATGCTGATGAAAAATCATAGAATTACCTAACTGAATCTATTTCTGATAAAATATATTTGTTGGTGATAAACTATACATCAAAAAATTCTATGTGAGAGATACTGTAAAATATTAATGAAGGTGACAATAAAGTGAAGGAGGTGAATCACCATGTTTACACAACAGGTTTGGTGATCTAAAGATGCACCCTAATAAAAATGAAGATTATTTCTTCAATTTAATTACTAAAGTTATAGGAGCAATTTGAAGTCTTGGATAATATATATAAGAAATTTTAATTTTAATTGAATTCTTGAGAAGACATTATCCCTTTTAAAATTCAATGGTTTCAACTCTTGAATAATTTTATCAATCAAAATTTTCTCTTCATAATCCACTAAGAAGCCTGGTGGAAAATGAGATGAGACTCATTCTAGAAGATGTAACGAGTAGTGTAAGAAATGAAATGGAATTAAAAACCATATAAAAACAAAAAATATTATTTTATTTTATTGATTAAGATGAAGAGGAAAAAGAATTTATTTCTCTCATATATAAGAATCTCATGAAGGAAATTTCAATATTTGAAGGAAAGTTACATCTTGTTTGTTTCGTATATGGATGAGTTGGGAACACTGCCTCTCATTGCCCAAGATATTTCAATGATGTAGGATGTGAATATGAAGACATTCAAATGCCTTAGAAAATGTATTTAAAAAAGAGTGACTCCAAATTTTGAAATAAATTTCAAGGAAATAGTTTTTTTGTGATGAAGAAGTGGATGAAAATGAACTATTTGAAGAATTGGGAGCAGAATTTAAATATGGGAACCATGCTTCCATGATGAATACCATTGAAATGTCATAACCATTGAAAGATAAAGCTAGATATAACTAGTTTACTACTAATGTCTATCCCAAGTTTCAACATAAGGATGATTTTGGTAAGCTTGAGATTAACTATAAGTGATGAAATTAATGGAATGAAATGGTAAAGGAATAGTAAATTCTTTTTGATCAGTTGGAAGAGAATAATGAATGATTGGTTGAACTGGTGAATGTATAAGCGTCAATCCGTGAAAGCACTATTGATGTTGTGGAAGTAAAAATCATAGTTGAAGAAAAATAAAATGCCATCGATGACCTTACCTTAAGACTAGAGGAGATGTCCAAGACCGTGGAGGGACACGAATAATATGTTTTTACTCTAAGAATTAAACTTATAAGTGAATCAATTTTAAAATAATAAAATAAGAAAATAAAATATGGATGGCTATGGGATCTTGAGTGACTAGAGGGAGTAAATTGTGGTTTTGAGGGGTTTGAAAAGATCTTGATCGATCAAATCCCCACATTTATGGGAGATACTGCAATCCATTGTGATGCTAAAACATCAAGTTCTATAAATTATGTGAAAAATAATAAAAAAAATATAATAGTTTATCATGTTGAAAAGGCACCAAATGTTCTGAAAAAGAAACCCTCAAATCCAACTGAAAGGAGAACAGATAAGTATCATTAAGTTTCCCGAAATGATATGGAGTAAAAATATTCTACTGAGGAAGAAGGAATGATAATAAATATAAGTGAAAAGACATTTCCTTTCATGAAGTGTCAGTTTTGTGGCTATCTAGGCCTTACCATGTCATACTATGAAGAGGCAAGGAGCTATATGATTGGGGATGAGTTAGTAGTTCAACAAAAGAGAACATATTCATATCCAAATCCTTATAAAAGAAATAATTTCTATGGATAATTTTTTTCACTATTCTAACATTGGAAATAAAGATGTGTATTGATGGAATAGGTAAGATATGAGAAATTATTTCAATTCTTAGAGACAATTCAATACTCGTCAACTATATGGAATTTATTTTTCAAACAAGTTTACTTCTCTAGAAGAAGAGTTTGAATATGAACAACCCATATACATTGAAGAGAGAATTGATAGACCACCTATTCCCTACACTCAATTTAATATCTCATGTAAAGAAAAAAATGAAATTTGAAAGAATGCTATTTTTCAAAAGTAGTCCTCAAAGATAAAAATAACAATTGCACCTGAATTCTTGATACCATATGTTCATCCCACATGATGGGTAATGCAGACCTTTTAAAAAATGTTAAGAAATTGGTAGAAGGATTAGTTAGGCTCTGTAACTATGTTTATATGAAAATAAAAGGCTGTGGAAGTACTAAGCTAACTAATGGTGATCTGAAGAAAAATAAATTCTTTTATGTGGATTTTCTGCGTCACAATCGTCTTAGTGTGATTCAACTATGTGACACATGTCTAATTTGGAGATTCAATCAGAATGGTTGTACAATAATATGATTGTCTATGAATTCACTCATGAAATATTGTAAAATTCATGTAAAATTATATTAGGTTGACCTCAAAGAGAAAGTATACTACTTATTAGTTGAAGAGTAAAACAACTTTTGGCATCAGAGACTGGAGAACATCAATTAGAAAGACATGAAAAATATATCTTAGATGAAGATAGTCATAGATATCCCTAATCTGAAGCATGAACAGGAAAAGACTTGTGTTTCTTGCATGTAAGGGAAATTTCTCTGTAGTTCCTACCATCCAATGAAGAAAAGAACATCAAATATTCTTGACCTCATATATAAAGACATATGTGGCCCATTAAATGTTTCTAGAACACATGTTGAAAGGAAGTTTGTTCTTTCCATATATGATTACTGTAGAATGACATGCGTGGTTGTTAATCATAGGAAGTTATAAGTTCTTGATTGCATGAAAACCTATCATCGAATCACTGAGATTGATACGGGACAAAAGATCATAGTTTTGTGGTATGATAATGGAGGGGAATACATATCTATTGAGTTTGAAAATTAACTTGACAAGCATCGGATACAATATGTGGTTGCTGCTATGATAACTCCACAAAAAAATTAATTTGTTGAGTACAGTAATATAAAGGTAAAAAATAGACATAACTATATTGATTTAGAGTTTTATTACTCTACATTTCTCGAAAGAGTCAGTACAAGATGAAGTGTATATTTAAAATCGAACAGGGCTACAAATTGGAGAGACAAAGACTCCATATGAAGTTTTGAATGTAAGGAGTCAATATTTGAAATATTTTCCTATGTTGAGAAGCAAATGTTTCATCCAAAACAAAGAAGCTAATCAAGGGAAGTATGGAGACAATGTAGAAGAACGAGTATGTCTTGGATACTCAATGAATAGTACAACTGACATGTGTTTCATTTAGCACATGGGAATAATTCTAGAAAGTAATGGTTTGTATATCGTTGAAGGTAAAAACAATAAGGCTTCAATAAATTATTATACTGTTGTGGTATAATATGAGTAATAATGAGAAAATGGAAGAAATTATAATACATAAGTTGTGGAAGGTGTAAAAATATCTCAAGAGTCATGTCAAGATGTTGACTCTAAAGAAGAATCAGAAGAGAAATCCATAGCTGTAAAGACTTCCATACAACCACAAAAGAGAAACCAAAGAGTATAGATTTATCAATACAACAATATTTAGGATCATAATACACCTACTTAGACATGTATAATGAGAAATAATTCACAATATGCATTTCTATATGTTTTATAACCATCCTTTTTTGAATAGGATGCAAATGATGGGTCATGGGTGAAATAAATGAATGAAGAGTTAGATAGGATTGATAAAAATCATAGATGGGATCTTGTTAAAATATGTGATGATCTAAATGATATTGGTACAAAGTGGATCTTCAAGAAAAATTTGATGAACATGGAAATGTGATCATAATTAACGCCCATCCATTTTGTAATGGATAATCACAAATTGATGGTGTTGATATTGAAGAGACATTTTCTCATTCAATGAGACTGGATTAAATTAGACTATTTTTATCCATGTAAATCCAAATTGATTGTAAAGTGTATCAAAAGGATGTCAAGACATCATTTTAAAATAATTTATTGGATGAAGAAGTCTACATTTAACAACCCATGGTGTTTTTTCTTGGAAATGATGAACTGTAGGTTTTTAAATTAAAGAAAGATATCTATGGTTTAAAACAAGCACCACAAGTGTGGTACTCTCATTTAGACTATTATATATGAAATAATGAGTTTAAAAGATGAGGATTGGATCACATTAACTATGTGAAGAAATTACAAAAGGATCAATTAACAATTTTGGTATACATAGATTATATTATTTTCGGTGGAAGTAGGCATGGATCAATGGATGAATTTTTCAATCACATGAAATCTGAATTTGAAATGACTATGATTGTTGAACTCACGTACTTTTTAGGGTTATAGGTGATTTAGAAGAAGGATTACACTTTCATTTATCAGGAAATGTATGAAAAAGTTCTGTTGAAGAAATTCAACATGCATGATTCCAAACCAATTTTGACTCTGATTGTGGTTGGAAAAATGATTAAGAAGCATGAGAACGAGACTTATGTGGATCCCACAATGTATAGAAGAATCATTAGAATCCTACTGCAACTGATGGAGAGATGGCCAAATATTTTCTTTGCAACTTGGATTTTATCCCTCTTTCACAATAATCCAAAGGAAGAACACATACAAAAAGTTAAAATTATCATGGGATACATTCATGGTACACATAATTATGGACTATAATTTGTCGTAGGAAGAGATAGTCAACTATAAACATTTTCTGATGCTGAATGAGATGGAGACACAGTGGAAAGAAAGTCTACTACTTTTGGATCTTTCTATATTGGAATGAAATGTGTGGGCTGGTTAAGCAAAAAATAGGAAAGTACTTCACTGAGTACTACTGAAACTGAATATATATCTGCTACCATGGTGTGCTCTCAATTACATCAGATGAAGCTTCATTTGAGCAACATATGTGATGAGGGAAACAACTAATGATGATTTACGGTGATAAAAATAGTTAAATTGATCTTATGAAGAATCATGTTCATCATTCTTTTATGACTCATATTGAGAACATATATTAGTTCATCATTAAAAAAATTGAATAAGGTTTGATCAAAATGGACCATGTGGGAACTGATGAGAAAGTGGTTAACATTATGACCAAGACATTCTTATCATCTTTGTTTGAGAAACCTCATTTGAGCCTTAGTGTTCAGTAACTTCTCTGTGCATAAGGAGGTTACGAGATTCCACCCTCCCGTGTTTTTTCAACTATTTTTAATATGTTTTTCGGAATGATTTTGGTTTATGGCGGAGATACAATATAGGGGAGAATTTGTTTAAATCTAAAAGTAATGATTTGTTTCATTGGGTTTATTTCTAATGGGAGAGAATGGTTAAATTCAATGAAGAGTTTTCTATTTCTTTCTCGTTATAAGAAATATGGAGAATAGAAAATCCAAAAATGAAACAATGAAATAGATAAGAAAAGAATGAAAACTAAATTCATGTCCTATCTCTAGTTTTATACACATAGCACTGCCCACATAGACATTGAGTTATGGATGAGTTATTTCTTGAAGTTTCAGGTTTTGATCGTAGCAAGAACATAAGTAAATTTATCTGGTGATTTAAAACCAACCAAAAGAGGGAGATTGTTAGATCCAAAGCTGTTCATTGATAATATTGGAGTTTGGTTTGTTTTTGTTTTCAATATCCACCTAGATTACTAGAGAGTTTTCAAATAATGGTTTCATAAAATTGATACTAAAATTAGTATTGATGATCACCTCTCCTCAAACTATTCTTCACAACACAAATTTCATGAATTTCAACACAAAGAATACAAAAATATCTTCCTCATCAAGTGGTTCCTAATGCCACAAAAGCCTTATAAATTGGATATGTGGTTTTCAAGATAGAATCATTTTAGTAAATAGGGGGCCAGTTACGTAGAATGGTATGCAGTGAAGATATGAATTATGCAGAACAACAAACATACAGTACGTGGAATGTTTTCGGAAACAGTTCGCAGCACGGTATGCGCTGAAGGTGCATATTATGTGGTGAAGGCGTATAATATGCAGTAAAAGCTTGTGGTACGTAGAATGCTGTCGAAACGGTACACAACAATGGTATGCAGTGAAGGCATGTGGTAAACATAATGGCGTGAAAAACTGAAAATAATTCGCAACGATGGTACTCGGTGAAGGCGTGCTATATGCGAAATGATTTTGAAAATAGTTCGTAGTGGCGGTATGCAGTGAATAGATATAGTACACAGAGAAACATACATACGGTACTTGGAAGGTCAAAGGTACGCAATAATGGTTCATTGTTAATAGGATTTTAGTATTCAGTGGAGGATAATAGTAAGATGATGGAGTTCATTTTACAGTGAGGATTTTCCCACATTGAAAATTTGGCTAAATCAGATTAAAAAAATTTGCAGAGTAATGTGTCTATTTAAGGAGAAGTAATCCACTTTGTTATGATGTGAGATTGGAGGTTAAAATTATGAGAAGAAATTTGGTGAACTCTAATGTGGTACATAGTGGAGACGACGGTACGTAGAGAGAATCATCTGCATAAGGAAAATAGTTTGGAGAAGAGATAATGGTTCACACAGTAAGCACTCATTGTATGATGTTGATCAAGGCAGTACACAAAGAAGGATGATACATGGAAGAGTGGAGCAGTAGGCAACAGATCAAGGTAGTATGCAGAGTAGGATGATATATGGAGGAGTGGGGCATTATGATATGTAGGGAAATGCACGGATTAGGGAAGAACACGTAGGAGTATCACAGTACACAGAAACAACAGTAGTATATAGAAACAACTGCACGGTACGTGGAAAAAGGTTCAGGGTACGAAGAAACTGCAGAAGTACGTAGAAACAATATTAGTATAGTGAAATAGAATGTAGTACGTAGAACACCCATGGAAACCTAAAAATTGAACAAATCAGTTTGTGAAATTAATTTCTATAACATATCAGTGCACAAGAAAAAAAATTTCATCTAGGGGTGATTATGCAAGTTCAACAAACCATCCATTTACAATTAAGGAGGCATGATGTAATGCTAAACCATTGAAGAAACCCAAAATTCATTAAACTAAGTGAAGATTCATCCTACGTAGTGAGAAAGGGGGATTCAACCAATGTGAACCAAGGGACACAATGTGCTATCCCTAAAACCTTGTAATGGAAGTGCACTATGCATAGAGTGACTGTGATAAACTCTTGTAATCAAGAACTTGAAAAGATTAGTGGTTTTTGGTACGATCGACACATTGTCAGCATATTCTCCATGAACGTATCCCTTAGTGGTGAACCAAGTAAAATCGATGTTTCATTTCATTGCATGTGAATGTTTATTTTTTTCCCTTCATCTTCAGATAGGTTTAACAAGTTTCTACTAACATGGGCACAAGATCCATCAGTATAAAAGAAAAAGTTGACACCATGAATAACCTCTCCCCTATTAAGGTGTTCTAGGTTCTTTTAACATTAATATTTTATTAATAACATATATTTTACTAAAAAAACTTATTACATTCCATGTTATGTGTGAAAAAATCACATTATTTTGAGGAGGCGGTAGTCTACACATCCCAAAATGAAGTTATCGTAAAACAACAATTTGAAAATCATGAATTTCGGTTTAATATAACATAACCATATGGTCAAATAATCTATAATATACATATTAAAATTATAGTAGACTAGGAAAATGGTTTTTTGAATAGCCATGAATGCGGTAATGGAAAGAGTACAAAAACATTATTATCAGAGGTGATTAACTGGCATAACCTAGACAACAATTAGGTTTTTTTGAATAAGTAGAGGTGATAAATATAATATATATGAGAAATTACATTAGAATAATAATACTCCTATATATACATTATTCTAGAGTAATCATTCATTTATGGATAATGGATGTGTGGAGAAATTAAAAAAATAAATAATTTAATAGAGGTACTTTGAAAAATTACCTCTTGGATATCCTCTCCTAGAAAGACCCTTGAAAACATTAGATTTGAACTTTTTTTGAGAACATCGACACATGGACCATATTATATTGAGGAGAGTAGGTATTAGATGATATTTTAGGATATACAAGGCTTTGTGGGACGAAATAGTGTGGTGGATAGGTGGAATTTATACATGAGGAGAGGTAGATTCAAGTTATTTATTTATTGATTATTTAATATAAAAATGAAACCATATAAAGGTGGAATTAAATTAAAAAACTACATATTTTAAATAATGCATTATATTCTAGTTAGGTTCGAGTCTTGTAACACCCAAAGCTTCCACAATATGATTCTCTTTGAATAATACAATAGCTTGCGTTGTATGCAACTTCGAGTTTTATCACACCATGACAAATAAAACTAGCTATTATGAGTATTAATACCCACATTTTGAAATTTTATAAATTTTATTTTTCAAAATGGACTTCATTTTGGGATAATGAATATCAAAATTACTTTTGGGGGAATTTTTGGTATTTTTCTGAAAACATTCAATTTTTGATGAATAGTGGAAAACACTACGTTATTTTTTAAAACCGAATTTTATTAAAATAGTTATTATTTTTAATTAAATTTATATTGATGTAAAAATAGATAAATGATACCTATATTAGTTTAATTTAATTAATTGGAGTCATTTTTTAATAAGAGTATATGAATAAAATTTTACTGAATTGTTTAGTATCTTTTACCCACCTTCTAGTTACATTTGCAAATTTGCATAAAAAGTAATTTTACCACTTATATGAATTGAATTTCAAAAATTTGAGAGACAATGTTGACATCATTATGTAAAATGTGGCTTAATAGTGAATATAATTTTTTTTGAATAGTAACTATTGAATTTAATTTTCCATGCTTAAAAGTAAATAAGGTAGTTGAAGGTAAAAATGAAATTATAATTACCCTAACACATGTCCTAATTCAATTGGATAAATGTATTTCAACCAAAATCAACCTTAGAAATGATATATGATTCTTTTGGTCCACTTGGATTAGATTAGGACAATTATTATTATTTTATTTAGAGAAGAGTTAAAGGTGTTAAATTCAATGTTTAATAACTAGGGTGAAATTTTGGAACTTTTCGGATAACACTTATATTATGATGAATAGTGAAAATTTCTAAATTTTAATTAAAAACAACTTTTTTAATCGAAATAATTTATATTCATAAATTATGAATTTAAGTGATTTTAAAGTATATTTAGAATATATTTTTACAATTTAATATTATTTTGGTCATTGTTCATAATTTTACAATAAAACCGGACATAAAGAAGTGTCAATCTTTTGATAGTTATTATCTCTTAAAAACACGCTTTTTGTTTTAACAACGGGAATTAATTTTAAATTAATTTCTGCCACTTTTGTGTTTTGAATATGGAAAAATGGATTCCATATTTGGAATCAGGATGTTCATATTGTGTTAATAGGTAACTTTTATTTTTATACATTTTCAATAATTACTACGGTAAATATTTTATTTACCATGGTTAAGGGTAAATCTGGTAAATAAGGGTTAAAAATAATATTATAATAATACTAAATTTCCCTAAAACATGTCCTAGACTTATTTTTTGATACATGTTCAACCATAGGAATCTTTGGGTCTATTTTGGAACCCCATGGAGCCACTTTTAGGTGATAGGGACACTTTATTTTAATTAAGTTAAAATAAGTACAAAAATGACATAAGCATATATCTTTTAGAAATTTTTTTTACATAGGGTTATATATGTTGTATTTTGGACTATAAATATTCATTAGAAGGCTAAAAATGTTTCCTACATAATGATATTTTATTTATAATTTTTACACATTAAATAATTTAATTTATTTATGACACAATGATGATGTAGTAATTACCATAATAGTGACAAATTAAAATAATTGATATTATAAATACCCATATAAATATAATTTGAGACTTTTAATGTACTAAACTAATTTTCTAAGATAATATGACATATTAGGATTGATTTAATTGACTTTGTTCGAAGTAATAATTCTGTTATGAGTTTCAAAAAAATCAACTATTGAATAGTATCAAAATTGACATAAGAGAGTTTTTAAAACAAATATTATATTATTAATTGATATTAAATTCCTAAAAATATATGGTTCGTCCAAGAGACTTATATAATGATAGGTGTATCATTAATGGACCACTTGGGGGTCTCTTGGATGTAGATATTAAGTTTATTAACTATATAATATAAAAATACAAAGTGACACGGTAAATGTCAAACTAATTAACTAAGAGTTAAAACTAAAAGATAAGCTTAATATAATAACCCAAGCTGGTATAAATTCTATTGGTTGAATGGTTTTCTACATATCCCCACCATAACATTTAAATTATCCACTTTTGAGCAATTATAAAACGAATATGAATTTATTATAAATTAATATTTCTATCTCTTCCAAAGGTGCCCCTCACCCCTCTTATAAAATGGCACTCTACTTCTCATTTCTTTACACCTTCAAAGCCTTTTAGTTCGGCCAAAATCTGCACAAATACTATACCAACTTCCCTAAATACAACCTAGTTGCCTTAGTTTGAGTATAAAGCCAACCTAAGGAGCCCTTTAGATCAAATCAAAAGGAAGAACCTGAAGAAGAGGTAATGATTTCACCACCCTTTTCCAAGTTCCTTTCTTTTTACACTTCTTATTCCTTTGTTATTACCATTATAAAATAATAAATCTAGTATCATATATATACTGTGATGTTATTTTAAATATGGTACAACCATATTCAGTATTCTATCCATCCTTTGAATAACATGTCACCATACATGCGTACGTACGGTTTACCGTCTCCACGTCGTGGTGTAATTGTTATTCAACAAATTATTATTTGGATGGGTATAATAATGATTTTTAATTCATGTAAATAATAAATATAACATGATTATGATTCTTTATATATGATATACCATCCAATTATATATTATATCAAAAGAATGATATTGTCGCTCGTGCATACGTACGGACTACCATCTCCACGAACGCGATGAGATTCATTCTCCATCGTATCCATTCTAGTATAATTCTCATTTGATGATTAATAATAGTATATAAGGACTTTATATCATTCTGGATATGATTAAGATACAACCTATCCATTAAAAACATGGCTTTCGTAACAATACATATAAAAGAAAACGAGTAAGTTAACACCCGAAACATCGATAATACTAAGATATTATTAACAAATCAATGTTAAAAGATCATATTTGATATCATATTAATGCATATGATTCTTGTATAATTAAATAACAATTATTTCACCATTATACAGGAGGTTAACCTACCGTCGAGCAAGGAAAAAGTACAAAGTAAGGGGTTTCTTAACTCACTCTTAATTTTGTGAGAATTACATTGTTCACCACTTAATTATTTCATGTGGTGTATGTGTACTTCCCATGATTGTTTTCATTGTGTAATATAATTTAATTTATGGGTATTTACATCATCATGGTATGATCCTTCTTTCATGGGTGTATGTTTCGTAAGTTACCTAATCGATAAGGGAATTTGAAATTTCAATTTCCACTCATTTGGCTTTACACATATTTCATTGATTATATTACCCCAAGATTATGTGTGGAATCACTATTCATTTGATTATGTCATAATTTCCACTCCCCTTCCTGTGGATATTCTTTTGATACACATAATCACTCCATTGATAATTCTCAAGTCATTGATATGAATTTGATAAGAGTAATTTTAACTCATTCTCCATTTATTGAGTTAAATATCCAATTTGTTGGTTTTCTTTTTACAAGAATATGTGTGACTGTACTTTGATTATTTTACACTGAATATCCAATCATTTTTAGTGTATTTATATTTGTCACACATAATTATGTCGTTGATTTATCCTTAACCTAAGGATACAACCTTTATGAGAGATTTCTTCTCAATTTACATTCCATTGAGACTTTTTTGTTGTTATACACCAAATAACTTTTATGTGGTGTATATAATGTACTTTGACATATTATATCATGAATTCCTTTATTATCATGATATTACAATGTTTTTATTACCTCAATTATTTTTATTCAAGTGTCTCTCTTTTGGTTAGAAACTCTAACTAAAATACGATTTTTAAATGTTTTAAAGACTATTTCTTCTAAATCTTGATCATTAATGTCCATGTTTTAAAAAATGGTTTTAAGGATTTATTTATATGAACATTAAAGTTTTAAAATTAAAACTCCTTTTAAATGTTTCAAATTGGTATGTGACACTTTTATTCAAAAATCTATTTTTAAATATCTTCTTGACAAATAGTGTGACTTTAAATGATTTCAAGAAAAAGGGGGATATTTCTCTCAAATAGTTTTGATGATTATTTTCATCTATGTCAATATATTTCATTATTCTCAATTGAGGTTAATAAGATACAATAAAATCTTCCATATTGTATCGAATGAGTTATTTTTGACTGTGGATGTGCTATTTTTATACCATTCATTGTTTTTGGATAATGTTTTGACATTTCTTATGCTAGTTTTAGTACGAATGAATATGTTATGTTTCAAACCTGTTCATATGAGGAATGAATTGGACTTAATAAGTGACGGGTGGAGCCTGCTATAGCTCCTCGATGCATCGGTAGGTTTCATGAGACAAACTAGTGTCTTGGCACAAGGCCTTGGAAAAATCTTATTTGTAGTATTGGCATGAGGCCTTGGCTATATGGTTATAATAGTCTGGTATTATGCTTTCCATCATTATGAATGTGGTTATTGAGATTGCATGTGATTGTTCGACTAGTAGAATATCTATGTAAATAAGTAAATGACATTATTTCATTCTATCTTTGCCATATTATACTGAAGTTCAAGTTTAAAAGGCTTTTGTTTTAGTTATAAATTGCTTCAAGTGTTTATGCTTATCTATGAAAGCTTCTGCTATATTATTATCCTTACTGAGAATCTGAGCTCACCCCTTTCATTGTTTTATTTTTCCAGGATAAGAAGAAGTAATTTATGAATGACCTGCAAGGATAGTATGAGGGGATATGAAGACAAGATGTTGTTTTAGTTTTTTTACCTTATGATGTAATGTAATACTTATGAATATATCTAGTGTTTCCAAGACTACTAAACTAATCGGTCTTTCGAGACTTGATCCTTTGTGATCATGCCAATGTTATGTAATAATGCACCGAATCTGGGTATCTAGGGTCGGGGTATTACAGTTGGTATCAGAGGAAGTTTAGTATAAACCTTGGAAGCTATATTTAGATAAACTATGATTAGAGCACATAGACCTAAGATGAACTTTAAGGATTATTATTGAATAACTTCCTAGAATTTTGGTACTGTAGAGATTTTGTGAGTTTTCTGAGCAATACATCCCTGTCTAGATACGAGCAGGTAGAGGCGGCTCTGGCACAGATGTACCTAGGGGTAAAACCCGAAAACACCGCTTGGAGCTAGACTCGAACATGAACTGGTGAACGATAACGGGCCTTGTTTCACTCTTGGTTACGACACTCCCGGGGGATATGCTTAGGATAATTTACATTTTCTTTACAAACCAATTCGAAGTATTATATATATAAGATGAGAGTAAATGATCTTGGTTAATCCTAATATGTTTCAAGTTGAGAATATGGTGACATGTTAATCTCTAAATTATTTTATGACTACTGTTACTCACACAATGCTTTCTGGTTTTAGTCAATGGCTGGATTCCAAGGAATTCATAGTGAATTTGAGAATGATGTACAAGGTGGGACAGGTGGTGGAAATGAGAAAAAAATGGAATGTTGATAGGCGTAAAAGATATCATCTTTATGCCAAATCAGTTTTCCAAAAATATGATCAAAAACATATATATTAACCAACTCCCAGACTCAACAAGGAAGATAAAGGTGATGAATGATAAGAGCTCCAGCAATAGAGACCATGGAGAAAAGAACCCTCAATTTCCATCATGCAAGAAATGTGGTAGGAGACACCTGGGAATGTGTCTCAATGGGACCAAGAAATGCTTTATATGTGGGAAGAAAGGACATAAAGGGAAGAATTGCAGAAGAAAACTGAAGAGTACTATGGAAGAAGATAAAAATGGTCCCAATAGTCCATTTACAGTCATTTGCCATAAATATAGGGGACCTGGCCATTACCCGAGTGAATGCCCTATTCTATATTATATTTTCTTGGTCAAAGAAGAAGCTATGTGGAAATAAATGGTTGGAGAAATGATTAAAAAGTATTAGTGCTCCTTGTTGATGGGTTTACATTGGAATAATTTTCCCTTGTATTTGTAACCCCGCAGTTTGCCATGTGAGAATGATATTTGAGGAAGAATTGTCTCTTCTCTTATGGATATAGGTATAAATAACCATTTGGTTTTATATGATCATTGGGGTTTGAGAGAATTATAAGTTCTTATACTTTGGGATGAAAATGAAAGGTATGATATAACATTTTTGGTTAAATTATGTTATGGTAATATTATAAAATATAGTTTTTGAAAAAGGACAAGACGTAGACTGTGTGACAACCCGTCGCGTTGGACAAAGCTGTAGGAATCGAACCCACAACCAAAGTGTGATTGAGATTTATCGCCTACCACTAGACTACGTGAATTCCCTGGTTAGTGTGACTATTATTTTTAGTTAAATGATTTTATTGATAAAAAATAAGTTGATTTGGGTTCTTATGTCTTATCAAATGAATACCCTTAGTATAGGAAAATTATTTGGTGATTAAGTGATAAATGTTATTTTGTAAGATGTTCACTTTGTTGGGAACACTATATGTCCATGTAAAATATAATAATATGGGATTTCATTAGAGGAGTAATGGTGGATTTTTATCTATGTTTTTATTGCGGATTTATAGTGATTTGGGTTATTTATGGAAATTATTAACCTATAATAAAGAACATGTGATTAGGTTAATTACTTTTAAGTATGTGACTTTAAGAGTAGATGATGTCATTTGGAGATACAGTTTTACTTGTAAGACTACATTATTATATTTTTTTTGGTTTCAATATTAGTTTGGATTATATTGAAGGTTTTTAAGGTCAATTTATTATTGAATGGTATTTATTTAACATTGGGGTATTGTTGGTTTAATTTTAGAAATTAAGATTAGTATTTTTTTCTCTAATGGAATATACATTTGGGGGATCATTAGATCTTGTACTAACTATTTTGGTTTAGATTAATCTCTAAAGACAATGTAAATATATAGTTTATCCTGCATGGATCATGTGATTCTATAGAATTTTATTCTAGCTCTTCCAGTGTGACCAAGTCTTCTTGAATACTCATCGTTTAAAAAAATGAGTTAGTGGTGGAAATTTATTAAAGAATGAAACTATACTTAAAAATTAATTATATATCTTTACATTCTTATTCAATATCATAAATGAATTCCTCATCCTAATTTAATGTAACTTAAAACAAAAAATGTTGCCCGTTTACTTTTCCTACTAGGAGACTAATGATTGTTTGTCCCAACACAAGTTTATGATTTTATTATTGTTAACTTTATCCTGATCATGTTTTCTCTCCCTCTCCATCAGAACTGAACACTTAGTTTATCATCCATATCCATGTTTTCCTACATGGAATCCTAGTATGGGTTATCTTGAGTGACGTTTATACCTCTCTTCCTTTCTTTTAAAGTGATAGTTTTAATGACTCTTTTTCTGATGTGGGAATTTCTATTATATTATCAAGCCCAATATTAAAAAAAATTGTGAGGACACAATTTATTGAAGGAGGGGAGAATTTAACACCCCAAGCCTCCACGGTACGCTTCTCTTTGAATAATGTGATAGTGTGTGTTGTACGCAACATCGAGTTCTAACACACCACAACCGATCAAACTAGCCGTTATGAATAGTATTACCTACTTTTTGAAATTATATATATTTTATATTTCAAAATAGACTTCATTTTTGGATTCGGAATATCGAATTTATGCAAGGGTAAAATTTTGGAACTTTTCGGATAACACTTATATTTTGATGAATAGTGAAAATTACTAAATTTTAATTAAAAACAACTTTTTTAATCGAAATAATTTATATTGATAAATTATGAATTTGAGTGGTTTTAAAGTATATTTAAAATATATTTTGACAATTTAATATAATGTTGGTCATTTTACATAATTTCACAATTAAACCGGACATAAACAAGTGTCAATCTTTTGATAGTTATTATCTCTTAAGAACACACTTTTTATTTTAACAACGAGAATTAATTTTAAATTTATTTCTGCCACTTATGTGTTTTGAATTTGGAAAAATGGATTCCATATTTGGAATCAAGATGTTCATATTGTGTTAATAGGTAACTTTTATTTTTAGACATTTTGAATAATTACTGCGGTAAATATTTTATTTACCATGGTTAAGGGTAAATCCGGTAAATAAGGGTAAAAAAATAATATTATAATAATACTAAATTACCCTAAAACGTGTCCTAGACTTACTGGATGATACATGTTCAACCATAGGCATCTTTGGGTCGATTTTGGGACCCCATGGAGCCACTTGTAGGTGATAGGGACACTTTATTTTTATTTAAGTTAAAATAAGTACAAAAATGTCATAAGTATATATATTTTAGAAAAAAAAAATTTACATAAGGTTATATATATTGTATGTTCGACTATAAATATTCATTAGAAGGATAAAAAGGTTTCCTACATAATTATATTTTATTTATAATTTTTAAATATTATATAATTTAATTTATTTATGACACAATGATGATGTATTAATTACCATAATAGTGACAAATTAAAATAATTGATATTATAAATACCCAAATAAATATAATTTGAGACTTTTAATGAATTAAACTAATTTTATAAGATAATATGACATATTATGATTGATTTAATTTACTTTTTTAGAAGTAATAATTCTGTTATGAGTTTCAAAAAAATCAACTATTGAATAGTGTCAAAATTGATATAAAAGAGTTTTTAAAACAAATATTATATTATTAATTAATATTAAATTCGTAAAAATATATGGTTCAGCAAAGAGACTTATATAATGATAGGTTTATTATTAATGGACCACTTGGGGGTCTCTTGGATGTATATAGTAAGTTCATTAACTATATAATATAAAAATACAAAGTGACATGGTAAATGTCAAACTAATTAACTAAGAGTTAAAACTAAAAGATAAGATTAATATAATGACCCAAACCTGTATAAATTCTATTGGTTGAATGGTTTTCGACCTATCCCCACCTTAACATTTAAATAATCTACTTTTGATCCATTATAAACCGAATATGAATTTATTATAAATCAATATTTCTAGCTTTTCCAAAGGTGCCCCTCACCCCTCTTATAAAAGGGCACTCCTCCTTCTCATCACTTCACACCTTCAAAGCCTTTTGTTTCGGCCAAACTCTGCCCAAATACTCTCCCAACTTCCCTAAATACAACCTATATGCCTTAGTGTGATCAGAAAGCCAACCTAAGGAGCCCTTTAGATCAAATCAAAAGGAAGAACCCGAAGAAGAGGTAATGATTTCACCACCCTTTTCCAAGTTCCTTTCTTCTTCCACTTCTTCTTCCTTTGTTATTACCATTCTAAAATAATAACTCTAGTATCATATATATAATGTGATGTTATTATAAATATGGTACAACCATATTTAGTATTCTATCCATCCTTTGAATAACATGTCACCATACGTGCGTACGTACGGCTTACCGTCTCCACGTCGTGGTGTAATTGTTATTCAATAAATTATTATTTGGATGGGTATAATAATGATGTGTAATTAATGTAAATAATAAATATAACATGATAATGATTATTTATATATGATATACCATCCAATTATATATTATATCAAAAGAATGATATTGTCGCTCGTGCGTACGTACGGACTACCATCTCCACGAACGCGATGAGATTCATTCTCCATCGTATCCATTCAAGTATAAATATCATTTGATGATTAATAATAGTATATAAAGACTTGATATCATTATGGATATGATTAAGATACAACCTATCCATTACAAACATGGCTTACGTAACAAAACATATAAAAGAAAACTAGTAAGTTAACACCCGAAACAACGATAATACTAAGATATTACTAACAAATCAATGTTAAAATATATGATATAATATTAATGAATATGATTCTTGTATAATTAAATAACATTTATTTCACCATTATAAATGAGGTTAACCTACCATCGACCAAGGAAAAATTACAATGTAAGGGGTTTCATAACTCACTCTTAATTTCGTGAGAATTCGATTATTCACCACTTAATTATTGCATGTGGTGTATGTGTACTGCCCATGATTGTATTAATTGTGTAATATACTTTAATTTATGGGTATTTACATCATCATGGTATGATCCTTCTTTCATGGGTGTATGTTTCGTATGTTACCTAATCGATAAGGGAATTTGAAATTTCAATTTCCACTCATTTGGCTTTACGCATATTTCATTGATTATATTACCCCAAGATTATGTGTGGAATCACTATTAATTTGATTATGTCATAATTTCCACTCCCCTTCCTATGGATATTCTTTTGATACAAATTATCACTCCATTGATAATTCTCAAGTCATTGATATTAATTTGATAAGAGTAATTTTAACTCATTCTCCATTTGTTGAGTTAAACATCCAATTTGTTGGTTTTGTTTTTACAAGAATATATGTGAATGTCCTTTGATTGTTTTACACTGAATATCCAATCATATTTAGTGTATTTATATTTTTCACACATAATTATGTCGTTGATTTATCCTTAACCTAAGGATACAACCTTTATGAGAGATTTCATCTCAATTTACATTCCATTGAGACTTCTTTGTTGTTATACACCAAATCACTTTTATGTGGTGTATATAATGTACTTTGACATAGTATATCATGAATTACATTATTCTCATGATATTAAAATATTTTGATTACCTCAATTATTTGTATTCAAGTGTCTCTCTTTTGGTTAGAAACTCTAACTAAAATACCATTTTTAAATGTTTTAAAGACTATTTCTTCTAAATATTTCTCATTAATGTCCATGTTTTAAAAAACGGTTTTAAGGATTTATTTATATGGACATTAAAGTTTTAAAATTAAAACTCCTTTTAAAAGTTTCAAAGTGGTATGTGACACTTTGATTCAAAAATCTATTTTTAAATAGCTTCTTGACAAATAGTGTGACTTTAAACGATTTCAAGAAAAAGAGGGATATTTCTCTCAAATAGTTTTGATGATTATTTTCATCTATGTCAATATCCTTCATTATTCTCGATTGAGGTTAATATGATACAATTCAATCTTCCATATTGTATCGAATGAGTTATTTTTGACTGTGGATGTGCTATTTTTATACCATTCGTAGTTTTTGGATTAAGTATTGACATTTCTTATGATAGTTTTAGTACGAATGTTTATATTATGTTTCAAACCTGTTCATATGAGGAATGCATTGGACTTAATAAGTGACGGGTGGAGCCTGCTATATCTCCTCGATGCATCGGTAGGTCTCATGAGACAAACTAGTGTCTTGGCACAAGGCCTTGGAAAAATCTTATTTGTATTCTTGTCACGAGGCCTTGGATATGTGGTTATGATAGTCTGGCATTATGCATTCCATCATTATGAAAGTGGTTATTGATATTGCATGTGATTGTTCGACTAGTATAATATCCATGTAAATAAGTAAATGGAATTATTTCATTTTATCTTTTCCATATTATGCTTATGTTCAAGTTTAAAAGGCTTTTGTTTTAGTTATAAATTGCTTTAAGTGTTTATGATTATCTATGAAAGCATCTGCTATATTATTATCCTTACTGAGCATCTGAGCTCACCCATTTCAGTGTTTTATTTTTCCCAGGATGAGAAGAAGTAATTTATGAATGACATGCAAGGATAGTATGAGGGTATATGAAGACAAGATGTTGTTTTAGTTTTTTTTACCTTATGATGTATTGTAAGACTTATGAATATATATACTGTTTCCAAGAGTATTAAACTAATCGGTCTTTCGAGACTTGACCCTTTGTGATCA
The DNA here is from genome assembly GCA_963277665.1 of Viscum album. NCBI lineage: Eukaryota > Viridiplantae > Streptophyta > Magnoliopsida > Santalales > Viscaceae > Viscum > Viscum album. The sequence goes on from OY728153.1 coordinate 915,229,002, forward strand.
TGCCAATGTTATGGAATAATGCACCGACTCTGGGTATCTAGGGTTGGGGTATTACATAATAGCTCTATTATCTTCTACATATGGAGATATTTTATAAATTTGGTACAACCTTATTCATTATTATATCCTTCCTATGAATGAAAAATTCACCATTCATGTGTACGTACTTCTTACCGTCACCATGTCGTGGTGTAGTTTGTTATTCAACATATCATTATTTTGATTGGTATAATAATGAGAATAATTGATGTAAAAAATAAATATAATATGTTAATTATTTGGTATATATGATATAACATACAATTACATACGATTTCAACATCAATAGAATGATATTGTCGCTTGTGTGTACATATTGATTTCCATCTCCACGAACCCGGTGAGATTAATTCCTCGTCGTAACCATTCAATAATAAATTTAATTTTATGATTAAAAAATAATGTTTATGACCCTAATATAATTCTATAAATGAATCAAATACATCATATCCATAACAAACATGGCTTATGTGACAAAAAATATAAAGGAAAATTAATCAGTTAACACCAAAAACAATGATACTACATAAATATCATTAACAAAACAATATTAGAATATCCTACATGATATCATATTTATGTATTTGGTTATTCTATAAATTAAAAAAAATTAATTTACTATTATAGAGGATTTTAAAGTACATTCGACTATGGAAAATTTCATGGTATTTTTTAATTCTATAATCTCTTCATTATCCGAGGTTGTTTATACGTAAGTATCTACTGGGATGTTTTTATCATCCATATTTGTGTTTCATAAAAATGTATTTCAAAACATTTTTACTATTTACTAGACTATGTGTTAAAGTCATTTATAAACTTGTCTTACTTTTTATAAAATGTTTGGAAATAAATATTTCCATCGCTTTCCATAAAAAGGTACTTCATGACCTTCCTGATGAATTAAGGTAAGAATGTTTTTAACTTATATGGCGGGTGCGGCTATTTTATGCCATTATAACACCTTTGATGCTTCCCTTACAAGGTTATAATATTATTTTCAAAATAAATGTTTTCTTTTATAATTAAACGACATTTAAATGACTTCAAAGTAGAAATACATATTTTAATCAAATATTTTAGATTTCATCTATGTCATCATCCTTTGATGGATTTTACACAGGTTTGAAGATGATTTATTACGATACAATATTACCTATTGTATTGATGGTTTTTTGATATGTTTGACTATAAATGTGCTATTTTTATAAAATTAATGGTTTATGATTAAAGTATTAACATTTGGTATGTTACTTTTAATGTGAATGTTTATGTTATGTTTCAAACATGTCATATTAGGAATTTAGTAGACATAGTAATTGAGGGGTGGAGCACAGAACATTTTCTCGATGCATTGGTAGGTCTCATGAGACAAACTTGTGTATTGGCACAAGGCCTTGAAAAAATCATATTTTTATTCTTGGCACAAGGTCGTGACTAAGTGGTTATGATGTCCAACATTATGCATTCCATCAGTATGAAATTGGCTATTGATATTACATGTGGTTATTCGACTTATAGAATATACATCTGAATATGTAAATGGAATTATTTGATTTATCATTTCCATATTATTTTGATGTTTATTTTTAAATGTATTCCATTTTTTCTTATACATCTCCTTAAATGTTTGCACTTATTTATGAAAATTTCCAATATATTGTTATCCTTACTGAGCATCTCACCTCAATTCTTTATTTTGATTTATTTTCCCCAGGATATGAATAAGTATATCATTATTGACCTATAGGGATAGGCTATGGGATATGAGTGTGTTCAAAGGAGGCACAATGTTGTTTTCTATTTCATAATGTAATGTAAAACTTATCTATGTAACTTTTAATCACAGGGTTACTAAACTAACATTTATTTCGAGACATGATCTATTTGGATCATGCCAATGTTATGTAAAAATGCACTGACTCTGGGTAAATAGGTTCGGTGTGTTACAGTTGATATTAGAGGATGTTTAGTAGAAACCTATGATACAAGATTTAATAAAACTAGGATTAGAAAACATTACCCTAAGATAGAATTTGAGGATTATTACATGAGAAACTCCTAGAATTTTGGTAATGTAGAGATTTTGTGAATTTTCTAAGCAATACAGTCCCGTCTGGATATGATCAGGTAGAGGCTACTCTAGTACAAATTTACAATGGAGTGAAAACACTAACAAAGAGTTTCGGTCTTGACCTAGTGTATCCTAGTAGTAGATAATGGGAATTGGTGCACTATTGGTTACAACACTCCAGAGAGATATACTTAGGATGTTTAATATTTTATTTACAAACCATTATGATGGATTTATTAGAAAATACCTCCTCAATGAATTTTTTTATGATTATAGATTATATGCGTAAACTATTCAATTTATGTTAGATATTTTACTACTTTGAAATTATGTATTGTGATTTATAAACTAATCTTGTGTATGCAATTGTTTTGAAATGGTGCCAAGTGGAAGGAATGGAAACTATATCAATTAATGTAATCCATGTAGGGATTTTCCTCCTACTCATGATTTTTATAGTGGATCTGGTGATGAAACTGGTGATTGACATCCTATAACCATACTAGGACAACTCACTCAGTTTACGAATAATAACCTCATGGGTTTGGAGCACCCTGATCCACAATGCTGAGAATAAATGTTAAACCCCTTCATGAGGCAACAACCACCAACATTCAATGGGACTAAAAATCCATTTGAAAATGATCAATGGATTAGTTTCTTAGAGATAATATTTCACGATTTGGGGTGTAGCAAAATGGAAAATTTTTTCATGGTCGTTTATCACCTCACGATAGATTCAAATCAATGGTGGTCATTAATTTAAAACACAAAAAAGGATAAGGAAGTTTCAAATATGAAATGGATGGATTTTAAATATATTTTCTTAGAAAAATACATTCTTCTTGACCATCAAGCAGATATAGAAATTTATTTTCTGAGTCTGAAGAAAAAGGAGGATGAGAATGTCGCAAAGTATGAGTCTATCTTTACAATGTTATCAATGCATGTAATATATTATATACGTAACCCAATGAGTAATTTTGATAAATTATTTGATGGGAAAAAATCATTTATCCATCATGAATTAGTCTAACAGTTCTTCTCATCATACAAAGACATCATCTCATGAACTATCAAGATAGAAAAAAATTCTAAGTCAGACAGTATTAAACAAAAGAAAGCGAAGAAGAGATCTGTGGAACACATTGAAAATTTAAATAAAGTGATGAGGGGAAAAATTTAATTTTCAACCTGCAGTAAATGTGGTATGAAACACCCTGGTACTTTTCCTAAGGGGATGGGATTCTATTAAAAGTGTGGAAAATAGGCCACCAATCTCGTGATTTAAAGGGGATGAAAGATGCTCTCAATGTGGAATGCTACAATTGTATATAAATAGCGAATTATGAAAATGAATGTCTTAAGAGCCCAGGTAACATACCTCCGAAAAGGCCAAGGGATCAAGGACAAGCTTATGTGATCACTACTATTGAGGTAGAATCTCCAAATGATGTAGTGGTAGGTAATTTAATGGTTTCCTCAAATTTAGTCAATGCTTTATTTGACCATGGATGACTAAATTGTTTCAAATCTTCCTAGTTTCCTAAGAAAATTAGATATTTCCTATTTTATTTAACAAGGGAGTTGTTAGTCAAAACATCTAAAGGAAGTATCATTGCAATAATATTTTGTCAATAAGCTCCCATTAAGGCATATAAACGTTTTATTTTCTGATCTCATCTTCATACCTATGATTGAATTTGATATAATCCTCAGTATATATTGGTTTTCAAACTATGATGTGAAATTTTATTATAAGAAGAAGGATGTTACAATTTTTTATGATGATAAAGAGTACCATATATATAGACAAGAAACATCGCCATCTAAATCTTCTCTAGATCCACCCTAAGTATCTCTACTAAATTCAATTATTGGAGAGGAAGAAAGTGAAATAACTATGGGAAAGGAAAGGAATGTTTCAAAATATGATGAACCTATTGTGTAAGAATATGTTGATGTGTTTTTAGTGGATTTACCTGGGCATCCTCCAGAATTAGAAATTGAGTTTTCCATTGATTTAAATATGGGTTCAAGGACTATATCAAAGAACATGAATATAATGGCCACTATGGAATTATTAGAACTAAATAAAAAATAGAATAACTGAGTAATATAGGATTTATTCACCCAAGTGTTTTTCCATGGGGAGCCCCTATTCTTTTTGTCATGAAGAAATATGGTCTATGAGGTTGTCCATTGACTACAGGGAGATCAATTCTATAAAAATAACGAACAAGTATCCCCTCCCTCGCATTAATGATTTATTCAATCAACATCATGGAGCTTAATATTTTTAAATGATTGAACTTGGATCTGGATATCGTCAGTTGTGCGTGATGAATAAAGACATTTTGAAGTCAAAATTTTGTATTACGTATGGGCATTAAGAGTTTACAATAATTCCTTTTGTACTAACTAATGCACCCTCTTTATTCCTACATCTAGTGAATATAGTTTTCATGGAATATATTGATGACTTTGTAGTGGTATTTATTTGTGATATAATTGTATACTCGAAAAGATATGAAGATCATGAAAAATGACATGCACATTATTCTAAAGAATCTTAAATGAAATGAATTATATCTGACATTTTTCATGCCTGAATTATGGATTTAATATATTTATTTTCTTTTCCATATAGTATCTAAGGATAGAGTCTATATTGATACTTCAATGAAAAAGTCAATCCAAGAATGTCCAGCACCGACGAGTATAACTGAGGTACACAATTTTATTTGTTTAGAAGGTTATTATCAGCACTTCGTCCAAAAATTTTCCTAATTGGCTAACCGATTATCCAAGATCACATGTAAAGGGGTAATTTTTTTTCGAAAAAATTGAGTGAATAATTTTTTTGAGGAATTGAATAAAATATTTGTCAATGCCTTAATATTGACTCTAAAATCGGGGAATGATGGGTTTTTTATTTTTAATGATGCAACAAAGAATGGACTGGGTTGTGTTTTTATAAAGAATTATAAGGTTATTGCCTAAGAATCACTAAATCTAAAAATTCATGAACAAAACTATCCCACTCATGATATTGAGATAACAGCTGTAATATTTTATTTGATGATATGGATAGGAAATATATATGGTGAAAATGTGAGATATATAATGATTACTAGAGTCTGAAGTATATTTTCTCACATAAGAACACAACAAGAGGCAAATGCGATGGCTTGAACTACTTGATGATTATGATTTCACTATACACTTCCACCGGGGGAAAGATAATAAGGTAGAAGATTCTTTGAGTGGAAATGATCATAGAGGTTTGAACAATATGAGAGATGAAAGGGTTCCTATGTTCATGGATCTAGTAATGATGTATATGGGAATAATCATGGAAGGTGAAACCTCCACTCTTTTTCAAATGGTTCCCAAACCATCTTTACTATAAATGATTACAAGTTCATAGAAAAATGATGAGGATACTCCAATTAATATTAAATCTTTGAATGATGGGAAATTGATTGAATTAGTAAATGAAGTTGGAATTTTGAATTTGGGGAGAAGGATTTCTGTTCCTGATATACCTAATCTAAAAAGGGAATTGTTGGATGATCCTCATTACTCCAATTTCTCTATATATCCTGGTAGCACTAAGATGTATAGAGATGGGAAGGAACATTTTTCATGGGACCACGTAAAGAGGGAGATTGCTAATTATGTGTTAAGATGTATGGTTTTTACACATGTTAAGGATGGAAGACAACACCCTAGAGGAGTCATGTGACCTCTTACAATAACTGTGTGGAAATGGGATGATATTACGATGGACAATGTCATGAGACTACCAAGGACTCCTAAAAGGAATGATGCAATATGGGTCATTGTTGGTCATCTTTCCATGTCATCACATTTCATTGCTATAAGGGAAGATTTACCACATCAATGTTTTTAAAGACAATATATTAGTGATGTTGTAAGACTTTATGATGTAACCCTCATGAATGTTTTTGATTGTGATCCCCGTTTTATATCAAGATTGTGGAAAAGTCTATAGAAGGCCATGGATATTGAACTTCGTTTGATCACTATCTACCACCATCAAATAGATGGATAATCAGAACAGACTATTCAAACCTTATAAGACACTTTGAGAACTTTATCACTTTAATTTCATGGTATATGGGATCAATATTTATTTTTGGATTATTTTTTTTATAACTTTATCTTCCTTTCATGTATTCAGATGGCACCATAAGAAAAATTATATAGAAGGTGATGTTACACACAAACTTGTTGGGATGATGTCGGTGAAATAAAACTCATAGGCCTAGAACTTGTTGAGGAAACAATTGAAAAGGTGAATATTATCCAAACCCACATCAAATCACCTCAAAGAAAGAAAAATAACTTTGTCTATAATCAAATGAAGGATTTGGAATTTCAAGTAGGAGATCAGGTTTTCATGAACGTATCTCCATGGAAGGGTGTTGTTCGATTTATTAAGAAGGGTAAATTAAGTCCCAGGTACATTGGACCTTTATAAATTTTAGAACAAATTGGAGTTTTAGCTTATCATTTGGAAATGCTGCTATATCTCTCCATAGTTCGTGATGTGTTCCACATATCACTATTGGGAAAATACATGCTCGGCCCAACACATGCAATCCCCTATGAATAAATAGAACTAAAACCCAATATTTCTTCTGGTGAAGAGCCTTTTATGAGTTTTGATACCAAATAACAAGTGTTGAGAAACCAGGCGATTCTTCGGGTAAAAGTTCTGTGGATAAAAAATATGATGGAATAGGCAACATGGGAACCCAAGAAGAATATGTCAAAAAACCACCCGAATCATTTCATGTATTAATATTCAAAACATTTTGAGGATGAAATTATTGAATGAGGAAATAATGTAATACCCAAAGCATCCATGGTACGCTTATTTTTGAATAAATCAATAACTTGTATTGTACACACCTTCGAGTTCTAGCACACCACGACCAATAAAACTAGCCATTATGAATAGCAATACCCATTTTTTGAAATTTTATAAATTTTATTTTTCAAAATGGACTTCATTTTTGAATTTTTTATATCAATATTAGCTTATGGTGAATTTTTCGAATTTATCAGAAAACATTAAATTATTGATGAATAGTGAAAGACAATGTGTTATTGTGTAAAACAAAGTTTAATTTAAATAAAAATTATTTTTATTTTTATTTATTTTAAATTCAAAATAGATTCAAAATACTTATATTTGTTCAATGTAATTTATTGGAGTCATTTCATATTAATATTCGTTGTATAAAATTTTATTGAAATTTTTAACGACATTTACCCAACTTCTAGGCACATTTGCTATTTTTAATAAAATATAATTTTACCATATCTCTAAATTGAATTTAAAAAATACTAGAGACCCAGATGAAATATTTAATTATAATTTGTTTTAATATGATGAAAATAATTTTTTATGAATTGTAAATTTTGAATTTTATTTACCACAGCTAAAAGTAAAAAAAGGGTAATTAAAGGTAGAAATTATATTATAATTAACCTAAAACATGTCCTAACTCTATTGGAAAATTTTATTTTGAGCAAAATCAACCTTAGGAATAAATTATGATCCTTTTGGTCTACTTGGATTAGATTAGGACATTTATTGTTATTTTATCTAAAGAAGAGTTAAAAGTGTTAAATTAAAAGTTTAATAAATAAACCATTTTTATATAGGGTCATACATAAGATAAATTAAAATGAACATATTAATTATAAACCTAAAAATATTTACTACATAATTGTATTTCATTTATAATTTTCATACATTAAATAATTAAATTTATTTATTATACAATGATTATTTAGTAATTACCTTATTAATAAAGGATTAAATAAATTGGTTTTATAAATTCCCAAAAAATTTAAAATGAGACTTTTTAAGAATTTAAATAATTTTATTGGTTAATATAACATTTTAGAGTTGATTTTTTTTTAAAGTGATAAAGGGGTTATGACTATCACAAAAACAAAATACAAAATAGAGTCAAAATTGACATAAATGAATTTTTAAAACAAATACTATATTATTAATTGATATAATATTCCAAAAAATAAAAATATAATACAAGAGATTTATGTAAGTTTATATATGTCAAAAACGAACATCTTGGGGTTCTCTTCGATTTTTATAGTAATTTTATGAAAATGTTATTATAATAATAGAAGAATACTTGGTAAAAGTAAAACTATTAAACTAAGAGGTAAATCTAAAAGAAATGGTTAATATGGTATCCTAAACCTATCTAAAACCAATTAGTTGAGATTTTTTCGAGTTAGACCCACATTAGACTCTAAATAAATCCTTTTTGATACATTATAAACTGAATTTGATTGGATAATAAAATAATTTTTCTTGTTTTTCCAAAAGTTACCATCACATCTCTTATAAAAGGGTACTTCCTCTTTTCTTTATATCACACCTCAAAATCTATTTGGCTTGAAGAAACCCTACTAAAATATCTTCCAAACAATCCTCACTTTAACCTTGAGGAATTACTTTGACCAGAATCCAAAAAAAATCTATTAGATCAAATCAAAAGGAAGCACCAGAGGAAGGGGTAATAATTTTATGACCGCTTTCATTGTTCTTATCTTCTTCCACTTCCTCTTTCTTTGTTGCTTCCATTTTAGAATAATAAAACCATTACATTCTTCATAATTTTATGATATTATAAATATTTTATAAACATATTCAGTATTCTATCCATCCTATGAATGAAAAAGTCACCATACGTGCATACGTACGACTTACCGTATCCACGTCAGGGGGTAGTTTGCTATTCAACACATCATTATTTGGATGTGTATAATATTAAGTATAATTGATCTAAATAATACATATAATATTTTAATGATTCAGTATATATTATATACCATCCAGATAAATATTATTTTACCATTCATAGAATGATATCGTCGCTCGTCTGTACGTATGGATTACAGTCTCCACGAATGTGATGAGATTCATTCCCCATCGCAACCATTCAAGAATAAAATTCCTTTTATGATTAAAAAATTGTGTTTAATAAATTAATATCATTATATATTTGAATCAAATACATCTTATCTATGAATAACATGACCAACATAATGATACATATAAATTAAAATGAATTAGTTAACACCTGAAATAATGATACTAGTGAAATATCCTTAATAAAGCAATATTATAAGATCATATATGATATCACATTTATGTATGTGGTTCTTGTATAATTTAATAACAATAATTTAACCATTATACATCGGTTTAATGTACCCTCTACTAAGGGAAACTTTTAGGTAAGGGTTAATTATACAATCTCTTTTTTATTCGAGGTTTTTTATACGTAAGTATTTATTGGGACCTCTTTATCATCCACATTTTTTTCATAAAAATATTTTTCAAAAAAAGATTATTATTTATTATAATATGGGTTAAATTATTTTATACCCTCATTTTTTTATAAAATGGTTTTAATGGAATCATTCCATTTCTTTCTAAACTAGGTACCTTATTACCTTTTCGACAAATTATGGTAAGAATGTTTTTAACTTATATGGCGGGTGTGCCTATTTTCCACCATTATATCTCCGTTGAATCTTCTCTTAAAAACTTATAATAATATTTTCAAAATAATTTTTTTCTTTTATAATTACGTGAATTTTAAATGATTTCAACATAGAAAGATATATTTCTCTCAAATAGTTTTTATTTCATCTATGTCAACATATTTTGATGGGTTTTAAACTTGTTTGAAGTTGAATTATTATGATACAATCTTCCATATTGTGTTGAATATTTTTTGGTATGTTAGACTATGGATGTTCTATTTTTATAACATTCATGGATTATGGTTAATGTATTAAAATTTCATATGCTAGTTTTAATAAGAATATTTATGTTATGTTTCAACCATTTAATATGAGGAATGCATTGGAATTAGTATGTGAAAGGTGAATCTTGTTATAGCTAATCGATGCATCGGTAGTTATAATGAAACAAACTTGTGTCTTGGAACAAGTCCTAGACAAAATATTTTTGTATTACGTGCATGAGGCCTTGACTATGTGGTTATGATTTCCGATATTATGCATTCCATCAATATGAAAATGGTTATTCATATTACAGGTGGTTATTCGACTAGTAGAATATCCATGTGAATAAGTAAGTGGAATTATTTGATTTATCCTTGGAATATTATGCTGAATTTTCTAATTAAAATTATTGTGTTTTAGTCTTATATATTTTCATAAATTTTTATGATTATTTATGAATGTTTCGGCTTTATTGTTATCCTTAATGAGAATCTGTGGTCACCCATTTCTTATGTTTTATTTTTTCCAGGATGTGAAGAAATATATTATGATTGAATTGCAGGGATATGATATGGGATATTATTGAGTTAAAAGGAGACACAATGTTTTTTTTATTTCATGACATAATTTAAAACTTATCTATGTATCTAGTACTTCCAAGGCTACTAAACTAATCGGTCTTTCGAGACTTGATCTATTGTGATCACGCCAATGTTATGTAATAATGAACTTTCTCTGGGTTACTAGGGCCTGGGAAGTACAATTATCAATTAAACCAATGATAAATTGTTTTATTTATTACTTATGTTATGGTTTTAACTCTTAACATTAACCCTTGTCAAAATGTCACTTTTACTACCGTAAATAATTTTTTACCATTGTAAATTTTTTATAAATAAAAATTATATTGATCTTACAACCTAATTTGGAACATATGGTCCCAAATATGGAAACCATTTTATCTAATTAAATTCAAAAAATTGCAAAAGTTTTATTTAAAATTAATTCTTCAAACAATACTAAAAAGCGTGTTTTTAATATGAAATACTCAAATGATTGAAATGGTTTAATTTCTAATTTATATTTCAAATTGATTCCAAATACCAAAATTGTATTAAATGATAAAAACATAATCTGAATATAATTTATAACCAACTTAAAGGATAATCTATCATTATAAATAAATTATTAGAACAATAAAATTTAAAAAAAATCAATATTTTGCACTGTTAATTAAAATATGAATGTTATCAGAAAAATACAAAAAAAATTCAAAATAATTATTGATATCTTCCATAAAAAATAGAAATTAGTTGTGTCAAATATAAAGTCTAATTATTTTAAAAAAATATATTTTAAATGTCTTCACCACCAAAAGGTAGTAAAACCGCCTTTTAAAAATACTTGAGCTTTTATACCTAAAATCTAATTTATAATTATTTTAATATATTGAAATTTATTAGAAGAGAGTAAAAAAATTTAATAACATGCTTAAACAAAATATATGTAGTTCGGTTCATTCCCTCAAATACAGCGGCTGGGAGTTAACTACCATTTAAAATAATAATACTAAGAATGTATTATTTTTCATTATTACTCTGTTTTGTTTGAAACAAATGTTTTCAGAGAAACCCCTTGTTGCGTCTTGAGTTTGAAATAGGAAATTGCATCCCCATTAAGGTAAAATTAATATCAATTTTAAAAATATAAAGATAAAAAATGTATTATTTTATAATTACTGTGATTTTACATCCTCCCCCCATTTTGGAAATTGAATCCTCATAGTTTTTAATCAATAATCAAAAAAGTGGGGGAATTTCTCCTTCAAAACCTTTTCATATTCCCATGTTGTCTCTTCAACCATATGGGGTTTCCACAAAATCATAACCTGATGAATCAATTTATTTCACAACACTTTCTTTCTGTAGTTAAGAATCTGGATAGGTTGTTCGTCATAAGAATGATCCTCTTCCAAATAAACTACCTCTAGACGAAAAACATGAGATGAATCTGAAAAATACATTATTAACATTTAAACATGAAATCAATTGTCTACCTAGGATAACTAGAGATGTAAATCCACTCGATAGGTAACTGAATAAACATTATCTAGCATTTCATATGGTTCAATGAACCGTGGAAACTGTTTCCACTTCTTACCAAATCATAGAACACTTTTCCATGAATAGACATTTTTAAATACATGATCACCGATATAAAATGAAATATATTTCCTTATGTTATCTGCATAACTATTCTGCCTTCTCTGAGCTGTCCTCATATGCTTCTAAATGAACTGAACATTTTCTACCATCTCATCAACTAATTATAGTCCCATGATCTTCCTTTCATTTAGGTCATCCCCAAAAGATGTAGTTTGACACCTATTTCTATATAATTTTTCTAATGGTTCCATTCTGTATACTGTAAGGAAAACTGTTATTATAGGAAAACTCAACCAAAGAAATATGTTGATCCCCACTTCCTTGGTAATCCATTAAAAAAGATCATATCATATCTTCAAATGTATATATTGTTCATTCTAACAACCCTTCTAATTGATGATAAAAAGTTGTCCTAAAATTTAATTCAGTACCCAACATATTCTAAATGAATTTCCAAAAATTATAAGTGGACTTGGATCCACAATCAGATTCAATGGATAGAGTAACTCCATGTAACCAAACTATCACTTTAAGATAAAACCATGAATGTTAGTCTAAATATAAAGTATCTCGAATATGAATAAAATGATCTTATTTAGTAACTCATCCAAAAATATGCTAGATCGCATTTTTACCTCAACAATTTTATGATAATAAAACTAAAAAATACATGGATATATTCTCTCATTTCCACACTGGAACTGGAAAAGGATGAAGCATCCCCTTTGTAAAGTTTCATTCTAATTTCACCTGTTGACAAGTCAAACACTTTGTAGTAAAGTCGTGAAATATATATTTTCATTCAAACCCAAGTGTAATATGCTCAAATGTCATTATACATCATAGTACTTATAGGATTAATGGATAATATGGAACTATGAGATTTACATAAAATCCCTGTCCTTAACCTTGAATAACATGGAATGCATAACCTCTTCCCAAATATCAGAACACAATATTTATCAATGTTAAATTTAGGTATCTTAACCTTCTGATACAATTAAACCTTTTCTTGTACTCCATTATATTCCTTTTTCACTTTCTTTATTCTGTCTGATAGAGATGATTTCACCGACATCTGAAAAAAAACACCAAAATTTTCTACACCAATAAATTCTTTTCCAAAGTTCATCAAATCATTAATAAAAGGGTCATACTCAAAACATAACCTATTTAATGTTGAATTATATTTATGATTAAAATCATATTCCAGTTTATTTTCATTTCTAGGATGGAAATTAATCCTGAAATAAAAATTATTTATTAGCTCTAAACATCTTTTCAATCTCTTGTTCAATTCATTCTGAGTCAATAAATACTTAAAAACCATTTGGTCCCTATATATTTCCCTTTTTACTCCATACATATGATGTCTCCAAAATTGTAAAGAAAAAAACAACAATAGATAATTCCAAATCATTAGTATGGTAATTTTACTCATGAGTTTTCAACTGAATTGTAGAATAAGCAATTAACTGATTATTCTACATTAGGACACAACCATGTCCTTTAAATGAAGAATAATTGTAGATAACTTATTCACCATCTCTAGAAGGTAGTTAAAAAATTTTATCATTAAAAAATCATCTATTAAATTCTTGAAAACAATCATCACATTCTTTTTTATAGATTAACTTAATACCCTTTTGAGTTAAATTAGTAAATAGGATAAGTAAATATGAAAATTTTTCAACAAACCTACAATAATAGACTATTAAAAAAAGAAAACTATGAATCTAAAATATATTTTTGGGTCATGTCCATTATTTAACAAAATTAATTTTAGTAGGATCAAAACCTATTCCATATTTAGAAACAATGTGACCATGGAATGAATTTTGATGTAAAAAAAACACACACTTCTTGAATTCCCATATAGTTTATTATTTTAAGGTTTACAAGACAACACTTAAATGTCTTTTAAGATCTTATATACTTTTAAATTATTCCAAAATTTCATCAATAAACACAACCAAAAACATATCGATGAACTCACAGAATATTCTATTCATAAGATCCTTGAATATATTAGGTTAATTGGTTAACAAAAACAGCCCAAATATAAATTCATAATGGCCATATATAACACAAAACACAGTCTTTGGAATGTCTACTTCCTTTACTTTCGACTGATTGTACTCCAACCTCAATTCAACCATTGAAAATTATTATGCTCCGTAGAGATAATCAATTAAATCATCAATAGGAGGAAATTGATATTGTTTCTTAATAGTGATATTATTCAAGGCTCTATAATTAATTATAATTCTTATTGAACCATATTTATTTTTAACAAACATGACATGATAACCTCATTGTGATGTGTGAGGTATAATTTAACCTTTATCTAATAACACTTGCAACTTTTTTATCAACACTAAACGTGCAATATGAGTTATTTGATAAGGGAGGTTTGAAATTATTTTATCATCATCAACTATGTCAACAATAAATTCAACTTCTCAATTAGGTATAATACTAGAAAACTCATTAGAAAAAACAAATAGATACTCATTTACCTCTAGAACATCATTAATTAGAATAATTACATTGTTTTCATCAATATATGAAATAAAGCATTCATTTATATATTTTAATATTTTCTCAAATTATTGATATGCTATCAATGGTATGGCTTCATTCTAGTAAACAAACTGAAAGTATTTAAGAAGAAAATAATCTTTATAACTATATTAATTCTTAGAATGATACATATAAAGCCAATCCATACTTAAAATAACATCAAACTTTACTACAGGAAAAATGATAAGTTTTTCATTTAAATTCATTCCACAAAAAAATATAAGAAGATTATTATAATTTCTGTTTCCCTCAATATTTCTCCCCAGTGTTCTTACCATATGTTATGGATGTATTTCTTGAGGTATAAACAACACATTGAGATTATCTGTTTAAACAAATAATTTACCTAATACCACTTAATTTGATGAAAAAAAACTACTGAATTAGATGCAAAAGATTTCACCACACCTTTATTCTTATAGTCCAGTTGCTTCCTTTCTTATATGTTCTTCCTCAAAAACTCATTTCATAATGACACATCTCATTGCACATAAAAAAAATTTAGTGACTGTAAATCATATTTTTTCTTCCCTCTAACTAGATATTTTTCAATGAAGTTACGATCATTATATCCAATTTTACAACATTAGAAGCACCTACCACAATACTTAAGGCATTTCCCAGTGTGCTTTTAAAAACACTTTTTACGAACAAGAAATTTATTTTTCTTATCATCATAAATATTTGATGAAATATCCCCTTTTACCGGCCACCATGACCTATTATTCCTATGTCTTTAAAAGAACACACTATCATTAGAAAACTCTATTTCCACCATCTCCACATTTCAAACAAGTTTTTCTTAACTTTTGAATCCATGAGAAGCCAATGCGCTTTGATACATTTGCATTAATCCTGAGAAAAAATAGATTAGTTTTACTATCAAGATCCAAGATGAAATTTGGAGAATACCTTTCACGTTGAGTGAACTCTTCTTCATAAAAATCCACCACCTCATCCTCTAGCTAAAATTTCATGAATGGATTTTCTATCCTATATTGAACTACATTTGGAAAATATTTCTCCAAAATCCTTTTTTTGAATTCATCCCACTCAAGAGATTAAATATCTTCAATGTCTCTAATATTACTAACAATATAACACTATAAATTAGCTTCATATTGAAAATGATAATTCGAAAGACTATCCTTTTGATTATCTAAACACCCCATCACATTGAAAATTTTGTCTAATTCTTTAATCCACCCTATATCTAGAACAGTTTCATATGATCCTCTGAATTATGGGGGATTTTTCCTCATGAAATGATCAACAACCAACATGTTCCACTGTGGTCGATCTGGATGATCTCATGCATAGATACCACCACTCGTTATATCTTGAGTGAACTACATCATCACTGTGAAAAACTATTTAGTTGTGATTTTGACCATCTCAGTTTGCTGATTTAGATGGTTGTCTTCCTCTGGATGTCATCTTATCATAGCTTCCATGTTTCCTCTATAGAAGACCATTCTAATGGGACATATCAAAGATGAAGCAATAGGGTAATCATAAAATGATATATAATTTCAATTTTATGATAAATTAAAAATAATTTATAAATATTATATTAACAATATCCTAATCCATAAAGCTATTTAAAATGACCTCAAATACAAATTATAATGTTGTAGCCTTAAACCATACATAATATTGAGTTTAGTATCGAATTTACATTCTTTCTCATTGAGGATATTATTAGGATTATAATTTTATATAATTAGTCCATCATTAATAAAAATCATCCCGTAATCATACAAGAGGTTTATACTAAAATAGTATCCACCCCACCCCCAAGGAAAACCTTCTAACAACAAAACATGATTTCATTTCTTGATAAAAATATTTTTGAATTCTTAAATTCTCTAACTCATCCTTATAACTTCTAAATAAATTATAAAAACTTTGTATGAGAATAAAAATCTTAGTAAGGGATATAGAATAAATAAATAAAAACATCATCCAATGAATACTATAAACCCTTGAAATCATACTTTTTACACGTAAAACATAATCTCTTTAACATAGCTCCTAGAATCATAATATTCCTGAAAAAATAATATAAATAATAAATCATAAACGTATCATGTTTCATCCATAACATATGTACATTGTAGCTTTCTCAAATTCATAGGGAGTATCCTTTATTATTGCATTTGAAATACCCATTATAGTATATTCCCGATATCTCTTAGTATAACCCCTACCCTTTTACTCTGCCTCATTAGCCAATGAATTTGAGAGCTATCATGAGTTCCCCCACCCTCAGTTAATCATGGAACAAACTTATACACAATAAATTCCCAATAACCAGAACATAATTACAGCACAAAAATCATTTATAGAGTAAAAAATAAGATTTCCACATTGCAATCATAGGATATCATTTCAAAATATTGACATAATAAATACCTTATCAAAAATGTTTTCAATACCAAAATACATGAAAATATAATATGTTATCTATTTTCCTTATAAAATCATCAAGGCTTATACGGGAATCCAAATATCTAATAACTGTTAGGGTGAGAACGAATTTGTTGTCGTCGTATACGTTAAAAAAACATTACTTTTGAAATTTTGTATAAAAATTCAAACACTCCACATTTAAATATTATATTTAATAAAACATTGAATACAATTTAAGATATAAATAAAATATATGATATTAAAAATTAATTTCACGCGTAAGAGTCGAATGAAATAATCAAGAAGTACAAATTTAAACAAAAAATCAAATTGGGTTATGAAATTCCATTACCTCTTTTCTGACTTATCTCATATGTTCTATATCATCCTAAAAAATAAGTTAATTTATAATTAAATGAGAACCATTTTAAAGTTTATTATTTATTTTATATCAATTATTACCATGTTATAAAAATTACACAATTATATAATTTCTTATTAGATGTTTAGTTGATATTCAGTACTTGAGTCAAAAATGAACTTGGTATGATGTCAATAGTCCATGTGGTCATAATTCCATTATCTCCAGAATATAGAAAAAGATATAAATATCTTATATATTCATTATATAAGTATTTATAATAATCATTGCAGATAAACTATAAACCCATTCATGGAGACCGTTGCCTGTATGTATTTATGAATTTTATTTTCCTTTTTTCCATCGTATTGAATGAGAAAAATTAAATTAAATATATATAAATATGTATATATATATATAATATCATTAAATTAGAATTTATATTTCATTTATATCATATAGTATTACCTAATCAATCCTTAATACATTCCATGTTATGTGTGAACAAATCACAACATTTTGAGGAGACGGTAGTCGACACGTCCCCAAACGATGTTCTTGTATTACAATAATACGGAAAGCAAGAAGAAATGTCTAATATTAATAATAAAGAATATTAAATAATTTATAATATACATATTAAAATATTATATGACCATAATAATCTTTTTACGACTAGACATGATGGTGGTAAAGTGAAAATAACAAAAACATTATTGACAGAGGCGATTAATCGTCATTACTTGGACAACAAAGTTGGTTATTTAAATAAAATGATTTGAGAAATGAAATGGATATAATAAACCCCTTTATAAACATAAATCACAATCATATAAATGATTTTTGATAATATATTCATTGATTGATGATAGAGGTGATGAGAAAGTAGAAAAGGAAATAAATTAAGAGATTCTTTGATTAAATTACCTCTTTAATATCTCCTCTGTTGAAGACCATTGATAACCTTGGATTTGGACTTTGGGTGAGACAAGAAACACTTTCACATGGGGAGAGTGAGTTGGAGAGGTTTTAGAATATATATTAGGATATAAAAGGATTTTCTGGGATGAAAGAGGATGGTGGATAGGTGGTATTTAAACACGAGGAGAGGTGGGTTCCAAGGATAAATGTATTGATTATTTTATCTGAAAATCCAAAAATATATATGTTGAATTAAATTCAATAACTTTGGAATGTAATAAATTTTTTATAGGATTTTTAAGGTCTAGACGCATCTCAAAATTCCATTAAATTTTGTAGATTCTAGGAATGTTATGCTTTTAACTCTTAACATTAACCCTTTTCAGAATTTTATACTTAGTACAATAAATAATTTTCTTACCGTGGAATGTTCTTTAATCCTAAAAATTATTTTTAACACAAAAAACTTATTTAAACTACATGATTAAAAATATATAATACATTTTATCTAATTCAACTTAAATAATTTGGAAAAATAAATTTTAAATTAATACTGCAAACAAAACAAAAAAAATAGGTTTTTTGAAAGCTAAACGTTCAAAAGATTGAATTTTTTTAATAACTAATTTTATTTTGAGATTTATTTAAATGAAAAAATTTGGATTAAATGATAAGAAAATAATATAAATTTATGTTAAAAACAATTAAAAGTACAATATAACAAATTATACAAATTATATTAAAAGGTAGTTTTGAATTGAAAGGCATTATTTTTCACTATTCATTAAAATACGAATGTTATCAAAAGAATACCAAAAATTTATCCAAACTTAATTTTGATATCCATTTTCCAAATATGAAATTTATTTTTTGAAATAGAACATATAATGTTGTGAAAAACAACTTTTCAATTCAGTTCTCCCTCAAAAGGTGATTAAACTATGTTTTATAAATATTAGAGCTTTTATGCCTAAAAGTTTACTTATTCTTATTTTAATCCCATAAAATTTATTGGAGTAAATAAAAAAAATTATAACTTGTGTAAAGGAAATACAGCTTCTTCATTTCCATCATACTAATACAATTGATAAGTGTTAACAAAAATTTAATATAATTTTTTTAAAAATGTATTATTTTTCAACATAACTCAGTTTGGTATGCGTCATAAGTATTTGGAGAAGCACATTTTTTCTTAATGAGAAAGATATTAGATATAGTTACCCAATTTTGGTGAAATTAATTAATAATACATAAATTATAATAGATATAAAAATTTCTTATTTTATAATTACATGGGATGTTATATTTACACTAGTTTTTCATCAAAATATCTTCCTAAAAATATCATTTTAATGCCTTAATTTATTCAAAGTCTCCCCCTCTACATCTCTCTAAAAATAAATGAAGACTCATTTGATTCAAAATAATCAAAACTAAAAAATATTATTCCTTAATATTGAATTCAAATTAATGAAATCGATAAATACATTATCATTAATTTCAAATTCCATTCATCAATCATGAAAAACACATTAAACTAGTTAAATTAAACATGTTATATGACTTAGATCAAACCAAAATAATCATATGTGGTATAGATTCATTTGTATATCAATATGTTAAGAAACATTACATTAGTTAACCTAGTTTAGAAAGAAATTCCATATGAGAAAAATATAGTTACAGCTAATAAAATTTTAAGAAAAACCTATCCACTATCATGATAAAAAATCATGTATAATGTCACGACCCGCCCGGGCCCGTACCCCCCATCTTCGGACGGTCTTCGTTCAAATGGCCGTATCTTGAGCTAAGGGCCTCCAAACGACCGACCGTCAGCGGCAACGCGATCCTTTGATCAAGACGGTCGTTTCGGTATATCGCACTCAAGGTTTCAGAATACTTTGAGTTCGTCCGGGTTGGTTCGTACACGAAACCAACCGGGCCTTCGGAGCGGAAACACTCATATCTTGAGCCACAGACGTCCGATTGACGTGCCGTCGGCTTTGTTGAGTTCCTCTTAGTGAGAAGGATCTTTTGGAATACTCTGCCCGAGGTTTGGACGCAGGTGGAGTACGGTCGGGTTGGTTTTTCCTTAAAAACCAACCGGGCCCCTGGGACGAGAAAGCCAATAACTCTCAGACCGGGTGTCCGATCGACGCGCCGTCTGCGACGTTGAGTTCATGTTAGCGATGCGGAACTTTTGAATACATCAACTTCGGAATTTGTGTCAGTTGATGTATCAGCCTCTCGGCTCGTGGAGCAGACCCTCCCGAACGAGCTTGCTGTGTGCAGGAACCCTAGTGCTGGCTGCGACTGCTACTTCGACAACGACGACCGTGCAGAGATCCTCAGTGGACTGCGGCAACGACTGTGCAGAGATCCTCCGTGGACTCCGACGATGACCGGGCAGAGATCCTCAGTGGACTGCGGCGATGACTGTGCAGAGATCCTCAGTGGACTGCGACGACTACTGCACTCAGCGATCCTACGTGGATCAGTGCTACAGGTCCTGCGTGGGCCCGGTCCTGTGTGGGCCCGATTCTGTGTGGGTATGATCCTGTGTGGGTCAGCGCTCAGCGGTTCTGTGTGAGCCAGCGCCTACAGGTCCTGCGTGGGCCCGGTCCTGTGTGGGCCCGATCCTGTGTGGGTCCGATCCTGTGTGGGTCATTGCGGGGGTTAGTTACCTATCGATCCTTCGTGGGTCCGACGACTTAGATGGATCAGTGATCATCTTTATCGTCATCCGAAGAAGTATACCTGTGTGAGATGAATCTTGTGTTTACTCTCCTTTGTGGACTGTGTTGAGCTATCCTGTGTGGATTTACTGTTTACTCTCCTTTGTGGACTATGTTGTGCTATACTGTGTGGGTATACGTTTTGCTTTCCTGTGTGGACTGGGTTGTGCTTGGGCTCGGACGTTGGAGCCGAACGGGGAATTGAAGACTTAGGTATATGTATGGGCATATACCTAAGCCGTGTCAGATGTTACTTCTTGATTGTACCTTTCCTTTGTGGATTATCCTTTGTGGATTTCGGGAGACCTTCGGGGGTCTCGGGGTCCCTACTGAGTAGCTTATACTCACCCCTGCACGGGCTTTGCCCGCACTACGTTGTGGTGGTTGCAGACGACGGACAGCGCTGATCGTGTTGGGGGCGTGCGGAGCAGGACGGTACCTGGAGGTGGACCACTGGGCGGGACGTACTCGGAGCGGTCAGGTGGACCCGAGGAGTAGTGGAGGCTATCTGTACCCACCCTTCAGGTGGGACTTCCAGAGGACGGCTCAACGCTGCAGTTTTCCCTTTTCAGTTGCTGTTTTTTCCTTTCAGTTGTAATTTACTATTGGGCTTGTATTTCCAACCCCTTTTACTTTCAGTTGGGCTTGTAAAAGCCGCCACACCGAGCCGTCCACTGGAAATCCCACCTGAAGGGTGGGTACAGATAGCTCCACTGCTCCTCGGGTCCCGTCGTCCGCTCCGAACACGTCCTGCCTAGTGGTCCACCTCCAGGTACCGATCCTGTGTGGGTCCGATCCTGTGTGGGTCTTTGCGCTCAGCGGTCCTGTGTGAACCGGCGCCTACAGGTCCTGTGTGGGCCCGATCCTTTGTGGGTCTTTGCGGGGGTTAGTTACCTATCGATCCTTCGTGGGTCCGACGACTTAGATGGATCATGTAAAGACCTGTAAATTTCAAGGAAATTTTTTTCTTAATTTTCTTTGGAATTTTACAAGAGCGCAGTTTCTAAAGGCACCTGATTCTGAGGCCCGGTGTGCCCGGAATCATTTTCCGAAGATTGTCTCGGGTACGTTCAGTAAACGGACGAGCAGGTTTTTCTAACTTTTGAGCCGGTTCCCGGAATCAAATTCTGAGGGCACCGATGAAATCGCAGTGCCGGTATTCGCTTAGAAACGCCCCTTCCGGAGTTGCGTTTGCTCAAGTGTGGTTTTTAATTTTCAGGCATAAAGTTGAGAAATAAAATAATTTTGCGACAACTTTATTTTATTTCGCTTAAGCCACTTGGAAGCCACTTGAAGCCACTTAAAGGCGGATTGAACTGAGTTGAAGCAGATAGGATGCTATCCAGAAATATCCTACCCCCCTTGGTAGGATATTTGTGAGCTGGGGCCCGCACGAGCCCCGCCGTTTCTTTCTGCTAAGAAAGGCACCCGCGAAAACCCGTCTTTATGAAAGTCAACAGATGCGTTTCCTAAAAATCTTAACAGACCATTTAATTGGGCGGTTTATTTCGTGAATTAAATGGGCTGTTTCTTTCGTTGAATTAATTCAATGAATTGATGGATCGTTTCTTATCCTGTTTTCATGTGTTGGCATATTAATAAAATAAGACCAACCAAAATCTTTTGGGGGATTACACATTGAGACAGAATCCTTGTTTCTTCTTCCTCCTTCGCGAAGAACGCGAAGAACGCGAAGAACGCGAAGAACGCGAAGAACGCGAAGAACGCCGAACCCGGAAATCGACGACGCGACGCCGTGATCCGCAACGCCGACAACGTTCTTCTGCGACGTCTCTTCCTTCGCGACGGATCTTCGATCTGCTGCTTGAGGTAAGAGTCTCGGACCTTCCTTTTTATCTCCTTCGTGATTCTTAACCAAAACACGGATTTAATTAATTTAAATTAAATCTGCTGTTTCATGGTGCGTTGAGTTCGCCGACTCAACGCCGGATTCCGCGACGACGCGATGCCTCCCCGCGACGACGCGACGATCCCCCTCTTCCGCGACGAGCTTTTCCGCGAAGAACGCCCGCGCGCGACGATCAATGAGGTAAGGATTTTATGATTTCGAATACCCCTCTTAATATTCCCGTGAACGTTCATTAAAAATTAAAGAACCGGTTTCAAATGAACAATTTTATTTTATTAAAATTGTCGGTTCATGTGTTGAACAAAATTCTCCCGGTTGTTTATCTCTAACGCGGAGGGTGCGGGCCAAACGAACACGGCCCGACGACCCTCCACCGTTCTTCTTTTTGTGCAGATTTGACGGGCGACGACAGAACGTGCCGCAACGGATGTTTGACGATCCCACAATGAAGAACGGGTCCCGGGAGGAGCAATGGCGCAGACGGGAAGAGAATCGGACCACCAGAACGATCCCGGTGCCCCGCGGCACTCGCCGGCGGCGCCGGCAGCCAGGAGCGGCGGCGCCCCGGCGCGCCGCCGGATAGGCCACCGCGGCTGAAGCCGCGGCAGCGACGGACCCGCGGCCGTGCGGGTCCGGTGCGCTCGGACGCGGCTGAAGCCGCGTCCATGTCACAGCGCGGCCCCACGCGGGGGGGTCGCGGCACCACCAGGCCGCGGGGGCGGCGCCCCGCGTGCCTCAGCCGAACCGGGCCAGGCCGGGCCATGCTCTGGCCAGACCAGACCGGGTCGGGTCGACCCGGTTCAGCCGACTCCCGGGGGGGTCGGGCCGGGTCAGCCCGGGCCCGTACCCCCCGTCTTCGGACGGACTTCGTTCAAATGACCATATCTTGAGCTACGGGCCTCCAAACGACCCGCCGTCAGCGGAAACGCGATCCTTGGGTCGAGACGGTCGTTTCAGTATATCACACTCAAGGTTTCAGAATACTTTGAGTTCGGCCGGGTTGGTTCGTACACGAAACCAACCGGGCCTTCGGAGCGAAAACACTCATATCTTGAGCTACGAACGTCCGATTGACGTGTCGTCAGCTTTGTTGAGTGCCTCTTTGTTAGACGGATCTTTTGGCATACTCCGCCCAAGGTTTGGACGTAGGTGGTGTACGGTCGGGTTGGTTTTTCCTTAAAACCAACCGGGCCCCTAGGACGAAAAAGCCAATAACTCTCAGACCGGGCGTCCGATTGACGCGCCGTCTGCGACGTTGGGTTCCTGTTGACGATATGGAACTTTTAGATACATCAACTTCGGACTTTGTGTCAGTTGATGTATCAGCCTCTCGGCTCGTGGAGCGGACCCTCCCGAACGAGCTTGTTGTGTGCGGGAACCCTAGTGCTGGCTGCGACTGCTACTTCGACAGCGACGACCGTGCCGAGATCCTCAGCGGACTGCGGCGACGACTGTGAAGAGATCCTCCGTGCACTCCAACGACGACCATGTAGAGATCCTCAGTGGACTGCAGCGACGACGGTGTAGAGATCCTCCGTGGACTCCGACGACGACCGTGCAGAGATCCTCAGTGGACTGCGGCGATGACTGTGCAGAGATCCTCAGTGGACTGCGATGACTACTGCACTTAGCGATCCTACGCGGATCAGTGCTACAGGCCCTGCATGGGCCCGGTCCTCTGTGGGCCCGATCCTGTGTGGGTCCGATCCTGTGTGGGTCAGTGCTCAGCGGTTCTGTGTGAGCCAGCGCCTACAGGTCCTGCGAGGGCCCGGTCCTGTGTGGGCCCGATCTTGTGTGGGTCCGATCCTGTGTGGGTCATTGCGGGGGATACTTACCTATCGATCCTTCATGGGTCCGACGACGTAGATGGATCAGTGATCATCTTTATCGCCATCCGAAGAAGTATACCTATGTGAGCTGAATCTTGTGTTTACTCTCCTTTGTGGATTGTGTTGAGCTATCCTGCGTGGATTTACTGTTTACTCTCCTTTGTGGACTGTGTTGTGCTATCCTGTGTGGGTATACGTTTTGCTTTCCTGTGTGGACTGGGTTGTGCTTGGGCTCAGACGTTGGAGCCGAATGGGGAATTGAAGACTTAGGTATATGTATGGGCATATACCTAAGCCGTGTCAGATGTTACTTCGTGATTGTACCTTTCCTTTGTGGATTATCCTTTGTGGATTTCGGGAGACCTTCGGGGGTCTCGGGGTCCCTACTGAGTAGCTTATACTCACCCCTGCACGGGCTTTGCCCGCACTACGTTGTGTTGGTTGCAGACGACAGACAGCACTGATCGTGGTGGAGGCGTGCAGAGCAGGACAGTACCTGGAGGTGGACCACTGGGCGGGACGTACTCGGAGCGGTCAGGTGGACCGAGGAGTTGTGGAGGCTATCTGTACCCACCCTTCAGGTGGGACTTCCAGAGGATGGCTCGACGCTGCAGTTTTCCCTTTTCAGTTGCTGTTTTTCCTTTCAGTTGTACTTTACTGTTGGGCTTGTATTTCTGGCCCCTTTTTCTTTCAGCACAGCATGTACAGTTTTTACATAGTGTTTACTTTTCCGCTTTCTTACTCTGTGGTGCTTGTTTACTTTTCAAAGGCAATGCCTTCCATTTTTGTTGGGATTTACGCCTTGGTGCTAGTCGCCAGCCCCTGGCCTATGGAAGGCGGGCTTGGGGTAGTCACGGCACGGGTCCCGAGGGCAGGTCGTGACAAATTGGTATCAGTGGCGGTCGGTTCTACCACAGACTCTGATCTTTCTTCTGTGTGAAGCAAAAGTGTTTAGCGTATTAAGTGTGGTTATCAGTCCAGGGAGTCCAGTGTTGGTGCGGCGGCCGACGTATTCATACACCAGGACCCTGACTTATGATTTCCGACTTAATGCACGAAAACATTGATTGCATGTGTGTTTCAAGTTTTCTCTGTGATTACTTGTGTCAGCTCATGAGGTATACTGTTCTGGCCGTGGCATACTTGTTTCCTTTTCAGGATGGCATGACGACAGCAGCCAGCTAGGGTTCCTAGAGTAGAGCGCGATGACAGTCCGCCGAGCGACGAGGCCTCGGTACAGGGCCCGTTGACAGCAGAGGCACCGGTGATACCTTTACCCGCCGAGCCCCCGATGCTTCCAGCACTGGCAGCTGACGACGCACGACGCCTCGGAGATCTGCACGAGTTACAGAGCCAACGACCACCCAGGTTCCGTGGGGAGTCGGACCCCTAGGAAGTCGAGGACTGGCTAGAGGCGGTCGTCTGAGTTTTCAGGCTAGTGAGGACACCAGCAGACCTCATGGCGATCCTCGCGGCGAGCCTACTGCATGCAGCAGCATGGCGATGCTGGAGCCTGATGCTCCAGGTACACGATGAGGCCACCCTCATCTGGACGGACTTCGATAGCCTCTTCCGCTCAGAGTTCATCCCAGCCACCCTCCGTGCGGTGCGCATCCAGGAGCTTCTTCAGCTGTGGCAGGGCAGCTTGACGGTCGCCCAGTACGCGGCGAGGTTCACCGACCTATCTCGCTACTCGACAGACATGGTACGAGACCCCTTCTTCCAGGCCCGGACCTTGGAGCAGGGATTGAGACACGAGATCAGGGCATCACTGATCTCCCTAAGCATCCCGACCCAGGAAGGAGTACTGGAGCGAGCCCTCCTGATCGAGAGCTTCCTAGCTGAGTCCACAGCGAGACCTACCGCAGGGCGGCAGATAGCGGAGTCTTCGGCAGCAGGTAGCCGACAGATGAATCAGGGTTCCAGGCAGACTAGGCCTTCCAGCAGATGACCCTGGGACACTGGCTCAGCGGTGCGGGGCACACAGCGAGGAGCCAGCCTTCCGAGAGGCAGACAGTGCTACGAGTGCGGCGGGCAGGGCCACATGGCTCGTGACTGCCCGACCCGTTGTACCGAGGGGCAGCAGACGGTGGAGGGACCACCCAGGCAGAGGCAGAGGGTCGACCGTGGCGGTCCGCAGGGAGGAGGCGGACGAGGCATAGGAGCTGGCCGAGCAGCAGGTGGTGGGAGACGCTTTGAGGCTCTGCCACCACCACCACCACCACCAGGAGGCCCGCCCCGACCACAGGGAGCTGGCGGGCAGAGACAGGCTCAGCTCTAGGAAGCGGAGGCCTATGACCACGGCGTGCCAGAGATGATTCGAGGTACGATCTGTGTCTATTCCACCCTTTCTGTAGTTCTGATAGACACAGGAGCGAGTCACACTTTCATAGCCACTGCCCTTTTTTGGAGCTCAGAGATTCCGACGGAGCCGTTGGCTCGATCCTTATGGCTAGAGACTCCTATGGGAGCAGACTCAACGATTACGCACTGGTGTCAGCAGTGTGAGATTACTCTAGGATGCGAGTGCTTCGGCTGGGATCTTCTTGTAGTGGCGTCGAGGCCTTACGACGTCATCTTGGGCATGGATTGGTTATCTACGATCCATGCTCAGATTGACTGCATTAGGCGCAAGGTGCGATGTGTGCGCACCGACAGGAGTAGGTTCTCCTTCACCGGCGAGAAGGGAACCTTAGTAGCACAGGATGGACTCACGCAGAAGAGAGGTCATCCCATCACTAATCAGTTGGCTAGCCTCATCCTGGGAGCAGTTGACGTGCGGAGTCCCAGTTTTCCTGCAGCGGTGGATCAGTACGCGGACGTCTTTCCCGACGACGTTCCAGGACTACCTCCTCGCAGAGAGGTAGACTTTTATATTGAACTGTACCCCGGGATAGCCCCGATGTCCACTCCAGCATATCGGATGGCCCCCGCTGAGCTTCGAGAGCTACAGGTACAGTTGGAGGACTTTCAGGGCAAGGGGTTCATCCGACCCAGTGTTTCGCCCTGGGCTTCCCCGATATTGTTTTCCAAGAAGGTGGACGGGAGATTGCGACTGTGTGTCGATTATCGTCGCCTGAACCAGGTGACAGTGAGGAACAAGTATCTTCTACCCAGGATTGATGACCTCTTCGATCAGCTCAAGGGAGCGCGGTGGTTCTCGAAGATAGACCTCAGGTCAGGCTATCATCAGCTCAGATTTCGAGACGAGGATGTGCAGAAGACGGCCTTCAGGTGTCGGTATGGACACTATGAGTTCTTGGTTATGCCTTTCGGCGTAACCAACGCTCCAACAGTGTTCATGAGCCTCATGAACAGGATCTTCCAGCCATACCTCGATCTATTTGTCATAGTCTTCATCGACGACATCTTGGTGTACTCGACCACCGAGGAAGAGCACGCCTACCACTTGCATGTTGTACTAGACACACTCCGAGAGCACCAGCTTTATGGAAAGCTCTCGAAGTTCCAGTTCTGGTTACGTGAGGTCCACTTCTTGGGGCACGTCATTTCTGAGGCGGGAGTTGCAGTGGATCCCGCGAAGATTGAGGCAGTGCTAGCTTGGGAGCCACCCAAGAGCGTGACAGAGGTGCAGAGTTTCTTGGGCCTAGCCGGATACTATAATAGATTTGTGCCGGACTTCTCCAGAGTTTCGGCCCCACTCTCAGCGTTGACGAAGAAGGGGAAACCCTTCGTGTGGTCAGACAGATGTCAGCAGAGCTTCCATGAGCTGAGGCAGAGGTTGACCAGCGCACCTATCTTGAGGTTTCCTGAGTAGGGAGTTGGCTACGTAGTCTACTACGATGCATCAGGGACTGGACTAGGGTGTGTCCTGATGCAGGAGTGGGCCGTGATTGCCTACGGATCACGTCAGTTGAGGCCGCATGAGCAGAACTACGCTACCCATGACTTGGAGTTGGCAGTAGTGGTCTTCGCCCTGAAGACATGGCGGCACTATCTGATGGGCGAGCACTTCACTGTCTTTTCTGACCACCAGAGTCTCAGGTACATCTTCTCTCAGAAGGACCTGAACCTGAGACAGCAGAGATGGCTCGAGTTCCTCCAGGACTATGACTTTGAGATAGTCTATACTCCTGGGAAGGGGAACGTGGTAGCTGATGCCCTCAGCAGGAGGTCAGGCATCCAGCTACTTGAGGAGGCGACAGAGCAGCTAGACGCCTTGCAGATATCCTTCGTGGATAGAGACGGGGCAGCCTTCCTTCAGTCTCTCAAAGTCTCTCCTCCACTTCTACAGCGGGTCAGAGAGGCACAGCGTGGGGACGCTGACTGTGAGACACGGCGTGCATAGATATCCTCGGGACAGGCACCTGATGGTTTCTCCCTTGGAGCAGAGCACGTCATCCTTTTCAGAGGACGTACCTTGGTACCAGTTGCTTTACGAGAGGAGGTGCTGAGAGAGTTTCACACTTCTCCTTTGGCGGTACATCTTGGAGTGGCGAAGATGTACCGGGATCTCAGGCGACAGTTTTGGTGGCCGGGCATGAAGAAGGCTGTGGCAGAATTCGTTTCACGGTTCCTCACCTGCCAGCAGGTGAAGGCAGAGCATCAGGTACCAGCAGGCTTGGTACAACCCTTGGAGGTCCCAGAGTGGAAGTGGGATGGGATATCTATGGACATCGTGACTGGACTTCCATGCACTTCCAGAGGTCACGACTCCATTTGGGCGATTGTTGACCGACTCACCAAGTCGGCACACTTCTTACCCATCCGAGAGCAGGGCTCAGTGGAGAGCTTGAGGAGTCTCTACATTCAGGAGATTGTACAACTTCACGGTGTGCCATCGACTATCGTCTCTGATCGGGACGTTCGCTTTACTTCCCGGCTTTGGAAGGGGTTGCAGGAGGCGTTCGGGACGCAGCTACGTCTGACCACCACCTTTCACCCTCAGACGGATGGTCAGACGGAGAGGACCATTCAGACTCTCGAGGACATGCTCCGCGCATGTGTCCTCGACTTTGGTCGCAGCTGGGAGGACCACCTACCCTTGGTGGAGTTCGCGTACAACAACAGCTCCCACTCCACCATTGGGATGGAACCCTACGAGGCGTTGTACGGCAGGCCTTGCAGATCTCCTTTGTGCTGGACAGACCCTGGGGAGTCAGCACTTGTGGGACCAGAGATGGTCCGGGCCACGACAGAGAAGGTCCAGGTCATCCAGGAGCGGATGAGGATAGCTCAGAGCCGGCAGAAGTCATATTCTGACAGGAGGCGGAGGCCACTAGAGTTCGAGGATAGCGACCACGTCTTCTTGCGGGTCTCACCTCGACGTGGATTGAGGAGATTTGGCCGAGGCGACAAGTTGTCTCCACGCTTCATCGGACCCTTCCAGGTCCTTAGCAGGATTGGTGAGGTGGCTTATCGCCTGGCTCTACCACTTCAGTTGCACCGGGTGCACGACGTCTTCCACGTATCCTAGTTGAGGAGATACGTGCCCGACCCGACACACATCATTGACTATGGAAAGTTAGACGTGGATGATGGGGAAACTTTTGCGGAGGTCCCAATGGAGATAGAGGATCGATAGGAGCGGGTCCTACGTGGGTGATCGATTCCTCTTGTGCGCATCAGATGGAAGCACGAGAACCTCCAAGAGAGCACATGGGAGCGGGAGGCTCAGATGCGTGCTCAGTACCCACATTTGTTTCCCTAGTTTATGATGTATCTTTACGGGAAAGTAAAGCCCTGAGGTGGGAGTAATGTAAAGACCCGTAAATTTCAAGGAAATTTTTTTCTTAATTTTCTTTGGAATTTTACAAGAGTGCAATTTCTGACGGCACCTGATTCCGAGGCCCGGTGTGCCCAGAATCATTTTCCGAAGATTGGCTCGGGTACGTTCAGTGAACGGACGAGCGGGTTTTTCTAACTTTTGAGCCGGTGCCCGGAATCGAATTCTGAGGGCACCGATGAAATCGCAGCGCCGGTATTCGCTTAGAAACACCCCTTCCGGAGTTGCGTTTGCTCGAGTGTGGTTTTTAATTTTCGGGCTTAAAGTTGAGAAATAAAATAATTTTGCGACAACTTTATTTTATTTCGCTTAAGCCACTTGGAAGCCACTTAAAGCCACTTAAAGGCGTCTTGAACTGAGTTGAAGCGGATAAGATGCTATACAGAAATATCCTACCCCCCTTGGTAGGATATTTGTGAGGTGGGGCCCGCACGAGCCCCGCCGTTTCTTTCCGCTAAGAAACACACCCGCGAAAACCCGTCTTTATAAAAGTCAACTGACGCATTTCTTAAAAATCTTAACAGACCATTTAATTGGGCGGTTTATTTCGTGAATTAAATGGGCTGTTTCTTTCATTGAATTAATTCAACGAATTGATGGATCGTTTCTTATCCTGTTTTCGTGTGTTGGCATATTAATAAAATAAGACCAACCAAAATCTTTTGGGGGATTACTTGTTGAGACAGAATCCTAGTTTCTTCTTCCTCCTTCGTGAAGAACGCGAAGAACGTGAAGAACGCAAAGAACGCGAAGAACGCCGAACCCGGAAATCGACGACGCGACGCCGTGATCCGCAACGCCGACAACGTTCTTCTGCGACGTCTCTTCCTTCGCGACGGATCTTCGATTGGCTGCTTGAGGTAAGAGTCTCGGACCTTCCTTTTTATCTCCTTTGTGATTCTTAACCAAAACACGGATTTAATTAATTTAAATTAAATCTGCTGTTTCATGGTGTGTTGAGTTCACCGACTCAACGCCGGATTCCGCGACGACGCGACGCCTCCCCACGACGACGCGATGATCCCCCTATTCCGTGACGATCCCCCTCTTCCGCGACGAGCTTTTCCGCGAAGAACGCCCGCGCGCGACGATCAACGAGGTAGGGATTTTATGATTTGGAATACCCCTCTTAATATTCCCGTGAACGTTCTTTAAAAATTAAAGAACCGGTTTCAAATGAAAAATTTTATTTTATTAAAATTGTCGGTTCATGTGTTGAACAAAATTCTCCCGGTTGTTTATCTCTAACGCGGAGGGTGCGGGCCAAACGAACACGGCCCGACGACCCTCCGCCGTTCTTCTTTTTGTGCGGATTTGACGGGCGATGACGGAACGTGCCACAACGGATGTTTGACGATCCCGCAGTGAAGAACGGGTCCCGGGAGGAGCAATGGCGAATACGGGAAGAGAATCGGACCACCGGAACGATCCCGGTGGCCCGCGGAACTCGCCGGCGGCGCCGACAGCCGGGAGCGGCGGCGCCCTGGCGCGCCGCCGGACAGGCCGCCGCGGCTAAAGCCACGGCGGCGGTGGCACCCGCGGACCCGCGGCCGCGCGGGTCCGGTGCCCTCGGACGCGGCTGAAGCCGTGTCCATGTCACAGCACGACCCCACGCGGGAGGGCCACGGCACCACCAGGCCGCGGGGGCGGCGCCCCGCGTGCCTCGGCCGTTCGGCCGCTCGACCGAACCGGGCCAGGCCGGCCCGACCGGTCGGGCCATGCCCTGGCCGGATCGGACCGGGTCGGGTCGACCCGGTTCAGCCGACTCCCGGGGGGGGGGGGGGGGGTCGGGCCGGGTCGGCCCGGGCCCGTACCCCCCGTCTTCGGACAGACTTCATTCAAATGGCTGTATCTTGAGCTACGGGCCTCCAAACGACCCACCGTCAGTGGCAACGTGATCCTTGGATCGAGACGGTCGTTTTGGTATATCGCACTCAAGGTTTCAGAATACTTTGAGTTCGGCCGGGTTGGTTCGTACACGAAACCAACCGGGCTTTCGGAGCAGAAACGCTCATATCTTGAGCTACGGACGTCTGATTGACGTGCCGTCAGCTTTGTTGAGTGCAACTTTGTGAGAAGGATCATTTGGCATACTCCGGCCGAGGTTTGGACGCAGGTGGAGTATGGTCGGGTTGGTTTTGCCTTAAAAACCAACCGGGCCCCTGGGACGAAAAAGCCAATAACTCTCAGACCGGGCGTCCGATTGACGCGCCGTCTGCGACGTTGGGTTCCTGTTGACGATATGGAACTTTTGGATACATCAACTTCGGAATTTGTGTCAGTTGATGTATCATCCTCTCGGCTCGTGGAGCGGACCCTCCCGAACGAGCTTGCTATGTGCGGGAACCCTAGTGCTAGCTGCGACTGCTACTTCGACAGCGACGACCATGCAGAGATCCTCAGTGGACTGCGGCAACGACTGTGCAGAGATCCTCCGGGGACTCCAACGACGACCGCGCAGAGATCCGCAGTGGACTGCGGTGACGACTGTGCAGAGATCCTTCGTGGACTCCGACGACGACCGTGCAGAGATCCTCAGTGGACTACGGCGACGACGGTGCAGAGATCCTCCGTGGACTCCGACGACGACCGTGCAGAGATCCTCAGTGGACTGCGGCGACGACTGTGCAGAGATCCTCAGTGGACTGCGATGACTACTGCACTCAGCGATCCTACGTGGATCAGTGCTACAGGTCCTGCGTGGGCCCGGTCCTGTGTGGGCCCGATCCTGTGTGGGTCCGATCCTGTGTGGGTCAGCCCTCAGCGGTTTTGTGTGAGCCAGCGCCTACAGGTCCTGCGTGGGCCCGGTCCTATGTGGGCCCGATCCTGTGTGGGTCCGATTCTGTGTGGGTCATTGCGGGGGTTAGTTACCTATCGACCCTTCGTGGGTCCGACGACTTAGATGGATCAGTGATCATCTTTATCGTCATTCGAAGAAGTATACCTGTGTGAGCTGAATCTTGTGTTTACTCTCCTTTGTGGATTGTGTTGAGCTATCCTGTGTGGATTTACTGTTTAATCTTCTTTGTGGACTGTGTTGTACTATCCTGTGTGGGTATACGTTTTACTTTCCTGTGTAAACTGGGTTGTGCTTGGGCTCGAACGTTGGAGCCGAACGGGGAATTGAAGACTTAGGTATATGTATGGGCATATACCTAAGCCGTGTCAGATGTTACTTCGTGATTGTACCTTTCCTTTGTGGATTATCCTTTGTGGATTTCGGGAGACCTTCGGGGGTCTCGGGGTCCCTACTGAGTAGCTTATACTCACCCCTGCACGGGCTTTGCCCGCACTACGTTGTGTTGGTTGCAGACGACGGACAGCGCTGACCGTGGTGGAGGCGTGCAGAGCAGGACAATACCTGGAGGTGGACCACTGGGCGGGACGTACTCGGAGCGGTCAGGTGGACCGAGGAGCTGTGGAGGCTATCTGTACCCACCCTTTAGGTGGGACTTCCAGAGGACGGCTCGACGCTGCAGTTTTCCCTTTTCAGTTGCTGTTTTTCCTTTCAGTTGTACTTTACTGTTGGGCTTGTATTTCCGACCCCTTTTTCTTTCAGCACAGCTTGTACAGTTTTTACTTAGTGTTTACTTTTCCGCTTGCTTACTCTGTGGTGCTTGTTTACTTTTCAAAGGCAATGCCTTCCCTTTTTGTTGGGATTTATGCCTTGGTGATAGTCGCCAGCCCCTGGCCTATGGAAGGTGGGCTTGGGGTAGTCACGGCACGGGCCCCGTGGGCGGGTCGTGACATATAAGGCTATAATAAATTTATTATAAAATATTGTATTTTATATCTATTTTATCAATCCTAA
Source organism: Viscum album (assembly GCA_963277665.1). Taxonomy (NCBI): domain Eukaryota; kingdom Viridiplantae; phylum Streptophyta; class Magnoliopsida; order Santalales; family Viscaceae; genus Viscum; species Viscum album. Next base: position 915,263,375 of record OY728153.1, read on the forward strand.
AATTCTAGTAAAATTATATTATAACTATGATTCAAGATAGATAAATAAGTTATTCATAATATTTTTATTCAATTATCTTTTGAGATTTATGTTCTTCCTCTTTTTCATAAAATATTATTAGTATATTTACTATGAATAGAATATCCTATTTAATATTTTATATTAGAGATAATAAATATCAATGGAATAACATGACCTTATTTTTAGACATAACTGAGTACCACTTCATCTTTTTTTAGGAAGAATAATCATTCCTCAATCTACTCATGTTTTTCATATCATCTATTTTTTCATGGTCTCAATATACAATAATCATTTACATAGATAAACATTAAAGATAATTATTTAAACATTTTTTGGATCTCGTATTTCCCTTTATAATATGGAAAGTCACATGTATTGATATTTATGCTCTAGTGTGATGTGTAAGGATTGATTCACGAGATTGTTTGGGATAATTCCATTTTCTGATGTTTAAGCATGAAATAAATGTTTTTATTTAATAGTAATGAATATTTCTATACAGTTTTGAAAAGATTATATATTTGTTTTTATATGTTCAGTGTATGATCATGATGTAACTATGTAATAATATTAAATTGGGATAAAAATCAATGATTTTTTTAATTAACATGAAGGTTTGATAACTATTTGAAATAATATCACAATGTTATAATATTTTATAAACTTATTTTCAAAATATAGACAAACTATTAAATATTTCAAAATTTATATTTGAATCAATGTTTTAGTAAAAATTAAAATTCTATAATTGATAAATAATGATCATGGGGAATAACTGGGATGTGGTAAGAAAATTTATTTTATATTTATTTTATTATGAATGGATGTAATGACAATCAAGTGCTTTAATGAATATTTTATTCAATATTATTGATAACTTATTAGGTGACACTTTCTTCTAATACAATGTGTGGAGGAAATATTATTTAGATAAGAAATAAATAATGTGACTATATAGATATTGAGTTATTTTTAAACAAGATCAATTTTAATGGTTGAAAATTTAAATATTACATATTGTTTTGAAATGCCCCAATTACATAAATTTAATTATTTGAATATTTAAATTTATGAAAAATCAAGATAGTGAAATTTTATGTTTTTTTAATATTCGTTAGAAGTATATTTATTAATATATTAATTTTGCTTTATTAGGTATGTCTCATATATTATAATGTCAAAAACTGATTTTGGGGATTCGAGATAAAGTCAATATTTCATTTTGAAAATTATTAAATCAATTATTTATTATTTCATTGAATATTAATTATTTTTTTTAAAGTCACCATATTAAAAATGAATAAAAAATTATATGAATTAATTAAAATGTATAATTTAATTTGGATGCATTATATATATTTTGTTTAATTAATAATGAGTTATGATTATTATTATTTATAGTAGTGACATAAATGATAAGTGGGGAAGGAAAAATCCTCTTTTTCATTTAAAAATTCATTAATTATAATATTCCTATGATTAATAATTTTAAATAATAAGAATTATAAAATATTAATATTATTATTCTTTTGAAAATATTTTCCCTCTTATTTGAGCTTCACGACCAAAGACCCCTCAAGATCCTTCTCCATAATTCTTCATGTAACCTCCTTATATTTTTTTTCCTCGCATTCCATTTTCCATAAAAATTGGTCCAATTAATTCCCATGACATTAATATATGTTCTCAGTCACCAATATGTTGATCTAACAACCCTATTTTTGTTTATTTTGTTATGATATTCTATGTAATTCTACACTAATTGGGAATTTTTATTTGATGAGTTTTTGTCTATATTGTAGGATTTATTTTACCACATTTATAGTCTATTATATAACACCTTTTCTTTATTGAATCTTCCATTAATAGGGTATGAGAAAATAATTTTTTAATTTAAAGTCATCATGGATGATTTCCATAACCTATAATTTTAGAGTTTTTATAGGTTTACTGATTATAGGTTTATACAAGGTAAAATCATCATTAACATAATAATTTAATTTAATTTAACATATCTTAGTTATGTGTTATTTTTCGAACCCACGTGAAGTGGATGTTGTATTTTTTTCATTACTTGTTAAAGATGTTTTTGATGTAGTTTTAGATGTTTTTCAAAACATGTGGAAATTACTTGTGGATTCTTGAAGAGGTCTTGATCTTCTTTTCATAGGGTACTGTAATTATGAGTGAATGATTATTTTTGGATATTTAAATAATGATTTAGGTTATTGCAAAGAAATTATAAATAATGTATAATAGGATTTTAATGCAATTAATTATTATCTAAAAATTATATAATTCCTTATTTGAAATTTCATAATAGTTATTTATAGTGTATGAATTGATAATTCGAAATGGAATAAATTTAATTAGGTTAATCAGAATAATTCATATGTGTCACTTCAATTTTAATAATATTCATCATGAATTTATTGGAAAATGTAAGAGTGAAATTCACTCTTATACTATTTTTTTAAAATGAATGAATGCATAAGGGCTATCAATATAATGTGTAAGATTAAATTATAACTATAGGATAAAATTTCAAATGTTACAAAACAATTCATTGAGAAATATAAGATTCATCATGACATTGTTTAATATTAATTTACTTTTATTTAAGAAATTATCTATAATTTGGAAAAGTAATGATTTATAAGGGCAATTTGTACTATAAAGAGTGAACTAAAATAATGGATGGATTCTAAATCTGGATTTATATAGATAATACCATGAAATTATTTATTGATATAATATATGCATGATTATTGATGAAGAAAATAGATATGAGGAATGGATAAAAATTGGTTCCCTATTATATATAAGATATACCATGGCATAATTATAGTTTCAAGTACTTACAATGTAGATATGGTTTTATAATTTAAAATTTAGTTTCTACATTAGTAGAAAATATTCCATTATGTGAAACTAAGAATATATTTTACAATAAAATTTTAGTAAACCAAATGACTACACAAATGCGACAGAATCCACTGCATAATATAATTAAAAAATATTGAAATTTATAGAGGGTAGTAAATTTTGTGTATGTTTTGAGAAAAAAACATCACTATTGGAAAATAAAACTGATTATTATCTTTTTAAATTCAAATAAAATTTTTTTATATTCAAAATAGGGGATATTTTTTACTATTTTAGAAAGTGAGAAAATCATGATATCTCAAATAAAGGGAGGATTTCCATATTCAAAATGAAAAATATAATCACATGATTCAATATTTAAAATAATATAAAAGTGAATAGATAATTTTTTTGATTAATCCTATTTTTGTATTCTAATAGTAAAATAATAATGTCAATGAAAAAAAGAAAAAAGTGAAGTAAAATATTTCCATGAAGATGATAAGGAAAAAGAACAAACTCAATTAGCCCTTTGGAAAAATTAATTCCAATATTATTGTTATTATTATATATATTATTATAATTTTTCTTGTATTATTTTTCTTGTTTTAATGTATAGTAGTATTTAGTATTTTTATCGGGTTATGGTCACACCCTCAATCATGATTATACTTGATATTTATACTATTACTATGTGCAAGGGAATATACACTAGGGAAATAATCCAATATGATATAGGTAAAAATACTAAATAGTTATACTTTTCATTTCATTCATTTGTACATATTTGTGAGGAAAATGAAGAGACAATTTGGATAATAAAAAGGCCAGTTTGGGTTTGGAAGAAAAATATTAAACACTAATTCACCGCCATCACTTTGTTTATCTCATCTCTTATCACCTAAAAAATTAATATAGGTGAGCATGTATACTTTTTCTTGTTCCTCATTAAGAGTAATATGGACCAAAAAACTCAATAAAAAATTGTTTTACATAATTTGGTGTAAATAGTTTCCTTTTTTTGAACTAGATAGTGTAAAAATATATTTTCTCTCCATGTGTAGATTTTATGTGCTCTGTCCAAATATAATTGTTTATTTCAAGTGAGTCTTATCAATATGTTTTTTATAATAATATTATTTAAAATTATCGTAATAAAATAAATAGATATTTTGTATACTTATCTAAGAAATAACATAAAAATATTGTTGGATAAAAAATAAAAAATACTATTTTGAAAAAACAAAAAGGTATTCATAATTAGAATAATGAAAAATTACAAAAACAATTATTGATTTTTTGATAAAATTTGGATGATTTTATAAATAATTATGCAGAATTCATTGATGAATTCATTACTAGTGTAAATGTGGTTTCATAGTTCATCAGAGTATTTTAAGAAACTTTGTAAGATTCAACTATGGAAAATGAAAATTTGAGATTCCAACCTGAGACATTTGATTTCACTATCTCCAGTCTTGATGGTAAAGATCATTATAATATCATTATTGACGAATTAATGAAAATATCCATATTTTACAAAATGATAAGGGGTTATTATCTTCAATGAAATGGAAATAAAGAGTGAGAAATAACTTTCAATGATGTTATGTAATTAAATAATTAACATAATAAGATAAATTCAGGTGAAGAAGATATAATATAATATTTTTCAGAAACAATCTCACTGTTATCAAAAACGTTCTAGAATGAAAATTTAAACAAAATAGAGAAAATTCCAATTAAATATTTAAAACATTGAAATATTAAACACTTCATTTCAAAGTGCACTATTGTTTTCAAAAATGAAAATGAAAAAAACAGAACTGTAAAGTCATTCCCCTAGAAAAATAATTCTTTTATAATAATTACATTCAAATTAAAATGTATGAATATAATTACATCAAATATATTTAGAGAAAATTATTCATTACATTAATATGTTATTTCACATATTGATGTGTGCTATGTGGGTGAGGAAAATCCCAATGATTCTTTGAATATTTACATGACCTAAAAAATGGATGATATAGACTTATAAAAATATGTCTTTCCAATTTAATGTGAGATTACCAATAAATAAGGATAAAAACAATGGAGTACGCTATGAGAATAATAATCAAGATGTTATTTAATGAAATTTAAATATTAATAGATAAGAAAACCACATCTCAAAAATAATTTTCTTAAGAATGATCTAATAATAGTTGAGAATTATGGTTCAGTAAAATAAAATTGGTTTTTAAGCATGAATTTGGTTTGAAAATAATATCATGGATTAAATTATTTCTACTATCATACTTAGGAATAAGTAATTTGTAATTCTAAAATTTAATCTTGTTGGAGTGGATATGTTAAGATAAAAAATTTTATATGACTTCATCGTTGATAAATAAGTGAGTCTTCCCAAAAAAACATCAAGTACCCTTGATGTTAAATATTATATTCATTAAAAAATATATTCAACAATTTATTAAATTAAAAAGAAAACCATATTCAGAGATGGATCATATGAAAAATATGAATGTTAATCTATCAAAATATCAAAAGAAATTATAAACAGTAGTAATCTATGGGAGAAAAAAGATATAAAAAAAGGACAAGAACAGTCCCAAATACCCATATAAGAGTCCCAAATATTTTTTATGTGTGATCAATATAGAAAAATAGTGAAAATGGAGTTAAAAAAATCCACCAAAATTTAAAAATTTCCAAACAAAAAGGTGGTTTTTGGGTTATCAATATGGTTATGGAGTGTTTTTGCATAAAGAAAACCATTTATGGAGTGATATTTATTTATAAGGACTAATTTAAGGGAGTTAATCATGCAATATTTATTAAAAGTGTAACTCCCTGAGCCTAGTTAACTAGTGTCGGTGAATTATTACATAACATTTGCATGATCATAAAAGATCAACTCCTGAAAGACCGATTTGTTTAGTAGCCTTGGAAAAAATAGATACATTCATAAGGTTTTCATTACATCATAAAATAGAAAACTACAAAAATAATTTTTCCAAAGACAACCCTGAGATCCCATAGACTATCCCTACAGGTCAGTCATAATACACTTCTTCATATCCTGGGAAAAATAAAACATAGAAAGGGGAGAGCTCAGATGCTTTGTAAGGATAAAAATATAGGGTAAACTTTCATAAATAATAATAAAAATTTTAGAAAATGAATAAGTAAAAAAAAGTATTTTAAACCTGAAATTCAGTATAATGTGGCAAAAATTAAAAGAAATAATTCTATTTACTTATTCCCATGGATATTATACTAGTTGAATAATCACATGCAGTATCAATAACCACTTTTGTAATGATGGAATGCATAATGGTTGACATTCCTAACCACATAGTCAAGGCCTTGTGCCAAGATTAAAAATAAGATATTGTCAAGGCCTTATACCAAGACACTAGTTTTTATTATTAGACCTACCGATGCATCTGGGATCTATAGTGGGCTCCACCCGTTACTTAATAAGTCCAATGCATTCCTCACATGAAAAGGTTTATACATAACATAAAAATTCGTATTAAAACTAGCATAGGAAATGTCAATACTTTCTCCATAAACCATGAATGGTATAAAAATAACACATCCTCAGTAAAACATATCACAAAACCTTCAATAAAATATGGATGTTTTGTATCATAATAAATCAAATTCAAATAAGCTTAAAATCCATTAATGGATGTTGACATAGATGAAATCAAAAATATTTGAGAGAAATATCTATTTTTTGAAATCATTTAAATGTCAAATAATTATAAATGAAAACATTTACTTTGAAAATAGTCTTATAAGCTTTTAAGGGATGCTTTGATGATTTTATAATGGTGGAAAATAGTCGCACCCGCCGTATAAGTTAAAAAAAGACATTCTTAGCTTAATTTGGTCGAAAAGCATAAAAAGGACATTGTTTGAAAAAATACGAAAATATTAATTTATAAACATCTTATAAAAATTCAAACAAATGTATAAATGACTTTAACCGATAGTCTATAAAATAGTAATATTGTTTTGAAATTCATTTGTAGGAAACATGGATGTGGATGATAAAGAGGTCCCAGTTGATAATTACGTATATTCAACCTCGGATAATGAAGAGATTGTGAAATAAACCCATACCATGTACTTTTATATGGTCTAGGGTAGGTTAAACTCCTGTATAATGTTTAAATAATTGTTATTAAATCATATTCATTAATATGATATCATATATGTTCTTTTAACATTACATTGTAAATAATATCTTAGTATTATCTTCATTTCAGGTGTTAACAGATTTGTTTTCCTTTATATTCATTGTTATGTTACTCATATTTTTTATGGATGAGATGTATCTTATTCATATCCAGAATTATATCATGTCTTTAAACATTATTTTTAATTATGAAATGAAATTTATTCTTCAATGGATACGATGAGGAATGAATCTAATCGCATTTGTGGAGACGGTAATCCGTATGTACACATGAGTGACAATATAATTCTTTTGATATTAATATAATATATAATTGGATGGTATATAATATATACAGAATCATTATCATGTTATATTTATTATTTACATCAATTAAACTTTATTATTATACCCATCCAAATAATAATATATTGAATGCCAATTTACACCACAACGTGGAGACGTTAAGCCGTACGTACGCACGTATGGTGACATGCCATTAAAAGGATGGATAGAATAATGAATATGGTTGTACCATATTTATAATAACATCACAGTATATAAAAGTTACTAGAGATATTATTTTATAATGGAAACAACAAAGAAAGAAGAAGTGGAAGAAGAAAAGAACTTGAAAGAGGTGATGAAATATTTACCTCTTCTTCGGGTTCTTCCTTTTGATTTGATCAAAAGGGGTCTTTTGGTTGTCTTTATGACTAAAGTAAGGCCTCTAGGATGAAGGGAGGAAATTAGAGAGAGTATTTGGGCAGATTTTGGCCATGAAAAAAGGTTTTGAAGGTGTGAATTTGAGAAAAGTGGGAGTTCCCTTTTATAAGAGGGGTGAAGGGCGCCTTAGGAAAACTAAAAATATTATTTTATAATAAAATAATTTTCGGTTTATAGTGGCTCCAAAATGAATTATTTAAATGATAATGTGGGTATGGGTCTAAAACCACTCAACCAATAGGTTTTATAGAGGTTTGGGTCACAATATTGACTTTATCTATTATATTTAACTCTTAGTTAAACAATTTGACATTAGCCATATCTCTTTGTATTTTTATATTATATGGTTAATAAACATACATTAAACTTCCAAGATATCCCCAAGTGGTTCATTAATAATACAGCTATCATTATAATAGTCTTTTTGATGAACCTTAGACTTTTAGGAAAAGAATATAAAATAATAATAGAATATTTGTTTTAAAAACTCTTTGTTGTGAATTTTGACACTATTTGGTATTTTGTTTTTTCTAAATTCATAACAGAATTATTACAGAGAAAAAAATTCATATAATGAACATAAATATTTCATATTAACCTATAAGATTAGTGTAATTCATAAATGTCTCAAATTACATTTATTTGGATATTTATAATATCAATAATTTTAATATGTCATTAATTAGGTAATTACTGCATCAACATTGTGTCATAAATAAATTACATTATTTAATGTCAAAAAATATAAATAAAATATAAATATGTAAAAAATATTTTGATCTTTCTAATTAATATTTATAGTCGATTTTATCTTATGTATACCACTATATTAATAAAATTTTAGTTAGTAAACTTTGATTTATACTCTTTTAACTCTTCTTTAAATAAAATAATAATAAGTGTACTAATGTAATCCAAGTGGACCAAAGAGGTTCATATTTTATTCCCAATGTTTTTTTTGTCTAATTATACTTATCCTATAGAATTTGGACATGTTTTAAGGTAATAATAATATCATTTTTACCCTTAAATACGCTGTTTACTTTTAACAGTGGTAAATAAAAGTAAAAGGGTACTATTCACCAAAAACTATTTTCATCTAATTGAACCACATTTTTCTTACTAATATCAACCATATTTCTTGGATTTTTCAAATTCCACTCACAGATGTGGTAAAATTATGTTTTCTAATAATTTTCAAATTCTCCTAGGAGGTGGGTAAAGGACGGTGAAAAGTTCATTAAAATATTTATACATATAAAATTATTATAAACTAACTCCAATGAGTTACATTGAACATATATAGGTATTATGTATCTGTTTTGAATCAAAATAAATTTAAATAAAAATTTGTTTTTAAACGATAACTTACTGTTTTCACTATTCATCAAAAATAGAATGTTTTAAAAAAAATACCAAAAATTCACCCTATGCTAATTTCGATATTCTGAATCCAAAAATGAAGTCCATTTCAAATGATAAAATTTAAAAAATTTAAAAAAATGGGTATTACTATTCATAACGGCGAGTTTGACTGGTTGTGGTGTGTTAGAACTTGATGTTGCGTACAACACACGCTACTGCATTATTCAAAGAGAAGCATACCGTGGAAGCTTGGGTAGTTACATTCACCCCTCCTTCAAATAATTTCGTCCCTGAAATTTCTAGTGTATTACTACGTAAAAAGACTCGGGTGGATCATCATCATAAGTTCCATGGGTTCCCATGTTACCTCTTTCATCTTATGGTTTCCCCAAAGAACATTTACCAGACTAGTCATCCGGTTTCTCAGCACTTGTTCCCTTGTATCAAGAATCGTGGAAGGCTCTTCGCAATAAGATAAATCCGGTTCCAGTTCTAATTCCTCATAGTTAAGTACATGCTTTGGGTCATACATTTATTTTCTCAACAGTGATACGTGGAACAGATCGTGGACTTTGGAGAGACTTGGATCCATTTCGAACCTGTAACCTATAGCCCCAATTCGTTCTAGAATTTAAAAAGGTCCGATGTACCTGGGACTCAATTTTCCCTTCTTACCGAAATGTATAAAACCCTTCCATGGATATACCTTCAATATAACATGATCTCATACCTAGAATTCTAAATCCTTCCTTCGGTTATCAGCATAGCTCTTCTGCCTACATTGAGCTGCTTTGATGTGGGTTTTCATTATCTTCACATTTTCCATCATTTCCTCAACAAGTTCTGGCCAAAAAAGTTTTCTTTCACCAGCATCATCCCAACAAGTTGGTGTGCGGAATCTCTTTCCATATAACGCTTTATATGGTTCCATCTGAAAACTTGAATGGAAACTATTGTTATAGAAAAATTATACCAGAGGTAAATATTGATCCCACATACATTGAAAGTCAAGTGAGCAAGATCTCAACATGTCTTTTAAGGTTTTAATAGTCTATTCTGATTATCCATCAATTTGGGGTTGGTAGCCAGTGCTCAAACGATGTTCATTATACAGGGCCTTTTGAAGACATTTCCGGAATCTTGATGTAAAATGTGGATCACGGTCAGAAACAATTTATAGTGTTACTCCATGAAGTCTTACAACTTCATTAATATATAAACCTTCTAATTGTTCAAGTGGTAAATATTCTCTTAAAGCATGAAAATGTGCTGACTTGGTAAGATGATCAACAATGACCCATATTGCATCTTTCCTTCATGGAGTCTTTGGTAGTCCCTTGATAAATTCCATCGAATATTATCCCATTTACAGTTAGGTATGGGAAGAGGTTTCATGAATCTTCCAGGTTTTTGCCTTCCAGCTTTCACTTGTTGAAAATCCATACATCTTGAGAAAAAATCAGCAATAACCCTCTTCATGTTGTCCCACCAAAAATGTTCCTTCAAAAATCTATATATCTTAGTGCTACCAGGGTGTATAGAGAAATTGGAACTATGAGAATTTTTCAACAATTCCCTTTCTACATCAGGTATATCGAGAACAAAAAGTCTCTTCCCAAATTTCAAAATTCCATCTTCATATAAAATGTCACTCAATCTCCCATCATTTAAAGCTTTAATCTTCTTTTGAAACTCTTCATCACTCTTCTGAGAACTCATTATTCTTTCTAGTAAAGATGGTTTGGAAACCGTTTGAAAATGTATTGATGTTTCACCTTCCATGGTTATTACCATATCCATATTTACTAGAACCATCTATATAAGATCATTTTCCACTCATATTATTCAAGACTCTATGATGTTTTCTGCTCAAAACATCTGCCACCTTATTTTCCTTCCCAGGGTTATAGTGTATTGTGAAATCGTAATCCTTGAGTAGTTCAAGCCATCACCTTTGCCTCATTTTGAGTTCTTTTTGTGAGAAAATATAATTCATACTCTTGTGATCAGTATAAATATCACATTTTTTACCATATAGATAGTGTCTCCATATCTTCAAATCAAATATTACAGCTTCTAACTTAAGATCATGAGTAGGATAGTTTTTCTCATGAATTTTTAGCTTTCGTGATGCATAGTCAATAACCCTATTATTATGAATAAGAACACAACCAAGTCCTTTCATTAAAGCATCACTATAAATAACAAACCCATCATTCCCCGATGGTAGAGTCAAGATAGGATCATTGACTAATATTCTCTTCAGTTATTTGAAAAATTCTTCGCACTGTTTTGTCCAAACAAATTTAACCCCATTACGAGTGAGCTTCATTAATGGGTTATCCAATCGGGCAAAATTCTTGACGAAATGTCAATAATAACCTTCTAAACCATTAAAATTGCGTAACTTGGTTACACTCGTTGGTGCGGGCCATTCTTTGATTGATCTTGTCTTAGAATGATCAATATAGATTCCATCCTTAGAGAAAATATATCCACAAAAATAAATATCTTGATGCCATAATTCACACTTTATAATCTTCCCATATATTTCATTTCCTCGAAGATTCATTAGGATAATGCGCATGTGATTTTCATGATCTTCATAGGTTTTGGAGTATACCAAGATATCATCAATAAATACAACTAAAAAGTAATCGAGATATTACTTGAAAACTCTCTTCATTAGATCCATTAAAATAGAGAGTGCATTAGTCAATCCAAAAGGCATTACTGTAATCTCATAATGCCCATACCAGGTTTGAAATGTTGCTTTTGGAATGTCTTACTTATTTACACAAAATTGATGATATCCAGATCAAAGGTCAATCTTTGAAAATTATTGAGCTCCATGATGTTGGCCGAATAAATCATCTTTGTGAGGTATGAGATAATTGTTCTTTATTGATATAGAATTTATCTCTATGTATTCAATGCAAAACCTCATAGATCCATCTTCCTTCTTAACAAAAAGAACAGGGGATCCCCATAGAGAAACACTAGGGCGAATAAATACTTTATTACTCAATTCCTCTAGTTGTTTCTTTACTTCCACTAATTCCAAAGTGGCCATTCTATAAGGGGTCTTCGATATGGGCATTGAACTAGTAATTAAATCACTGGAAAACTCAATTTATCATTTTGGAGGATGTACAGTTAAATCATCTGGAAACACATCAACAAATTCTCTCACAATAGGTACATCCTCTATTTGAACATTCCTTTCCTCACCCACGGTTATTTCATTCTCTTCCTCCCCAATAATTGAAATTATTTGTTCTACTGGGGGTGGATATAAATAATAATTAGGTGGTGAATATTCTTCTCTAAAGATAATGTGTTCTTTGTCATCATCATAAAAAATCATAACCTATTTATTCGTACAATAAATGTTTGCATCATGGTCTGAAATCCAATCCATACCAATGATTGTATCAAATTAAATCATGGGAATGATGTTGATATTAGCAGATAAAGAGAATTTATAGGCCCTAATGGGAACTAATTCCCAAAACATTGTTTCAATGATACTTCCCTTAAGAGTTTTGACTGAAAACTCCATTGTTAAATCAAATTAGAAATATCATATTTTCATAGAAAACTAGGAAGATATAAAACAATGCGACGATCCAGAATCAAATAAAGCATTGGCTAAACTTGAGGAAACCATTAGATTACCTGCCACCTCATCTTTCATAGCTTCAACCTCTGTAGTAGTGATTGAATATGCTTGGCCTTGATCCCATGGCCTTTTCTGAGGTAAGTCTACCTGAATATTATGACATGCATTTGCATAATGTACCATCTCCCTACAATTGTAGCATTCAACATCGGTAGCTTCTTTCTTCCCCTTGCAATCATGAGTTTGGTGGACTTTTCACCACCCTTGTAACAAACTCCCATTCACTTCATGAAAGTACTGGGGTGTTTCTTCCCACATTTACTACAGGATGGATATTCAACTTTTCCCTTATTCCCCTTATTTCCATTTCTATAGTGATCAGTAGATCTCTTCTTCTCTCTATTTTTTTTAAAGTTGTAAGACATAGAGAATTTCTTTTCTATCTTGATAACACATGAGACAATATCTTCGTACGATGAGAAGGATTATGAGACTAATTCTCAATGGAGATATAGATTTAACCCATCAAAGTAATGATCAATCGTAATTCATGGGTTATATATATAATCTGCAGCATGCCTTGCTAACCTTGTAATGTTAGATTGATACATTGAAACATTCACATCCTCTTTTTGCCTCAGACTCAGAAATTTTATTTCCATATCCACTCGATGGTCATGAGGAATGTATTTTTCTAAGAAAATATTTTTAAACTACCTCCATTCCATATTTGATACTTCATCATCTTCCTTCATGGTTTGAATCAATGACCATCATTGATCAGCACCTCCAGTGAGGCAGTAAACTGCCATGACAAATTTTTCCCTTTTGCTACTCCCCAAGGCGTGGAAAGTTTTTTCTAAGGAATTTATCTATTGCTCAGATACTAGTGGATTTTTACCCCCATTGAATTTTGGTGCTTGTTGCCTTATGAAGAGATCTAACATTTATCCTCCACACTTTGGATTAGGATTCTCTATACGGGTAAGGATATTATTCATAACCTGAGTGAGTTGTCCCAGTATGGTGATAAGCTTATTAGCACTAGTTGTATCTCCAGCTTCACTATAATTATCTTGAGTAGAATGGAAATCAATACATGGGTTACATGTGTTGATACATTTTCAATTCCTTCCTCTAGGTGTTATTACTAAACAATGGAATAAACTAGATTAGTTTCTGAATTGAAATACATAATTCCAAACATGAAAAACACTTAACATAAATTGAACTGTTTATGGATATAATTCATAATCATAAAAATGTTTTCTTTGAGGAAGTATATACTCATAAACCCTTCATAATGGTATTTATAAAAAATGAGAATTATCCTAAGCATATCCCACGGGAGTGTCGTAACCAAGAGTACAACAAGACCCATTTTCATGCACTAGTTCCGGTTGGAGTCTAGCTCAAAGCGGTGTTTTTGGGGTTTACCCCTAGGTACATCTGTGCTAGACCGACCTCTACCTGCTTGTATCCAGACTAGGATGTATTTCTTTGAAAACTCACAAAATCTCTACAATACCAAAACTCTAGGAAGTACTTCTATACTAATTCTCAAAGTCTATCTTGGGGCTATGTGCTATAATCAGAGTTTATCTATATCTAGTTTCCATGGTTTTTACAAGAAATTATCTGATACCAACTATAATGCCCTGACTCGAGTTACCCAAAGTCGGTGAATTATTACATAACATTGGCATGATCACAAAAGATTATGTCTCAAAAGGCCGTTTAGTTTAGTAGACTTGGAAAGACTAGATACATTAATATGGTTTTCATTACATCATAATATGGAAAAATACAAAAACATTGTTTCCAAAAACAACACTAAGATACAATAGACCATCCCTGCTACTCAGTCATAATACACTTCTTCACATCCTGGGAAAAATAAAACATAGAAAGGGGTCAGCTCAGATGCTCAGCAAGGATAACAATATAGTCAAAACTTTCATAAATAAGCATAATTATTTTAGGCAATTTATAACTAAAACAAAAGCCTTTTAAACATGAACTTCAACATAATAAAGAAAAAATAAAATTAAATAATTCCATTTACTTATTCACATGGATATTCTACTAGTCGAATAATCACATGAAATACCAATAACCACTTTCATAATGATGGAATTTATAATGCCAGACTTTGATTACCACATAGTCAAGGTCTTGTGCCAAGACTACAAATAAGATTTTGTCAAGGCCTTGTGCCAAGACACTAGTTTGTCACATGAGACCTACCGATGCATCGATGAGCTATAGCAGGCTCCACCAGTCACTTACTATGTTCATTGCATTCCTCATATGAAAAAGTTTAAACATAACATAAACATTTGTATTAAAAATATCATATGAAATGTAAATACTTTATCCATAAACCATGAATGGTATAAAAATAACACATCCACAGTCAAAAATATCACAAAACCATCAATACAATATAGTTGTTTTGTATCATAATAAATCAACTTCAAATAAGATTTAAATCCATCAAAGGATGTTGAAATATATAAAATCAAAACTATTTGAGAGAAATATATCTTTTTTGATATCATTTAAAAGTAAAAAAATTATAAAAGAAAACATTTAAATTTAAAATATTCTTATAAGCATGTAAGGGCAGCTTCAAAAATTTTATAACGGCAGAAAATAGTCGCACCTACCGTATAATTTAAAAATAGACATTCTTGCCTTAATTTTGTCGAAAAAGTTAAAAATGACCTTGTTTGGAAAATGACGGAAAGATTCTTTTATAAACACAGTATAAAAAGTCAAACAAGGTTATAAATTAATTTAACCAATATTCTATAAAATAGTAAGAATCTTTTTAAATACATTTTTATAAAACATGTATGTTGATGATAAAGAGGCCCCGGTAGATAATTACATAGAAACAACCTCAGATAATTAAGAGATTGTGAAAAAAATCATTACCTTGTATTTTTCCTTGGTCAAGGGTAGTTTAACCTCCTTTATAATGGTGAAATAATTGTTATTAAATCATATACATTAATATGATATCATATATGATCTTTTAACATCAATTTGTTAATAATATCTTAGTATTATCGTCATTTGGGTGTTAACAGTTTTTTTTCCTTTATATTCTTTGTTATATAATTCATATTTTTTATGGATGGGATGTATCTTATTCATATATGGAATGATATGAAGTCTTTAAACATTATTTTTAATCATAAAATGAAAATTACTCTTGAATGGATAAGATGAGGAATGAATCTCATCGCGTTCGTGGAGACGGTAATCCTTACGTACACAGGAGCGACAATATCATTATTTTGATAATAAAATAATATATAATTGGATGGAATACCATATATAAAGAATAATTATCTTGTTATATTTATTATTTTCACCAATTACACATTATTATTATAACCATCCAAATAAAAATATATTGGATGCAAATTACACCACGACGTGGAGACGGTAAGCCGTACGTACACATGTATGGTGACATGTCATTCAAAGGATGGATAGAATAATGAATGCGGTTGTACAATATTTATAATAACATCATAGTATATAGAAGATATTGGAGTTATTATTTTAGAATGGAAAAAAATAAAGAAGAAGTGGAAGAAGAAAAGAACTTGATAGAGGTGAAAAAATATTTACCACTTCTTAGGGTTCTTTTGTTTGATTTGATCAAAAGGGCTCCTTAGGTTGGATTTATGACTACAGCAAGGTCTCTACGATTAAGGAAGGACAGTTGAGAGGGTATTTGGGTAGAGTTGGGCTATAACACCCCAATCTTCCATGGTACGTTTCCCTTTGAATAATGTAGTAGCCGCTTTTGTACGGAACTTCGAGTTCTAACACACACCACAACCAATCAAACTAGCCATTATGAATAGTAATATCCAATTTTTAAAATTTTATAAATTTCATCTTTCAAAATGGACTTTATTTTTGGATTTGGAATACCAAAATTATCCTAGGGTGAAATTTTGGTATTTTTATGAAAACTTTCAATTTTTTATGAATAGTGAAAAACACTGAGTTATAGTTTAAAACCGAATTTTTATTTAAATATTTATTTATTTTATTTAAATTTATTTTACATAGAAATAGATACATAATACCTATATATGTTCAATTAAATTAATTGGATTCAGTTTATAATAATTCTAGATATATAAAAATTTTATTGAACTTTTCACCGTCTTTTACCCATCTCTTAGGAGAATTCTCAAATTCACATAAAACATAATTTTACTGATTTTGTGAGTGGAATTTCGAAAATATGAGTTCCACTATTAATATCAAGGAGTAAAATTTTATTCAATAAGATAAAAATAATTTTTTGTCAATAGTAACTTTTTAGTTTTATTTACCACGGTTAAATGTAAATAGGGAAATTAAGGGTAAAAATGATATTATTATTACCCTAACACATGACCTAATTCTATTGTCTAAGTATAATTAGAACAAAAACAACCTTAGGAATAAAATATGAACCTCTTTGGTCCACATGGATTAGATTAGGACATTTATTATTATTTAATTCAAAGAAGAGTTAAAAGAGTTAAAATCAATGTTTAATAACTAAAACATTTTTAATATAGAGTTATACATAAGATAAATTCGATTATAAATATTAATTAGAAAGATAATAAGATTTAGAAAATAATGATATTTTAATTCTAATTTTTTGACATTAAATAATTTAATTTATTTATGACACAATGGTGAAACAGTAATTACCTAATTAATGAAATATTAAAATATTTATATTATAAATATCCAAATAAATGTAATTTGAGACTTTTTATTAATTACACTAATTTTCTAGGTACATATTACACATAAGGTTTGATTAAATTAATTAGTTTCGAAGTAATAATGTTGTTATGAATTTAGGAAAACAAAATACCAAATAGTGTCAAAATTGACATAAAAGGGTTTTTAAAACAAATATTATATTATTAATTGATATTCAATTTATAAAAATCTAAGGTTCAGACAAGACTTATATAATGATAGGTGTTTCATTAATGGACCACTTGGGAGTCTCTTGTAAGTATATAGTATTTTTATTAACTATTTAATAGAAAAATACAAAGAGACATGGTAAATGTCAAACTAATTAACTAAGAGATAAAACTAAAAGACAAGGTTAATATAATGACCCCAACCTATATAAAGCCTATTTGTTGAGTTTTTTAGACATATACCAACCGTAAACATTATATAACCCACTTTGGAGCCATTATAAACCGAATATTAATTTATTATAAATAATATTTCTAGCTTTTCCTAAGGTGCCCCTCACCCCTCTTACAAAAGGGGACTCCGCCTTCTCACTAATTCACATTTTCAAAGACTTTTGGATCGGACAAACCCTGACCAAATATTCTATAAACATCCCTCACTTCAAACTAGAGGCTATATTTTGATCAGAAATCCAACCTAAATATCCCTTTTGATCAAATAAAAAGGAAGAACCCAAAGAAGAGGAAATGTTTTCACCACCCTCTTTCAAGGTCATTTCTTCTTCAACTTCTTCATTATTTGTTATTTCCATTCTAAAATAATAACTCCAATATCTTATTTATATTTTTATGTTATTATAAATATGGTACAACCATATTCAGTATTCTATCCATCCATTGAATGACATGTCACCATACATGAGTATATACGGCTTACTGTCTCCACATCATGGTGTAATAGCTATTCAAAATATTATTATTTGGATGGGTTTGATAATGATGTGTAATTGAAGTAAATAATACATATAACATTATTATTATTATTTATATATGATATATCATCCAATTATATACGATTTTAATATCAAAAGAATGATATTGTCGCTCGTGTGTACATACGGACTATCGTCTCCACGAACGCGATGAGATTCATTCTCCATCATATCCATTAAATAATAATTCTCATTTTATGATTAAAAATTAATTTTTAAGGACTTGATATCATCTTGGATATGATTAATATACATCCTATGGATAAAAAACATTTTTTATGTAACAAAACATATTAAAGAAAATGAGTATCTGAACACCCGAAACGACGATAATACTAAAATATTATTACCAACGCAATATTAAAAGATCATATATGATATAATATTAATGTAAATGGTTCTTGTATAATTTAATAAAAAACATTTCATCATTATACAGGTGGTAAACCGACCCTTGACCAAAGAAAAGTACATGGTAAGGGTTTATTTCACAATCTCTTCATTATCCGAGGTTTTTTATATGTAATTATCTACTGTGACCTCTTTATCATCCACATCCATGTTTCATAAAAATGTATTTCAAATAATTATTACTATTTATATACTATGGGTTAAAGTAATTTATAACCTTTTTTGTCTTTTATAAGATTCTTATAAAGGAATCTTTCTTTCATTTTCCAAACAGGGTCCTTTTAACATTTTCGACAGAATTACGGTAAGAATGTCATTTTTATCTTATACGGTGGGTGCAGCTATTCTCCTCCATTATAAAATCGTCTAAGATTTCCTTACAATATTATAAGAATATTTTCAATGTAAATGTTATCTTTTATAATTTTGTAACTTTTAAATTATTTCATAAAAGTGATATTTCTCTCAAATAGTTTTGATTTCATCTATGCCAACATCCTTTGATGGGTTTTAATATTATTTGAAGATGATTTATAATGATACAAAACATCAATATTATATTGAAGGTTTTGTGATATGTTTGACTATGGATGAGTAATTTTTATACCATTCATGGTTTATAGAGAAAGTATTGACATTTCGTACGCTAGTTTTAAAACAAATGTTTATGTTATGTTTAAACTTGTTCATATGAGGAATGCATTGGACTTAATAAGTGACGAGTGGAGACCTATATAGCTCCTCGATGAATCGGTAGGTCTCATGAGAAAAAATACTGTCTTGGCATAGGGACATCAAAAAATCTTATTTGTAGTCTTAGCACAAGGCCTTGACTATGTGGTTATGATAGTCTGGAATTATGCATTCCTTCATTATGAAAGTGGTTATTGATATTGCATGTGATTATTCGACTAGTAGAATATCTATGTGAATATATAAATGGAATTACTTCATTTTATTTCTGCCATATTATGAAGAAGTTCAAGTTTAAAATGATTTTGTTTTAGTTATACATTGCCTTAAATTTTTATGATTATTTATAAAAGTTTCTGCTATATTGTTATCCTTACTTGGCATCTGATCTCACCCCTTTCTATGTTTTATTTTTCCTAAGATGTGCAGAAGTATTTTATGAATGACCTGTACGGATATTATAAGGGGATATGAGTGTGGAAACAAGATTTTGTTGTAGTTTTCCCTTTATGATGTAATGTAAACATTATAAATGTATCTGGTGATTCCAAGGCTACTAAACTAATCGGTCTTTCGAGACATGATCTTTTGTGATCCTGCCAATGTTATGTAATAAGGCACCGATTCTGGGTAACTGGGGTCGAGGCATTACAGTTGGTATCAGAGGATGTTTAGTATAAACAATGGATGCTAAATTTAGATAAAATCTGATTAGAGCACATAGACCTAAGATGGACAATTAGGATTAGTGTATAAGAACTTCATAGAATTTTGAAATTGTAGAGATTTTGTGAGTTTTCCAAGAAATACATCCCTATCAGGATACAAGCAGGTAGAGACGGATTTTTCACAGATGTACCTAGGGGTAAAACCGAGAAACACTGCTTTGAAATAGACTCGAACGTGAACTGGTGCACAGCAAAGGGCCTTGCTTCACTCTTGGTTATGACACTCCTTGGGGATATGCTTAAGATAATTCTCATTTTCTTTACAAACCATATGGAAGGGTTTATGAGTATATACTTCCTCAATGAAAACATTTTTATGATTATGGATTATATCCATAAATAGTTCAATTTATGTTATGTGTTTTACAAGTATAGAATTATGTATTTTGATTCATAAACTGATCTAGAGTATGAAATTGTTTAGAAATGGCACCAAGTGGAAGGAATGGAAACCGTATCAATGCATGCACTCCATGTATGGATTTTCCTCCTAATAAAAATAATTATAGTGGAGTTGGTGATGCAACTGGTGTCGATCAGGTAATCACTATACCGAGACAACTCAATTAGGTTATGAATAATAACCTTACCCATATGGAGTCCCCAGATCCACAACATAGAGGATCAATGTTTGATCGCTTCATGAGTCAACAACCACCAACATTCAATGGGATTACATATCAATTGGTAGCTAAGAAATGGATAAGTTCTTTAGAAAAAATATTCCATGCCTCGGTGTGTAGCGACAGGGAAAAATTTATCATCGATGTTTACCACCTCACTAGAGATATTGACCAATGGTGATCATTGATTCAAAATACGAAGGAATATGATGAATTATTAAATATGGAATGGAGGGAGTTAAAAGATATTTTATTAGAAAAATACATTCCTCATGACCATCAACAAGATATGGAATAGAAATTTCTTGAGTCTGAGACAAAAGGAGGACGAGAATGTCGCAAAGTATGAGGCTAACATTACAAGGATAGTGAGGCATGCAGCAGATTATATATGTTACCCAAGGAGTAAGATTGATCATTTCTTTGATGGGTTAAAACCATTTTCTCTGTAGATCATTAGTCTCACAATCCTTCTCGTCGTACGATGATATTGTCTCATGTGATATCAAGACGGAAAAGGAATTCTCTAAGTCTTATGACCTTAAAGCAAAGAAAGAGAAGAAGAGATCTGCCGATCACCCTAGGAATGGAAATAAGGGGAAGAAGGGAAAACTTTAATATTCATCCTGTAGTAAATGTGGAAAGAAACACACATGTAATTTATTGAAGGGAATGAGAGTCTATTACATGTGTGGTTAAAAAGGCCACCAAGATCATGATTGCAAGGGGAAGAAAGAAGCTAATGATGATCAATGCTACAACTGCAGGGAGATGGGACATTTTGAAAATTAATTTCCTAAGTTTTAGCGGAACTTACCTCAGAAAAGGCCAAGGGATCAAGGCCAAGAATATGATATCACTACTACAGAGGTATAATCTCCAAAAGATGTGGTGGAAGGTAATTTAATGCTTTCCTCAAGTTTAGCAAATGCTTTATTTTATTCTGGATCATCGAATTGTTTCATATCTGCCATGTTTTCTATGAAAATTAAATATTTCCAATTTGATTTAACAAGGGAGTTGTTAGTCAAAACTGCTAAGGTAAGTATCATTGCAACAAAGTTTTGTGAATCAGTCCCCATTAGATCAAATAAATGTTCTTTATCTACTGATCTCATCATCATACCCATGATTGAATTTGATATAATCGTCGGTATGGATTGGATTTCAGACCATGATTCCCTGATTTATTGTAAGAAGAAGGAGGTTACAATTTTTTATGATCATGATAAGGAACACATTATATTTAGAATATAATCTTCACCACTTAATTATTATATATATCCTCCCCCAGTAGCTTAACTAAATTTAATTATTGGGGTGGAAGAGAAGGAAATAACTGTTGGTGAGGAAAGGAATGTTCAAATTGAGGATGTACCAATTGTGAAATAATATGTAGATGTGTTTCTGGAAGATTTACCTAGACATCCTCCAGAATAAGAAATTGAGTTTTCCATTTATATAATTCTTGGATCAAGGCCCATATCGAAGACCCCTTATAGAATGGCCACTGAGGAATTAGTGGAACTAAAGAAACAACTGGAGGAATTGAGTAATAAGGGATTTATCCACCCTAGTGTTTCTCTATGGGGAGACCCTGTCCATTTTTGTTAAGAAGAAAGATGGATCTATGAGGTTATGTATTGACTACAGGGAGATCAATGCTATAAAAATATAGAAAAAGTGTCTCCTACCTTGCATTGATGATTTATTTGACCAACTACATGGATCACAATACTTATAAAAAATTGACCTTCGATATGGATACCATCAGTTGTGTGTAAATAAGGAAGACATTTCGAAGATATCATTTCGAACTAGGTACAGACATTAAGAGTTTACAATAATGCCTTTGGATGGACTAATTCACCCTCTGTATCATGGATCTAATGAATAGAGTTTTCAAGGAATATCTCAATGATTTTTTTGTTGTATTTATTGATGATATATTGTTATATCCCAAAATTTATAAAGATCATGAAAATCACTTTTTCATTATCCTAAACACTCTGAGAAGACATGAATTATATGGGAAGTTTAGCAAGTGTGAATTCTGGTTTCAGGAGATTTCTATTCTTGGCCATATTGTCTCTAAAGATGGAATCTCTGTTGATCCTTCTATGAGAATAAAAATCCAAGAATGGCCCTCACCAATGAGTATAACCGAGGTACGCAGTTTTATTGGTTTAGCAGGTTATTATCGATTTTTCATCCAAAATATTTCCCTATTGGCTAACCCATTAACAAAGCTCACACGTAAAGGGGTTTTATTCTGCTTGGACAAAAGAGTGTGATGAATGTTTCGATGAACTGATGAAAAGATTAGTAAATTCTCTTATAATGACTCTACTATCAGGAAATGACGAGTTAGATATGTATATTGATGCATCAAAGAAAGGACATGGTTGTGTCCTTATGCAGAATGATAGAGATATTTCCTATGCATCACAATAATTGAAAATTCATGACAAAAACTATATATCCTAATCATGATCTTGAGATACTTTCTGTTATAATTTCCTTAATGATATGGAGACGTTATCTCTATGGTGAAAAATGTGTGATATATACCGTTCACAATAGTTTGAAGTATATTTTCTCACAGAAATAACTGAACATGAGGCAAAGGAGATGGCTTTAACTACTCAAGGATTATGATTGCATGATACCCTACCACCCAGGGAAGGAAAATAAGGTGGAAGATGCTTTTAGCAGAAAGGATCATGGAGTTTTGAAAAAATGAGAGTTGAAAGGGATCCAATTTTCATGGATTTAGTGAAGATGGGCATGGGAATAACCATGGAAGGTGAAACATCAATGATTTTTCAAATGGTTTCCAAACCATCTTTACTAGAAATGATTAAGAGTTCTCAGACTGATGATGAAGAGATTCATAAGATGATTAATGCTATGAATGATGGGAGATTGAGTGACTTTGTGTGTGAAGATGGCATTTTGATGTTTGGTAAGAGAAATTGTGTGCCCAGTATACATGATCTAAAAAGGGAATTGTTGGATGATGCTCATAGTTCCAATTTCGCTATACACCCTGGGAGAACCGAAATGTATAGAGATTTGAAGGAACATTTTTGGTGGGACAACATGAAGAGGGACATTTCAGATTTTGTGTCAAGATGTTTGGTTTGTCAACAAGTGAAAGCTAGAAGGAAACATCTTGGAGGAGTTATGAAACCTCTTCCCTTACCTAAGTGGAAATGGGATAATATCACGATGGGATTTGTTATGGGACTACCAAATACTCCGAAAAGAAACGACACAATATGGGTTATTGTTGATCATTTTACCAAGTCAGCAAATTTTCTTGCTATAAGGGAAGATTTACTACTTGAACGTCTAGCAAGAATATATATTAATGAAGTAGTGAGACTTCATGGAGTACCCATATCAATTGTTTCAGATCATGATCCCAGTTTTACATTAGAATTCTAGAAGAGTCTTCAGAAGGCCTTCAATACTGAACTTCGTTTGAGCACTGCTTACCACCCCCAGACTTATGGACAATCAGAATAGACTATACAAACCTTAGAAGAAATGTTGAGATCTTTCTCACTTGACTTTCAAGGTATGTGGGATAAATATTTACATTTGGTGGAATTTTCCTATAACAATAGTTTCCATTCAAGTATTTGGATGGCACCACATGAAGCATTATACGGAAAGAGATGTCGCACACCAACCTGTTGGGATGATGTTGGTGAAAGAAAACTCATCGTCCCAGAACTGGTGGAGGAAACAATGAAAAAGGTGAAGGTAATCCAAAACTACATCAATGCAGCTCAAAGTAGGTAGAAGAGCTATGCCGATAACCAAAGGAAGGATTTAGAATTTCATGTAGGAGAACATGTTTTCTTGAATGTATCTCTATGGAAGGGAGTCATACATTTCTGTAAGAAAGGTAAATTGAGTCCCAGGTATATCGGAACTATCGAAATTCTAGAACAAATTGGGGTTGTAGCTTACCATTTGGAAATGTCGCCAAGTCTCTCCAAAGTTCACGAAGTCTTCCACATATCACTATTGAGAAAATACATGCCTAACCCAACACATTTACTCACCAATGAGTAATTAGAACTAGAACCTGATATGTCTTATTATGAAGAGCCTGTCAAGATCCTTGATATGAGAGAACAATTGCTGAGAAACCGGACAACTCGTCTGGTAAACGTTCTATGAAGAAACCATAAGATGGAAAAGGCAATGTGGGAACCTGAGGAACATATGATAAAGAACCACCCAAGTATTTTTATATAGTAATATTCAAGAAATTTCTAGGACAAAATTATTTGAAGGAGGGGAGAATGTAACACCACAAGCTTCAAGGTATGTTTCCCTTTGAATAATGCAGTAGCGTGTGTTGTACGCAACTTCGAGTTCTAACACACACCAAAACCAATCAAACTAGACGTTATGAATAGTAATACCAACTTTTTGAAATTTTATAAATTTTATCTTTAAATTGGACTTCATTTTTGGATTCGGAATACTGAAATTAGCCTAGGGTGAAATTTTGGTATTTTTTTGATAACATTCAATTTTTGATGAATAGTGAAAAACACTAAGTTATAGTTTAAAACCGAATTTTTATTTAAATAACTATTTATTTTATTTAAATTTATTTTAGCTCAAAATAGTTGAATAATACCTATATATTTCCAATCTAATTCATTTGAGTCAGTTTATAAAAATTTTAGATATCTAAAAATTTTATTGAACTTTTCACCATCTTTTACCAATCTCCAAGGAGAATTTGCAAATTCACATAAAACATAATTTTACCACTTTTGTGAGTGGAATTTCTAAAATCCGAGAGACACTATTAATATCAAAGAGTAATATGAGGTTCAATATGATAAAAATAATCTTTGGTGAATAGTAACTTTTTACTTTTATTTACCACAGTTAAATATAAATAGTGTAATTAAGGGTAAAAATTATATTATTATTACCCTAACACATGTCCTAATAATATTGGTTAAGTATAATTCGACCAAAAAAACCTTGGGAATAAAATATGAACCTCTTTAGTCATCTTTCATTAGATTAGGACATTTATTATTATTTAATTAATTGAAGAGATAAAAGAGTTAAAATCAAAGTTTAATAACTAAAACCTTTTTAATATAGGGCTATACATAAGATAAATTCGATTATAAATATTCATTAGATAGCCAAACAGATTTTATACATAATTATATTTTATTTATTATTTTTAGACATTAAATAATTTAATGTATTTATGACACAATGGTGATGTAGTAACTTCCAAATTAATGAACTATTAAAATAATTGATATTATAAATATCCAAATAAATGTAATTTGAGACTTTTTATGAATTCCAATAATTTTATTGATTAATATTAAATATTAGGGTTGATTGAATGAATTAGGTTTGAAGTAATAATGCTGTTATAAATTTATCAAAAACAAAATACCAAATAGTGTCAAAATTGATATAAATGAGTTTTTAAAACAAATATTATATTATTAATTGATATTCAATTCATATAAATCTATGGATCATCCAAGAGACTTATATAATGATACATGTATAATTTATGGACCACATGGGGGTCTCTTGAAAGTATATAGTAATTTTATTAACTATATAATATAAAAATTCAAAGAGACATGGTATATGT
The DNA here is from genome assembly GCA_963277665.1 of Viscum album. Lineage (NCBI taxonomy): Eukaryota > Viridiplantae > Streptophyta > Magnoliopsida > Santalales > Viscaceae > Viscum > Viscum album. The sequence continues at coordinate 915,290,017 of OY728153.1, forward strand.
CAAACTAATTAACAAAGAGTGAAAACTATAAGATAAGGTTAATATAATGACCCAAACCAGTCTAAAGCCTATTGTTTGGGTGGTTTTCCAACCTATATCCACCTTAACCTTTAAATAATCCACTTTTGAGACATTAAAAATCTAACAGTAATTTATTATAAAATAATATTTCTTCCTTTTCCTAAGGTGACCCTCACCCCTCTGATAAAAGGGAACTGCCCCTTCTCACTGATTCACAACTTCAAATCCTTTTTTCTCGGCCAACCCCTGCCCAAATATTCTATAAAATTCCTTCAATTAAACATGGAGGCCTTAGTTTGATCATAAAGCCAACCTAATAAGCCCTTTTGATCAAATCCAAAGGAAGAACCCGAAAAAGAGGTAATGTTTTCACCACCACCATTCAAATTCCTTTCTTCTTCAACTTCTTATTTCATAGTTATTTCCATTATAAAATAATAAATCAAGTATCTTCTATATACAATGATGTTATTATAAATATGGTACAACCATATTCTGTATTCTATCCATCCTTTGAATGACATGTCACCATATGTGCGTACGTACGGCTTACTGTCTCCACGTCGTGGTGTAATTGTAATTCAAAACATTATTATTTGGATGGGTATGATAATGATGTTTACTTTAAGTAAATAATAAATATAAAATTATAATGATTCTGTATATATGATATAACAACCAATTATATATGATTTTAATATCAAAATAAGGATATTGTAGCTCGTGCGTACGTACGGACTACCGTCTCCACGAACGCGATGAGATTCATTCCCCATCGTATCCATTCAAGAATAATTCTCATTTTATGATTAAAAATTAATTTTTAAGGACTTGATATCATTCTATATATGTGTAAGATACATATTATGGATAAAAATCATGTTTTATGTAACAAAACATATAAAATAAAACGAGTAAGTGAACACCCGAAACGACGATAATACAAAAATATTATAAAAAAATCATTATTAAAAGATCATATATGATATCATATTAATGTATATAATTCTTTTATAATTTAATAAAAATTATTTCACCATTATACAGGAGTTAATCCATCCCTCAACCAAGGAAAAGTACATGGTAAGGGTTTATTTCACAATCTCTTCATTATCCGAGGTTGTTTATATGTAATTATGTACTGGGAGCTATTTATCATCCACATCCATGTTTCTTAAAAATATATTTCAAATCATTATTAATATTTTATATACTATAGGTTAAAGTCATTTATACCCTTTTTTGACTTTTGTAAGATTCTTATAAAGGAATCATTCCGTTATTTTCCAAACAAGGTCCTTTTAACCTTTTCGATTGAATTACAGTAAAAATGTATTTTTTTAACTTATATGGCATGTGCGGCTATTCTCCGCCATTATAAAATCATCAAAGCTTCCCTTAAATTCTTATAAGAATTTTTTAAAAATAAATGTTTTCTTTAATAATTTTGTTACTTTTAAAAGATTTCAAAAGAAGAGATATTTATCTCAAATAGTTTTGATTTCATATATGTCAACATCCTCTAATGGATTTTAATCGTATTTGAAGATGATTTATTATGATAAAAACTTCCATATTATATTGAGGGTTTTGTGATATATTTGACTGTGGATGTGTTATTTTTATACCATTCATGATTTATGGAGAAAGTATTGACATTTTATATGCTAGTTTTAATACGAATATTTATGTTATGTTTAAACCTGTTCATAAGAGGAATGAATTGGAATTATTATGCCATAGGTGGTGCCCACTATAGCTCCTCAATGCATCAGTATGTCTCATGAGACGAACTAGTGTCTTTGCACAAGGCCTTGATAAAATCTTATTTGTAGTCTAGGGACAAGGCCTTGACTATGTGGTTATGATAGTCTGGAATTATGCATTCCTTCATTATGAAGGTGGTTATTGATAATGCATGTGATTATTCGACTAATAGATTATCCATTTAAATAAGTAAATGGAATTATTTCATTTTATTTCTCCCATATTATGCAGAAGTTCATGTTTAAAAGTCTTTTTTAGTTATATATTGCCTTAAATGATTATGATTATTTTTAAAAGTTTCTACTATATTGTTATCCTTACTGGGCATCTGAGCTCACCCATTTCTATGTTTTATTTTTTCCAGGATGTAAAGAAGTATTTTATAAATGACCTGCAGGGATAGTAAAATGGGATATGAGTGAGGAGACAAGATGTTGTTTTAGTTTTCACTTTATGATGGAATATATACTTTATGAATGTATCTAGTGATTCCAAGGCTACTAAACTAATCGGTCTTTCGAAACATTATCTTTTGTGATTATGTAAATGTTATGTAATAATGCACCGACTTTGGGGTACTGGGGTCGGGGAGTTACATTGGTTGAGCCAAAAGGATTTTAAGGTGTGAATTTGAGAGATGGGGGAGTGCCCTTTTATAAGAGGGGTGAGGGGCACCTTAGGAAAAGTTAGAAATATTATTTTATAATAAAATAATTTTCAGTTTCTACTGTCTCCAAAATGAATTATTTAAAGGATAAGGTTGTTATGGGTTGCAAACCACTCAACCAATTGGTTTAAATAGGGTTGGTTCAATATATTAACCTTATCTTTTAGATTTAACTCTTAGTTAAATAGTTTGATATTAACCATGTCTCTTTTTATTTTAATATTATATGGTTAATAAACTTACTATATACTTTCAAGAGATCCCCAAGTGGTTCCTTAATAATAAAACTATTTTTAAATAAGTTCTTTGTCTGGATATTATATTTTTAGGAATAGAATATCAATTAATAATATAATAATTTTTTTAAAAACCCTTTTTTGTCAACTTTGACACTATTTGGTATTTTGTTTTTTCTAAACTCAAAACAACATTATTACTTAAAACAAATCCATCTAACCAAACCTAATATGTCTTATTAACCTATAAAATTAGTGGAATTCATAAAAAGTATCAAATTACATTTATTTGGATATTTATAATATAAACTATTTTAATATTTCATTAATTAGGTAATTACTGCATCATTATTCTTTCATAAATAAATTAAATTATTTAATGTCAAAAAAATATAAAAAAATACCATTATATAGGAAATCATTTTTTCTTTGTAATGAATATTTATAGTCAAATTTATCTTATGTATAACCCTATATTAAAAAAATTGTCGTTAATAAACTTTGATTTTAACTCTTTTAACTCTTCTTTAAATAAAATAATAATAAGTGTCCTAATCTAATCCATGTGGACCAAAGAGGTTCATATTTTATTCCTATAGTTGTTTTTGGTCGAATGATACTTATCAAATAGAACTAGGGAATGTGTTATGGTAATAATAAAATCATTTTTACCCTTGAATACCCAATTTACTTTTAACCAGTGTAAATAATAGTAAAAATATACTATTCACCAAAAATTATTTTCATCTTATTGAACCACATTTTTCATACTGTTATTAATTGTGTCTCTCATATTTTTGAAATTCCACTCATAGAAATGGTAAAATTATTTTTTCTATGAATTTTCAAATTCCCATAGGAGGTGGGTAAAAGTTGGTGAGAAATTCATTAAAATTTATATATATCTACAATTATTATAAACTAACTCTAATGAATTACATTGAACTTATATATGTATGACGTATCTATTTTTTCGTATAATAAATTTAAAATAAAATAAATAAATATTTTAATAAAAATTCTGTTTTAAACTATAACTCAGAATTTTTTACTATTACACATAAATTTAATGTTTTCAGAAAAATTCCAAAAATTCACACTAAGATAATTTCGATATTCTAAATCAAAAAATAAAGTATATTTTGAAAGATAAAATTTATTAAATTTTAAAAGGTGGGTATTAGTGTTCATAAGGGCTAGTTTAATTGGTTGTGGTGTATTAGAAATCGATGTTGCGTACAATACATGATACTACATTATTCAAAGAGAAGCGTACTATGGAAGCTTGGGGTGATACAAAAAGTAGATGAAAGCAAATCAAATGATTCGAAATTTAGTTATGTAAAATGAACTGAAAACTCATTTTGGGGATCTGAAATTAGTCTATTAGAGGTGTTATTATGCTATAAACATACCATGTGATTTTATCTCATTTTTTATAGATTAGATAAATTATAAATTTATGTATAGAACTTTTTATAGTACATTTCAATTCAAACAATAAGATATTGTTGTTGGTGTATCATTTAAACATGTTATGTTTGAGAAACCATTTATTATAAACATGGGTTTCCGATTTCACATGATAAGTGATTTGAATAATATAAATGATTTTGAATGATAAATGGGTAGATGTTTTACCTTTGGTAATGATATATCATTAGGTATTAAAGGATTTGTAACAGATAATATTGGATAAATTAAATTAAATCCAAAAAGTTTGTATTGGTTATAATCATAAAATTAATCTATTCAGTGTATCAAAATTTATTGGTTATGTAAATGGGAGTATATTTAGAAATTATGGTATCTTATTTAAGATAATAATAGATTGGGTAGTGAGAAAAAATATATTCATAATCGTATGAAATAGTTTCAATATTACAGAATCTATAGAAACCTATTAAACGAACTTACTAGTTGAAAATAATTAATGTAAAATGAGGCATAGTCATCTTTTCCAAAAATATATAAGGAATTTAAAGAAAGAATTAGATGTGATTTTTAATGAAGACATTGTAAATATTTTGAAAACATTTTAAACATGAAGAATTTAAAATTAAAGACACAATAGTGTTGATATTCTTACTAAAAACCATAATATCAGTTTAACTCTATTGTTTGTGGACCTATGTAAATGATGGAAAAGGGTAAGTATATCTCATGAAATTAAATTATTATTTCACTACAATGAAATATATCATGTTTATATGTAAACATTATCCTTTATTCTAATAGTTTTAATGATTTAGAAGACTATACGACCAACAAACATGTAATTATTTAAATAGATTTATCAATAATAATGGTACTAAATATTTCAAAGAGTATTTTTGAAATATTGTGATAAAATTTTTACCATATTTTAATATAGGTAAACATATAATCATCAATAAAATAAGGTGGTGGAGAGAAATAACATAATCCATTTTGATGTGGGAAAAATGGTGTTAACATATCTTGGAAGATCATTCTTTTATTAAAATAAATTTACTACCAATACTAGAATAATAACAAAATATTTCAAGAACATATTTAAATATTCTTCCATATAATTTTGGTTCAAGAAAATCATGAGTGTAAAACATTTCATGATTTTTGGAAATCAATATTTGATAATAAAATATTATAGATGTGTTGGTAAAATTGAAGATAAAGGTGAATATCTAATATTCCATCGATATAAACCAAATGAAATATCTTATTAATTATAATATAATGAATGATGAAATTTTATAGAAAACCATGTTGTGATAATCCATTAAAATGAATAAACCTTCCGTTACTCAGTAATAAAGATAATTTTCATGTTTTGGTGAGTTATAAAAATATTTACTAAACCATAGAGAACACATGGATTGTTTTATATGAAACATATAATACATATTATATTAATTACATTGCCACTAAAATATTGATATAAAAATGATATATTAGTGTAAAATTTTGACTTTTAAAATTCAATGGGGGATCGTGTTTGGGTTATGTATACTAGATATAGAATATTGTAAACTAGTCACAAATATTTTCATTCTTGTATTTAACCCCATCTACTTGATGAATATTTTGAGAATGGAGAGTGAATTCAAGATATTAATAAGTAGATATGTCAAATTACAATGAATAAAAGATGAGACCTTGTAACAAGATGCATTAAAAAATTTATTTGGGGAAATTTTATTTTTTTGAATATTCTTGAGGAGGGAACTGATTTTCAAAGAAACTAATAAATATAGTATATAAGTGGTATTCATAAATTAAAGGACTTTGAATTTAATATAAAATATTTTTCAGTTTATAGGAATAAAACACATAGAATATTTTTTACTATTACCACCTAATTACCTTTAAAATATTTCCAAATGTATTAAATTAATTATTTTTAAATGGTGATCTTGATGAATAAGTTTTAATTGAGAAAACAAAGGGTTTATTTTTTGATTATTATTTTAGAAAAGTGAGAAAATATGGGATATAAATTTACGGATTAAAATAAACTATATAATCTCTGTAATTCATGATGTAAAAATAAATGGAATGTTTAAATTTATGGAAGGGATATGTGCATAAAAATATTATATGAATAATAATAATACAACATATGTATTTATTATTTTTTATGTTGATGTTATAAATTTAAAATTAAACGGAAAAGCATAGATGAGTTTTCCAAAAATTTGATTTTTTAGATGTTTTTTATGAGGAAATTAATTTTCTATTAGGTATATAGATTATAAAAAATTCTAGAAACAACTCCACATAATAAAAAAATTATTTATGGTTGTTGTTTTTTTAATAGATAAGTCTATAAGAGTTCCTATAGTATTTCATGTTGAAAAAAACTATTTAGGGATGAATAAATGAGAGGCTTTAATGAGAAATGAATTTCAACAATTAATTTTCATTGTATTATGCCTTTAAACATCATTTATTGATATATTATATATAGTTACTATTATTTTTGGTATCAATATAATTCAAAAGATTCATATATTCACTAAAAAAATAGAAATATGATATATATCTGAAATTCATTCTATTATTTCGTGATATAAATAATGAAGGAATAGATATCTCTGATAGGGTTTATAGATGATGTCCAGTTAGATGGATACAATAATATAATTTCTATATTAGTTAAATACATTGTTACTAATAAAATATGTGTATTATAGATTTCTAAAAGACATTCATTAGTCACCTTATAATCTATTGAGGAAAAATATCATGAATCACCCCAATAAGAGACTCTGATGATTTTTAAGAACAATCAGTTATAATATTTTAATTTTTTATTATGATTCCCACACGTTAATGAATGTGATGAAAATAGTGATATAAATCTTTTCTAAACTCCATTATAATATTCAATTTCAATGATAATTAATGTTAAATATAATTTAATGATGAAGGTTGATAGAGAAATATTGAAATAAAAATGTGTTCCTTCCAATGAGTATATCACTAATATTCTTCAAAATATTCTTGCAATGGAATAAATTGATTAAACAAGGATATATATTTTAGTGAATCCCACATCCCAACATTGGTGCATTTTTTAGTTTACTTCCCTCTTAAAATTATTCATTAATTTATACATAGGGGATAATTATTCATTATCAAGAGGAACTTTTTTATTCAATAAATTTTTTATATGATATTTAATTTTTTGAAGAAAAACTATCTACAATAAGTTTATTGTTTTCTAAATGATGTTTTTTAGATGGTATCATTTTTTAAACATTTCAAGGATAACATCGATGTATGAATTAATGATTTAGGGTTTTTATTCTATGTTTTAACATATGAGAATAGAGTTTATTGGAACACAAATTACCTTTTTAAGAATTTTATACCATCCATATCATTATAAATTGTATTTTTTATTAGCAAAAAAATGAGAAATACAGATCCACCTTTTAGCTTCACTGTATAGATTGGGTGAATTCTTGTTTGATGTGGAAAGAAAATTAAAATGTATTGGTATTAAAAAAATCATTGGGGTCCACTGTTGAATCCAATTGAGGAAGATGTTTTATTTTTTAATTAATTTATATAATTTGTTCGATGTTTAAGTAGTTTTGGATAAAGTAGAATTCCCTAGAAAATTCTTGATGAGGTTTAGGATTTATTTGACCAATTTTCTAAATATTTGTGTTGATGTTATAATTTATCAAGTTGAATAATCCGTAATATTAATCATAAGTATAAGAAAATATTTTAAATGCTAATTTCAGGAAAATAAGGTTTACCTAAAGAACTCATATATTTCACTTTAAATAATATATGATTCGTTGATAGTCTTTAGAATGAATGTTGTAAGAGTACTAAAAAATTTAAGTCCATTATAAAAATTTGTAAGTGTCAGTTAAATCTTTGTATGACTCATCCTAAAGAAAAATAAGAATATAATATTTTGTTTTATCCTAAAAAGTAATATAAGTGAAAAAGAAGGAATATGTGAGGGTCATCTGGATAATGTGTAAAAAAATTTCAAACATGCAAGATGAAATAAGAAAATAATTGAGGAAATACACAAAGAAACATAAGAGTTATTAGGATGTTTTACCATGTATAATTAATCATATGTTATAATATTTATTTTCATTTTGTAAATTTAATGTTTCATAATGATATTATTTATTGTTAATATTTTAGTATAACAATTGGAGAATTCTAAATGATGATTTATTTATAAACTTCTATAATTTTTTTTATTTTTTTAATAACAACGAATTAAAAAATAAAATATTATATCTAACTAAAATTGAAATAATAAATTAAGAATAATTTTTTCTAATACATGTATATAAATAACATGTTTTAAGGTATGCATGAAGGTGTTTTGGCATTTAGAAATATAACACAAACATTTTAATGAAGCTTTAAAACCCTTGTAGTCCGGGTAATATTTACATTGTTCCTAAAGGATTCTCAAAGAAAAACTTTTTTATTGTGGGAAAGTTATAATGTTCTATGTCTTGAAATAGATGAAAATTTCCAAGGGAATTTAAATGTTTTGAATATATATGAAGGGTCATTTATAAAACCGAGCATTAGAATGTATTTTTTTAAGAGTTGGAACACTGTGATGTGTATCTTTTATAAAATTAATCTATATAAATTAAAATTAAAATGGAAATAAATTATATTGAGGTAAATGAATAATAATGATAATAATGAAATGTTTTAATAAAATTAATAATAATAATATTATTATTAATTTTTTTTATTATTATTATTATTAATTATTTTAGTTTTTTTATATACACTAGTGGTCTCCACCTATTTCTTGTAACTCATGCATGACCCCCCCCCCCCCTCTGGCCAAACACCCCTCGCATGACCCGCTAATAGTGCGACCTCCCCCTCATTATAGCCTCCTTTGGTGCGCAATTTCATCTTGTATTTGTCTATGACCTTCCATCGAAATATCCAAGTAAGATCTCTCCCCCTTTCTCATACTGGTTTTTAGCTATTTTTCAGTCTATTATTCACATGGTGAGGTTCGACCGAACACTAGGATTATGGTTAACAAGATTTTTGGTTTCTAATCACTTATTAGGGTGTCTTATTGGTTTACTAGGGTGTGATCATGCATGTTCCATCCACCTCTTCCATAGGATAAGAGGTTTGACTCGATTAGGTTGTCCAACAACAGTTTACAATGTGTTTGAACTTCAATACACATTGATTATCAATTTATAATTTGGTGTTTTTTATATTAGAGTCCCTATAATTTTTTATAAAGTTTCTCCATCATCCTTTAGGTAGTTTTGAGGTTTCAGAGTCAAAGGTGTCTCACCACATATGCATAGTTAATCATATATATAATAATTTATATGGGTATATGTATATCCACCAATGGAAACACAATTACATATAAGGGGTTATGTGTGCTTCTGTATATATATATATATATATATATATATATATATATATATATTGCACACATATGTGGGTGATAACGGGATTATGAATGTGAGCATATATATAAGGATCCTCTTGTGTGAGTATAGGGCCATGCAGACTTGTACATAGGTTTTAGGGTGTCCTTATGTATATGCAAAGGTGAATATGCCTAAAGGATGGATGTAGCATAATAGATTTTTCACCAATAAATGTGTCAAGCGCTGAGTGTTTCTCTTGATTCTTCATTTGAGGTAGGTGTCCCTTAATATGGAAATTTTAATTAAATAAGTCCTTTATGTTTTTCTTTTATTTAAGTTGATTTATTTTATGATTTTGAAAAAGTGAGCTTCTAACATTGAATAAAAAGTTTAAAGAGGAAAAATAAATTATTTTAAGAACAAGGTATGGTTTATTGTAAAACACCTCCAATGGAGTTGATGACCCTTCATGCTAAAAAGTAATGATAGATATTCATACTTTATAGACTTATTTCATTGGTATTATTCTGCGCTTAATGTTAATGCTAGTTATGACATGTTTTAATTTTTTTCATATTTGGTTATTTTGAAGGATATATCCCATTTGTATATAAGTATTAAATGAATCAATACTCATTTTAGTTGTTATGTCCTCTTATCATGGGACTTTCCCAAGAAATTAATTACTCTTTTTCCCATGTGAGTTAAATAAAAGGATATCATTCTGAGTTGTTCAATGCCATGAGTTACCATCTTAGGTGAGATGTTTAGGAATGGTTCAGAGTGTTTACATTTACATGTCATATCAGTTTGATTAAATTTTTTTAATAGGGTTATGTTACCATGACTCAAAAAATAATTTAATGAAAATGGTTAAGATAAATTTTAAGAAATATAATTGTATGGTCATGATGATACACTTTTCCTTAAATGAATTGAGTGATTTGGTTATAATGGAATTGATACTGGATTTTAAATTTCATAAGTGGTATAGCCTTATGCATTATACATTAAATGTAATGTATCATTTAAAATGTTTTATAAGGGTTGTAGGTCCTTGCAATTTTCTTATGTATTGAAACTATTTATGCGAAATTATTTTTTTAGTTGTGTTTCTCACTTTATTCGAGTTGGGGAGAGGACATGGGATCCAAATTAACGAATCAGGGATGCACTGTCTATGCTTAATGTGTTTCAGACCAAAACATTTTGGATGTAGTGTTTTGGCATTCTATTCAAGGGAATTATTAAGAAATATAGTATACCATTGTGTGATATAGGGTCTCTGTGGGGAAAGTGAGGATGGAGATGTTGGAAAGATTTCAACTCCATGCAACGAGTGATACTAGAACCCTTACGTGTGATACTGGAAGGAACACTGAGATACAATACCCCAAGAAATTCTTGGGATTCTAAAAGGATCACATTGGATGGAATAAGTGTAACTAGAATTTAAAGGTATTTAATGTAGTGATATATCAGAAATGGTCTTGAAATATCCATTTGGAGTTGATGGTCTTGATATAGACACATGAGATACATTTATTGATATTTCATTGTGTTTCCTTAAATATTAGGATTCATCCCTTGTTTTTATATCACGCTTAGTTTTGGAAACATGATTTAAACCCCAAGCTGAAGCATAAGGTTGGGGGTATGCCTTTTTGGTATTCTACATTAAATTTGGCATGTGTAAAAATATTATGTCTTACAGATGTACCTCCCTCAGACACCAATATTTGGCCGAAGTAGGTGGTATGAGACATGTGTCTGTTTAAGAACCCAGACCATGGTGTTATCTTTTTATATATTATTTGTTTTTTTATTTCTAAATAAAGAAAATTATATTAATTTTAAAATCACTACTACATTGTGCTAGACCCCGATGGTGCCAGCCTATTAAAATTTTTGTCCCACACCCTACTCGGGACTCCATTGCACTAGGTTACCCATATAGACCTTATATTTTCCAGACATAGGTTGAATTGTTTTGCTAGTTTCCTGTACCTAGGGAGGTAGGTGAAAATGACTTAGTTGGAGATCAGAATGCCTATAGAGATCACCATTATACTTGAGTCTTTTCTTTATTTCAGACATTAATTTGTTCAAAAATATAAATAATTCTTTGTGGTACTACTTTCAGCTATCTATCATCATCTCAACATACTTGTATTTTATAGCTAGTATTTTTAATCTATTATATTATGTTAATATTATTCTTCAACTACATGATATTAAATTATTTACTAAATCATCCATTTTTGTTGTTAATTATGTGATAATAACATTGTACATCTCTGATGATTGGGTATAGTCTCCCCACTATAACCTATCGAGACCCTTGATAATAGTAGGAAACATTTGATATATGTGGATACATGGAGGATTCCATGTTATCCACTGGTTTAACTACTCATTTTATGGAAATCTAGGTCAAGACATCACATATATCACATAAGAAGCTCCAAAAGCATGCTACCTCCCCAAAAGCATATAACATTATAGTTTCAATTCATACATAAAATTATGAAATTCATTATTTTAATTAATAATAATTTTGTATGTATGGACCAAAAAACATGTTTAATGACTGTAATTTCCAATGACACATAATTCATGTGGAATTACTTTAGAAATATATATCCTCATAACCTCCCTTAGCATATAGTATCATATATGAACATCCTAACAAGAAATATCAATATCTTATTTTATTCTATAACCTGATTGAAAAACATCATCAATGATGTATTATAAATTTTTTAAATTAAATGGGGAAAATAAGTCTCATAATATTTTTATATCATCTGTAGGTTTTGATATAATGTTGAATTACTATAAAAATTTAATTTTATATATACTTTAATGATATTAAAACATTAATATTATATAGAATAAAAATTATTATGTGTTAAGATTGTGATAACCTAGTTATTTTTAATAGTGAATTAATTTCATGCCTTATTAATATTCACGATTATATTTTTTTTATTCGCATACATTAAATAAATTTATATGCATATTCAAATAAAAAATAGTTTTAATCTAACTAAACATATTAACATGTATTATATGGTTTTATTAAAATGTTAATGTAAAAGCCAATGTTTTTATAAAAAAATTGACTTATATGAAACTTTTTTTTAATTGGACAGTTATGAACTCACAATAAAACATATTTTATCCACATCTATTAATTGAATATCAAAAAATGGTCATCTACGCTTGTGATCTATATGTTATTTGAAGTCTGATAGAACCAAATCGTTTTTTGGTGAATAGAAACACATCCATATGAATATTATTATGAATAATACTTTGACCATTATAAATAGTAAATCATATTATTATTTTATTTTCATAAGTTTATAAGATAATGAGATCTTAATTATTTTTTCTAGGTGATATAAAATAACTTATATTTTTAAAATCGCTATTTTTTGAAAGAAATGTTATTGTTTTTTAAATTAAATTAATCATATTTAGAAAATTATTTTCAAAAAATGGAATTCATTGTTTAATTCTAAAAGTCATAAAATGGTTAGAGTAATTTTTTTTGGATTTGTTTGAAATATTTAAATTTTTGGTGAATATTGATATTTGATAATTACGAAATATGATAAATAATTAGATTTTGGCATCATTTATGAGTCATGGATCTTGTAAATGGACATTATTTCAAACTCACATTCACATATTACTATTTTTGGTCACATTAATAAAGACTATTCATAGTCTTAAGATAAAAATATTAAACTGATGATTAAAATAATCTAAAACCCCTCCTCTCATCCACTATAAATACCACCATCACATCACTCAAGCCATGATACTTGTCTAAATTATTCCAAATACTCTTCTAAATGATCTCCCCACATCTAAGACCTGATGGTGTCACCACATGGCCAATATCAAAGGCCTTAATGAGGATCTCAAGGGGAAGAGATAAAGAATTAAAAATCCACTTTTTTCATGTGATTTCTTTTCAATTATTTTATTTCATTATAAAATATTTTCCTCTCCTTATAAAAGATGCATGAATGCTCTAGAATAAATTTACTCATTCTTTCCCCATCATTATATAAAAAATAAGAACATTGTCCTCCATTTAAAGATTTACCAAAATCGTGGACATTATGTTCTCAATTTCATTTACATCATTAAAATATTTTTTTTAAACCCATATTAATGGTCAAATAAGAATTTAATATTTTTTATTTGATATTTCTTATCTTTTATAAGTAAATTATATTCATAATATTAATGGTATATGATGAATAAATTTTGTGATTATCAATGAACATGAAAAATGATCTAAACAGATATAATTACATTTTTGTCTAATGATTCTTCCTCATACCATTTAACCAAAATGATTTATGGAATAAATACATATTCAGGTAACAACTGAATACCATTTCATTACAATTATAAATTTTAATTTCCTTATGAAATGAAAATAAAATACAAATCTTCCTTGGTATTCATGTAAGGAACATACCTATAAACAATGGAAGAAACAAAATACAAATAATTATAGGGTGAAATGATGTTATGAAATGATCATATATGTTATTATAATCCTTTATATGTTTTTGGAAGATACTAATACCACTCTTTTGACCATTATATAGTAGGATTAAACACATATAGTGTATAATGAACTGGAGGCAAGGGAATTCATATCCTAATTTCCATTCTTTGTGTTTACCATCAACTTCATTAATTATATGGTATTAAAATTATTTTTGTGACCAATGTTTTTTAACTTATGATTAATTAATTTATTTTTCCACCCTGTATATTAATATTCACTTCAATTATACAATTTCTATAAGGGGGTTCTCATTTAAAATTCTATTTTAAAATTCTATTTTATAAAATTAAAAAGCAATGTTTTTATGGAATAATTAATTTTTTATGATTATGTTCTTGTTCATGGGATAGTTTATGATGAATGGTGGGACCTATATCTCATTCCAATTAATTGGTTATATGTATTTTGAAATTTTTTTGTATTGTTATTCAAAGTTTAACTGCATTGGTTACACAATAAGGTAGTCGTGATGGTTACATTGTAATGTGGTTGTGATAGTTACAAATTATAAGGTAGCCGAGAGGGTTTCAAGATTAATTATTTAATGACCCAAGATAAATTTATGGTTCTATTAAGGTTTATTATTTTTGGTATAAATCCTCAGGAAATATAAAGTTTCACAAAGTAATTATATTTTTCTGAAAAATATGTCTTTTTGAAAATAATTTCATACGTTTAAAAGTATTCATGAACTATTGTTTTATTTCCTTTTTTATATCTCTTAATGAGATTTTTAGGCTCATAAAATGTTTTTATATTATTTTCATGGTGATAAGAAATTGTAACATAATGAAGGGATCCAAGTTAAATGTTATGATGATTTTTCCAAGAAAAAATGTTTTATTTAAAAAGATGGATTAAACTGCTTGAAAAGATATTTGATGCTATGATATGTTCAAATAACACAATGGTATGTATTTCCATTTATCATCATGAAGGTGAATTAGATCATTGGAGATCAAAGGTCAAGAATATAAGGGATAAAAAGAGATTATTGACTTAGTGTTTGATGAATTTAAAAGTCTTTTCCTTGATTTTTTTCTTATGGTTGTTTGACTTAGGTTAGAGAAGAAATTCTTGAATTGATGTAAAACGAAAAAGATTCATTGGCTATGTATAAATCTAGCATCACCTGACTACCGAGGTATGCTCCAAATCTTATACTAGAAATTGATAGATAAATCAACCAATTTAACTTAGTATTGAAGCCAATATACCAAGGATCATTAGATTCCCGTGAGTTCAAATGAGATGAGAAACATATATGATGTGTTGATAGGGTATAAATGGTCATTTATAATAACCATGTGTACCTTAACTATAAATAGAAGAAGAGGTCTATATTTATTTCATTGTATAAGAATAAATCAACCAAATCTAATAGTAAGAATTATTAGTATCCAATGTGTGAAAAAATTGTAATAAGAACCCCAAAGAATGCCATGCCGAAATCTCGAAGTGTTTTTAATGTGGTATGTTTATACACATGTCCTGTTATTTTAATGAAAATAATTATAAGACTAATCCTAATATGTAAATTTTAATGTGTTCTAAATGTATTGAGATAGTTCAGTATGAAAATTCCTACCCAACGAGAGATCCAAATGATGCAAAGAAGCCAAGATATAACCAAAAAGGTGTAGTGAGATTTTTTTGACTATGTTAGTAGATTTTTGGCCACCCAATGAAGTTTTTTCAGGTACCATTCTTGTTTAATTATGTTTTTCTAGTATTGTTTTGATACCTGATCTACAAATTCCTTTACTCCAAATAAATTTTCTGGTAAATTAGAAATATTACCTCAAAAAATGAAATTGTAACTTATTTTTAGAGCACCCAGGGGAAATATAAATGAAAAGAATAATTATAAAAAAACATTTTATTATTGTATTTAGAAATACATTACCAGTAAACATTTTTTTTTAATTTGTAGTGTTTTATGTAATTATTGGTATGGACTATAATTCAATTTATCATGTGAAGATTGATTGTACATCTAAAGATGTTGTTTTTAAGAAAGTCTTTTGGTTTTTATAATAGAAAGATCCCATACAATTGATAACATATCTGGAAGCTGATAAACTATTGAAATATGGAAATGAAATTTATTTTTCTCATATTTTTTAAAACAAGGGGCTGCTGAAATTAATGATATTCTAGTGGTAATTGAATATCATGATGTATTTCTTAATTATTTATTCAGTGTTATACCTGGGTATGAACTTGAATTCAGAGTTTACATAGTTACTGATGCTAAGAGAATTTCTGGACCCCCTTATTGAATAGTTAAAATGGAACTTATTTAATTGAAAAATTACTTAAAATATTTGCTTAACAAAGGATATATTCATCCTAGCATGACACCATGGGGTGAACCTATTTTTTCATTAAAAAGAATGCTAGTTCCATGATACTTTTCATTGATTATAGACCATTGAATAACATCACTATTAAAAACAAGTATTATTTTCCTCATATCAGTGAATTTTTTGATTATATTTAGGGAGAAAAATATTATTTGAAGGTTAACATAAGGTCAGGGTATCATTAGTTGAATGTAAATGAATTGGAGATCCCAAAGTCTCTGTTCTGTACAATATAAGGTCATTATGATTTTTTTATTTCGTTTGCGGTAACTAATTCACTTGTTGTATTCATGGTTCTTATAAATTTAATATTTCATGTGTTCTTGGAAATATATTTATTTGTGTTTATTAATGAAATTATAGTATTTTATAAAAGTAATTATATGCATGAAAAAAATCATTAGGTTGTTTTAAAAACATTAATCGAAAAAAACAGTATATAAAATTTAAAAATTGTGTTTTTTCAAAGAAATTGATTTCTTCTCTTGGGACCAATATAAATAAGGATGGAATAGCAGTTGATCCTACCAAAACAAAAGTTGTTGATTAATTGTGAAGAACTAAAAATGTTACAGAAATTCATTATTTTTCGAGATTATCATGTCATTACTGGCAGTTTGTTAAAAAAACTTTTCATAGTTATCTATCCCACTAGGAAAGTTAACACAAAATGGGATAAACATATTTTTATTGGAGAATGTGATGTTTGTTTTCAGGAACTAAAGAATAGATTATCTATTGATCCATTTTGGGATATACTATCAAAAAATTATTTTTTTTTTCATCTACATTGATGCTTCATTGAAGGGGTTCATTTTATTTTTCTGCAGAATGATCAAGTAATTTCTTAGGATTCAAGGAAACTAACACCTTGTGAGGTAAATTATCCAAAAAAGGATTTTGATTTATAATTTTGTGTTTTTTATTTTAAAATCTAGAGGTATAATTTATAAGTAAAAAAATGTAAAATATATATTGACCATAAATGTATTAAGTACATATTCACTTAGAAGGAATTAAACATGAGGTAGATAATCTAGCTTGAAATAATAAAGGATTATAATTGCATGATCAATTACCATCATAGAAAATCAAAAAATGTGGAGAAATCCTTGAGTTGAAAACAATATAGATAATTAACCATGTTATGTATAGAACATGATCCCTTTATTGATGATTTGATGAACTTTGTATTAGAAGATATTAGTGAAAAAATACCTCTATTTTTTCAGGTTTCAGTGTAGTCATCGTTATCAGACAGAATTCTGCATGTGCAGAATAAAGACTGTAATATATATAAAAATATAGAATTGGAAAAAATGGGTAATATTCTAGAATATTAATTTTATAAATATTGTGTTTTAAGATTCAGAAAAATATTTTCTATGCCTTTCGATTCTCAGTTGAAGAAATAATTGTTCTGCGATGCTCATAGGTCTCTATTTTCAGTTCATCCTGGAAGAACAATGATGTACAAGGACATTCAATATTATTATTGGTGGGATGAACAGAAAAGAGTTATTTTATAATTTACTTCAAAATATTTGACATGTAAACAGGTTAAATAAGAAGGTAAGTAACTCAAAGGGGATTCATTAGCCTTTAATAGTACTAGGGTGAAAATTGGAAAATATATCTGCAGACTTCATTGTGGTACTACCAAATAATTCTAAAGGTAACAATGCATTCTAGGTTATTATGGAATGACTAACTAAATCTCCACATTTCCTTCATTTTTGAGATATAATGACTTTTGATCAGCATTCTTGACTGATTCTCACAGAGATTTTCAAGTTACATGGAGTGTTTCTTTTTATTCAATCTTACCGAGATCCTAGGTTCAGTTCTAATTTTTGGAAGAGGCTTTAAAATTCATTGGGAACATAATTAAATTTTAGTATAGATTTTCATCCTCAATCACATGAGCATTCAAAATTAATGATTCAGACATTGGAAGATAAGAATTTCTCTTTTTCAATTTACTACCGAGGATGTTGGTATCAATATCCTTTTTAGTTGATTTTTCTTATAATAACTATTTTTATTTTATTATACATATGTAACCATTTGAGGAATTGTATTGGAATTGGTGTCGAACTACAGATTTCTGGTCTGAATCTAAGGAAAAGAAGTTGACGGGACTAGAATTTTTAGAGAAAGTGGGAGAGAAAGTGAATATGATCTAGCAACACGTGATGGTAGCTGAGAGGAGGCATAAAATTTATGAAGAGAATAGGATAAAAAACATTTCTTTGGTTTTATGTGACCATGGGTTTTTAAAATATATCCATGGAAAAGTGTTATTTATTTTGGTAATAAAGGAATTATAATTATATAGTTCATGTAACTTTATGAAATCTTATATAAAGTGGGACCATTCACCCATTGTGTATCTTTTCCTACAAATTTATCTCATGTGCACAATTTTTTTTCATTTTTCAACATTGAAAAATTATGTGTTTGATTCATCACATGTCTTGAGCCCTAAATTTGTTTAGATGGAAGAGAACCTCTCTTATCAAGAGAAACATATTCATATTCTTGATTGTGGAGAGATATTATTGTGGAAAAATGAAATCCACCATGTAAATGTTTTTTGGGGAAAACACATGGATGAAGAAGAAACACGAGAATCTAAAAATGCTATGAGGTAACAGTATGATTGCTTGTTTAATAAGTGAAAAAATTATGTAGATTAAGTTTAAAGAAGTTATTGAAAATGTAATACCCCAAGGTTTTGAAAAAATTAAATTTCATGATTTTTTAATTGGATAGTTATAAACTAGCTGTTAAACATAATTTTTTAGATTCTATGATTTGAATATCAAAAATGTCATCCCCTAATCCTATAAAATGTACTCACCCTCCCCAATAATTCACACCATAAATCCCCTTCTATCATCCAAAACCAACAAAAATAAGATCCAAAAGCTATCCCCTTATCCTATAATCCTCAATGTCAGAATAAATTTCTCCAAGGAAGTTCATTACTTCAAACCAAAATGAGTTACCTAGAAAAACATTAATGTTCATCAACATGATTTTTTATTTATATTAATTCACCACTATCATAATTTCTCTTTATAAGATTATTATAATGTTAAAAGTGTATCTATAATATAATAATATATTTTAATTTGATTTTTTTAATCTATACATATACATACTTCTAAAAATGGGTAATAGAACCACCGTTCTTATGTACAATGTACTACCACCTCATGAGTTGATGTTATTCATTTTTCCATTACTAACTATCATAGTATGAAATTATGATTAAAATATTATTTTAAATGATATAAATAATATTTATAATTCCTTCATAATTCATTAATCTTTATACAACACATGCCATCCTTCTTGTATTTCTTTTAATATGAAATCCTCTTTTGTAGACATAGGGACTACCACCTCGTCAAAGGGGCGTGAAACGTTTACATAGTAAATGGAATGTGTTGATGAATTTTAAATGAAAAAGTTATATAGATGAAATATATAAAATATCCAAGATATTAGTATATTTACATAACTATAATATATCATTTAATTTATAACTAATTTCCCACACTGAAAATGTGATAATGATGTTCTTGGATGTGTGGAATACCGCCTCCTCGTAGTGATGTGAATAATCTAACATAAAAATAATGATATTTATAAATATATATAATTGAATATAGTTTAATTTATTATCTATATATTACTATGGAAAGATAACTATTACATACCTACTATCCATAAGGATCATTGAAAAATGGGATTGTTACTTGTTCATATGTACAACCTTCCACCTCCATGATGGAAATGATGGTTCATTTTTCAAAACCATCAATCATTATTGGTTTTAAATGTATAAGGAAGTATTAAATAAGATAATTAGGTAAATATTTTTAATCTATATGTGTTTTAAAAATGACCCCCTTTACCATAGATTACTTAACAATGTATTTTTTGACACATTAACTAAACATATTCAAACCAGAATATGTAAAATTAATTGATTAAGTAGTCATATAAAATAGTTTATTAAGAGTAATAATATAAATTATAAACTCGAGGAGGGTTCTTATGTACAAAAATAATTATCATATTCTTGTTATTCATTACCATAAAGACACACATGACATGTTGGACTCTAGGTACCATATTTCTCCACACACTCATTTCATTGAGGCATATCATGATTTTATGCACCAACCTTATTTTATGAGGTGTATATAAAGTTCATTTTGATATATCACATCATTAATGTATATATTATAATGATATAATATTTTTTCTAAATTTTATTACTTAATGGGGAAATTTTTTAAAATATTTCAATGCTGTGTGGGTCACTTTGATATAAAAATACATTTTTGAATGTTTCATGATTTAATTTGAAAATAATTTCCTCTATATTGATATTGTTTAATTTTATATTAAATATTTAAATATTTTTATAGTAAAGGATTATAAAGTTTATTTAGTGTTTATTTTGGTAATTGGATTTTTCTAAATGACATCATGTTTTAAAAGTTCATTAAACCCCACTTTTCCTTTTTGGTTTTTTTGTTATTGAATATGTGTTTTGAAAGTGGACCGATTATTTCAATATCATTAAATTCTTTCATATGATTAAAAATGAAATATTATATGTGAAATATTGATAATTTCATTCTTTTGTGTGTTATAATTATATAATAGATATTAATAAATTGTCAGGTGGTAACGCTACAAACAAATCATAGGTGGTAATGTGATAAACCAATGATGGGCAGTTCCGTGATAAACCAATGATGGGTTAGTCATTGATATCCATTTATTTCTTTGGGCATGGAATTAAACCTTATGGTAATTAAATTTTTATGAGTGACATGTATAGAAGAATACCACATGGTTATTCCATTTATACAAATGAATAATATAATGATCTCAAAATATTTTTTTTTGTATTTATCATTTATAACTAGTTTATGGTAATATTTTCATTGAAAAATGTTAAACAGTGGTATTTTTTAAAATATATTATTTACTACTTATTAAGGGTGAAAATTATTACTTTATGATAAATTTTTCATTGGATTGATGGTTTATCAATGAGCTAACTATTTCATTTTTTATATAACCACTAAAGACTTTCAATGCCCATCCCATGTTTTTAAATATCATTCATTGGATTTATTGATGAGCAAGGGATATGAATAATTTTGTTTAATGTTGTTTAGAGTTTAAAAAGTGGTCATGATTTATTTTATGTTTTATATATTATGGAAAAAATGGATTCTGATCGAATGTGACCACTTTGTATATTACGATTTCGTTATGTATGAGTTACAACAAAATTTTCTAAAACAATAAACCTAAAAATATTCTCAAAATGAAACAATGTGTGTTCATGAATAAAACTAGTGAATGTTTATTTTTTAATACATGTAACTTATAATTGTTATCAAACGTTAGTTTAGATATATTTAGAGGTTAGGTAAAAATTAATAACATTCCTATGAATTAAATTACATTTTGGTCATGTTAAAATGTTATAGATTGTTAAGATTACCATGGTTATTTTTTAAAATATTTCTATTTGGAATGGTTTTCTATATAAGAAATAAGGAAAGTATATTGTATTTAATTGATAAGAAGATATCCTTCCAAATAATAATTCTGAGATGGTTGTTATAAAAAAAATTCTTTGTAATGACTTATTTGACACATGTGATAAATGGTGTTGGTATCCATACTTGATAGGAACATGATCTACAATTAAGAAAAATTCTTTTTTGGAGTATTTATAGAGGGAAAATCCCAAAAAAATAAGTGGATCATCTTTCCAAATGGTAGCTGAAGGAAGGATCAATTCTCTCAGAAATATATTTTATGTCATGGGATATTTTGAATGACAAAAGGTAACAATGGGATTTTATCATATTGAAGGTGGAACGGATCGATGGTGACCTTTAGTTAATAAAACCATAGAAAAGATGATATCTATTCGATTGAATGTGAAACATTCAAGGATAAATTCCTTCATAAATATTTATCTAATGTTTTTCATCTCTGAATAGAAAAAAATTCATAGAATTGCAGAAAAAAGATAATGATTCTATAGCTTCATGTCATGAAATGTTGAGAAGATTCTCCATGAATGTACTGGACTATATATGAGAACATGATAGTATGATAAATTATTTTCACTCAGTATTGAACCAATATATCAAATCTAATTTCTATCTTGGGAGTTCAATATCTATGTGAATCTGGTTTGATGTGCTGAGAGGGTGTAAATAGGGATTACCAATGATGATGTGTACTCTGAAAAAAGGCCAAAGATGAGGTATAGTTAATAAGAAATGTGAAATAATTCATTAATGATGATTTTCGAAAAGAAACAAAAATTTCCATCTTGTTAGGTGTTCGGTAAAAATATTCCTTAATTATGTTTTTCAATGTCTAAGAAACACATTCACTATGGTAAGATTCATCATATGGCTCATGAAATCAAAAGATATGATCAAGAATGAAATGAAAAGTTCGTGGTAAGATGTTTTATCCACAATGAAATTGTTCATTATGCTAATTTAAGTCCAAATTTAGTAGCACATGATTGAAATCCTCATGATCAAAAATAAAAAGGTATATCAAGGAAATTTTTTACTATTACTATTATTATTGGGTGGTCAAATCAGGTGAAAACATGTTTTTTTAACTATAGTGTATGAATTTTACCGATGAATTTTTTGACTCTAGATCCTCAAATTCACTTATTTTTTATAAATTTTAATATAAATTAGAAATATCATCTTATTAAGTAATATATAACTTTTTGTATAAAATTAGGGTGGATGTATTAAAATAACCAAGATATAGATGAATATTCCAATTTTCCTTATTGTGCTGGGCATTCTTAATATTTTTTTCAAAATACGCATAGTTGTGTTTGATATAATCATTTGTATGTATTTGAATTTAGTTTATCATGCTAAGAAATATTTCAGCGCTTATAATGTTTTGTTCAATGATTTCATACATTTTATAACATACAACGATGATCAAGAATTGAGTTGTGTTTGTAATGAAAGATACCTAGATCATATCACTAATAATAATGAAACTATTCAAATTAGTGATTTATCCCCGGTAAAAGAATACATGGATTTTTTTCTGTATGATTGATTGGGTGTTTTTCATAATAAATATATTGAGTCTATAATTTAATCATTACTTGATGTTAAGCATATTTCTAAACACCCTTGTCAAAGGAATCAAGTGGAACTTTTAGATTTTAAAATTCAATTTTATGAGTTATTATATAGAGATTTCATAAAATGCATATCATCAACGTGTGGTTCTTATATCATTATTTTAAAAAACAACTATACACCAATGAGACTTTAGACATATTATAGAGTCTTGAATTACATAATTAATTATAAAAAGTAGCATTTTCCACGTATTAATGTTTTTTTAATCATCTCCAGATAGAAAAATATTTCTAAAATAATAACTAACAGTTAGTGTACCATAAGTTGATAGTGAATGTAGCTAACATTAAACATATTGTGTTTCGAACAAGAAATACCAACTATGAATTTGAATTTATGAATTTTGGTTATGTAATTAAACATCTCAATTCAAGGAACTTATAAATAGATTTTTTTCATGAGTTATTGGAGATGATTACAATGGTGTTAATTGATGAAATGTTATTATATTCTAAAATTACTTCAGACCATGATAGAAATAAAGGTGTTTTTTTTCAAACCTAAAAAAAAGAAAATTCATTGGGAAATTTTCCAGAATGGCTTTTGGTTGTAATAAATTTTTTTCCACAATCTCATTTTTACTAACAAGGGAAAAAAATTTGTTCCAACTAAAATAAATGCTATTGAAAAATTTCCAAGACTTAAACATATCATTGATATTTGAGGTATTATTTTGTTATCTGGTTGCTAAATGTGGTTTGTTGAACAATTTTCACTATTTTCTATCCCACTGAAAAAGATAACTCAAAATGAATTAAGTTTATCTATACAAAGGAATTTGATAATTATTATCACTAACTAAAAAAAATATTGTTGAGTGCTCAAATGTTATCCCTTCTATCCATAAATGGATAATTTTTCATTTATTTTTATCATTAATTGAAAGGAAATTGTTTTTTCTAAATGAAAATTGATGAGTTAAATTTTTTTTCTTCACACCATTTGAAACCTCACAAGTTAAATTTTTCGTAAAAATTATTTTTAATTAGATACTATTGTTTTTTCATTAAAAATTTAGAGGCATAATTTTTATTGATTAAAGTGTGAAATATATACTAAAAACAAAATATTTATGTATATATTCACTAAGAAGAAACTAGAGATGATACAAAAAAATGGTTAAAACTAATCAAGGATTATTGTTGCATGATTCAATTAAATTTAGGAAAAAGCAAGTTGGATAGTTCTTTGAGTAAAAAATAATAATGCTACATTATCTATGTAACATTTTCAAGGTCAACAATTATTTAATGATTTCATGAATTTCATACTAGAATTTGTTTATAAAGGGATATCTCTTATTTTGTTTTAATTTTTAGATCTTTTTACTTTTTCCGAAATAATTAAGATAGCTCAAAAGCATGATCAATCTTTGAAAGAAAATATTGAACCAACTAAAAAATGTATATTTATTATTTAAAATACTGATTAATAAGGTTTTATAAAAATTTGAAAAATATTATGTGTTAAAAGTGTTTCACATTTGGGGAAATAATTATTAATTGAAGCTCATAATTTTCTTCTTTCAATTCATTTGGTTTTTACTATGATATATAAAGACCTCCATATGTATTTCTAGTTGGATGGAATGAAAAGTGATATTTCATAATTTAATGTGAAGTATTTGACTTGTCAAATGCTGAAAGTATAATGAAAATAAATTTAAGGGATACATCATCTATTTTTAGTACTAGAGTGGAAATGGGAAAATATATCAATGTTTTCCAAGGTATGATTTTTGATGTCTTCTCAATGTAACAATGTGATTTTGGGTTATTATTGATCTATTGACAAAATCATCACATTCTTGTCCCATTTGAGGTATGAAGTATTTATAATAGATCTCAAGACTATATCTAAATATTATTTTCTAGTTATGTGGTGTTTATTTTATAATTATATTATAACTTTATCCTAGGTTTTCAACCAATTTTTCGAAAGTACATAAGAAGTCATCGAGTGTTTAGTTATATTTTAGTGAAACATTCCATCATCAATCTAATGGAATATATGGGGGG
Source organism: Viscum album (assembly GCA_963277665.1). Lineage (NCBI taxonomy): Eukaryota > Viridiplantae > Streptophyta > Magnoliopsida > Santalales > Viscaceae > Viscum > Viscum album. Next base: position 915,315,823 of record OY728153.1, read on the forward strand.
GGGGATATTAATAGGCTGAGTGATATACTTCATTCAAGATCAATAGATTACCAGGGAATTTGGGATCAAAATATTTCATTGGTTATAATTTCATATAATAATTTATTTCATTCTGATATACAGATGAAACCATTTGAGGAATTATATTTAAATAGGTTTCAAATAGTAGAGATTTGGGATCATTTACGAGAAATGAAGTTTATGGAAGCAGAGTTTGTATGTAAAAAAATATTGAATGTTTTTTTTGATTAATTGACACATGTAAATAGCTCAAAGTATGAGGAAAATTTATTCAGATAACTAGAGGAAGTATCATTCATTGGAGGTTTGTGATAAAAAATTTCTAAAACTTTTCCATGCAAATGTGTGATCTATTCCGATAAGAAGGGAAAACTGATTCCATGGCTCATTAAACCATATAAAATCTTTGAGAAGGTTAAATTTTTTTTACTTATTGGACCTACATCTATGATTATCATTTGTACACAACGTATATCATAATTAAATTTTATTTAATTATGTACTAGATCTATATCATGTTTTTATTATCGAAGTAGTTTAGCGAGAATAGAGTGTTTCTTATTATGAACATCTAATTCAGGTTATGGATTTCAAAGAGAATGTGTTTCCAAATAAATTGACTCCCCATGTCAAGGTTTTATGTAAAACCACATGGTTTAATAGTAAACATGGGAATATGAAAATTCTATGATGAAAAAAAATTCCATTTTTTTTAATAATTCATTAAAATTAAGAGGTCACAATTTCAAAAAGTAAAGAATGATGTAACATCCAAGGTAATTATGAAATAAATATTTTTCATATTTATTAGTATATTTGAATTAAATGTTAAGTTTAAATAAAAAGTGACCCTATGTTCAATAAAATTTATGATAGACAACATGAGATTCTTTGAAATATATTTTTTTCATTTAAGACTTAGTCATACCTTACAATAATATACTATTTATATTGTTATTTCATATAGTAAATTTTTAAACATTTAATAGTGAATGTTTAGTAAAACTAAATTTATAATGTTTTATATTTTTAATTTAAGAAAATAGAAAAATATTTTTTTTAAAAATACCAATATTTACTTGGGTTGAATGTTTGGAATTTTTCAGAGATGTTTTTTTGATGAGTAGAGTGGAAAAATGAATTTTAATTGAAAAATTATTTTTTTCTAATTTATTTATATAGTTATATTATATTTTAATTTTGGTTTAAATTTTAATTAGTAGACTTTTACTTCAATCAATAATTTATAGGTCATTTTATTAAATTTCACAATGAAATCAGATTTGAATAGATTTCAATCTTTTTAAATTTTACATTAAAAAACTATCTTTGTCATCTTGTAAGTGTAATTAATTTTAAATTAATTTCATTTAAATATGTTATCAGAATTTTGATAAATTTATTCAATTTTTAAAACATTATAATTTATTTTTTATAGTAAGTAAATATTAGTTTTTCACCAAAATTATTAGTGAATGCAATTAAAATTAATTATAGTAAATAAGGTAAAAATGTATTTACATGGTTGTTAAACATTCATATTAAATGGAAAATGACATAGAAACAGGTCCAAAACACATTTTTGGCCATTTTAAAAAAATATTCCCTATTATAAATAATGTTGATTATTATTTTATATACATGTTGAAATGGAGTCCTCCCAAGAGTGATTACCTTTTAAAATCTACAAGAATGCTACTCCCCCTCTACTATAAAAAGGAACTCTCAATACCCACTTATTTAATTTTATCAAGCCCATTTTATAATCCAAAACCTTCCTAAATAATCTCCCAACCTCCCTCCAATCATCTTATATGAATCAATTTGGGATGAAATCTCACCAAGGAGGTCCTTTGGTTCAATACAAATGGGGTGACATGAAGAAGATGTAACATTCATCATCATGCATTACTTTTTTTGTTTCATTATATAGTACATTAATTTAACATCATATAATTATTATATAATTACCTAATATCTTCAAATAAAATATTTTTTTACGTTAATGGTTTTACCTACACATAGGAACATATCTATTAAATGGGTAACATAATCATATTCCATGTGAATGATGGATTACTTATTCATGAAACCAAATAATTTGTTCTTCCTTTAGCACCACCCATGGTTGGGAATTATGGTGGAAATAGTTTTTTTGTATGATATATAAAATATTTATTATTTTATATTAATTTTGGAAATTTTATATAACTCATACATTCATTATTTTCATTTTTTGAATAAAATAAAATTGTTTTTTGACATGTGGACTACTATCTTCTCAAACATAAGTGATACATTCACACATTATATGAAATGTATTAAGTATTAGTTTAATAAATAAATCTGAAATACATGAAATATATATGAAATTCATTACATAGTTAACTTTATGAAAATAAAATCTATCATTTTCATTATTACACTTTTAACACATTAGAAAAGTGATTACATCATTCGTGGACGTGTGGAATACCACCACCTAAAAGTGATATGATTCCGACAATTTTTTAATAAGTACATATAATTTAATATAAGGGTATTTATGATATATATTTCATTTTTATGAAAAATGTTACTTACCTTCTTTCCATTAGGATCATTGAATAATTGGAACATTACTCATTCATATATACTAACTTTGATCTCTGTGATTGTAATGTCGGTACATGTTTCATAACTGTCATTCATGGTTGGTTTTAAAAGACTTATTGATGTATAAATGTAATAATTATATTATTCTTATTATTCTAGAGTTGTTTTAATAATGATCCTTTTTTACCAAAGTTTACTTACCAATGACAATTTTGACACAAAAACAAATATGGTTAGATCATCCGATAGAAACCTAATTATTTTAGATGTTGTGTAAAAAATATTAATAAGTGAAATTAAAGTAATTATAAACTTAAAAAAGTTTTTAATCATTCTAGTAATTCAAATATGATTATGATTTTGGAAAATAAAGTCAAACTTGACAATTCAGACTCAACGTAATGTTTTTCATCTCAAATCCTTTAATTAATGAATATATTGATGTTATACAACAATATTCTTTTATGAGGTTCTTGTAAAACTAATTTTTATATACAATATCATGAATTTATATATTTTCATGTAATTTAATTTGCAGTTAAATTTTATTATTTCATGAGTATTATGATTCAAATGTTTCCAAGTTGTATGAGACACTTTGATTTAAAAATATATTTTTAAATTTTTAATGATTTAACTTCAAAATATCATCCTCTATATAAATATTTTTGAATTTTATTTTATAAATTTACATATTTTTATATAAAATAAAAATAAATTAAAATTTATCTCTATTTTTGTATTTGGGTACCTTTACAATCCTTCATGTTATTAAAATAAAATGAAACCCTTTCTGTTTTTTTTTTGAAAATGGGGTTTGAGGTTTGATTGATTATTTTAATGAATTGATTTGTTTTTCATATGAGTGAAAATGAAATATTATGAGTGAAATTTTGAAAATTTCATTCTTTTATTTTTTTAATTATATAATGTTGTTTTAAATTTGATGAGATGTTACGTGAAAATACAAGAATGAGTGGTTAGGTGATAAACCAATGATGAGTGGTTATGTGATAAACCAAAGATGTGTGGTTCTATGATATCCCTCCAATAAATTGATAATATAAGTGGACCCCATGCTTATTCCATTTTTATTACTGATATATATGTTATTCAACCACATTGTTACTCTATTTGTATGTTTGAAAATTATCATGACATCCCAATATACCATAATTTGTTATCTTTGATTTATATTTGTTTTATAATAGTATTGTGATTAAAATGGTAGATAAATGAGATTATGTATTAAAAACTTCTTATGGGTGAAAATCATAACTTCACAATAATGTTTTCTTTGGATTATTGATTATAAATGGACTAATAGTTTTTTTACCTTATCGATTTTTTAATTATAATACCATATTTTTTAATGTGTTTTATAAGATTGAAGGATGATTAAAGGATTAGAGAAGTATGGTAGAAATTAATGATGGGTTATTACAAAATATATCATGATTATTTATAACCTTTTCATTTTGAGAGAAAATAGGGAATACTGATTTGAAGTGTCCACTTTTTATTTCATGACTTCATTCCGTATAAGTTACAATCTAATTTAGTAAAACATTAAACATGAAAATATCATCAATTTGAAAGAAATAAATTTCTTGGCAAAAACACTGGATCATGTAATTTTTAATGTTGAGTACTTATATTGGGGATCATGATCATATACATCGGGATATCTATACTTACAACACATTGTGTCAAGATAATGTAGTGATTTGGTAGTGGTACACCAAAACCGTATTTAGTCATAGCATACTGATTAGTCTTAAGATATCAATTGATTCATCATGTTGATATACGTGTCCAGTCCCCACCCGCCACTACTTGTAAAATAAATTTCATATATTTATAATGATTGATTTGATTCAAACTTAATTTTACTTATAAAAACATATCAATATTGAGGAACAAATACATATTTAATAATATTTCCACCATCAATCAAAAATCATTCAAAGTGAAACATAGTATATAGAAATGATATATTATTTTTTATATAATCATATCAATTATAATAAATATATATATTTAATGGAAGTTTAATTTCCAATGCTCATAAGGAAATGAATGTTTTCCAAGAAATTAAATAGAAAACAATTAATTAAGTATGTGAATGTCAATGATTTCCATGGTCAAGAAGATCAGAAAATATACTGAGATTGGATTTGGATTTTATTATCAAAAATGTTTCCAGGTGAATTATAAGTGAAATAAAGGGTTGTTGTGGATGAAAAATAGAAGTACAAAAATAAGTTTATTAAAATTATTGTTGAGAAAAATATCCTTATAAAAAGATTTTTTAAACCAAAAAATCCTAGAAAATTTAGGAAAAAATTTAATTTAAAAAGAACATTTTTTACATTTAATTGAATCTTCAATAAAATAAATGGTCATGATTGCATGAATATTATATTCATACTATGTGTTGTAAAACAATGATTCCTTAAACAGTTTTAGTGAGAGTGAAAATTTAATTGGTTAAAAAAATAATAAGAATGATCCTTTTAAACTATACTTAAAAAAATTCCATCATGGGTAAAAGTATCATTAATTAATCATTGAAGAATATTAAAAATATTTATATAAATCTTTTCAGTTAAATGATAATATTTAATAAAATAATATTGAATGTAAAATTTAAATAAAGTTGTAATTTCTTAGAAAAATTAATTAATCATTTTATGTCCCAAACTGAATAAAATCTTACTACTACATCAAAATATCATAAAAAAATAGAGAAAAATGAAAAGAATTGGAATTATTGAGAAATTATAAAATAATTTTCTTCAATAAAAATATAAGCATAAACAATCCTAATTAAAATAATATGGTATCACAATCCTTTAATACTTTGGAAACTTTGGAATCACACCCCCTCCCCCCCAGAATTAAATAACAACATAAGAATCATAAATTTCGATGAATATAAAAATAATAATTATTTAACTTATAAAAATGATACATATATACACCTCATTATAAAAAATAGTTGTATAATATCAAATTTGACTAAATTATGTCGGAATTGAGACAAAATAAATTATAATGATGATACCATTGAATAAATTATTAATCTATGTATTGATTATGTGTATAAAATATAAATCAAAATATAACATTTAAATTAAATATAAAATAATAAAATTACATTATATACATAATCTTATAGAATCATAGATGATGAAAATGAAATATATCCTAATGAAAATAACATTATTAATGGAATTCCCTACTACTTGGTAATTTTCAATTAAAATTTCTATGGATAAAATCATTCAAATTTAAATTCAAAATACCATTTATTATTATATATTCATAATATTACATGTTTTTTTTGAGTAAACACATCACAAAAAATAAATTGGATCATAACTTGATTATATACCTCAATTAAAGGAGATTGAGATAGAATCCCTTTTCACTTGTTTCCCTATAAAACATAATTATTTAACCTCGTGTATAATGGATTGAAACATTTATTAATCTAAAATACCATATATGATCTTAAAAATCATATCACCATTTCATTGATAATATTCAATTAATATAATTGTTTTATGTAATGAAATTTTTTCCCATGCATATTTAGTCATGGGAGATATAGTTCTTCGGAATATGATATAGCTCCATCATATATCAAATTATATTAATGTTTTAAATAACATTTTTATTCATTTGATATATTATTAGAACTATTATTTTCTTCTTTACTTAGAAAATGAATTATATCTCTTCATGGAGATGGTACGTTTTATAAATTCATGAGGGATTATATAAATCACTTTATGAATGTAAGGGTAAGTAATTGGATGATACATTAAATTTTCAGAATTAATATCATGTCATATTTATCATTTATATTCATTATTTCCATCATTATGAATTTAAATTTGATTCAGTGATTCAAATAAAATTACATAATATGGAAATGTGGAAGACTTTTATACATGATTGTTGGATTTTTTTAGCATTTTATGGAGAAGAAGATTGATAAATTTTATTCCATAAATAGAGTAACATCCCAATATATGTGATATATGGAGGATTTTTTTAGGAATTTTGATGACATAATTGGAGGTGGTAAAATAAGATGTAAAAAATATGGATCTTAGAGAAGATGATTACCTTCACTTAGAGAACCTATTTTAGGAATATTATAATGGACCATAGGATTGATATTTTGGAAAGGACCATAGATATAGAATGTGTATAAGGTTGTTTTTGATTACTTTTATTTGGGTTTTGATGAGTGAAATTTCTTAATATTTTTAATCTATTTAGGTGAGGGTCTCTCATTTATAATGGTTAATGATTAAGAATGTTTGTAAATACACAAAACATTTCAATAATGGGGTGTCAATCTCAAAAAATATATAAGAATTTTATAAATAATTTGTTGGACAGGACATGATTTTGAGATATAACTCCACTAAAAAAATTATTTTAAATAGTTTATTCCCCTTACATCTAAGGTTACACAATTTTACTGTTATTTTTTTCACTATAGTAACTTGTTTTTTTATAATTAAAAATTCATCCTTTAATACTAAAATAAAATGATACTTATTATATAATTTTCAACCACTGATTAAAAATATTAAATCAAATTTATGAAAAAAGTTATATTTGGGTGGATAAGTTATTTTTAATCAGTGTTCATGTACTATATTGAACCTATTTTAACCGAAACTATGATAACTATAATTTAATATGGATACTAATAATTCTAAAATGATTAAGGATACCAAATTAATTAAAATTTATTATGATTATTAAAAATATATAATAAATCTTATATAATTAATTTCATATAAGTTGAAGAATTTAATTTAATATTAAACCAATAAAGCGGGATGAAAATAATTACTTCCTACGAAATGATTTCTTAAGTAAAAATTTTGTATACTATATTTCAATGTATAATTTATAAAGATTATATAAACTGGATTAATAATAATTTAATTTCAATAATATTATATTAAAAAAATATTAATAAAAAATTGTACATTTTAAATTTTTTAAATGAAAATGTAGTTAAAAAACATTATTTTCCACTGTTCTTACAAAAATTATATTTTCCTAAAATTTAACAAAAAATAAATATAGCATAATTTTATAATTTTGATTTAAAATATTTTTTTAAATTTTGTAAAATACATTTTTTAAAATTTCAAAAAAGATATATATAATATGTTCACAAAAACAGAATTAAAACACATTTTTGAAAAAACAAATTATATATAAAACATGATTTCATATAATCCCATGATTAGAAAATTGTGCCGATAAATGATAAAAAAATATATAAAGAATTCATATTATATAAATCTAGAAAAAATAATTCAACACTAATTATTAATATATCATACTATGATAAAAACAATTATGCTCATAAAATCCATTTTTAGAAGAAATTTATTTTACTTTAAAATAATTATTTACTCATATATTGTCAATTGATAAATAATTTTTTTTTTATACTTGTATAAGCCATAAAATATTGATAATTTAGTTATTCTTACTCATACACAGGAATTTAATAGATTGGATTCAATGGTCATGTTAAAAATTAAATGTTAATTGAATATCGGGGTTTTTAAAACATGATGTTCTATGTAACACATACTATAAAATAATTTTTAAAAAATATTTGGGAATATAATCTAAAATATAAGGGTGTTAAAGTGGAGCTAATAATGTAATTTTATTTCATGATTTAGTATCGTCAAGGTATGTTTTTCAAAGTAACCAATACCATGATCCAAAAATATAATTTATTATTAGTTATACTTTATTTGGATCTTGATCCTATGGTAAATCATTGAATGAATGTTTTACATGATACTATGTATATGATAAATCCCTATTTTTTATAATATATTAGTGATATCCTTCATATCATAATAATTAATATGGATTATGGATATTTTTGAGTTTTTAAGAAAGAATGATTGTTTAATGATTTAAATTATCTTGAATTTAATTTTTATTAAGAAGTTGATATATGATTTTTAATGATATTATGTTTTTTGAGGGATTTTGAGTTGATAAATTCGTTTGTGAGAGATTCTCATAGTTGTCCATTTTATGTTTATCTTTTTCATAATAATAGGTATAAAGTCCTTCGAAAATATTACCGGGTAGAAGGAATAGAAAAAGAAATTTATTACGTTTCTATGAAATGTTTAACGTGTGATTAGGTTAAATATGATTAAAAAAATTAAATGGGGATGTTTAATAATTTTAGAATGCATGAATCGAAATTTCATAGTATATCCACATATTTCCTAGTAAGATTACCAATGACATCCTAAGTAAATAATTTGATTTATGTTATTTTTGATCAAATGAATGTATATTCGCTTTTTTCCCTATTTGAGATACTATATATTTTATGAAAAGATTAAAAAAATTCTTAATGAGATAATAATATTACATGGAGTTCCTATCTCTAATATATTTTACTGTAATTCAATATTTACCACAAATATTTGATGGGGATTCAGAATTTGATAAATACACAGCTAATTTTCAATAAAACTTGTTATGATCAATTTTAATATCAGTATGAGGAAATAATTCATTATTTATAATATATAAATCAAGATTATATATTATATTACCAGGGATGTTTGTATCATTATCATCCAATAAGTAATTTTTCTTATAACAACAAAATTCCTTCTATTATAAAAATAGAACTAGTTGAGGAATTATATTTGAAATAGTTTCGAGCCTCAATATGTTGGGATGAAGTAGATGATAGTATGTTTCTATGACCCCTGTTGCAGAAATTATTGGATGAGAAGGTAAATATGATTCAACCTCACTATATAGTAGGTTATAATAGTATAATGAGTTATGTATATAAAAGGGGGAAATGAATTTCATTTGAGATTTGGAACAATTCCCTTTTTAAAATATATTCATTGAATTGTTTTATATAATTTATTAAAAGGGGAATGTTATGTTTGCTTTTATTTTACAGTAGATAATTATTGAAATAGATGGATGAATCTCTTACCATGTTCATTTTCCACCATTTTAAACTTATTTAAATTATGTGTTTCAAGTTTCCAATTAAAGAAATATTTACTTGATGCATCTCATGTTTAAATCCCTAAGGTGGTATAGTTGGAGGAGAATAACAACTATAAGGACAATCCAGTTTATATTATAAATCAAAAATAGTAGGTTTTATGAAAAAATATAACACATGTGGACAATGTTTTTTATAAAAAACACATGATTTAAGAAGAAAAATGTTAATTGGAAAACCCCCGAGGAAAAAACATCCATATCTATTTATGTAGAGAATTAAAATTCAAGGAAACTATTTCTTTAATAAAAGAGAAATATAATATCCCACAAAATTATTATAATATTTTAACTTCATATATTAATATACTTCCTGATTAGACATTATTGATTCACATTAATTATCATAATTTTATATTTTTTATAAAATTAGAAAAAAATTATTTTATTCTAGTGAATTGTTTTCTAATTATAATATAGTTTAATTTTAGCGGTAAATTAATAAACTTTGAAAATTTAATATGATGAAATTGAATTTATTTTTTCTTCCATAATGTAAAAAATATAATTTTGTGATTTTTTGGTATATTTCTTTACATATTGATCTTTTGGTGAAGAATGAGAAATAGTGGTTTTTATAAAAAAAATTGTTGTCTTAATGGATTTATAAATTTAAACTGTATGTTGTATTACTTTAATGCTAAATGTTTCCAATTTGAATAAATATAAAAATATTACTTTCATACAATTTATCATTATTTATCATTATTGTATATTCATTTGTGCGTATAAAACATATTTTTATAAAAAAAATCAACTCATTTTTAATTCTAATAACAAAATTATAAAAACTTAATCTTAAAAATATGATTTAATATTTTTAATCAAGTAATTTAAATTTATAAATGTGTTAAATTTAATTTTATATCATAATGAATTATAATATTGGTAAATTACTATAACCTATGAAAAGTATACTACTTGTTAGGTAGTGTAAAAACAAAAAGTTAGAGTCACAAAATATTATATATTTTTTTCATGGATTTGGGTGCTTGGATTATTGTCACCTAATGAATTAAATATATTTTTTTAGTGAAAATTACCCATAATTAATAAATTTATAATATTTACTTGTTATGGATATTTATAATAGTCCCACTCCACTCACTTATAAAAGGACACATCAACTTCTCACTGATGCACACTACATGGGAGTATACTTTTTTGATGTTTTGGATGATAAAAATTAAGTGAGAGATGTGAATAAGTGAGGGGGGTTGGGAAACCTTTTATAGCAGATGAGGAGTGGAATTAATGTAATTAAAAAATGGTAATCACAATTGAAAGGCCCCTATACATACTTTTGATCAAATTCTAGTATATTTTTGATAAAATAGAGGATATGGTTGATATATATCAATAGATATTCTATCAGACATCTTTAAACTATTTCAATTCCTTAAATGAAAGTCTCACCACAATGTAGAATCATTTTATAATAATTTGTGTAATTAATTATAGTTACATACACTAATATTTTTGGTCAAAAACTATGGTAAAATTGATAAAAATTTTATGTTATTATGATTCAAAAAGTGGAAACAATTTTTCTAAATTCTGATCAAATAAGAGGAAGAAATTAATTAAAAATTAATACTACAGACAGGATGAGACAATTACTTTATTAAAGTAATAAATTAATAAATGTTTGAAATGCTTTTGAATCCATCATCTCTGTGAAATATAATTCAAATGAACTAAATTATGTTAATTGATGTATAATTGATCCATTATACATTAAAACCATAATAAAATATATGTTATCTATATAAATAGATTAAAATAAAATACAGTTTTCAATTAAGATTCAGTATATGTTACTCTTAATCCAATAATGAATCATTTCATAAAAATACCAAAAAGTGACACTCATATAATTTTTATTTTTAGATTTTGAAGTTGATATTTATTTTCTCAAATAAAGTTTATAAAATTATAAAATAATTATATTAAAAATAGGTATGCCATGAAAATTTGGTAAAATTACCATGTTGAAAAATATACTACTTGATACAAAAATATTATTATTCTAATCTATTATATAGAATGAAATTAATGTGGAAATTAAATTGTAGATTGAATATAATATATATGTATATTTTTCAAAAAATAACATTATTAAAAGTATTTCAATTTATTTAATGATGTAAAAAGTGCTTTATTTTTATAAATATAGTTTTCTATAAAAGGTTTTCTTATATTTTTAAACGTTTTTTATTCTCATTTCTAGTTAATTGGCCAAAAAATAACAAATAGAATATAAATGTATAAAAAATATTTTCATAATTTAAGTATCCTAATTTATAACTACCATTCCAATTTATATGTGGAAAATATAGTAATATTTTAATAATATTATTAATAATACATTGTTGTTTGATTGAAGTATGTCTTACATGTAATGTAAGTTATCAAAGGAACTCAACATTGGGTGTGAAACGTTCCCAACATATTTTCTTCATGTACCTCAAGCTGATATATGTGCTCAACATAGAAAATTGGGACTTATTGTGGCATAAATGTAATAATAACTAGGTTCATTCACATAACTCAAGCTTTAGTCAGTGTTTCAGGAAGTAAAAAATATTAAAAATGAAAAATTAAACCAAAAAATAATTATTCATAAAAACTATTAATGTTACACAAATAGAATTAGGTATTTCTAACAATGTATCATATATCCTTGGTTAAATGGAATCATCTCTTTAAATTAATGGAATTAGTCACCTATGTTACATGAATTCTATTTTTTGGTACCCAGTGCATGTTTCTAAAAGATAACATGTCAGTGAATTCAATATCATGTTCAAGTTATATTTTCTTCCACCATGTTAATGCCTGAGGGATGGGATGTGATCCCTTTAGTAGTACCGTCTTCCATCATTTCGTACATATGGAATTCCTTTCTTTCACTTATGAAATTCAAACCTCAAACCTTAGGATTATTACACATGGTTGTGATATATTGGAATTATAAAATTCTTAGATTCACCTAGGTGTCCCTGATCTAGACCACCTCATCCACAATACAATTATTTTCCCTTATTAGTGGTCTACCTGATTATAATATAGTATGTGCCGAATGGGGATTCTATTAACACCACTATTTTTAAAATGTGTGTGACCCATCATCGATGATTGGAACCAATGTTCCCCTATATGATACACTGTATTGATCATTAATATTCTGAAAATAGTGAACATCACTATAATGACCCACCACAATATCTTCTATAAAACACATCATTTTCCTCTGTCTCAAAATTAATGTCTTACAAGTATCATCAATAATGACTTACCATACTCCATAACTTTCATGCATCTCATCATCTCCTCTAGAACAATGTGATACACCGATATGATTCCACATCCATCTATATCACCCCATCCACCAAACTTGACTGACCAGTGAGTGAATGTATCCAGATGATGTACCATCAACTTCATATAGTCTTACTCCATTATGCTATAAGTTAACAATAAATAATTTTTCATTTATCACCCAAAATATTATCACCCATATAACTTCTAATGGAGAGTTACATTAAACTATATTTGTCCAACTATTCTTCTATATCTAATGAAATATACCACTACCTAATTCCAGACACACATAGTGTATTTTATTGACTCAATTTTAAAACCATTAAATGTAACTTCCAATGAATTAGAATATAAAGAGCCTGACACGTAACATCAAAAATATTTTTCACTCAAAACCCCAATAATCTACAATTATGAATTGATTTCATATGATAAGACCCACATTCCACCACTAAAAAAATATCTTCATGATTACACAGAATTTGAGATAATTATTTTTTTAAACCATTATAGTGTCCTCATGTTTCCACAGAACTCATGATTCAATCATCCTATTCCCTATTGAAAAATAGTCTTCGTTCTTCTAGACAATGATCATGTAATAATACCTCCGTGGAATTTTACTAAAACAAAATATATTTTGGTTGTGTATGAATATATTCAATGTAACATCAATTAATTTTTCACTATAAAATGCCCTTGGTCCAATATAACCTTTAATATATCATTCAAAAGACACTTAAACAAATATTTTATCGTTTCAAGGAGCTATTTGAAACATGTATCATCAATAATACCATTACAAACATCCTCCAAAAAAATAACAATTTCATAAATTTCTGACACTATCAGATGATGAAATACCATAGAAATGTTTGTTTAGTATAATAAAAACAAATACAATACTTTCCTCCCACCATATATACCCAGATTTATATTCCTTATGGGATCTACGTCATTTAAAATATTTTTTATTAATAAATATTTACAATCATTGCATGTATTTGGAATACAGTAGTCCTAATCACCATACATTAATAGAGAACACACACCCTATACATGGGTTCTCCATCAACTAGATTCATCATGGTTGTGGTTGACTTCTACAAATAATTTTCACAAAAGGGAAAAATAATAATCCAATTACCAATGTTTTTGTATATTTAGAAGATTCATCACCAAATGTAACAGAGAATCCATTACTTTTGTTTCATCAGAAACCAAAACAACATTTATTAACATATCTAGAAATATTTTATAGACAACACTATCATGTATACATTGGATTCAAGAAAACCCTCACGGATTCCCCACACAATTAATATTCTTAGAATACATATATAGTGGCACCTTCAGATGTTTTATAGAAATGTTTGTAAACTATTGGTAAATACCTCTAAAATATATTCTAAAACTCCCCAATATCCAAAAACTATCATCTATGATACTATCATCTTTTCCACTCATTCAGGTATGGTTCGTAATGATAATGGTTCTGATGGTCATCATATTTTTTGATACGTGGTTCAAAACAAACACTATTATTATACAGTTTCAATGATTCGACGTTGATTTAAAAGGGATACTATGATATCAAATGAAGGTATAGTTTTTAGATTATTTAATTCCTATCCTTCAATATTATGATAATATTTATTTTTTATTTTTTATATAATTATTATAAACATGTCATAATGTTCAAGTTATAGAAATCAACTTCTTCAACATTAAAGTATCTATCTAAATGACTGAACATTTTCCAAAATAATCCATAACCTTGTCCCCCCTTCAATAACACCATTAAATATGAATACCATTTATCTATTTCACTAGTAATTCATCATATGAATATCAATGTCCATACACACACCTCCTTTGGTTCATTTTTCAGATGGAACCATCAAATCCTTATTTCTACAATAACATAAAACTAACACCTCTTAGATATTGTTTGATGATGATACTAGAGTCAATTATTCTATCTTCTTGTGGTGTTTCAAACACATTATAGCTTTGAAATCTATACTTTTTAGAAAACATAATTTTTGGAACCACTTAAAAAACTGTTCCCTTAACAAAAAAAAATATTATGGACCTGTATAGTTTTTCTTGGATCAATATCAATACAATTGAATTATAAATACCCATTCTATGACATAAATTATATACCATAAAATACTTTCAATAAAATACATGTATTAGCTATCATAACCCCTTGTCCTAATATCCTTGTATCTCAATGATTCAATATACTATCAGAACATACTAACTCTAATAGAGTACCAAAATTAGTATCCTCCATGTTCTTTATATTCCACTATAAAAACACCAAACTAGTAAAACCCTATTATAACTGTATCCATGAAATAATTATCTCCTATTAAATCAAAATGGGTAAGTAGTAATGGTAAAAACAGTTAACAGATCCACTAGTCTCCCAACCAATATCCAAATATCACTTCAATAAATTTGACATATCTCATGATACATATCAAACACTAGACCATTTAATATTCATATAAAACTTTGATACCACCAATATAATCTTAGTGAACATCCTTCTAGAATCCCAATAGTCTTCCAAACTATTGAAACAAAATATTCCTCCATCCAATCCCTCTATCTCACCCAAAAAATAGAACACTCCTTAATAGTTAATTTTGTGATGTTGAATTTTGATATATTAAAAGATCGTTTGTTAATTACAATATAATTTTTGTGATACTTGATGAATCAATGATTAAATTATCACAATAAGCCCTTTATCTATGCTATGATACATCCTTTTGGGAATCTGCACTATCGTTCAATTCTTATACAGGACCGTTCGACCATTGGAAGTACCACACCTGAGTCTAAGGAATGTATAACATAACTCCAAACACTTAAATGATCAAATGATAAAATATGTATTTAGTGTAACAAACTAGGTTCACCATTTACCCTAGAAATGTTCTTGTGTCACATTACTCTATTTATCACTAAGGATTTACTTCTAAACAGCATGACAGAAAACAGTTTCACAATATAAAAAATATATTTCACAAATATATACAAGATTACATTTTTTATAAAATATATGTTACATATAAAAGAGAATGTTTTCATCTCTTTTATTATTGTGAATAATTCTATATATTTATAAGATAATCTTATATTGTGGAACCCATCAATGGTTAATATAAGATTACATTCCAATGTGTCTATAAAATTGTCAGAGTTGTAAGTTCCACCACTGTGATGACCCATGTGTTTTTGGGATATTATACCTCCAGTTGCACTATTGTTCAGTTATACATCCTGTTAGTATTTCACCATTCCTCTAAGAAAAAACCTACATTGGACTGTAGTCATCTAGAATATGGGTTTTCGCACAAGTTTCTAAAATATGCTTTGATTCACCCTTGTTTGAACCATATTAGCCAAATCAACCCCTATGTCACACTTCATATTTAGAAATGGTCAACCATTTTCTAATATTTATTTTCATATCTAGTAAATATGTTCAAAAAACCATCCAAAAGATATAGTTAACTCATTTTTTGGTGACTAAAAATTCTTTTACCAATATGAAAACCCACATTTTCCAACAACTTTTTGGGAAATTTTTACATCAACCTTATAATCGATTCAAAATATGTAATGATTATAATAATTTAACAATATATATCAAGTTAATTCTTTAATGTATTATCAATAGTGAATCGTAAAGTCTTTATAACTAGTCACCACCATCAAAACTCTATAATAAACTTTGAGGGTGGGTCTTCTCTTTTAATATACTATTCTTCCATACAGAACAAAAAATCAATTGAAAGAATACAAAAGAATTAAATTCCACTTCCTTTACTCAAAATCTAATATACTAATAGCTCATACATAACCATTATCGATTCATAAACAATAATATTATCATCTACGTGTTGGAATGACTAATGATTTTCTAATATATCCTTGATTTTCTGAGTTTTAATGATTCAAAAAATAAATATTTTTTTTCTAGAGGTATTTTCATAAGTGTTTTAGAATACATTTTTCAAAATATTTAATCTTAAACTAATTCTATAATTTATTATCTAATTTCATATGATTTATTTATCATACAACTACTCAAATAAAAAAAACATGTTGAATGTTTATCAAGATGAATGACACATTATCTAAATAAGATAATTATTCAAATTGTGCATACTAAAATTAGATATTTTAGATATAATAAATCTAATAAGAATACATTTATTTATGAAAATTATATTCATAAACCATTATCATATAAAATGAAGTATATGTTAAAGAATTTAAGTATTACTTAACAACAACATATTTTATCTATTATAAATAATTATTTTTAGAAATACTAAAGTAATTTTATCTTACTATATGTATAATTAAAATATTTTTTCTCTTATGATGTATCTTAAGAAGTTATATTATTATTACCAGTACTATATGTTAAATATCATATGAAGTTCTAGTTGTTATGAATAATTTCATGATTACTTAGATAATCTTCTAAAAATTAATTTCTGGCTTTTGGATCATATAAAAAATGAGATTATCTATTTATGGAAATTCCCATTAGTTCACCATATCACACTTCCATTAATAGAAATATTTGAAGAACAATAGTATTTTGTATAGAAAAATATAAAAAGTAGCATCCATAATTTGAAAGAATGGGTTCATGTCCCTGATATCAGGTCTTATAAACGTCTCATTTGATGGATCACTTGAATTTTATTATTAACATGTTTCTATGTTCAAAATGATTTATAAAATTAATATATATTCACTATAAAGAAATATATATTTTGATGAGAAGAAAAATAATAATTAAATACATATACATGAATACTCAGAATAGAAATACATCAAAAAGATAAAACAACAAATATTATTCATAACCTATAATTTAATTAATTGAACTTATTATCATTATAATCTATACATTGAAGAATATAATATTCTCTTAACATAATGACAAAAACTATATGTTTCTACATAAAATTATGTTTTTTAACCATTATTTCTAATTTCATTCCATTTTATTTTGTTTACATATATTTTAAGAGTGTGTGTTGAGATTTTGGATTGGTCTTTTAAAGGGAGAGAGTGGTTAGATGCTTTGGGACCTTTGAATTATGTGAAATTTGAATGTACAATGTAGGGAGACCCCAATAAATGGTAGAGTATTGTAAAAAATCCAAACTTGTGGAGTCAAGTGTGGGTGAAGTTGACTTGGGGGATTCTATTTCCCAAACCACTATAAATCCCATTTTTTCAATATAATTCCTCTTAGTATTTTGTATTTCCATTAGCATTCCATATTATGGAAAATTATTTAATCGATCAAAACCAAAGATGGTGGTTTTATATAATCAAAATTATAGGAACTCTATTCACCCCCTCATGATTTTTCAGTTATCAATTCTCTTGCATCACAATCGGTATCTGATGTTGTGACACTTAAGTTAACAACTATCAAAGGTTGAAGTCCATGATATATATTCAAATGGATTTTTTAGATTATAACCAAGATATTAATTTAATGGTTAGATATATTTACATTAATAGAGAATTATATGGTCTTTTTAAGGCTTTTATGACTCTCTAAATAGAATATTGGATTAAAAGATAATTTCAATGTAGTAATGCCTTATAAAATTCCTATAGAAGAACATTAAAAATTGGATTCTACAACTGAAAAAGAATATAATATAAATTCCAATTCATTGAATTCTAAAATATATGGATTTGGAACAAATGAATTCAATATATTTTCTTAATGTAAAATAACTCTAGAAATATGGACCACTATTGCAGTTGCATATGAAGGCAATATCAATGTGAAGAAACATATATATGATACAACCAAGCTTAAATTCATCACATTAAAAATGGATAAAGGGTAAATTATTATACAATAAAATTTAATTATTAGTGAGATATTTAGTAAAATTTCTTTACTAAGAGAATGTATCACTGAGCCCAAAAAATCATATAATGTTCTTAGATTACTACAACCTATGTTTATTGGAATTTTAATTTCTATTAGACAGTTTAAAAAAGTAATAAAATTAAAAATGAAATATATCATTATAAATAATTTATTATTGATGTTTGAAGGGAAATTGAATATTTATATAAAAAAATTAATCACTAAATAAATTTTTATCTTGATGGTTTATACTAATAATATTGATAGAAAGAATAAAAGAATACAAATCTCTAAAATATGTGAATAAGAAGACTCCATGAGAAATTATATATAAAATTAAGTGCTTCCATAGTTTGAACTAAAATTAAAAAGGTTATATAACAATACAAGATGTTTTAGAAGACCTTTTAATATGAACATGAACTATAGTGATCAATATAAATAATTATGATTTTATGGGTTCAAGATGCCAAGATACATAAAATAAGATTATCCAGAACATAAATTTAGTAAAAATATAGTAAATAAATTCATCAAAATATATTTCTATTAGAAAAATCATAATAAATCCAAGAATTCCACCTTGGTTTCTTCTAAATATTCTAGTGAGTACACATTATTAAAATCGGTAGTTGAAAAAATTACTCAAGAAAGAAAATTTTTTATTTATGTAACATTTGAATTAGGTATATTATTATTACCATTATAATCATGAGATAGAATTTTGAAATGAATGTTGTCCATATTAATTATTGAATGAATATTAAACCAATTTGGAACCAATGTATGGATGAATGTAAAACAAAAATAATTCCCCCATTACTTCTTAGAATAAATTTTTTCATAAAGAGGGAGATCTAAAAAATGAAAATCTCTAGTGAAATAATCCCTTGTAAATGTTTATTACAACCTCAACTAATCAAACCAATACAATTGAAAATATAAAAAAGGATTTTCAAAATTTTAATTTTTCATCCAACTTTATTCTAAAGGGGTTGATTTTCAAAAAAAAATATGAGTCAAAATCAAATTCAGAAAGAAAATATTGGAATTGGAAGTCAGGGTAAAAATAAAAAATTTTATAAACAAATATTTGTTCCTTATTCTAAAAACAAAAATATTTATAAGGTTACATTTTTTAATTATATAGAAAATATAAATTATGATAATATATTTAAATTGGAAAATCGATAATATTTTTAAATGACACATGATTTACATCCAAAATATTTATGAAAACATGTTTCTATTTTATTTGGAAAAGCAACATTCAAATCCCTAATACTGTTATAACTATCATTTTATGACCCAAAAGGGTTTGGGAACAAAAAAATTATGTAGATTGATTTTTCAATGTATGGATCAATCCAAATGAGTAGAAATAAAAAATGTATTATAGATTGTTCTTGTTTGGGAAATACGAGTGAATATATCTCATATTGTAATTTATTATCATTGATTGATGGAGGATAGGACACATTTCATAATAATGAAAAAAGAAGCATATTTGGAATTTGAATTACTCGTAATACTGAATAAATTCTCATCAATGGTGTAATTTACATTGAAGTCTTCACGAACAACTTGATATGTATCTCTCAGTATTGTTTTGATTGTTCATCATTTTATTTTTTGAATAATGCATGTTCAGTTTTCTGTGATAAATATCTTGTGTTTAAAGAATATTTAATTGATAATGTCTATACACAAGATCTCATTTTGTTTTTTTATAAGAAATGTAATTTTTTTAATATAGAAATTGTTGAATCCATGATTTGGCATAAACGACATGGACATTAAAATCATCATTCCCCAGAATGGTTATCTAAAATACATCTATTTTCTGACAATCCCAAAATTAAATTGGATAAAAAATGTAATGTGGTTAATGTTACATGGGAAAGAAACAGAAGCCCACTTTCGATCAAATTATAGAGGTTGATACTTATAAATCTCTTTAACTTATACATATGTATATGTTTATATGTACTATAACTTCAAGTACAATTGGAAATTCATTTGATTATTCACTAGTTGATTATTATTCATGATTTACATGGGTTTTATTTTTAAGCCTTAATATTGAATATTGTTGTGATTTTATAAATTTTAGTAATCTTGGGAAAAATTAAAAGTTAATATTTTTACTTTGAGAAGTGATCAAGGAGGTTAATTTTATAATCATGATTTTAATTAGAGTTTCATAAATTAACGAATTATGTATACATTCTATTCTTCCCTAAAAATTGAAAATAATGGTGTTTTTGAGAGGTGAAATATGACTTGGGATAAAATTTACTAGATGATGTTACCTGAATATAACATGACCACTAATTTCTAGGCAGAGGGTGTTAACATATAATGTTTTGTCATTAATAGAGTTCTAATACGATATATCATATTTAAAACAACATATGTGTTGTGGAATAATAGAAAACCAAAATTAATATAATTTAAATTTTTTGGATTCAAGGATTACATTTTTAATACTAAATAAAAATGTGGTAAGTTTGTTCCAACAGATGATGGAGGTATCCTCTTTGATACCCAACTACTTCCAAGGATTATTGGGTTTTCAATGAATTAGTGTCACAACCCATCCTCGGGGCCTGTGCCGTGACTACCCCAAGCCCGCCTTCCATAGGCCAAGGGCTGGCGACTAGCACCAAGGCATAATTCCCGGTAAAAAGGGAAGGAATTTCCTTTGTAAAGTAAACAAACCGCACAGAGAAAGCAATCAGAAGTAAACACTGAGTAAAAACTAGGTACAGCAGTTAGTGTGGAAATGTAAGTAGGCCAGAATAAAAATTCAAATTGAAATTAAAGTACAACTTAAAAAGGGAGTACATCAACTGAAAAGTAAAGTCACAGCCTCCAGCCGTCCACTAGAAGTCCCACCTAAAGGGTGGGTACAGATAGCCTCCACATCTCCTCAGCTCCAGCCGTCCGCTCCGAGTATGCCCCGCCCTGGGGTCCACCTCCAGGTACCGACTGCTCCGCAAGCCTCAACCACGATCAGTGATGTCCGTCGTCTGTAACCAACACAACGTAGTGCGGGCATAGCCCATGCAGGGGTGAGTATAAGCTACTCAGAGGGACCCCGAGACCCCTGAAGGTTTCCCAGAATCCATAAAGGATAATCCACAAAGGAAAGATACAAACACGAAGTAACATCTGACACTTCTTATGTATATGCCCATATATATACCTAAGTTATCAATTCTTGTAACTCCCCGACCCCAGTTACCCAGAGTCGGTGCATTATTACATAACATTGGCATGATGACAGGAAAGATCAAATCTCGAAAGACCGATTAGTTTAGTAGCCTTGGAAACACAAGATATATTCATAAGTCTTATATTACATCATAAAAATGAAAACTACAATAACATATTTTCTTTATAGTCTACACTCATATCCCCACATACTATCCCTGCAGGTCATTCATAAATTACTTCTTCACATCCTGGAAAAAATAAAACATTTAAACGAGTGAGCTCAAATGCCTAGTAAGTATAACAATATAGCGAAAACATTCATAAATAAGAATAAACATTTAAGGAAATAAATAACTAAAACAAAAGCCTTTTAAACTTGATCATCAACCTAGTATGGCAAAAATAAAATGAAATAATTCCATTTACTTATTCACATGGATATTCTACTAATTGAATAATCATATTCAATATCAATAACCACTTTCATAATGATGGAATGCATAATGCCAGACTATCATAACCACATAGCCAAGGTCTCGTGCCAAGACTAAAAATAAGATTTTTTCAAGGCCTTGTGCCAAGATTATAGTTTGTCTCATGAGACCTACCGATGCATCGAGGAGCTATAGCGGGCTCCACCCATCACATATTTAGTCCAATGCATTCCCATATGAAAAGGTTTAAACATAACATAAACATTCGTATTCAAACTAGCATAAAAAATGTCAATGCTTTCACTATAAACCATGAAGGGTATAAAAATAACATATCCATATTCAAACATATCACAAAACCTTCAATACAATATGGAAGTTTTGTTTCATAATAAATCATCTTCAAATAAGCTTAAAATCCATCAAAGGATGTTGACATAGATGAAATCAAAACTTTTTAGAGAAATATATCTTTTTATTTTAAAATCATTAAAGTGTCATATAAAATAAAATATTTTCTTTGAAAATATTCTTATAATATTTTAAGGTAATCTTTGACAATTTTTTAATGGCGGAAAATAGCCGCACCCGCTGTATAAGTTAAAAAAACATTCTTACCTTAATTCTGTCAAAAAGGTTAAAAAGCACCTTGTTTGGAAAATGACAGAAAGATTATTTTATAAGCCTCTTATAAAAAGTAAAACAAGGGTATAAATGAATTTAACCCATATTATAGTAAATAGTAAAAATGTTTTGAAATAAATTTTTAAGAAACATGGATGTGGATGATAAATAAGTCCTAGTAGATTATTACGTATAAATAACCTCGGATAATGAAGAGATTGTGAAATAAAACCTTACCTTGTACTTTTACTTGGTTGGGGGTAGGTTAACCTCCTGTAAAATGGTGAAATAATTGTTATAAAATTATACAAGAATCATATATATTAATATTATATCATATATGATCTTTTAACATTTATTTGTTAATAATATCTTATTATTATCGTTGTTTCGGGTGTTAACTTACTCGTTTTCTTTTATATGTTTTGTTACGTAAGACATGTTTATCATGGATAGGTTGTATCTAATCCAAATCCATAATTATATCAAGTCCTCAAACATTATTTTTAAATCATCAAATGATAATTATACTTGAATGGATATGATGGAGAATGAATCTCATCGCGTTCGTAGAGACGGTAGTCCGTACGTACGCACGAGCGCCAATATCATTCTTTTGATATTAGAATAATATATAATTGGATGGTATATCATATATAAAGAATAATTATCATGTTATATTTATTATTTAAATGAATTACACATCATTATTATACCCTCCAAATAATAATTTATTGAATAACAATTACACTACGACGTGGAGACGGTAAGCCGTACGTACGCACGTATGGTGACATGTCATTCAAAGGATGGATAGAATACTGAAATATGGTTGTAAAATGTTTATAATAACATCAATGTATATATAATATACTGGAGTTATTATTTTATAATGGTAATAACAAAGAAAGAAGAAGTGGAAGAAGAAAGGAACTTGAAAAAGGGTGGGGAAATCATTACCTCTTCTTTGGGTTCTTCCTTTTGATTTGTTCAAAATGGCTCCTTAAGATGGCTTTATGACTAAAGTAAGACCTATAGGATGAAGTGAGGGAATTTGATAGAGTATTTTGGCAGAGTATGGCTGAACCAAAAGGCTTTGAAGGTGTGAGTTAATGAGAAGGGAGAGTTCCCTTTTATAAGAGGGGTGAGGGGCACCTTTGGCAAAGCTAGAAATATTATTTTATAATAAATTCATATTCGGTTTCTAATAGCTCCAAAGTGGATTTTTTAAAGTTTAAGGTGGGTATGGGTCTCAAAACACTCAACCAATGGAATTTATACAGGTTTGGGTTAGTATATTAACCTTATCTTTAAGTATTAACTCTTAGTTAATTAGTTTCACTTTTACAATGTCTCTTTGTATTTTTATATTATATTGTTAATAAACATACTATATACATACAAGAGACCCCAAAGTGGTCCATTAATGATACACATATCATGGTATAAGTCTCTTGGACAAACATTAGATTTTTTAGGAATTTAATATCAATTAATAATATAATATTTGTTTTAAAAACTCTTTTATGTCAATTTTGACACTATTCAATAAATGATTTTTTTTAAAATCATAACAGATATTATTACTTCGATAAACGTTAATTAAATCAATCATAACAAGTCATATTATCCTATAAAATTATAATAATTCATAAAAAGTCTCAAATTATATTAATTTTTGTATTTATAATATCAATTATTTTAATTTTTCACTGTTATGGTAATTACTACATCATCATTGAGTCATAAATAAATTAAACTATTTAATATCTAAAAATTATAAATAAAATATAATTAGTTAGGAAATCTTTTTATCTTTTTAATTAATATTTACAATCTAATTTATCTTATTTATAACCTTATATTAAAAATGTTTTAGTAAATAAACGTTGATTTTAACTCTTTTAACTCTTATTTGAATTAAATAATAATAAATGTGCTAATCTAACCTAGGTGGACCTAAATGATAATATTTTATTCCTAAGGTTGTTTCTGGTCGATATAAACTTGTCCAATATAATTAAGACATGTGTTAGGGTAATATAAATATCATTTTTACCCTTAATTACCCAATTTACTTTTAACCGTGGTAAATAAAAGTAAAAAGTTACTATTCACCAAAAATTATTTTCATCTCATTGAAAAAAAAATTACTACTTGATATTAACCATGCCTCTCGGATTTTCTAAATTCCATTCACAGAAGCGGTAAAATTATGTTTTATGAAAAAATCAGTTTTTTAACTACCACTTTGTGGTTTCACTATTCATCAAAAAACGAAGTTCTTCAGAACAATGCCAAAATATCACCCTAAGCTATAATTGATATTCCAAATTAAAAAATGATATCTATTTTAAAAAATTACAAACATATAAGTTTCATTAATTAATTTTATAAATAATTCCCACTGTCACAACAAATAGCGTGTTTTTAAGAAACAATATATATCAAAAGATTGACAATTGTTTATGTCCAATTTCAAAGTGAAATTAATCCTAATGAAAACGATTAGATAAAATGGTAAAAATATATTCTAATTATAATTTAAAATCACTCAATATTATAATTTATCAAAATAAATTATTTTGATTAAAAAAGTTGTTTTTAAGAATTTTTCACTATTCATAAAAATTGGAAGTTCATAGAAAAATACCAAAAAATCAACTTAGGATAATTTCAATATTCCGAATCCAAAAATGAAGTCCATTTTGAAATATAAAATATATATAATTTCAAAAAGTAGGTATTACTATTCATAACGGCTAGTTTTATTGGTTGTGGTGTGTTAGAACTTGATGTTGCATACAACACACGCTATCAAATTATTCAAAGAGAAGCGTATCATAGAAGCTTGGGGTGTTGCATTCTCCACTCCTTCAAATAATTTTGTCCTAGAAATTTATAGAATACTACCGCATGAAAAGACTCAGGTGGTTCTTCATCATAAGTTCCTCGGTTTCCCACATTGCCTCTTCCATCTTATGGTTTCTCCACAAAAATTTTACCAAAGGCATCTTCCGGTTTCTCAGTACTTGTTCTCTCGTATCAAGAATCCTGACGAGCTCTTCGCAATAAGGCAGATCAGGTTCCGGTTCTAATTCCTCATAGGTGAGTACATGCATTGGGTCAGGCATGTATTTCCTCAGAAGAGATATGTGGAACACATTGTGAACTTTGGAGAGACTGGGCGTCATTACCAATCGGTAAGCTACAACCCCAATTTGTTCTAGAATTTCGAAAGGTCCGATGTACCTGAGACTCAATTTACCTTTCTTACCAAAACGTATGACTCCCATCCATGGATATACCTTCAGAAAAACATGATCATCGACTTGAAATTCCAAATACTTCCTTCGATTATCGGCATAGATATTCTACCTACTTTGAGCCGCTTTGATGTGATTTTGGATTACCTTCACCTTTTTCATTGTTTCCTCCACCAGTTCTGGACCTAAAAGTTTTTTTTCACCAATGTCATCCCAACAGGTTGGTGTGCGACATCCCTTTCCGTATAACGCTTCATATGGTGTCATCTGAATAATTGAATTGAAGCTATTGTTATAGGAAAATTCTACCAGAGGAAAATATTGATCCCACATACCCTGAAAGTTAAGTGAGCAGGATCTCAACATGTTTTCTATGGTTTGAATAGTTCTTTCTGATTGTCCATCTATTTGAGGGTGGTAGGAAGTGCTCAAATGAAGTTCAGTATCCAAGGCATTCTGAAGACTCTTCCAGAATCTTGAAGTAAAATGGGGATCACGATCAGAAACAATTGATAGGGGTACTCCATGAAGTCTCAGAACTTCATCAACATATAGTCTTGCTAGACGTTCTAGTGGTAGAACTTCTCTTATAGCAAGAAAATGTGATGACTTGGTAAGACGATCAACAATAACCCATATTTCGTCATTCCTTCTAGAAGTTTTGGTATCCCCATGACAAAGTCCATCGTAATATTGTCCCATTTCCACTCCGGTATGGGAAGAGGTTTCATGACTCCTCCAGGTTGTTGTCTTCCAGCTTCCACTTGTTGACAAACCATACATCTTGACACAAAATCAGCAATCTCCCTCTTCATGTTGTCCCACCAAAAATGTTCCTTCAAATCACTATAATTTTGGTTCTCCAAGGGTGTATAGAGAAATTGGAAGTATGAGCATCATCCAGCAATTCCCTTTTTAGATCAGGTATATCAGGAACACAAAGTCTCTTCCTAAATTTCAAAATTCCATCTTCATACACAAAGTCTCTCAATCTCCCAACATTCACAACTTTAATCTTCTTTTGAAATTCTTCATCATCGGTCTAAGAACTCTTAATCCTTTCTAGTAATGATGGTTTATAAACCATTTGAAAAAGCATTTGTGTTTCACCTTCCCTGTTTATTCCCATGTCCATCTTCACTAGATCCATGAAAATTGGATCCCTTTTAATTCTCATCACGTTCAAAACTCCGTGGTCTTTTCTGCTCAAAGCATCTGCCACCTTGTTTGCTTTCCCTGGGTGGTAGTGTATCGTACAATCATACTCCTTGAGTAAGTCAAGCCATATCATTTGCCTCATGTTGAGTTATTTTTGTGAGAAAATATACTTCAAACTCTTGTGATCAGTATAAATCTCACATTTTTCACCATAGAGGTAGTGCCTCCATATCTTCAAAGAAAATATCACAACTGCTAACTCGAGATCATGAGTAGGATAGTTTTTCTCATGAATTTTCAACTGTCGTGATGCATATGCAATAACCCTATCATTGTGCAGAAGGACACAACCAAATCCTTTCTTTGATGCATCACTATAAATAATGAACCCATCATTCCCTGATGGTAGAGTCAATATAGGGGCATTGATTAATCTTCTCTTCAGTTCTTCGAAAAATTCTTCACACTCTTTTGTCCAAACAAATTTTACCCCTTTACGTGTGAGCTTCGTTAATGGGTTATCCAATCGGGTAAAATTCTGGATGAAACATCGATAATAACCTACCAAACCAATAAAACTGCGTACCTCAGTTATACTCGTAGGTGCTGGCCATTCCTGAATTGCCTTGGTCTTAGAAGGATCAAAAAAGATTCCATCTTTAGAGATAATATGGACAAGACAAGAAATCTCATGAAGCCAAAATTCACACTTCCTAAACTTCCCATATAATTTATTTCTTCTCAGGGTCTTCAAGATAATGCGCAAGTGATTTTCATGATCTTCGTAGCTTTTGGAGTATACCAAGATATCATAATTAAGTACCATCACAAATTCATCAAGCTACTCCTTGAAAATTATAATCATCAGATCCATGAATACAGAGGGTGCATTAGTCAATCCAAAAGGCATTACTGTAAACTCTTAGTGCCCATACCTTGTTCAAAATGTTGCTTTTGGAATGTCTTCCTTCTTCACACACAACTGATGGTATCCAGATCGAAGGTTGACCTTTGAAATGTATTGTGCTCCATGCAGTTGGTCAAATAAATCATCAATGCGAGGTAGGGGATACTTGTTCTTTATTGTTATAGCATTGATCTCCCTATAGTCGATACATAACCTCATAGATCCATCATTCTTTTTAACAAAAAGAACAGGGGCTCCCCATGGAGAAACACTAGGGAGAATAAATCCTTTATTACTCAATTACTCTAGTTGGTTCTTTAGTTCGACTAATTCTACAGTGGCCATTCTATAAGGGGTCTTCGATATAGGCCTTGATCCAGGAATTAAATCAATGGAAAACTCAACTTCTCGTTCTGGAGGATGTCCAGGAAAATCTTTTAGAAATACATCTACATATTCTTTCAAAATAGGTACATCCTCCATTTGAACATTTTTTTCCTCACCCACAGTCATTTCTTTCTCTTCCTCCCCAATAATTGAATTTAGTTGAGCTACTAGGGGTGGATCAAGTTAAGAATTAGGTGGTGATGATTCTGCTCTAATGATAAGGTGTTCCTTATCATCATCATAAAAAATCGTAACCTCCTTCTTCTTATAATAATTATTCACATCATAGTCCGAATGATAATCCATACAAAGGATTATATCAAACTCAATCATAGGTATGACGATGATATTAGAAGATAAAGAACATTTATGTGCTCTAATGGGGACTGATTCACAAAACATTGTTACAATGATACTTCCATTAGGATTTTTAACTGACAACTCCCTTGTTAAATCAAATTGAAAATATCTAATTTTCTTAGCAAACTAGGAAGATATGAAACAATGCGATGATCCAGAATCAAATAATTCATTTTCTAAACTTGAGGAAACCATTAAATTACCTGCCACCACGTCTTTCAGAGCATCTACCTCAGCAATAGTGTTGGAATAAGCTTGGCCTTGATCCCTTGGCCTTTTCTAAGGTAAGTTACCATGACTCTTAGGACATTCATTTTCATAATATCCCATATCCATGAAATTGTAGCACTGAACATTGGTACCTTCCTTCTTCTCTTTACAATCACGAGCTTGGTGGCCTTTTTCACAACACTTGTAACAGACAGCCATTCCCTTTAATCAAGTACTGGGGTGTTTCTTCCCACATTTACCACAGGATGGATATTCAACCATTCCCTTCTTCCCCTTATTTCCATTCCCAGATTGATCAGAAAATCTCTTCTTCTCTTGCTTTACTTTAAAGTCATAAGACTTAGAGAATTCTTTTTCGGTCTTGATAGCACATGAGACAATGTCTTCATATGACGAGAAGTATTGTGAGACTAATGCTCGACGAAGAAATTGTTTTAACCCATAAAATAAATGATCAATATTACTTCATGGGTTACGTATATAATCTCCAACATACCTTGCTATCCTTGTAAAGTTAGCCTCATACTTTGCGATATTCTCATCCTCCTTTTGTCTCAGACTCAGAAACTGTCTTTCCATATCTGCTCGATGGTCACGAGAAAAGTATTTTTCTAAAAATAGATATTTGAACTCCCTACATTCCATATTTGATACTTCATCATCTTCCTTTGTGTTTTTAATCAATGACCACCATTGATCAACATCTCTAGTGAGGCGGTGAACTACCATGATAAATTATTCCCTTTCACTACTCCCCAAAGCTTGAAATATTTTCTCTAGGGAATTTATCCATTGCTCAGCTACTAAAGGATTTTTACTCCCATTGAATGTTAGTGGTTATTTCCTCATGAATCGATCTAACATTGATCCTCCACGCTGCAGATCAGGGTGCTCCATACAGGTAAGGTTATTATTCATAACCTTAGTGAGTTGTCCATGTATGGTGATTAGCTGATCGGCACCAGTTGCATCACCAGCTCCCCTATAATTACCTTGAACAGGAGGGAAATCCCTTTATGGAGTGCGTGAATTGATACAATTTCCATTTCTTCCACTAGGTGGCATTTCTAAACAATGTCATAAAATAGATCAGTTTATGAATCAAAATAAATAATCTCATACTTATAAAACACTTAACATAAATTGAACTATTTATGGATATAATCCATAATCATAAAAAATGTTTTCTTTGAGGAAGTATATACTCATAAACACTTTATAATGATTTGTAAAGAAAATTAGAGTTATCCTAAGCATATCCCCCAGGAGTTTCGTAACCAAGAGTGCAGTAAGGCCCATTGTTGTGCACCAATTCTCGTTTGAGTCCAGCTCAAAGTGGTGTTTTCGGGTTTTACACCTAGGTACATCTGTGCTAGATCTGCCTCTACCTGTTCTTATCGAGACAAGGATGTATTTCTCGAAAAACTCACAAAATCCCTACAATACCGAAATTATAGGAAGTTCTTCTATACTAATTCTCAAAGTCCATCTTAAATCTATGTGCTCTAATCAAAGTTTATCTAAATCTAGCTTCCAAGGATTGTACTAAACTTCCTCTGATACCAACTGTAACGCCCCGACCCCAGTAACCCAACATCGGTGCATTATTACATAACATTGGCATGATCACAAGAAAGATCAAATCTCGAAAGACTGATTACTTTAGTAGCCTTGGAAATACTAGATATATTCATAAGTCTTACATTACATCATAAAAATGAAAACTACAACAACATATTATCTTCATAGTCCACACTCATATCCCCACATACTATCCCTAAATGTCATTCATAAATTACTTCTTCACATCCTGGGAAAAATAAAATATTGAAAGGGGTGAGCTCAAATGCCCAGTAAGGATAACAATATAGCGGAAACTTTCATAAATAAGAATAAACATTTAAGGCAATGTATAACTAAAACAAAAGACTTTTAAACATGAAATTCAACATAGTATAGCAAAAATAAAATAAAATAATGCCATTTACTTATTCATATGGATATTCTACTAATCGAATAATCACATGAAATATCAATAACCACTTTCAAAATGATGGAATTCATAATGCCAGGCTATCATAACCACATAGCCAAGGCCTCGTGCCAATACTACAAATAAGATTTCGTCAAGGCCTTGTGCCAAGACACTAGTTTGTCTCATGAGACCTACCGATGCATCGAGGAGCTATAGTGGGCTCCACCCGTCACATATTAATTCCAATGCATTCCCATATGAAAAGGTTTAAACATAACATAAACATTCGTATTAAAACTAGCATATGAAATGTCAATACTTTCACCATAAACCATAAAGGGTATAAAAATAACATATCCATAGTCAAACATATCACAAAACCTTCAATACAATATGGAAGTTTTGTTTCATAATAAATCAGCTTCAAATAAGCTTAAAATCCATCAAAGGATGTTGACATAGATAAAATCAAAACCATTTTTAGAGAAATATCTCTTTTTATTTTGAAATCATGTAAGAGTCATAAAAAATAAAACATTTTCTTTGAAAATATTCTTATAATCTTGTAAGGGAAGCTTCGATGATTTTATAATGGCGGAAAATAGCCACACCCACAGTATAAGTTAAAAAAACATTCCAACTTTAATTCTGTCGAAAAGGTTAAAAAGAACCTTGTTTGGAAAACGACGAAATGATTCTTTTATAAAAATCTTATAAAAAGTCAAACAAGGGTATAAATGACTTTAAAACATATTATTGTAAATATTAAAAATGATTTGAAATACATTTTTAAGAAACATTGATGTGGATGATAAAGAAGTCCCAGTAGATTATTACGTATAAACAACCTCGGATAATGAAGAGATTTCGAAATAAACCCTTACCATGTACATTTCCTTGGTTGGGGGTAGGTTAACCTACTGTATAATGGTGAAATAATTGTTACTAAATTATACAAGAATCATATATATTAATATGATATCATATATGATCTTTTAACATTGAATTGTTAATAATATCTTAGTATTATCGTTGTTTCGGGTGTTAACATACTCGTTTTCTTTTATATGTTTTGTTACTTAAGCCATGTTTGTCATGGATAGGTTGTATCTTATTCATATCCAGAATTATATAAAGTCCTTAAACATTATTTTCAAATCATCAAATGATAATTATACTTGAATGGATATGATGGAGAATGAACCTCATCGCGTTCGTGGAGATGGTAGTCCGTACGTACGCACGAGCGACAATATCATTCTTTTGATATTAAAATAATATATAATTGGATGGTATATCAAATATACAGAATCATTATCGTGTTATATTTATTATTTACATGAATTAAACATCATTATTATACCCATCTAAATAATAATTTATTGAATAAAAATTACACCACAACGTGGAGACGGTAAACCGTACGTACGCACGTATGGTGACATGTTATTCAAAGGATGGATAGAATACTGAAATATAACTGTAAAATGTTTATAATAACATCAAAGTATATATAATATACTGGAGTTATTATTTTATAATGGTAATAACAAAGAAAGAAGAAGTGGAAGAAGAAAGGAACTTGAAAAAGGGTGGTGAAATCATTACCTCTTCTTTGTGTTCTTCCTTTTGATTTGATCAAAAGAGCTCCTTATGTTGGATTTCTGACTAAAGGAAGGCCTCTAGGATGAAGTGAGGGAAGTTGGGAGAGTATTGGGGCAGATTTTGGACGAACCAAAATGCTTTGAAGGTGTGAGTTAATGAGAAGGGAGAGTTCCCTTTTATAAGAGGGGTGAGGGGCACCGTTGGAAAAGCTAGAAATATTGTTTTATAATAAATTAATATTCGGTTTCTAATGGCTCCAAAGTGTATTATTTGATGGTTAAGGTGGGGATGGGTCGAAAACCACTCATACAATGGAATTTAGACAGGTTTGGGTTACTATATTAACCTTATCTTTAAGTATTAACTCTTAGTTAATTAGTTTCACTTTTACAATGTATCTTTATATTTTTATATTATATGGTTAATAAAAATACTATATACATCCAAGCGACCCCAAATTGGTCTAGTAATGATACAACTATCATGATATAAGTCTCTTGGCCGAACCTTAGATTTTTTTATGAATTTATTATCAATTAATATTATAATATTTGTTTTAAAAACTCTTTTATGTAAATTTTGACACTATTCAATAATTGATTTTTGTTAAAATCATAACAGAATTATTACATCGAAAAAAGTTAATTAAATAAATCCTAACATGTCATATTATCCTATAAAACTAGTGTAATTCATAAAAAGTCTCAAATTATATTTATTTGGGTATTTATAATATCAATTATATTAATTTTTTACTATTATGGTAATTACTGCATCATCATTGTGTCATAAATAAATTAACTTATATAACATCTAAAAATTACAAATAAAATATCATTATGTAGGAAATCATTTTATCTTTCTAATTAATATTTACAATATAATTTATCTTATGTATAACCCTATATTAAAAATGTTTTAGTAAATAAACATTGATTTTAACGTTTTTAACTCTTCTTGGAATTAAATAATAATAAATGCACTAATCTAATCCAAGTGGACCTAAATGATAATATTTTATTACTAAGGTTGTTTTTGGTCGAGATAAACTTGTCCAATAGAATTAGGACATGTGTTAGGGTAATATTAATATCATTTTTACCCTTAATTTCCCTATTTACTTTTAACCGTGGTAAATAAAAGTAAAAAGTTACTATTCACCAAAAATTATTTTCATCTAATTGAACAACAATTTACTACTTGATATTAACCGGGTCTCTCGGATTTTCGAAATTCCATTCACAAAAGCGGTAAAATTATGTTTTATGAAAAATTCAGTTTTTTAACTACCACTTAGTGGTTTCACTATTCATCAAAAATTGATGTTTTTCAGAACAATGCGAAAATTTCACCCTATGCTATAATTGATATTCCAAATTCAAAAATTATGATTGTTTTAGAAAATTCCAAACATATAAGTTGAATTAATTAATTTTATAATTAATTCCCTTTGTCACAACAAATAGCGTGTTTTCAAGAAACAATATATATCAAAAGATTGACAATTGTTTATGTCCAATTTCAAAGTATAATTAATTCTAATGAACACCATTGGATAAAATGGTAAAAATATATTCTAATTATACTTTAAAACCACTCAATAGTATGTTTTATCAGTATAAATTATTTTGATTAAAAAAGTTGTTTTTTTGTATTTTTCACTATTCATAAAAATTGGAAGTTCTCAGAAAAATACCAAAAAAATCAACTTAGGATAATTTCGATATTCCGAATCCAAAAATGAAGTCAATTTTGA
Source organism: Viscum album (assembly GCA_963277665.1). Taxonomy (NCBI): domain Eukaryota; kingdom Viridiplantae; phylum Streptophyta; class Magnoliopsida; order Santalales; family Viscaceae; genus Viscum; species Viscum album. Next base: position 915,350,733 of record OY728153.1, read on the forward strand.
AATATAAATATATATAATTTCAAAAGGTTTGTATTACTATTCATAACTGCTAGTTTGATTGGTTGTGGTGTGTTAGAACTCGATGTTGCGTACAACACACGCTATCACATTATTCAAAGAGAAGCGTACCGTAGAAGCTTGGGGTGTTACAATTCTCGTTTGACTCTAACATCCGAGCCCAAGTACAACCCAGTCCACACGGGAAAACACAACTCATTCCACACAGAAAAGCAAAACGTAATCCACACAGGATATCAAGTCAAACATATCAAAAATAAGGATTGAAAGACAAGATTCAGCTCACACAGGTATACTTCTTCGTAAGACGATATAGATGATCAGATATTGCCACTGATTTATCTAATCCATCGGACCCACACAGGATCGATAGGTACTAACCCCCGCAATGACCCACACAGGATCTGACCCACAAAGGATCGATAGGTAACTAACCCCTGCAATGTCCCACACAGGATCAGACCCATACAGGATCTGTAGGCGCTGGCCCACGCAAGACAGCTGAGTGCTGACCCACACAGGATCGGTAGCACTGATCCACGTAGGATCGCTGAGTGATGTTGTCATCGCCGTCGAATCCACGAAGGATTTCTGTACAGTCGTCATCGTCGTCGCAGTCGCAGCCAGCTCTAGGGTTCCCGCACACAGCAAGCTCGTTTGGAAGGGTCTCCTCCACGAGCCAAGGGGCTGAAAAATAAACTAACACATAGTCCGGTGTTGATGTATCAAAAAGTTCCATATCGTCAACAGGAACTCAACGTCGCAGACGGCGCGTCAATCGGACGCCCGGTCTGAGAGTTATTGGCTTTTTCGTTCCAGGGGCCCAGTTGGTTTTTAAATTAAAACCAACCCGACTGAACTCCAACTACGTCCAAACCTCGAGCGAAGTAATCCAAAAGGACCTTCTCACTAAGATAAATCCAACAAAGTCGACGACACGTTAATCCGAAGTCCGGAGCTCGAGTTATAAGCATTTCCGCTCCGAGGGCCCGGTTGGTTTCGTGTACCAACCAACCCGGCTGAACCCAAAGTACTCTGAAACCTAGCGTGTAATATACCGAAATGACCGCCTCGATCCAAGGATCGCTACACAACTAACGGTGCATCGATCGGAGGTCCGTATGCCAATGTTATGGGTAACAGACCGAAAAGTCTGGTATTAGGGGGGTTCGGGCCCGGTCCGACCCAGCCCGGTACCCCATGGGTCGGCCAGACCTGGGTCGACCCGACCCGGGTCCAGGTCCAGCCTGGCCCGGGTGCAGCCCGGCCCGTGCGCAGCCCGGCCTGGTAGTCCGGTTGGGCGGCTCGGCCATTTCGACCGAGCGGTGCGGGGTGGCATGCTGCCCCCGCCAGCACGTAACCGCGACCCCATGGGTGGCCGCTCCTCATCAACAGACGTGGCCGAGCGACGCGTCCCGCGCGGTCATAAGACCAGTGGCCTGCCGCTGCGGCTTCAGCTGCGGCGGGCCATCCCGGAAGCGAGCCGGCAAAGTGCTCCGCGGACCACCAGACGAGCTCTAGTGGTCGGATTTTCCTGTCGTCTTCGCCAACAGCCCTCCCAGGACACGTCCTTCACTGCGAGGACCTCACAACGCCCGTGCGGCATACTTCATCGTCGCTGTAATGCCCCGACCCCAGTTACCCAGAGTCGGTGCATTATTACATAACATTGGCATGATCACAAGAAAGATCAAATCTCGAAAGACCGATTGATTTAGTAGCCTTGGAAGCCTTAGATATATTCATAAAGTCTTAAATTACATTATAAAAATGAAAACTACAACAACATATTTTCTTCATAGTCCACACTCATATCTCCACATACTATCCCTGCAGGTCATTCATAAATTACTTCTTCACATCCTGGAAAAAATAAAACATAGAAAAGGGGTGAGCTCAAATCCCCAGTAAGGATAACAATATAGCGAAAACTTTCATAATTAATAATAAACATTTGAGGCAATGTATAACTAAAACAAAAGCCTTTTAAACATGAACTTAAACATAGCATGGCAAAAATAAAATTAAATAATGCCATTTAATTATTCACATGGATATTCTACTAATCGAATAATCACATGCAATACCAATAACCACTTTTATAATGATGGAATGCATAATGCCGAACTTTAATTTCTGTGTCGAGGCCTCATGCCAAGACCTAAGGGATAACTGTAACCGGAACCCAACCCGGAGAGCCTCTGTAACCGGACTCCATCCCGGAGTGCCTCTAATAACCGGACACCAACCCGGAGTGCCTCTAAAAACTGGACACCAACCCGGAGTGCCTCTAATAACCTAACACCAACCCGGAGGGCTTACTTTTACCAGTCCCCAACCCAGAACATACTAGTCCAACACATTTATCTTAAGAATATGATGAAATATAACATAAACATTTGTATTAAAACTAACATACAAAATGTCAAAACTTTAATCATAAACCATTAATGGCATAAAAATTACTCATCCATAGACAAAAATATCGCAAAACCTTAAATACAATATGGATGATTTGTATCATAATAAATCAACTTGAAACAAGTTTAAAATTTATCAAAGGATGTTGACATAGATGAAATTAATACTATTTGAGAGAAATATCTCTTTTTTTGAAATCATTTAAAAGTCGCATAATTATAGAGAAAACATTTATTTTGAAAATATCTTTATAATCTTGTGAAGGAAGCTTCAAAGGTGTAATAACGATGGAGAATAACCACACCCACCGTATAAGTTAAAAAAACATTCTTACCTTAATTTTGTCAAAAGGTTAAAAAGCGCCTTGTTTGGAAAACGACGGAAATATTTCTTTATAAACCTCTTATAAAAAATCAAACAAGGGTATAAATGTCTTTAACCCATATTCTTGTAAATAGTAAAAATGTTTTGAAATACATTTTTAAGAAACGTGGATGTGGATGATAATGAGATCCCAGTAGATTATTACGTATAAACAACCTCGGATAATGAAGAGATTGTGAAATAACCCTTACCAATTTGGTAACTTACAAAACGTACAACCCATGAAAGAGGTATCATACAATGAATATGTAAATACACATAAATTAAAGTGTATTACCCAAAGAATATAATTATAGGCTGTACATACACCACACAAAAGGTAATGGTGGCAATATGGCATGAATCTCACGTGAATAAGGAGTGAGATGAAAACCCCTTACCTTGTACTTTTCCTTGGTTTGGGTAGGTTAACCTCCTGTATAATGGTGAAAAAATTGTTATTAAATTATTCAATAATCATATACATTAATATGATATCATATATGATCTTTTAACATTGCCTTGTTAATAATATCTTAGAATTATCGTCGTTTCGGGTGTTAACTTACTCATTTTCTTTTATATGTTTTATTACGTAAGCCATGTTTGTAATGGATAGGTTGTATCTTCATCATATCCAGAATGATATCAAGTCCATAGATACTATTATTAATCATCAAATGAGAATTATACTTGAATGGATATGATGTAGAATGAATCTCATCGCGTTCATGGAGACGGTAGTCCGTACGTACGCACGAGCGATAATATCATTCTTTTGATATTAAAATAAAATATAATTGGATGGTATATAATATATATAGAATCATTATCATGTTATATTTATTATTTACATGAGTTACACATCATTATTATACCCATCCAAATAATAATTTATTGAATAACAATTTCACCACGACGTGGAGACGGTAAGCCGTACGTACGCACGTATGGTGGCATGTTATTAAAAGGATGGATAGAATAGTGAATATGGTTGTACCATATTTATAATTACATCACAGTATATATATTATACTGGAGTTATTATTTTATAATGGTAACAACAAAGGAAGAAGAAGTGGAAGAAGAAAGGAACATGAAAAATGGTGGTGAAATCATTACCTCTTCTTTGGGTTCTTCCTTTTGATTTGATCAAAAGGGATCCTTAGGATGGCTTTCTGATAAAACTAAGGCCTCTAGGTTGTAGTGAGGGAAGTTGGGAGAGTATTTGGGCAGAGTTTTGCTGAACCAAAAGGCTTTGATGGTGTGAAGAAATGAGAAGGAGGAGTGCCCTTTTATAAGAGGGGTGAGGGGGACCTTTGGAAAAGCTAAAAATATTAGTTTATAATAAATTCATATTCAGTTTCTTAGGGATCCAAAGTTGATTATTTAAAGGTTAAGATGGGGATGGGTCGCAAACCACTCAACCAAAAGAATTTAGACTGGTTTGGGGACTTATATTAACCTTATCTCTAAGTATTATCTCTAAGTTAATTAGTTTCACTTTTACAATGTTTCTTTGTATTTTTATATTATATGGTTAATAAACTTACTATATACATCCAAGAGACCCCCAAGTGGTCCATTAATGATATAACTATCATGATATAAGTATCTTGGCCGAACCGTAGATTTCTAAGAATTTAATATCAATTAATAATATAATATTTGTTTTAAAAACTCTTTTATGTCAATTGTGACACTATTCAATAGTTGATTTTTTTGAAACTCATAACTGAAATATTACTTCAAAAAAAGTCAATTAAATCAATCATAATATGTCATATTATCCTATAAAATTAGTGAAATGCATTAAAAGTCTCAAATTATATTTATTTGGGTATTTATAAAATCAATTATTTTAATTTTTCACTATTATGGTAATTACTGCATCATCATTGTGTCATAAATAAATTAAATTATTTAATCTCTAAAAATTATAAATAAATTATCATTATGTACGAAATCATTTTATATTTCTAATGAATATTTATAGTTGAAAATACAACATATATAACCCTATGTAAAAAAATGTTTTCTAAAAGATATATTCTTGTGTCATTTTTGTATTCATTTTAACTTAATTAAAATAAAGTGTCCCAATCACCTACAAGTGGCTCCATGGGGTCTCAAAATAGACCCAAATATTCCCATGGTCGGCCATGTATCAACCAATAATGTTAGGACACGTTTTAGGGTAATTTTTTGTTATTATAATATTATTTTTTAAACCTTATTTACTGGATTTACCCTTTAACCATTGTAAATAAAATATTTACCAATGTAATTACTCAAAATGTCAAAAAATAAAAGTTACCTATTAACACAATTTGAAAATACTGATTCCAAATATGGAATCCATTTTTCCAAATTCAAAACACAGAAGTGGCAGAAATTAATTTATAATTAATTCCCGTTGTTAAAACAAAAAAGCTTTTTTTAAGAGATAATAACTATCAAAAGATTGGCACTTGTTTATGTCTGGTTTAATTGTGAAATTATGTCCAATGACAAACATTGAATTAAATGGTAAAAATATATTCTAAATGTAATTTAAAACCACTCAAATACATAATTTATCAATATTAATTATTTTGATTAAAAAAGTTGTTTTTCATTAAAATTTTGTAATTTTCACTATTCATCAAAATATTAAAGTTATCCAAAAAGTTCCAAAATTTCACCCTAGGATAAATTCGATATTAAGAATCCAAAAATGAAGTCCATTTTGAAATATAAAATAATTATAATTTCAAAAGGTAGGTATTACTATTCATAACTACTAGTTTGATTGGTTGTGGTGTGTGTTAGAACTCGAAGTTACGTACAACACACGATACTGTATTATTCAAAGGAAAGCGTACCGTGGAAGCTTGGGATGTTTCATTTTAAATTTTTTATGTCCCCATTTAGTGAAAAAGTTTAAAATATTGTATTTAAAAAGGCTTCACTAATAAAAGTTGATAAAAGTGCAATACTGAAAATGAATTTGTTTTTACATTAGGTCTAAGAAACTCATAATATGAATTCTAAAATTATAAGGATTATATAAAGTTTAAAATTTAGTTAATACTATTCATAACCTCTTTTGAACAGCTTGTTTGGTAAGTCATGGTGCGATTGAACTCAGTTTTGCGTGTAGTGCAAGTTAATGAATTATTTTGAAAAAATAACACACTATGAAATCTTGGGGTGTTACATTCTACCCTCCTTCAATAAATTGCGTCCTCACAATTTGAAATTGTTCTTTGAAAATAAAAGGTTTAAAATAGAAAATATCTTTGTGGGAAAACCCACATCAAAAATTAGGTTACTAAAATTTAGTCTTAATATGAGAAAAAAAGAAATGAAAGGGTCACCACCAAATTATGATCTCTATTAGGAGAACATTGGTGGAAATTAGAGACATATAATTGGAGGGAAAAAGTAAATATTTATAGGTAGTGATTGAGGTCATCAATCACAAAAAAGTTTAAAATTTAGGTCCTTAAATTCATCAATTTATGATGATTTGAAATACCATCGGTTCAACAAAACATAGGGTATTAGGATAACACATTTTTGGTTTTAGGATTACTTAAATAAAGTATAAGAAATAATTTCTTCATAGAATAAGAGAAGAAGAAAAATATATTCCTGACTAGTAGTGTTCCATCATTTAACTAATTTCTACCACAAACTCATCTTTCACTCAAAAATATAATAGAACAAAAAAAATATATTCTATTTATCAAATTCATATAGGGTTCAAAAAAACGAATTTATAATTCATCTACCAGATCTTTTAAAAAAACTACATTATTTAATCCCGTATATCACGTGGGTCAGTGGTAGGTGATACACCCTTGTCGCCCTTCGGTTGTGGGTTCAAGTCTCACGGCCTTGCCGGATGTGATGGGTTGCCACCTGACCTCCGGGTTGTCCTTTTATGGTAATCCAAAATAATCCAAACTAGAACTATCCAAAATACTTCAGTCCAAAATTTATAAGGAAGGTAAACACAATAAAGATCCTTTTTTTTTCGCGTAATAACATGTGATCACCTTCATCATGTATTCTTTTAAAACACTACAACATCCTGAATTATCATAAAACCTTATTGATTACATTCATGATCCATTATTCCTTATAGATCAATAGATATACTCCTTCAATCCAAAAATGTTGTAAACCCAAAAAATGATGGAATATACAAATCATTAATCAGTTTCAAGGTAGTCAAGAATATCCAATATAATTTATCCAAAACAATCATGTATTATTCTAAATTCACTACCTCGGTATCAGAACCATATTATGGTTTATCTATCTCTCAACCATATATTTTCCAAAAATTTAAGCTGCTATTGAGTCACTTTTCTTTGTTCCACACAATCTCAAGTCCATAATGAAATAGTATAGCAGTACAATCCTTATATACTCCATAATTATTATAACAAGTACATTGTTGATACAACAATCAAATGACATAATCAACATAAGAACTCTAATCATTCCTCTTCATCTGTGGTAGTATCATAACTTTATTATTATCCAATAGCATCATTTGCGGCATAGTCTGATGACTGAGACATAGGTTTGCGTAGTGTCCAAACTCCTTGCAAATGAAGCATTGTACATTGGAAACCATTTTCTTACCCTTTGCAGTCACGTACTTTGTGCCCTTTTCCTCCACACTTATAACAAACTCCCATTCCTTTCAGGCAAGATCTAGGGTGTTTCTTCCCACAGTTATCACATATGGAAAAATTCTTCTTTTCCCTCTTCCCTTTAACCATCTTTCCCTCTTCCAACCTTTTCTTCTCTTGATTCCCTTCAAAGCCATAGGAATCAGTAAACTCTTTACTTATCTTATCAACACATGATATTATTTTTTCATATGATGATAATACATGGGAGAATATTTCTCTTATAAATTCTAGCTTTAGGCCATGAAATATATGATCCTTCCTTCTCTTTAGATCATGTGCATTGCTGGAGTTCTCATTCCTTCTACTGGGAGCCATTTCTAAACAATGGCACACACTAGATTAGTTTATAAATAACAATACCTAATCCCAAACTTGTAGAACACATATCATAAATTAAATAGTTTATGGATATAATCCATAATCATAAAAATGTCTCCTTTAAGGAAGTATATACTCATAAACCCTTCATAATGGTTTGTAATGAAAATGAGAATTATCCTAAGCATATCCCTCGGGAGTGTCGTAACCAAGAGTGCAACATGGCCAGTTGTCGTTCACCAGTTCCCATTCGAGTCTAGCTCAAAGCGGTGTTTTCAGGTTTTACCCTAGGTATATCTGTGCCAGAGCCGCTTCTACCTGCTCGTTTCTAGACAGGGATGTATTGCTCGGGAAACTCACAAAATCTCTACAATACCAAAATTCAAGGAAGTTCTTCTATACAAATCCTCAAAATCTATCTTAGGTCTATGTGTTCTAATCAGAGTTTATCTAAATCTAGCTTCCAAGGTTTGTACTAAACTTCATCTCATACCAACTGTAACGCCCTGACCCCAGTTACCCAGAGTCGGTGCATTATTACATAACATTGGCATGATCATAATAAAGATCAAATCTCTAAATACCGATTGGTTTAGTATCCTTGGAAGTACAAGATATATTTATAAAGTTATACATTACATCATAAAAATAAAATTTACAACAACATATTTTCTTCATAGTTCACACTCATATCCCCACATACTATCCCTGCAGGTCATTCATAAATTACTTCTTCACATCCTGGGAAAAATAAAACATTGAAATGGGGTGAGCTCAAATGCCCAGTAAGGATAACAATATCGCAGAAACTTTCATAATTAAGAATAAACATTTAAGGCAATGTATAACTAAAACAAAAGCCTTTTAAACATGAACTTCAACATAGCATGTCAAAAATAAAATGAAATAATGCCATTTACTTATTCACAAGGATATTCTACTAATCGAATAATCACATGCAATATCAATAACCACTTTCATAATGATGGAATGCATAATGCCGAACTTTAATTTCTGTGTCGAGGCCTCATGCCAAGACCTAAGGGATAACTGTAACCGGAACCCAACCCGGAGAGCCTCTGTAACCGGACTCCATCCCGGAGTTCCTCTAATAACCGAACACCAACCGGGAGTGCCTTTAATAACCGGACACTAACCCGGAGAGCTTACTTTTACCGGTCCCCAACCTGAAACATACTAGTCCAACACATGTATCTTAAGAAGAGGATTAAATATAACATAAACATTCGTATTAAAACTAACATACAAAATGTCAAAACTTTTATCATAAATCATTAATGGCATAAAAATAACTCATCCATAGTCAAAAATATCACAAAACCTTAAATACGATATGGATGATTTGTGTCATAATAATCCAACTTGAAACAAGTTTAAAATTTATCAAAGGATGTTGACATAGATGAAATCAATATTATTTGAGAGAAAAATCTCTTTTTATGAAATAATTTAAAAGTCACATAATTATAGAGAAAACCTTTATTTTGAAAATATCATTATAAGATTTTGAAGGAAGATTCAAAGGTGTAATAACGTCGGAGAATAACCACACCCTCCGTATAAGCTAAAAAAAACATTCTCACCATAATTTTGTCAAAAGGTTAAAAAGGACCTTGTTTGGAAAACGACGGAAAGATTACTTTATAAACCCCTTATAAAAAATCAAACAAGGGTATAAATGACTTTAACCCATATTCTTGTAAATAGTAAAAATGTTTTGAAATACATATTTAAGAAACATGGATGTGGATGATAATGAGATCCCAGTAGATTATTATGTATAAACAACCTCGGATAATGAAGAGATTGTGAAATAACCCTTACCAATTTGGTAACTTACAAAACGTACAACCCATGAAAAAGGTATCATAAAATGAATATGTAAATAAACATAAATTAAAGTGTATTACACAAAGAATATAATTATGGGCAGTACATACACCACACAAAAGGTAATGGTGGCAATATGGCATGAATCTCACGTGAATAAGGAGTGAGATAAAAACCCCTTACCTTGTAATTTTACTTGGTTTGGGTAGGTTAACCTATTTTATAATGGTGAAATAATTGTTATTAAATTATACAATAATCATATACATTAATATGATATCATATATGATCTTTTAACATTTCTTTGTTAATAATATCTTAGAATTATCGTCGTTTCGGGTGTTAACTTACTCATTTTCTTTTATATGTTTTATTACGTAAGCCATGTTTGTAATGGATAGGTTGTATCTTAATCATATCCAGAATGATATCAAGTCCTTAGATACTATTATTAATCATCAAATGAGTATTATACTTGAATTGATATGATGGAGAATGAATCTCATCGCGTTCATGGAGACGGTAGTCCGTACGTACGAACGAGCGATAATATCATTCTTTTGATATGAAAATAAAATATATTTGGATGGTATATCATATATAAAAAATTATTATCATGTTATATTTATTATTTAAATAAGTTACACATCATTATTATACCCATCCAAATAATAATTTATTGAATAACAATTACACCACGACGTGGAGACGGTAAGCCGTACGTACGCACGTACGGTGACATGTTATTCAAAGGAAGGATAGAATAGTGAATATGGATGTACCATATTTATAATAACATAACAGTATATATATGATATTGGATTTATTATTTTATAGTGGTAACAACAAAGTAAGAAGAAGTGGAAGAAGAAAGGAACTTGAAAAAGGGTGGTGAAATCATTACCTCTTCTCTGGGTCCTTCCTTTTGATTTGATCAAAAGGGCTCCTTAGGTTGGCTTTTTGATAAAACTAAGGCCTCTAGGTTGTAGTGAACGAAGTTGGGAGAGTATTTGGGCAGAGTTTGGCCGAAACAAAAGGCTCTAGAGGTGTTAAGAAATGAGAAGGAGGAGTGCCCTTTTATAAGAGGGGTGAGGGGCACCTTTGGAAAAGCTAGAAATATTAGTTTGTAATAAATTTATATTTGGTTTCTAATGGATCCAAAGTTTATAATTTAAAGATTAATGTGGGGATGGGTCTAAAACCACTCAACCAATAGAATTTATACAGGTTTGGGTACTTATATTAACCTTATCTTTAAGTATTAACTCTAAGTTAATTAGTTTCACTTTTACAATGTTTCTTTGTATTTTTATATTATATGGTTACTAAACTTACTATATACATCCAAGAGACCCCAAAGTGGTCCATTAATGATATAAATATCATGATATAAGTCTCTTTTCCTAACCATAGATTTTTAGGAATTTAATATCAATTAATAATATAATATTTTTTTTTTAAAAACTCATTTATGTCAATTTTGAGACTATTCAATAGTTGGTTTTTTTAAATTCATAAATGACTAATTACTTCTAAAAAAGTCAATTATATCAATCCTAATATGTCATATTATCCTAGAAAATTAGTTTAATGCATTAAAAGTCTCAAATTATATTTATTTGGGTATTTATAATATCAATTATTTTAATTTTTCACTATTATGGTAATTACTGCATCATCATTGTGTCATAAATAAAGTAAATTATTTAATCTAAAAAAATTATAAATAAACTATAATTATGTAGGAAATCGTTTTACCTTTCTAATGAATATTTATAGTCGAAAATCCAACATATATAACTATATGTAAAAATTGTTTTTCTAAAAGATATATGCTTGTGTCATTTTTGTATTCATTTTAACTTAATTAAAATAAAGTGTCCCTATCACCTACAAGTTGCTCCATGGGGTCCCATAATAGACCCAAATATTCCCATGATCGGCCATGTATCAACTAATAAGGTTATGACACGTTTTAGGGTAATTTGTTATTATTATAATATTATTTGTTAACCCTTATTTACTCGATTTACCCTTTAACCATGGTAAATAATATATATACCGAAAAAATTATTCAAAATGTCAAAAAATAAAAGTTACCTATTAACACAATTTTAACATTATGATTACAAATATGAGATCTATTTTTCTAAATTCAAAACACAGAAGTGGCAGAAATTAATTTAAAATTAATTTTCATTGTTAAAACAAAAAGCGTGTTTTTAAGAGATAATAACTATCAAAAGATTGGCACTTGTTTATGTCTGGTTTAATTGTGAAATTATGTCCAATGACAAACATTGAATTAAATGGTAAAAATATATTCTAAATGTACTTTAATACCACTCAAATTCATAATTTATCAATATTAATTATTTTGATTAAAAAAGTTGTTTTTAATTAAAATTTAGTAATTTTCACTATTCATCAAAATATTAAAGTTATCCGAAAAGTTCCAAAATTTCACCCTAGGCTAAATTCAATATTCTGAATCCAAAAATGAAGTCCATTTTGAAATATAAAATAATTGTAATTTTAAAAAGTTGGTATTACTATTCATAACGGCTAGTTTGATTGGTTGTGGTGTGTGTTAGAACTCGAAGATGCGTACAACACACGCAACTGTATTATTCAAAGGAAAGCGTACCGTGGAAGCTTGGGATGTTTCATTGTAAATTTTTTATGTCCCCATTTAGTCAAAAAGTTTAAAATATTGTATTTAAAAAGGATTCACTATTAAAAGTTGATAAAATTGCAATACTGAAAATGAATTTGTACTTACATTATGTCTAAGAAACTCATAATATGGATTCTAAAATTATAAGGATTATATAAAGTTTAAAATTTAGTTAATACTATTCATAACCTCTTTTGAACGGCTTGTTTGGTAAGTCATGGGGCGATTGAACTCGGTTTTTCATGTAGTGCAAGTTATTAAATTATTTTGAAGAAATAACACACTATGAAATCTTGGGGTGTTACATTATCCCCTCCTTCAATAAATTTCGTCCTCGAAATTTGAAATTGTTCTTTGAAAATAAAAGGTTTAAAATAGAAAATATCTTTGTGGGAAAACCCACATCAAAAATTAGGTTACTAAAATTTAGTCTTAATATGAGGAAAAGAGAAATGAAAGGGTCACCACCAAATTATGATCTCTATTTGGAGAACATTGGTGGAAATTAGAGAAATATAATTGGAGGTAAAAAGTAAATATTTATAGGTAGTGATTGAGGTCATCAATCAAAAAAAAGTGTAAAATTGAGGTCCTTAAATTCATCAATCTATGATGATTTGAAATACCATCGGTTCAACAAAACATAGGGTATTAGGATAACACATTTTTGGTTTTAGGATTCCTTAAATAAAGTATAAGAAATAATTTATTCATAGAATAAGAGAAGAAGAAAAATATAATATTGACAAGTAGAGTTCCATCCTTTAACTAATTTCTACCACAAACTCATCTTTCACACTAAAAGATAATAGGAAGAAAACAATATATTCTATTTATCCTATTAGTATAAGGTTAAAAAAAACAAATTTATAATTCATTTACCAGATATTTTAAAAAAACTATATTTATTTAATCTCGGACATCACGTGGGTCAGTGGTAGGTGATACACCCTTGTCACCCTTCGGTTGGGGGTTCAAGTCTCACGGCCTAGCCGGACGCGATGGGTTGTCGCCCGACCTCCGGGTTGTCCTTTTATGGAAATCCAAAATAATCCAAACTAGAACTATCCAAAATACTTCAGTCCAAAATTTAAAAGGAAGGTAAACACAATGAAGATCCTTTTTTTTGCCGCGTAATAACATGTGATCACCTTCATCATGTATTCTTTTAAAACACAACAATATCCTGAATTATCATAAAACCTTATTCATTACATTCATGATCCCTTATTCCTTATAGATTAATAGATATACTCCTTCAATCCAAAAATGTTGTAAACCCCAACAATGATGGACTATACAAATCATTAATCAGTTTCAAGGTAGTCAAGAATATCCAATATAATTTATCCAAAACAATCATGTATTATTCTAAAATCACTACCTCGGTATCAGAACCATATTATGGTTTATCTTTCTCTCAACCATATATTTTCCAAAAATTTATCCTGGTATTGAGTCACTTTTCTTTGTTCCACACAATCTCAAGTCCATAATGAAATAGTACTACAGTACAATCCTTATATACACCATAATTATTATAACAAGTACATTGTTGATAAAACACTCAAATGACATAACACTAGTGCAGAAAACGTTTTTTACGTCACCATTTTTTACGTCGGTTATATAAAACCGACGTCATAATATGTAAAACGAGGTTTTTTACGTCGGTTAAGAAATAACCGACGTAAAAACCTGTGTTCGGTACACATTTAACGTCGGTTATACAAATAACCGACGTTATTAATCTCGCGGCTTCGTTTTTTACGTCGGTTATTTTTATAACCGACGTAAAAAACGCGGTTTTCGAAGGCCCTTTCACGTCGGTTATTGAATAACCGACGTAACAAACGCGGTTTTTGAAGGCTTTTTGACGTCGGTTATAAAATAACCGACGTAAAAAAAGAATCCGCAGATGTTTTTGACGTCGGTTATTCCATAACCGACGTAAAAAAACGCGGATTTTGAGCCATTTTTTACGTCGGTTATTATATAACCGACGTAAACAATGAATCGGAGGAATTTTTTTACGTCGGTTATTGAAATAACCGACGTTATAAATGTTTTTAAAACAATTATCACGTCGGTTATTGAATAACCGACGTGATAACTCAATTAAAAATTTACCCAGACCCGTGGATTGTCATTCGCGAGTTTACCTTCGACAGTCGCGACTCGTCTCTCTCGCGCGTAAACCCGAATCGGCTCGTCCATTTCGTTGGTTTAGATTCGTTTTGCGATCATCGTTTCTCATATTTAATCTCCTCGGATCAATCATCTAAACTCGCAGCACTCAGGTAATCCTCCCACTCGTTCGTTTTTTTTCGCGGATAGTAAATATATATGTGTTGTGATTTTTTTGTTGAAACTAGCTAAGATTCTTCGATTGCGAACCCTTTTAACTCGTTTTGGCACCATAATCTTATTTATCATCCCTAGATCTATTTTTTCGACTTGCAATATTGAGTAATTTTATGATTTCACTAATTTTTCATCGTTTTCTATAAATCCCCGAGAGGGTTGGGGCGTGTCCATTTGGATGGGTTGCCCTTTTACAGTTGTTACTACTTTATTCACACACAACCATGGCATAGGTGCATGGATTTGGGGTCGGGGGGTGTCCAGGGGGGTTTACAAGGGGGTGGGTGGGTGTGGGGGGCTGTCCAAGGGTGTGGGTGGGTGTTGGGGGGTGTCCAGGGGGGTGTCCAAGGGGGTAGGGGGTGGGGGGTGGTGTCCAGGAGGGGTGGGGGGGCTGTCCAGAGGGTTGGGGGGTGTCCAGGGGGGTGTCCAAGCAGGTCGGGGGTGGGGGGTTGTGTCCAGGAGGGGTGGGGGTGCTATCTAGAGGGGTCGGGGGCTGTCCAGAGGGGTCGGGGGGTGTCCAGGGTGGTGTCCAAGGGGATGGGTGGGTGTGGGGGGCTGTCCAAGGGGGGTGGCGGCCTGTCCAGAGGGGTCGGTGGGGTGTCCAGGGGGGTGTCCAAGGGGGTGGATGGGTGTGGGGGGCTGTCCACGTGGGTGGCGGCCTCTCCAGAGGGTATTTGGGGTTGTCCGGGTGGGTGGGGGGGCTGTCCAGAGGGTTGGGGGATGTCCAGGGGGGTGTCCAAGGGGGTAGGGGGTGGGGGGTGGTGTCCAGGAGGGGCGGGGGGCTGTCCAGAGGGGTCGGGGGTGTCCAGGGGGGTTTACAAGGGGGTGGGTGGGTGTGGGGGGCTGTCCAAGGGCGTGGGTGGGTGTTGGGGGGTGTCCAGGGGGGTGTCCAAGGGGGTAGGGGGTGGGTGGTGGTGTTTAGGAGGGGTGGGGGGGCTGTCCAGAGGGTTGGGGGGTGTCCAGGGGGGTGTCCAAGCAGGTCGGGGGTGGGGGGTTGTGTCCAGGAGGGGTGGGGGTGTTTTCTAGAGGGGTCGGGGGGTGTCCAGGGTGGTGTCCAAGGGGATGGGTGGGTGTGGGGGGCTGTCCAAGGGGGTGGCGGTCTGTCCAGAGGGGTCGGTGGGGTGTCCAGGGGGGTGTCCAAGGGGGTGGATGGGTGTGGGGGGCTGTCCAAGGGGGTGGATGGGTGTGGGGGGCTGTCCAAGGGCGTGGGTGGGTGTTGGGGGGTGTCCAGGGGGGTGTCCAAGGGGTAGGGGGTGGGTGGTGGTGTTTAGGAGGGGTGGGGGGGCTGTCCAGAGGGTTGGGGGGTGTCCAGGGGGGTGTCCAAGCAGGTCGGGGGTGGGGGGTTGTGTCCAGGAGGGGTGGGGGTGCTTTCTAGAGGGGTCGGGGGGTGTCCAGGGTGGTGTCCAAGGGGATGGGTGGGTGTGGGGGGCTGTCCAAGGGGGTGGCGGCCTGTCCAGAGGGGTCGGTGGGGTGTCCAGGGGGGTGTCCAAGGGGGTGGATGGGTGTGGGGGGCTGTCCAAGGGGGTGGATGGGTGTGGGGGGCTGTCCAAGTGGGTGGCGGCCTCTCCAGAGGGTATTTGGGGTTGTCCGGGTGGGTGGGGGGGCTGCCCAGAGGGTTGGGGGATGTCTAGGGGGGTGTCCAAGGGGGTAGGGGGTGGGGGTGGTGTCCAGGAGGGGTGGGGGGCTGTCCAGAGGGGTCAGGGGGTGTCCAGGGGGGTTTACAAGGGGGTGGGTGGGTGTGGGGGGCTGTCCAAGGGTGTGGGTGGGCGTTGGGGGTGTCCAGGGGGGTGTCCAAGGGGGTAGGGGGTGGGGGTGGTGTTTAGGAGGGGTGGGGGGGCTGTCCAGAGGGTTGGGGGGTGTCCAGGGGGGTGTCCAAGCAGGTCGGGGGTGGGGGGTTGTGTCCAGGAGGGTTGGGGGGCTGTCCAGAGGGGTCGGGGGGTGTCCAGGGGGGTTTACACATCGATTTGTTTTATATTTCAAAATTGTTATATTCAAATTATGATTTTTTTCATATAAACATATATTTGTCTTATCTAAAAAATATATATATTTTTGCTATTTTTTATAGGTAATAATGAGTCGAAGTTGGATTACGGCACATCGAATGAGCAATGAATATGAGGAAGGTGTTGATGACTTTTTGGAATTTGCTAAACGAAATGTTCCAAGTAGTGACATTTTTTTCTGTCCATGCCTGAAATGTCTGAATATGAAGAAGTTGAAAAGTAGAGAGATAAAAGATCATCTGATTTGTCATGGTTTCAATCCGAGTTACAACCCTTGGATTTGGCATGGCGAAACTGGACAGAATGTCACTGATGATAATGAATCGCAAGATGGTAACTCCGATGGAATTGATGAAATGATTCGCGATATTGTAGCAGAACAAATTGAGATAGAACCGAGAGTTGCACGTCTATATGGTGATGCCGAAAAAACATTATATCCTGGTTGTACAGATTTTACGGTTTTGTCGGCGGTGTTAAGATTGATTAACCTGAAGGCGAAACATGGATGGAGTGACAGAAGTTTTACAGAGCTGCTACAATTGATGAAAGACATTCTTCCAAAAGATAACGATCTTCCAGATTCACATTATAAGGCCAAAAAAATATTATGCCCGATGGGATTGGGATACAGGAAAATACATGCATGTCCGAATGACTGCATTATATATAGGAAGGAATATGAATTTCTGAAAGAGTGTCCCAAATGTGGGACATCACGGTATAAGGTGAAAGAAAAATCACAAGCTGATGTAGAGATTACAAAGCTCCCTTCAAAGGTATTTTGGTATCTTTCTATAATTCCTCGTTTCAAACGTTTATTTGCTAATTCACATGATGCAAAAAGGTTAAGATGGCATGCTGATGAGCGGGTATGTGATGGAAAAATACGTCATCCAGCTGATTGTCCACAATGGAAGAAAATTGATGCCCAGTACCCTACATTTGGAAATGAAATTAGAAATCTGAGACTAGGCTTGTGCACAGATGGAATGAATCCATACCGAACCCTCAGTAGCACACATAGTTCATGGCCTGTTTTATTGGTAATTTACAACCTCTCTCCTGAAGTTTGTATGAAGCGCAAATATGTCATGTTGAGTATCATGATCTCTGGTCCAAAGCAACCCGGCAATGATATTGATGTATACTTGTCACCGCTGATTGATGATTTGAAACTTTTATGGGCTGATGGTATTAGGGTGTATGATTCTTATAAAATGGAATATTTTCAACTGCATGCAGTGCTTCTATTCACTATAAATGACTTCCCAGCATATGGAAATTTGTCTGGATACAGTGTTAAAGGGCATAAAGCATGTCCAATTTGCGAAGAACAGACGTCATATTGTCAATTGCATCATGGGAGGAAAACAGTGTACATGGGTCATCGAAAGTTTTTGCCTATGGATCACCCTTATAGAAGACTAAAAAAGGCATTCAATGGCTCACAAGAATTTGATACTGCACCTCAACCTTTATCCCCAGAATTGTATTTTGAGAGGGTGAAAAACCTTGATGTGACATTGGGAAAGACACAGAAATCTGGTAATGATAGACATATTTGGAAGAAAAGGTCAATATTTTTTGAGCTACCATATTGGAGGTATCATGAAGTCAAACATAATATTGATGTCATGCACGTGGAGAAGAATATCTGTGATTCTTTGATCGGAACATTGCTAGATATTAAAGGAAAGACAAAAGATGGGTTGAATGCAAGGTTAGACCTACTGTCAATGGGAATACGTTTAGAGTTAGCTCCCACTCCTAAAGGAAGACGAACATTTCTTCCCCCGGCTTGTCATACATTATCGAAGAGGGAGAAAAGTAGCTTCTGTCAGTGTCTTCATGATATCAAAGTGCCTCAAGGTTATTCTTCAAATGTAAAAAATTTTGTCTCATTGAAAGACTTGAAGTTGATAGGTATGAAATCACATGATTGTCATGTCATGATGCAACAAATTCTACCAGTTGCACTGCGTGGAATATTGCCCATCCGTGTCAGAAAGACTATAATGAGGTTGTGTTATTTTTTCAATTCAATTTGCAACAAGGCGATTGATGTGAATGCTTTGAACATTTTGGAAAAGGATGCAATTATTATACTTTGTCATTTGGAAATGTATTTTCCTCCAACTTTTTTTGATATGATGGTGCATTTACTGATTCATCTGGTTCGAGAAATAAGGCTTTGTGGGCCTGTATATCTTCGTTGGATGTATCCTTTTGAAAGGTATATGAAAATATTAAAGGGATATGTTAAAAATCCATATCGACCTGAAGCCTCCATTATTGAAAAGTATATTTCTAAGGAGGTAGCAGAGTTTTGTACGAGTTACTTGGCTACGACGCAACACATAGGTTTGCCTCCATCTCGCCATGAACGGGTTAATAATGAGGGAAAGGGGATTCGTGGCTTGAAAGTCAAATCACTGTCAGCTGAACATATGAAGAAGTTAGAATCATACATCTTGAATAACATAGCTGATGTTCAACCGTATATCACATTGCATATTAATGAGTTGAAACAATGTCATCCAAAGAAGAAAGAAATGTGGATTTTGAATGAGCACAACAAAACTTTTTTGCCATGGTTTAAAAAGACCTTGCTTGGTAGATCAGATGTATCAGAGACATTAAAATGGATAGTGGGTGGTCCATCTTTAAATGTGATAACATGGTCCGCTTATGACATTAATGGCTATACATTTCATACGAAAGCTCAGGACAACAGAAGTGCAGTTCAGAATAGTGGTGTATTGGTGTTTGCAGAAGCAATGCATTTTTCGAGTGCTAAGGACAGAAACCCAATTTCGGCATCAAGTGCATATTATGGAGTGATTGAAGACATATGGGAGGCTGATTACTTTAAAATTAAAGTTCCCGTTTTTAACTGTAAATGGTTTACCGGTAACAACAGTGTCAGACACGATGAATTTGGAATGACACTTGTTAATCTGAATAGATTGGAAGACACAGCTGATTCTTTTATAATGGCAACACATGCCAAACAAATTTTCTATGTAGTAGATCAATCAGATATGCAGTGGGCTGTTGTTTTACAAGGGAAAAACCAATATGTTGGTGAGGATGAATTTGATGAAGATGCTGATTTATGTGAGATCCCTACTTCCATGGAAAGATTAACAGAACATAATGATGAGTATGTTGAAGACATGGTTTGTGCCATTAGGAACGATCACGACGAAGGAATTTGGGAAAACAATCCAACTGTACATTCCTAAAATTACAGGTAACACAAGTATATATCTTGTTTACATTTAGTTTTTTCATATAATGTTAGATACTGTAAATTTTTTACTTATTAAAATATGTATCAAACCAAAACGATAAAACAATAAAAACCGTAAAGAGGAGAAGTCCTGCGCGCACCGGCAACCGGTCCTCTCTGTCTGTACCACCGGCCGGCCGCTGGCTCACCACCGGCCGGCCGGTGGTTCAGACAGAGAGCCTTCCTCTCTGTCTGGATCACCAGCGGCCGGCCGGTGTTGAGCCAGCGGCCGGCCGGTGGTTCAGACAGAGAGGAAGGCTCTCTGTCTGAACCACCGGCCGGCCGGTGGTGAGCCAGCGGCCGGCCGGTGGTACAGACAGAGACAGAGCCTCTCTGTCTGGATCACCAGCGGCCGGCCGGTGTTGAGCCAGCGGCCGGCCGGTGGTTCAAACAGAGAGGAAGGCTCTCTGTCTGGTCCACCGGCCGGTCGCTGGATCACCACCGGCCGCCCGGTGGACCAGACAGAGAGCCTTCCTCTCTGTCTGGATCACCAGCGGCCGGCCGGTGAGGAGCCAGCGGCCGGCCGGTGGTTTAGACAGAGAGGAAGGCTCTCTGTCTGGTCCACCGGCCAGCCGGTGGTGATCCAGCAGCCGGCCGGTGGTCCAGACAGAGGAAGGCTGTCTGCTCCACCGGCCGGCCGGTGGTGAGCCAGCGGCCGGCCGGTGGCATCAGTGAGTCCACTTTTCAGCTTTCTTATGCCAACTCCTTGGCAACATTTTGCCTGTGTTTACCATGTTTATCATTGTTTAACATGCTTATCATATTACCGATGTTTACTATTATGTAATTTAGTACACTTTTCTATTTGTGAACTAATGTTTGTTTTTTTGATTTGAAGGAAAATGACAGATCAATCAGTTGATCAGCCACATGATTCTGGAGATGAGCATATTGGTCATACATCTGGGGAGGAACATTCACATGCTCCTATTACGAAAAAGAGTTCAAAGGTTGGTAAGCGTGGGTGCACACGTTTACCAAAATTATCACTTGCCCGTACGAAGGAGG
Organism: Viscum album; assembly: GCA_963277665.1. Classification (NCBI taxonomy): domain Eukaryota; kingdom Viridiplantae; phylum Streptophyta; class Magnoliopsida; order Santalales; family Viscaceae; genus Viscum; species Viscum album. Next base: position 915,371,745 of record OY728153.1, read on the forward strand.
AGAGGATAGTCGTGGAGTTTGATGAGGATGATCTTCCTAGAGGTCCAAATGCTAAAGATTTTAAGGGTTTTGTAGCAACTCAGGCTAAGAGCAAAGTAAGCATTCTTTATGATGATTGGAGAAGTGTGGATAAGGCGATAATTTCTCAGCTGTGGGAGACCATTTTGGTAAGATCTTTTGCTATTGTTTGACTGTTCTTTAAATGTTTCTAGTATATATAATATTTTTAACCTCTTTTTTATCAGATGACATTTGATATTCCTGACACTGGAGGAGTCAGGAAGAAATGCTTATCGTTGGCTGCTAGGAGATGGAGGGATTTCAAATCAACCCTCTCATCTGATTTCATTTATGGTCATAGGAGTCGTGAGAATCCATGTCGTATATATCCTTTTATAGATGAAGACACATGGAGACAATTTTTTGAAAGTAGAAGAAAAGAATCATTTTTGGTAAGGGCAATGTAAACTTTTATAAGCTTTCTTATATAAATGATCTTATTATTGTTTTGTTAATGATTACTTATTCTTAATTTACAGCAAACAAGGAAAGCTCATCAAGAGATCCAATCTAAAAATGTATACCCTCATAGTTTATCTCGGGGAGGGTATGCATTATTGGAAGAACAAATGATGGCAGAAAAATTTCAACAACTAAGAGCTGAGTCTTCAAGCTCTGGAGAGGTGGCCCCTCCATCCCCTCCATCTAGACATGAGAAATGGAAAAGAGCTCGGAAGGGCAAAAAAGGACAATATCTTTCGGAAGAATCGAGACTCGTAGTTGAGAGGATTGTAAGATATCTATTTTATTTATTTAAGTTTACTATTTTCGTCATATATTTCCAATCATTATAGAAAAGTTCAATTAATTATTACAGGACTCTCTTGAGGAGCAGAGTTCACAGGGGACATTTACACCATCTGGGAGGGAAGATATTTTATCTGTGGCATTGGGAAAGCCCGAACATCCTGGCCGTGTAAGAGGATATTCGGCAGGTGTATCGGTAAGAAAAGTGTTGCCACGTTCCTCAACTTCTAACGTTGAGGGAGTTTATAAAAAAAAATAGAATCGTTGGAGGCTGAAGTCCATAATATTAATGCGACAATGGAGGACAAGATTAGAGCATCGGTGCAGTTAATGTTTGCAGACTTGCAAAGACAATTTCAGGGTGCAGCTCCCACTCCACCTCTCCCAGTAGCTCCCACTCCCCCACCTCAGCCTGCGGACCCCATTTTTGATCCTCCTCCTCCGCCGCAGCTACCTACTTATTGTGAGTTGTATGTTGATGATCCTCAACATCATATAGTTGCATATGGGATGGTATATTGTATAGGAGATACAGTTCATCATCAACAGTTAGAGGTAGAGAATCAGAGGGTCACTGTACAGGATATTATAGATAGATCAGCTCGGATACCATTACCTACAGATGAGGTGACGACAGTTGGACATAGTATCGGCCATTTTTTACTTTGGCCATCCAGACTTCTTCGACTCATTACCATAGAGGTATGGATGTTATATCTTTTATTTTATATTTTTATTAATGTTTTATCATTTGAAAACTAATATATTTTTCAATTTATTTTTACAGGAATACTTCAAAGGTAAAGAAATACTGTATAGACAACAACAAAGACAGATAGCTATGACATCAGATGCAGATACTAGCAGTCTTGACAAATTGTCAAGATATTCAAATTTGTTGGCGGATCATTATGACTTTACAATGGAAGCTCATGTCTGTGGACGTGATCTATGTGTGGGGATTATGAAAAGTGATATCACGGAGTTTGTCACTGGAGATAAGATGGGCATCAACGTGGTGCAAATTTTTATCATGTAAGTCTTAACTCCTTTTCCTTGCGTTATATTTATTAAAAATGTATACTTATGTCTGCTTTGTATTAGGTATATGTATAAAATTTGTGAGAGGAATGAGCTGACAGATGTATATGGATTCATGGACCCACAATTGATTTCCCCTGAAGCATGTGCATTGGATGAGGAACAAAGAATGCTTTATATTGCTGATAGATTTGAAAAGAATGTAATCACACAGTGTTGGATGATGCCTTTTTGTGAGAGGTATGAAACACATCCCTCTCAAAGAGTTAATTATATTTTAACATAAAAAACCACTAACGTTAAATTTCCTTTTCTCAGGGATCATTGGATGTTAGGGGTTTTTTGCCCTAGGGAGAAAACACTTTATTGGATATGCTCTCTCCATGATGATGTGCGAGAAAGTTTTAAGAATATATTGGAAACGTAAGTTTCAATTTCACAATAGTTTTATATATTATAATGAATTTTAAATTTACCCCATTCGTATTATTTTCTAACAGGGCATGGGTCCACTTTCGAAAAAGCGCAAAGAAAAGGAATTACAAGATCAAATATGTACATGCGAAGGTAAATATCCATTTATAATTTGTACATTTTGATTTATTACATAAAAATAATATATTGAATTTACACTCATTCAAACAGAAATGTCATGAGCAACAAGGCATCATCGAATGCGGATATTACATGTTAAGATTTATGTATGAAATAATAACAACTGGGACAGTTCTGAGTTTTGACCTGGTAAGATTTCCTCTTTCTAATAATATTTCAATTTGATTTATTCATTATACACGTTGACTACTATCCTTTTCCTTTGTAGCTTTTTTATGACCCTCAACCCTTTACTGCTGAAGATATCAAACACTTACAAGTGGAGTGGTCAAATTATTTTACAGGTTCGATTGACTTTTAGTTGTTTGTAATGTAAAATGTAATTTTGAATATTGTCAATGTAATTGTGTATTTCGTAGTCGTTTAGGTTGGATTTAGTTTTTTTTGAAGTTGACATTGTAAGTTTTGAATGTTATATAAGTGAATGTTTAATTTTTCTCTACTTCTTGTTTTGGTCTACTGTTGATGGTTTTTCTGGTCTGGATTTTGGTATGGGGGGAGAGGTTCCAAGGGGGTGGGTGGGTGTTTGGGGGGTGTCCAAGGGATATGGGAGGGGTGTCCAAGGTGTGTTTGGGGCTGTCCTAGGGGTCGGGGGGGGGGGGGGTGTAAATGAGGGTGGGGGTGTCCAAGGGGTGGGGGGTGTCCAAGGGATATGGGAGGGGTGTCCAAGGTGTGTTTGGGGCTGTCCAAGGAGTCGGTTGGGTGTCCAAGTGGTGGGGGGGTGTCCAAGGGATATAGGAGGGGTGTCCAAGGGGTGTTTGGGGCTGTCCAAGGGGATGGGGGGGTTTCCAAGGGGTAGGGGGGGTTTCCAAGGGGTAGGGGGGGTTTCCAAGGGGTAGGGGGGGTTTCCAAGGGGTCGGGGGGGTGTCCAGGGGGTGGGGGGCTGTCCAGTGGGTGGGGGGTGTCCAAGGGGTGGGGGGTGTGTCCAAGGGATATGGGAGGGGTGTCCAAGGGGTGTTTGGGGCTGTCCTAGTGTTCGGGGGGTGTAAATGAGGGTGGGGGGGCTGTCGAAGGGGTGGGGGGGTGTCCAAGGGGCAGGTTGGGTGTAAATGAGGGGGGTGGGGGGTGTCCAAGGGGTCTGGGAGGGCTGTCAAGGTGTGGGGGGGTGTCCAATGGGTGTTTGAGGCTGTACTAGGGGTCTTGGGGGTGTCCAAGGGGTGGAGGGTGTCCAAGGGATATGGGAGGGGTGTCCAAGGGTTGTGGTGGGGCTCCAATGTGGTGGGGGAGGGCTGGCCAGGTTGTTAGGTGGGTATAGATGAGGGTGGGGTTCAGTTGGGGCTTGGGGGAGGGCTGGCATGGTTATTTTTGTTTGGTTTCTGGTTGCTTTTTGGTGAGAGCAGTGCAATTATTTAAAAAAAAAAAAAATTCTTTCACGTCGGTTATAAAATAACCGACGTGGTAAATAAATCGGTAGGGGTTTATCACGTCGGTTTTTTTCTAGAACCGACGTGATAAACCTTTCCCGGGGATTTTATCACGTCGGTGCTTAGTATAACCGACGTGATAAAAGGCCTGGGAATCGATTTACCACGTCGGTTATTGAATAACCGACGTGCTAAAACGTTTCCCAGGCCTTTTTATCACGTCGGTTTCCTAAATAACCGACGTGGTAATAGGCCAGGGGAAGGGTTTATCACGTCGGTTATGACATAACCGACGTGATAAACGATATCCCAGGCCTTTTATCACGTCGGTTTAGGGAATAACCGACGTGATAAAGCCCCCCGCGCATATTTATCACGTCGGTTATTATATGAACCGACGTGATAACCACCGTGAAGTTAGGGATATTACGTCGGTTTTAAATAACCGACGTAAAAAACGTTATTTATAACGTCGTCCGTATTAACGTCGCCTAAAAACCGACGTAAATAATAAAAAATAACCGACGTAAAAAACGTTTTCTGCACTAGTGTAATCAATATAAGAACTCTAATCATTCCTCTTCATCTGTGGTAGTATCATAACTTGATTATTATCCAATAGCATCATTTGTGGCATAGTCTGATGACTGAGACATAGGTTCGCGTAGTGTCCAAACTCCTTGCAAATGAAGCATTGTACATTTGAAACCATTTTCTTACCCTTGCAGTAACGTACTTTGTGCCCTTTTCCTCCACACTTATAACAAACTCCCATTCCTTTCAGGAAAGATCCAGGGTGTTTCTTCCCACAGTTGTCACATTTGGGAAAATTCTTCTTTTCCCTCCTCCCTTTATACATCTTTCCCTCTTCCATCCTTTTCTTCTCTTGCTTCCCTTCAAAGCCATAGGAATCAGTAAAATCTTTACTTATCTTATCAACACATGATATTATTTCTTCATATGATGATAATACATGGGAGACTATTTCTCTTATAAATTCTAGCTTAAGAACATGAAATATATGATCCTTCCTTCTCTTTGGATCATGTGAATTGCTGGAGTACTCATTCCTTCTGCTGGGCGCCATTTTTAAACAATGGCATACACTAGATTAGTTTATAAATAACAATACCTAATCCCAAACTTGTAAAACACATAACATAAATTAAATAGTTTATGGATATAATCCATAATCATAAAAATGTCTCCTTTGAGGAAGTATATACTCATAAACCCATCATAATGGTTTGTAAAGAAAATGAGAATTATCCTAAGCATATCCCCCGAGAGTGTCGTAACCAAGAGTGCAGCAAGGCCCGTTTTCGTGCACTAGTTCCCATTAGAGTCTAGCTCAAAGTGGTGTTTTCTGGTTTTACCCCGAGGTATATCTGTGCCAGAGCCGGCTCTACCTTCTCGTATCCATACAGGGATGTATTTTTCGGAAAACTCATAAAATCTCTACAATACCAAAATTCTAGGAAGTTCTTCTATACAAATCCTCAAAATCCATCTTAGGTCTATGTGTTCTAATCAGAGTTTATCTAAATATAGATTCCAAGGTTTGCACTAAACTTCCTCCGATACCAACTGTAACGCCCCGACCCCAGTTACCCAGAGTCGGTGCATTATTACATAACATTGGCATGATGACAAGAAAGAGAAAATCTCGAAAGACCGATTGGTTTAGTAGCCTTGGAAGCACTAGATATATTCATAAAGTCTTACATTACATCATAAAAATGAAATTTACAACAACATATTTTCTTCATAGTCCACACTCATATCCCCACATACTATCCCTATAGGTCATTCATAAATTACTTCTTCACATCCTGGGAAAAATAAAACATAGAAATGGGGGTGAGCTCAAATGCCCCAGTAAGGATAAAAATATAGCAGAAACTTTCATAATTAAGAATAAACATTTATGGCAATGTATAACTAAAACAAAAGCCTTTTAAACATGAACTTCAACATAGCATGGCAAAAATAAAATGAAATAATTCCATTTACTTATTCACATGGATATTCTACTAATCGAATAATCACATGCAATATCAATAACCACATTCATAATGATGGAATGAATAATGCCGAACATTAATTTCTATGTCGAGGCCTCATGCCAAGACCTAAGGGATAACTGTTACCGGAACCCAACCCAGAGAGCCTCTGTAATCGGACTCCATCCTGGAGTCCCTCTAATAACCGGACACCAACCCGGAGTTCCTCTAATAACCGGACACCAACCCGGAGTGCCTCTAATAACCGGACACCAACCCGGAGGGCTTACTTTTACCGGTCCCCAACCGGAACATACTAGTCCAACACATTTATCTTAAGAAGAGGATGAAATATAACATAAAAATTTCTATTAAAACTAACATACAAAATGTCAAAACTTTAATCATAAACCATTAATGGCATAAAAATAACTCATCCATAGTCAAAAATATCACAAAACCTTAAATATGATATGGATGATTTGTATCATAATAAATCAACTTAAAACAAGTTTAAAATTTATCAAAGGATGTTGACATAGATGAAATCAATACTATTTGAGAGAAATATCTCTTTTTTTGAAATCATTTAAAAGTCACATAATTATAGAGAAAACCTTTATTTTGAAAATATCTTTATAATCTTGTGAAGTAAGCTTAAAAGGTGTAATAACGGCAGAGAATAACCGCACCCGCCGTATAAGTTAAAAATAACATTCTTACCATAATTTTGTCAAAAGGTTAAAAAGGACCTTGTTTGGAAAAAGACGGAAAGATTCCTTTATAAAACTCTTATAAAAAATCAAACAAGGGTATAAATGTCTTTAACCCATATTCTTGTAAATAGTAAAAATGTTTTGAAATACATTTTTAAGAAACATGGATGTGGATTATAATGAGATCCCAGTAGATTATTACGTATAAACAACCTCGAATAACGAAGAGATTGTGAAATAAACCTTACCAATTTGGTAACTTACGAAAAGTACAACCCATGAAAGAGGAATCATAAAATGAATATGTAAATACACATAAATTAAAGTGTATTACACAACGAATATAATTATGGGCAGTATATACACCACACAAAAGGTAATGGTGGCAATATGACATGAATTTCACGGGAATAAGGAGTGAGATGAAAACCCCTTAACTTGTACTTTTCCTTGGTTTGGGTAGGTTAACATCCTGTATAATGGTGAAATAATTGTTATTAAATTACTCAATAATCATATACATTAATATGATATCATATATGATTTTTTAACATTGCTTTGTTAATAATATCTTAGAATTATCGTCGTTTCGGGTGTTAACTTACTCATTTTATTTTATATGTTTTGTTACGTAAGCCATGTTTGTAATGGATTGGTTGTATCTTAATCATATCCAGAATGATATCAAGTCCTTAGATACAATTATTAATCATCAAATGAGAATTATTCTTGAATGGATACGATGGAGAATGAATCTCATCGCGTTCATGGGGACGGTAGTCCGTACGTACGCAGGAGCGATAATATCATTATTTTGATATTAAAATAAAATATAATTGGATGATATATAATATATACAAGACCATTATCATGTTATATTTATTATTTACATGAGTTACACATCATTATTATACCCATCCAAATAATAATTTATCGAATAATAATTACACTACGATGTGGAGACGGTAAGCCGTACGTACGCACGTATGGTGACATGCTATTCAAAGGATGGATAGAATAGTGAATATGGTTGTACAATATTTATAATAACATCACGGTATATATATGATACTGGATTTATTATTTTATAGTGGTAACAACAAAGTAAGAAGAAGTGGAAGAAGAAAGGAACTTGAAAAAGGGTGGTGAAATCATTACCTCTTCTTTGGGTTCTTCCTTTTGATTTGATCAAAAGGGATCCTTAGGTTGGCTTTCTGATCAAACTAATGCCTCTAGGATGTAGTGATGGAAGTTGGGAGAGTATTTGGGCAGTTTTCGGCCGAACCAAAAGCCTTTGAAGGTGTGAATAAATGAGAAGGAGGAGTTCCCTTTTATAAGAGGGGTGAGGGGAACCTTTGGAAAAGCTAGAAATATTAGTTTTTAATAAATTCATATTCTGTTTCTAATGGCTACAAAGTTGATTATTTAAAGGTTATGGTGGGTATGGGTCGCAAAACACTCAACCAATAGAATTTAGACAGGTTTGGATACTTATATTAACCATATCATTAAGTATTAACTCTAAGTTAATTAGTATCACTTTTACAATGCTTCTTTGTATTTTTATATTATATGGTTAATAAACATAATATATACATAAAAGAGACCCCAAAGTGGTCCATTAATGATATAAATATCATGATATAATTCTCTTGTCCGAACCATAGATTTTGAGGAATTTAATATCAATTAATAATATAATATTTGTTTTAAAAACTCTTTTATGTCAATTTGACACTATTCAATAGTTGATTTTTGTGAAACTCATAACAGAATGATTACTTCGAAAAAAGTCAATTAAATCAATCCTAATATGTCATATTATCCTATAAAATTAGTTTAATTCATTAAAAGTATAAAATTATATTTATTTGGGTATTTATAATATCAATTATTTTAATTTTTCACTATTATGGTAATTATTGCATCATCATTGTGTCATAAATAAATTAAATAATTTAATCTATAAAAATTATAAATAAATTATAATTATGTAGGAAATCCTTTTATATTTCTAATGAATATTTATAGTCGAAAATCCAACATATATATCCCTATGTATAAATTGTTTTTCTAAAAGATATATGCTTGTGTCATTTTTGTATTCATTTTAACTTAATTAAAATAAAGTGTCCCTATCACCTACAAGTGGCTCCATGGGGTCCCAAAATAGACCCAAATATGCCCATGGTCGGCCATGTATCAACTAATAAGGTTAGGAAATGTTTTATGGTAATTTTTTGTTATTATAATATTATTTTTTAACCCTTATTTACAGGATTTACCCTTTAACCATGGTAAATAAAATCTTTACCGAAGTAATTATTCAAAATGTCAAAAAATAAAAGTTACCTATTTACACAATTTGAATATCCTGATTCCAAATATGGAATCCATTTTTCCAAATTCAAAACACAGAAGTTGCAGAAATTAATTTAAAATTAATTCCTGTTGTTAAAACAAAAAGCTTGTTTTTAAGAGATAATAACTATCAAAAGATTGACACTTGTTTAAGTCTAGTTTAATTGTGAAATTATGTCCAATGACAAAAATTGAATTAAATTTAAAAAATATATTCTAAATTTACTTTAAAACCACTCAAATTCATAATTTATCAATATTAATTATTTTTATTAAAAAAGTTGTTTTTAATTAAAATTTAATAATTTTCACTATTCATCAAAATATTAAAGTTATCGAAAATTTTCCAAAATTTCACCCTAGGCTAAATTCGATATTCCGAATCCAAAAATGAAGTCCATTTTGAAATATAAAATATATATAATTTCAAAAAGTAGGTATTAGTATTCATAATGGCTAGTTTGATTGGTTGTGGTGTGTGTTAGAACTCGAAGTTGCGTACAACACACGCTACTGTATTATTCAAAGGAATGCGTACCGTGGAAGCTTGGGATGTTTCATTTAAATTTTTGATGTCCCCATTTAGTCAAAAAGTTTAAAATATTGTATTTAAAAAGGGTTCACTATTAAAAGTTTATAAAAGTGCAATACTGAAAATGAATTTGTTCTTACATTATGTCTTAGAAACTCATAATATGGATTCTAAAATTATAAGGATTATATAAAGTTTAAAATTTAGTTAATACTATTCATAACATCTTTTGAAAGAATTTTTTGGTAATTCATGGTGCGATTGAACTCGGTGTTGCGTGTAGTGCAAGTTATTGAATTATTTTGAAGAAATAACACACTATGAAATCTTGGGGTGTTACAGTCGCCTGCCGATCCGCACACCAAGAACGAAGCTACGATGGGTTCAGACTTGTTCGTTGGTCCGCACCCACCGTGTTAGCAGTTTAAAAAGGATTCCGACAAATTTTAATCATTTTCCAAGGGTATAAATCACAAAAATTTAATTTAATCAAAACCCCTACCTCATCGAATTCGTTGAGAGAGGGTTCATCGCAGAAAAGCAGGTCACGGAAGAAGGCGTCGCGGAAGGGGGAATCATCACGTCGCGGAGAAGGAACGTCACAACAGAAGCGTCGTTGGTGTCTTGGTACACGACGTCATGTAGTCGATCTCTGAGGATTTGGCGTTCTTCGTCAGAGATCGGTGCATTCTTCACGTTCTTCGTGTTCTTCGCGTTCTTCGTCGAAGAAGAAGGCTTTTCTCCAAATCCTCTCCACGCCACAAGTTTCCACCCAAATAAAATAAGCGTTGTCTTATTTTATTAACACTCAAACCAACTCTTTGAAATTCAAAAAGAAAAGTAACGATCAATTAATTGAGGAATTTAAAACCTCCCAATTAATGAGACATTTAATATCCAGATTAAACGCAAGAGTTGGCTTCATTAAAAAGGGGGGGGGGTGCGTTACTTAAGAAGAAATGAAACGGTGGGGCTCTTGTGGGCCCCACCTCACAAATATCCTACTAAGTGGGTAGGATATTGTGGGTCCCACATCATCCACTTAACATATGTTAAGCGACTTAAAATAAAATAAATTGGTTGCACCATTTTATTTTATTCATTTACTTAACCAGAAAAAATTTAAAAGCAACACCTGAGAAAACGCAACTCAGGAAAAGGTGTTTCTAAGCAAATATCAGCACTACGATTCCATCGGTGCCCCTCTGAATTAGATTCCAAGCACCGGTTCAAAAGTTAGAAAAACCCGCTCGTTCATTCACTGAACGTACCTGAGCTAAACTTCGGAAAAATATTCTGGGCACACCGGGCCTCGGAATCAGGTGCCATCAGAAACTGTGTTCTTGTAAAATCCCAAATATAATTAAGAAAAAATTTACTTTGAATTTTACGGGTCTTTACATTACTCCCACCTAAGGGCTTTACGTCCCTGTAAAGGTATATCAAAAACTAGGGGAACAAAAGTGGGTACTGTGCACGCATCTGAGCCTCCCGCTCCCAAGTGCTCTCCTGGAGGTTCCTGTGCTGCCATCTGATGTGCACTAGTGGAATCGACCGTCCACGTAGGACCCGCTCCTGTCGATACTCAATCTCCACTAGGACCTCTGCAAAAGTCTCCCCATCATCAACGTCTAGCTCCCCATGGTCAATGATATGCATCGGGTCGTGCACTTATCTCCTTAGCTGAGATACATGGAAGACGTTGTGCACCCGGTGCAACTGAGGTGGTAGATCCAGGAGATAATCCACCTCGCCAATCCTACCGAGGACCTGGAATGGTCCGATGAAGCGTGGAGACTACTTGTCGCCTTGGCCAAATCTCTGTAATCCACGTCGAGGTGAGACCCGCAAGATGGCATGGTCACCATCCTCAAACTCTAGTGGCCTCTGCCTCCTGTCAGTATAAGAATTCTAACGGCTCTGAGCTATCTTCATCTGCTCTTGGATGACCTGGACCTTCTCGGTCGTGGCATGGACCATTTCTGGTCCCCACAAGTGCTGACTCCCCAGGGTCTGTCCAGCACAGAGGAGATCTGCAAGGTCGTCTGTACAACGCCTCGTATGGTGCCATCCCGATGGTGGAGTGGTAGCTGTTTTTGTACATGAACTGCACCAAGGGTAGGTGGTCCTCCAAGCTACGACCTAAGTCGAGGACACATGCGCTGAGCATGTCCTCGAGAGTCTGAATGGTCCTCTCCGTCTGACCATCTGTTTGAGGGTGAAAGGCGGTGCTCAAACATAGCTGTGTCCCGAACGCCTCCTGCAACCCCTTCCAAAGTCGGGAAGTAAAGCGAGCATCTCAATCAGAGATGATAGATGATGGCACACCACGAAGCCATACAATCTCCTGAACGTAGAGATGTCCCAAGATCTCCACTGAGCCCTGCTCTCTTATGGGTAAGAAGTGAGCCGACTTGGTGAGTCAGTCGACAATCACCCAAATGGAGTCATGACCTCTGGATGTGCGTGGAATTCCAGTCATGAAGTCCATAGATATGTCGTCCCACATCCACTATGGGACCCTTTATGGGATTTACCAAGCCTACTAGAACCCTGGTGCTCTGCCTTCACCTGCTGGTAGGTGAGGCATCGAGAAACGAACTCTTCCACAGCCTTCTTCATGCTCGGCCAACAGTGCTGTCATCTGAGATCCTGGTACATCTTCGCCACACCAGGATGTACCGCCAAAGGAGAAGTGTGAAACTCTCTCAGCACCTCCTCCTGTTAAAGCACCTGGTACCAAGGTACGTACTCTAAAAAGGACATCATGCTCTCCTCCTACAGAGAAACCATCAGGTGCCTATCCTGTGGATATCTACGCACGCCGCGTCCCCACAGTCAGCGTCCCCACGCTGTGCCTCTCTGACCCGAAACAGTAGTGGAGGATTGACTATCAGTGACTGAAGGAAGGATACTCCATCTCTATCCACGAAGGATATCTGAAAAGCGGCTAGCTGCTCTATCACCTCCTCAAGTAGCTGAATGCACATCCTCCTACTGAGAGCATCGACTACCACGTTCCCCTTTCCAGGAGTATAGACTATCTCAAATTCATAGTACTGGAGGACCTCGAGCCATTGCCGCTGTCTCAGGTTTAGGTCCTTCTGCGAGAAGATGTACCTAAGACTATAGTGGTCAGGATAGACTGTAAAGCGCTCGCCCATCATATAGTGTCGCCACATCTTCAGAGCGAAGACCACTATTTCTAACTCAAGGTCATGGGTAGCGTAGTTCTACTCATGCTGCCTCAACTAACGTGATCCATTGGCGATCACGGCCCGCTCCTGCATCAGGACACATCCGAGTCCGGTTCCTGATGCATCGCAGTAAACTACGTACCCTACTCCCTCCTTCGACAACCTCAATATAGACGCGCTGTTCAATCTCTGTCTCAGCTCCTAGAAGCTCTGTTGACATCTGTCTGACCACACAAAGGGTTTCCCCTTCTACGTCAATGTTGAGAGTGGTGCCGCAACTCTGGAGAAGTCTGGCAGAAATCTCCGGTAGTATCCAGCTAGTCCCAAGAAACTCCACACCTCCGTCACACTCCTGGGTGGCACCCAAGCTAGCACTGCCTCGATATTCACAGGATCCACCGCAACTCCCACCTCAGAGATGACGTGTCCCAAGAAGTGGACCTCGCGTATCCAGAACTAACACTTCGAGAGCTTACCATAAAGCTGGTGCTCTCAAAGTGTGTCCTGTACAACCCACAAGTGGTAGGTGTGCTCCTCCTCAGTGGTCGAGTATATCAAAATTTCATCGATGAAGACCACAACAAATCGATCATGGTATGGCTGAAAGATCCTGTTCATGAGGTCCATGAACACTGCTGGATCATTGGTTATGCCGAATGGAATAACCAAGAACTCATAGTGGTCATACCAACATCTGAAGGCCGTCTTCTGCAGGGTCCTCATCCCGAACTCTGAGCTGATGATAGCCTGACCTGAGGTCTATCTTCGAGACCCACCGTGATCCCTTGAGATGATCTAAGAGGTCTTCAATCCACGGTAGCGGATACTTGTTCCTCACATTCACCTGGTTAAGGCAATGATAGTCGACACAAAGTCGCAAGCTCTCGTCCGCCTTCTTGGCGAACAATATCGGGGACGCCTAGGGTGAAACACTGGGTTGGATGAATCCCTTTCCCTACAAGTCCTCCAACTATACCCGTAGCTCTTGAAGCTTGGCAGGAGACATACGATATACTGGGGTGGATATCAGGGCTGTCACGGGGGTACAGATCAATATAATAGTCTACCTCTCTGTGAGGAGGTAGTCCTGGAACGTCGTCAGGGAAAATGTCCGCATACTGATCCACCACTATAGGAAAACCAGGAATCCGCACGTCAACTGCTCCTAGGACGAGGCTAGCCAACTAATTAGGGATGGGTTGTCCTCTCCTCTGCGTGAGTCCATCCTGTGCTGCGAAGGCTCCCTTCTCGCCGGTGAAGGTGAACCTGCTCCTGTCGGTGCATACACATCACACCTTGCGCCAAATATAGTCAATCTGAGCATGGACTGTAGATAACCAATCCATGCCCAAGATGACTCGTAAGGCCTCGACGCCGCTACAATAAGATCCCTTCCAAAACTCTCTCCTCCTAGAGTAAGCTCACACTGCCGACACCAGTGCGTAATCGTAAAGTCTTCTCTCGTAGGAATCTCTAGCCGAAAGGATAAAGCCAATGGCTCTGTCGGAATCTCCGAGCTCCGAACAAGGGCAGCGGCTATGAAAGAATGACTCGCTCCTGTGTCTATAAGAACTGCATCAGGGGTGGAATAGACACAAATACTAACTCAAATAATCTCGGGCGTTGCCGTGGTCGTAGGCCTCCACTTCCTGAAGTTGTGCATGTCTCTGCCCGCCAGCTCCCTGTGGTTAGGGTGGACCTCCTGGTGGTTGTGGTGGTAGAGCCGCAAAGCATCGCCCACCACCTGTTGCTTGGCCATCTCCTCTACCTCGTCTGCCTTCTCCCTGCGGACTTCCACGGTCGACCCTATGCCTCTTCTTGGGTGGTCCCTCAACCGTCTGCTAATCCTCTGCACGGCGGGTCAGACAGTCACGAGCCATGTGGCCCTGCCCGCCGCATGTGTAGCATTGTCTGCCTCTCGAAAGACTGGCTCCGTGCTGTGTGCCCCGCACTGCTGAGCCAAAGTCATGAGGTCGTCTGCCTGAGGGTCTGGTCTGCCTGGACCCTTGAGCCATCCGTTAACTGCCTGCTACAGAAGACTCTGCTACGTACCGCCCTGCGGTAGGTCTCGCTGCTGATGCAGGCTTAGCAAGGAAGCTCTCGATCAGAAGGGCTCGCTCCAGTAACCATTCCTATGTCGGAATGCTAAGCGAGATCAGTGATGCCCTGATCTCTTGCCTCAATCCCTGCACGATGGTTCGAGCCCGGATAATGGGTCCCGTACCATTTCTGTCGAGTAGCGTGAGAGATCTGTAAATCTCACCGAGTACTGGGAGACCATCAAGCTGCCATGCTGCAGCTGTAGAAGCTCCTAGATGCTCACCGCACGGAGGGTGGATGGGATGAACTCCGAGCGGAGGAGGCTCTCAAAGTCCGTCCAGAGGAGAGATACCTCGTCGTGCACCTGGAGCATCAAGCTCCACCATCTTCCTGCTGCCGCATGCAGGAGGCTCACTGCGAGGATCACCATGAGGCCTGCTGGTGTCCTCACTAACCTGAAAACCCGTACAACTACCTCCATCCAATCCTCGGATGCCTAGGGGTCAATCTCCCCGCGGAACCTAGGCCATCGCTGGCACTGAAACTCATGCAGTGCACTAAGGTGATGTGCATCGTCAGCGGCTCGGGCTGGTAGAATCAGTGGCTCAGCGGGCAGAGGTACCACTGGTGCCTCTACTGTCAAAGGACCATGTACCGAGGCCTCGTCGCTCGATGGTCTTTTGTCACGTACAACACTCGGAATCCTAGCTGGATGTCGTCGTGGGTCCATCCTGAAAAAAACAGGTGCGCCACGGTCAAACAGTATACCTGGTGAGCTGACACAATGTAATCACAAAGAAAACTTGTAACACACATGCAATCAATGTTTTCGTGCATTAAGTCGGAAATCAGAAGTCAGGGTCCTGGTGTACGGATATGTCGGCCACCGCACCAACACTGGACTCCCTAGACTGATAACCACACTCAATACTCTTAACACTATTGCTTCACATAGAAAAAGATCAGAGTCCTGAGTTCTTCAGTAGAACTGAACTCCTCTGATACCAATTTTTCCTGACCCGTCCTCGGGGCCCGTGCCGTGACTACCCCAAGCCCGCCTTCCATAGGCCAGGGGCTGGAGACTAGCACCATGACGTAATTCCTGGTAAAAAGGGAAGGAATTTCCTTTGTAAAGTAAACAAACACCACAGAGCAAGCAAGCAGAAGTAAAAATTGAGTAAAAACTGGGTACAACAGTAAGTGCGGAAAAGTAAGTGATCCAGAATACAAACCCAAACTGAAAGTAAAGTACAACTGAAAAAGGGAGTACAACAACTGAAAATTAAATCCACAGCCTTGAGCCGTCCATAAGAATTCCCACCTAAAGGGTGGGTATAGATATCCTCCACAGCTTCTCGGGTCCAGCCATCCACTCCGAGTACACCCTGCCCTGGGGTCCACCTACAGGTACTGACTGCTCCACAAGCCTCAACCACGATCAGCGCTGTCCATCATCTGCAACAAACACAACGTAGTGCGGGCATAGCCCGTGCAGGGGTGAGTATAAGCTACTCAGTAGGGACCCCGAGACCCCCAAATGTCTCCATGAATCCACAAAGGATAATCCAAAAAGGAAATATACAAACATGAAGTAACATCCGACACTTCTTAGGTATATGCCCATACATATACCTAAGTCATCAATTGTCATTCTGCTCCAACATCTGTGCCCAAGTAAAACCCAATCCACACAGGAAAGCACAACCCATTCCACACAAGAAAGAAAAACGTAATCCACACAGGATATCAAGTCAAACTTATCAAAGATAAGGATTCAAAGTCAAGATTTCGCTCACATAGGTATACTTCTTCGTAAGATGATAGAGATGATCAGATATTTCCACTGATTCATCTAAGTCGTCGGACCGACACATGATCGATAGGTACTAACCCCTCGCAATGACCCACATAGGATCAGACCCATACAGGATCTGTAGGCATTGTCCCACACAGGACCACTAAGCAATGACCCACACATGATCGGTAGCACTGATCCACGTAGGATCACTGAGTGCTGTAGTTGTCACCATCAATTACACAGAGGATTTGTGTAGAGTCATCATCGTCGTCGCAATCGCAGCCAGCTCTAGGGTTCCCGCACACAACATGCTCATTCAGGAGGGTCCTCTCCATGAGCCGAGGGGCTGATACATTAACTGACACATAGTGTTGTGACCAGGTGATTGTATTTGTTGTCAATAACCAGTCAATGAGTGCTAACTAATTGAGTGGGCTTGAAGAGTGATAAATCTTGAGGTATGATGGTTGAAGATGCTTTACCGAAATCAGACGATTGCAGAGCTAATCTTAAAGTTCCACGACTTGTATCAAGGAGATACAATGTCACAACATTGTTAGAAGTAAATGCATTATATTCAAAATGCATGAGGAGAGAAAGGTGATCCATCCACAACCTCCAAGTGGATGAAGTGGTTTGAAGAAGACCATTAACTTTCTCTTAGTGCATGAGGATTTTAAGATGATCCAACTTCATCTATATTTGGATCAAAGAAGATCATTGAAGATCAAGTGATTTATGATTAATGGTTGATGCAATTGAGAGATTCTTGGGTATTCCATCTCCTAATAGTAGAAGGATAAGATATTTTAAAGAAGATAGATGAAAATCCAATGAAGAAGAGAATGGATTGATGTAGTCTTGTTCCTACTTGGTAATTAAACCAAGTATACAAGGAGAGGAGCTTATGCAAAAAATGGGGCCATCCCACGAGCTGTCTACTAAAGCTTCAACCCAAGGCACATGTGGGACTAGGTCACCATTCCCATGAGGAGGCCTAAGTAGAGCCAACCCGCAATAGGCTGGGCCGTGTGTAAGCCCGCGGGTGCCACACGGTGATGAACCCGTGTAGCATGGGCGCTAGACCACACCCGAAGGAGGCCAGGTGGGTGCTTGAGCGCGCCCAGAGGAGCATAGTGGGCGTAGAAGCGCACCCACAGGAGAATGAGTGCGGGGAAGCACCGGAGGGGAAGACGAGATTTCTGAGCCGATGGTGGGAGGTGATGGTTGTTAAACCTCATAAAAACTGTGGCGCATTTCGATGTGGGACGAATTTGTTGAGACGCAGAGCTGATATGGGTAGTCCATCTGATCTGCATGTAATCGCATCCGCACGATTCATCCGCGGCGCCATGTTCTAATCTCAACCGTCTGATATCATTTAAATTCTGATCCAATGTCTGAGGTGACAAACCAAGGCTGTCTTCAACCTCCGGACACCCGAGC
Source organism: Viscum album (assembly GCA_963277665.1). Taxonomy (NCBI): domain Eukaryota; kingdom Viridiplantae; phylum Streptophyta; class Magnoliopsida; order Santalales; family Viscaceae; genus Viscum; species Viscum album. Next base: position 915,389,665 of record OY728153.1, read on the forward strand.
TCCACCTGACGTGAACCATCTCACCGTCGCCACTACCGATCCACCATGGTTGAATCCGGTCCACTTTTGAAGCTCAAATCAAGTGCATGATGTTTATTTTGACGAACCAAACTCATGCATGAATTAAAAGGTGCATGCATGCAACGAGATGAATATTTTGATTGAGGCTGAAGAAAATGGAGTTGCGAGGCAGAGTGTTTGAGCATCGATAGAACAGGAAGAAGCCATGCATGTGTTCGAGGACACATGCACATGAAGTATCTATGTCCAAAGAAGTCTACGGTGAATGAAAGATATCGTGATTCTCCGCCATATTTTAATCCACGTTTGAATATCTCAAAACGCCGCAGATTTTGGGTCTTCAAAGATTTGAACCCCGCGACATTGATCAAACTCTTTTCCTATAAAAGAAGCCATATGAGGCCAAAGAATTTTTTAGATCTTTTGATAAAAGTTCCGCATAGGTCCGTGCAACGTGAAGAGAAAAATCTCACACACGAGTGAGAAAGAAGAGGCCGAGTCAGGCCACCCTGCGTGCTCCCTTTGCACGAAAGGATGAGGCCGAGTTGAGCCACCCTGCGCGCTCCCTTTGCGCGACAGGAAGAGGCCGAGTTGAGCCACCCTACGTGCTCCCTTTGTGCGACAAGAAGAGGCCGAGTCGTGATACCCTGCGCGTTTCCTTTCATGACAGGAAGAGGTCGAACCGCGCACCTGTGCGACTTCTGCCCATGGAATCTACGCGGCAGTTGGTGTTCCGATCACTTGCACTCAGAGACCTGTGCGGTAGAAGACAGGAGTGGCCGCACACTTGCACGCCCTCATTTGAAGTGGGTTCGGGTGGAGTAAATCCCACACTCACACACCTTGTGAGTGAGTGTGCAAGAAAGTAAGACCACATATCATCTCGTGGGTTGTGAGGGTGTGTGCTCAAGTGAAGAAGAAGGGAGTGAATGTATGCACATGAATGCATATTGAATAAAAGTATTGGTGAGCAAGACAGACAAGTTCTCTGGGATCTTTTTGAAGCTACTTGAAGAATTGACAAACACATTTGAAGAAGAGAAGTGGAGCTGTGAAGAAGAATATGATGTGATGTTGGGGGGGGGGGCTTTAACTAACTTGTAATTGGGGGTATAACCAATTACCGTGTAAACATCTTCTGGCATAGTGAAGAATCAGTGTTGGGGAGTGCAACCAACATGGCAAAGAGTAGGCCTTTGTACCAAACCTTGTAAATCGTTGTGTTATGTGCTATCATTATCACTGCACCACCAAAAGAGTAGATCTAGGCCTTAACCAACCACAGAGGTTGATTCGATCATTCAAAAAGGAAAATTCCTAAAAAGAAAAAGTTATCACTAATTCACCCCTCCCCTCTCAGTGATCACAACTGATCCGGGCATTTCAAGTGGTATCAGAGCGAGGTTAACTCTGTTATGATATACTTTTGAGAAAATGGACAATCTGAATTCTGTTAATAGTAGGGGTGTTCCTACATTCGATGGAAAGAATTACCACAGATGGAAGAATCGAATGTTACCCATCCTTCTATCTCTCGGCCTTGAATTTAGAGATGCAGCCTTATTTGGATTCCCTCCTCTTGCTAATGAAGCTGCTATGACACTGGATGAGAAAAGAAATATGGAAGTTTATGGTAAAGCTCAAAATGCCATTCTTATGTCACTCTCAGAAAAGGTATATACAAAAGTCATGGGACTCAAGAATGCTAAAGAAATTTGGGACAAATTGGAAAGCAGTTATGAAGGCATCATGAAAGTCAAGGAAGCCAAATTAAAAATTTGGAGAAGCAAGTTTGAAGATATCAAGATGGGAGAATAAGAAAATATTGATGATTATTTCACAAGAGTCAACGAAATTGTTAGTAAAATTCGGGGCATTGGAGAAAAGTTGGAGGACTCAACTATCGTTAAAAAACTAATGAGAAATTTTCCTGACAGGTTTGACCCCAAAGTCTCAGAATTAGAAGACAGAGATGATCTCTCTCTTGATGAACTACACAACATTCTCATTGCATATAAAATGAGGATGATCCCAGTATTCAAGAAGAAGATCAAGGATGAGATGGCTTTTGAGGCCATGAGGCAACTCAAGATAAGAGATGACGAAGTCCTAGAATCAAGTGAATCTGAAAATGAAGAAAAGGATGAAGACTTCAAAAAAATTATTTCTCTTTTATAAAAAAGGTTTGGACAAGATAAATTCAAGGGAAAAGGGAAATTACCACCAAGGTGTTTCAATTGCAATAACATCAGACACTTTGCTGTTAACTGTCCCAAGAAAAGATTTAGTGCTCCAGAAGTTGAAGAAGAAAAATCAAAAAAGAAGAAATGGAGTAGAAACCCAAGAGAAGGAAGAAAATTTGGTTCAAGAAAGAAAAGGTTCATTCCAGGTGAAAGAAGAAGCTATGTGAGCAAAAAAGAAGAATCAGACTCCACTTTATCCAGTCAATCAGAAGAAGAAACAAATTTTATGGCTCATGTGGAAAAAGGTATTGATACCTACAGTAGTGAAGATGATGAAATTGAACGAACAGTGCTTGAACACATGTTGAAAGACGAATTAGAGGCTTTCCTTGAACAAAAAAACAAGCTCAAGAAAGAGAAGAAACTGTTACAAAAGGGAATTAGAAGGATGACTAAGGTGTTGGAAGAGTGTATGAAGAAAGAGACATTGTACATTGATGAAATCAAGAGACACAAACTAAAGACAGCTGAGATGGATAATATAGAAAAAGATCATGAAGATAAACTACACCTCAAAGAAGAAGAGTAGTCTGTGACACAATCCAAGTGGATTGAAGCACAGAATAGCTTGACAAAGATGAGAGAAGACTTTAACAAGGCTGTTGAGGTCAAGGAAGAATCATCTCATGCTGGTGCTCAGAGGCAAGTCAATTTACCACTAAGTAAATCTCAAAATACATATGTTATCTCTAAAAATGCAGGTCCAAAGATGAAATTGAGAAAAACATGGAATACAAAAACATGTGAAAAATCATCTTCAATGGAAGAAAGGAAATCCCCAGTAAGGACTACTCAAATCATGAACAGGAAATTACATCATGACTCCTATCAGTGGAGATGGTCAAGGTTTAAAGGCTACTGTTGGTTTTGTGGTGTGTTAGGACACAAGGCCTATATATGCTGGTATAACATGTCTCTTCAAAGTATGAGGCATGATTCAAGGGGGATATATCCTGAAACCTAGAGTATATTACAGAAAGCATCAAAACATCCAATTCCTAACAAATCTGACTCCCTGGGTGAAGCTTGTGGAAGATGTGACCAACAAGGTCATAGAGATGATAAGTGTAGAACTATTATTTCTGAACAAAGAGTCAAAGACATGAAAGGAAAAGGCATTCAGGAACCCAATGAAGAAATCACATACTTCGCTGAAGTTGCTCTAAAAGCCAGCAGAAAAACCAAGTCACGGATTCTTGATTGTGGATGCTCATCACATATGACTGGTGATAAAAATATTTTAAGCAACATAGAATTTCATGAGGGAGGAATCGTGGTGTTTGGAAATGATTGTTCCCTGAAAATCAAGGGAGTTGGAAAGGCTATGATTGAAACAACAAATCTAAAATCCAATGATGTGTTGTTTATTTAAGGATTAAAGCACAACCTGCTGAGTATAAGCTAATTATGTGATGACGGACATGAGGTGTTGTTCCAAAAGGATTCATGCATCATCAAGAGCTCAAAGGATGTAAAAATCATCACTCAAGGATGAAGAAACACTAGAAACCTATTCCAAGTTGGTGAGTCCATAAATTCTTGTTATCTTAGTTCTAAAGATGAAAACAATCTCTGGCACAGAAGACTTGGCCATCTGGTTCAAAGAAGTATGAGTAAAATTCTGAAGTACAACGTTGTACGAGATCTACCCAAATTAAAGAGAGAAAGAGATGAAATTTGTGACACATGTCAGAAGGGAAAACTGGCCCATAGTTTACACAATGGAGTAGATATCATGTCTACTGGGCCTCTTGAACTCATTCACACAGACATATGTGAACCGATGACACAGAAGTATAAAAGAGGAGATATCTATTTTATAACCTTCATTGATGATTACACTCGGATGACCAACGTCATGTTCATGAAACACAAGTCAGAAGCAATCAAAATGTTCAAAAATTTCAAGAGGCAGGCTGAGAAATAACTAAGACTCTAGATCAAGAAAGTGAGATTAGAAAATGGAAAAGAATACACTTTTGATGCTTTTGAAAGCTATCTGATCAAGCATGGAATCAAGCATCAATACAGTACACCATATACTCCACAACAAAATGGAGTGGCTAAAAGGAAGAATAAAAGAATAGTCGAAATGGGGAGGACTATGTTAGCTGAGCACAATATCTCTAAGTTTTTCTGGAGGGAAGTAGTTTGCAGAGCTATACACATATAAAATAGATTTCTTCTGAGACCAAAAACACAAAAAACAGCCTATGAAATGTGGTTTAACAAAAAACCAACTGTTAAGTACTTCAGAGTCTTTGGAAGTCCTTGCATCATCAAGATTAAAAACATTAATCTGGGAAAGTTTGAATAAAAAGCAGAAGAAGGAATATTCATGGGTTACCTACCTGACGAAAAAGGCTACAGATGCTGGAATAAGAGGTTAAACAAAATGATTGACTGCAGTGATGTCCGAATAATTGAAAACAACACCAAACCTTATCTTTTGGATAATGATGACTCAAATAATGACACAACCTTGGAATAGAATAATGAAGAATTAACTGAGCCAACACCAACTGCTGGTGAGATCAACACTAAACACACAAGTGATGAAGATGAAATAATGAAGATGGAATAAGGAGATACAATAAATTGAAAAAACATGTCGACATAGAAAATGTCCTTGGTGACCCATAGTCCTCAGTAAAAAGTAGAAGAATATTGAGATCGGAAGATCAGACTGCACTGGTTTCTCAAGTTAAACCTCACACAGTGGCTGAAGCAGTTGAACATGAGGAATGGATACAAGCTATGCATGAGGAGCTCAATCAAATAGAAAATAACTCTACTTGGGATCTTGTTCCAAGGCCCAAAAATAAAAATGTAATTGAGACAAAGTTGGTTTTCAGAAACAAACTCAATGAAGAGGGGGATGTTTCTAGAAATAAGGCCAGACTTGTATGCAAAGGGTATTCACAAATGGAAGGAATCGAATTTGAAGAAACATTTGCACCTGTTACAAGACTGGAAACTATCAGAATGTTCTTAGCAGTTTCAGCACACAAGCAGTACAAGGTATATCAGATGGATGTGAAATCTTCATTCCTTAATGGAGACCTTGAAGAAGAAGTGTATATAGAACAAATAGAGGGATTTGTGCTGGAAAAAGATGGTAGTATGGTATGAATATTGAAAAAAGACTTGTATGGATTAAAGCAGGCCCCTAGAGTCTGGTACTCCAAATTGGATGGTTGTCTCAAGAGCATGAAGTTTGTCAAAGGAATAGTAGATAGTAATCTCTATCTTAGAGAAATGGCCACTGGTACTCTCATAGTCATTATCTATGTGGATGATATTATTTTTGCTGGTGACAAGGAAGGATTATGTGAAGAGTTTGATGAGAAGATGAAGAGAACCATTGAAATGTCCACGCTTGGTCAAATGACATATTTTCTTGGATTTCTGGTGGAACAAAGGAAAAACTCCATATTTCTTTCACAAGAAAAATATGCAAGGGACATAGTGAAAAGGTTCGGAATGGAGAGTGAAAAGGAAGTCTCAACACCCATGTCTATTGGAACCAAGCTATGAAAGGATGAAGAAGGAAACAATGTTGATCAGAAAGAGTTCAGGAGAATTATTGGCAGTCTCCTTTATCTCATGGCTTCAAGGATAGATATAACATATGAAGTGACTTTGTGTGCCAGATTTCAAAGTGACCCAAAAGAATCTCACTTATCCGTAGCTAAAAGAATCTTGAGATATGTGAAAGGAACCATCAACTATGGACTCTTATACATGCACAATACAAACATAAAGTTGTTGGCATTCACAGATACTGATTGGGATGGTGATTGTACTAATAGAAGATCCACATCTGGTGGAATCTTCTTTTTGGGAGAAGGATGTGTTAGTTGGTACAACAAGAATCAAAATTAAGTAACATTGAGCACAGCTGAAGCAGAGTATGTTGAAGCTACACATGCGTGTACACAAATTATTTGGATGCAGGTGCAGCTAGCAGATTTGAGAATTAAAGATGAAGAACCATTGAAGATCTTATGTGATAATCAAAGTGCAATTGGCTTGTCTAAGAATCCTATACAACACTCCAGATCCAAGAACATTGATATAAAATATCATTTCATCAAAGAAAGGGTTTCCAGTGGAAACATCAAGTTATAATACATTTCTACTCAAGATCAAGTGGCAGATATTTTCACCAAAGATATGCCTACAGAAAGATTTGTTGAGTTAAGGATGAAACTTCATGTTCAGCCTTCTTCTCTCACTTGAGGAAGAGAAAGGTTCCTCCTTATTCTCTAAATTTATATGATTGTGTACTAATATGTAGGGAATTGAAGGAGATGAGTGCATCCCTTAAGGGGGAGCATTGGTTGCTGATTCAAGCGGTTATGCATTCTGGGAATGACTTCCCATTTATCCATTTGCATTTGTTGGCCAATAATGGGGAGAAATAATCAAGAAATTGTAAAGTTTTTTAAGTGTGCATAGGAGTACTAGAAACCAAATACAAAGGGGGAGATTGTTGTGCCCAAGTGATTGCATTTGTTGTCAATAACCAGTCAATGAGTGCTAACTGATTCAGTGGTCTTGAAAAGTGATAAAGCTTGAGGTATGATGGTTGAAGATGATTTACAGAAATCAGACAATTGCAGAGCTGATCTTAAAGTTCCAAGACTTGTATCAAGGAGATACAATGTCACAACATTGTTATAAGTCAATGCATTATCTTCACAATGCATGAGGAGAGAAAGGTGATCCATCCACAACCTGCAAGTGGATTAAGTGGTTTGAAGAAGACCATGCACTATCTCTTAGTGTATGAGGATTTGAAGATGATCCAACCTCATATATATTTGGATCAAAGAAGAACATTGAAGATCATGTGATTTATGATTAATGGTTGATGCACATGAGAGATTCTTGGGTATTCCATCTCCTAATAGGTGAAGGAGAATAGATTTTAAAGAAGATAGATGGAATTACAATGAAGAATAGAATGACTTGATGTAGTCTTGTTCCTACTTGGTAATTTAACCAAGTATACAAGGAGAGGAGCTTATGCAAAAAATGGGGCCAGCCCACGAGCTGGCTACCCAAGCTTCATCCCAAGGCACATGTGGGACTAGGTCACCACGCCCATGAGGGGGCCTAAGCAGAGCCATCCCGCAGGAGGCTGGTCCGTGTGTAAGACCGCGAGTGCCACACAGTGATGAACCCGTGTCGCATGGGTGCTAGAGAGCGTCCTAAGGAGGCTGAGTGGGCGCTTGACTGCACCCGGAGGAGCATAGTGGGCGCAGAAGCGCGCCCACAGGAGAACCGGTGCGGGGAGGCACCAGAGGGGGAGAGAAGATTTCTGAGCCTATTGTGGGAGGTGATGATTGTTAAACCGTGGAAAAACCGCGACACGTTTCGATGTGGGACAAATTTTTTGAGATGCAGAGATGATCTGGGGCGTCCATCTGATCCGCGTGTAATCGCATCTGCACGATTCATCCACGATGCCATGTTCTAATATCGATTGTCCGAGATCATTTAAACGCCGATCCAATGGCCGTGGTGACAAACTGAGGTTTTCTTCAACCTCCGGACACCCGAGCTCCACCCGACGTGAACCAGGTCGCTGTCACCACTGCAGATCCACCATGGTTGAATCCAGACCAATGTTGAAGCTCAAATAAAGTGCATGATGATCGTTTTGATGAACCGAACTAATGCATTCATTAAAAGTTGCATGCATGCAACGAGATGAAGATTTCGATTGAGGCCGAAGGAAACAGAGTTGCGAGGCAGAGTGTTTGAGCATGGATAGAACAGGAAGAAGCCATGCATGCATTTGAGGACACATGCACATGAAGTATCTACATCCAAAGAAGTCTGCGGTGAATGAAAGATACCGTAATTCTCGGCTGTATCTTAATCCGTGTTTGAATATCTCCAAACGCCGCAGATTTTGGGCCTTCAAAGATTTGAACCCCGTGGCATTGATAAAACTCCTTGACTATAAAAGAAGCCATCTGAGGACAAAGAATGTTGCTGATCTTTTGAGAAGAAGTTCCACGTAGCTCCGTGCAACGTGAAGAGAAAAATATCACTCCCAAGTGAGAAAGAAGAGGCCGAGTCGAGCCACCTTGTGCGCTCCCTTTGCGCGACAAAAAGAGGCCGAGTCGATCCACCCTGTGCGCTACCTTTGCGCGACAGGAAGAGGCCGACTCGTGATACCCTGCGTGTTTCCTTACGTGATCGGAAGAGGCCGAGCCGCGCACCTGCGTGCCTTCTGCCTGTGGAATCTACGCGGCAGTAGGTGTTTCGATCACTTGCGCTCAGAGACCTGCGCGGTTGATGACAGGAGTGGCTGCACACTTGTGAGCCCTCCTTTGAAGTGGGTTCAGGTGGAGTAAATCCCACACTCACGCACCTTGTGAGTGAGTGTGCAAGCAAGGAAGACCACATCTCATCTCGTGGGTTGTGAGGGTGTGTGCTCAAGTGAAGAAGAAGGGAGTGAATGTATGCACATGAATGCATATTGAATAAAAGTATTGGTGAGAAAGACCGAAAAGTTCTCCTGGAGCTTGATGAAGCTACTTGAAGAATTGAACAACACATTTGAAGAAGAGAAGTGGAGCTGTGAAGAAGAAGATGTTGTGAAGTTGGGGGGGTTTAACCAACTTGTAATTAGGGGGTATAACCAATTATCGTGTAAGCATATTCTGGCATAGTGAAGAATCTGTGTTGGGGAGTGCAACCAACATGGAAAGGAGTAGGTCTTTGTACCGAACCTTGTAAATCTCTATGTTCTGTGCTTTCATTACCACTGCACCACCAAAAGAGTAGATCTAGGCCTTAACCATCCACAGAGGTTGATTTGATCATTCAAAGGGGACAAATCATAAAAAGAAAAAGTTATCACTGATTCAACCCTCCCCTATCAGTGATCACAACTGATCCAGGAATTTCACATATTCTAGAGTTGATGTATAGAAATATTCCGTATCGTCAACAGGAACTCAACGTCGCAGACGACGCGTCTATCAGACGCCCGGTCTGAGAGTTATTGGCTTTTTCGTTCCAGGGGTCCGGTTGGTTTTTAAGTTAAAACCAACCCGACTATACTCCAAATGCATCCAAACCTTGAGAGGAGTAATCCAAAAGGCCCTTCTCACTAAGAGGAATCCAAAAAAGTCGATGGTACGTCAATCGTACGTCCAGAGCTCAAGTTATAAGCGTTTCCGCTCCGAGGGCCCGGTTGGTTCGTGTACGAACCAACCCAGCCAAACCCAAAGTACTCTGAACCCTTGAGTGTAATTTACTGAAACGATTTTCTCGATCCAAGGATCGCTACGCAACTGACGGTGTGTCGATCAGATAACCGTAGCCCATGTTATGGGTAACAGACCGAAAAGTCTGGTATTAGGGAGGTTCAGGCCCGGTCCGACCCAGCCCGGTACCCCCTGGGTCGGCCAGAACCGGGTCGACCCAACCTGGGTCCAAGTCCGGCCCGCTCGGGCATGTCACGACCCGGCCTGGGTGTGGCCCGGCCTAGCGGTCCGGTCGGGCGGCTTGGCCATTTCGGCCGAGCAGTGCGGGGTGGCACGCTGCCCCCCGCAGGCACGTAACCGTGGCCCCATGGGGGGCCGCTCCTCATCAATGGACGCGGCTGAGCGCCGCTTCCAGCCTCCTTCTGTCCTGCGTGGTTGTGGGACCAGCGGCCTGCCGCGACGGCTTCAGCTGCGGTAGGCAATCCCGACACCGCACCGACGGAGTGCTCCGCAGACGACTAGACGAGCTCCGATGGTCGGATTTGCCTTCCGTCTTCGCCAACGGCCCTCCCGGGACCCATCCTTCACTGCGAGGACCTCACAATGCCCGTGCGGCCTGATTCATCATTGCACGCCTATCCACACACCAAGATCTAAGAGACGGTGGGTTGAGACTTGTTCGTTGGTCCGCACCCACCACGTTAGCGGTTTAAAAAGGCTTCCAAAAAATTTTAAACATATGCCGAGGGTATAAATCACAAAGATTTAATTGAATCAAAACCCCTACCTTGTTGAATTCATTGAGTGAGGGTTCGTTGCGGAAAAGCACATCGCGGAAGAAGGCGTCGCGAAAGGGGGAATCGTATTGTTGCGGAGAAGGAACATCACAGAAGAAGCGTCGCGGTAGAAGCGTCGTTGGCATTGCAGTACACGCCGTCGTGTAGTCGATCTCTGAGGATTTGGCACTCTTCATCGGAGATTGGTGAGTTCTTCACGTTCTTCGCATTCTTCGTTGAAGAAGAATGATTTTCTCCAAATCCCCTCCACGCAACAAGTTCCCACCCAAATAAAATAACTGTTGTCTTATTTTATTAACAGTCAAACCAACTCATTGAAATTCAAAAAGAAAAGGAACGATCAATTAATTGAGGAGTTTAAAACCGCCCAATTAATGAGACGTTTAATATCCAGATTAAACGCAAGATTTTACTTCATTAAAAAGGGGGGGGGGTGCGGGTGCGTTACTTAAGAAGAAAAGAAACGGTGGGGCTCGTGTGGGCCCCACCTCACAAATATCCTATCAAGTGGTTAGGATATTTTGGGTCCCACATCATCCACTTAACATAGGTTAAGTGACTTAAAATAAAATAAATTGGTCGCACCATTTTATTTTATTCATTTACTTAACCTGAAAAACATAAAAACCACACCCGAGCAAACGCAACTCCGGAAAAGGTGTTTCTAAGCAAATATCGGCGCTGCGATTCCATCGGTGCCCTCAGAATTCGATTCGAAGCACTGGTTCAAAAGTTAGAAAACACCACTTGTTCGTTCACTGAATGTACCCGAGCTAAACTTCGGAAAAAGATTCCGGGCACACCGGGCCTCAGAATCTGGTGCCGTCAAAAAATGCGTTCTTGTAAAATCCCAAAGAATATTAAGAAAAAATTTCCCTTTAATTTTACGGGTCATTAAAATTATAATTGATTATTTATGAATAAAATCATGTGATGTATAATGAATGAAATCCTTTTTACCACATAATTACTCAAGTACTAATCAAGTTGATTCTATCATGGTTATGGGACCTGAAACCCTCTTCAATAACAAATATATGTTTGATGATTTGGAACATGATTAAGTTAAACCAAATCAAGTGAGTGTAAATACTATAGAACTTTATTTAATATTTCCTATATTACCTAGAAATATTATGGTACTAATTATATAAATTGTTATATGAATAATAGATGGATTATTTTGAACTTGAACAAATAATGGAATCCTAGTAAAATTATCATCCTTTTTTATTAACTAGGTCTTAAATCTACAGAAAGTCATTATCTCCTGATAGATTTTTTTGGATATGAAAGAAGATTTAAATTGGTTCAAAATGAATAAGGTTTGCTAATTGGTTAAGAGAGTCATGAACTATCAAATAATTATAACAAAATAGCTATTTAGAAATAAGAAAAATTTCTATCGTTTGCTGGACAAAAATATATATAGATTATTTTCAAAAGGGTACGATCTAGAAGAATGAATATATTATAAAAAAATTTATCCTATAGCTATGGTAGATAAAATTAAAATTCTTATATAATATGAATCTTATATGAATTTTAAATTATATCATATGGATTTTTAATCTACATTTTAAATTAGATTTTTTATATAGGAATATTTTATAACAACCTTCTAGTTTTGAAGACAATAAATTTAAAAATTAATTTTTAAACATTCCAATTATATTTTTGGACTAAAAAAAGCTCAATGATGATGGTATGGAAGATTGAAATATTTTATTTTATCAAAAGTTTTTCTTTAGGAATGGAATACCCCAAATTATTTATGAAACCCTTATCTGCATATATTTTTTAATTAAAATTTATGTTGATGATGTTATTTTCAGATAAAAAAATCATAAATAGTTTAATGATTTTTAAAAAATAATTAAAGTGAAATTATAAATGAGAATAATGGGTGAATTAAACTATTTTCAAGGATTTAAAATTAATCAAAAATATTTAGGAACTATTTTAAACAAAAATAAATATATACTTCATTTATATAAGAAGTTTAAAATTTAAAACTGTATGACTTACTCAGCTACTATGAGATAAAATATTAAACTTGATAGTGATGAAACTATAAAACGAGTTGATAACAAGTTATATATTTGAATTATTGGAAATTTACTATATCTGTCTAAAAGAATACCAAACATGATGGTTATTTATGTCCTTTTCTTAAAAATTTTAATATAATCATCAAAATATCATTTAAATGATGCCAAAAGAATATTAAGGTATTTAAAAGGATGAGGGTCCCATTCTCATTTTTTCCCACATACTTTTGATGTTAGTTTAACTTCATATTAAAATGGTTATTTTTCATGATGTGGAATATAATGTAAAATAACCTCTTGAACCTATCATTTTCATTGAAAACCATTAGTTTATGTCAATTAAGAAATAACACTATGTATCATTATCAATTACTAAATCCAGATATAATGAGGAATTTTGTTATTTCATAAATTTATTTTAGAATAAACACATGTTAATGAATTTTTGATTTAACATCAAATTTGTTCTATTAAATGTGAAAATAATAGTGCAATCAACATTTCAAATAATCTGATAACCCATTAAAGAAAAAAATGAATTTATGACATTATTTATTAATAGATCATGAAAAAAAGAATGATATCTCCTTAGAATTATTTTCAAAGAACTAATATAAAATCAATTTTTACTAAACCCATTTTTGTTTAAAGATTTGATTATATTTAATCATAACTAAGATTGCTTAATTTTTTTTGAATTTTATTTTTGAATTATTCTAAAATTAATTTTTTTATTAGAGTAAATATATTATTTATGTTATTTTGTAAAAATTTTATTATTTTAATTTTGAGTATTATGTATATAAAAAATGACATGTATCATAGATTTTGTAAAGTGTACCCAACATATCACTACATAGACCTTAATTTACCATGAAGCAAAATAGGTTCTATCAATCATTCATGAAAAAATTTCAATAACCCATTAAATACCCTCTTATGACTTATATCTATATCCTTCAAAGAAAAATCCTCTAAAACCTCCAAATATATAATCGATAATAGTGAAAAAAAGAAGTAAACTGATGGTGCTTCCTTAAGTAAGGTAAAGTGGTAATGAACATCATGAAATGTACTCAGTGGAAAATAAATCAATTTATTTGGAATGATGGATCAGATATGCTACATTGTAAAGTCATCAATGGTCATGGATGTGAATACCTCTTTGATGATAAATGATTAGAGTTTGTGTTTTAAAGGTACGTGTATAAACACTATGATGCCGGAGTGATTCATTTCGGTGACAATGCTGAATTTATTATTTTAATTACAAACTAAAAAATCATTTCATTAACCTCATAGGTAATTGATGAAGCTTTCACATTCCCACTTGATGGATATGCATATTTTAGATCATCATTTTATTATATATATGTTGTTATACCACTATAGATTATAAGGTATTTAATCAACTATCAAGATGTAGAGAATAATACGGTGAATGATTTGGAACCAAAAAAAGTACTTATCAATTTTTTTTCCAATCCTCCATCTCTCAGTACAATAGTGGGTTTTAAAACGATTAATTTCAATATGTTACAATGTAATGTTTTGTATAATATAATGGACTTGTAATAAATATTTATATAATATGAGGTATATTTTTCATATAAAATATAATGTTGTGATTCTATTTCTTTTTAGAATAATGGTAACTCGAGTATTTTGGAATATTGGTATTTTTAGATAAAATTCTACCACCACATGTCCTATAATGAAATTTTTTAGTGAGTTTATTTTGAGAATAAATAGTTTTTTAATTAATCTTTAAAAAATTTTGTTTTGGTAAATTTATATGCTAAATTTTATCCCACTTGAACTCAGGGAGAGTCATCCCCCCAATATGAATGATGTGTTTTAGTAGAAAGACCTATTTTAAGTGTTGATGTAATAGAATGTTCTAATAATGGTGAGACACTATTAAAAGGAAAATTAGAGTAAAAATTCTTGTTGATCCTATAGAATGAAATTATCCTCATGGTAGTTCACTTCTATATCTTATTTCTATTCTACTTCAAGTTAATATATAATGGTTTTACTCTTCTATCATTATTCTATTTTTTAATAAAGGACCATCTAAAAACTATCAAGTAAATCACCTGTTATTATTTATTCACATTCAGAATAATTATGTAAATTATCTAAATGAATAATCCTATCTAAATATCTAGAATCTCAAAATGTTAAAGAAACACCTCACTTTTTTGAAACTCAATTAGTTAGTAAAGAAATTATATAAGTTCAATAGGATATATTATCACCTATAAATGAGCCCTAATGAAATTTGGAGGTACCTAACATTGGAAGAGATTTTACCGAGAGATCTCAATGGAGATACTCATTGGTAATTGATAAAGAACACAACAATTACTAGTTATTTGAATCATGAAATGAAATTCAATGTCTTTATAATTATTTTTTACAAAAATATGATGTTAAATAAGTGAATATTTTATTTCAATATATTATTGTACAAAATTTCAATAGAATCCTTTTTTGGGAACTGTAAATGGTGTGGATGTTTGATCACGATTAGATAGAGTGTCTATAGTGATATGAAAGTGATTAATATAATTGAATCAATATAGTGTGACATACTTCAATTGTAATTTCGTATCATCAAAAGAGAATAATAGCTAAAATCAAAAGGATGCTTATCTTTCCTCATAATTCTCCTGTATCAATTAACATGTATTAGAATGAAATGGGCTCTATGTTACAATATAATAGTCCTATAGTTCAATAGTTTACATAAAAATGGAAAATTAATTATGTTTCACCAAGAGTTGTTTATTAAAGATATATTGATCTATATAAAATTGACTTGATGTATTAGAAATGTAATTCGATGATTCGACTCAAATTGTGGTATTTATTTTTAGGCAGGAATGGTCACAAGATAAATAATAAGTAGTAGCTACTGCTTTTATTGATCCCCATAAACTTTAAGTGTAAATTTAAGGTAAATAGACTGTTTTATTTGATAATTTTATAAGTATATTAGCTATCCCATTTGAATCCATGAAGAATTTGGTTGTTAATTGTAAAGATAAAGGACTTATTTGTATCCATTTTGTAAATTGGTTATAGATGATATGTAATGGATTTAAAATAAATTATAATTTTTAAAATATGAAATGGTTAAAGGTTCAATGAATGCATGGATTACTTGTGTAAAATTATATAGAGGCCCCTTCTAGGACCTCCCATACTCTATATTATTGCATCTTCTTTAAAAATTCTAAACAAAATCATTGACAACCCTTATATTTATCAAAGGGAAAATAAATTTTTTAAAATTAAATGTATTTCCTTATACCTAAACCATTTTCTAAAACATCCCTTTTAACTACATATATGTTTTACATGGTGAGAGCTTATCTATTTTTCCACATCATTTAATCCACATCTGTAACGATCACTTGTGATGATCATGTAGGTCTTTAATGTTCCTTATATTTGGAGATGTTATTAGAGAGCTGAATTTGACTAATATGAGTTTATCCAATAATTCTATGATAAAACCATTATCATTCAAAAATAAACCTCTGAAAATTCTTGTCAATTCGAAGGATTGACAACCTCTCTTAGTTCCCAGTTTGCATGATGGTTTCTTAGTGGATGGAAAGTTTACAATCCTTTGAATCCTTATTACGTGAATGTTATCCATTAAAATTTTTATTGGATTTTATATTTATATGAATCAATTATTGTTGAGTCACATTTTAAAAAAATTGAATGATTATTTTTATCGCAATTCTTAGTTTACATGCATTTAATGCATTTCCTTTTCAAACTGAAGTGTTTTTTATTTATACAATTCATTCCCATTTTCATTTATTCCATGTTAATATTATTTTATATTTTTTCTCATTATTGTAAAATATTTTATTAAACCATATAATTCAATTTCTAAATATTATCTTATATATTTCTATGTGTTTAAATTTCGTTTCTACATTATATGATCCCTTTCTCATTAATCAAAGAATGTCATTACGCCAAATTCTATTCATAGTTAGTAGCATTAACTATTTACTATATTTCATGTAAAATATTGATTGTATTATATTTTCTAATTCTATTTTATATCACAATCAGAATGAGATGAAAATGTGAATATAAAAATTTTAAAGTACAAAGAAATATTATTTTATAAGAATAAGAAAAATTCATTTTTCTACTCTAAAAGGGGGAGAATAAAATGATAATGAACAAAATTGTGTTTTAAAATTTTTACCAATGGAGAAGAAATGGATAATGTAAAAGTAAGAGGAAAAATATATATATTATTTTATTTATCCTATTTGTTGATGATTTGGAAAATTGAAAGCTACTTTTTTAAAAAAATTGTTTTATATTTCGCGGGGTTTTTGATCATCAGAAAGGTACGCCTTATTGGAAAAACATATTTTTCCCCTAATAGCTTTTTTTATGAGTTTTTATCATTTGGAAAAATCTAATTTTTATTCTAACAAGTTTTTCATAACTATTTTATATTATATTTATAAAAATAATTTATCTTATTTAGATTCTATAAGTTTTTAATTTGTTAAATATGGAGTATTTATCTTCCATCTACTTAGAATAAAAAACACCATGTTAAAAGTTTATCTTACTATTCATGACATTGTCTTATGAATAAAATGATTGAGTTTCTTCATATATAAGTCAAATATTTCATACGTTATTATGCTAATAAGTATACAATATATTAAAAACATGATATTAGTAAAATAGTCTCTTTTGAATGCTTGAATATGTTCAAGAAGTTATGTGTCACATCATAGTAACATATTTTCATTTACAATGATGAATTATCTTACACAATTCTTAAGTAATTTTTTTGTGTTATATGTAATATAATTATATTTTTATCTTATTAATCCTGTCAATATGTTATCTTATGATGAATAGTATAATTAATTAAATATCTTATAAATATCTAGTTGTTATATTGAATTCCAGGATAAATTTTCTAATCTCTTGATAAGTCATTCCTTGCATCTAGAGAGAATGAGAAATGGGATTATCTATTTTAGTAATTTTATATTAGTATTGTATATCAATTTTTTTGAATGGAAATATCTAAAGAACAAGAAGACTTCTAACATCACAGTAGTAAAATTAATATTGATATTTCAATAGAATGGAAACATGTACTTAATTACATATCTTATCTATTTCTGAATGGATGGATCCCCTAAAAATTATGATTTTCTATTGTCCAAGTTAAATATTAAATATAATAGGAAAAATTAGCTGCTACATAGAAATTTACATATGGATGAGGAGAATGTGCAGAATGCATTACATACATACTAATATTACGAATTATTGTACATAGAAATGTTATAAAATACTTTTTTGTGCTTATATGTTTTTCAGTTTTAATGAAGATCATTATGAACTATAACATGGAGACTTAAATATTCTTAGAATGAATCTTCTACTAATATCAGTTGCTTTTTATAATTGTCTGATGCCATCATTTGTTCATATGTATATTTATTCTAATTTTTTACGCTCGTTGTAACAGTTTTTGTTCATACCGAGGATAGGTACTGTAAAGGGAGAGCGTAGTTGATATATCATGTACCATTATATTATATGACCACTTATTTTACTCATTTGGGAACCCCAGTAGTGAAAAAAGCTGAACACATGGTGTAGAGGGTTGGTGGAGTGGGCTCAAAGATTCATGTTCCCCAGACCACAATAAATTTATTTTGTTCAATAAAATTATATTATGTGTTTATATTTTAGTTTTAATTCTATATTAATGAAAAATATTCGATTAATCACAACTGAAGTTATAATTTTCTATAATGAAAATTTTAGAATCTCAAATCCCCCACACACGAGTTTTTAGTAATCCATTCTCTCGGAAAATACAATAAAACTATTTAAAGAGCATTCATTTGAACATCGACTATCGGACTACACTAATGTGTCTGATGAATTAGATTAATCGACTAGAATTTAGATGCTTATGGTATTGATGAAAAATCATCATTAGGTCACTATGATGGGTAAATTTGAATGAATAACATTTATATATTACAAAACTTAACAAAAAAATAAATTTCACACCATAAATGGAAAATGTCTTACTGAGAATTATTTTTTATTGGATAAGTCTAATAATTTCTTATTTTATCGAATAATTTTACCCTAACAACCAATAAACCAACTATGGATTTATATATTTCATGGTCGGGCCATCAGGGAAGGATAATTTATACTCAAATTAGAATTGATATGAACTAGCATTAAAAATTTGGAGTGGGACTAAGAGACAACATATGTCACATAAAAGAAAAAAATTGTAGAAGATGTAACAATAAATCTAGAAGGAGATCCAATTCTATTCAGTTTTAGCCATTTTAAAATATTTTATCACTTTTATGTATGTATTTTATTCTATTCTTGCTTGTTTCATTTATCATTATGAATTCTAAATGTGTTCTTTATATGTAAACATATTCATATTTATATCCTAAATTCATATTTAATAAATATTTAATGGTTATTATTAATAATAGTAATTATGTCATATGTAAATATGAATGAAATTACTTTACCAAAATTTAACAAATGTTTGGTTTCCAATACTACCTATAAGATCATTACATTCCACCTCTAAGAGTATATAGGTCAAACAACAACCTTTAGGTCGTACCCACTTATGTAATTTTTCCACAACTAGGACATTAATAGTTCCAAGTATTAGCGATTGGAAACATCATATTTAATTATGATCAAAATATAAAATAACATAGAGATACGCATAATATTAAAAAAATACTATAATTTTTTCATAGGGAGAGATAATAATTACTCTCATGGATGAATCTATTATATTAGTGAGTTCTAATAAGGGTGTGTCTTTCATAGGACATGTTATTTGCGATAATTTTGATTTCATATAGAGAATACAAGGAATATTGTTTCAATAAAATGGATTTTAATGGCACTGAACTCTCCGGTTCTATCCATTATGAAAATATGGTGTGTGAGGTGTTTCGAGAGGTCACGGTGACTTATCCCCAACACTTTACCAAATTTTTAAATCGGTTAATAGTTCCAATGGTAGCCTTGTAAAAAGTTCCAATGGAAAACCAATATGAACAGTTCCAATGGTATCCTAATGTGAACTATGAAATGGTAACGTTATGTGAATAGTGTCATTGGTAACCTTATGCGAATAGTGTCATTGGTAACCTTATGTGAACAGTGAAACACTAACCTTATGTTAACAGTTTCATCAATAAGCTTAGGTGAACAGTGCAACAGTGACCTTATTGGAATAGTGTCATCGGTGGCCTTAGGGGAACTGTACAACGATAACCTTATGTGAATAGTTTCATCAGTAACCTTTGTTGAACAATGAAATAGTGACCTTATGTGAACAGTGACATCGGTAGCCTTATGTGAACAGTGCAACGGTGAGGCTCTAACAGTGAGGTTCCGACGGTGACCTCTTTCCTTTGCCAAATTTTGAGTTCATGAACAATATTTTGAGAATGGTGAGGTTCCAACGATGACCTCTTTCCTTTTCCAAATTTCAAGTCCATGAATAGTGTTTCTTGAATGGTGTGGTTCCAACGGTGACCTATTTCCTTTGCCATGTTTTGAGATCATGAATAGTGTTCCAGAATGGTGAGGTTTTAATGGAGACCTCATTCTTTTTTCTAAATTTTGAATTAATGAACAGTGTTTCAAGAACACTAAGGTTCCAATGGTGAGGTTTATGAACAGTGTTTCCAGAATGGTGAGGTTCCAATGGAGAGGTTTAATTGGTGAGGTTCATAAATAATGCTTCTAGAATGGTGAGGTTTCAATAGTGAGGTTCATGAACAGTGTTTTTCCTTTTCCGAATTTGGAGCCCGTGAACATTTTTCCCATATTCCTATAGTTTCACATCTTTTATGTTTCCATTGACGAGAAATGCATTTAAAGCCTTGTTTTAAGGATTCTAAGGCTGATTCAAAGGCCTTAACTCCTATATTAATTTTTTTAAGGCTCAGGATGCTTTTAATTTGTTCAAACATCATGGTTTAATGAAATTCTCTTTTAATGGAAAATCCAGTGTATCTAAAACCACTGATCCATTAAATATTCTAAAGGGATGAGATATATTTCTCTCTAATTCTTCCTCCTTGTTCACTATTGTGATATGCTCAGACCATTCATTCCATACCATAGGATTTTCAAAATCACACAATCCTCTTTGGATTGGTTCCACTCAGTTTTGATGCAAACAAGCAGTATCAATCAATCTTCGATATAAGGTATGATCTATCGTCATACTTTTGGGTTTATCTCCTTCTGTTTCTCCTTTCCCATTTATGGAATTTTACCACTATTTTCTTAATGGTCATTTCATGGGTTTTGGTCGATGTTTTGGTTCCTCTACATTTTTGGGTGGACATAGTTGTCATACGGGAGAAGATCATAACCTGTTGTGTGGCTCGTTCTCGTATAATGAATGTGAAGAACTATTTGAGGTAGGGGATTCATTGTTTCTATTTTATTTTATTTGAAGCTCTATAGTTAGCATGTTATACCCCACTAGATCACAATGTAATCGACATAATAAATAGTTGAAATAGATAAATAAATGGATTTTGATAGTATGTTATTACCCCTTATTTTCTAGATAGTGTGATATCTATGCTTGCTTGTTTAGATTTTCATTCATTATGGTAATTGGTAAAGAATGTAAAGCCGAAATTAAATGATAATTGTTTGGATAAAGATAAAGAGGCTTGTAAATGAATCTGGTTCTTCTTGTTGTAATTTTACGTTAATCAAATTGGTGTAGTAAGCATGTTTAATTATTTGTGATAGCTTACATTATTGGTTTCTTGAAATTGGAACCTACTAATAATAAATCAGTTAATCCAATATGGATTGATGAACTGGTTGTTTGATAAAAGACAATTCCTTGTAGGGTTCTGAGTTACCCTGTTTCTTGTTTAAGGGCCAGGATCCCAATTGGTATGATGTTTTTTTCCTACTGCTTGTGTTTGGAAGTGAGACTGGATGGCTATTGTGGTATGTGGGGGCAGGTAGGATTACTAGTTGTGGAAGAAGTTGACTCCTAGAGTAGGGAGATGCACAGTTTATGTATGTGGGAGTTGGGGAGGACACTAGGGATGATGAAATAGGTTGGATATGAATGTTCGGATTCTTACTGATTGTTTTGTTTGTTTATCTGATTTACTTTCCCCACTGCTCAAGGTAGATGGTCGTGCGTACCCTTCTACCGAAAGTGGTGAAGACACGTGGGGTATGCCACGTGCATTCTGTGTTTAGCTTCTCAAGGTAGTATGTGTATACAATATTGATATAGGCAAAAAAGGCTCGAAGGGTAGTTCATCTACTCACCATGATGACCCCCCTTGTGTTTAGTAGCATATAATGGTTTCCTAGAATTCTTGATAATATGGGAATGTAATGCTATATATAAATAATTGAATAAATTATGTTAACCCATGGGGTTGGAGTTTATTGGGATGCAATGATGAGGTTACAATTTTGGTGGCGTAGTAAACTATGGGTGTGATTATAATGAAATATAGTGGGTAAATTGTTAATGGTTAATTAATGTTTAAAGAATTAATTAACTTAAATTGCAACTGATAAAAAGGGAATCAAGTAATGTAATAAATCTCATTAAATGGTTGTGTGCTTATAGGATACCTTGTCTTAGATGTGTCAATCGGGAGTCTGAGAGATGTTGTCTTTAGTTGATTCTAAGACTAGGATATTCCCATAATGTGGTTGGGAGCTATAATATATTCAGTACTTTTTCTATTTCTATATGCTACTCCACACCATCAGTTAGGGAAACAGACACCCTGGGGATACTAAGCTCTGGGGGGGTGTCATCCCCAACATTACGGTGGGGGGATGGATGGCTTACTACCCCCTTTAGGCCCTCTCTCTTCTCTTGGTTGTTACTGGTGCTGGTTGGCATAATAGTTAGTTTTCACCACATATATTTATAGAGGGCTGTAATGTCTTTTGGTTATTCACACACATATATTGTAGATATAGTTTCCCATGGACTACTATATGAATAAAGTGTATAGGATGTGATGGATTGTGGATCCTTACTCAGTGTATCCATTGTCATTGATTGAGGTATAATAACCGATGTATGATACATGTTATGTGAGCTATGGTGGCTCCTATAAACTACCTGGTTACATTGCTTACGTGGATGTGGAGGTTTTGTTGCACGAGGAGCATGTTGTGGTTCTTTGCCCAGGTGTCTGTGGGAAAGCCTTTTGAAGAGAGATGCTTAAGACATGCGACGTTGGGGAAAAGCGGCAAACTAGTGGGGAAGTAGTAGAAATTTACCCTTTATATTATTTATTATAATATATAATCTTGTATGCATTACATGGTTAGAGTATCCATGATGAGGCTGGGAAAATAGTATACCCATTTTAGTGAAGAGTTAGTTTCACTTACTGTTCACTGCACTTTAGCATTCTTTCTTTAATTTTTCATGAGTGGATTTGGGGAGGATCCTAATGAGTATATTGTTATAGTCACCCTGTGTATATATAAACTGTTTTTAGGTCACTTGGAGGAGGTTTGAGATCAGGCTGGTTTCTACTAGCTTGGGGTTGTAGGATCTGTTTGGGCTTTGTGGTTGATGTTGTTTTTTTACATTCTTTTGGGTACTTGTAGTTTTCCCCATTTAGTTGTAGTAGTTTTTCATGACATTACATATGTGTACGTGGGATTTAATTTATTCTATTTTCTGATTTGTAGTTGGTTGGTGTCTATCTTATCTCATTGTTTCACATGTGTATTCTTATAGGGTAATGCTTCCCATCTGTGTGTTTACTAGACCCTCGGTCCTAGTTTCCAACCTGCATATAATGACCCATACTTTACATACATTGTTATTACTTCAAAATTGAAGCATAATTATTACAACATATAACAAAACCGTGAAAGGACCGTATAGGTATAGTGTCTTTAGAAAATGGGAAACATAAACAATTGGTTCATAAAGCGTCTACAATGTCTCCCATTTATTTCATCATATCTATGGAACCTTTTGGAACATCTTACTTAATTACCTTCTTCCTGACATGGGGAAAGAAAAAATACAAAAGGGTGAGCTCAAATTCTCAGTAAGGTTAAACAAAATAAATCTCAATCACATCATATTCATAAGAACATAACATTTTAGAAATCTTAACCGTCAAAAGTGAGAATAATTTCATAACATGGGATAAATCATAGTAGTGAAATGAAATCCCAATAATCATAACATAAAACATGAAATGTTTTGGAATACACTCATAATAATTGAGAATCATTTCTTATTAGTCAAGACTCATTGCCAAGACTATCTTAGTGGACAAAGTCCATTTCTAAACCGAGTTCACTCCTCGTTTCAGTCTTGTTTCACTGAACCGGTATAACCTGCCATTCCATCCATGTATATATCATGAGATATAAAATCTTTATCCAATGAATTGGAGGGAGATATAGGTCCCACCCATCTCATAATGATACCATTCTTATGTGTTCCACAAAATCATAAACCATACATCATAGCATAACCCATGTAATAAAAATGGGATTCTTAAACATCATGAAATCATAAAACAATTCATATAAGATAAAGGAATTCATAAAAAATAATTCCATCACAACATAATCAAATAAATTTAATAATAGGGATAGAAATAGAACCCTTTATTATCTTAGATGGAAAATAATTTTGATAAAACACTTGAACTCCATTCTTGAAAAAAATATCCTTTCTACTTCAAAAACACTTTTCCTTTATTAACATGTCATAAAATTCTAAAATAAAATAATTTGATTAAAAATAAACATGAAAACTTGTATAGGAATCTTCTTGGAAATAATTTTTAAAAAATCCATTCATGTCGTATAAGTTAAAAGAAAAAATTCTTCTCGTACTTTTGTCAGAAAAGTCAATAAGTACCTTGTACGAAAAACGACAAAAGATTCCTTTCATATCTTTTACTAAAAACTCACTGAAGGGTGAAATTTGATATAAACTATTGTATAATGATGTAAATATTACATATTGAGGAAACATGGATGTGGATGATAAAATTCACCCCAGTAAATTCCAAAGTTTAAACAATCTCGGATAAAAATGTGATTGTGATATTTCCCTTACCTTAGGTCCAATTTGCTTCGTAAGTGTCCGAACCTCCTGTATAATGATTTAAAAAATGTTATTGACTTATTACAGAATCATACATATTTTTATGATATCATATATGGTCATATTCTTAGCTTCTTATTAGTAATATTTCATTACTACTTGTTATTCGGGTGTTTACTAACTTTTGTTCTTATGTATGTTTTGTCCAATAAATTATTATTCTTCTCTTTAAATTATAGATACCTCATTTCCAGAATGGTATTAGTGTAATATATATCATATTATTTCATTAATTTCGTTTATATAATCATTATGCAATAAAGATCATGTAGAACGAATCACATCATATCGTGGAGATAATATTCCGTACGTACGCATTAGCGATGATATCATTCCCATGATCGTGGAATTGTATTAGAGTGTATGTATAATATTTTATAACCAATAACACTTTACAATAATCATATATATTCATTACTTTCACCCTTATACCCATCCAAGTAAGGTGGTGGTGGAAAATAGATTACACCACGGCGTGGAGACTGTATTCCGTAAGTACGCACACGCGGTGATTTCGTTTTCCGTAGGATGAATAAGAGGTGAAATAGGGTTGTTTCATATTTATAATAACATATAAGTATATGAGTGATACTGATGTTATTACCTCATAATTAAACAACTAAATAAGAATAAGTGGAAGAAGAAATAAATATGAAAGAATCGGTAACAGGCATTACCTCTTCTTTGAGGTGCTTCTTTGAGATATCCTTTTAGGGCACTAAAATTGGTCTTTGAAGAAGACCACGACCTGTAGGATGTCCCTAAAGAAGTGGAGAGAAGAAATTGGCAGAGTTTGTCTGAGCTCGAAGGCTCAAATTGGTGTGCGGAGGAGAGGGAGGAGGTGCACTTTTATAAGGGAGGAGAGGGGCACCTTTGGAAATATAAGAAATATTAGTTTATATTAAATGCCAACCCCACTTAAAATCTTACAAAATGACTCATATCCAAATATTAGATGAGATAGGGTTGTAATATCATCATCCAATAAAATTTAGACATATTAGTAATTTATTTTAAACATTATCAACTTAATTTATCCTTATTTATCAATTTAATTTTATTTGAGGTAATAATATTATAAATTTTTAATTATTATAAATAATTACATATGTGTTGTTATTTTTCCATAATTTGACACTTTATGACATTTTAGAC
Organism: Viscum album; assembly: GCA_963277665.1. Lineage (NCBI taxonomy): Eukaryota > Viridiplantae > Streptophyta > Magnoliopsida > Santalales > Viscaceae > Viscum > Viscum album. The sequence goes on from OY728153.1 coordinate 915,415,396, forward strand.
CATATAAATTTTAATTTATAAATTTTAAATATTTTTGTTATTTTTAAACCATTTTATAATATGTTATTTTTATAAAATAACAATAGTGTCAATTTTGACACTATTCATTTATCTGAATTGAAATAAAATATATACAGATGATATGTTCAAAATAAAAGCTTTAATAGATCCATAAAATGTCATATGTATCTATAAAATTAGTGGAGCACATTAAATAGTTCATATAATATTTATTTTTTTATTTTTAACATCATTTGTTGGATATTTTAATTAATAAATTAATTTCAACATCACTATTGTGTCATAATAAATGATATTTATTTAATCCCTAAAAATTATAAATAAATTCATATGATGTATATAATTGTATTAGCTTTCTGGAGACTATTCATGTTCGAAGTTTCATGAAGTTTATCACTAAATTAAAATTACTATACTTATAAGATTTAAGAAAGTGACATGTTGTAACATTCTTTGGTTTTAATAATAATTAAATTATTTTCATGGAAAAAAGTCCATTAAATGAATCTAATCCGACCCTCAGGTCATATGGGTTGACCTTTAGTCATCCGATAGGATTTTCGCAGGTGTTACAGTTTTTGTATAATCTTATATTTACCCTTAATTACCCGATTTACCTTTAACTATGGTAAATAAAATTTACCGTAGTTACTATTCATAATGCCCAAAAATAAAAAGTATCCTATTAACATAATTTGGACCAACTTATTCTGAATATGAAATCCATTTTTTCAAAATTCAAAACATATAAGTTGCAGTAATTAATTTAAAATAAATCTCATTGTTAAGAAAATTGGTTTTAGAAGTTAAAACATTGCCAAAGATTGAAATGTTTTTACCTATGAATTCAATGTGAAATTAATGCTATTGACCTACATTATATTAAATGGTAAAAATATATTCTATTTATACTTTAAAACCGTTCAATATTATAATTTATCTATAAAAATTATCTCAATGAAAAAAGTTGTTTTTAATTAAAAATTAGCGTATTTTTACTATTTATCAAAACATGAAAGTTATCAGAAAAATATCAAAAATTTATCCAAAGTAAATTTTTATACCCTGATTCAAAAGAATAATTTTATTTTGTAAAATCAAACTTATAAACATGTCAAAAACTATCTTTAATGTGGGTGCACCATCAAAAGGCGGTAAAACTGTATTTTTTGAAAAAAACTTCTTTTATCCAAAAAAACTGATTTTTATTTTATACCTCATTCTAGAAAATGTATAAGTTGAATTAAAATGTTATAAAACTCAAAATTCAATTAATACTATTCATAATGTCTTGTTTTAATAACATTTTAATAGCATATCGTTGTTTAGTGAAACTCGGTATTGCGTACGATGCACGCTACCGAGGAAGGTCGTGGTTGCGTGCAAAGCAAGCCAAGCTAGTGTTGTGTGTAGTGAAAGATTCCTTTGATGATTTATATAACATAAAAAAAATATTTCTCATAAAAGTCTTGAGTGTTACATTCTACCCCCCTTAAAATGAATTTCTCCCTCGAAATTCATCACTTTTTAACAAACAGATGAGGATACCTCTCCCTCATCATATCCTCAAGATCCCATGTAGTTTCATCTAGTAGGTGGTTCCTCCATAAAACTTTCACCATGCGAGTGGTCTTGTTCTGTAGGAATTTTTCACTACGATATAGAATCAATATCGGTTGTTCTTCATAAGAATGATCTTTCTCCAGCGGTACAACTTCTAAGCTGAGTACATGTGAAGGATCAGGTATGTACTTTCTCAGGAGAGATACATGGAACACATCGTGAACTTGAGAGAGATTCGGTGGAAGCTCCAATCGGTAATCTACCTTTCCAACACGATCCAGTATTTCGAAAGGACTGATATATCTAGGTCTCAACTTCCCCTTCTTTCCAAATCTCATGACCCTCTTCCAGGGAGATATTCGTAAGAACACGTTATCACCCACTTCAAACTCTAGGTCTTTTCTTTGGTTGTCGGCATAACTTTTCTATCGACTCTGAGCTTCTCTTATGTGTTGTTGAATAGATCGGACCTTTTCTACCATCTCATCAACAATATCAGGTCCTAATAGCTTTCTTTCCCCAACTTCATCCCAGCAAGTTGGAGTCCTGCATTTCTTTCCATAGAGAGCTTCATAAAGAGCCATCTGAATACTGGAGTGAAAGCTATTATTATAATAAAATTCCACCAAAGGTAGGTGTTGATCCCAACCACCTTTGAAATCAATAGAGCAAGCTCTCAACATATCTTCTAGAGTTTGAATTGTTCTCTCAGACTGACCGTCTGTCTGAGGATGATAAGAAGTGCTGAAACTCAACTCTGTATCCAGAGTATGCTGAAGACTTAAATAGAACATCGAGGTAAATCTCGGATCCCGATCAGATATAATAGAAAGTGGTACTTCATGAAATCTTACCACTTCCTTTACATATATCCTAGAAAGATGATCCAGAGATAAATCCTCTCTAATAGCAATGAAGTGTGCAGACTTTGTAAGATGATCAACTATGACCCAGATAGCGTTATTTCCTTTGGATGTTTTAGGAAGTCCTGTGACAAGTCCATAGTGATGTTTTCCTATTTCCATTCGGGTATGGGTAATGGTTGTAACATCCCCTTAGTCTTCTGTCTCTCATCTTTAACTTGCTAACAAACCAAGCATCGAGAGACATATTAAGCAACATCTCTTTTCATTCCATCCCACCAGAAGTACTCTTTTAGGTCCCTATACATCTTCGTGCTTCCATGATGAATAGTGGATGAAGAACTATGAGCCTCATCCAGCAGCTCCTTCTTTAATTCTGGGATGGGAGGAACACAAACCTGATTCCTGAACATTATTAACCCATCACAATCAAGGTTGAATTCAGGAATATTTCTCACCTTATTTTGTAACTCTACATCTTCTTTCTATGCCTCTATAATCTTCACCTGTATAGATGGTTGAACATTCATTTGAGAAAGATACGATTTTCCCCCTTCCATTAAAATTCCAAGATCCAACCTTTGTAAATCCATAAATATTGGATCTTTTGTGATCCTCATCATGGATAAGCTAGCATGGACTTGTCGACTTAATGCATCTTCCACCTTGTTTGCTTTCCCAGGGTGGTAATGAATTGAGCAGTCGTAATCCTTAATCAGTTCCAACCATATTCTTTGGTTCATATTCATCTCCTTTTGTGTGATAATATACATTAAACATTTATGATCAGTATAAATGTCACACCTTTCTCCATAAAGATAATGACTCCAAATATTTAATGCAAATATTACCGTAGCTAACTCCAAATCATGTGTTGGGTAATTTTGCTCATGGATTTTCAACTCTCGTGAGGCATAAGCTATCACCATAACATTTTTCATAAGAACACACCCCAACCCCTTCTTGGATGCATCACTATAGATCACAAACCTTTCTCCACTACAAAGAAGTGCGAGCATAGGTGCACTGGATAACCTTCTTTTCAACTCCTTGAAATTATCTTCACATTCCTCTGTCCAAACAATCTTAACTCCTTTACTAGTCATCCTGGTGATTGGATTAGATAATCGTGAAAAATCTTTCACGAAACGTTGATAATATCCAGCCAAACCAAGAAAAATTTGGATCTCAGTTACTGTTGTTGGTCTTGACCATCTTTCGATAACCTCTGTTTTTTCTGGATCCACAGATATCCCCTATTTTGAGATTATGTGACCAAAAAAATGCAACTTTTTGAAGACAAAATTCACACTTGGTAAATTTGGCATTAAGTTTCTCGTTTCTCAGGGTCTTCAATATAATTCTCAAGTGATCTTCATGTTATTCCTTTCTCTTTGAATAGACAAGAATATCATCTATAAAGACTACCACAAATTGATCAAGATAGTCTCTAAAGACTCTATTCATCAGATCCATGAAGATAGCAGGGGTATTAGTAAGACCAAATGACATAACTATAAATTCATAGTGTCCATACCTTGTATGGAAATCCGTCTTTGTTATATCCTCCCTTTTGACCCTTAATTGATGATACCCTGAACGAAGATCAATCTTGGAAAAGTATTGAGCTCCGCGTAGTTGGTCAAATAAGTCAACAATGCATGGGAGAGGATATTTGTTCTTGATAGTGAGCTTGTTAATTTCTCGATAATCAATACAGAGTCTCATTGATACATCTTTCTTCTTAACAAATAGAACAGGTGCTCCCCAAGGTGACACACTAGGGCATATGAATCCCTTATCTAGATTCTCTTGTAGTTGCTTCTTCAATTCCTACAACTCAATTGGGGCCATTCTATAAGGTGTCTTTGAAATAGGCAAAGCACCCGGTACGAGTTCTATTGAAAACTCAACTTCACAATTTGGTGGAAGACCCGACAAATCCTCCGGAAAGACATCATCAAAATCCCGTACAATAGGAATATTCTTAATCGTGAGTTTCTCACCAACCATTTGAGATAAATAACCCTTATTTAGTGGAATCAAGACCCATAAGATGGAAGAAATTTCCACTGGAAGGTTATGTTTATCCTTGGATCGATAGAAGATCATAGATTGATCTGGAATATGAAATGTGACTTCCCTTCTTCGGAAATTGATATGATCTCCAGATAAATCAAGCCAATCCATGCCAAGAATCACATCATATTCCACTATAGGAAGGATCACAAGATTTGCAGGATGCACTTTCCCACAAACATCAATCGGGGAAGAATTATAAACTTTTGATGTGACTATTGTTCCATTAGGGGTTGTCACAGCTAACTCAACATCTATTTATTGAGGTAATACGTTGATACTATTAGAAACATATTCAAAAATAAAAGAGTGGGTGGATCCATAATCAAATAAAACATTTTCTACTTTAGAGTGGATGGTAAGTGTACCTTTCACCACATCATTATAATACTCCACATCGCTAATAGAAATTTCATGTTACATTCCTTTGTCTTTAGCCTTAAGATTTTATTGGTGTCGATCATCATTAGCAACCCTTGGACTAGGGAATTTATTGGCATAATGCCCCATATCCTTGCACTTGAAACATTGAAGTGTAGTAGGTTCATTCTGTGTGTCCCTTCCTTTGTTTGCATCATTAGACATCTTCTTCCCATCATTGCGACATTCAAATGCCTGATGACCTTCCTTTCCACATTTGAAACATTTACTTGTCCCTTTAAGAAAACTCCCTCCATGTTTCTTTCCACACATTGAGCATAAGGGAAAACTCATCTTCTTTTCAGTGTGCTCTTTAGATTTTCCTTTGAATTCCATTTTCCTCTTCTTATCAAACCCATATGACTGATGGGTTACTCCAATCTCCATCTCAACTTTGATAGCACATCGAATGATTTCCTCATAGCTATTGAAGTCCCTTATAGCTAAGGCCCTTCAAAGACTTGGTTTCAATCCACTAAAGAATAAATCGATCTTACTCTCAAGTTGGATAATAATACCAGAAGCGTACCTTGGATGTCTTGTAAAATTTGCTTCTTAGGTACCAACAGTTTCATCATCCTTTTTCTTTAGTTCAAGAAACTCTTTCTCCATCTTTGTTCAGAGAATACGAGAGAAGTACGTATTGAAAAATAAGTTCTTGAACTCATCCCATTCCATGGAATCAATTTCATCTCTTTTCCTCGTATTCTTATTAAGATTCCACCATTGATCAGCATCTCCTTCCAAACGATACACTGCTAGGATGACTTTATCATGTTCAGAACATTAAAGAACTAAAAATATCTTTTCAGTAGTACTGACCATTGTTCAGCAACTAATGGATCATTAGACACACTGAATGAAGGTAGACGCTGCCTCATGAAAGATTCAACAGAATGTTTCTCCTTCCTTTGCTCGTTTGGAAGTCCAGCATGATTCATAGCTTGAGAAAGTTGTGTGAGCATGGCTACAAGATTTTTCATTCCATATCCCATAACATTTGGTTGCTCAGGGGGACAATCATTGCATTACCCGTCGCATTCTGCATTAACACGGTTCCTTTGGGTTCCAGCAATTGACTAAAACCAAGAATAATAGTGTGAGCAACACTAATTATAATAGGAAAGCCACATAATCAAGAATAAAATTTCACACTTAAGGTCTTATCCTAGGTTATTCATGGTCATTTCTAAAACAATAAGATTGTGTTCTATGATTAGAATTATCCATAGGGTTCTTACTAAGGCTTTCACATCCTATTTTCCAAAGGTTGACTATACCTTTCCTCTGATACCAACTATAACAAACTATACTTTACATACATTGTTATTACTTCAAAATTTAAGCATACTTATTACAACATATAAAAAAACCATGAATGGACCATATAGGTATAGTGTCTTTAGAAACTGAGAAACATAAACAACTGGATCATAAAGCGTCTACACTGTCTCCCATTTATTTCATCATATCTATAGTCCCTTTTGGCATATCTTACTTAATAACCTTCTTCCTGACCTGTGGAAAGAAAACATACAAAAGGGTGAGCTCAAATGCTCAGTAAGGGTAAACAAAATAAATATCAATCACATTATATTCATAAGAACATAACATTTTGTAAATCTTAACCTGCAAAAGTGAGCATAATTTCATTACATGGGATAAATAATAGTAGTGAAATGAAATCCCAATAATCATAACATAAAACATGAAACTTTGTGGAATACACACATAATCATTGAGAGTCATTTATTATTATTCAAGACTCATTATCAATACTATCTTAGTGGACAAAGTCCATTTCTGAACCGAGTTCACTCCTAGTTTCTGTCCTGTTTCACTGAACCTGTATAACCTGCCATTCCAGACATGTCTATCTCATGAGATATAAAATTTTTACCCAATTCATTGGAGGGAGATATAGGTCCCACCCATCTCATAATGATAACATTCTTATGTGTGCCACAAAATCATATACCATACATCATAACATAACCCATGTAATAAAAATGGGATTCTTAAACATCATGAAATCATAAAACAATTCATATAAGATAAAGGAATTCAAAAAAATAATTCCATCACAAAATAATCAAATAATTGTAATAATAGGTATAGAAACAGAACCCTTTATTGTCTTAGATGGAAAATAATTTTGATAAAACACTTTAATTCCATTATTGAGGAAAATATCCTTTCTACTTCAAAAACACTTTTCCTTTCATAAAATGTCATAAAATTCTAAACTAAAAGAAGTTGATTAAAAAAAACTTGATAAATTGTAAAGGAATATTATTGGAAATAATTTTTTAAAAATCCATTCATGCCGTATATGTTAAAAGAAAACATTCTTCTCGTACTTTTGTCGGAAAAGTCAAAAAGCACCTCGTACGAAAAACGACAAAATATTTCTTTCATATCTTTTACTAAAAACTCACCGAAGGGTAAAATTGGATATCAACTATTTTAAAATGATGTAAATATTAAATATTGAGGAAAAATGAATGTGGATGATAAAATGAACCCCAGTAAATTCCAAAGTATAAACAATCTCGGATAAAAATGAGATTGTGATATTTCCCTTACCTTAGGTCCGATTTGCTTCGTAAGTGTCCGAACCTCGTGTATAATGATTTAAATAATGTTATTGACTTATTCCATAATCATATGTATTTTTATGATATCATATATAGTAATATTTTTAGCTTCTTATTAGTAATATTTCATTACTACTTGTTATTCGAGTGTTTATTACTTTTTGTTCTTATGCGTGTTTTGTCAAATAAATTCTATTCTTTTATTTAGGTTATAGATACCTCATTTCCATAATGTTATTAGTGTAATATATATCATATTAATTCATTCAATTCATTTATATAATCATTATGCAATGAAGATCATGTAGAACGAATCACATCATATCGTGGAGACGGTATTCCGTACGTACACACGAGCGATGATATCATTCCCATGATCGTGGAATTGTATTGGAGTGTATATATACTATTTAAAAATAAATACCAATTTAAAATAATCATATATATTCATTACTTTCAACCTTATACCCATCCAAGTAAGGTGGTGGTGGAAAATAGATTACACCACGACGTGGAGACAGTATTTCGTACGTACGCACGCGCGGTGATTTTGTTTTCCATAGGATGGATAAGAGGTGAAATAGGGTTTTTTCATGTTTATAATAAAATATCATTATATGAGTGATAATAATGTTATTACCTCATAATGAAACAACTAAATAAGAAGAAGTGGAAGAAGAAATAAAGATGAAAGAATCGGTAACAAGCATTACCTCTTCTTTGATGCGCTTCTTTGAGACCTCCTTTTAGGGCAATAAATTGGTCTTTGAAGAAGAACATGACCTCTAGGATGTCTCTAGGGAAGTGTATAGGAGAAATTGGCAGGGTTTGGCCAAGCTTGAAGGCTCAAATTGGTGTGAGGAGGAGAGGGAGGAGGTTCCCTTTTATAAGGGAGCAGGGGGGAACCTTTGGAAATATAAGAAATATTAGTTTATATTAAATCACAACCACACTTAAAAACTTCCAAAATGAACTAAATACGAATATTAGATGATATAGGGTTTTAATATCATCAAAAAATGAAATTTAGACATGTTATTAATTTATTTTAAACATTATCAACTTGATTTATCCTTATATATCAATTTAATTTTATTTGTGGTAATAATATTCGAAATTTTAAATTATTATAAATAATTACATATGTGTTGTGAATTTTACATAATTTGACGCTTTATGACATTTTAGACCATATAAATTTTATTTTATAAATTTTAAATATATTTGTTATTTTTAAACAATTTTATAATATGTTATTTTTATAAAATAACAATAGTGTCAATTTTAACACTATTCATTTATTTGAATTTAAATAAAATATATACAGAATATATATTCGAAATAAAATATTTAATATATCCATAAAATGTCATATGTATCTATAAAATTAGTGGATCACATTAAATAGTTCATATAATATTTATTTTATTATTTTTAAAATCATTTATTTGATATTTTAATTAATAAAATAATTTCAACATCACTATTTTGTCATGATAAATGATAATTATTTAATCCCTAAAAATTCTAAATAAATTCCTATGATGTAGATAATTATATTATATTTCTGTATACTATTCAGTTTCAAGTGTCATGAAGTTTATCACTAAATTAAAATTATTATACTTATAAGATTTAAGAAAGTGACATGTTGTCACATTCTTTGGTTTTAATAATAATTAAATTATTTTCATGGGAAAAAGTCCATTAAATGAATATAATCCGACCCTTAGGTGATATGGGTCTACTTTTAGTCATTCAATAGGATTTTGGCAGGTGTTAGGGTAATTTTATAATCTTATATTTACCATTAATTACCCGATTTACCTTTAACTATGGTAAATAAAATTTACCGTAGTTACTATTCATAATGCCCAAAAATAAAAAGTAGCCTATTAAAATAATTTGGACCCACTGATTCTGAATATGGAATCAATTTTTAAAAATTAAAAACATATAAGTTTCAGTAATTAATTTAAAATAAATCTCGTTGTTAAGAAAACGGGTTTTAGAAGTTAAAACATTGCCAAAGATTGAAATGTTTTTACCTATGAATTCAATGTGAAATTAATGCTAATGACATACATTATATTAAATGGTAAAAATATATTATATTTATACTTTAAAACCATTAAATATTATAATTTATCCATATAAATTATCTAAATGAAAATTTGTTTTTAATTAAAAATTAGTGTACTTTTACTATTCATCAAAATATGAAAGTTATCAGAAAAATATCAAAAATTTATCCAAAGTAAATTTTTATACCCTGATTCAAAAGAAGAATTTTATTTTTTCAAATTGAACTTATAAACATGTAAAAAATTAGCTTTAATGTGGGTGCGCCATCAAAAGGCAGAAAAACTGTATTTTTTGAAAAATTCTTCTTTTATAAAAGAAACTGATTTTTCTTTTATACCTCATTCTAGAAAATGTATAAGTTGAATTAAAATTTTATAAAATTCTAAATTAAGTTAATAGTATTCATAATGTCTAGTTTTAATAATATTTTAATAGCATATCATTGTTTAGTGAAACTCGGTATTGCGTATGACGCAAGCTATCAAGGAAGGCTACGGTTGCGTGTAAAGCAATCCAAGCTAGTGTCGTGTGTAGTGAAAGATTCCTTTGATGATTTATGTAACATAAAAACAAAATATTTCTCATAAAATTCTTCGGGTGTTACGCTGCGGCCTACTGGAGGTGGGACTAGGGGGTTATTATCCCCCTTCTCACATTTCCGGGCCAGGAGGGGTACACTTTTTGGGGAGGGGGCCGTGAAAGAGTGGTATCAGAGGTCTGTTTGATGGATAGGATTGAGTTTGGTGTTAGGCACATGAGAGGTTTCATGGATTGGTAAGGAAACAGTGTCAGTCATGTTTAGAAAGGGATATAAACACTGGAGACCGGATGGGACATAGGCATTTAGGAGCCCATATGAACTGATGTACGGAACATTATGTCTACAATGGATACTAAATGAGGTGATACTAGTTGTGGGGTAGAGAACTTGGAAAGTATCATGCATCATTCTTCCTTCTCACTGTGTTTGAATGGGTAGAACTTGGGATAGGGTTACCTAAAATGAATAAAATAAATCAAATAATTAATTAATGTTGAGTCTTACTAATTTCAGGATTAGAAACTATAACTATTTTTTATTTTTTAGGTATGGATCTAGGTCTACATCCTCTTCAAGATCGCATAGAAGATGTCTAGCAGGTTGTGGCTATAGATCGTATTAGGGTAGAGTTTTACCACAGCAACACATGGAAGAGGACACTCTGAGACCTTCAGTGCTAGAGTTTGTAGAATTATGAGGGCTCCATTTCAGATACAGTCATAGAATACTGGTCGGAGGAGGTAAAGATAGGCTTCATTTTGATCCGTTCTCGAAAGGAGCACTTGGTTTCTTTGTCTATGATGATTTTGTTTATAGCAAAGAGGTAGTGGTGGTTCTTGTTCCTTGGGGATTGTGAGGAGTCAACGATCTCATGGGAGGAGTTCCAAGACATGTTTAGATTCAAGTTTCTTTCTTCGACAATGAAGTTGTCCAGTCTCTAGAAGCTTTTTACCCATCTAAAGGGGAGCTGTAGTGTGTGAGATTTTGGAATTTGTTTCACAGACCTTTTACAATATGTGATGTACCTATTGTCGGATGAGGAGTCTTGAGCGAGGCATTTCGCAGAGGCCTTGGGTCCAATGATCCAGCGCCAGGTCACTCCATTTACGCTGGTGACATATCTTGAGGTGCTTGTGAGGGAAGAGATCATCAAGAGGACATTGGCCAGAACATGATCAACACTAGGGGGAGTCATCATGATTCCTCATGATGTAGAGCTGTTGTCCATGGTTCCTATTTTCAGGGCAGAACATTTTTCGTTCAGTCGAGGGTAAGTCCCATCCCTCAACATCTCATTTCTTCGGGGGTGACATCTCTCAGGCCTATGAAAAGTGATCATATTCTAGTTTTTCGTGTGGTGTTTGAGGTCATCAGTAGCAATAGTGCCCGACCATTCAGAGCAGTCATAATGCACCCGGTTTTTCACTCTAGGTTTCTCCGTAGAAAAAGTTCTAGCCAAGGCAACAGTAGCAGGTCTCACCAGCTTTAGATCAGCAGAGGGTTGATCAGGCAAGAAAGGAACAACCCCGTGATGCTCTAAAGCCTCAGAGAGTAGAGCGCGGACAAGGTGGTGGTCATCATCTGGGTCAGAGAGGCCGTGGATGAGGTCGTGGTCAGCTTCATGCTTTAGCATTAATAACGCAAAGCGAGCCATACATCCTTTGAGGTAACCTTTGCTTGTTTTCCTCCTTGGTTTATGCCTTGTTTGATTCTTGAGTGACACAATCCTTCTTATCACCTACCCTTGTCCATGATATAGGACTTGAGGTTAATAGGCTTGTAGTTCCCTTGGCATTGAGTACGCTAGTTGGAGGCCGAGATGCCTTGTTTGAAGTATGTAGAGACTTTGTGCTAGTGTTGTGTAAGCACTGCTCTTGGAGATTTTACCTATATTTATGAATAAAACCATATAATTTCATCCTCATCATGGATTGGTCATATTCGGTATCGGCAATCGTGGATTGATTCAAGAGGATGGTAGTGTTCTTTGATGCGGATTGAGAGACAGTGGTGTTCACTGGCAAGTGAGACCCTTGGATGGGTCAGAGGCATGTTCCAACCTTCTCATCCATGATGGCTGAGCTGAGGCTGAGTTCTCAAGAAGTTCAGTAGTTGGCGTTTACTAGGTTATTTGGAGAGTACTGTTACATCTTTCCAAAAGAGTCTATAGAATTACCCACTCAATGAGAGATAATGTTTCGGATCGAGCTATGACGAGGAGCGTCTCTTCTGTCTATGCCTCCATATAGGATTGCTCCTTCTGTGTTATGAGAGTAACATATAATGCTTTATGGTATATTATAGTGAATTTTAATTCAGCCAAGTGTTTCACCATGTGATTCACCAGTTTTGATCATGAAGAAGGCTGACAAGAGGTTGCAGTCGTGTGTCGATTATCGTCTCTTAAACAAAGTAACAGTGAAGAATCGCTATCCTTTTCTACGTATTGATGATTTATTCAACAAACAGAAGGGTGCATGTTGGTTCACAGAGAATTATTTGTGGTCATTATATCATCATATGCGTGTGGAGGATGAGGATATCCCGAATACTACTTTTCATTGTCATCATGGGCATTATGAGTTTGTTTTAATCCCATTCGGTGTGACAAATGCTCCAGTTGTGTTCATGTGATTGATGAAAGTTTTGTTCCTTGAGTTCTTAGACAAGTTTGTGGTGGGTTTTATAGATGAAATCCTTGTGTACTCCATGTCTTAGGAGGATCATGCAGAGAAACTACACACCTTTTTGGGATTTATTCATCAACATCAGCTATTTGGGATGTTGTTGAAGTGTGAGTTTTGGGCATGAGAAGTCCGTTTTTTGGGGCATGTTGTGTCCTAGGTAGGGAGTAGTTGTGGATCCCTCGAAGATAGAAGTAGTTTTGTCTTAGACAACCCCGAAGATAGTGTCAGAGGTGCAAAGATTTCTAGGTCTCGTTGGCTACTACAGGAGGTTCAAAGATGATTTCTCTCAAGTTGTGACTCCTCTGACAGCTTTGAATAGGAAGGATTAGGTGTTCATATGGACTGATAAATGTCCGGAAGCTTTTGAGTATCTAAAAGAGAATATAGTAAGTTCTCTAGTACTTTTTCTTCCATCAGAGGGAGTTATATTTGATGTTTTCTATGATGCTTCCCATACAGGGTAGGCTATTTTTGATACAGCAGAGATCAGTTGTTTCTTATGGGTCTCAGAAGTTATTTCCCAATGAATGTAACTATGAAACTGATGATCTAGAGTTTGGAGACTTGGTTTTTTCGTAGAATTTGTGGAGACAATACCTCATTGGCATGCGCTTTTTGGTTTTCACCAAACACAAGTGGTCAAGGTATGTTTTCTCCTAGGATGAGTTTAACTTGGGACAACATCGATGGATGTAGTTATTTCCAGAATAAGACTTTGCAATATCGTAAGCACCTGGAAGGGGAATGTTGTAGCTAATGTTCTGATTTGGAAGTCACATAGTGATGTAGTGTGTGAATCTAGTGACTCAAGGAGAGTATTGGAAGATCTTTCATCATTACATCTTGATATAGAAGATGTTAGGGGAAGAGGTTGTCTTTTTCTGATGACGGTGCAGTCATGTCTGGTGAAACTGGTAGAAGATTCCCAGTTGGGGGGTCTTGAGTAGGAGGTATATAGAGACTAAGTTGTTTGTGGTGAGACCCGTGATGGTTGTACTGAGGATGAGCAACATCGAGTTTTTTATCAGGGAAGGATTTTTATTCCTTAGGTGATGCATGCAACGATTATTATAGTGTTATATAGTTCAACTTTAGAAGTTCATAATGGCGTGATAATGATGTACCGATCCTTGAGGAGTCAGTTTTGGTGTCAATGTCAAAATCTTGTAGGGGCAGAGTTTGTGTCTCAGTGTTTGGTCTACCAGAATGTGAAGGCTAAACACCGTGTTCCAGGTTGTATTCTCCCGCCATTATATGTTCCTTAGTGGATGTGGGAGGACATATAAATATACCTTTTTACTATTTTACCTCGAGCTTAGGGAGGAAATGATTCTATTTGGGTGATAATGGATCGTTTAACAAAATCATCCCACATCATATCAATCAAGGAGTCAAGAAAAGTGGATGTTTTGTCGAGGTAGTATCTGGTGGAGGTGGTGAGACTTCATGGAGTACCAAGGACTATCATTTCTAATAGAGATCCTCATTTCTCCTATAGGGTTTGAATCAGTCTCCAATATTCTTTCGGTTCTCAATTACTCCTTTGCACTACTTTTCATCCTCAAACGGACGGTCAGATAGAGCGGACTATCCATACTCTTGAAGACATGTTATGATATTTTGTTCTAGATTTTGGAGGTTTGTTGATGAGGCCCATACCCTTGGTGGAGTTCGCTTACAATAATATTTTTCACTCCACCATCAGTATGGAGCCGTTTATAGCCTTGTATGGTCGGCATTGTCATTCACTATTCTGCTGGAATGGGGTCAGAGAGTCTTGAATTCTTAGATCAGAACTATTGAAGAATACAACAGATATGGTCCAGGTAATTCATTAGAGGATGAAGATATCCCAGGATCATCATAAATCATATGTCTATCAAAGGAGGAGAACCTTAGATTTTGATGTTGGGGATCACATGTTTCTGATGGTGACTTCCTGTTGTGGGCAGCGAAGGTTTGGTGATGGGGGTAAGCTTTTTCCCTGGTTTGTGGGGCCTTTTGAGGTGTTAGCTCATGTTGGATATTTGGAATATTGAGTATCACTTCCCTCATATATGAGACAATTACATGATGTTTTCTATGTATCACAGCTTCGTTGTCATCTTCCTGATGACTCTCACATCATTGATTGGGGAGAGATTATTGTTGACGATAATGCATCCTTTGAGGAGCAACCTGAGAAGATCCTAGACCCTAAAGAGAAGGTGTTGCGTGGGTGTTATACCTCCTTTTTTCATGTCTTGTGGAGACATGGTGGCATGGAGGAGAGTACCTTAGAACCTGAGTCACATATACATGATCAGTACCCCGAGATGGTTGATGTTTAACTCTTTTCATGTAAAGATGTACCCTTTGAAGTTATAGACTTTTCATGTTTAAGATATGGATTTCTTTACTTTATTATTATGGTTCTCTCCCTTTTGAGAGGTATCTAGATGGGTGTTTTTTGAACCTTATTTCTTATTTCCATTAATGTTGGTTTTGAATTCTTGAGTATGAGAATGTTTTTCGAGGTATCTTATGTAATGGCCCATACATCTCTAGTCCATTCCCTGGAAAAAATTTGGTGTCTGACATGTTCCAAGAGGTCAAGGTGATTGTTCTCCCAACACTTTACCAAATTTCCAATTTGGTTAGTAGTTCCAATGGTATCCTTGTAAAAATTTCCAACGATAGACTACTATGAAAAGTTCCAATGGAAACCTTATGTGAACAGTGCAATGGTAACCTTATGTGAATAGTTTCATCGGTAACCATATGTGAACAGTGAAATGGTAACCTTATGTGAATAGTATCATCGGTAACCTTATGTGAATAGTTAAAAAGTGACCTTATGTGAATAGTGTCATCGGTAGCCTTAGGTGGACTATGAAATGGTATTTTTATGTGAACAGTGACATCAGTAGCCTTAGGTGAACAGTGCAACAGTAACCTTATGTGATTAGAGTCCTTGGAACCCTTATGTTAACAATTCAACAGTGACCTTATGTGAATAGTGTCATCATTAAATTTATGTGAACAGTGCAACAGTGAGGTTCCAACGGAGGCCTCTTTCCTTTGCCAAATTTTGAGTTCATGAACTATGTTTCCAGAATGGTGAGGTTCCAATAGTGACATGTTTCCTTTTCCAAATTTTATGTTCATAAATTGTGTTTCTAGAGCAGTTAGGTTCCAATAGTGTCTGCTTTCCTTTTCCATGTTTTGAGATCATGAACAGAGTTTTTTTGAATGGTGAGGTTCCAATTGTGTCCTCTTTCCTTTTCCAATTTTTTAGTTCATGAATTTTTTTTCTAGAATGGTGAGGATCCAACGGTGAGAATCATGAATAATGTTTCCAGAATGGTGAGGTTCCAATGGTGAGGATCAAACGGTGAGGTTCTAACGGTGAGGTTTCAATGGTGAGGTTCATGAACAATGTTCCCAGAATGGTGAGATTCCAATGGCGAGGTTTCAATGGTGAGTTTCATGAACAGTGATTCTAGAATGGTGAGGTTCCAACAGTGTGGTTCGTGAACATTGTTTTCCAATTTCCAAATATGGAGTCTGTGAACAGATTTTTCCATCTTCTTATAGTTCCATCCCTTTGATGTTTCCATTGATGTAAAATGCATTTAATGCCTTCTTTTAAGACTCTATGGCCGATTCAAAGGGCTTTACTCCTATATTAATTTTTTTCTAAGGTTTATGATGCTTTTAATTGGTCAAACTGTGCGGTTTAATGCAATCCACTTTTAATGGAAAATCCAGTGTATCATAAACCACTGCTCCATTAAATTTTCTAAAGGGATAATATATATTCCTCCCTATTAATCCCCCTTTTCTCAGCAGTGTGACGCTCGAACCCTTTATTCCATCCCAAAGGATTTGCATAATCAAACCTTCATCTTTGAATTGATTCTACTTTTTTTTATGCAATCAAGAAGTATTGATCAATCATGGATATTAGGAATGATCTATCACCATTGTTTTGGGTTCATCTCCTTCTATTTCGCCTTTACCATGTATGGAATTTTAACCTCCATGTTCCTAATGGGATTTTCGTGGGTGTTGGATGTTTTGGTGGTGTCTCTGCATTCTTTGGTGGAAAAAGTTTTCACGGGGGAGGAGATCGTAACCCGTTCTGTGGTGCGTTCTCATTTAAAGAACATCAAAGACTTTTTGATGTAGGGGATTAATTGCTTCTCTTTTATTTTACATGGAACTATATAGTTAGAATTATAATTCCCACAGGGTCACAATGGAGTTTACATAATGAACATTTGAACCAGATAAATAAACTGATATCGATCATATGATACTGCCTCTTGGTTTTCTAAATAGTGAAATATCTATGCTTCCTTTTTTATCTTTTCATTCATGTTGGAAATTCGTAAAGAACGTAAAGTAGTAATTAATTGATAATTGTTTTGATAAAGATAAAGAGTAATTTAAATGAATCTGGTTATTCGTGTTGTAAATTGATGATAATCAAATTGGTTTAGTAAATTTGTTTAATTATTTCTGATAGCTTACTATTTAGGTTTGCCGAAGTTGGAACCTATGAATAATAAATCGATTAATCCAAGATGGATTAAAGAACTGGTTTTTTGAGAAATGACAATTCCTTGTACAGTTTTGAGTTACCCTATTAATTGTTTAAGGGATAAGATTCCAATTGGTATGATGTTTGTTTTATTACTTATTTTGTAGTGATATGAGATAGGATTACTGTTGTGACATGTGGGGGCAGGGATGCCTGCTGGTTGTGGCAGAAGTTGATTTCTAGAGTGGAAATATGCATCGGTTTATGAATGTGGGTGTTGGGGAGGACACCAGGGATGAAGAAATGGGTTGGATGTGAATGTTTGTATTCTTACTGATTTTTTTGGTTGTTTACCTTCTTCAATTTCTCCACTGCTCAAGGCAGCTGGTCTTTCTTCCCTTTCTTCTGAAATGGGTGTTGATGTGTGGGTTATGCCATGTGCATTCCGTGTTTAGCTTCTTGAGGTAGGATGGGTGTACTCTCTTTCTGTAGGCCATAAATACTCGACAGGTAGTTTATATGCTCATTGTGTTGAGCCCCCTTGTATTTAGTAGGATATAATGTTTTTCTAGAATGAATGGTAATATGGGAAAGTAATTTTCTAAATAAATAATTGAATAAATGATGTTTACCCATAGGGTTGGAGCTTGCTGGGATGAAATGCTGAGGTTATAATTTTAAAGGGGAAACAAAATTTGGGTGTGATTCTAATGAAATATAATGTGGAAATTTTTAATTGTTAATTAATGTAAATTGCAACTGATAAAAAAGTTATTAAGTAATGTAATAAATCCATTTACATTTTTTTGAGCTTATGGGATACCTATTAATAGAAGTGTCAGTCGGGTGTCCAAGAGACGTTAGCTCTAGTTGAGTCTTAGACTATGTTTTTCACGTAGTGTGCTTGTGAGCTACAGAATAGTCTGTACTTTTTTGTGTTTCTATACGCTTCTCCACCCCGTCAGTTAGGGCAATTGAAACCCCGAGGATTCTACGCCCTAGGGGGGGGGGGGGTTCCCCAACATTCTGGCGGGAGGATGGATGGATGAATACCCCCCTTTTCCCCACTCTCTTCTCTTAGTAATTACTTGTGCTGGTAGCACAATGGTTATTTTTACCCATATATGTGTGTAAAGGGATATAATGGCTTGTGGTTATTCACACACATATATTTGGGATATAGTTTCTAATTGACTACTATAGGTATAACCTATATAGTTTTTGATGGATTGAGGATCCTTACTCGGTTTGTGGGCTATAATGGCTTGAGGTATAATAACCGACAAATGATACATGTTATGTTAGCTGTGGTGGCTCCCAGAAACTACCTGGTTACTTTCCATACATGGATGTGGTGGTTTTGTTTCATGAGGTTCATATTTTTCTTCAAATAGGTGTCTGTGGGAAATCCTTTTGGGGGGAGATTCTAAGGATGCGAGACCTTAGGGTAAAGTGGAAAACCAGAGGGGAAGTAATAACATGGTACCCTTGATATTCTGTATCATATTATATACTCTTGTATGTGTTACATGGTAAGTGTATCCATGGTGAGGCTTGGAACCACGTATACCTATTCAGGTGATGAGTTAGTTTCACTTTTTATTCATTGTGATTTAGCATGATTTCATTAATTTTTTCATGAGAGGATTTGGGGAGGATCATACAGAGTATACTGTAATACTCACCCTATGTATATATTAACTATTTTTCATGTCACTTGGAGGAGGTTAGAGAATAGGTTGGTTTCTACTATCTTGGGGTTGCAAGAGCTGTTTGTGATTCGTGCATTCTGTTGTTTTTTACTTTATTTTGGTTACTTGTAGTTTTCCCCTTTTATTTTTAGTATTTTTTCATGACATTACATATGAGTACTTGGGATTTCATTTATTGAGTTGTCTAATTTTGAGTAGGTTGATGTCTATCTTATCTCTCTATTTTGCATGTGTTTTTTAAGAGGGTAGTCCCTCCCATCTGCGTGTTTACTATACCACGGTGCTAGTCGCCAACCTGGGGCCTATTGGAGGCAGGACCTAGGGGTCATTATTTACCTTCTCACATTGTCTGTCCATGCGGGGCACACATTGTGGGGATGGGGTTGTGGCACAGATATCCAATCTTATCTAACCAACTATGCAAGTTGTGTATAGACAATCCCTTCACTCATCGAGATTATGATTATTAAATGATCACTATCTTGAAATTTGAAAGTCTATACATTCAATAAATATGTGTCACTATGTTATTTTCATATAAATATATTATATTCATCCATCAGACGTGTTGAAATTTACCTAAGAAAATTATCTAGATAGATAGATACAACTGGGGGGGGGGGGGGTGAATGTGTCTTATATATACATTAAAAGTGATATTCATCACGTTTCATATCAATAAGGTTAAAATTATAAGATTTTTTTATTCTTATTATGATATTTATATGTGAATTCATCCCTCCCATCATTTTTCATGTTTAGAAATCTTTTCCAATGTGTTTTATCAAGGACATCCTCAACATATTATGATATATTTAAATAACCACATTATATTAATTTAAAATATAAAATTTTATTTTATGAAACTATATATAGAATAATGTTATACTCAGGATGATAAAATCCCACATACATTCATATACAACAAGTCATGATGTTCCCACTTATTACCATTTTTAGAAACTCTTCCGCCTTATAATATCTGTGATTATGAATTATATAATCAAAATATTTATATTTATCATTAATTTTTTTATTTTTATTTTTGTTATTTTAGTATTCATGGATTCCATACATCAGAAATATTCTTCATAGTCTTCTACATTTCAACTATACAATGTATACTAGTAACATGATTATTTACACTTATTTTCACAAGGTCTACTGCAACCCTGTCAATTAGGTTTCATAGATACTTAGTTAATTTCATCCCATTACAAAACCATCCATTTAGATTGATTCACATTATTCACCAAATGTGTTAGGGAAGAAACACATTTAATTAGGGTGATATCATGTGTGTTATATTGGTATATTTCATATAAGTTTTGATTATTTCTTATCATTGAGAAGTAATAATTCACATTCATCTATTAGAATAAAATTATTTCAATTATTGTTTTCATATGATATCATTATTATATCACAATATTCATTAGAGAGTCCATCTAAACATAAAACTAATAGTTCTCCCATTTTAGAATTTAGATTTTTAGCTGGATTATATTTTATATGATTCTTGCATCACACGCCTCATAAAAATATTTGATCCTAAAAAGGGATTTACAATTGACAAAGTATATTTCCACTTATCAGTGATATAAAAATTCCATCCAACAAATCAAACTTATCATGATATTTTCTTTGATGTAGAATTTGATTATGAGACCCATGTCAACATATATAATGGAGATGATCCATATGTGCCCATGATAATGTGACACATGAGGAAAATGTCCAACACGATAATATAAATGATTTTATACTTCTTAGTGTATATGATGAATAACTATGGGCTATAATTACAATGGTTTACAATGATTCTTCTTATATTATATACCCCCTTATCAGATTAATGTGCGTTAATAAATACTAACTAAAGTAGAATTACTTATATATTTTCCACAATTGATGAGATTATCATTAGAGAATTTATATAATCATACAATACAATAGAGGGTTTTATCCAATTACATTCCTTATCTCAGATGGTATTGAATTCTTGTAAGGGTCTATTTTTCATCTTGTTTGGATATGGTATAGTGGATGAGAGTTTTGATCCACCACCTATCACACTCTATGTTGTAGAGGTTGTACCAGAATATTCTATACATGATGAGCATAGGCTAGAGTAAAATACTATGTTTCTTCACAAAGTATAATTATTTATACATTATGTTGTGGATCACATGACCATATATGAAAATCACTTAGAAAATAGTTATTCCTTTGATTATATTCATATATTTTCAACTCAAATGTATGTTATATAATTATTTTACATTTAAATGCATATTAAATAACAACCCATATTTCTTGTAAAAATTATTTCATTATTTATTATATAAATATACATGTAATAAAATCCCATCAAATTGAAAAGGAAAGTTTCTTTAGAAAATTAGATACATCATATAATAACATGTAACATCTATAAAATATTATTATTTAAAAACATCTGAACTTTCCATTAAATTTTATTGATTTTTAATACATTATGGGATAATATGGGGGAATACATATGAAAGGGGCGATCTTTAAATCCCAATAAGGAATTATTAAAAGAATATATGAATATAATTTATTATATGTGAGTGAAGAGGAATAACATGATGACATATAATGGTGAGAATAATAATCTTGTGCATCGAAGAATGACATAAAATGATAACATCAAGACATCATATGATTGTTAAAAAAATATAAAAAAGGACAACATTATAATAAGTAAAGAATATATTTTTGGAAATCATATCATATTGAACTTTTTATGACCACTAGTGCACCATACATGTTATCCAATTAGTTAAAAACACTAACCAAGTCATTAGAGGGATATATAAATCTTTTCCCACAATTTATATCAATTTCATAGACATGAACTTCTGTATCACATAGATAAAAAAATATATTAAAGACTCATTAATTTTAATAATAATTTTAAGGAGTGGGGGTTTCTTATATAGAATTAAAAAATCAATTAATTATTTGAACAAATAGGTTAATACCCTTTAGCGAAGTCAGTATGGGTATTCAAAAAACAATATTATGTCATGGAAACCCACAAAATAAGTTTAGCAACATAATTGCTGTACATAAAGGTTAATGAAAGGGGATAATGAGAGTGAAATTTGGTATATAATTACATTGTAATAATAAATATTGTTAGGGGATATGTGAATTCACATGTAATCATAAAAAATTGGACATTAAAATTCTTATTATAAAGAATGTATATGAATGGAAAATGAGAGAGGGAGAGATCACATACATTCGCATAGTAATGACTTATGTAATGGTGATAATGATATGGGATTAATAATATTTCATACTTGTAATATAAATTAGATACTAGAGGGGTATTTTTAGACACATGAAAAAATACCAGATAATGATTATTAATTATTAATAAAACATATGGAGAGGAAGATTAAGAGAATTTTATACATGAAATGATAATTCTAAAAGAATGGGAGGATATTTTTAAGACATTCGAAACAAATTTTCTTGGATTCTATTACAGATATAGAGAAAAAATGTTCTATTATGTATTTTAAGTGTAGAATAAAGGTAGTTTAAGTGGATATTAAATTAAAAATAGAGGGGAATTTATTTCTTATTTCTAAACATGTGTCTGATTATATATGTAATAAAATAACCAAAAACACAAACATTACCATGTTTTCTTTCATTTTGACCAAATAGTATTTGTTGATAAAAAATTATTAGGTCATAAACGAAGTCATTTATAAAATTGAATCGATGATGTAAAAGTGAGTGATGTTAAATAAATTGTTTTTAAAACAATAAAATATATTATTGGTTTTATAAGATTCATTATATGCTTATAAAATTTGAAATATTACTTAATAAAGATATTATTTTTAAA
This sequence comes from Viscum album, assembly GCA_963277665.1. Classification (NCBI taxonomy): domain Eukaryota; kingdom Viridiplantae; phylum Streptophyta; class Magnoliopsida; order Santalales; family Viscaceae; genus Viscum; species Viscum album. Next base: position 915,438,378 of record OY728153.1, read on the forward strand.
TGAAATCCTATTTCTGGATTTTGATTTATTTTATAGATTTTATTAATTCATTTTATACCATTATGATACCATAATACATATAGTGTCATTGTAATGTATTTAATTTGTACGCCAAATTATACAATCTATGAAAATTCTAATAAATTCACTATTTTTTTAGAGAAAAAGACATATATCATTAATGATGAAGATCAGCAGATGCACATATGAAAAGCCATGAAGGGAAATTGTCCAGCCAGAGATGGTTTGCATCGTAGGGGCCTAATGCCTCCTGCTGAAAGGCCGCATTGTTTACTTCCCTTTTCGTAAAGGAGAAGGTGCAGAATGAAAAGCATTGGCGGAGCGAGAGGATTCTCATGATGATGAGGCCAAATGACTAGAGTGCATCGTCGTTGTGGTTAATGACATCGATCATGGTGAGGAAGTCAGAATCATTGTTGATATCAGTCCATCCACATTCCATAGATAGAATCTTACCTGCGAGGATAGCATTAGACCCAGCTGTGGAAGGTTCCCAATGGGCATGATGTGATTCAAATTTTGCAGCAATGATTTTTCCCAGATGATTTCTGTCTTGGAGACTGAGGGAGACAAGTCCATCAGTGGGGAGAGACACGTCCACATTGATCTTAAGATTTCCTGATGTTGGGGGGTTCTAATGAGGGGGAAAGGAGGGGGAACATCTGGCTTTTGATGTCTGTTGTGTTGTTTCCAGAACTCAATCCTTGAAGTGGCCCGTTCAATCCAGAATTCAGGAGTTTTATGCACGTTTTGGAAAATAGCATCATTACGCCAGACCCAGATGATCCAGGACAAGGTGCAGAGTGAACCTGCATTAGCTGATGAGAGATAGGAGCACCAACAAATTATGAGAATAGGGAGGTTAGAAGCCATGACCAGAGATGCGTCTGGGGCCGGGCCCCGTTTATTCCAAATTTCCTTAGCTCCATGGCATTCAATGATGGCGTACAAAGGGGTCTATGGGATATTCGGCCAGAAGGGGAAGAAAACAGCACACGACATATGTCGGTAAAAGAGAAGTCTTATAATAGGGAGGTTTCCTGTGCACACCTGCCACCAAAAGTGGAAAATTTTTGGGGGGACGTTAAGCTTCCAAAGAGATTTCCATAGACCCTCATTCTCATCGATTGGGTGGTTTCCAAGAGCATGTCTATATCCAGATCTCACTGAGTAGACTCCAGAAATTTCATTGCTCCAGAAGAGGTGGTTGGGGCCTACGTTTGGGACCCAGGGGATTCTTAGGACAATTCTTTGGTCTCTTTTGTTAAACCATTCATGAATCTTATCCAAACACCACCGATTCCCTTGGTCGGAAAAAAGGCATCTGACCGTGGCGTTTTAAAAGCCTGGTTGTGCATGGGAAGTAGCCCGCAAACCTTCTGTATAGATCAGCAAGGGATCGGTCCAGATGTTGACAGATGATCCATCCCCAATCCTCTAGCCCATTCCTTTTTCCAGTAGCTTTTGGGCCCCCTAAATGCTTCTCTAAAGGAAGCTAGGATGAGGGCCAAGAGAGGAAACATGGAAGTATGTGTGGGGAAAGTACTTAGCTCATAGTACCAGCACACAGAGAGATTATAGATGGTTAATAAGGCGCCATTGTTTCTTGTCCAACAGTGCGCCATTTAAGAGAAGTAGATTCCGGAATCCCATCCCTCCCTCTAACATGGGTATGAAAAGTTTCTCCCAGGCCATCCAGTGGGGTCTATTCCTTCCATCATTTCCCCCCACTAGAAGTTGGCAGTACGGGTTTGGATCTGGTTGACGATGGCCACCGGGAGCTTAAGCAGGCACATAAAATAGCTGGGGATAGACTGGATGACAGCTTTGATAAGGGTCTCTTCTCCTGCTTTTGAATTTCATTTTGGGGTCCAACATTGAATTTTCTTCTCAATCATGTCCACCAGAGATGCGAAAATATTAATATATATAGATTACGAAAAACACTATATCATGTTATGGGTAATTTAATATGATTTTATGTTCAAGATACATAGCCCCAAATTACATCGCCATACACCCTATGGGTAAGTTCAGTGATTGTAGAACTTTATTTTGGTTGTTCGAAAAATATCGTATGGGGTGATCTATATAATATATCACATCTCTGGTAAACAATTAATCTTCAGTTATAGTTGTTGAATGATGGATTCATCTTGGTCTAGGTAAAATCTATGTGACATAATCTACCTTAGAACCTTCAATTAACAGGCCTTGTGGGTTATTATCATACTGATTATTTATATTTCATATTCATTCAATAGAGAATGGATTTTATTATAACCACTAATATATAATAATCAAAAAAACAAATATATAATAACTATATTACCAATAGTCATTATGATCAATATTATTTACTCCTAAAAATCATATGATGGAAATTTTTGATAATGTTATAAAAGAAAAAAAATGAAATCTAGTTCATGTTATTTCTATTAATTCATTTTATAATATTGTTTATATTTAGTCGAAATGGAATTTAATTTTTAAAAATGATTGGTCATTAAAATTTTCAACCCTTTATAAATTTATCCCTCAAAATATAATTTCATACACAAAAATAGACGAGGATACATATATTTTATTTCTCATCCACGTTCCCATGTAGACACCTCAATCATGTGATTTTCCAATAGTTCATTAATTAGGTCAGTTTTATTATTTCATAAAATATTCAATCTATGATCATTGATCTCCACCAACTACTCATATGAATTATTTTTCTCAACAGGTAACAACATTGGATTTAGTGAATGTTGGGTTCTGTTACGTACTTTATTAAGAGATATACATAGAACAAATCATAAACATGTGATTGTTAGGTGGGAGTGAAATAAAATCTCTAGGTCTAATTATTCTCATCCACCAAAACATTATGAATTTATTCTATCACAGTATACAAAGGAACACCTTATCCCCAACCTCAAACTCTATGTTTCATAAATGATTCTTTATGTAACTTTTCTGTCGAATTTTCATGGAATTCATATGAAACTAAACTGTATTATCATACTCCATCAGATATTAGATAAGATATAGTATTATCCTAAAAATATCTCTAACGTCAGCTTATCATGTTAGAGTCCAACCCCTCTTCCCATAAAGAGTCTCATAATGTTTTATTTGGATGCTCGAATGTAAACTATTTTTATATGTGTACTCCACTTTGGAAAGGTACTAATCCCAAAATCATTGTAAATACATTTAACATGACCTAAAAAAACCCTCTAGTTATTAAATGGTTATCTCAGAGTTAAAATTCATATGGAGGTGATAAAAAAGGATGGTACTCATCTCTTTCTCCATTTCTTGTTAAAGGTTTCTTCAAAATCTCAATGAAACCTCATATTTATATTACAATCAATAAATAGTGGTAATCTCTATAGTCTTACTACTTATATTATTTATATCATAGTTATTTTTTCAAGAGGTAAATATTTATTGACAATAATGAAATGAAATTACTTTTAATGGGACAAAATATTACCCCAATGGTGTTACAACTTTTAGATGCCCTGGGGAGTCCTTTTACAAAATACATTGTCCTGTATTACAATTTCCATATAGGTATGGAAAATTGTTATATCATAAAAAACACTTATACTAATCATCCATGATTTAGAATCATGAAAAACATGATGATAAGAAATATATAATATACTACATCATGTTCTCCCACCAGATGTTTTTCATTAGATCTATATACAAGTTAGTTCATAATAGATGAATATAATATGATGAGATATGTGAATGACCACAAATTTCCCTTATCAATTTAGTTTTTATGGGATAATTATCTAGGTTTCAAAACATATAAAATTTTATTTATAAATATTTAACACTAAAACATTATCTACCTTTCATTGTAGAGCATCACCATATTTTTTGGCCTCTTTGATTTGATCGTGAATGCATGGTTGAGTAGTTATTTGATCAAGGTAGGATTTCATTCCATTTATTTTTCCCATGCTCATCATTTTCATATCCATTATTATTGTATCGAATTCAATCCTCATCATGTATAGGATTGAGTGATCATCTTTTCATAGTGAATCTTTGATTTATTAACCTTAATAAGATGGTAATGTATTGAATAGTCATAATCATGGATCATATCTAACCAACCTCATCAGTTAATATTATAATCTTTCTATGTGACTATATAAATAAGGATCTTATGATCGGAATATATGTCACACTTCTCCCCATAGAGATAATATAACCAAAACATAAATCTAATGTCACCGAATCTAATTCCAAGTCTTGTGTTGGGTAATTTATCTAGTTCATTATCTATTGGTGAGTTTTTTAAGATATCACAATGTCATCTTTAATTATTAAAAAAGCCAACGACATTTTGGACAGATCACTGTAGATCACAAATACTTCCAAACAGAAATGTATTGTTAGATAAGGTACATTTATTGGCATTTTCATGAATTATTTATAGATCTCCTCACATAAAATAGTCCATAATGGCTTCAACCCATTTTGATTTAGAATAGGTTGTGGGATCTATAATAAAGATATGTTTCTAACAAATCACTGATAGTACCCAATAAATCAAATGAAATAATGAATCTCCAACCCAAATTTCACAGTTATTGAAGATTTCATCTGAAATTTCCTTTCACATGGTCTTATGTAGAACCTTACAATAATACACATGTTAATAATTTCATTTGGAGTAGAAAATAATATATTCTATGATTTCAAAAACAAATATGTTGATGTTATATATAAATTCAATGTTCATTATGTCTAGAATGATAACCCGTGAATTAATTTTTTCTAAATAGAATTATTATGAACTTATAGTCCCCATACCTTGTATAAAAAATTTCCTTGGGTATATCCTCCTTCACTATTACATGATAATTTCCAAACTAGAGAATCACCTTAGTGATGTAATAGGATCCATGTAGTTGATCAAATACATTATAAATCCTTGTTAATGGATATTTATTTTTTACCATCTTGTTTCTGTGATCATGATAATCAATGTTCATGTGCATTGAACCATCCTTCTTCAAGAAAAAAAGTCCATTACACCGCATTTTGAAGAACATAGTTGTATTAACCATTCATAGATATTCTCTTATAGTTCCTTTTATAACTCATTATGTTAAAAAGTGTACATTATATATGGAGTCCTATATATATGAAAAATATATCTATATGGATGATTGAGAACTCAACCTCATGATTAGGAGGAAGGACAAAAAGTAAATTTATGAATAAATAATTCTATTATATTATAATGGAAATTTCACAAAGGATTATCTTTTCCTTATTATTAATCATTAATGATAAATATTTATACTCATAAGGTAATAATATCCATTCCTAAGATGACGATTCTAAAGGATATTTATTCTCCTCCATAAATATATTTATAATTAAACGGAGATTCATGATAGGGAGGATTATTTACATCCTTATAATATTTATGTAGTTTATATACCAAGAATGATAATCCATACCATGGATAAAATCAAGTTACTCTAAAGAGATTATCATAAGATTCACAAGGAAATTAATCATGAAAAGTTTTATTGGGGAATGTTATATTATTCAGATTCATTTATTACCCCATTTTTTAATCTCATTGAAAATTAAAGTTCCAATTTAATGAGGTTATTAAATAGTTGTACTAAAAATTTGTTATATGAGCTAATGTGTAGAACCATTATCAAATTCAACAATTAATACTCTATAATGAATAACTAACATACCTATTACAACCTCATTGTGAGTATCCACCTTAGCAGTTGTGATGGAATATTCTCACCTTTTATCTGTTGGAATTGGTGGTTATTATCATCATTTATCTTTGAAAATTCATGAAATTGTGCCTTAGTTTTATTAGTGTTAGTATTTTATAAATTTTATCCATTTAAATATTAGTTGAGTGTTGGGAAAACATTCATTTTATTCAATTAAATTAGTGTATTTCTTAATCTCCCACTTATATTTACTTAGTGGGTACCCCTTTTTCCCACACATAATGCTTCTCCATAGACACTTCATAAAATTAATAGGATTATTTATACCACACTTTTGAAAACTAGGAAGTTGGAATTTCATACAACTATATGACTTCTCTATCGATACCTTATAATTAAACTTCATTCATCACTATATATTTCATCTCCCTTAAGATCCTTGAGATTCACCAATCACTATTTCAACAATGAGGACACCGCAGAAAATTCCCCCATAGATATCAATGTCTCTAGTTGATTAATAATTTATATATTAAACTTTATCTAAATAAATATGTAGTCAACATTAATTTTAGAGTCAATGATAGAGCTAGATACAAATCATTAATGTCTTGTGAAGTTTTCCGTATATAGAATGATGTATTTATCATCATTTAACTTGATTCTCCAAACATACCTCTCTATTTTGAGATACATGTTGTGAGGGAAAATTTATGTAATTTTTATTCCTGAATTTTACCCAAACCCTAGACTAAACATTGTCTATGATAAAATTTTTCTTAATCTATTTATACCTCAATATGAGAATTGGATAGCATGAACTTATCATATTTTGAATATTGAAGGACATATAATAACTACTCAATAGAGTTAATAAATTGTTATAAAATTAAGGGTATATCACAGAACTAGAAAAAAGGACTATTGCCATGGTTCAAAACCATGGCAATAGGCCCCAAATCCATGGCCAAAGGCTAAGACTATGGTTTTGGCCAACTGTGGCTGTTATCGCCATGGTAGTAGGTCCCGGCCTATTTCCACGGTTTTAGCCATGGAAATAGATACCTATTTACACAATTTTGAAAACCCTAGAAATATGAACCCAAATTTTAAATTGTGGCGATTGACTTATATCCATTGTTTTAACAGCTGAAATAGCCAAATTATAAATGTCCCTAGCATATTCTGATCCCTGCACCTCCACTATGAAGTCTAGCGCATTTACCACTACACTACGCCATAATTTGGGTTAATATATATTATGATATTTATATATTAAATAAAATTGTGGTAATAGACTCAAAATCGTGGCGATAGGGCTTCGCGCCAAATTTTTTGGCGGGAATTTGTTTTCCCGTGGAAGCATGGGAACCCTGTAGCCACGATTTTGGTGAAGCGTGGCTATAAGGGAATGAAAATATTTTCCTACTACCAAAGTTTTTCAAACCATGTCCATAGGCCATAAAATTGTGGCTAATGGTCACGTAAAATATGTCTATAGACATGGTTTTAAAATAGTGGCTATAGGCCACAGAACCATGGTTATAGCCACCATAGCCACAGTTTTCAAAGTGTGGCTATAGATCCATGGAAGTAGCTCAATTTTCTAGTTGTGTCAGATAAACTAAAACATAGATGACTTTTATATATAATGGTCTAGATAAAAAGTTTCTCTTTCTTATGTGGGAATGGGTATTACACCTAATTTAAGATATCGGTCAAAAAATGATTTATTTGAAAAATAAGTACCATGATGTTCTTAACACATTCTCTCATTAATTTAGGAAACTAATTCGGATAATCATCGCATATCCCATAACATTGTTTTTAACTCGAATTCCCCTTTTTCTATACATTGACTAAAATAATGTAAAATTAGGGGTGATTATTTTCACACTATTTGAAATATAAAATGGAATTTTTGAACATGAAAGGTATAAATTGTTAATGAAAATTTTACAAGATCTAATTATTTTATATGATTTATATAGCCTATACATGGTTATTTTTCAACTAATTTTTTAATCCTACCAGCCTATTAGAGTAATTCATAACGGTTTATAATGATTTTAGGAATATACTAAATCCTTGGAGTTTTAATCAAGTTATATAACAAATATTATTTTTCTTACCAGGGGTTCATGTCAATTTAATACCCAACTATCCATTTAATTTTTATATCCCCTAGGTACATCTATTCCAAATATACATCCACCTATAGTCTTAATAAATAATTTTTTTTACTAGAAACAAATCACATTATTCTTTACCATAATGTTATGATGTTTCCTAATACATTGACATATCTGTAGTGTTTTAACAAATGTAATGTTTTCCAAATCCGAAAAAATAAGGCCTTCCTTTAATAACAACTATAAATCCCATATGTATGAAAAACTGTTTCATGATTTAATAAATAACGATGCACATATTATAATCTAATAAACTCTAGAGGCATAGAATCCTCAAGAAATTAGTTACTTATCATAATAACATGAAACTGAGATACAATGAGATTATATAAAAACTACATAATAACAGCTTAAATTAAACTCATCTACAAATACTCCTTGAGATTGTTTATTGACATACATAAGAAATGGATGAACTATAAATCCATTTAGATGAATATAAAAATCTTAACAAAATGTAAAGCAGTACTTTTTAGCCAATAGTCATAACCTAGTTACATAGAAGGGTGCCAATAATAATCATGAGCTTCCTAGTATGGGATAATATAATAACATTAAGGAATCATATGAATGTGGAAAAACACATAACATGACATCATAAGCATAAATATTGGTTAACCACTGCGAAATAATAATATAGTGGACATAGGATAACTATACATGAACCAAACATCAAATATCATTAAATAAATACACTAACCAATGCACTGAATAGATATAATATTATAAGCCCTCCTAATAAATTCATATCATATACATGAATATTTTTTCTGTAAAATACCATGAAATATAAAATTTCCTTTCATAAATTTCAGTCAAATGATTTTGGGATGTTTTTATTATACATGTATGTCATAAATAAGTTGAGGATTTGTAAAATAGTTGACTCTCCTATTATAGAAATGGGTGTGGGTATTCACAATATAAATGTTTAGAATTGAAAATCAAGGGACAATATTAGTTACATTACATGTGTATATAATGGTTCATGAAAGGGATTAATAAAATTGAAGGGTGGTTAATCCATAATTTGGAATAATATGGATAATAAAAGGATGAGTAAAAACATATGTCCACATGAAAAATTTTAAATCACAATGCATAATAAAAATAATTTTCTTGAATTAAAATGGAGAGGGGGGAGATTAAATAATTCCGAAAATAAACAAACTAGGTAATGTATATAATGAGAAGGGATCAATGATATATTATTCATAAAAAATAATTATCATAGTATATGGATATTTTTAAACATGTGGAAACATAATAATATTAACTTAAAATTATTATAAAATGGGATGTACTTGAATGATGTAGAAGTGGAAGAGAATCCCTTCCCTGAGAATATGGTTTTAAAATATTTGGATGATCTTCTTAAGTGATTGGTAACACATTAGTTAGGATGCATAGATTTATAGTGAGAGAAAATTTGTTATTTAAGTCCATTGAGTGATGATTTAATGGATATTATTTGGGTATGTATATGAAAATGGTGGCATATTCATAATTAAAATGTAAACATAGGTTTTAGACATAGAGTAATAAAATAATCAAAACAAAGAACATTCCCATGTGTTTTCCCATGATTTTTATTCAAAATGAGGGTTCTAAATAAATTTATTAGCTTAATAAATGAACTAATTAACATATTACCATTCATTATATGGATTTGAGTCTTGTTTATAATGAAATATTTTTAAATTATTAAAATATAATATTTCTTTTAAAGGATTCATTATAAAATTGTAAATGTAATCAAAATACATCTAATAATATTATTATTGATTATAAAATATATTTGGAATAGTATTCCATTCATAGTATTTAGTACATAATTTTTATTCCATTATGACTTCAAATTACTCATCATATATACTTAAATCATATTAAAATTTCAATAAAAAAATAGGCCACCTTATAATATTTTGAAAAATTCACTAATTGATAATTTCAACATTCTGAACTCAAAAACATAAATTTTTAAATAAAATTATTTTATAAATACTAAATTATTTTATTTAAAGATAATAATAAATTTTCAGATTTTCCCATTTTATTTCATATTTATATTTCATATATTTTATATAACTACATGTAATTTCATAATACATTTTATTAGTTTTAAATGAGTAATATATATATTCTTTAAAATTTATGAAAAAATCGAAATTTATTTCATATTTTTGAGTTTATCAAAAAATATACCTTTAAATGGAATCTAAATATTTATATATTTTTAAGAAATAAACTCTAATTATTATTTATAAACAATAAATTTGGATATTTAGACCGTCTATTAAAGTGTATTTTGTTATATATATAAAAGTGATTATAAGGAGCCAATGTTGGGGAATAAAATATTTCATTTGAAGAAAAATTTTACAGTCTAACAATTTCTAGATACATTACCCCTCATTACTCCCACATAAGCCCAATTGGTAATGTCTGAAGTGGTTATACGTACTTGTGGTGGTTTGGGAGCATTGTTTGGGAGAGGGTCTCTATAAAAATTATCTTCTCTTATAAATGGTTGCGATCAAGATTTTTTTATTAATTTTATGTTTTGGATTGGTGATGGGAAATACCCAATGTTCTCATCTCCATTAGAATCCACAAAAAAGGGGTTTCATAGGATGCAATCCGGCTGGTAAATACTATCATTTATTCTTTTTATATAAAATTGATTTTATTATATCTCTTAACATATATTCATTATAACAATCAATATATAATTACTATATTACCAATACTCATTATGATTAATGATCTTTACATAATAAGGCATGTATTCATTCTGAAGGGAATTTCATTTAAAAAATTATGATTCATTACAAAGTGACTAAAAACTAAAATTTATAATAAATTATTAGGATTAATAATTCATAATATTATTATTGTAAAAAAATTTATTAAATAATGAAATTAAAATCTTATAATATAGTATATAGTTGATAATGTAAATTTACATGTCTTACACATGGTATATAACTATATAACTACCATGATTGCAAAAATGGCTTCAATTATTCTCCCCATACACCAGAGGCTACTAATTTGTAGGGATGTTTTAAGGTGGACCGATACGGAAGCTATAACCTCCTTATTAGAGTGAGTCATAAAGGAAAAGTAAATAGATGTTGAAGAATAAATAATAGTATATAATCTATCCAAATAGTAAATAATATTAAAAATGTAGAAAACATAATCATATAATGATGATGTCAGAGTGATATAAAATATGAAGTAATAAATACTTAGCAGAAGACATAAAAAACATTTTCAATATATACAAAATTTAATGAAATATTAAAAAAACTATAAATATGATAATCCTATGAACAACCTTGGTAGAGTGATCCAGTTCTTAAAACCCTAAATGAGATCATGAATCCAAATATGGATGCTTCAATTTATCCATACCTACATCTATGTAATCTTATCCTGTATAAAATCAGGATTGAAATAGGTTGTGAGTACAACTCAGTATATTACCACTATTGTTTTATAACATAAGTATTGTATGTTAGTATAATATTTAAAAATTTTCATATATATTAATTTAATGTGGTAAAATTACACAAAATCTATGTCGATCTAGGGTTCATCATGGTATTCCCAGTTGACCCTATTTGCATCATCCTAAGTCATATTTCATTGATTATGTTACCATTTAATTCAATCAGAAACCCATGTAATGTGATAAATACATCCAATCGTAATGCACATAGTTAATCTATATAAGTCCCATGGAATTCATGAATTTTGGAAGTCGATACAAATCACTGTTATCAAACTATGATATTTCTCAATATGTTTATGATTATAGTGAAAGGGTTAAACACCAAGAATTCCACACAAAATTAGTTAAAACTAATCTAAAGGAAATAATCCTAGTGATTGGAGTAGGAATCAATTTGAATCCATAAGTCTAACATATGGAATCTTGTGTCCATATCCATCGATATAAACAACATAGATCATCCCATGAATTCTAAATTTTATTGAGAGGTATATGAATTCACAAATATTAATCTATGTCATTCAACAAATCCAGAAAATTGTCAAATCCAAGATTGGTGATCCACATAGAATTCACATCAATTAATTGAGCGGCATCCTATGAGTTCACTATAGTCATTCCATATCTAATATCAAAGTGTGTCATAGAGAGGGACTCACAATGAATAGTGTGATAAAATTACATGATAAAGGAAAACTCATAAAAGGTAATAAATATTTGGTTAAGTTGTACAATTAATTAAATAATTAAAATAATTAATATAATATATTCATCATAGAATATTATATAAAAACACACAAATAGGGGAGTTTCAGTTTTATGTATGGTGAGGTTGACATGGGAATATAATCAATGTCACCCTATGGTGGTGGTTCCAATTGGGGTTACAAACCTCTAATGTAAAATAAGGTTTTTTTGTATGTATAGGTCTAGGTATATCCACCCAATCCAATATATATTAATTTTAGGAGAAACACTTGAAATTTCTAATTTTTGGCCTAGTGAAAAAAATTGAAATTATGAATAATTCTAGGGAATGATAATAGACCAACTACCTAGGCCGTATTTATTATACCTCAATTGGAATTAGCATCAAATTAGATAATAATTGGTAGAAATAAAAAAAAGATAAAAACATTGAAATGAAGGTTTATTTTACATCACATACATTACACTAAAGTTGATGCAGAAAACTATTAAGATAATGTCAGAGAATCTCACCCATACTAAGGGTATTTCAATGAAACTCATGGTGAAGGAAGCATATATTTGATGAATTTTATTTATTAAAAAGAAAAATTGATTAAAGATAAAAGTATTATCTTGGTTCTTTATGTGTGGAAATGTGTAGGAAGAAGATGGATTTAATTTTTTATGGAATCATTTTAAAAATGGCCATTTTTTTTGTTTTTAAAAGGGTGAAAAGTTTTATTTCATAACTGGAAAAAAAAAATTCAAACTGTGCATCCCTACTATATAGAACTACTAAAATAGACATCGTTTTTGTCAATAATTAGGAAAAACATTTGAAAACGATAGTAAGTGAACATTCAATAAAATTCTATAAACTCATTTATTTCAATCCCCATTTTGATAGTTTAATAAATAATTCCACTCTATTTTATAGGGTACATAGTTATCCAAAAGGTTCATTGACAGTGTGACTACTTCTACCACTCTAAAAATATATATTATAATAACCAAGACTTTTTGGAAATATCTGGAAACGACCTCTATCCCCATGAGTACTTCCATTAATAAAAAATATAGGTTTTATGGAATTATCAAATTTTTTTAACTAAATAAAAAACTAGGTCCATATATTATCTCCTAGTTAATAGAAATCATCCCAAATATCCACATCTGAGGGTGGTTGAGCTGTATCAAAGAACAACTCTAACAAAAGAGCATGTACATCGTACTATTGTTCCTAAATCATCTCCAAGTATATGGTTGTGAATCAATTACACAAAAAAACGATGATCCATCCATCCTCACAAATTATTCATGTTATAATTAATTACATGAACTTGATACTACAAAAAATAAGTATTTACCACAAACTCAACCTACACATAATCAATGATATGATATTGACCTATGTAAAAAATGATGTAATGGGAATCATGAAATATATCATAACTAGCCTGATTCATATTAGGGATATCAATATGATATTATACTATTCTAAACCACAAAAATGATAAAAAGTGCCCAATGTATCAAGGTTCATGATTATCTTACCTACTATTTTTTGTGTACCCAATCAAGATAGAATGCACTAGAAGAATCAATCCCCACCTAAAATTCCAGAGGTCTATATTTATTATAAGAAAATGAATTCATTCATAAACTAAACCATATCCCTATGTTTCATTTTTTATACATATTATGATATTTTTAAATGAGTCAAGGTCAATAAAGAAGTTCTTAATCTACCTTTAAACCGAATAGAGGTGAATAAAGTGGCCTATATTAGATTGAATCATAAGGATCCATCTAAATAGTCACACAAATAAATGTTATTTTTGGAAAACTCATCAATTGGGAAGTTATTTTCCTAAGATCCTCCAAAATCAATGAAAATTAAATTAAACATTTCCTTCTATTCCTTAACAGTGCTCTCAATCGAACTATTAGTCAATGTTATTAATGTTTTACATAGAAGTACCTCTGAACAATTAACATTCTACAAACCCTATCAAAAATAATAAGTAAACCAAGAACATCAATATAATAAAATGGTATTGTCAAATCACATTAATACATATGATCTCTCAAATATATATCCTCCAAATATCCTCTACTAATAAGGTCCCTCATAAAGGAATTTCTTGGGTGACCATCATCATCCTATCAATGATTACCCACAAGGCATCATTTCCTTGGGGTATTCTGAGTAACCGCATCATGAAATCCATAGTGGCGTTAACCAATTTTTATTCTAGAATGGGTAGTGGATAAAAAATGATATTAATCCACTTGTATTCCTCTTTTACTTATTTTTAATGGAAAAATAGAGTAACAAAACTAATGATATTATTTTTTATTCTAATTAAATAAAATACTTTTTTTATATATCAGTAAACATCATTGTGATTCTAGGATGTACTAGACCTTGGGAATTAGGAAATTATCCCATAAATTTCTCCACAAAATCTATAGTGTAGAGAACAAAGATTCAAGTACATGGATTTTAAATTTATTTTTAAAGAATACTTATTACATGATACAAATAAAATCTCAAAGGCCATATTAGTTTCATTTCTTTGGAAACTCATAACATAATATTCTAATCATGCAGAAAGATTTTAACATCTCCCACCCAAATCATCCCCATTTTTGCTACATAAAACGTTTTTTTAAAACCTGGTGAAAAGAAAACATAAAATGGTTGAGCTAAAATTCTCATTATGTATTAACATGGAGAACATAATACAAACCATACACATTTGAACTTAAAAAACATGAATATAATGTTTAAACATCAAGATCTTGGGAAATGACATAAATCTTGACAATACATAAGGAATAGACTATAAATGAACATTAACCATGATAGAATATAATTGAAAAAAAACATGTAATTGTGGAAAAATAATAATAACATATTATGATTTCCATAGTATCCAAGGTATTGATACCAAGATCATCATAGTGGAAAAATTCCATTACTAAACCAGGTTTAATTTCCGTTCCAGCCATATATTTCTGAACCTGATTTACATGTACTTCTAGTCACATCTATCTGATGAGATATAAATCTTTACCCAATTCATTTGATAGAGATATTGGTCCCACCCAACTCATAACGAAATCATTCTTACATGTTCCAAAAAACAAAAATCATTCATCATAGAATAACCAATGAAATAAAATGGGATCCTTAATCATTTTTCATCATAACATAATCCATATAAGATAAATGGAATTCATAAAAATAATTCCATCATTAAAAAAATAAAATAAATGAAATAATATGGATAGAAACATAATATAAAGTAAACTTTGATGGAAAATAATTTTGATAAAACACATGAAGTTAATTCATGATGAAAATGTCCTTTTTTATCAGAAACGTTTTCTCATCTAAAAGTTCCATGAAATTTTAAAAGAGACGAATTTTTTTGATAATAATTATGAAACAATGTAGAGTATTTTTAATTAAAATAAGGTGTCTTGAAATCTTAAATAAACCATTCATGACGTATATGTTAGAAAACATTCTTCTCATACTTTTATCAAAAAAGTCAAAAAGTACATCCTAAACAAAAAGAACATTCTGTCCATACCTTGTAGTAAAAAATAAAAAGGGGTAAAAATGAATTTGAATATACATATAAGAATGTTAAAAAAAATTTAATACTTTTTTTATAAAACAAGGACATGGATGATAAATTTTTCCATAGTAAATACTTACGAATAAACAATCTCAGATAAAACCGAGATTGGAAACATTATACCTTACTTGAGGTCTAATTTCTTCTATAACTGTCTAAAACATTAATATAGTGGGTTAAAACATATTATTAACATGAAATAAAACCATAATAATATTTATGATATCATATATGATTCAAATTCGACTTTATATTACTCGTTCAATTCCATGTTAAAACAACGTATTGGGTAATAATTTTTTTATTTATTGTACATGTATGGACTCTTTATTCTTGATATATTATATTGATCATGATTTACATACAATAATAATGTGTAAAATGATTTATAAATCATATATATTCACTATAAATACATATATTATAGGTAGATAAATTGAATAGAGTACACTATTTATGGAGAAGGTTGGTTGTACGTACATATGAACGCTATTTGCGTTTCCTTATTAAATTGAATGGAAGTAAATAAATGACACATATATATATAAATAAAGTAGAATTATTATTTCATATATTTCAGGATTATTTATTATATATATTTTATAATCATTATTGAATGGTTAATGTGAAAAAATGAATCTCATCATGTCGTGGAGACTGTAAGCCATACGTATGCACGAGTGATGATATCGTTTCCATAATTGATGATCGGTATTTGAATTGGATGGTGTATAATAATTTTGAAATAATATCATGTTATAATAATTTTACATCATTATTATTTCTACCATTATCCTGATCCATGTATTTTGTGGTGAAAAACATATTACACCACAATGTAGCGACAGTAATCCATACGTACGCACATGCGGTGATTTAATTTTTTATAGGATGGATAGAAGGTGAAATAATGTAGTTTTATATTTATTATAATATATATTTAAATTAGGGATAATAATTTTATAACATAATAACTAAAAAATTAAATAATAGGAATTAGAAGAAGAAATAAATTTGAAAAAATCGGTTCAAGAGATTACATCCCCCTCGATATGCCTCCTTCATATTTCCACATATGGCACTAGAGTTGCACTTTTGAGTACACCAGAACCTTAGAAATGTTAATAGGGAAGTTTAAAAGACAAATTTATAGGTGTTGTCTAATCTTAAAGGCTCAAAATGGAGTGAAGAGGACAGAGAGGAGGTTCCCTTTAATAAGGGGGGAGAGGGGAACTTTAAGAAATTCTCCAAATATTAATTCATTAAAAAATAAAATATGTTTAAAAATGGTCCAAAAATTATGTAATTATTATTTAATATTTTGTTGGTTTGAATAATAAGAATAAAATAATTGTTTGACATGTTTTGAATATTTTTTATCCCTCTCATTTTTGTTTATTCTAAATTTTACCCTTTTTAATCTTACCACGATATCATATTATTTACACATTCTGGGTTACATTAATTACCATATAATGTACTAAGACTCAAAAAAAAATTATTTATGACATATTAGTTCATATATTAACCATTTTTAATAATATTATATTTTTAGGAATTTAATATCATTTTATAATATGTTTTATGTTTTAAGTTATGAATTATGTCAATTTTGGATATTATTCATACATGCCTTAATTAAAAATTCATCAAAACATTATTAATTCAATAAAAATGCCTTAACTCATCCCTAATATGTCAATGTAATATAAAAAAAATTTGGATGACATGAAAATTTACAAATTAAATTTATTTCAATATTTAAATATTCTTTTATTTGAATCACTAGTTAATGAGGTAATAACTACATCATAATTGGGTCATAAATAAATATATTTATCTAAAATTAAAAAATTATAAATAAAATTTCACGATGTAGGAAATTTTTTTTATTATTCAAATTATTATATATATATATATATATATCAGTTATATAACCCTATATTAGTATCCATTTAGTAAAAGATATCTTTAGGTTATAATTATCTTCACTTTAAATTAAATCTTATAAAATGTCATTTTCACATCCATGTGAATCCATGGGGTCCCCAAATCGGCCAAAGGATTCCCATGGTCGGAAATATATAATCCAATTGAATTAGGACACATTTTTGGTTTTTTTTAATATTAGTATAATATTATTTTCAACCCTAATTTACCAGATTTACCCTTGAACCTTGGTAAATAAAATAATTACTCAAGTTACTATTCACAATGTCAACAAATAAAAGGTAAATATTTAAAAAAATTGAAACTCATGATTCCAAATATGGAATCCATTTTTAATAATTAAAAACATAGAGTTTTTAGTAATAAATTTAATATTAATTCCCATTGTCAAAACCAAAAGTCGGGTTTTTAAAAAGTAATAACTATCAAAAGACAGACATCTATTGGTGTCCAATTTGAAAGTGAAATTACATCCAATGAACAATATTGGATTAGATGATAAAAATATATTCTAATTATACTTTAAAAAAATTAAAATTGAAATCAAACAATATAAATAAAATATATTAAAAAGTTGTTTTTAATTAAAATACAAAATGTTTCATTTTTCAAAAAAATATGAATTTTATCAAAAAATACAAAAAATTATCCAAAGAAAAATTTTATGTTCTACTTCTAAATAAGAAATTTATTTTGTGAAATTTATCACATAAAAGAGATAAAACTAGTTTTAGAGTGGGTTCTCCATCAAAAGGTCGTAAAATAGCATTAAATTAAAAATACATCTTTTATTAGAAAAAATGATTTCATTATCATTTATTTATCTATAAATTGTGTTAGATGAATGATAATGTTATATAAAAATATAAATGTGTCTAATAATATTCATAGAGTCTAGTTATATAGTATTTTAATAATTTATCAATGTTTAATGAAACTCGGTATTGCTTACAGTGCAAGTTATCGAGAAAGGTCGCTCTTGTGTGTAACAGAAGCCATGTAATTGCTTAGTGTAGTTTATTCTTCCTTTCGTTATGCATATAACATAATATAGAATTAGTTCAATTATACATTGAACAAAATATATAATCAGTCATGCATGAAATGAGTTCTATCAAAGGAACTTGAAATTGTGTGCAACATAAGCCATGAATAGTGTTGTGTATACTGCAAGATAATACAGTCTTGCGTATTCCACAATATATTATTGGAGTGGCATAAAAAACAAGACATCGAAG
Source organism: Viscum album (assembly GCA_963277665.1). Taxonomy (NCBI): domain Eukaryota; kingdom Viridiplantae; phylum Streptophyta; class Magnoliopsida; order Santalales; family Viscaceae; genus Viscum; species Viscum album. Next base: position 915,457,368 of record OY728153.1, read on the forward strand.
AAATTAAAAATAATCCGTCTCATAAATTCTTCAATTATTACATTTTACCCCTCTTAAAATTAATTTCTCCCTTAAAATTTGTTGGGGTTATAAATGGTTTACTACTTGAATGTTTCTTTCATTAAAACCCACATCATAAAAATGAATACTAAAAATTTATTTTAAATGAAAATTTAGAAACATAATAGTTACAAAAATTAACTCATCACATGGTTATCACATAGGAGAACATAGATTAGAAATGAAAACATGGATATGGAAGAGAAATATAACCATCAAGTTTTGAGGGATAGTAATTGAGAATAGGGTTTGGAGAATTTTAACTACTAGAAAGCCATAAATATGTGATGATTTATAGGACCATCTATTTCATTATATAAGAGGGTATTGGGAAAATATTTTTGGTTTTAAAGATCAATTTCCTTACGTTTAATAATTTTTCATGAGAATATGTACATACATGATTTCTTTTCAATAGTACTTTTGTCTGTGCCTTAAAAAACTTCTAATTGTTCTCTTATTTAAAAAAATGAAGTTGATTTTTTATTCTTGAAGTGTTAGATGGTCATGAGATATAATGATTTTTCATTCCATTTGTGTCAATAAAATGGTAAGTACAGGTAATCAAATATGTAGAAGTCCACCTATAGTGAGATAATACATTAATATAACAAACTGAAAACTAAAAATATCATATATTATCAATAATTGGATAACATTACAATCCTTCCAAAAACTAAAAATATAAAACATTAGAAATAGGTGAACTAAATAGGCATAAAATTTATCTCCCGTATCTCATTTTTCAGTCCTTGGATGTCACATTCAAAATATGTGAATAACTTAATGATGAATTCTCTTGAAACATGATAACTACATGAATTATCGTAGAATCTCTGTGAAAAAATGAATTATGTCAAAATTAAAACTTTACACACAAAAAAATACCATAATTTATTTATAATCAAACCATGATATCACTTTTCCTTTTATCATTTATGATCTCATTAATACTATCAAACATCTCATAATCTCTTTGTGCCTTCATTGTGCACATTTCATGTTCTTTCCAGAAAAAATTCAATCACTTTTCATGCTTATCGGTACCATATAATTATTTCAAACAACAATAAAACAATACAAAGATATTATAACATTCCATAATACAATAAATTAGATTCCAAAACACTATTTTGGAATCCCATTAGATAAACACTTAATCATTCCACCACAGGTATTCCTCACCTTCTAAACAGTAAATAACAAAAATTAATTTTCCATATTCTAAATATCTAAGGATGGAAAATATATTTTCAATGTTATTTATTTATTATTCAGGGACAAGTGGATTAGATGACCCACTGAACGAAGGTGGACGTTGTCTCATGATTGACTCAATAGAATATCGTTCCCTTCTCTGCTCATTTGGAAGTAGAAGAATGATTCATATATTGTGTAAGTATACGAATAATATTTTTCAATCCATATACCATAACATTTAGTTGTTCATGAGGAAAATCATTTCATTGCCTAGTGTATTGATCATTAACAAGGTTCCTTTGGGTTCCAACATTTGTCTAAACCCCAAAAGAATAGTGTGAGAGGAAAAAATCATACTAGGAAAACAACATAATCAAGGGGGAGTACATTCAATATATATCATTTTATTTTTAATACTAGGTTATTCAATATCATTATCATAATTCTAGAACAATAACCTATACTTATACTTATCCTTAGGAACATCCCAAGATATACCGCTGAAATCTCTCTAGGGATCTCACTAATGTCTTCTCATCCTAGTTTCCAAAGGTTGACTAAACCATCACTTTGATATCAACTATAGAGGCCCATGCCTAAATTACATGGACATGAAATTTATTTTTTCTGAATACTTAATACCTGAAAGAAACAAAATTACAAAGACACTATTAGTTTAGTGTCTTGGGAAACTCAGAACATAATATTCTAATCATGGAGACTGATTTTCAACATGTCCCCAAAGAACTTCCACTTTTGTTTTCCTAACAAAAAAGTTTCTTTATATCCTGGAAAAAATAATACATAAAAAGGGGGAGCTCAAATGCTTAGTAATGGTAATCATGGAGAACATAAAACAAACCATAAACATTTGAACATAAAAGTACATGAATATAATGTTTAAACATCAAGATCACGAAAAATGAAATAAATCTTGGCAGTACGTAAGGAATAGATTATAAAAGAACACTAACCATGATATGATATCAATTGAATAAAACATGTAATTGTGTAAAACTAATAAGAACATATTATTATTAATATAGTAGCTAGAGAACTGTTTCCAAGACTATCATAGTGGACAATGTCCATTACTGAACCTGGTTTACTTGTCATTCCACCAATGTATTACTGAACCATACTTACCAACCATTCTAGTCATGTCTATATCATGAGATATAAATATTTTCCAAATTAATTGGAGGGAGATATAGTTCCAAACCATCTCAAAACAAAATAATTCTTACATTTACCAAAAACATAAATCATTCATCATAAAATAACACATCAAATAAAATGGTATTCTAAAACATCATTTCATCATATCATAATCCATATAGGATAAATGTTCTTTATAAAAATAATTCCATCATATAAAAAATCAAATAAATTTAATAATAAATATATAAGCATAACCCTATGTAATCATAGATGGAAAATAATTTCTATAAAACACATGAACTTAATTCCAGATAAAAATATACTATCTTCTTAAAAATGGTTTTCTCTTCTCAAAATTCTATTAAATATTCAAAGAAAATATTTTTTTTGAAAATAATCTCGAAACCATGTAGAGTAAGATACTTTAAGTCTTTATGAATGATAAAAAACCCTTCATTCTGTATAATTTAAAAAAATATACTTCTTAAACTTTTTCTAAAAAATTCAAAAAGTACCTTGTATGGTAAACGAAAGAAAGAATCCTTCCATACCTTGTAGTAAAATTATAAAAGTTGTAAATATGACTCTGAATATACATATAAAACTATTTAACATTTTATTAAATCATTTTTAGAAACATATACATGCATGATTAATATATACCTAGTAAATAGTTACGAATAATCAATCTCGGATAAAAATGAGATTGGAAATGTTATCCCTTATCATAGGTCCAATTTCATCCATACGTGTCTAAATCACCTATATAGTGGGATTAAAACTATTATTAACTTTTAACATAACCATAATAGTATTTATGACATAATATATAATTCACATATGACATTATATTACCCATTCATTTATCAATTCCATGTTAAATCAATGTTTTGTGTAATAATAATTTTATTCATCGTAAGTGTTTAAACTTTTTATTATTGATATTATTATATAGATCAATAATTAAATACGTGAAGAATATAGACTTGATTTATATTTCATATATATTCAGAATATAAATATATATAATAGATAGATAAATTTAATGATATACACCATTCATGGAGATGGTAGGCTGTACGTACCCATGCATGCTGTTTTCGTTTCCTTATTAAATTAAATGGAGTAAGTGAATGAAACAAACACACACACACACACATATATATATATAAATAGAGTAGAATTATTATTTCTTATATTTCATGATTATTTATATATATATTTTTTATAATCATTATTGAATGGTTAATGTGGAAAAATGAATCTCATCGCGTTGTGGAGACTGTAAGTTGTACGTATACATGAGTGATAATATAATTCTCATAATTGTTGAAAACAATTAAAGTGGATGGTGCATAATATCACATATTTAGTTTCATGTTATGATAATTTTATATATGTATTATTTGTACCATTATACCTGTCCAAGAAAGGTAGTGGTGAAAAACAGATTACACCACAGCATAGAGACAGTAATCCATACGTACGCATGTAGGGGGATTTTATTTTTCGTAGGATGGATGGAAGGTGAAATTTGGTTGTTTAAAATTTATAATAACATATTAGTATATGATTTATACTTATTTTATTACTTTTTAATGAGACAACTAAATAATAAAAAGTAGAAGATGAAATAAATTTGAATGAATCGGTAGAAGAGATTATCTCTTCCCCGATGAGCCTTCTTTAAATTTCCTCTTAGTGCACAAGAGATGGTCATTTGAGATAAAAAGAACCTATATATTGTAACTAGGGATGTTAAAAATAAAAATGGTATTTTTTTGGATGATCATGATGGCTCGAAATAAAGTGAAGAGGAGGGGTAGGAGGTTCCCTTTTATAAGAGAGGAGTGGGTAACTTTAAGAAATTATCAAAATATTAATTTTTTATAAATTAAATTTATATTAAAAATGTTCCAAAATGTATTTAATTAAGAAGATAATATTATTTTTCTTTGAATAATAATCATATAATAATTTTTTGAAAAGTTGTTAATATTTTTTTATCCTTATCATTTTGGTTCAACACTTACTATACACTTTTTTTACCTTACCGTTATATCATGTTATTTACACATTATGGGTTTATTTTATTACCATATCACGTCAAATGATTTAAAAAAAGTTTTTCATGAAATATTTGGTATTATATTATCCATTTGTGTGAATATTATATTTTTAGGAATTTAATATCATTTAATAAACTATTTTATGTTTTTAGTTATGAATTATATCAATTTTGGATACTATTCATACATGACTTTTTTAAAATTCCATACCAAGATTATTAATTCAAACCAAAGGCAATAAATCATCCCTAACATGTCAATGTAATACACAAAAATAAACATGTATTAAATGAAAATTTTCAAATTAAATGTATTTAAATATTTATTAATTCATTCATTTGAATCTTTCATTAATGATGTAATCAATACATCATGATTGTGTCATAAATAAATATATTTATATAATATATAAAAATACAAAAAAATATCATGATATAGGTAATAATTATATCTTTTGAATTAAGTTTTATATACATTGATAACAAGTATAAAACTCTATATTAAAATCAATATAGTAGAAGATATATCTTTATGTTATAATTATCTTTACTTTAAATTAATTCTTATAAAATGTCATTTTCCCATCCATGTGAATCCATGGGGTCCCCAAATCAACCCAAGTATTCCCATGGTAGGAAATATCCCATCCAATAGGATTATTACATTTTTTAAGATAGTGAAATATTATTACTATATTATTCTTTTACCCTTATTTACCAGATTTACCCTTTATCCATGGTAATTAAAAAAATATTGAAGTTACTATTCATAATATCTAAAAAAACATTTCTATTTACACAATTTGTACCTTATTATTCCAAATATGGAATCCAATTTTTCAAATTCAAAACATAGAAGTTGCATTAAGTAAATTAAAATTAATTCCTATTGTCAAAACCAAAAACTGAGTTTTTAAGATGTAATAACTATCAAAAGATTGATATCTGTTTGTGTGCAATTAGAAATTGAAATTAATTTCAATGGAAAAAATTGGTTTATATGATAAAAATATATTCAATTTATTCTATAAAACAAATCAAATGTAAAATATATATGTCTAAATAAATTAGATTAAAAAGATGCTTTGAATTAAAATACAATATGTTTCAGTATTCATAAAAATATGAATAATATCAAAAAAATACAAAAATTTCATAAATAGTAATTTTTTTTGTTTAAATTATAAATAAGAAATTTATTTATTGAAATGTAACATAAATAGAGTCAAAATCTATATTTAAAAAGGGTGTTCCATCAAAACTTAGCAAAACATCTTTTTTTTAAAATACTTTTTTTATCTAAAAAAATGATTTTGTTCTCATATCATGTTATATTAAATGAATAAGATGAATGATAATGTTATATAAAATTAAAAATGTGGTTAATAATAGTTATACCATCTAGTTATATAATAATTTTAATAATATATCATTTTTTAGTAAAACTCAGTATTGCATACAATTCAAGTTATTGAGGAAGGTCTCTCTTGTGTGTAACACAAGCCAAATCAGTGTTGAGTGTAGTGAAATCATCCTTTGATATTGCATATGACATAAACCAAATGTAGTTCAGTTATACATTGAAAAAAATCTATACTCATTGTTGTGTTTAATGAATTCTATCAAATGAACGTGAAATTGTGTGCAATAGAAGCCAAGAATAGTGTTGCGTATAAATAAAGCTAATATAGTGTTGAGTATAGCACAATATAATCATGGTGTAGCATGAAACACAAGAAAAAGATGAAATTAAAAATAATCCATCTCATAAATTCTTGGGTAGTTACATTCTACCCCCCTTTAAAATTAATTTTCCCTCGAAATTCGTCGGGGTTAGAAATAGTTTACTACTTGAAAGATTATTTCATAGAAACCAACATCATAAAAATGATTACTAAAACGTCATTTTAATAAATAAATTTAGAAACATAATGGATAAAAAAAATTAATCATAATATTTTTACACATAGAAGAAGTGAGGTTAGAAGTGAAAACATGAATATGAAAGAGAAATCTATCCATCAAGTTCTGATGGATAGTGATAAAGAATAAGGGTTGGAGAAAGTAAACAACCAGAAACCATAAATCTACAATGATTTAAGGGACCATCTGAATCACCAAATATGAAGGTAATGTAATAAAATTTTTGGTTATAAATATATTTTTACTAAAGTTGCATAATTTTTCATGATAGTAAATTCATACTTGATTTTCGTACAATCTCACTATTGTTTGTGCCTTGAAGAATTTCCACTTCATCTATTATTTAATGAAATGAAGTTGAATTTTTCATTCTTGAAGTGTTAGAGTATCCTGTGATAGAATGATATGTCATTCATTATATCTCAATAAAAAGGTAAGCATATGTAATATAAAATTCCCAAGTCCACATAAAGTGAGATAATACATTAACCTATCAAACATAAAATGGAAAATTACTTATAGTATCCATAAATGGATAACATTACAATCCATCAAAAAACTAAAAATATAAAACATTAGATAGAGGTGAACTAAATCGACATAACATTTATCTCCGAAATCTTATTTGGTTGTCCTTGAATGTCACATTCCAAATATGTGAATACCATAAAAATTTATTCTATTGAAACATGATAATAACATGAATTACCATAGAAACATAGTGAAAACACACATTCTCTAAAAATTAAATCTTTCCACACACAAAAAATTATATATATACATACAGTCAAACAACGATATCCCCTTTTCATTTTATTAGTCACTAGCTCGTTAATACTATCAAAAAACTCATTATCTACTTGTCTCTTCATTATGAACATATCATGTGCCTTCCAAAAATATTTCAATAACTTTTCATGGTTACTAATACCATATAATTATTGAAAATCACAATATAACAATAAATAGATATTTCAATATTCTATAATACAGTAAATGATATTACACAAACTATTTTGGAATTCCCATTCATAAACAATTACTCATTCCACCACTGGTCTCCTTCACCTTCTAAAAGGTAAAATACCTAATGAATTTTTCATGTTCGAAATATCGAAGGTTGGAAATTATCATTTCAATGGTATTGATCCATTGTTTAGTGAAAAGTAGATCAGAATACCCACTTGAAGAAGGTGAACGTTATCTCATAAACAACTCAAGAGAATATTATTCCCTTTTATACTCATTTGGATGTCTAGAATGATTCATATCTTATGTATGTATAGTAATTAGATTTTTTCAATGCATATAACATAACATTTGGTTGTTCAGGATGAAAATCATTTCATTTCCTAGTGCATTTATCATTAACATGGTTCCTTCGAGTTCCATACATTGTCTAAACCCAAAAAGAATACTGTGAGAGGAAAATATCATACTATGAAAACATCATAATCATGGGGGAGTACATTCAATTTCTAAAATTTTATGTTTAATCCTAGGTCATTCATGATCATTATCATAATTCAAGGACTATAACCGTTACTTATACTTAACATTAGGAACATCCCTAGACAGACCTTAGAAATATCCCTATGGATCTCACAAATGTTTTCGCATTCTATTTTCCAAAGGATGATTAACCCTTCACTCTAATACGAACTGTAGAGACCCAATATTGAAGTACATGAACATTAAATTTATTTTTATGGAATAATCAATAAATTAATAAAATACCCACTGAAATTATTTTTTTAGTGTTTTTGGAAACTTAGAACATAATATTCTAATCATGGTGATGGATTTTCAACATCTCCCATAAATATCTTCCCCTTTTGTTTTCCTACTTAAATCGTTTCTCTATATCTCGGGGAAAAGAAAACATAAAAATAGAGAGCTCAAATTCTAAGTATGGGTAAACATAGATAATGTAAAACAAACCATAAATATTTGATTGTAAATAAAATGAATATAATTTTTAAACATCAAGATCTTGAGAAATGGCATAAATATTGGCAGTGCGGATGTCCAATATTATAAAAGAACACAAAAAATGATAGAATATAATTGACATAAACCATGTGATTGTGGAAAACTAATAAGAACATATTATGAATTCCATAATACCCATGACATTACTTCAAAGATCATCACAGTGGAAAAAGTCCATTACTGAACAAGGTATACTTTCCGTTCAAGCCATGTATTACTAAACCGAATTTACCTATCATTCCATTCATGTCAATCACATGATATATAGATCATTACTCAATGCATTGATGGGTGATATAAGTACCACACATCTCATAACTAAATAATTCTTAAAAGTTCCACAAAACATAAATCATTCATCATAGAATAATCCATAAAATAAAATAGTGTTCTTAAACATCATTACATCATAACATAATCCATATAAGATAAATGGACTTCAAAAAAATAATTCCATCATTAAAATATTCAAATAAAAGTAATAATTGGGATATAATATAACCTATTGTCATCTTAGATGAAAAATAATTTTGGTAAAACACATGAACATAATTCCTGAGGAAAGTATCCTTTCTTCATCAAAAATGTTATCTCCTCTCAAACTGCCATGAAATTTTAAAAGAAAAAATTTTTGTTGAAAAATAACATGAACCCTTGTAGATGAAGCTTCATGAAAATAAGTCTTTAGGAAAGTGTAAAAAACCCTTCATTTTTTATAAGTTAAAAACATTCATCTCGTACTTTTTATGGTAATGAAAAAAAGTACCTCTTATGGTAAACAAAATAATGATTCCTTCCACACCTTGTAGTAAAAGTAAAAAAGAAGAAAAAATGACTGTGAATATATATAGACGAGTATTAACTATTTTATTATAAAATTTTTGGAAAACATGGACATGAATGATTAATTTATCCCATGTAAATACTTATGAATAAACAATCTCAGATAAAAACTATATTTGAATATTTATCCTTTACCTGAGGTCCAATTTCATTCATACATGTCTAAAACACTTTTATAGTTGGTTAAAACATATTATAATCTTGTAAAAATAAAATAATAATATTTATTATATCACATATTTTTCACTTATTACATTATATTACTCGTTAATTTTCCATTTCCATGTTAAAACAACATTTTGGGTAATAATCATTTTATTTATCATACTTGATTGGACCTGTTATTCATGATATTATTACATAGTTCATGATTTAAATAATTTCATAATGTAAAACATGATTTATAAATCATATATATTTAGTATATAAATATATATAATATATATATAAATTGAGGGGAATACATTGTTCCTAGTGACGATAGGTCGTATGTAAACATGAATGGTATTTATGTTTCCTTATTAAATTGAATGGAAGTAAGTAAATCACATATATATATATACATAAATAAAGTAGAATTATTATTTCATATATTTAATGATTATTTATTATATATACTTTATAATCATTATCAAATGGTTAATGAGGAAAAATGAATCTCATCACGTCATGGAGAAGGAAATTCGTATGTACGCACGAGCGATGATATCATTACCATAATTGTTGAATGGTATTGAAGTGAATGGTGTATAGTATCTCTGAATTTTTATCAGGTTATAATACTTTTATATAGTTTTTATTTCCACCGTTATACACATCCATGTATGGTTGTGGTGAAAAATAGATTACACCACAACGTGTAGGCAGTAATCTGTACGTACGCACACACAATAATTTTATTTTTCAAAGGATTGATAGAATGTGAAATAGTGGTGTTTAATATTTATAATAACATATAAATATAGTATTCATAATGATGATATTAATTTATATTGAAAAAACTAATGAAGAGGGAGTATAAGAAAAAAATAAATTTGAATGAATCAGTAGAAGAGATTACCTTTTCCTCAACGTGCATTAATTAAATTTCTACTTAGTGCACTAGATTAGTTATTTTGAGGAGACCAGAACCTATAGAATGATACATGGAAAGTAGATAAGATAAATGGGTAGGGGTTGGCCATTCGTGAAGGCTAAAAAAGAACTGAATATGAATGGATGGAGGTTCCATTTTATAATAGGGGAGAGGGGTACTTTAGAAAATTCTCAGAATTTTCATTTATTATAAAATACATTTATATTAAAAATGGTCTAAAATTAATTTAATTTTAAGATAAGTTTATTTTTCATCGAATACCCATCATACAATAATTGTTTTATCGGATTTGAATATTTTTTGTATCCTTATTTTTTTGGTTTAACCCTTACTTTATACTTTTTTATCTTACCGTGATGGATTTTTTTACACATTATGGGTTAATTTAATTACCATATCACGTAAAATGACAAAAAAAATTATTTCTGATATATTCGAAATTATATTATCCATTTGGAAGAATATTATATTTTTATGAGTTTAATACAATTTAATATACTATTTTATGTTTTATGTTATGAATTATGTCAATTTTGTATACTATTCATACTTGACTTTTTTAAAACACATAAAAATATTATTAATTAAAAAAAAGAATTAACTAATCCTTAATATGTCAAATTCATTAATAATATTCTACAAAGACATAAAAATGTACAAATTAAATTTATTTTAATATTTATAAATTCATTTATTTGAATCTTTTATTAATGAGGTTATCATTATATCATGATTGTGTAATAAATAAATTTATTTATCTAATTTCTTATCCTGATGTACGAAATATTTTAATGTTTATAATGAATATTTATATCCATAGATATCAGTTATAGAACACAATATTAAAATCAATTTAGTAGAAGATATATCTTTAGGTTACAATTATCTTTAATTTAAATTAATTATTATAAAATGAAATTTTCACATCCATGTGAATCCATGGGGTCCCAAAATTGACCCAAAGATTCCCATGGTTGGAAATATCTCATCCAATAGGATTACGACCTATTTTTGGATATTTTAATGTTATTTTAATATTATTTTTACCCTTATTTAGCAGATTTACCCTTTAACCATGGTAAATAAAATAATTACTCAAGTTACTATTTGTAATGTATAAAAAAAGGTACCTATAAACACAATTTCGACCTCTTGATTCGAAATAAAGAACCTATTTTCCCAGATTAAGAAAAATGAATTTGTGGTAATTAATTTAAAATTAATTCCGGTTTTCAAAACAAACAAGCGGGATTTTAAGAAGTAATAACTATCAAAATATTGACAACTGTTAGTGTCCAATTTGAATGTTAATTTATGCAAAATGACCAAAATTGGATAAAATGATAAAAATATATTCCAATTAAACTTTAAAACAAATTTAATTTTTAATATAACTATATAAATAAATTATATTAAAAATTATTTTTGAATTAAAAGACATCATTTTTGTCACTATTCATAAAGATAAGAATGTTTTTCAGAAAAATACTAAAATTTCATCAAATGTAAATTTTGATGTTTATATAATAAAAAATAAATTTATTTTTAGAAATTTAAAATATATAATTGGTAAAAACTATATTTAACATGGGTTCACAATCAAAAGGAAGTAAAACTGATTTTTTTTTAATTTCTTCTTTTATATATAAAATGAATTTTTTTCTCATATCATGTTCTATAAAATGTGTAAGATGAATTATAATTTTATATAAAATTCAAAATGTGGTTAATATTATTAATAAAGGATAGTTATCTAATATTTTAATAATATATCTTTTTTTAGTGAAACCCGGTATTGCCTACAATACAAGTTATAGAGGAAGTTCGCTCTTACGTGCAATGAAATCCATGTAAGTATTTCATGTAGTGAATGATTACATTTTTATTGCATATAACATAATACAAACATATTTTATTTATACATTGAAAAAAATATATAATCATTGTTGCGTTAAATGAATTCTATCAGAGGAACATTAAATAGTGTGTAAACAGAAGCCATGAATTGTGTTGTGTATAATGCAATCTAATACATTGTTTCATATAGCGCTAGATAATATTTGTGTAGCATACAACATAAGACATAGATTAATTTAAAATGAATCCATCTTATAATTTTTTTGGGGTGACACATATAGTGACTTAGGAGGAACCATTTATATATATGTTCTCTTTATCATAAGAAATCTGACCTGGCAGTGGGTCCACACACGAATCACATCCCTCAGAACTAATTCTATGGGATCATAATGTGGTCCCCTCATCATGGGATCCAAAAGTGATAATTCCTTATATAAATCTGAGAGTATATTCCTCCCTAATGCTCTAGAAATTTGAGATTAATTTTATTAAATTGGGTTATCAACTACCATTCACTAATAGATTCTTGGAAATATTAAGTTTCATTCTGCTAGATAAGACCATCATAAACTATATTACATTTCTATAACATATACATAAGATTGATGTTGAATAATAAATGATAGTAAATCCATCTTTCCAACCAATTTTTCAAATACTACTATGAAAAATATATATTTGAGTCTCTTATAGTCTACACATACCATGAACCAGTCCCCAACAGTTAATGTCTCTGTGAACACCAGAAATTACATATTCATTATGAAGATACAATAATAACCATATTGTCTAAAGATTATTTGAAAATCAGAAGAATTCTTGGGAATCTCCCAACAATCAAATTTTCATAGATTATATAGATTCCCAGGCACGCTTGAATAAAAGATAATGTGACCTAATAAGTGAACTATATTGAAACAAAAGATTCATTTATTGAGACAAAAATATATTTGGTAGGATCTGAGTTAACATATTATGATTCCAGGCTGTTTAGGATGGTCCTGTCTATTTTGAGATTACAATAAGACATCATATATAAAAATGAACACATAGTAATCAATGTATGGGTGGAAAACCCAATTCATCATTACCAAAAAATAGTCATTTCATTATTTATATAAAATGGAATCTAAAAATACTTTCTGATACATACCTATTTTGGATTGTTTTACATTGTATAACCAAGGGTTTAGTACTCAAATTATTATAATCTAATATCATTTCAATCATTGAATATACACTGGCTCCCCAATGATTTTATAATAGATCTTATATACAGGAAGGTGGTTATTTAAAATTTTCTATAATCTAACTAAACCTAATGTATTATATATATATATATATTTAATGGGTACCATATTTCACATTATAAGAATTCAACGGTAAACCTTAAGGATAAGTATTGGGTACTATGAATCCTTTTGAATCTTGGTCCTCTAACTCTCTCATGAGTTTCTGAATCATAATATAATTTATCTTACATAAAGAAATTAATATTGGCCCCACTCATATAATAATATTTATGGTGAATTATACCTCTCTCACTCAAGAGATAATCCAAAAATTTCATCATGAAAGAAATATATTAATTAGTAAACCATTAGAAGAATATAAATATATAATAAACTTTTATAGTTATTGAAAGGGATTGAAATTTAGGCTAACTAATTTTATTAAAAATCTTTCATGCACCAAGAAGGGCCAGTTTTGTTAATCATGTATATAGATAACCATAAAATAATATCTCAGGGCCAATGAGAATGTCGTGTGGATCTATTGAGTGATGCACACAAACAATCTGAGCAGTGCACAAATGACATGCCCGCCAAATTTGACACTAGAGATTAAGATTTTTTGGGAAATCATATTGTAAAAAATTATTTCAAAAGTTATATGCATAGAAAAGGAGATATTTCCATAAGAACCATCATATACATGACAATACAGTTGCATGAAAAAGGATACATCGACCCCCGCAAGTTCTATGGTCAACCCCTATTAGTAAGCATTCAGTATCATGTAACCATATTACACACCACAATGATGATTCACAAAACTAAACCCCAATATCAGAAATATATATAACATAAACCCAATGCTTTGGGGAAAGATCTCCATAAGATGATTCTTTTATATCAACCATGAAAAACACCATTCTATGAAATTGTGCTACACTTAAATCCCATGGAACCAAAAAAGTATAGAAACATTGATGAATGAACTTCAATGGGCCCTAACATATCTTGGCCTACGTTTGAGTATTCTTCAAACATCACCTTAGATAGGTATCCCTTTCACAAACCTATTTTTTTTGGCGACCCTAACAATTGTGCATACCCATGCCTCCCAATTCATTTCTGTGGCTTCTTATAGAGGCAGAGAAACAAAACCCCATTTTCATTGAAATATATTATGATATGAACAACAAAAATCCACTACCTGTCCAAATTACCCATTTTAATCAAGCATGGGTTGGACCACGACCCTATGTGATTCCCTAAATAAAAGGGATAATATTGTTCTTTTCTCCTATTCATAGGAACACTATTTGTGGGATTACTAATTTTCAATCCTTTATGGGTGTTTTTATGACATTTCCCATTCAATGGTATATAATTAGTAGACATGTACACCATTTAAGTTCAATCATAAGGGTAAATTCCTTAACATTATTTCTAAATATTCATTTCCAGGTCTTCTTATCACCTTATCATGTGCCCCTAGGTTGTAGCCACATCCTTGTCCGTGATGGATGATGTAAAACAACCTATATCCACATCATAGTCATGCGGAATTAAATTCATGATAATTTCCTCCACACATGAATATTAATCTTATCCTTACCCTTTGTAATTAATGATTTATACCTTGTGTATCATCAAAATAGGATGTGAGATCCTTGATTACCATGAAAAAAAACACATACACTAATAATATTCTATATTTCATCCCACACCAGGATTTATTAATGATCGGTTTATGACTTGAGTGTCCTTCATGCAATTAAAATACATATATTGACCTTATCAAACAACCATAAATAGTATAATAAAACTATGTGGATTTTTCATTGTTTCTTAGATAGGTTACATGGGAAACCTTTTTGAGGTTCAATATAGAAACACCAACCCTAAAACTAAATCCCATATATAAAATCATCCCCCTGGGGAAACACTCAACCTCATAAGTGTTGATACTTTCCCCTATATGGACACACATAAAAACCTATAAATTGTAAATTATTCCCCTCATGAGGGGCACAATTGACCGCAAAAAATGTCCCAAAATTCATTACATCTATTACTTATGTGTCCACATAAGAAGTTAAGCATATGACCCCTTAGTCGATAAAGATATTAAACTTGGGATTGAACTATCCCCACAAGACTTTTAACATGAGACTCATTTATCCTCATATGAAATTAAACACGTGACCCACCGAACATTAAAATATGTTAAACCAATGAAACATATGTACCCATAAGACATTAAACTCGTGACCTAAACCAATATCATTACTCCAAAATAAAAAAAGGGGATGCCTAAAGTAAAACTACTAGGAAGAATTATTCCCCATGAATTAACTACATCGTGAATGACCTGGGATGTCTTAGTCTATTCCCCAATATTTCTCATATTATTTTCCATTGATTTTATATAAATAATAAATTATAGGATCTCAATACACCAAATGTCCTGAAATTCCTAGACATTCCAAACATTCCCTTACTCTAACAAAAGGTTGCTACCATGTTGAGATAAAATCAATGCAATTAACCTACATCCACCTCAAGTTGTAACCTGGAATGAGATTAATGAAAGTGAATTAGATAAAAAAGGATACCTTGACTAGGAAAATAAATCCTAGGAAGAATCCATGGATAGAAGAACCTACGTCACTACATCTTTTTTTGACCAAGGAGCTTGTATCTATGATAAAAATGACGGCATGTGACCTCATATAGAAAATTGGGAATCTCGGAAAACAATGTGTTTTTTATCATTTCTATTAAGATGCTTTTCTTGTAGTGACAACAAAAAGTGTCAAAAAAAATGTTGAACCTCATGCGAAGCTCATCTATTTAAACTATGTGAATAAGTATCATTGCAGGACCATCAGGTTTACATGTCATAATATAATTCTATTTAACTCCAGGTCCAACGAGAAATGTTGTAGTATCAATATGAAACTCTACTACATCTTGGGGTAGATAAAATTGGGTATCCTCAGTCTGAATCATCATATGTGTGGATTCCTCTTATGGATTACGAAGAATTTATTTCATGGTGGAATATAGAATTGTATTCAATATTTATGTATTGATGGGGTATATTATATTATTTTCAAGACTAATGTTATAGGGAACCGGTTACCTAACATTAATTGGGAAGGGGAATGGGGGAATGATGGTTCTTGAATCCTTCTGGACAACACACCTACCACAACATCCACCACAAATTATACTATTAGGAAATGAATACCCATTTCAGCCTTTGGGATCACTCAAAGTCGTTTAATAGATTCCATCGATCGATGAAACAACATTGAATGTTTCATTGCCACTAGGTATAAAACCTTCCATGACCTCGAGTTATTAGTTTCTATCCCACAACACTTTCGACAAGGTCCATTCATGGGTAATCCATCAAAATTAAAATAGAAAAAATGCTTCGAGATACTCTCCTTGGAGAACATTGATAGCTTAATCACATATGCCGATGAGGTTGGTGAAGTTTGAACCAACCAGCAATGAACACTACTATGGAGACACCTAGGAAGACTCCAACCAGGCCGTGATAGTTCCAACACTCACTAGTCATATAAGTCGATGACAAGATTGACTCCATCCCGACTTTACTAACCCCGATCCATAACACTTGGTGTTGATGGTGGGGGAAGGTCTAGAATATCATGTGTCCGTAAGTATCTTTTTCCGATCCAATGAACTTTTCCACCATTGATAGATCTTTTCAGATCCTTACATGTTCTTAATGTGGATCTATCTTTACCCACCTAGGATTGAGATCATATCCTTCTATCAAGAAATATTGGTTGACTTCCTCGTTTACAAGTACAACCAGATGTCATTACAGGTTGCCCAATGATGGGGATTACTAATGTAGAGGTCCCACCCACTCTACCGAAACCCAAAACATATGTCCCCCACCTTTTGAATAGACTCCCTTAATTTGAGAACCATTGCATGATAGGTGGGTGAACACCCATCATGGGGAACTATCTGCGGTGTAAGACATTATGTGCAAGGAAAGAACAGATGTAAAACCCATAATTTAATTCCTAGTGATGTACCATTCAATCAGAGGCATGGTGACATGAAGAATCATGTCACCACTGAACACTCATAATTTTAATAGATGGATGACTCAATAAGGGAACCATGAACCCTACTACTAGAGGCATGGGGAGAAAATCCTTGACTAAGGCTTACAATCCCATAATCCAAGGTCAAAAAAATCCCCAGATCCCTCCATAGGTCCCTCTAATGGGACGATGTCCTAACCTTCATTCATGGATTATATTAAAAAATTCTCCATAATTATCAGTTTCCCTTTTATCAACCTCGAAAATAGATGTTAGATATATTTCAAGATGTATTGTTATACACTCAGTTGATGGTGATAACATCACTATACCTAAAAGGGATGTTGTGTACCACTTACATAATGATGTGGTAAAACACCCATCTTATATATGTATATATATGATATTGAAGATAGACCCAAATATGAGAGATATTTCATTTTTCAGTTGATATTGGACATGATTCATGACCTATATCCCAATAAATCAATAGAAATGTAACTCTATGTTAGTATAACCACACTTATATTTTCCTCTGCCAATCTAGGTATAGGTTGAATAAGAGAAATGAAATCCCTCTTATAGTGAATAAGAATAAATTTGAGAACATCTATCCACAAACACAATATCAATCATATTTTTTCCACCTACAGCTCCAAATATTATTATCCCATAATCCCCTTATAAATAACATGTATTTTGTTTTCTCCAAAATACTTGGGAGACTCTTTTCTACTATTGGGGTTATCAGCTAAACTAACATGGCTACAATGAGAACACAAATTTATTTCATGAATTGGGTAAAATGGATGAGATTATAGAACTTATATTAGCTCAATATATTGAATGGTTGTGATACTACAAGTATCTCCGTCAAAACTATGTTAACATCATCACTATGCTCTGTTGGGTCATGGAAGAGGGGTCCCAACATGGGAATATCATGGGATGGGGTAGTTCTATGCCCTTTGTTTCATAAATATATTATAAAAATTAATTAACTCCCAATCAATACCATCCTATGAAAAGTAATGAACCTATATTATTACCTACATGGTAAATGATATCACTATCAAACCTCTAGATAATACGAGAAACATGGATACAGAAGCAATAAAAAATATGGAAAACATGGCTCAATGGTAAACACAATACAAAGTATAACACCCAATAGAGACCCATAAATTTTAGTAGAGACTAAATATAGGTCTTGTATGTACCCATTAAACATATTATTACCTTCTTTCTAGTACATTCAAAAATGAAAGATAAATTTGAAGCTCACTATATCATTCATTTTAGCACCAAAATCTGAGTTAGACCTCTTGATAGACACATTTCTTCGTGAATTCAAGGACTATAAAAGGCTCATAAATGACCTTATTTTTGAGAAGTACCCAGACCCAGAAAATGTCATCTCGGCCTCATCTCCTATCCATTAAGGCACCCAGTCCTCCTTATCTAGGAGAACTGATTCTATAATCATGGGAATATGCACCTGGTCTACATAGATTCCATTAGATCTGAAAACTAACCAAATTATGCATCTCTGACTGACCTTTGCTGTGTGATTATTTGGTCTGAGATCAAGATATTGTAGTTCCGGGATCAGATTATCTTGTTAATGTATTAGTGGTCACAAATCATTTCCTAGTTTACTTGGTAGATAATCTCATAACTCCTCTTCAGACACATGAAACATGAATCGTATATATTATTCATCATTGAACAACATACAGACTATGGGTGGATCATTTGAATGATACACAAAATTTGAAAATTCAGTATTCACTCTTCTCAATGGTATGGGTGTTCAACTACATTATTTTTTCTATTTCACTTCACGTTTTAGAACAATGATGGGGACTCTAAAACAACATTATCTATGAAAACTCTGAAATTAAGTCCAAACATTGGAAGGAACTGAGTTCATATGGAAATATAATATACAAATAGCATATAATATCAGTTTGTAAGACCTCTAGTGATTATTACTATAATATTTTATCTCGAACACATGTATGAAAATCATTATAGGCCTCTTCATTTGAAAACATAGTCCTGATGAGTTATTAACTAAATTTTTCACCCGATGGAATAGGATAATTTATCCCATAAACATGTTGTATTCTAATGAAAATATGTATATTATGTGCATAGATAATACATGTATATATACTTGACAGAACATGCTTTTATATCACCTTATTTTATATGGCTATTCAGAAAAATAAAAAAATACATGCCCGAGGACTCTAATGGTTTAGTCTCTTTGGAAACATGGAACACAATGTCTTCTATCTTAGTGAATGATATTCAAAACCCCCCTTAACGATTTTACCCTTTAGGAAACTATCATAAAAAAATCCATAAAATGTGGAATGCAATGATAAGAAATGGGTGAACTTATATTTTCATGAAGGTTAAAAAAGTGAGATATATAAGCATAAAATGAGTATAAGGGTATTAAAACATGACCATAATATTAGAATATCATACTGAACATATTGAAGATAATAATCAAGAGTCATGGCATAAATATTGGATGTTCATTAGAAAAATATTAATGGTATCAAGATGATAATCCATGAATGCATGATATAAGAAGAATAAAGCTAATTTTCATCATTGATATAAGAATATATAATAATTCCATATATGTCAATGTTAGTTGCCAAAACATATTAGGGCACATCAGGGGGCTACAAATACTGGGCTGGATACACCATCACCCCCAGTCACATCACTTGAATTATAGTGAAATTGGTTAACTCCCCAAACCATTTTAGTAGTCATGGTTTACTACTAAGAACA
Organism: Viscum album; assembly: GCA_963277665.1. Classification (NCBI taxonomy): domain Eukaryota; kingdom Viridiplantae; phylum Streptophyta; class Magnoliopsida; order Santalales; family Viscaceae; genus Viscum; species Viscum album. Next base: position 915,477,708 of record OY728153.1, read on the forward strand.
TCTTTGTAGTGAAGGTTCTCTCCCAAAACCATCATAGAAGATAAATTCCTTTTATAGAACTATGTTCACTCCCTATTCTGGTCAAGAATATCTTATGAGATATAAATCTTTACCCAAAAAATTAGGGATATATAATACCCATATATCTCCTAAGGAAATCATACATACTTGTTCAAAAATATCATAAATCATAATATCCTAACCCATGTAACAAAATGTTTATAATAAATAAGCCATCAAATCATAATATATTTAAAATTATATGGTTTTATAATATATTTTCAAAAGTACAACCAGTGAAAATAAGTGGGATTTATAAGGATATAATCCTTGAATGAAGAAAAATTTTTATAAACATATAACCAATGAAAAATGAAATGTTTTTCATATATGTCATGCTACCAAAACGTTAACCATTCAAGAGAATAATATGAATGGAACCATTTGATCACATCTATTGATAGGAATAAGTATCACCAAAAAATGTCAAGTTATATGGAAAAACATTTTTAAGTGGTTGTTAAAAAATTCTCTTGAGGAAAATATCATTTTATATTTGAAAAAATATTTGTAAAACATAAAACCTTTTGAAATAAATTTTCATTGAAAATAATATTACAGACTTATAAAATATACTTGAATTTTTTTTGAAAACCATATTCAATGAAATTAACATTGAAATCATATAAAATAAAATTTTAAAATCATAAAATTGTTTTAAATTCATATTTCTTGAATATAAAATTTAAAAATCATTTAAAATCATTTGGAAAACACTATTTTAAATTACTGTTTTCAATGAACATATATTCTAGATTGAAGAGATAATCAAGGCCATATATTATAAAAAAAATTATAATCGTTATCTTACATACGAAAGAGTGGAATAATTATGAAATTTAATAAATATATCCTAAAAAAATTGATTAGAAACATCATTATAGAAATTCAAATATTGTTCATATGATTTCATCAATGGAAGCATAAATGTCTATATTCACAATAATGATGGGATTGTAGCAGTAAACTCTTACCACGTTTGTAAAATTGAATCAAATTCACCATAAAAGAATAAAATTACATGAAGATTAAAATATCATTTAATGAAGTATATTCTAGATATTAAATTTCAAACAGATTTATATACATTGTGAATAATAATATTGGTTTATAGCATAACATGTGTCTTAAAGAAAGAAAATTTGGGCAAAATTAGATCACCGATTAAGTAACATATGAATTACAAAATCCCATGAAATAGAGATAATAAAATGAGGATTTATATTTAAAAAAAATTAAGAATAATAATCACAAAATACATTAATGGAATTAATATACACCAAAAAAAAATAAATTAGTTTTGAATATGTTATAAGTATCGAAGAAATAAAATTAAGATTAGAAATCCCCTTACAATTTATCTTGATTTAATTCATACTCATACAAACATCATGTATAATAAATATATGTATAGTATTCATATATCATAGAACCATATTGATTTATACAAGACCAAAAATTATTTAATAATTACTTTATATTAACCATTTATTAAAAATTCCATGCTATTATTATGTTTCTCGTAGTAACCGCTTTGTATTTTTATACAGGTTTTAACATTTTATTCTTGGTGTTATTACATAGATCCTGATTTCATTATTTACAGAATGTAAAATGTGATATATAAAAATATATTCATTATGTATTTATTTATAAAAATCTAGAAACTATGGAAATAGAAAATAAAATACACCTTTAATAGAGATGGTGGGTCGTGCATATGAATAAATTCATTTAAATTTTCCATTATCGTATGGAATGAAATAAAAAAATATGATATATATATATATATATTATAATATAAGTATCATTTAAATTTAACATATTGGAAATATTTTTATGAAAACCATCCTTAATACATTCCATGTAATGCATGTGTGATTCACATCAATTTATGAGGCCAGTAGTCCAAATGTCCAAAAAAAAAGGTATTGTGTACCAAAAAAATAGAATTTTCCATGATATTTATTATATAATAGTTATTAAAAAATAAATAAATCAAATTAATCATATAAAAATATAAATTACATCACTATTAATACCCTTGAGATATTGTAATTGAAGAACAAATGACATCAGTTCATGAGGTAGTAGTTCTCCGTGGACTCAAAAGTTTATTGTGTATTCGATTTGAAGGGTGTGTGAGTGAGTATAGGTTGAACCCATATCATAAAAACTTATAAATATATTTATTATATTTAGTTTCTTATATAATAATAGAAGTATAAGAATTTATCTCTTGGATAATGAAATAAATCGAAAGTGCTTATTGAAGGATGTTACATCTATTTTTGGGAACTCATTTTGTTTCCCCCCAAAGGTATTCCTTGGTTGGATTTATGCATTTAGGTATCTTTTTAGGATATTAGGGTATGTTTTTTATTACTGAATGGGATTTATATGTTTCAATAAATCAGGGGGTGAGTTCCATTTATATAATGGAGGAGGAGTGAGACTACTGTACATAGAAAAAGGTAAATACTATTCAGAGTTATACCATACAACATGTGCCTCCAATAATAGATAATTTTCAATAAAATGAATTATTTTGTAGAAATAGGTCCATAAAATGGACTTTGGAAATGTTTCTATCTTATTTTGACCCTTATGATAAAGTTGTCTCAATAAGGGAACTCATTTTTACATTGATCCCTATATACAGTATCAATTAATTACAATATATATTTTTTCTGAAAATTAATTTGATAATATTATAAATTAAAAATTATGATTATTATATACATGTAATTGATTTATCAAAATTCTAATCATATATGTGGCAGAAATTAATTTATGATTATTTTGGAAAATGGGATGAGAGAACTGGTTCTCAATGTATAAATGTTCAATATTTTGAAATGATTTTGTACCCCATTTCAGTGCGATAATAACTTCAATTACCTAATGTGTATTAATTCATGAATAATTCATAAAATTATAATTTTAAATGTTAAAATATAAAACAATTATATAATTAGATTAGAGGAAAATATACTTTTCAATTAAAATTTTGTTTTCTTAATATCTATACAAAAATTAATCTTCTCATAAAAATACAAAAAATTACACCTAATATAATTTTTATGTTCATATTTCAAAAATGATTCTTATTTTTCAAATAAAATTATATTAAATTTTAAAAAATTATATTAATATAGGTATTCCATTAAAAGGAAGTGAAATTACCTTTTATAATAATGTATATGCTTGTGTGAATTTTTTTTATTATTATATCTTTTCCAGAAAAAGCATTAGATGAATATTAAATATTTGATTCAACATAATATACATATATATCTATATCATTAATATGTTTTAAAGAATATTTTTAATAACTTTATTGATATAAATTACGTTTGATTTCATAAATAATGTTTTCCGGTGAAAGGTATAATATATTGTCAAAATAGTTTTGTTTTCATTTTTAGTTTTTTGGTCACCAAATAATTCCTATGATATAAATGTGTAGACCATATTTTCCTATTTTAATTAATATTATCTATAAAAACTATTACAATGGATAGGTGAAAAAATGATAAAATTATAATAGTAATATAAATATTACAAAGTAGTTTGGTAAAATAAGTTATTGTGTTTAATGAAAATTATCAAAGGAATTATAAATTTTGTGTAACACATAACAAAAATAGTGTTTCATGTAACAGAGGATAATATATATTCTGTGTGTTGTAGAATATTGACATGATGATGTGTACAAAGCAATAATAACTTTTTTGCTTTCATTTAACACAAGCTATATTCAGTTTTGCAGGAAATGAATGATATTGAAAATATTAAATTAATCAAAATAATAATTCATTAAAATATAGGGTGTTTTATTATACACACCTTAATATTAATTTCACCCTTGAAATATTTCTAGGCTATGGAAGGTTTAATACTTACGTGTTCCATTCATAGAAACCCACATCAATTAAATTAATACTAAAACATCCATTAGAAATACATGTTTTGAAACATAACAGTTACCAAAAGTAACTCATATACGAGTTTCAGTATAGAATATCATATTTTTTGAGTGAATGCATTGACATTTATGTGAAAACTAACATTGAAATATTGAGGGATAGTGATATAGAACATTGATCAGTAGACGTGGGTGATTCATCTAAAGATAACAATAAAAAAAATTAATATCATATGTTTTAAGGGACAATTTGATTCATCGAAAAAAATATACTAAGATAAAAAATTTTGGGTTTCACGATCCATTTCCTAGAGTGTAATTTTTTTACATGAATATATATATACTTGATATCATTCCATGCCTTATGCACAATATCACCATTTGGTCGTGTCTAGACCAATTTACACATCATCTCGTAATACAAAAATTACTGTGAGTTTTTTATGACTGAGGCACTAAATAATCAGAAGATCCATATATATAACGATAATTTTGTAAATTGGCCTTCAGTTTTCATAAGAAATGGGATATAATTTATTATAAAATATACATAAATACTCATATGGAGATATAATAATTTAATCCCGAAAATACCATACGAAGTTTATCACAAACCATTCCATAAATGGTTAATCTTGTGAAAATTTCAGAAGATAAAAATCCAAAACATTAGAAGGGTATAAAATTAAGTTAACATTGATCCCCCATATATCATATGTTTCTCTATGTTGTCACATTAAAAAAAAGTGAATATCATTATTCGGTATTCAATTGAAACATTGTAATATCTTGAATTACCATTAAACCTTATTTAAAACATTCATGATTTCTTTTTCCAATGTTTATTGGATATTTTCATCAAATTTAAAAAAGTTATAAAATTCAACCTTGAAAAAATATACCACTTTGTTAACAAATCAATAATCAGTTTCATAGTAATCAATACAATCCAATTTACTTTATCTATATAAATCATACCTTTATAAAAGATAAACAAGATTTTCTCATCATCAGGAACACAATAATGGTTACATTACCATAATCAAAATATCCCCATAACATTAAATAACTTTTCTAGGTCATCAGCACCACTGAATTGTTTTTTAAATCATCAATTGATAACATATACTTCATTATTCATAGAACATAAATACTTAATTACAATACAAATACACTTCAATCATATATACTTATTCTTAATCCATTAATTACGATTCATCATCTTATTCTTCAATTAAATTTCATTGAATATGAAATTTGAATCATTTCCTGAGGTTTCTAAACCATAATTTGATCATGATTCTTACATTGAATGTAAAAAAATAATGTTACAAAATCCCATATCTATCACATGTCATTATAGGTCTTGTTATCTTCAATGGTATAACCAATAAAAGTACCACCTTACACATTATCATACTAATATTTCAACATAGGAAATCTATTTGAGAAATTAACATAAATTATTAACATGGAAAATACAATTTCAAACATGTTACTTCGAGATCCCTCCATTAATTAAAACAAGATTGATATTTTTTGAGAAAAAATTATCATAATACGAATCCACATAATCATGAATATAACTAATATGATTTCTAAATCATGAATCCCTACACCTCAATCTACGATACAACAGTATTATCCTAGATTTTTCATAGTCATATTAGATTAAAATCAATAATGTTTGATCATACTGAGTTTGTTAATTTCAAAAGCATATCCCATGGGAGTGTCAAACTAGGTGTGCACCATGGCCAATTTTTATGCAGCTTTGTATAATTCACTCTATATCAATATGGGGTTGTTTTGAGGGGTTATTACCCATATATACATATATTAGGTATACACATCCACTTGTACTACCTATATAGTGATGTAATTTAATGGAAAAAACAATCTCAATCATTTTACTAAATTTATAATACATTTTTATAACCTTTAACTCATACTAAGACTTATCCTTGGAGATATATAGAAACATATCCCTATAAATATCCCTATGAATGTCACTAAAGTTTTATCATCCTAGATTATAAAGGTTTTATATTATTTTCCTTTTATACCAACTATAGAAACTCTATCTTAGCATAAATCTATATTACATCATTTTAGATTAATATTCATCACATTAGAATTTTTTTGAAGAACTGTAATAGTATAGTGTCTTCGAAAACATGGAACAAAATACCTTATATCATGGTAAAGGATCATTAACATCTCCCATAAACATATTCTCCCTTGATACCACTACATAAAACTACATATTTGACTATTCAAAAGGAAATATAAGAAATGGGCGAGCTCAGATTCTTAGTAAGGGTATATAAGGGACATATGAATTCATAACATGAGAAGATGGGTATATGAAAATGATCTTAACACTAGAATATTAAACCCTACATAGAAAATACCATAATCAATGTCATGTAATTTTTATAGTAACTTTATAAGACATGAATATCTAGGGGATCATGATAATAATACATGAATGAATCATAATAAATATGACATGGAATTTGTGGGAAACCCAAAATCATGTAATATCATTCCATATAGCTCAAGGATTTTTACCCAAACATATTAGAGAACTTTATCCGTGATTAAACTACTAGGTGGGATAAACTACATTCTATAGTCAAATAACTCTCCTTATAGTGGAATGATTTCACTCCCAACCCATCTTAATAGACAATGATCACACCCAATGCCATCTTAGTACTCAAGGATTACTCCCTATATCATCTAAGTGGAAAAATTCCTTTATTAAATTGAGTTATCTCTCTATTCTAGCCATGTCTATCTCATGAGATATAAATCATTACTTATTTCATTGGAAGGATATATAAGTACCACCCATCTCCAAATATAATTATAAATACATTTCCCACAAGATCATAAACAATCATATTATAAACCATGGAACAAGTAGGGTATCATTAACATGTCATCATATCATAAACAATAGAGAAGAGATATTTTTCATAAACATTTATAAAAATCCTATCCCATGGAAATATTTTGATTTCATAAGATTATAACCCGTGAAACAAAAAAGGGGTTTTATAAACAAATAACTCTTGAATGATAAATGTGTTTCCTATAAATCATTCCATTAAAAAAAATAACCATTCAGAAAATAAATACGAATGAAACCCCTAAATCATATCCCCAGAATGGAGTGATTACCAAAAATGGATAATATATAATATGGAATATAATTTCCAAAAATATTTTTAAAATATTTCTTGAAGATAATATCCATTTTTTAGAAAAATAAAATTTGAAAGATTATAAATTTTAATAACAAATTTCGTTGAAAATATTAATGAAAGCATATAAAAGAAGAATAAATGCATTTTTAATACCTTTTTAGAGATAAATTACATTATTAAAATACAAAATATACTATTCAAATCATTAAAAAATTAAAATTATTTTCCTCGAATATGAGCAGAAAATATCATTTAAAAAATTAGGGATATTTTTAGAAAACATTGTTTTTAAGGAACGCATATTGTAGAATGAGAAGATAAATAAGAATGAAATTAATAGAAAAAATTTCTTAATTATATTAAAGACCAAGGAGTGAAAAATGGTACTAATACATGAAGATAACTTTAATAAAAATATTAGAATATATTTCATGAATATTCATCAGAGATGAATAATAATATATCATTAATAAAAGAAAAATCATATACAAACCCGATAATGATGAGATTGTAAAAATAAAATGTTAAAACGTTTCTAACATTGTATAAAAATAACCACGGAATAATAAAATTACAAGAAGTATAAAATATCTGGAAACAAAAAAGAATTATAATATAACATATAAAAGGGTACTATATGCACCTTGTAAATGAAGATAGGTGCACAAAATAATATGTATCTCAAAAAGGGAAATTGGGACAAAATTACATTACAAATTTGGTTTCATTTTTACCATAAACCCTAATGAAATAGATATAATTAAATGGTTATATATGTACCCACACCTTAAAGGATAACAATCATATAATATATTAATGTTATTTATATACACCTGATAATAGAAATTATTGGTGATTTTCAAGGATTAAATAATTAGTGCTAGTCGACTCAAAAAATGTAATTGAGTATAAACAAAAAATAGATTTCATAGAAAAGAGAGATAAAAAGTTTGACTAATACTTTAAAAGGCCAAATCCATCTTATCAAAGAAAATGAAATGGAATTTTTAATATTAAATCATAGCGAATAATTGGGAAAAACTATTGATTCTGGAAAATAAAAACAAATGCAATAGAAAATTTTTATATAGAATTCATAATTCTTATAAAATATAAAAATGAATACGAGGAATGGAAAAAAATATAAAATAATAAATTTAGTGTGGGGAATAATTTTAAACATAATTTAGAAAAGGTAAAAGTTATACTACAAGATCCCACACTAAGGATGTAGATTATTTTGTGTTGGAAGCAAGAATATAAGATTAATAGATCCCATGGGAAAACTTGTGTGTCATCCTAGAAAAATTTAGTGTAGTTTTTTTCTAGGAAATCCTATTAAATGGGATATATACTTTGTTAATCGATAAAAATAAATGAGATTTAGGTCCAAGGAAGTAGAAAAAACGTTATTGAATAAAATTATTGGTCACATGAGTTAGACATCCATGGAATATCTGCTAACATGTGATGTTTATCAGGACCTCCCTAGGTCATCATGGGATCTTACCCATATGTTTTATAATTGTTAATGTAGTAATATCATTCGGAATACATGTAGGGGAAATGAAAACAGGTCAAAATATTTATTCATATACTGATTATAGGATATATTACAGACTCTTGATTGGAGAAGATATTATGTTTTCATGATTGATGATTTTTTTAATGACATGAGATTCATTTATCACCCAAAATTATGAGGTGTTTAGTATCATAAAAACTTGTTGAAGGGAATTTGAAAATATGATAGATCTAATAGTCTAGATGTTCTAAATAGATAATGGAACAGAGTTAACAAATAATCAAGTGATGTATTTTCATTAAAAAAATAGAATTTGGACCACGTTTCAATTGTACAAAATCCACCGAAAAGTGGAGTAGTTGAGAGAAGAAATTGAATTATCAATAACATGGATAGAACAATTCTCATCTAGAAAGTCCTTATAGAGAATTATTTTCAATGATTTAGTGATGGCATCATTCTACACATCGAATAGCGGATCATTCCATCCATATGAAAAGAGGACACCTTATGCACTACAGTTTGGAAACATGTAAATGATGAAATAATTTTGATTCTTATGAAGTAAGTGTTTCATTATCAATAATGAGAAAAACAAGAAGTATGAGTCCCATGGAGGTGATGAGATATTCCTTTGATACTCAAATAGAATTAAATAATATAAATTACTTAATAAGAATCATGAAAATGTAGTTGAATGAATTGAGATTTCTATAGTAGATAATGAGAATAATCATTAAAAAATACAGTACCTATCTCAATAAGATAATCATAAATAGATAAGAATATTAGGGGATGTTTTAGTTCTATAGGATGATTCAGAAGAAGATTCAGATATTGAAAATATTGAACATAATAAGTACCTAATTGTTTTTGAAGAGATGATTTTAAATTGATAGGCAAACAATAATTATTGATTAGACATCACAAGTACAGAAAAAGGGTTTGAAAAAACCACAGAAATCAGCTTCTTTATTATTGGTATATCATAATTATTTTGATAAAGCAGCTGTTGATGAAAACTTGGTCCAAAAAATGATTTCATAGCATAACCAATTTGAGAAGAATCATACATGTGATATTGTTTCGAGGAAAATAGATAAGAATTTCACAGGGACTAAATGGGTCTGCTGTTATAAAATGAATTAATATAATGTAATGATTCGAAAAGAATTACAAATATTGTGAAATGGGAACATCAAGAGAGTGGGTATCAATGTTGATGATACATTTTCAGATATTTAAAATATAGATTCAATCAGATTATTCATGGCCATAGTAGTTTAAAGAATGTTCAATTTTCTCTAGATGGATATCATGGAAACATTTCTAAATGGGGTTCTAAAAGAGGAAGTTTATATTGTGAATACAAATTTTTTTCACATTCATGAAGATGATAATAGATATTTCCATAGGATTAATGCATTATGTGATTTGGAACAAACACTAAGAGCATGGTATTGACGACATGATTAGTTTTTTTGAAGAAAATAAGTTTTTACCATGGTGGATTTCATTTTAATTTATATTTACAAAATGAATTTAATGAAATGATGATGGTGATAGTATATTTTAAAATAATATTTGGTGGATCAAATGAAACACAATTTAGAAAATTTTAAGAATTTTAGAAAAGGGAATTCAAAATGTCAATGGTTTGTGAAGTTTTGTTTTCTGTGGTTTATAGGTGACATAAAGAAATAATGGAACATTACCATAACAGTCAAAATATTTGAAGGAGAATTTGAGAATGTCTAGAATAGATATTTCCAAGGATATTATGATTTTGGTGGATTCCTAGATGAAATTTTAATGACTTGATGTAGGAAATATAGTTAATGTCCCAAAATATAGGAAAATCATTTTTAGTATACTATAACTGAAAAAAAAATTCTTGATATTCTTTAACCAATTCCAATTTTCATAATATCAATAAATTACTAAATAAATAAACATAAATGAAATAAAAAATAATACATTAGTATATCAAGGGTATGGTGTATTTAGGTTTGATGTATAATACAAAATATTTGCAAGAGTTAGTGGGTTATATAAAGTTGTATTGGCCCAGTTCAATAGTTGATTGAAAATCCTCATCATGTTATTCATTCTATCTTGGTGGGTTATATATTTCAATATGAGCAATAAACTAGATTTTATTTTATTTATCCCTATATAATTTGAATATATTGTGGCCACTGAATCTTTCACATGGATGAAGCAATAACTTTATGATATAAGAGTTGAAGTGAAGTCTCCAATTGGAATACATTGATATAATTGATGTGATATGTATATTATAAAAAACATAGTTTATCAATATATAAAAATAAAAATTTAAATAAAATATAATTTTAACATGGAGAAGTAGGAAAAGGGCCTGTGATGTTGGATTTTTTTGTTGAGAGATCTATTGGTTGTGGACATTATGATGAACTAATTTTACAGATAAGCATTTGAATGGAACCGAATAGCTTTATGAGTTTATTCAAATCCACGCACATGAAAACTTTTATATGTGGAACACCCTCTCCCTGAGTTATGATGTGTTTTTATCTAATGTTATTATTTGCGTTATTTACCCTATTTAATTTAATAATCAAGTAACCTTTAGGTTCATTGACAAAGGGGAAGAAATTGTTTCTATAAAAGGGGGAAAAATTCTTTATGAAGGCAAGGTAAGAACATGATAGGGGATAAGGGATGTAGGGAGAGTTTTAAATATGCATTCTAAGTATGATTTATCAATGTTATATATCAGCATAGAAGATTTTCATGATGAAAGAATTTGGGTGGTTTTAAAATGAATTGATTCATTAATGAAATTTTCAAGATACTCTTGTTTCTACTACATTGAATGGATCATGTGGGCTTATAGTTTTTGTTGAGTAAATATTTCTTAAATATAAGAATCCATAGAATTTAATTTTGGTATAATTTGAATGAATTTTTAACAATATATCCCATTGTGAAGAGTTTTCACCAAACCCAAAGTGGGTGATTTTTGGGGAAAATCTTTCAAGGTGTCATCTCTGTGTTCTGGGGGAGAGTGTGTTTGTTGAAAAATCTAGATAACAATGTTTCATTATATTTGGTGTTTATGAAGCAGATAGTATAGGTAGTGCATCTTCCTGGTGTTTGAAAAAATATTGGACCTCAAAATTGGGATTTTTTTATGGAAATGGAAGGTTTTCCACCTAGGAGATCCTACACACTATAATGTGTAGTTAAAAAAACTACACAATAGAATATTTGTTCTATGAAAACCATAAATAAGGTACATATAATGATAATTAAAAATATAAAAAGGACGAGTTTCCTTATATCATCTCTATGCAGACCAAGAAGCATGATATACAAAAAATGAAATGAAATTGGCTCGTGGGAGGCTTGTTGTTCACAGGAGACTGATTGTTTATAGAATGAAGGTACTAATTTAGGGGCACCACGAATGATTTAAAGTTCCATAAAGACTTTATAGTAGTTCATGGTGAATGTTTCCACGCATCATAGTTTTGGGCTATTTTAATTATCCGGTTTTTAGAATTTATTTTCTTATATAAATGACCCTTCTCACTTCATTAAAGAGAGAGAATTTTATTAGTGAAGATCATCTCTACAGAAAGAATTATAGTAAGTATGGAGTAGTTCATGAGGGAGGATTCTGAAAATGAGATGAGTTCATGAGGGTTGGTTTAACAAAAAAGGAAGTATTTCACAAGGGAATAATTATATAAAGTATGTAGCATAAAAATATTTTTTTCAAAACTATATTAATGGGACATTGTAGTGCCCAAAGGAGAAAAAGTTTTCCGATCAAAGGAATTCAATGATGCAACGATATTCCAAAAATCACTCATTCCATGAGGTACAAGGTAGTTCTCTAAAAATTATAGGTAGTTCATAGAGGACAGAGTGATGTTTCCAAAGGGACTAAAACTGTTCATGAATGTAATTTTCATAAACTAACATATCCTATAAAAATGTATTTCATCTACTCGGTGAGAATTGTACTTCATGTCACCCATATGTGTGAAACTATTATAAGATTATTTTATAAAGAGATACATTCTAGTAAAACTCATTGAACAATATCCTTGTCAAATATGAATTCTGATGTGAAATGATGAGGATCTTCATTGTTCCACTATATTTGGAGAAGGTGTTTACTAACTATTACATTCGAGATTAAAAGATGAAGACATTGAATCACATGAAGATCATTCCAAAGAGATGTAAATTATTATGTCTATAGAAAATATTGATTTGTTCCAATTATCTTGAATTTAGATTTTATACGTCCATGTGTTTTCAAATAAGTGATGGGGCATCCTATAAATAACTACAACAGAGAATCTACCTACAGTTGAGGATACATTCATTGTTTTTATTGAGGGGACCTATATGTACTAAACTGGATGTGTATACTTTACAAATTAGTGATTAATAGAAGATAGATAATGTGGCCCTTTTCAATAGTAGTGATCCATCAAAACAGAGGCAGAGAATGTCCCTTGGGAAAGCAGTGAGCTGACTGTAAAAATTCTAAAGGTAGTGACCCTGGGTGAGAAGTGATCATGCAAGAAACTTTTATTTTATCAGTTTACTGTAGATTATTTGGAAAGCCACAACATTTATATTTTATGGTCTGGATATGTATGCCAATGATTTTTAATGAAGTAAAATCAATGTTTTTAATTAATTATATCATTTTTTACATACATTTTTCCGAGAAAAATAGAGAACAGTGTTTTGTTTAACAATCAAACAATAATTGAAGGGGAAGTTATTTTAATAAGTCATACCACAATTCACCCCCTATAATGGTATTTATCCTAGATGGGATAAAATAAGTTCATTTATGACACATATGTTTATTAAATATATCCTTTATAAATTACATTAAATTTTAAACAAATCACATCACTTTGGGGAGGTGGTTTTCCACATGTCCTCAAATGATGTTATCATATACCTAGACAATGGAAATCATGAAGGTATGTGTTATATTAAAAATAAAAAATAAATAATACATCATTAATATCCCATATATCCTGTAAAAATATTAATTCAATCATTATTACTAACCTTTAGTGGTAGTAATTGTATAATGGACAACATGGGTTCGCAAGGCGGTAGTCTACCAATCACATGAATGATGATCTTGTATCTCATTGATGAAATTGTGTATGAGTGTAGGTCTAACAGCTAACAGGAAAAAATCATGGTATATTTATGATATTGAGTTTTCTATATATGAATTTAATAATAATAATTGAGGATTATAGAAAGAAATAAAATCAACATTCTTTTTTAAGGATGTTTCTTGTTCTATGGGTAAGTCATCTAGTTTTCACCAAATGGATTCCTCGTATGGGTTTTAGCCATATATGAGGATTATAGGATGGCAGTATTGAATTTGGGATGATATGGTGGCCTGGTCTAGCTGATTCAATGGTCTTGATATCTGTGGATAAGTGAGAGGGGTGATTTCCATTTGTATATTTGATGAGGAGTGGGATTCATATAAATATAAAAAGGTAAACACTATTGAGAGGCCTCACTTTGATCTTGGGCCTACAATAAATGTTAACTATCTTTAGAATGGAGTATATTATCTAAATATGGCCATAAAATGTCCTTTTAATGTGTTTCTAGGTTATATAGCCCCTTAATATAATGCTTAACCACTAAGTGAACTTATTTTTACCTTAGTTGATGTAATTAATTTTAATTACATTCACCAATTATTTTCATAAAAAATTATGTTAAACTTATTATAATTGAAAATTATTATTATTCAAAATACTGTATCTAATTTCCAAAAATATAATCGTTGAATTTTAAGAGATTAATATAAAATTAATCCCATAGACGGTATGAAATAATGTGTATTTATAAATAAAAAATTATCCATGTTTGGAATTTTAATCCCCACATTCAATGTGAAATTGATATTGACGACCTAAATTATAATATTTTATGAATATTTTATCTAATTATAATTTAAATCGAAATTAAAATATAATTTATCTATATAAATAATTTATATGAAAAAGCTATTTTAAATCAAAATCTATTATGTTTTACTATTCTAACAAAAAAATTAAACTTCATAGAAAATAATGAAAAATTATTCTTAATTGAATTTTAACATTCAAATTTAAAAAGTGATGTTTTTTGAAATAAAAATTTATAAACTTTTAAAAATGATATTTAAAATAGGCTCTTTATTCAAATCAAATAAAATTACCTTTTTGAAAAAATATATATCATTATGTTTAAATTGGTTTTATTCTAAAATATTTTCTAGAAAATAAATATGATGACTGTTAAATAGTAAATTGAATATAATTAATATATGTTTCATTAAATCATTTCTAAAGTTTGTATTAATTAATAAATCAATGTAAAATATGTTTTATTTCATAAATACAGTTTTACACAAAAAGATTTCGAACTTTTTCAGAAGGGTTTTATATTCCTTTATAATTAATTGGTCTCCAAATAATTCTTCTTAAATATACATTTATATTATATTTTCATAATTTAATTAGTCGTGTTCATGAACACCATTCAAAAATATTGGTTACATCTATAATAACTTTTTTTTGTAACAATAATAATAATAGATTGTAATTTGGTAAAACTAGGTTATTCATATCTTGCATGTAAACTAATGAACTTGTAATTGTTTGTAAAAAAAACCAAACATAGTGTTTCATGTGAATCAAGATAATCGATGTGTTTCATGTAGCGTAATATTGACCTAGTTTTGCGTACAATGAAATAATAACTTTGTCCTTTCATATAACATAGGTTAAATTCAGTGTTGTGTGAAATCCCATATATCAAAATGATTAAACTTATCAAAAAATAACAATTCAAAAAAACTCAGAGTATAAACTTCCAAAAAGAGAATTTACATTCCCCCATCTACTTGAAATACCCATTCAGATTTAGGGAGATATCAGAAAGTTATCGGATTATAGAAGTAAACTTATAGTGTACAAAACAATTTCAACACTCATTTCCCTACTAATAACCTGTAAAATGGATCAAGAAAGATAATACTCCAACCACTGGGCATGAAACTTTTTGGAAAAGGAAGACTTATTAGACCATTTATTGGATGAGCCTTGCCAAGCACTATATTTCTCACTATATCCCCACCATGTGTAGGATCACAAATAATAACATCCTTGTTATTAGATTGTGTCTTTGACACCCCAAGAGGGCTTCACTCCCTAGATTACATTCATAGAAATAATGTAAAATAAATTTTCATTATGGATGTACAACTCCTATGGTATTTCATTTGTCCCCATTATAAGGACCCAGCTTTAAAAATTCCATAATCTTGAATTAAATGTATAATTCACATAGAGGATCTTTTTAGGTTTAGTGTTTTATAGAATTAGGCCATAACTATTAAATAACAACTTGAATATTACATGTAGGAAAAACTACTCAGTATCCTTTTTTCATAAAATAAAACCCTTAAAAAGAACATGTCAAGTTTCATGTTTTAGACATCAAGAATTTTCCTTGATCCAATCCATGACTCTTCATCTTTATGTCCTATAAAAAAAATTTCAAAAACATGGGATGAGCATAAAAAGCTCAGTAAGGGTTATAAAATAGGGAAGAAAAACATTATCCTATCAATAAATACCAATCAATGAAACTAATACTTTTCAATCATAATATATCTTAGGGAATCATAAGATTTATGAATAACATAGAGAAATCATAAATCACAAAGGTTACGTATGGCATTTATATCAAACATACATTGTAGCTATCATAACTACATAGGGATTTACACTTGGAATACCTATCCCAGTATATTCCCTAAATCTCTTAGGAGAAACATCACGTTTACCTTCATCACGTTACCCAATGCATTGGAGAGCTATCTCGAGCTCACCCACACAAGGTTTATCATAGAACAACCCGTATACGTAAAAAAGGACCAATAACCATAACATAATCATTAATAATAACACAAGTATAAAGGGAAAATAATATTTCCACTTTCCAATATATCAAATCATTATATTTAAATAAATAATGCTTTATCAAACCATTTTCAAACTCATTTAAAACATTTAATAAAGAGATTTTCGATTCAAAGTGTCCCATACAACTTTAAATCATTTAAATAAATTATCATTTGAAAACTTTAATGTTCATAAAAATAAATCCTAAAACCCATTTTGAAGACATTGATATTAATGAGAAATATTGGGAAGAATATATCTTTAAAACATTTAAAATGATATTTTAGTTAAAGAGTTTTTTTTAACAAAAAGAGAGAAGCTTGAATACAAATAATTGAGGTGTAAAATTTAATCATAACTTTATAATATCTTGTGAATAAAGGTATTCATGATATAATGTGTCAAAGGATAGTATATACAGCATATAAGAGTGAATTGGTGCATAACAACAGTGAAGTCTCAGTGGAAATGTAAATTGAGATGAAATCCCTTATAAAGATGGTATCCTAAAATTAAGGATAAATAAATCACATAGTTATTTGTGAAAAATATAAATACACCCAATATAAGTGGATATTATGTTCATAAAAGTCATAGGTCGTTCACACATATTCATACGATGACATATTCAAGAATTAAAAGTTTAACCCAAAGAATTGAAATTGGGTGAAGAAGTTCCCTTATAGAAATTTGACAGCCTAATGGAGTCACTTTAAAATTTGGAAATGAATTGATGAGATATAAAAAGGTATCTCATCACAAGGACATAAAATTTACATCAATAAGTATATATAAGAACATATCCCAATATATGAAGATGTAAATTAAAATACACAACAAAAATAAGTCTTTTAAAAAGAGGAGGGAGAAAGGTTCACTTACCTATTTGGTAACATACAAAACATACACCCCAAGAAATATGGATCATACAATAAAGATTTAAATACAAATAAATGAAATTATATTACACAAAGTGTATAATCATGGTCAGTACATACACCACACAAAAGAAAATAGTGGAAAATATAGCATGAATCTCACGGGAATAAAAAGTGAGATGAAACCCCTTACCACGTTGTAATCAACTGAGACATATGACCAAAAGTTAATAACCACCAAATTAATCACATAATACCACCAATATAATGAGAATCATGATAATATATATCATATGTATGTACACAATACACCAAATCTAATGAATAAGTGGATATTAATGGAAATCTCATGGAATTAAAAGTGAGATAAGAAAATCCCTTACCTCATGTCCGACATGATTTATTTTTTCATTGTTTTTACTAAATACTAAACTTAAGTTAATTTATACTTGATTAAGAACCATTTTTCATGTTTATTATTCATTTTATATCAATTATTACTGTGTTATAAACATTATGTAATCATTTAAGTTAATAATGGTCGTTTTGTCGATATTTGGAGCTTGAGTAAAAAATGAACACCTTAAAATTGCAAGTTGTCTATGTGGTCAGGAGTACATTATCTCCAGAATTATATTAATGATTTAGATATCATGTATATCATGTATATCATGTATATCCAGTATATATATTTATTTATAACAGTACATAACATTTCGAGATAAGAAATGAAATGCACCATTCATGGAGACGGTAAGTCGTACGTAGGCATGAACGTTAATTTCATTTCAATTTCATATTTTAATGGAATTAAAACATAATGATATATAGGTATATTATAATTAAAGTATAATTTCATATATAATATCATATATAATATCATTAACTCCATCCTTTATACGTCCCACATATGGCATTAACGAGTCATATCACTTTGAGTGGGCGGAAGTCCGCACTTCCTCAAATGAAATTATCGTGTTTACACATAATGGATACCCTAAAGGTATGATATAATTAAAAAATACAGAAGAATAAAGAAATATTAAACATAATATATATCATATATAAATATAGTTTCATCATAATGGCAACCATTAGAGGCGGTATGAGGTAATTAAACAATCATTGTTTCGTGAGGTGTTAGTTTTCCATACACAGAAACATTATGTTATTCACCCGTTAGATGAAGGTGTGTGTAAGTCTAGTTCGAATAATTCTCATATCAATATACTATTATATTTAGGATACTGTTGTTGTTATAAAATAACAGAATAAAAATAGTATACGGGTTGGAAAAGTAAAATAAAAGAAAAGAAGTTAAGAGAAACCATTACATTTAATTTGGGTAACTTCCTTTGGTTTGAACCAAAAAGGACTTATTAAAGTTCTTTCTGCAAAAGGTAAGGCTTATAGGAGGAGGATAGGGATGTAGGGAGCTTAATTTGGCAGAGGATGGATGAGCCGACAGGCTTGAGAGGTGTGAGGAATTGGTTATAAGTGACGACTTTTTATAAGGGGGGGAGGGCTCTTTAAGAAAGTGTGAAAATATTATTTTATTATAAACATATATTCGGTTTCAAGTCAAAGATAAGATGAATCATACTCAAAATAAAATAATCCAATCAGAACTGAACATGTTTTGGAAACTATTTTAATCATTATAATCTTATTTAATTAAATCCTTTATTAACGAGGTAAATACTGCCTCATTATTGTGTCATAAATAATTTAATTTATTTGATGTCTAAAAATTATAAAAAAAATATCATTTTATAGGAAATCTTTTTATTTTTGCAATGAATATTTATAGTCAAAACTATTACTTATATAAAACTATATAAAAATTAATTACTAAATGATTTTTGTTTATTTCATTTTGGCCTTTACTTTAAATTAATTAATATAAATTGACAATATGGCTCCCATGTGGCTCAATGGGGTCCCAAAATCAAACCAAAGATGTCCATGGTCGTTAATGGCTCAACCAATAAGGTTTGGACAAGTGTTAAGGTAATTGATAATTATTATAATTTTCTTTTTACCTTGAATAACCCTGTTTACCTTTAACTGTGGAAAATAAAAGTCAAAAGGTACTATTCACCAAATATTATATTCATCTTATTGAACCTCATTTTACTTACTAATAACAACCATGTATGTCGGAATTTCTAAATTCAATTCACAGAAGTGGTAAAATTTCATTTCAATGAAAAAGTCACTTTTTTTAACTACTAATAAGTGATTTCACTATTCATCAAAAATTGAAGTTTTTCAGAAAAATACAAAAAAATTAGCCTAATCTTTATTTGACATTCCGAATTCAAAAATGATGCATATTTTTTAAAATTCAAAAACTAAAAGAGGAATTTATTAATTTAAAATTAATTCCCTTTGTTAAAACAAATAGCGTGTTTTTAAGAAACAATAACTATCAAAATATTGATACTTGTTTATGTCCAATTTCAAAGTGAAATTTATTCTAATATCCAAAATTGGATTAAATGGAAAAAATAAATTATAATTACACTTTAAAACCATTTAAAAAGATAATATACCCATATAAAAAAATTAGATTAAAATGTAGTTTTGAATTCAAATACAATATTTTCACTATTTATTAAGTAAGGAACTTTGTTGAAAAAATACCAAAAATTACAAAAAGTAAATTTTGATGTCCCAATTATAAAGAAAGATTTTATTAGGTCAATTATAATGTATTAAATTTAACAAAACTATATTTAAATAGTGTTTTCCATTAAAGGGCAGTAAATCGACCTTTTAATCTAAATAATGCTTAAAATCAGATTCATTGATAATTTAAGCCTCTAACTTTTATTGGATAAATCTATATACATTTAAAAAACATGTATAATTCTATTTTAGTTAGTTTTGTTTATTCACTCCAATACAATGTTAAGGGGTTAACTACCATTTAAAATATTAATATTATATTATTAATGTTCTACGTAAGATTTCAAAGAAACCCATCGTTGCGTATTAAGAATGCTATCGAACATAGAAAACCCTTTTATGTAAAATTAATATTTAATTCACACATATTAATAAATTTGAAAATGTATTATTTTTTATTTACATGGGATGTTACATCCTTCCCTCCTTTTTGAAATTGCATCCTTGGAATTTTTAAAATTGGGTTTGGAAACTTCATTGAAAGTCACAGATCAGAAAAAGAGTCAGTAAAAATATCACATTAAAATAAAGGAAGAGAAGTAAAAAGGTCACATGAGAAAAAAATACTAGGATTAAATTAAAAAAATTTACATGGAAGAGAAAACTAACCGTCATGTTCTGATGGAGAGTGGTAAAAAGCATGATTAGGAGAAAGTTAACCACAAACAAATCACAAACTTGTGATGTGTTAAATGGTCTTCGATTACCGAGTAGGGAAGGTAAACCAAAAACGTTTTTCTATGTTCCTTTTCATAATTATGAAGAATTTATTTACTAAATAGAATAATAACATAAGGAAACATACTTACTTGTTATATAGACTTTCATACTTTACTAAATTTGTACAACAAACACATATTTTCTCCCAAAGATGAGTATTCAAACTGACTTGGTCACATTAAATGTGATATAATCAACTTCTAGAGTATCACATAATCAAAAAAATATGAACTATATATTTTACCTATCTTTCTACATTAACCAATTCCAAAATGCTTTGTACAAGATCAGATAATCTCCAAAGGATAAACTTTTACAAAAATAACAAATACTTTAAATATCCAACATTTTTCTAACAATACCCAAAGTTAAACAAAGACCATTAAATAAAAAATTGTACATAAATTATTCAAATTAACCCAAACATTGATGAAAATCCAAAATTTCAAAAGCATTTGACGACATAGTCTTCCACAAAAATCATAACATGTATTTCCAAAAAACATCGACTACTCTTAACATCCCATACTAATGTGTAATTAACCAAATCACATATTCTCTATGATATGTTAACAATTTCCATAGATAACCCAAAATAAACTTATTATTGATTCATAAAATAATATAACTAAAAATAATTAGTCATACTAACCAGGGACTTTACGTATTCATGTGGTAGGTGATAAATCCCAGTCGCACTTTGGTTGTGGGTTCGATTCCCGCAGCTTTGTCTAACGCGACATGTTTTCATGCGGTCTCCACGATGTCCTTTTTCAAAACCTATATAATTTTATAACATTTCCAAAAACGGATAAATTTATAAAAAAATTAACCATTACATTTTTTAACCACAAAGGTTATCTAATAACATTCATTTTGCATCCAAAAAACATATTAACCTGTAGTTTCCTCAAATTCAAATATCATATAAACCGAAATGGTTTTTTATAACTATATCTAAAAAAGAAAAGATAAATATTACTTGAATAAAATTTTCTTATATCAAACTTCAGGGTTACACATACTATAAAAAGTCTTCTAATGTAATCATATCATCCAAAGAGCCCTAATACTTTTAAGCATTTCACCATCCTAAAATATATCATAACACTTGAATCCCTTATATGTTAACTTCTTACTCATTAAATGTTTTTCATGATCCATTACCCATTCCTTTCCAACTTATTCAGAAATAATTCTTTCCTACAATGAAAATCATGAATCATATCCTAAGATTCAATAATGTCAAAACATATGTTAAGAAATAATCCATTCCTTTTATTATTCATTGTCAGTTTCTTCATCCTCAATTGGAATGGAATTAGGTATTGATAAAAATATATGTGTACGATCATAGTGATCCCATTTCTAAAACATCTTCATAGGACATTGGTTTGTATAATGACCATGCACACCAAATTTAAAACATTCAACTGATCTGTCAATATGAACAACTTTCCATTTCCAAGAGTCAACTGGATGCTTCCTTTTTCTATGGCAGGTTCTTGCTTTATGACCTTAATTCCCACATATGTAGCATCTTTTCGTCCCTTTGAATAATTTTCCTAGGTGTTTATTTTCACATCCATGACACATAGGTTTTTGAACAAACTTTCGTTTATGGTTATTACATGAACTTCCGTAGGGAATTGTTTCTCTCATATAGGATGAAGTATAAAAATCGCCAAGGTTCAGGTTGTCATTCATGACTCCAGAACGTTGGTTGAGGATAACCATAATAGTTCTCATTATATCTCTCATTTCATTCATTTTCTCATTCATAAAACCATTACAATTTTCTTCACATCCACTGTTACTTTGATTCTTGCTAGATCCAAGCATTTACTAAAACCAAAATGGATTGTGGGAGTGTATTAGTAAAATCATCATATAATATCTTATGAGGAGGTTAAATACTAAGATATACTTATTCATGTTATCTTAAACTCATTCAATTTATCTAAAATAACTATTAATCTTTCTGAAATCGTAACCATTATGGTAATTTTACTTATGCATAAATAACACTCTACCCTCTAAATTTATCTAAATATACCTCTGATACCAACTATAAGGACCCATCCTTAAACATTACATAATCTAGAATTAAATGGATAATTGAAATAGATGATCTTTTCAGGTTTAGATTTTTATAGAATTAGGCCATAACTATTACACAAATACATTAATATTAAATGTAGACAAAACAAATCATTATTCATTTTTCATAAAATAAAAATATTAACAAGAAACAAGTCAAGTTTCATGTTTTAGACAACAATACTATTTCATGATCCAATCCTTGACCCTATTCATCTTTATGTCCTATGAAAAGCATTCCAAAAACATGGGATGAGCATAAAAATCTCAGCAAGGGTTCTAAAATAAGGAAGTAAAACATTATCCCATCAATAAATACCAATCAATGAAACCAATACTTTTCAATCATAATATTTCTTACAAAATCATATGATTTATGAATAACACACAGAAATCATAAATCATAAAGGTTACTTTTGGCATCCATATCAAACATACATTGTATCTATCACAACTACATAGGTAGTTACACTTGGAATACCTGTCACAATATATTTTCTAAAACTCTTAGGAGAAATATCATGTTTACCTCGGTCACGTTACCTGATGAATTGGAGAGCTATCTTGGGCTCACCTGCCCATGATTTATCACGGAACCACCCATATATGTGAACAATGCCTGATAACCATAACATAATCATAACTCATAACACAAGTATAAAGTAAAGAAAACATTTTTACATTCCAATATATTAAATCATGATATTTAAATAAACAATGCTTTAACAAACCATTTTCAAACTCATTTAAAACATTTAATAAAGAGATTTTAGATTCAATGTGTCCCATACCACTTTGAAACTTTAAAATAAATTGTTATTTGAAAACATTAATGTTCATATAAATAAATCCTAAAACCAATTTTGAAAACATAGACATTAATTAGAAATATTTAGAAGAATAAATCATTAAAACTTTTAAAATGATATTTTAGTTAAAGAGATTTTTAACAAATAGAGAGACACTCGAATACAAATAATGGAGGAATAACATTTAATCATAACTTTATAATATCATTAGAATAAAGGGATTCATGATATAATATTTCAAAGGACAGTATATACACCATATAAGTGTTAATTGGTGCATAACAACAATGAAGTCTTAGTGGAAATGTAAATTTAGATGAAATCCCTTATAAATATGGTATCCTTCAATTAAGGATAAATCATTCACATAATTATGAGTAAAAAATATAAATACATCCAATATAATTGGATATTAAGTTCAAAAAAAATCATAGTATATTCACACATATTCATAGGACGACATATTCAAGATGTACAAGTTTAACCAAAAGAATTGAAATTGGCTGAAGAAGTTCCCATACAGAAATTTGACAGCCGAATGACATCACATTAAAATTCATAAAATGAATTGATGAGATAGAAAAATGTATCTCATCACAAGGAAATAAAATTTATGTCAATAAGGATATATAATAACATATCCCAACATAATAATATGTAAATTAAGAGACAAAACAAAAAGATGTCTTTTAAAAAGATGATGGTGAAAGGTTCACTTACCGATTATGTAACTTACAAAACATACAACCCATGAAATAAAAATCATAAAATAAAGATGTAAATACAAAAAATGAAAATATATTACACAAAGAGTGCAATAATGATAAGTACATACACCACACAAAAGAAAATAGTGGAAAATATAGCATGAATCTCACGGGAATAAAAAGTGAGATGAAACCCTTTACCACGTTGTAATCAACTGAGTCGTATGACCAAAAGTAAATAACCACCAAATTAATCATAGAATAAAACCAATATATTGAGAATCATGATAATTTATATCAAATTTTAGTACACAATACACCACATGCAATGAATAAGTGGCGATCAATGGAAATATCATTGAATTAAAAGTGAGATAAGAAAATCCCATACCTCATGTCCGACATGACTTGTTTGTTCCTTGTTCTACCTGAATACTAAACCTAAGTAAATTTATACTTGATTAAGAACCATTTTTAATGTTTATTATTTCTTTTATATCACTTATTACCATGATTTAATTTTTTTTTATTCATTTAAGTTAATAATGGTCATTTTGTCGATATTTGGTACTTGAGTCAAAAATGAACACCTTATAATTACATGTTGTCCATGTGGTCAAGATTCCATTATCTCCAAAATTATATTAATGATTTAGATATCATATATATCATATATATCCAGTATATATATTTATTTATAACAGTACATAACATTTCTAGATAAGAAATGAAATGCACCGTTAATTGAGACGGTATGTCGTACGTACGCATGAACACTACTTTAATTTCTATTTCTTATTTTAATGTAATTAAAACCTAATGATATATAGATATATTATCATTCCATTATAATTTCATATATAAAAGCTTATATAATATCATTAACTCTATCTTTTATACATCCCACATATGGAATTAATGATTTATACCACTTTGAGGGGGTGGTAGCCCGCACTTCCTCAAATGAAATTATCGTGTTTACACATAATGGAAACCATAAAGGTATGATATAAATTAAAAATACAGAATCATAAAGAAGTAATAAACATAATATATATCATATATAAATACAGTTCCATCATAATGGAATCCATGAGAGGTGGTAGGAGGTAATTGAACAACCATCATGTCGTGAGGCATTAGTTTGTAATCTAAAAAAACATTATGTTTTTCACCGATTAGATGGAGGAGTGTGTAAGTGTAGTTAGAATATTTCTCATAACAACATAATAGAAAATTTAGGATACTGGGGTTGTTATAAAATAAAGGAATAAAAAGATTATAGGGTTTGGAGAAGTAAAATAATTGAAAAGAAGTTAAGATAAACTCTTACATTTAATTTGGGTAACGTTATTTGGTTTGAACCAAATGGAATTCATAAAGTTGATTATAATAATGTTAAGGCTTCTAGGAGGAGTATGTGTATGTAGGGAGATTAATTGGGCAGAGTTTGGACAACCCAAACAGATTTAGAGGTGTGAGTAATTGGTTAGAAGTGAGGGCCTTTTATAAGGGGGGGAGGGGCACTTTAGGAAAGTGTGAAAATATTATTTTATTATAATATTATAATCGATTTAAAAAGGGACAAAAATATTTAAGATCAATTATTATATGACTAATATTAGAAATAAAATCATACAATCAGAATTGGACATGTTTTAGAAAATATTTTAATCATTATATTCTGATTTATTTAAATCATTTATTAATGAGGTAAATACTGCATCATTATTGTGTCATAAATAATTTAATTTATTTGATATCTAGAAATTATAAAAAATATACCATGATATATGAAATATATTTATCTTTCCAATGAATATTTATAGTAAAAAATATGACTTATATAACACTATATAAAAATTAATTACTAAAAGATTTCTGTTTATGTCATTTTGGCCTTTACATTAAATTAATTATTCTAAATTGTCGTTATCAGTCCCAAGTTGCGCAATGGGGTCCCAAAATCGACCCAAATATACCCATAATCGTTAATTACTCAAAAAATAAGGTTTTGACAAGTGTTAAGGTAATTTTGAATTATTATAATTTTCTTTTTACCTTGAATTACCTTATTTACCTTTAACTCTGGTAAATAAAAGTCAAAAGATACTTTTCATCAAAAATTATTTTCATCTTATTGAACCAAATTTACAAACTAATAAAAACCTTGTATATTGGATTTTTTAAATTCAATTCACATAAGTGGTAAAATATCATTTAAATGAAAATGTCAGTTTTTCAAACTATTACTAAGTGATTTCACTATTAATCAAAAATTGACGTTTTTCAAAAAAATACCAAAAATTATTCCTAAGCATTATTTGATATTCAGAATTAAAAAATTATGTCAATTTTTCCAAATTTAAAACATAAAATTGGTATTATTTAATTTATAATTAATTCTCGTTGTTAAAACAAATTGCGTGTTTTTTAGAAACAATAACTATCAAACGATTGACACTTGTTTATGTCCAATTTCAAAGTGAAATTAATTCCAATGACCAAAATTGGATTAAATGGTAAAAATATATTATAATTACACTTTAAAACAAATTATAAAGATAATATAACCATGAATGTAAATTATTTTTAAATTTATTTTTTGAATTAAAATACAATATTTTCAGTATTCATTAAAAATGAACTTTATCAGAAAAATTCCAAAAATTACACAATGTAAATTTTGATGTACCCATTCTAAATAATTATATTATTTGGTAAATTAGAATCTATTAAAGTGACCAAAACTATATTTAATGATGGTTTACCATAAAAAGGTGGTAAATTGACCTTTTAATGTAAATTATGCTTAAAATTAGATTCATTCATATTTTAAGCCTCTAACTTTTATTGAATAATTGTAAATACATTTAACAAACATGAATAATCATATTGTAGTTAGTTTTGTTCATTCCCTCCAATAATATAGGTAGGAGTTAACTACCATTTAAAATAATAATATTATATTATTAGTGTGGAACATAAGATTTCAAAGAAACCCATTGTTGCGTATCGGGTACGCTATCGAAGATAGCAACCCCTTTAATGTAAAATTAATATTTCATTCAAAAATATTAATAAATATGAAAATTTATTATTCTTTATTTACCAGGGATGTTACACCCATGAAATGGTAATTATAATGTTACTGGATTATAGGAGATCATATGAGGCCGAAATAACTGGTTTAACCAACCATTTACCATGACATAAAATCCTTGGACACACCATCAAAAAACTATTTTTATTCCAATATTGGCTGTATAACTATTTATATCATGGTTTTGTCAAATTGGATGATGTAGTGACACATGTGAAACAGAAAAAAATCCAAATATTGATTTTTTTAGTGATCATATTTCATTGGACCATTTCAATATTCATATACAAATTTGTACATCATTATTACAGTAGACAATGTCTCAAAGGGTGTTGAGGCTATTTCACATAAAAATAATTTTATTAGTAGTGTTTTAAATATTATAAATAAAAATACCTTCTCTATATTCGGTGTGACAAGATCTTTTATTACATATAATAGTACACATTTCAAGAACATATAAATAAAATCATTAATAAAAAAGTATTGATGTATTCAAAGAACTGGTATATGTTATCAACAACTATCATTTCTATAGGAAGAGATTTTATATATGGATTTCAAGATAATTCTAATGAAAAAATAGGAAATTCAATAAAATATTGGCTTTTATTGTTGGATGAGGCATTATGGGCGTACATAATAGTTTATTGAACTCTCATTGAGATTTGTTATTATATTATTTTTTTAATAACAAATTTCATTCTCTTATATATATCCATAATAAATCATTTTGGTATGATAAATACATCATCTATAATTTCATGTTAGCTAGTTCGAGTCTTTTGTTAGAGATAATCAAGAAAGAATACATTCAATGGGAGAATTATGGGTATGCAAAAAACACTAAGGAAATAACCAAGGCATTTAATTAAGCTATAATTTAAAATTAGAAATTTTATATGGATAATAGGTTCATTATATTAAAATCTATACGAAAATTCTCTTCTCGAAGGCTTGCATCCAGGTTGTAAGGACTGATCATCATTTCATTAGAGTTGGTAAATGGGGATTTCTAATTAATTGGAAATGACAACCATCCATTCCTAGTCAATGAAAAAGGAGAAAATAATAATTTTTATGGTAATACAAAGGGTGTAACTTCTATCTTTCCTCTAAAATAATGAATTAATTTTTCCCAAATAAATACTCTAAACATACCATTACTTTCGAGTAAACCCAGAGTACATAATTTTCCATTTTCCGTAATGATGTATTTTATCATCAAATTTCAATTAATGAATTGTAATACATTTTTATCCTATTTTTAGAGGGTTAATATTTTACATAAAGGGTACATTATCTTGAGGATGAGAAAATTACTCTTAGTAGATCTCGGAAAATCATTCCTTATTTTTGGATTGTGGTAGTTCTATTTCTAACCATTCATTTTTTTCATATATATGGAAGATATGTGTGGGGGTCCCCCATTGTGTTTATAGAAAATTTTCATCTTTATTTATCATGTATCATGTTACAATTTTTATTACATGAAAAAAATTATTTGGTTTATAAAATTGAAAGCCATCAACATTCAGTACCAATTTTATTTTTAAAGATATTTAAAAATGTAGACATAGTGTTTTTTCTGATCTCGAAAAAACATTGTCTTGATTGTTTCACTACTAAACTATTATATAACATTTTTTCATTAATTTTTTTCATATGAAGAATCATCACTGGGGAAAAAATTTGGGTTTATTTTTTACGTAGAGTGGTATTTCCATATACGTTAATTGTTCTTTAGTTCTCACCTATAAAAACACAAATATTTTTATAAAATAATAATAATTTCATTATCTAATGAGATATTCAAGTTGTTTTAGAATATGTTAATAAGAATTTTTAGTTTTTATTCCTTCATAAAACAAAACATCATAGTGTATGAATGTAATTTATAATGTTATTGAATGGAATAGAAGTTTCTTTTGTCTACTGTATTCATTGAAATAATGCTTAAATAATTGGGAATAAATGGTTGATATTTCACAATCTTATATAATTTGAGCTGTAACATGTGGAATATTGAAAATGAATTTGAACCAACCTACTTAGAAAAGGTAACATGTGATACCCTGAGGATCCACCCAATTCATGACAGATTATAAATTCATTTAACCTAGTGTAAAAGGGGTAATTTAGATCTGATGGTGAGTTTTTGAGATAGTGGAAGATGGTGGGTTTCTGTAAATAAATCATTGTTAATAAATCATTTTCATAGTTCTCTACAAAAATTAATTTATGGGAAAAATTAAAATATTTTTCTATTTTCAATAATTGGAAAACAGTGAGGGTAGTATTGAACAGAGATAAATATTGATACAATTAATATAAAAGGAATCATTTTGAGTTGTATCAATGAATTGGGAAGTGAAATATTGGTTTGAGGAACCGAGAAGTGACTTACTGTTTTTGTTCCTTTTTTGGGGATCTTATTACACTTGGGTCTTTATTTTCAATGATCATGGAATTGGGATTTCAAATTTTATTGAATGTGGGATGTGTGATGAACTCACATATGAGTCATGATAATATCTGGTAATGAATAATTTGGTGCTTCCCAATGTAGTCTAAAGTTCATTAACCACAAATACAATGTTAATGAATTATATAAATTACACATTTACGGGATATGAGATCATTATTCTTAGGGTGTTTTCTATTATAATATCCTTTTAAAATTTTCCACATATCTTTTGATTTTATGATTGAGTTTTAATAGTTAATTATGATTTTAATGGATATTTTCCATGGATAGAACAAATCTGTTGAAAATTGTTTATCATTTACCATCATTATGTAACTAACAATATTTGGTTAAATAACTATTAATGGAAAACTCCTTGCAAATTTATCTTAGGATATTGTTAAAATAAAATGATTTCAGGAATAAACTTTTAAAGAAGCTAAAACTGTATATACATGTATTAGAAAAATAAGAATAAAAAAGGGTGTAACATGTTTTTTTTCATGTTTTATCATCTTTATCATCATTATGTAATAATATTACAAGGATTAAATTGATAAATATTAATTTGAAATAGAGTTATCAATCCCGGGAATCGGATGTAGCCTTTCTTGAACTGTTTTGAATTTCAGATGCTCGTGGATGAGGCTGAATTTTAAGAGTCGGACGATGCTAATATAGGTGTAACCTTAGTATCTATGAGAAACTCATTTAAAATGATCTAAATTTCACACACCATCATGGAATATAGTGAAATAATACCTAATATGAATAGAGTCACTGAATATCCCTCATATCTTACTGCTTGTTGATGCTACTGCTCAATTGTCATGAGGTTCGAATTTTGAGGTACAACAATATCTATTTAATGTGATGGTCATGGATGGAAAAATTCTTTAATTTTGTGGAGGAATATATGATTGAGATGATATATTTCTTGCGATATATTTCATTTAGTGGGTGAAGACACAAATTCAAAGGAAGAAATAGCGAAGTATGTCAAATAAATTACAAGGATCAGTCGCCTACATAGAGAATCATGTACATCAGATGAATCACCAACAATAAAAAGGTTACATTAAAATTCAGCTATATGGAACTCATTCATAAATATTTATATTATGATACATAGGTATAGTTGGATACATAAAAATAATTATCAATGTTTGAAATACGCAAACTAAATAATCAGTTAAATCAAGGGAAAAAATTTACATGTTGGATAATGATTATGTAGAGAGTCATATACAAGAACAAATTGATATCTGGCCCATTCGACTACTTCATTTAGAAAAAATATATATGAAAAAATAGATATATTTGTCTAAATGGTTTCATGGCTCATTTAAAAACATCATTTATGCATATGAATACCCTATTTTTGGTCCATCCAGAACTCCTAACTTTTGAACCCATGTGATATGGCTAGATATAGTTACAAGGAAGAATTTAGGAGCTCGTGAACTAATATTAAGAGGAATATGTGTTAAGAAAACAAGAAAATGAAAATAATATTGGGAATACGGGGAAAAATCAAGGGGTTATTTTGGAACACAAGACCGAACCCTCAATGGAAGGATGAGAGAAGAAGTCAGATATCAATGATGGAAGCAAGGGGGATAGAGGTTGAGAAAAATAGATTTTTTTTATTTTGAATCCCGTTTATGGTGATTCTTTATATTGAGAATAATCATCTCTTACACTATTTCAGAAACATATATTATATTTAATTAAACCATTTGTTGAGATGGTTGGATAACACAGTCATGGGGAAATTTGGTTAAGCTAGTAGAATTTTTTTTACCTCACTTAGGTGTTAGGAGCTATAGGATTCCACCCTTCTCTCATAGATCAAGTATTTATGACCAAAAAGTCTCCAACTTAGTGAATGGATTTTTTAGTTGTTGGTGACATTTTAAACTTGTTTTCTAGAATTCTATTAGATAACAGGATAGAACCCACAAGGTTGGGTTTCCGGGGTGGGTGTGAATCTATGGTTCCTCAATTAGGAGGAAAAGAAGCCTTTAATTAAGTTTATGTGAACCCCTTCAACCTACATACCGGAAACTCAAGAGAGTTTCTAGTTACTTCTCCTAGTATAACAGTGACTGACCACGGGCAAGAATAAAATAAATTAAAAATAATCACTTAATTATACTACCCTTCTAGGAAAAAATTTCTTTTATACATTCTTTTAACTCCATCAATATTATTTTTCTACATTATCATCCTTTGACATTAGCCATATTCCTATTCCCAATCTTTATTCGATCATCTTTTCCACTATTAATACACCCATTTTTGTTTTTATATTTTTTTGTTTTATTTTAATTTTATCACACAACATTCATTATTTTGGGTTTGATCTTAATTTTCATTATACTGGTAGTTATTAGCTGTTATAAATAATTTCTATACATTAATTTCATTGATTTTCAGGTCACCAATATCCAAGACACTAAACCATTTAACCCTTATCTTGTGTGTCTATATATGATTTGTATTTTTTAAATCATGTGATTTATTTTTTTATTTAATTGAAGATAATATTTAGTTCTTATATTTGGTATCAGATGAGGGATTCATTATATTGGATGTTATTTTAGTTATTTTTTAGGTTATTTTAGAGGAACATTGTGAAAATCCAAGAGATGATTCCAAAAATAGAATGATATCCTAAAACATTATTAATGTCTTGAGTAATTTGATTTCTGATAAATTAATCCCCATATGGATACTAGAAAGTAGATATGGTTTTGGTACAGATGAACCTTTGGGTATTGACCCCAAAACGGTAGGTTGAGAATTGACTTGGTCAACACCAAGAAACATGATGAGTTTTCTTAAGACTAAACACATGTATACAAAATCTTGTGGGTTATTCATTGGATGATCACAGGTCCTTTAAGAACCATTTATAAGGATTGATTCTGTAGCTAAATTAAGTAATTGAGTTGGCCTTTATTAGAGAACGCAACATAAAGGTGACAAAACAATGATTTTTGGTGAATTGAAAATATCATAGTATAAAATTTAGAAATCATCAACATTCATAATATGTACTATTAAAAATTCCAATGATTCTATTTATATACTATAGTTTTATTGTGAAAAACTGTATTGTTTTTTATGGCTAATAAAATGAGAGAGACAATTAAGATATAATCAGGTGGTTTGTAGTTCATTTTGTGTATAAATTTGTATTTTTAAATAGATTTAAAATGTATTATCGGGATAAAAATGTTGAAATATTTCAGGACTCTCTAATTCCTAATGGATGATTTAATCTCAATTATCAATGGAAAATCTAGTTCTAGTGATCCAGAACCATTTTCCAAAATTGAAAACACATGAATGATATAATACAATATGTCTAACTTGCCTCATATTCTTCGAAATTATGATGTGATTATAAATGATTTTTTTCAATATTTTAAATAATTTACTACATTATATTACTCAGTTCATAAATTACTACAACGGATGTTATCGATAATTCACAATCTCACAAACCTAAAGTGGACCTACCATCCTTTATAAATCTATAGAGGAGGGTGGTCTGCAAGTTTTATATTACTAATTTATTTTAAAAAATAGAATATATTTTATGTATTTTAGAAACATAACATATTTTCATCTATTATAATATGATCTAGACATATGGTATTAAAGAAAACATTTCTGGGATAACATGTCAAAACATTATTTTAGAAAACAAAATGACATAATTTTTTTCCATTTCCCAAAAATCATTTCACCAAAGGAGTCACTTTTGTTATTTTCCTAGGAATTTAGAGAATTCAATAACCTAATGATATACTATTTCAACTCATAGATGTGACTAGGAGAACCCTTCATCCCTTAAAATAAAAAAATAATTATAGTACATTGTGACATTCATTTTTAAATTGGATGCTTATAGAATCTAATTTCACCCATAACCCAATGATGAATCATATTGGAAAAAACTAGTTGAAAGTAAAAATATATGCCTAATCTATGAAAAGATATGAATCTCATAGATTTATAAATAATATTATAGTAGAACAGTCATTTGAAGTTATATCATGGGTCATTAGTGATGTAACGACCTAACACATGATGGCCCACCTACCTGGTGGAAGGCTGAGCAACCATAACCCCAAGCACAGCTCAAATAGTCGATAGTATATCAACCCATTCAGAATAGTAATATCACACATGTGAGAGGGAATAACCTATGGAACATGTAAATATAGAATCAAATCTCCATCAATTAAATAGTGGAGTAATAAATTTACAATTGAAAAAAAGTTTGCATTGATCTATTCCACAATCAAAGGGAAAAAATTAAATAAATCACGAAAAGGGAAAAATATAAGAAAAAAAAACTGCAAGAGTCCAACCATCTATGAAAGGAGAACTACTATCATATGTACCCACAAGTACACACCTTATTCTATCTATCTCACTAAGCTCTATCAGCTTTAGGTCCTCATTAGACAACATTTAAATGTCTATTATCAACATAAGACATGATATTTGTTGTCATATCCCATGTAGTGTTGATTAAAACAATACCCTATTGGATACCTATAACCCCTTAAAACATTGAAATAAAAGGGAAACCATTCTATCATCCCAAATATAGAGGAAAAACCCATGTATGAGAGAATAAGAAATTCCATCATGACCACCACTACCTTAAACATGACTAGTTAGATCATATCTGCATGATATTCCATCAGAGATATGTGATATACATGTAAGTACTCCTAGAATATACAAGATATTCTTTTCCTAGACTCAACGTATAATGAGGTTCAAAACTCACTGCTTACCACCTGATTCTACTCATGCACAAAGTTAAGACTCACCATAAAGACCACACCTTAGGATTCATTCCCATCATCTTAGTTGGAATACATCCATGACAACACATTTGATGGCTCATTCCATAAAGATGGACCCACTGAGACCTATTGTACCTCAATACATATGTTGGGGATATCATATATCCCTACTGAGGTAATCCCCCAAGACTACAAGAAAATTAGAATATCTCATCACTTGGAAATAGGATCACTCCCAGAACATCTGGGGGTCTCCAAGATCCCAATATGGGAACTCTGGAGATCATAATGATCAGATTGGGGATCACACCTAGGAGCCCTAGGGGACACTAGAAACTTTACCATGTAATATAATTGCAACACATGGATTGGGGATCTCACTCAAAACCATTGGGAGATACCGTGTACCCAACCTGAATCATCCCACCATGTGGGGGATCATATACTCAATGATAGTGAAAATATTACTAAAAATACCTTCTATATAGAGGATCATATACTAAATGATAATGAAGAAAATTCTAGGATAACCTTATAAATAAAATATTACCACCCAACATGTTGTTCATGAGGATTCCATGAACAATTCTGATATAAGTTGAGACGACAAATAATCTCACCCCGAATTCCTAGAGGGATACACCAACACTATTAGTGATCATAATATCAATGTGATCCCAATTCTATGTAGAAGAGGTAGTTCCACACTATACCCTCAGATGGATAGACCAAGGTAATTCACTCGACCGATAGAATTGTATACATTGCTAACAATATTGACTCGCAATCCCCACCTTGTATCACAACTCATATTTAAAAACTGTAGCCACCATCACATCCAATGTAGAACACGTCATAGAAGAATCAATAAAAGGGCCTCTATTTGACTCC
This sequence comes from Viscum album, assembly GCA_963277665.1. Taxonomy (NCBI): domain Eukaryota; kingdom Viridiplantae; phylum Streptophyta; class Magnoliopsida; order Santalales; family Viscaceae; genus Viscum; species Viscum album. The sequence goes on from OY728153.1 coordinate 915,513,637, forward strand.
TGATGATGGAATGAATGAGGGATAATTCTCTCTGGATATCAAATAATTTGTACCCATAGTACATTGTGTGTATCTTTGGGTGGAGATTATCCATGTACCCTCATGGTACTCAATATTTATTTGAGAATAAACTATACATGTACCTTATGTCGCATGGAATGTGACCCCATTCGATCCCCTAGGAATGTCCCCACCCATACAGAACCGGCTATTCATGGAACCTCACATGACGTGTAACCTTAATACATAGTGTCTCTTGGCTATCTGGATAATTTACCATGTCCTAAAACCCATGCCATTATTCTTCACACCATTACTATGTTCCTAGATATGTAAATTGGCCTATGTACACACTAGGCCTCTGGACGTCTTCTTTCTCTTGACCACGTCCCCTTACATGGTGTATGTTCCCATGTCTTTAGGAACATTATCATGGTACACTAAAAGGTTTTTAACCCTAGTACATGTTGTATATCCCACAAATTTCATGTTCCATGAATGAGTAGAAAACCTAGCATGTTCTCATGCAATACAGGATGTGTGAACTAGAATGATTAATGGTAATTCATTAAGAGCCACTCAAAACTCCCTGATTTTCACTTAACCAATAAATTTACCCCAAGGGATCATTATACATCATAATATGGATCTAAAAGATTAATGTAATGAATCAATGGGTATATTTGTTTAAATATCATAAATCTACCAACTCTCAAGGATAAACTACAATTATTCATCTCCAAAATGACATATAGAACTTGCTTCACCATGATTTGATGAGGATCATAGTCATGATCAGTGTCTGGAACCGCCTCCTCTCACTATGGCTCATCTTATTCCACAAGGTTGAATCATCCCCTCCCCATCCGATTGTGGGTTCCAAAATGATATTTTTATGTTTATTAATTTAAAATTATTAAATTAATAAACCTTTTTTAACACTATGCCAATGGTATCCTCTAATTAGGTCCCAATTTTTGACAAACATTATGTTGTATCAAGGGTGAACCTTGGGTTCTAGATGCAATAAAAGTCTTGTTCTTCTAATATGAAACTTATCTAGAATGTTATTCCATATCTATCAAAAAATTAATCTAAATTAAAAAATATTTATTTTTTATTCTATCTACACTAAGGCTCTTCAGGACTAATAATATCATTCCTAATCTGTTCTTAGATCTAGAAAAATTCCTAAAAATATTCAAATTCATTATAGGGAAAAACCATAGTCAATACAGCCTTACCACCATTAGTCTTTTCATCTCAAAAAGTGAAATCCCTAGAAAAAATGAAATGGATAAGATCTCAAATGGATCACCCATACTAGTGAGATGAATAAATGGTTCTCTATCCATCTATATACACACACTCAAGGGAACCAAATTCCCATTTAGGGTCCTATCAGGAAATCACCCAAACAAAAAAAATATTCCTAAATAGGATACTCCACACCTACTATCTTTCTCATAACTGTGTGAATTCATGAAATAGATCATGACCGTGAATCATTATCTAGGATCGATGGAATAAAACAAATGAACCTATTCCATATATGGTCCTAGGGACAAGCGGTACACCACCCATTCTAACTTGATGAAAATTAAAACATAACCTTGATATCCTCATTCACCCCAAGATGAACTGTACCATCAAAATTCATCATCATCACCCACTCTAGTCCCACAAACATTATCTCCAAATTTCTCTGACTAGTAAAATGGTTACCAACATGACATCTGTAATGTGACACTAAATGGTGCTACATCAAATATGGAGCGACAACTGCACCAAACAAACATGAATACCCAAATCATGTTCTCTATATACTAAAAAATTCACACCTAGGTAAAAAAATTCCATTCCAAGTTATATTACTATGGGAAAGTAACATCCCCAGCACCTCATCACATTACATGAATGAAGAATTCATTAATCCATAGAAGTTAAACACATGCCCAACCTTTGGGAAAACCATCAATAATATATCTATTGGATATCAAATCATGAAATTCCTCACATGAATGATCTCTTATCTACGCCTCCATACCTCACAAAAATGATGACAGTTTACCTCTAACAGTTATAGAAATGTCACATCATCCTTAATCATCTCACATGCTTCTCTGGTACATATCACACGTGGGTACCAAAGAAAAAATACCATCATGAATCATTCTATATATAGATGAAGGATAATGTTCTAATGTATTACTTCTATATAATAGGAGAACACCAGAGTGATTCCAATGTGCACACACCGTGTCTTACTAGGCACTACATCTCACAAATCTCCATGAAGTCAACTAATTTTCTTTTAAAATATATCAGGTAGTGCCTATGTCTCAAACTATACTGATGACAACTCTCATTAAGGAGGTAAACCTAGAACATCCTCAAAAATAATTTCCTAACACAACTACTATAGTAAGAAACTTAATGATCATAGAACCACATATCCAAGGGTCATAATAGACATCAGTTAAAATTATTATATATTTTTTTTCGTTTAACCCTCTGTAGAGATAGAAATTTTTTCTTGAAATGTAGGTAACCATTCCATAACTAGTAGTGGTAGACCATCTTATCAAGGATGGTATGAAACCAATACATACTAATAAAAAATCATATGACTATCTCTACCACAATGGGAAGGTTTTCTATCAGTGTATTCCTCCACCAGAGTGTTGATTCACTACATATTGGAGAGTATGAACACAAATCCCCTCTTTTGGTTCCTCAAAGATTATGGGTCATAAAAAATTCTCAAATGTTTCAATTAGGTTTTGAATAGTGGATACTCTCTCAGAAAGTGTCTTATGACTCTATTCCAAGAGAAGCATGATGATCAAAACAACACATATTACATCGATCAACACTTGAGTGTATATGATAGAATCCCCTTTTTGCTAAATCTCATCCTTCCCCTGTACCAACCTGTCTTCTACAACCAAGGCATACTCGAACACCAACATACCAACTGAACATGAAAATCAATGGAACTCGTAAACCAAACCATGAGACAATTCTCTTGGTGTGAAATCAACTCCCCTGCATGATTTGGTACCACATCATAATATTGTGTCTTGGGGGGAGAATCACAATACATTGTGAGTTTGATGTGATGTAGGAAGTCATCATCTTTGGGCTCTACCGACACCTTGTGTCACCAACGATAATCCTCTAACAAGAAGTGGAATGAATAAGGTATATCATACTTGTAACTAACAATAAAAATACAAAATAGAATGGATATATTTTATATATACAATAATATTCAGATCCTCCAAATAATAGGTCTCTACAACATGAAACTATCCTCAACCCCATATTCAAGCTCCATGAGACTGGCATGGACCACCGGGGGTGGTAGTGTTAATAGTTCGAACCATCATGCACAACATGATTATCTCCTCATTCCTCTACCGTATTTTTTCATGTATATGTCCATGATCTATCCCTACATATTTCATTATGATCTATCGACCATCACCCTTTTAGTATGATGCTGAGTCAAAACATATCATGAGAGATATACACATTTTTCACACATGAACCACCACCTCTCCCATGGATAACTAGATATGGTCAATAATCCATGAGTTGTATGTCCTCCATTATAGGATCTTATCCTAATGCATATCACATTCCTAGATACCTAATCAAGTATCCATATTCCCAATTTCTATGTATCATATCATGTTTGCCCAAAATTAATAATATGAGTTTTTTCATGTAGAAATCTATCCACCACCATGGTCCGGTAAATAAATCCATCATATGAGGGAATTTATAGAGATATCCCAAACATCCTAATAAAATAGTTTATGCCCTTCTCAAATGTACGTTCTTTAAAAAATGGATGTCTATCAATATCTAGGGACTATCGTGTATGGTCTTTAAACCTTGATGAATAATTTACCATGGTCATTATAGCTTAATGAATCTGTATATGCAGTAGGATACATACCAATCAAAACATGGCTTGATTAAACTCTCCCCTAAAGTTACACTAAAACCTCATATAAGTGATCATCATCTCATTGTGGGCTTGATTTTCTAGAATCCACCATAGCTAGATTGAAACATGTAGAAGAAACTCCACTGAGACCACCAAATGATAAATAGGTTCCCACATAAGGAAGAAGAGAACATGACTATCTCAATCCCTTCCTCAGATACCTTAATGTTTATCTCACCCTGATATCCAAGAGGTATCTCACTCTGAAACTAATACAATACACTCATCCAGAGCACATCTTGGCTTGAACTGCCTTCATAAACTGCTAATGGGGTGGTGGATACACCATAAATTCTTCTATAGGTACAACCTAATGAATAGATCCATATACCAAAGCCTCATCAATAAGAAGAGCACTATCAAAATCCCATTATGGAATCTTGGATAGAAATCATCTAAGTGTAATATGAAATAAAATCAAGATGTGCCACATCACAAAGTATATCTATGGAGATGGACCAGGAAGGAAATAGAAAACACAATGAATTATTATATGATTCATATACCATGTTATCCTATAATCACTTCCTAAATTAACTATGTCAACACGAAGGATATCAGAGACCTAGAAAATGGATACATTGGATTCCTCACAAACATTGGAGTCCCTGACCTAGAAAAGTGAACTCAATAAACCGTAACACTATTTTCAAGAAACCCAAATGAAGAATAAAACACGACGATGCTTGAATATGGTTCTATGGAAATTCATCAACAAATACCAATCTAAAACAACCCAAGACAATTTGTCCTACAGGTCTTGAGGAAGGCTAGGCCACAAAAATCCCATTCCCACCACTAGTAGGTAGGGGGATGTCACCTATAATTTAGTTGGAATATCACACATAAAAGATTGAATAACCTATGGTATATATACACATTCACACACATACATATCCATGATAATGTTAATAGATAACAAAAAAAATGCATCAAAAAAAATTTATACATCTATCCCACAATCATTAGGAATATATAAATAAATGAAAGAAAAAGGAAAAAATAACAGTCGACTATAAAACTAAAAACTGTCCAACCTTCTTAGAAGGATAAGAATACTATCAAATAGAATAATTTGTATACAACATGGTCTATCAGGCACACTAATCTATAATAACTCAAGGTCCTCCAAGGACTACATCAAAAGGAATGTATATCACATAAGAACAACTTATACAAGATAATCCCATGTACATGTGATTATAAAAATACACCCAAGGAACACCAAAAACCAAAGATAAAATGTATAAATTGAAGGAAAATAGTCCTCTTGGACCACATCCAATGGAGAAAATACATGTGAGAGAAAAAAGAAACTCCATCTTAATATCTCATTAACTATTCATGAATAATCACCGCATCACCACATAGTATTACAACAAAGATAATTTACATCTCCACATTGAATTATAGAGTATACCAGATTTAGTTGTCCTAGACTCCATGTATATTGAGGTCCCGACATCACTATCAACCACATGATTCTAATCATGCTCAAAAGTAATATTTATTTGAATGATCGCACTCCATGAGACCTTCCATCCAAAATGGAACTCATCTATGGGTTTTCACTCATTAGGTACATATCAGTCATCCATAGAGGAACTAATCTAAGAGATCTCTCTCATCTGGTATTTCTAAGATGATGCTACATCCCCACCATAACATGTGGAATACATCAGTGAGAACATGATCATCATGTGTCACCATGAATAAAGTCACACTCGAAAAAAAATCACCATACTAATGTTGGGGATCTCAACCACACTTGATGGTGGAACCAACCAACCCTAACAGAAAAATTAAGATTTTACCACTCATAAAGGGAATTTTCACTATAAATATTAGGGTACACCACACAACTATTTTGGAAACACGAGTGATCATATTTTTCTGATAAGGGATCACACCTATGACCACTAGGGGATGCCAAAAACCTTAATAAGACCCAAAACCTTACCATGCATATATGGGATCTCACTAAGGTCCATTGGGTGACACCATAAACAGAACCCAGATCAATCCTCTATGTTGTGGGTCATATAATTGATTATACCAAAATAAAAATTGAAACTACCCAATATATAGTGTATCATATACCCGATTCTACCAAAAACCTTATTGGTGTAACATCATAGATAGTGGTTGATCGCCCGGCATGATGGTTAGGATGATACCATGAAACCCACTAAGGGAAGTCAACTAGACAGAGGAGTGGTCCCCAATATCTTGGAGGGACATACCAACTATATCTGAGCCCATTATATCAAGGGGATCACTATAATTTATGGAGGATTAAATTGTAAATTGTTTTCTCACATGGATAGATCAAGGAACGTCACTGAAATGATACTTGTGTATATATCTCTGACAAAATATTCCCACAAAAATCACATCACAACACATCTCTAACGCCAAAACCATGGTCACAATTGTGGCCAATATGCAATACGATTCTAGATAGGATACATATATACGAGCTTTAATATGAGTTTTGAAGATGAAGATGTGTGATTGAACATATCTATAAAAGGATAATATGGTTTTATACCATATTATATTGAATTTATATTCATTATCTTCAACAACCTTGTACCCTCATGGTACTCATTCTGTATTTGAGTATATATATGTCATGTACCACATGTCATTGGTCATTTTACATTGTCTGATCACTTGGGCATGTCTTCACTCATACATGGTCGGATGGACAATTCAATCACACTATGTGAACCATTGGTACACAATATGTCATGGCTATCAATATATATGTCTATGCACTCATCTAGTACCTAGGTTTGGTACCTGTGCCTATGTACCTAGCCTTGTAATTCATCCTATGTAAACCCAAGGGATTTGTCCATGTACACGCACACATCCATGTCCCCTTAATTGGTGTTGAATCATATTTCATCATCCAAAAGGACTGTATTCACATCAAAGAGTATAGTTATGAATGATACTTTTCTCCCAAATGGGAATAACACACCACATGATCTCCTTTACCATATTCCATATGTTTAGGTATTGTGAATGAGAATTCCCTACAAGCCACTCGAAACTCCCCGATGTCAAACCAAAACCCAGATATCTACACCCAAGGATATCTAGAAATAATAAAAGGGTGTTAAATATTTAGAAAAATGATGTAATGGGGATCAGGATGAAAATATCTTCAATATATATACCTCATGGTGAAACACTTAAGCTTTGGGTGCAAAATTATGCAAGAAACCTACTACACCTCAATATAGTTCCAACCACAATCATGATCTAAGTATTAAAATTAATCATATATCCTTGTTTCAACCATGTCTGTATGCGGTAATTCATCTATAACTCTACCGATCATGTGTACAAAAATGGGGAGGGGTATGTTCATTGATTTATATATATTGATTAACAAACATTCATTAAAATTTTTTCATACGGTCTCCTCCAACCGAGCAGACGATACTAAATAATGATATGTAGAAAATTGGGTAAACCTAATCTTATAGAATCAACCACAATATCAAATTTCCAATTAGCAACAAAACTCATTATTTATTACACATTTATTGAAAAACTACATGCCCATGATAAAATATTTAATATTTTCAATGTCATCGCACTAAGGCTCCCCAGGCCCTGGAATCTCATTCCCATTATCTTCCAGGATTCAAAAATATACAATGAAATCTCTAATTTATTACAATGAAAACACATAGTCACTATAATTAATTCCCTTAAGTATTGTTATTACTATATTAGTACTAATGTTTTTGAAAATTATTTATTGTAGGGCGTATAATGTAACAAACCAAGACATTGTATCCATTAAAATACATGATACAATGTATAAATTATGACACATTCTAAATCCAATGCAACTAAACCAAAATAAAATTATAATTTAGTATTAATAAAGATTAAAAAAAAGAATATGATAAAAAAAATTATAAGTAATTACCTTTAGAAATTCATGTAATATTTTAAGAGGAACACTTAATTTATTTCATTAATTTAATTGATACATAAGTAAATTGTAATATGGATTTATTTTTATGTCACATAACACTTCTTTAATCAATTATAGTCATCATAATATTATTATAATCAATAAAATTAATATTTTATTCCTATATAATAATCTATTATTAAAAATACACATGTATAAAAAATGGGTTTTTATATATTTCTTTTGATGACAATATAAATTCGTCTATAAAATAAATTTATCTAAATTATTCTTAATTTACAAAAATTCATTTATTTGTATAAAATTTACAATTTTAGGGATAATGATATCTTCCAAGATAGTGGTGAAAACAATATTTAAAATGAAATTTTTTATTTATAGAAATTAATTTATACTAAATAAATAAATTTCAAATATGTTAAATAATACATATTATATGATGTATAAAATGTCCATATATTGATCAACATTCAGTTAATTCTTAATCAATTAAAAACATTTCCTCTCGAAAATACTTTTTTAATAACATTTAGTGTATAAAAATTATATTTTTGATAAAAGTATTCTTTTTCATGTTTTTCATTTTTCCATTTGGAGATAAATTTTATATTTTTAGAAATTTTATTTTGATAAAATTAACAAAATTTTTATTTTTTCAGATCAAAATTTACTTCATATGAAATTTATAACATTTTCTAAAAAGGATGGGTTTAGTAAAAAATATGGGATCTAAAAAAAATAAAAATTACATGTTTTTTAAAGAATTTTATAATAACCTATAAAAATTTAAAATTAATGAAGAAATAATATAAAAAAGTACAGAATAAAAATATGTATTTTGAAATATTTTTTTAAATCATATACTTGTCCCAATTGTTTTGAAAAAAATACAATTTTTATTTCAATAAAAGGTTTTTTGGTCTTCTCTATGAATGAAGTAATTTGAGGTGATATTAATATTTCTATTTAATTTGAGGAATCTAAAATTTCATTAAATTTAAGGAATATCAATTTAATTCATTAAAATTAAAATTAATTATTATTTTTTCTTATATAAACATTTTCTAGTGAAAATACTATTCTTCTAAAAATAGTTTTTCTTTGATTATGTATGATAATTTTTAAACTAAATATTCACATATCGATAAATTTTATACGACTCAATGATTTTAAATTATACTATATTATGAAAAAATTTATTTAGAAATTTCAATTTTAATTTTAGTTATAATAATTAGAAAATATGGTAAAAATGGTTACACCATTAGAAGGTAATAATGGTACAAAAGTGTTTTAAAGAGGAAAAATGTGGAAATCATGAAAAAAAATTGTTTTCAAACTTGATTTAAGATTATATTAGACTTTATATAATCCCAAATTCTTCATTTCCTAAATTATGAACCACAAACCATTCAATAGATTATTGAGATTATTAAAACATGACGAGTGTTTTGAAAAGTGTATGTTTTTCTATTATATAATTATACAAATTCAACCATTTACAAGTTACCTATAGAATTATATTTTAAACATAAATCAGAACTATTATTCTCGCAAAATAACAATATCCCACTTTTATAATCCTCTTTTCACTTAGATAAATCATAATCTATTCAATTTCTATATGATTTTGATGGAAGGATCAAGTCTTCAACATAAGTAATATCTCATACTTTTAGTTTTCTTCTTAGTCTCACTCTTCCAAATATAATATAACCAATATAATATGATTAGATAGATAATATTATCATATATATATATATTATATTAAAATAATGGTAAACCCCTTACTCCTTCATTTCTTTCAACTAATAAAAAATAAATGTCAATCAGTTGTGTGCTCAGACTACCACATCAACAAAGAACCGCTTTTTGAAATTTTCATCCACATTTAAATTATTTATCCTAAAACTATTATATGTGGATAAACATAATAATAAACAATAATAATTGTTATTTTTAATTTATAATGACATTTTTCAATACAAACATCTCCATTATCATACTCACTAATCTAGTTAAATTGTGCTCTTATTTGGGTCAATTTTACCGACTACATAATCAATGAAATAGAAAACTATTATGAATGGATTTAGGAACATGGAAAATAATATTGTTTTAACATAATAATAAAATCCAATATGTTATATGGTTATGAAAATATTATATTATATTATTTAATTCATTATTAATGTATCATTTTCTCTCTCTATAATCCCTAAAATATTCAAACATTAATCCCATTGGCATGCATTGTGAATAATGCTACTATAGGATGGTGAGAGATTCAAAATATTAAATATATGAAATATATTATATTATATTCAAATATATATTTATTATGAAATTTTTATAAATAAATTGGCAGTGATATTAATAATATAAATTATTTATGGAAAATATAATGTTATAAAACAATGATAGCCATAATATGATATAAATAATGAAATTTATCATAATAATTTAGAAAAATATGTATTATAAAAGGGTAATATTTATTATTAACGATATTAAATTAGATATTAAGTTATATATTTTTTTTATTGGTTTTTAGTGTTTAATCAACTATGAAAGGAAATTAGGTAAGTATTTTTTGGTCTCAACTTCTCTTCATTTAGAAAAGTTTTAATTTTATGCACAAATTACTTTTTTTAATGGAATATATAATGACAAAATATGTATTTTGGAACAAAATATTATTTAATTTATGGTATTTTTTCAACTATAAGATTTTAAAACTTCCGTAAACTTTTGATTCAAAAATTATTAAATCGGTAAGACTTCATTATTTCAAATTTAAATTCCTTGAAATATGCATAAAATATACATGATAATTCCATTTTAATGTTTTAATTACTTAAATATTTTCTTTCTTATTTTTATCCTTTTATATTTCATTATATTCATTTTACTACATGATTTTATACCTCTCATGGGGTTTTTATTGAGAAGTTACAATGAATATATGGGGTCTTTCATAACTCAAATATCATTCTTGGGTCACAATCAAACTTCATTATTAATTATCATTAATGATTGATATATTATAACCTATAATGATTTTATGTTTTATATGACCTTAAAATTATAGTGAAATAATGTTTCATACTAATGTGTACTTCATTTATGATTCTATTGTATCATGAAATTGATATTTTTTTGGGAATAATTGTCCTTAGTTTTAAAGGATTTTTTTCCATATCTATTTTTTCATTACCTACCAATGATCTCCATTCCATAATTTAAAAGGAAAATTTTTATCTCTAATTATCCTTTTATTCCATTTTATTAGTTTTAAATCAACGGTTTCACCATTATTTTAATGATGATGATTTTGAATAATGTTATCTCCTAATAATAAAATGTTTTCCCATCCTTCAAATATAAAAGGTTCAATAATCCAAAACAAAATTATAACCATTATTCCCTTTTACAGGATAAATTATTATATATTATTTCATAAAGAAAAAAATTTAAATTATTTACACTTTTTTTATAAAATTTATGTTATCTTCATGGCACGATTATTAACTTTACTATTAAAAGTAATGATTTTCAAAGTCATTTCACTTATTTTTTATATAAAATATATTTAATTTCATCAATTTTTTATTTTTAATGTATTTATATTAGTTATTTTAATATTATTCTCCTTCAAATCAAAAAATTTTTGGATGTAATTTACAAATTCACTTTTACAAAATTTTGTAAAAGGATTTACGAAAGCATTTTTATGTTCAGTTCTATTATTCCTCCAATGTTTATCTCTCATGAATTGATTTTTTTGTCATAATATATAAGTTAATATTATATGATTCATTTTGGAAAATGGGGTTTTTGAGATTATCTTATTTATTTAGTTCATGTTATGTGGTTGTTTTGAATGACCTATGTAATCCAAATTATTTCCTATGGTTGCTTATAAGATGATGAATTTTCGATTTTCAAGTGGCACAAAAATGTATGAATTAAGATATTGATGGGACCATTATCTCCATATACTTAATTGGATAAAGTCTTATATTTAATGTTATATAAATTTTATTTAAATAATATTTAATATATATAGGTTCACCAATGGTGAGTGTGATGTTGATTTTCTCAACACAACATTTTATGTATGAATAGGGTAGAATTTATATTGGATCCCAATGGCTTAGTGTGATGATGTTTATCTTTAGTCACTATTTACGATTGAATAGGATAGCACGTATCTAGGTTCAAAAAGGCTAAGTGTGATGGTGTTAATCTTTAATCACAATTTTATGAGTGAACAAGTTCGTAGGTATCCAGGACACAACGATTTGAGATAATATGTTTATGATTGTTCCAATTTAATTAATAATTTCATCTCTCATGTTATATGCTTCATGTTTTATTTTATCATTCCATAGAAATAGTTTATATATTTTTGAACATAATAATATTATTTATTATTATGTTTAAAAATATTTTATTAATTTCATTTTAATCAAATATTTTTCTTTATTAAGATATTACTTATCATTATGATCTAAAAAATTATGGCATTTGTTTTGTTATCCATTGTGGATAATTTTAACTCACCCAAAAATTATTCTTCCATTATATAGGTTACCAAAATTATTGTATTGTGTGATATTTATAGGAAGTGGTCTTGATGATCATGATTTCTGAGAAATTTTCACAACCATAATAAAATTAAATTCAAATATAGTTAATCTCTATGACATTAATCCTTTCGATCTATGTATTGTGGGACAATTTGTGAAATTTATTATTTTAATTATCTTGGTGATGTATTATTTAAGTTATTTTTATTATTATTTCATGATAATATATTTTAAAACATATTTTAAAGATATGATAAATTTATGTGATACTCCCATGATTACAACCTATATTCTTTATTTTACATAAACTAGGAAACCAATTGATCAAACCAATTATAGAGTCATGAAAAGATGTTTACATAACCTTACTACTAGATAACCTAAAATAATTTATTATATTTTTGTGTGTGATCATTTTCAACAAAACCATACTGAACGTCATTAAAATATACTGTAATAAATTTTTAAAAATGTCATGAATATAAATATATTTGGTTTATTTTTTTAAGGAGAAATATTATTTAGTTAGTTAGTCATTCTAATCATGAATTTGGTTGTATTAAGACTGATAGAAAAATAAATTCTAGAACACATTAACTTTTTTTAAATTCTATAATATCATTATATAGTAATAAAAAATACATATATCATTTTATAGTATTAAAACTAAATACATAGATGAAGGTAGTTGTTCTACACATATCACATGCATAAAACTAATGTTTTATGATTATGGATTTCTATTTAGACATATACCTATATATTGAAATATTAAAAGTTCAATTAACATCAATAAGAATTTTTTATCTCATTCCATGATTAATAAAATTGAAAAAAGACATATCCTTTTGTGATACTGTTTTCAAAATCTAAATTTCAATTTTTAATTCACTATCACTGAAAATATTCTAGCTAACAACTTTTTTAAACATAGAAATTTTTAGAGATTAAATTATATCATATGTGAATGTAGGATGATTAACTTTTATTAATTTATTTTATCATTAATTTATTATATTCGAAATGAATATGACATAATATAATATATATTTTTAACTAATTAATTTTGATAACCAATATGGTAATATTATTTTTTACCATACATTGAACATAAAATCGATTGAACTATTAATAATTATTTTTGAGAAGTATTATTTTGATGTAACAATTTGAATAATTATTTTCAATAATGTATATTTTAAATATTTCCCTTGATTTTTGTTTTGCTAAAACCTAAATTATTTTATTAGTCATCCAATTAAAATATAAATCATATATCCTCCTAAGAACCAAAAGAAAAACTTCATTTCGACCAAATCCATTTCTTATATACATTAAATATTAATTGAAAATATCAAATATGGATAGTTTACTTCAATACGAATCTACAGAAACCTAGGGTACATATAAAATATCTAGATAATGATTCAATATAACCATAAAACCCCTAAAACCAAAACTTCAATATTGTGAAGTCATTCCAAAAAATGAGATATACTTATACTATTTTAGATCAATTATATCCATAATGTTATGAGTTCTGATAAAACAATTATGGATGAAGTGGTTCATTAATATTGATAAAACCTCTTATCCTAATCTAGTAAAATAGTTTTATATTAATATTAAATTTCACATTGCTGAAAATTTTAATCATATTTTGATAGTTTTTGATGATCAAGAACAAATGTTTTCTTCAAAATTTTTGGTTTTATGTCTCAAAATACCACATCATTGTGATAGCGATGAATGTTAAATTTCTTTCCCCATAAATAATTCCATTTCAATTTTTCAAATATTCATATATGTTCAATATATGAATATAATATTCAAGAGGATGATTGATGTGAAGTTCAGTTGTTAATGGTCACTATTTCTCATGAATATTCTACACAATTTGTTTTAAAAAAAGTGGATTTCATCTATCATAAGAATTTGTAAATATTTTTTAATTATATATTTGTGAATGAAGAAAAGAAAATTCTACATTGATTCTCTATGAGATACAATGACGAGTCTAGGAAAATATCTTCCCAATTCAATTCATTTTCTTATTCTAACTTAATTTATGCTCTACTTGAGCTTAATAGACTTGTCCTTATGGGGTTGTAAAGGTCTACTAACTAAAGGGAAATTTTTCTAAGTCAGAAATAATGATTTTTTTGGATCCTAAGAAAGATGATAATTTTTTTTGATGATGAGAAGTAAGATGAGAATTATAATCCTATAAAGAATACTAACAATATAAAAAATTTAGTTGATCTATCTTTATAACATTATTAAGTAGTTGGGGACAATTATTATTCATTTGAATGTGGTGATGATATAGATTTGGACTATAATTTGTTAATAAATAATGTCTTATAATGTAAGAATTTATTAATTTCATGTGGTTGCAAATTTTAATGTACTCATGGATGAATTCAAGAATAATGAGGTGGAAAATACATTTAAATCATTATAATTGGGACATAATATCAAAAATTAAATATGTGATAAAAATAATAAACTTTTTATAGATAATAAAAGAATTTTTTAGTAATGGGGATCATTTTTTTGAATCTTCACCACATTTATTGGATATGTATTCTGAGACCCCTCTCATAGATTTGGATCCACCAAATCTTATAAGAGATTATGGGGATGATTGGAATAATTAAAGTCCACCCAAACCATGTGGACAATCCATTCCTCTTGTTCTTAGAGTTCAAACACACGTGTCTTAGGATCTTTATACATTCATTTAGGAATAATGTAATATGGACCTTCCAATTGCTAACATCTTGATGAAATGGTTCAGTTCAACTCTTACAGAATCTACCAAGATTTGTTTCTCTTATTTACAATATTTATGAAACAATCCAGAGTATTAATATTTTTTGATTCATATAATTATATTAATAATTGTACTTATAGTATATTATCACAGTTATTTGGTGGAGATAATGAATATTATTTTGGACTCATCTGCTGATGAAGGATTTGGGTTGAGACCCTCCATGATCTTTTTTAGTTATTCATCTTTGAGTTCTACTTCATCTCAACAATATTTTTTTTACAAATTCTTTCATTACATTATCAGATTTTATTAATTTTTAAATTCATCTATATAATGTGTTATTTTTTTGGTTTGGGATTTTCAGGAGAGTATGGAATAAAAGATAATATAATATTCTCTATGGAAATTGTTTTATCTCAATTTTTAAAAAATATATTTCTCATAGTATATCATATAGATCATGATCATTAATCTTTTAATGAACAATTGGGCACACTTTATCAAAATGTTAAAAATATTTTGGTAATCCTCACCAGATGTATTTTGATGTTGTCATAATTTCTTATAGATCTAGAACTTCTAATTCTCCACATCCAATATCTATAGATGAATAAATCATTATATTAATTATACATGATGAAATCCAAAAACTTTTTTATTAATTCATGGTTAAAAAGAAATTATTTCTAGTGGTCTTGTTTCTAAATGTGAGAATCAATTTGAAGTTGTTAAATATGATAAAGGTTATACTTTTAAGAATAATGATATTATAAAGGGTTTTATAATGTATTATATCTATTTTATTTTCACCAGATTATATATAAATATTTAATTTAGGACAATTACTATATCTTTGAACAATCATCCCCTACCCTAAGACGTCAATACCATTATGGAAATATAGATTATAGTGGATACCCTAATAGATTAATTTATGTCCAATATGTTTGATTTTATATAGACTATTTAATATACATCCATATCAATGTCTCATATCACTCATCTTTTAAAAAAAAATATTTATATAAAAATTAATTACATCCTTGATATTTTTTCTATTCCAACTAATATTGCTTCAATAGATACCCCTCTAGTTTCCATATTTCATATTACTCCCTATAGTTGCAGTATTTTTTAAAATTTTGATCAGAATATACCAGTTTCCAATGTAATTATGAATCATTGAGAATCACCTTATCTTTATAATCCACCATATCCTTCTACATAAATGGATAATGAAAAATTAAAAATTAACCCATCAACAATTATATCCCTTTTTTATTCTAAATTAAGTCCTTTGATAACGATCTTGTAGTTATGGTTACTTTTTTAATAATAATGAAGAATTTTTTATTCTTTCATGACTATTTATATCATTCATTTTATTTTTCTTTTCTTATATCTCCATAACATCATCAAGTATCTTTTTTATTTCCACATTGTCATTTTTAAACATTCAGTGGAAAATTTTATGTAACCCCGAATGTTAGAGTAAATATTGTATAATAAGCATGCCCCATGTAATTGGAGAATTATTCACATAAATGGTTTAATTATTAAACTCTATAGATTTATTTATACATAGATTTTTGATAAAGTAAAAGGTGGTTATTTTTTATTTTATTGAAATTACTTTTTTTGAATGATAACAAATAATTGTTTTTTATATTGTGAATATAGATTTTATTTTATGTTTGAAGCATGAGGTTTTTTTATTTATGAAAATTTTACTTTGTTTTAAAGAGGCCATGAATATAGAAATGTGACAATAAAGAATGAAATGTTACAGAGAGTTATAAGAGTAAAAACATGATGTTCTATAGTGACTGTAAGAAGGATTCGATCAACCACATGATAAAATACGGAAGAATATGAAATTTCACTAAGTGGTGAAGTGGTTTTATGACCCAGTGGATCAAACAAATGGATAATAGATCTATCAATGTTTATTTTATCAAAAATATCTCAAGTGACCACCTGAGTAATCAGGTGACCATAGATCTATGTAAAGGGACCGAATGTTAATTTCATTATAGAAGTCAAGTTCTAATGTATTGTAGTGAATGTGAGTTTTTTTATTATCAAAAAATTTAATATGTTATGTAAATATATGATAAATTTGGAATTTTGGAATATTTTTAAAGATAACATATGAACTTCAAGAAACCACACACTCATTAATGTGGCCACATGCTCTAACATATGACTGAATTACACACTTAGGGGTTTGGTCAATAATTTTCTATAAGTATGGGATTTACCATAGATAGTCTAACATGGTACAATTAAAGACATTATATCTATGTTGAATAATATTTTAATATTATATATTCAAACCACCATGTGTTCATAATTAAAATATATTTCCAAATAATTTAATAATATCAAATATCTTTCTAAGTGAGAGGCTTATTAATAGTCACTCTTAGGTTAATATTTTGGTTTCGAAATTTATTTAAAAAGTATATTAATATGTAAATAATATTTTCATGGAAACACATGTATGAGATCAATTTGTTTTGAAATTATGATAATCAATTTCTGAAAATGGTTCAATATAGTATCTAATAACACATTATTTTATTTCTATATTATATAATAACTAAATAAAGACATTAAAATGATTTGAGACTATGGTAGGAAAACTAAACATCAGTAAAAAAATGAATTGATAGTTAATATATGTATATATATATATATTATATTAATTATGTATTCTGTTTGAATATATTTGTTTTTGTATTGATCGTATACTCTCCAATATCATAGAATAATACTAATATAATCATTCCCTTTTTTAGTAATTTTTATACTCGAATAGCCACTATAGAGGGGGATGTGTGATAGCCATGAAACACATATTTTATGTCGTACCCAAAAGAAGATACAATTTGTATATAATATATTTTTACTTATAAATGAACATGGAATTGGGTTACTATCAAGCGAATTGGACTATGCCTCATCTTAAGACTAATCCTATTGTTTTAATTATTTTTGTTTTCTATTTTATTTTTTTCATACTCTGTTCGAAAAATAGATTTCAAAAATAGTTGAAAAAAATTTCCTTATTTTCTAGCTTTTGAAAAAAACCATTTATATAAAAGGATGAATATGTGTCACAAACCGAATCTGGTCGCCATCAAAACAGGTACTCAACCCGGCCCGCAACAAGGGTCGAAGGGTGTTACTGATATGAACTGGCTGGAACATGTGCCTGTGTATCATAAAATGAAAATTCGGAATGATTTACCTGAGTTTATAAACTTAAAACAACAAAAGAATCCAATAAAACAAATCTGGATTTTTCAGTCCAATTTTTTTTTAAAAAAATTAAAACTAAATGAAATATTTTAAAACAAATAAACAAGACTATAATAAAGGTACAAAATCAAAAGGGAATATCCCTTGAACCCTCATGGCAAGGGGTACTGCGCTCAAGCCATCTCCACGAGACTTCACCACCATGGACCTGCAAGAAACCCAAACCACTTGAAATAAAAATTGTACCCAACCTATGACAACAAAAATAACCAAGTATACATACACCCAAGGGTGTATGTAGGGTGTGATCCAAATTCCAAAAGGATACTCCCAAAAATAGATTCTATGTGATAAACATTTAAAGACAAAAAGCATGCATGTTTTCAAAAACATGAAATTCTAGTTACACTTTCTAAAAGATGGAACATTAAATATAAATAGTTTTCCGGTGGGATAATTTAAAGAATAAAAACTATTAAAAAAATAAAAAGCTACTGAATTTTCCATCCACTCATAACGTATGATGATGGTAAGCTGAAAATATCTAGTGAGCACAGGCAATGAGAAATAATCCCTAGGCACCTGCTAGTTCTGCGTCCGAGGTACCTCGTATCTTGGTGAGAGTAACCATCACAAACATCGGTTTTCGTACACGAGCCACAAGTAAAGAACATACCAATACCCTAGTAGTCCACAATCATCATAATCATAGTTTAGTTAGAGTTTTAAGAGTAAATATTTCTAAGTGAAACTAAGGCCAAACCCCACGGATTCACTAAAATACTAGTACACGTCCACCCACCTAGAAACTCGGGTTTTTCCATTGTCCTCAAACAAGTTCAAAAATTCAATGAATATACTTTATCATGAAAATATCATTTTAAAATCCTCACTTCACCAAACAGCCCACATGTATACTACAGAAGTCACAAAAGTCCACTTTTCATTCAAATTGATTTTAAAATCTGACTCACAGCAAAATAGCCCAAACACTTTTCACATTTCTTTAACACATACACAAATCCATTAATTTGTTTTATAAAACCATTCTAATATATTACAACTCTCATAAAATCCCACTCACTTGTTACATAATACCCTTTTTACCTTCAAAATCATTTTATCATCAAACTTACACGAAACAACCCACAAACAAGTTTCGCTACAACATCACAATTTAATAAAACATTTCAAAAATTTACAAAAGATTCGAAAAATGTTTAAAATAATAAAACATCACTTCAACTTTAAAAAAGCAATATTATGTGAACATACATACCAAATAGTACATATGCACCATTTTCCCACTTTGTTTAACCAAGTGAAACATTTACAATTTTCATAATATTAACCCATGTGGTGTAAATATGTTTTGCACACAAAACCCATTTCAAAACCCCAATTTAAGACAAAAAACCATAAAAATTACTATCCAAACAAAAATTTGAATCCCTAAAGACATTTATAATACCACTTTCATGTTTTATAAAATCACCTTGAATAATACTACAGAAGATCAAAATAAAAAAAAACATTTTCATAAAATGCTCTCAAGAAGTATAAAAATGTTTTACACAAAAAACCTATTCAAAGACCATATTTTTAGGCCCAAATGACACTAATACAATACCAAAACAGAATTTTCTGGTAAAAATGATTTAGTAAACCAATTCCATATGTTATAAAAGACACCCAAATAATACCCCATGAGTAACACCTGAAAACACCCAATTACAGGCTAAAATGCAACTATAAAAATAAACACTTAACCATATCCATCATAAATGGTTTTCGCACCATACCAAACATATGATTAATATGAAAAATTAGTAAATACAGAAAGATAACTCATCAATAATTGTTTACACATGGAACTACCTACCAAAAGTGTCGAATCCCTCAAAAATTGGTGCAAAAATCAACCGCACCATCGCCGCATCACAAGGATGATGAATACTAAACTAAACCACAATATTTAACCAATAAGATACCAAATCAAACAATATTTTTGAACCCAGACTTCTGAACATTTGAGTATATAATGAATGAGTGAAGAAACCTTAAGGAGAAGGAAGAAATTGAAGAGAGGAACAGTTACTCAAAACAATCTTGAATAAAACGACCCAAAATCCACTGGTATCTGAATTTAAAAACATAGAACCAATAATGGAGGTTCTAAAAAGGATTAGGATATCATTTAAGAACTAGAATGGGGGGGGGGTAAGAGTAAAAATATAAGGTTTTATGGGAGGATCAAATTAACTCTACAAATCTGGGTGATTTCTGAATTCCAGAGACTTTTCAACAAATTTGTCTATTCTATTGAGCTCCAAATTTTCGGAGGAGAGAATGAGGGAACGAATTCTGTATTTGGGCTCGGGTTACAGTTAGAATCATTGAAAAAAGTTAAATATTGAAGGAGATATTAAATAATTAAAATTTATTTTTATTACGTAAAATGGGCATTTGGGCAGGCCCAATCCCTTAAATAAAAACACATATCCACCATTATTATGGATTCTTAAATGGTCAAAAGTAATATGGTGGTGTTAATTGGTCAGGGGATGACAATTAGGAATTGGAAAGGATAAAAAATGTTCAAAAACGAAGGAGTTATAAATAAATAAAAATTTATTTTTAAATCTAGAATTGGGCTCATGGTTTGGCCCAATTCATGATAACTTACCCATTCCTCTATAAAATTTTGGGAAACCCCCAAAACAAAGCATGAATGGAAATAAAATGGAATTTAACATTAAAATATGTCATGTATGTGACAATTCTCCCCACCATGAAAACTTTCTGCCCCGAAAAGTCACATCAAGGCCAAAGCAACAACCAAACCCAATTGAGAAACCAAGAGGTACTCCCTTGCGAGGTTTCACCCCCAAAGGCCAAAAAAACTCTAGTGATCAATTAATGATGGATTACTCTCACAACCAAAACATACAACACTTTCCTGAAATGATCAATCACATTCATAATTTATCCCAAATTAAAATTTCTTAAACACTATTCGAACAAGACTCAATAAATTCACCCACACAAACAACAACATCGAACAAGGTTACACTTTCCTTGCTATAACTAAACCATTGGGCACTCTCCAATATCAACATTTACCCAAGGAAGATGTAGGTAGCTTGATAGCTCTGAACGAGACTACCTACTGCTATGCAAAGACCATGGATAAGTCTGAATTACTGGTACAGGGGAAGAAAAATAGGCTCCCCACCATAATAGAAAAGCTATATATTTTTCCGAGATAGAATCAAGACACTAACAGGGGAAGGCCCGAATGGACTCCCCGGTACAAAGGGTATACTTCCATCATAAATTTACAAAATAACTTATATAAGACTCATAGTGGGTCTCCCCACTATAAGAACCAACCATCCTAACCAACCAGCACAGGCCAGTACAGAAAGACAACAAAATTTAAAGAGTTGGGATGACCACATGGTTAGTTTGTCAGGTTTGGGAAACGATGCACTAATAGTGGGGATTAATCTATCTACATGGTTTTTTAGGGCATGGTAACTACTAACAAATAAAAAACTGTGTTCTCAACCTCTATAGACAAACATAATACCTTTCTCTAATGACTCAATGGAAACCAAAGGGGGAGGGAATAATAGTGGGCGATGACATGGGTACAAGTCCCTCCACCTATTACCATCAAACATGAACAAAAAAAGGTAGATAATGAAACCATGGGTTTAAAATAATCCTATATATCATACTGAGGATAGGACATTATACAAGGGTTTAAACGACCTTGTGATTTCCCCTGAATACGAGCCAGCTTCTCATTGAGACCTATGGCTGGAGCTTAAATGATTCAAGGTTCTTCTGCCTAGTAGTTAGGCTATAGAAACTCCCTGAACGAGAATTCTTCTTTCGATTCAACCAAAACCAACACCGCAATCCCCAATATGTTTTCCAAGAAATAACACATTCCAAACTCACTTTACCCAAACCCTAAATTTCACTAAAACAATGGCTTAGAAGATGCACACACATCACACCTTATTTGTTCAGGTGAGAAACAATAGAAGTAAAGAACACCTATACTCACCTTCCTATAAAATGGATTATTTTTATGTTTTTACAAGGGGTACATTCTCCCAACAAAACAGAGTCTCTCAGATGATTGACCAAATTTCACCATTAAGGTCAATCAAGCACATGACAATATATGCTATCACTAAACATGACCATTGCAACTAATATAAACAATACATGGAGAGGGACCTTATACAACATCCACAAACAACACAAAATTATAGAATGTGGACAAAATATCCAATCATGACCATATTTACCAAACTAGTGGTTTAACATGAACTCATGCTTCAAAGAAACTGTGAAGAACCTAGAGGCCCACTTAGACTCCATAGAGACACTCATCCCCACTAACAACCCTAGACCACTACTATCTTTAACTAATTAGGAAAATTAGGAAACTATGGTCTCTTCTAACATTCCACACGAAATATCCCGCTACAAGAGGATCCAAAAATTAATGAATGTAATGGGTTTAGAGTAAATAAAAAAATATCTATAAAAAATTCCTTATATTGATCAATTGGATGCTTTTCCAACGGCTAAACAATCTGGGTTGCACTTCAGTTATGCATTAACCATTAATGGAGGTTTACCTTATCTAATGAGAGAACCCAAAGACTGAACCATCCTGGTCCATTGGTCAAAACATGCCATAAAACAGATCCAAACACATGAATAGAACCACAATCAAGGTGTCCCAAAACATATCTCAGAGGAGACTACTAATATATCCTTATACCCATCTTATCGACCAAACAAAAACCCAATACACAGTTCAAACAGGAGGGGTTCTTGGACTCAAAACATTCCACAACATAAACATTTTCCAAAAACACATAATATAACCCACCCCAATCAAATCATCAAGACATCATCTTTTTCTTTAAAACATTTCTTTTAAACAAACAGTTCTGCAGTTAGCGTATCCACTAATGGTACCACATGGGCCTTACACATGCATGTTTCTGTGCCACACCAGGAACCCTCCTCATATCCATCCCGCCACTCTTCCTATCGTGCCATAAACCGTCCATAATCCCATATAACCCCATTAATGTGGTTTCTCACAGAAATCATAATGGGTAAAACAAATAATTCTTTCCATTTTACAAAATCAAAATAGTCAACCAACACCTCCTTTTTCTCAAAACTACTAACCACAAGATCAAAATTCCAATTCACATCTTAAAAAAAATTCAGAAAGACACAACCATTCATAAAATACCTCACTTTCAATATATTCACATCAATTTCAAAACCTCTCATCCCATTAAAACACCCTTTTATTTTCTAGAAAAATCTTTTGGAAACACTTTTCAAAACCGACATCAATATAGTTCCTACTTTTAAAAGAGGTGTAAGCACACCATTTTCCATTTCAAAACAATTCTAAAAAATATGTTCCTTTATATAATTAATCAAACCATTCCCACTTTATTTGAAAAAAATTTCACAAAAATTTTACGCTTTTTAAAACCAGTGTGCCAAGATTTCAAAACTAAAGAACAAAACAATGTGAGAGGAAACTAGTTTCAATGGGTGACATGGACATATGGTTTTAAACCATATTCCAATAACTTCACTATCAAAGAGAGTGTTCTACGGAATATACTTGGATCCACATGGCTTTCCAGGCCCAGCAATCTCACTAAGACCATTAACTCAACTCTCTTTTCATTTAGCCTAATCATCATCAGACCATGAAAAACCAAAGGACTTAGATAAATCCCGAATTTTCCTGGAAACTTGAATCCCATCCTGAAGTGTGGTGATTCAAAACACTACCCATAACTGGAAATCCAAGTGCCAACAATCCTAACTACAGACTATCCCGACTCTTCCCCAAATAACAAGACCCAAAGTGTTAACCTGAACCTCCTCTAATACCATTTTTTCATGAACCGAATCTGGTCGCCATAAAAACCGGCACTCGACCCGGCCCACAACAAGGACCGAAGAGCATTCTCGATTCCCATGGGGTGGAAAAAGTTCATGGGAATCATAAAATGAAAATTGATAACAATTTACCTGAGTTTATATATGTAAAACAACAAAAAATCTAATAAAACATATATGCATTTTTCAATCCAAACAATCTTTTTCAAAAAATCATAACTAAGTTACATATTTTAAATTTTTTTTAAAAAAACTATAACAAAGGTACAAAACCAAATGGGAACAGACCAAGAACCCTCATGGAAAGGGTCACCACCCTCAATCCATCTCTACAAGACTCCACCACCAAGGACCTGCTACAAACCCGAATAAGTAGAACTAAAAATTGTACCCAATATGCGACAAAAAAAACCAAGTCTACTTACACCCAAGGGTGTAATTAGGTTCTGAGAAAAATCCCAATAGGATACCACCAAAAATAGATTCCATGTTATGAACATTTAAAGACGAAAAGCATGTAAGTTTTCAGAATCATGACATGCTAGTTAAAATTTCTAAAAGATGCAACCGTAAATAAAAATAGTTTTCAGGTGGGATAATTTAAAGATTAAATTTGTTAAAAAGAAAATACCAAAGCTACTGAATTTTACATCCACTCATACCTTATTCCAATGGTAAGCACAAAATATTTAGTGAGCACAAGTAATAGGAAATAAACCATAGGCACTAGCTAGCTGTGGGTCCCAAGTACCTCATATCTCGGTGAGTGTAACCATCACAAATATCCATTCTCGTGCACGAGACACTAGTAGAGAACATACCCAAAATCTATTGGTCCCCAATCATCATCATAAAAGTTTAGTTATATTTTTATGTGTCAAACATTCTATGTGAAACTGAGTCCAAACCCCACTGATTCACTAGCATACTAGTACACATCCACCCACCTAGATACCCAAGTTTTCCATTTGTGGTGAAACAAGTTCAACAAGTCAATGAATAAACTTTTAACATCAAAATATCATTTCCATATAATAAATTCACCAAAAATCCAACATGTATACAACACACGTCACAAAAATCCACATTTCAGTCAACATTATTTTGAAATTGTACTCACTCCAAAATATCCCACAACACTTTTCACATTTCTTTAACACTTTGAAAAATCAATTAAAAAATTTTATAAAACCATTCCAACATATTAAAACTCTCATAACAGCCCCCTCACTTGTTACATAATACCCTTTTTACCTTAAAAATTATTTTATCATCAAACTTACACGAAACAACCCTCAAACAAGTTTCGCTCCAACATCATAATTTAATAAATCATTTCAGAAATTTACACAACATTCTAAAAATGTTTAACATCCTAAAACATCAATTCACCTTTCAAAACCCAATAATATGTTAACACAGATACCAAACAGTACATATGAACCCTTTTCTCACGTTGTTTAACCAACTAAAATATTTACAATTTTCATAAAAAGAACCCAAGAGGTGTAAATATGTATTTCACACAAAAAGAATTTTAAAACCCCCATTTAAAACCAAAAACCATAGAAATTCCTATCCAAACCAAAATTTGAATCATTAGAAACATTTATAAAACCACTTTCATGTTTTATAAAATCACCTTTATTAATACTACAAAAGATCCAAATGAAGACAAACATTTTCATAAAATGATCTCAAGAAGTATAAAAAATTTTTACACACAAAACTTATTCAAAACCCCTCTTTTTAGGCCCACATGACACATATATATTACCAAACCAGAATTTACAGGCCAAAAAAGATTTTTTTTACACATTCCATATGTTATAAAACACACCCAAATAATTCCCCACGAGTAACACATGAAAACACCCAATTTTAGGTTAAAATGAAACAATAAAAATAAACACTTAACCAAATCAATCATAAACAGTTTTTGAACCATAGAAAAACTTATGAGGAATATGAAAAATGAGTAAATATGGAAAACTAACTCATCAATAATTATTTACACATGGAACCACCTACCTAATGTTTTGAATCCCTCAAAACATAGTGCGAAACATCAACCGAACCATCGTTGCATCACAGGGAAGATAAATCCATCCCTAGACCACAATATTTAAACAAAAAGAAACCAAATCAAACCATAGGTTCGAATTCTAACTTCTGGAAATTTTATAACATAATGAAAGAGGGAGGAAACCCTAAGGAGAATGAAGAAATTGAAGAGGGAAACACTTACTCAAAACAATCTTGAATAAAACGACCCAACATCCACTAGTATCTGAATTTTAAACCAAACAGCCATTCAAGGGAGGTTCTAACAAGGATGAGGAGATTATTTATTAAATTTAATTGGGGAAAAAAATAAAAATATAAGGAGTTATGAAAAGATCAATTTACCTCTCAAAATCAGGGCGATTTATGATATCCCGAGACGTTTCGACCATTTCGTGATTCTATTGAGCACCAAATTGTGGTAGGAGAGGGTGGGGGAGCTCTTTAGGTAATTGGGAATGGGTGAGAGTTGTAATCTCTGAAAAAACGTAAATATGGAAGGAGATATTAACGAATTATAATTTATTTTTAATGTAGAAAATGGGCTTTCGGGCAGGCCCAATCACTTAAATAAAAACCCACATCCACCATGATTATGGATTCTTAAATGGTCCAAATTAATATGGTAGTCATAATAGGTCATGGGATGAAAATTATGAATTTTAATGGATGAATTTTTTTTTAAAATGAATGAGTTATAGATGAATAAAAATTTATTTTTAAATCTGGAATTGGGATCACGGTTTGGCCCAATTCATGAAAACTCACCCATTCCTCCATAAAAGCATGGGAAACCCCCAAAACAAAGCATGACTGAAAATTAAATGGAATCTAACTTTAAAATAAGTCAAGAATGTGAAAATATGATATAGGAATTTAAATATATATACCATTGTATCATAGTAAAAATATTTTATATAGTGATTTGAGCCCTCAAAAAAATGAGAATATATCCTGACACAGAATATTTAATATCAAAAATTAAATCAAATTTTTACCTCATTATATTAAAAGGAACATTAAAAAACCCTTATCATTGGTGAATGTTTTAATGGAACCAATTTCATATCCATCTATATCATCCATAGAAACATTTAATATTTGTGCAAGGGAGATCATCAAAAAAAATTAGTATTATCATGGAGATTTGATAAAGGATTTAATGTATTATATATCACTATTATGGTGATCCTTAGATATAAAAAGGAGAATGTAGATTGGATTATTATATGACTAGTATCTCCCTCTAAAATGATAGGGATATGAGAGATCACTCTCAAATTCATGAAATGAATATTATACCAAATGAGAGCCTCCTATCAGTTGAATATTAAATTATAAAAACCCAGAAATGGATCCTTGATCCCTAAAACATTATTAACCACTATATAAATCATAAAGGGAATACTTTGTTCAACTAACTAGGTCATAAATGTCAATTAATTTTTTTATCATTAATATGTAATATATTAAATATATTATGATATAAAAGTGAGTCATTAACTGAACATGATAATCCTAATAATATTTAATGAACCATTATTATTAAAAAAAATTAATTTTTTTTATATTTTTCTCACATATTCACTTAAAAAATAATGAATACATTAAATAAATAAATTAAATACCAATTATTTTATACTTGAATGATAATGAATGTTATTATTCCATGGATTTCTTTTATTATTAGACACCTCTGGGAATCCCTGGTGGTTCCAACCATGTGCAACACTTATACTCATTTTAATATTATCATAATTTTGAATATGATATGTGTGTGACCCTTTAGGCCATTAACATGATAGTTGAAAAAAAAATTAACATACCAAAATTGGAGTATATTAACCCATAAATGCATCTAAAGAGATTATGAATCGTCATAAAAAAATACAACCTCTCCTATGAATGCATGTTATAAAATATAATCAATTTGTTTCAAGATATTTGATATTTTAGGATAAAAACATTGATCCATAATCATTAATAAATTATTATATATTGACCTAACTGGATATACATACCTTTTTCTACCATGTCCATGAAATTAGTAAAGGCTCAACTATCAGAATCAACTAGGATCGTGGTATCACTCCCATTCCGAAGAGAAACTTTTATCATGATTATTCAATAAATTCCATACCACAAATGAAGAACCCAAAGCAATATACATCTAGATGGAATAATTCCCATGGGTTTTCCATGTATAAAAGTGGATAATAAAATGTTATATATTTATAATAATTTCAAGATAGGATACCCTTACACATGTCATGACCCAACCCAAACCACGGCTCGAGCCGAAACTACCCCAAGCCTACCTTCATAGGGCAAGGGTGGAAACATGTGCCTAATAGAATATCCTAAATGGGAGTCATTTACCTAAAGAACATATATGAACACATCTCACCGTATCATTAATTAAGGACAAGAATAGTAATAAAAAAAATTCAACATCTGGAATGTAATCCAATAAAAGAAAATCTAGGGTGTAATAGAGAATGATATTTAAAATTGAAAAGTAATAGGAAAAAATGACCACAAAAAAACATCTATCATCCAAAAAAACTAGATTGTAAAACACTAAGATATCCTTTAATATGATATCAAATCTATGACCAATGTCTACAGTTTAATTCACCTATTTCCTTAATAACCTATGAAGTCATTGCATTTATATATGTCATCTTCATAAGACACAAAACATATAGGTAAATACCTTGTAAGCGGTTTAATATACATATCCAGTAGTACGCCCCTAATTCTAATGGGGTGTAGTAAGAAATAGAATAATAAATTATATTAAACATATCAACCCAAAGAAAAAATGTAAAAATAATACAACACACACACACACACACATATATGATGAAGGCCAAGAATCTCAAACGAGATAGAAGGGGATCTCCATATCACAACATAACCCAGGAAAGGTGTTACATGAGTAATAAGAGTTCCATCAATAATTTCAAACATCTTTAATCATTCTGGGATTAATCGGGTGGAGGTTCACTCCTCACGACTGTACTACACAGTCAAGCATGAAAAATCCTGATGTTGGGGACCCGCACCATTGTACATTGGGGGGGGGGGTCACCTCCATAAGTATCTATAAAAGACCTTTGTTGTGAAGTTTTGGGTGGTTACACTCTATAGGTCAAGGATCTATACCCTAGTTTGTTAGGGGTTGTTCCACTCAAGTGTTACAGGGACCCATTCCCTATGTAATATGGGGTTCAACTCAGTGAACCTAGTGAGTTAGGGGGTTCTACTCTTTTATCATAAGGATCCACACCCTATCCCATTTGGTGACACAATCTATTGATTTAGGACCCATGCCTTGGTGAAACATGGGGTATCCATTTTGGTGTAATAAGGACCCACTCCATATCAAATAGGGGTTCTACTCAGTAGACAGAGGAATGACACTTCGATGCATCATTGGGGTTTTACACTAGTGTTTCAGATACTCCTATAACAAATCACTATTATCATTGGATGCCTCCTAAATAAGAATATTTCTATATAAGATAAACCATCGTAACTAAAATTCTATAACATAGGGAACCAGAATGATCTACATGAAAAAACACTATCTATATGGTACATGAGGGACAAACATCAAGCCTTAATGAAGTAGATATGAAATTATTTTATTTTTCATTAAAATGAACAAAGGGGTACATGGTGTATGTGGGGACCCACACAACATGTGGTAACACACTATTTCCTAGACTTTTCTCTAGAGGTAAATGGATCACCAACCACATATCACTAAATTGTGTCTAGGGAGTCTATATAGTGTGTTTAGTCCACTCAAGGTCTCTACTCATGCACTTTATCCTTGTTCGTGTATTTATATCATGTCTCTGTACTTTGGTACATGACATGTCCCAAGTCATGAAAATTAATGTGTACTCTAAGAGTACAGATCATGTTTTCTAGCCTATGGTCTAATGAAATGTAGTTTTTTCATATGGTGTGTGATACATAAATCACCCGAAACACTTACTAGCATAGCCATGGTCCAAAATTCCTTAAGTTATTCGAACTACATGGTGTGTAGCCAGTAATTTTATAAAAAATTATATACAGTCTCCATTATACCTATCTAGTGATTCACCCTTCATATCAGGCCTCATCTACTCCTAAAAAATTTCAATATACACTTTTTTCGTCAATTCCACCCATCTAGTGTCTAAAATCAAATCATGTTTCCTCCCATGAATACACGCACACAGCACTACACCTCCTCCTGTCTCCTGATGCCACCATGTGTCAGTTTGGATTACACATCAACAAACACTTCACCTGAAACCTGAAAATAATAAATTTTATACCTTATCTAATATTTAGTTTTTCTTCTTTGATTCCCTCATGAATCCAAGAGGTCTTATTGTGCACAGTACCACCGAAATTTTTTTAATCGAGGCCTCATTATGAAATCATAGAATAAAATGAATAATCAAGGGATAATTGTTCAATGAAAAGGGATTACACATAGTAAGATAAATTTCCGTGGCCAAAAAATTTATTTAGGATATCTGGTGTAAGACCAAATAAATAGTTAATCTATTCTCAATACATGGTCACTTGAAATTTTACACATTTGGAATATATCAAATAATGTTATTGAACTTGATAAAAAAATAATAAAATTGAGATAAAAACAAAAAATATTAGTCATAACTATAGATAGTAAAATTTTTCATCAAATAATGTTTTCACTAGTGATTGATAGGATTCATTGGGTTTCCTTTTATTTAAACATCTTTGATCCAGAGTCTCGCCATCTTCTGATTTGATTTGCCAATAGGAGGAGAGGAATAATGATATATAATCTCATAGGGTATATGTGGGTAACCCTTGAGTATTCTCTGTTGTGGTTGAATTATAAAACATAAATTTAGGTAATAGTAAATTAAAAAATTAAATAAAATAATTATTTCAAATTAAAACTCACCCTCAAACAGTCAGTTTATCTTAATTCCCCATGTAGACCTATTTTATAAAAAACCTTGGGTAAAAAAAATGTTATGGGATTTAATATGGTTTTAAATTTACATTTATATATTCTATATATTTTTTATATAGTTTTCTCTAAATAAAACATATGCACATGCGAGAAATAAATATAATATTTTATAAAAAATAATTCTAGACACAGTTGACCTCAGAATCTCACACCCTCTCTATAACTAGATCTAAAAAAATAAATATTGAAATATTAAAATTTATTAAAATGATTTATTTTCCATACCTTATTTCCTCAATAATTACATTCATCTAAAATAAGAAAACATATATAAATAGCTCGGGATACTTATCCCTCTTATGGTACCCCCCACTTCTAGGAAATGTCTGGCATGTTCCCATTTGACCATAACACATAAACCCAGGGAATAGTCTATCCACATAAGGTCATATCCTTCTGATCCTCAATCGTTACCATATGCCTTGAAAAAGTATCTACATCCTCAATGTATATCTCTACCTAATAAATAACATGTGTAGGGTCCTAAACATACCTCTTTAGCTAAACCACATTGAAGATGTCATTAATCTACTCCTATTATGTGGGTAGGGTGAGTTGATATGAAACCTCACCATCCCTATGTAATATATCACATTTTTTGATGATCCTCAGGGTTTTCTTTCATTACCAGATGAACATCCAAAATACTCACTATAGAGAGTCTCTATAGAAAATGTTGTCTCCCTTCATGGAATCAGATTTATTAAAATGGAGATATTCATAATTTCTATGTCTTCTCTTGGCCATCCTCATAAACTCTTTAAATACACAGACCATCTCCATCATACCCCGCACCACGTATGGACAAACAAGGGATGCCTCACCAATATATTTACAGCACAAGGATTACCCACAAGGTCTCTTGTAAAAGCCTCAAAAGGTTTAAATCCCATAGTAGAGTGGTTGGTATTTTTTATATCATAATATATAATGGCAATGTGATCCTCTATGATCTATCCTAAATCTATCATGCATGATCTCATCATATGATCCAACACATCGGCAATGCTATCTGTCAAACCATCTATCTAGGGGTGAAAGGTGGTACTAATCTTCTTTTATGTTTTAAATGGATCTTCTTGGACTCTCCACAATAGTGATATAAATCTCACATCACGACCATAGAAATTAGTAGTGGGAAGCCCATGATGGTGAAAAATATCCCAAATGTGCATCTCCACTAAATTCTACACCGAAGCATGACATATAATGGTAACGATGTTACTAACTTCTTGATTTTTTCAAGTATATCTTATATTTAATCAATTCCATTTGATTTACATGGAATTAAAATAACAAATTCAAGGAATATGACATCCCACATCCACTTATATATCTCAAGGGACTACAGAATAAACTACCAGAAATTTGTGATTAGCCTTTATCTGCTAACTGGTGAGGCAACAAGAGACAAACTCATCCACTCTCTTTCTCATTTGTACGGACAAACAACATCTTATAGTCTTTGTAAATCATCATTACACTAGGATATACATTCAAATAAGAAGTTTGTAACTCTCAAATAATATCCTCTTATATATTCATTGAGACCACCACCCACCATAGTAAATGTTTGACAGAATTCATACATTAATAATATCAATTTAGGGAATCTTGTAACACCCATAGTTTTTATGAATTATATTATTCTGATATAATTTATTCTCGTTGATATTTTTTATAAAATGAAACTCTAAATATAGGTTGTGTTATATGAAAACAACATGTTTTTCTACATTATACTCTACTCTAATATCACATTACACTACAAGAAACAATTAGATTAGCTTTTTGTACATGAAACGCTATGTTTGGATTCAATGACACACAATTTCAAATTCCATTGATAACTTGCGTGACACACCAATCCTAGTTATACCAAAACCTTAATGTATTGTTAATATTTTTATTAAAATATTATTATAGTTGTCACCTTGTCATTGGAATGGTGGTTATGAAGCAGATTAATTAAATTATGGAAATATTTTTAATATATTTATATATATATATAAGATGAATTATTTGTTCACCAGTTAACTATAAATAAAAGTAAAACACTTTTAAAAATATATGAAATATTTTTTGTGGGAATTAGTATATATAAAATTAAAAAATTCTTACATCAATAAATTTATTTATAAACATTTTATAAATTTTTTCAATGAAATATAATGATATTATATCCATTAAACTATTTACCATTTACCTTATGTGTTTTGTAAATACTTTATAATAATACATCCATGTCTACACATTAAGAAATATATTCATTATAAAAGGTAATTTTTCACTTTTTAATAGTGCATCATTTTTAAATCTAATATGTTAAAATTATTTATAATTTATATAAAAAAATAATTTTTTTGACATATGGATATATAAATTCACATTTTTTAAATTTTTTGTATTTTTCTAAGAAGTATCATTTTTTGATTAATAGTGACAAAAAACTGAATTTTAATTGAATATTACATAACTTACAAATATATTTATATATTTGGATTATATTATAAATTTTTATCAATGTATATTTAGAAAAATAAAAAATATAATAATAAAATTTATGTAATTATAATCATTTATAGATTAAAATTGGATATAAAAACACACCAATCTTTTGAATAATTTAACATTAGAAATTGGTTGCCTCGTCCGGTCTGTAGGATTAATTTTTAATTAATTTCTACCTCTTTTGTGTTTAGAATTTACAAAAATGTAGTCCATATTTAGATTCATAAAAATTTTATTTTTCAGTAAGTTAATATTAGTTTTCACCATAAGTATTAGAGAAAGAAATTAAAATTAATTACAGAACCTACTGTGGAAAATAGTTTACTTAGTGGTTAAACATTACCTTTTTGGGACAAATAACCTCTAAACATGTCAAAAATAAAATATATTCACCTATTTCCACTATATCCTCACTTATATGATAAATATTTCATTATTGGTTCAAAATAAAGTAAATAAGGCCGCCCAATAATGTATACCATATATTAATTACAATAATGTCACTCCTTCTTCAATATAAAAGGGAAATCACCACTCCCACCTCACATATTCAAACCTATAAATTCAATTATCTCATCCAAACATTTACAAAACAAGATAAAAAAAATAAACCTTTTATCCTTGAAACCACAATTTTATCATAATTCAAGAAAATTTATTCCTTTGGTGTAATCTAAAATAAATTACCCAAAAAAGAGGTTATATCATTCAATAATAAGAATTTTTTTATTTCATTAACCACTAAATAAATTATTATTATAACTTTATTATATAACATAATTAGTATCTGAACCATAATTTATGTTTTTATAGAATGTTTTTGATCTACCCCTACAGACACTTCCAAAAAATGTGATACTTAGTAACCATTCATTGTACGACAGTCTATCACATTCCGAACTGATGTGGTTCGGTCTTCCATTTCCACCTTTTATAGTCAATGGAAAGGATGGAATTACTATTTTTAAATGATATATATGATATTTATTATTTATATATGCTTTTTTAATCATGATATAACAAATACCTTTAAGATTTCCAATTTATCAGAATATGATAACTTCATTTGTGGATGTGTGGACTACTGCCTTCTCAAAGCGTTGTGATTACTTCACAATTTACATGGTTTGAATTAATTATGGATTTAGTAATCATATATGATATATAAAAATTAAAAAATCTACCAGAATAAATAAATAAATATATATATATATCATATAGATTCCTTCATTCAATAAGTTAAGAAAACGGAAACATCATTCTTGAGTACGTGCAACCTACCATATCCATGAGGTGTGTATTGTATTTAATATTTATATGATTTATATATTGTTATATGCAATTATATAGAGAATATATATAATATTTAAAGCACATTTTACATTATAGATATAAGAAAATCATGATATATGAAATAAAATAATTGATAACAAGTCAAAACATATACAAATAACAAAGTAGTTATTACCTAAAACATATATTGAATATGAAATTGTTAATAAACTAGTAATATAGAGTAAAAATAAAATAAATAAATTTATGATATATAATAATATTATTAATTTCATGAATTATAATTAAATGATATTTTTTATAGATGAATGTTTAATGTGTATGAAGAATATTAATTCTTATGGTTTTCTCGTCTTACTTTTATTTTAGTGAGATATATAATCTATTCACAACTTATTTTTATTCCATGTTGTATATACTTACTAAGAAACTTAATATAATGAATTTAATTTATTTAATTATATCAAATGTTTCAATTTATGTTATTATTTCGGGTATCTCATGATTTAATATATACTCAAGTAGTAAGGGAATTTCTAGTTTCACTTTTATTTCTGAGAGACATATGCTTTATTCACATGTATTTCTTTCTATTTGGAATATATAATTCCCATGAGTGTATTATATGATATATATCATTAAAAATTTAGGTGTTTAGATATCCATTTAATTATATCTATTTTATAGATTGTTTTTAAATGTTACCAAATTAGTAATGTAATTTTGTCTCAAATGACCTTTTTTGAGACCCGTGTTTTTTATGAATCTATATTCTTTTATTGGTGTATTTACATTAAATGTAGATGTTATAACATGATTATAATTATTTTCATGGTTTTTTATGCTTCATTTACTGTTATTCATTCATGGGGATTATTATTGAACATTTCTAATAGCGTAAGATTTTATTATTACAATGTCATTTTTTATCAAGTTTGTTTATGATTATACTTCTATGGATTAAATTATGATACATATTTCAAGAATTATCATGAAGATTATTCTAATATTTTTTTTCATGATGTCATAAACTCATAATTAAAATTATTCTTATCATTGGAACTTTTGGTAATTAAATTTCTTTATTAAGAATATCCTACATTATTTCTCTCTTTTGTCAGAAATTTGTTTTATTAAAAAAAGATACATAAAAAAGATTTAAAAATGTTTTTAAATTATATTTTAGATCATTTTCGAGGAAAATAATTTTATATTTGTTTATTTTTTAAAAACCTTTTCAATTTTTTTCAATAATAATTAATATATTTGAAAAATTATTTTCAAAGAAATGGTTTTCAAAATGATTTCAGGCATCAATTATATTTTTCCAAATATATTTTCAAAGAATAATATCTAAATATTATTCAAGAATACATTATAATATTTAGAGTCTATTTTAAAAGTAGTGTATTTAAATTATTTCAATGAATATTTTATATTTTTTCAAATATATTTTAAATTAAATTAATTTTAAAAAATGATTAATATTTTCAATATTGTTTCTCTATGTAAAAGGATATTTTCCTCAAGATTTTTTTAAATGATATTTAAAAAAAATCATCTATTATGACTACATTTTGTGATAAATAATCCATATTGGGGATATGTTCTAACAATAACACTCATATTATTTAAGGAATGTTTTACATTTTGAGGACATGATGTTTTTGTGTTGTATACCTATTACTTGAGTTATATGAATTTACACCTTCTTCTTTTCACAACTAAAGAATTTATGTAATTATAATGAAAAATAACTCTATTGATATAGTTATTATGTGATAAAATGTTTAAGATTCTCATTAATTTAATAGGTTGTGATATGATAATGGTTTATGATCTTGTGGAACACGAATGTATGATTTCATTACGAGATGGGTGGGATTTATATCCATCTCTAATTTATTGGGTAATTATTTATATATATTGACATATACATGGTTGGAACATGGATTTAAATTTGATTAGTAATGGAATTTGTCCACAAATATGGCCTTTTGAGTGAATATTTACTTCTATGATCATTTGGGGAATGAACCCATTCCACTAATATGGCTTTAGAATTAATCATTTTTTAATATGGAAATTGGTTTGTATGATTATGTGTTTTCAAAAATTCTATTTATTATTCTTGTGTTAATCATTAAATGGTTATTCAATTGATTTTTTTGAGTCATCTCTAATGAACTACGAGTATTTATTCCATTAATCTTGATTATTATATTTTATATATATGTTATGATCATATAATGTTATGGTATGGTTCCCATAGGATTATGTTGAGTATGTTCTTACATATCTTTATTGTTTAACCTTACTGGTCATTTAAAGCCACCCACTTCTCATGCTTCATTTCCCCAAGTTATGATAAAATATTTTAAGTATGAGTAATAAAGGGTATGATATTTATGTGAGATACTGAGGATATTTTTCTAGGATAATGGATTATATTTCCATGTTCCCAAACAAACTAAATGGTTATGGTTCTTAGAAATGTTGTTTTTTAAAGTGCTACATGATCATCTAATGTGATATGACATTCATTTATGTTAAGATTTTGCGACTATAGTTTGTGACTATTTGAAATGTTTATTCAACCATATCAATCTAGTATTAGAAAAATATTGGAAGACTCTAGGGGATATTTCTAAGGATATATTGAGGGATTTCTATATGGATAACCCTAATAATGAGTCAAAATTTATAAAAATGTATTGGAATTGTGGTAAAGGGTAAATATAGTGGTTTAATAGAAATATATCCTTTATTAGTTAATACATGTAGATGTTGCTAAACTGTAGATGTACATAGGGGGGATATCCTAAAAAATACTGTATTTTTCTTGAATCTACCAGAAACTAGAGAATGACATGAGCATTGATGGATAATTGGTTTAAAAATTTTATGGGATATGCATTGGTAATTCAAAAACTCTTTACGAACTATCATGATGGATTTAAATTTAAAATGACTATGAATGAACTAGGATGAATATATGCGGTCATAGATTAAAATTTGTTCCATTAATTATACATAATATAAGTGAATTTTAATTATTATGTTGTTTTATGCTATGATTGTTGTTGATCACACTAATATTTGGTTTTTTTCAATGTTAGGAACTAGAAGGGATTGGGTTAATGTTTAATGTGATGAATAATTTTATGATGATAACTCAGCTGGGGTGTTCATTGGAGTGATGGACATTGTGATCATGCCTAATCATTTTTATCAAAACATGGTCAAAATGTATACCTTAATTAACTCTCAGACTCACTAAATATGGGAATGAAAGAGTTTTAAAAGAATTATTTCAATGGATACCATGGATAAAGATATATTTTGATTAATTTTCCTAATGAATTTTGGAAGAAACACTGAAATTGATTTCTTATTGGATTACTAAGATGCTTTGACAGTGAAACAGAATAGAACAAAGTAATTAACTACAATAGGGGAAAAAATTTTGTTAATGCAATGGATGAGAATATTTTCCTACCTAAGGTACTATCTACTAATGAATCATTTAAATGTGTAAAGAATTAGAATTATAAAAATTGATGTCCTCAGTGAAAAATTGATGAAGATAATCATCAAGGTGGTACCTGTAATGGTTATATTTCTCATAATGACGATGTTATAGGTGAAATGGGGAAGGAAATAAGTAATATGAAATAGGACCATTTTTCCTTGTTAATAGATTAAGGATGAAGTGTAATAATCAATGTTTCAATGTATTTGGATTTAATTATTATCATAGATGAATTGTTAAATATATATAAGGATCGTGTTACTTATGTTTTAGCTAAGAATTTAAAATAATATGTTGGATGGTTCTAGTGTACTAGAAAATGAATTAATGGACAAGTTATTTCAATGGTGAAGACATTATTAATAAAAGTATAACCCTTAATATCTTTATGATATTAAGATAATGATACAGTAAAATTGATGGTTCAGATTACCATGGAAATAATTAATTACATGTTAAAAAATGGTTTCTTCTATCATTGATGAAGTGTATAAGTTTTTCTTGGATTTATGGATTATATCAAATAACTATTGAATAAGGAAACAAAAATATTTTTAATATGGATTAATGGTAATTTTAGTTATTTACATGCTTTTAGAGGGGACATGATGATGGTATTAACATGATCATTATGTGAATAAATGAATATATTTTCTGATATATGGGGGATCAATGTTAATCAGAATTTGATAAATTTACTCACCTAATTTCTGATGATTTATATTTTTATATTTTGAAATGGTTACAATGTTTACCATTTATAAAATGGATTAAGTGAAACATCATATGTGGATTTATATATTTAAGTATTATATCACTCTATATAGATTTATGCATATTAAATAACATATTCTAACCATGTTCCTATTATTTTTACTAAAGATAGATGAAATGAATTATCATTATCAATATCCATTGGTTCTTCCCGGGTAATATATTCACCTTTATTTTTTTAGATAAATCGATAACGTGGTAATACAACAGGGTATAAAAAGGGTGAGATAGTGCAAGTGAAATTAAATGAAATCATATAATTATATTTCCATCTGTTTTTAGATAGTTAAAAAATTCGTATACTTTAGGAAAAGGATATTGAAAAAGGTTAACCCTAATTCATTGTTTTAGATTATATCAATGGTCATATAAATCATAAAAGATTTATGGTTTCAATCCATTATCATTCCATTGATCATTCAATTTCATGTGATCAATGATCGTTTTCACTTCATATTATAATTTACTCTTTATTCATTGTCCATTATTCACATCCCAACTATGTTCTCCTACATGAAAACCTATTGATGAGTTATTTTGGTTAACATTTATGATTCCATATTTCCCTATTTAAAGGATGTTTTAGTATCCATTTGTATGATGTATGCATATATAAAAGGTATATTCAAGCGTGAATCCATTGATAATATAGACAAATTTCAAGAGATAAATTAATTTTTAGGGGTGGTAGAATGTGACAACCCAAGTGTTTATGAATTATTATTATTTAATTTAATTTAAAATTTTTAATATTTATCATTTCAGATAAATCGTAATATAGTTTGTCTTATATGAAAGAACCTTGTTATTCTTGATTTTTACACAATGCCGTGTTGAGAGTGTGCAACACACAACAATGTGATTTTCATAGGGAACATGAAACACTATGTTTGGTTTGTGTTATACTCAATTTGGAGTTACTTTGATAACATGTGTTACACAGAAGACCTTGTTTTACCAAACAACAATATACTACTAATAATATTATTAATATATTATTAGGGTTTTGGCCTATCCATTATAAATATGGTTATCAATAATATTTTTTAAATTATTAAAATATGAAGTATATATATATATATTTGAATATTAATTTGGTAACAATTAAACTCTAAATTAAATATAAAATAATTTTAAGAAGATAAGAAATATTATCATAGAAAACACTATTTATGAAATTAATCATGTTTTAAAAGAATAAATTTATGATACTAAATTTGATTATTTTTTAATGAAATATAGAAAAATTATATTCAATCAACTAACTAACATTCATATTATGATTTTTTTAAACAATTGATAAGAATAAATCCCATTTTATACACAATGATATAAATAGTTACTAAAAGGTATTTTTACCACTATTTAATGGAGAAACAATTTGTAATATAATTTTGAAACTATTATAAATTTTAATTCAAAATAATAATTTTTTAAAGAGTAATTAATAAATTTACTCATGATAATTTTTTTTCTATGAAGTTTCATTTTTTGATAAATAATGAAAATACACTGAATTTTATTAGAAAATCGAATTTCTTATAATTTATTTATATAGATAAAATTTATTGTAATTGTGTTTAAATTATATTTATGTAGATTATAAATCAATTTTTATAATTTAGGTAAATTTAATCAATTTGAAAATGATATTGGACATTAAAAAATTTCATTCTTTTGATCATATTCACTTAAAAACCTTTTCTCTCATACAGTCTACAAGATTAATTTTAATTTAATTTTTAAAAAATATGTATTTATAATTTAGGAAAATGGATTCCTTTTTTCAATCAAAATAATGTATAGTTTCTAGTATGTTCAACTTAGATTTTTCCCAAATTATTGTTTAATGTTATTAAAACTGATTATAACGACTAAGGTAAAAATGAGTTTACATGTTGGTGAATCATTTTCTTAAGATGAAAAATAACCTAGAAAGATGTAAAAATTAAATTTTATGAACATATTTTTTTCATATCCTCTATTTTATTGAACACTTACCATTATTAGAGTAACATTTTGTAAGGGAGACCTCCCTATAGTGTTTCACAACTTATATTTACAAGAATGTCACTCCTCATCCATTATCAAAGAGACACCCTACCACCACAATTATTCATACCTATATACCACAATGGATCATTCATATCCTTCCCAAATGCAGCCCCAAATTTATTAGTCTCATCATATTAGCCTCACTATGGGAATTAATGAAACCCTATTGGTCCTTGGATGCAAACCAAAAGGATTTTCTTGTAGAAGAGGTAACATCCTACAACAATATTTATCTTTTATTTATTTCTACACCCCCTCGATTATTCTTATTAAATTATTATAAAAAAATTTATCATAATTATAAAAATATGAAGTTATTTAAGGGTATCAACATAAACCTATAAAATAATCCTTCAAATAGGATACACATTCATTCTTCATGTGTACGGCGGAATACGACCTCCTAAACAAGTTTTATCTTATTTTCCATTACCATCCTTAAATGTTGGGAATTGTGCTATAAAATAAATTTATATATGATATAAATTAAATGTATAATGTCTTTATTCTTAATTAATTATTAAATAAAGCATACCTTTACACTTTCAATTTTATGGGAATAAGATAAATTCATTTGTGGGCATGTGGATGTCACCACCTAAAAGTGATATCATTCATTCACACATAAACTGGGATGTATTTCATATGGGTTTAGTAAAAGTATAATA
This sequence comes from Viscum album, assembly GCA_963277665.1. Classification (NCBI taxonomy): domain Eukaryota; kingdom Viridiplantae; phylum Streptophyta; class Magnoliopsida; order Santalales; family Viscaceae; genus Viscum; species Viscum album. The sequence continues at coordinate 915,556,144 of OY728153.1, forward strand.
TATATATCATATAATAATTATAATTTAATTATATATATATATTATTTACTTTATTTCTTTCAATATGATAAGAAAATGGAAACATTGTTCATTCATACGTACGATCTACCGTCTCCATGAACTGTGTGTTATTTTTAATATTTCAATATTTTATAAATTATTTAAATTAAGTATATACATAATTTATATGACATTGAAAGAATTTTTTAACTTTTATAAATAAATAAATCATGGTCTAAGTAAGGGGTCGAGAATAATAAGTCAAAACATATAAAAAATGAAGTGGTGAATACCAGAAAATTATCTTTAACATGAAATTATTAATAAATGTTTAATATAATGTCCCAATAAAATCACATGTTTTTTATATATAATAATATTTTTACATGTAATATTTATAAATAAATTATACTTATTTTACATGATTTTTGAATATATACAATGAAATTCAAGGATTAAGTAAGGATTTTCTCGTCTCACTTTTATTTCTGTAAGGTATATGCTATATTCACCAATTAGTCACATTATGTGGTTTATATAGTTATATAATACATGTTAAATAATGAATTTAATTCATTTCATGGTATTATAATATTCAATTTACCTCATTATTTAAAAAAATCATTTTAGAAAACTAACTCAACTTTTGAAGCAATATGTATCCACACTTTTTTATCTGTGAGAAATAGGAATTATTGACCACTAATTTTTTTATATAATGGATTTGAATTTATTTTATTATCCATATCTGAAAATCTATGGGTATTTCAATGACCATTTTATGTCCCTTATTTCAGGGGGTTTTATGAGTCAAAATTTACCACAACTATAAGATAATTTTGTCATGATTTGATTTCACTGAGACTCATGTTTTGTTGTGAACGTATATTCTTATAAGAGGGGAATGAAATTACATTTTAATAGTAATATCATGAATCTAATTACATAATAATATTTTTTGATTAATGTTTTTTTTATTTCCTTTGTAATATGAAACAAAATTTTCATAGTGGTAGGCTTTTTTGCTACAATAAAATATTGTATCAACTTTCATTATGATTACACTTATACTGATTAAAAATAAATATCCATATCTCATGAATCTCATGGGTTGTATTCAAAATAGGTTATTAGTGATATAATAATTTAATGCTACCATTTTTCAACTCTCTGTAACTTAAGATAATTTTGAAATTGTTTTGAGAAAATCCTACATTATTTCTCTATGTGGAATGAATTCTATTTTATTCAAGTGAATGGTTACCAAAATATGTATTCAAAAGTGTGTAAAATGATGTTTTAAGATAAATTTATGGAAAATTATTTTAAATTTTTTATAATGTTTTAAAAATTATTTCAACAGGCTTTTAATATTTCATTAAAAAATTTCAATGATATTTTTACAGTAAAGTATTTTTAAAAGTTTTAAATATTAATTTTTATGTTTTCAAATATATTTACAAATAATAGGTTTTCAAATTTCTTCCAATATATCATTATAAGTCTTCAGGGTTATTATAAAATAAAAACATTTAAATGATTTTATATCTTCATTTGAATGTTTTCAAATATATTTTAAAAATGAATAGTTTAAAATATTATTTATTGTTTTTAAAAAATATTTTTCATAGAAGAATCGATATTTTTATTAAGAAATGTTTTAAATTATATATAAAAATTATTTTGTAACTATAGAGTCATATGTTGGTGTTACCTACTCCTTAACAAAAATATGATCTTGAAATACCAATATTACTCTCTCATTAATGGTTTTTTATGGTCTCTTGTGTATGAAACATGTTTCCCTTCCATTGTTTATATGATTTGGAAACCCACTTCTTTTAACGAGTTATTCATTGATTATGAAACCTATCTCTTTTACATAGTTTATGATACGATGAAATGTTTATGATATAAATTTAATTTCCTGGAATATGATATTATTGTTTTTTATTATATTTTAGTATATGTATGATTGATTTTATTATGATATGCTTTTCAACTATATCTCCATCCAATGCATTGGGTAGTGATTTATATCACATTATATAGACATGGCTATAACGAGGAGTGAAATTGGTCCAATTAAGAGTTTATTCCACTATGATGATCTTGAGAGTGAACCTTGAGTACTATGATGGTTTTTATATTGAACCCATTACACTAAGATATCAATGGAATTAATCCTCGACTGCTATGAAAATAATTTTGTATACTTATGTGTCTTTCATAACTCCATGTGTTTCCTTTGTAATGATTTCATAAATTATGCTATCTATTTCATAATTATTCACTTCTTTTGAAATAATAATATTTATTCAATGACTCTTGATTATAATTTTTTATTAGTATTGTATGATATTATAATGATTGTATCATATTCTGATACGCTAATACTCTTGTTATTCTTACATATCCACTTGTTTACCCTTACTGAGAATCTCATCTCACCCTTTCTTCTGTCTCCCTATCTAAGGATATGACGAATCTCTTTACGTATGTATAATAAATTTGATGATTGTTAAGGGAGATCTTAATCATCTTTCACAAATATTTATGATTATGTTTCAATGTTTCCAATGGCACTAAACTATTATCGTCTTCCAGCATGTATGTTTATATTGTGATGAATATTTATCTAAAATGATGTAATATCAATGTATATTATGTTTGGGTTACTATAAAATTTCATGTGGATATATCTTCTTGAATGACCTCCTAGTTTATGTCTCTATGCTAGGACAATATCACATGCTTGAGAAATAGAGGAGTCAACACTATCGACTGAAAAAGATCCACCCTTCTACTCTAGTAGGTTCAGCTTCCATGAATCCAAATTCTATTTAGCCTCATTCAACAAGGGATCCTGATACTTCCTAGTAATGGAATATTCTACCTTGTTTTCCTTCTTCTATGTATATAATATCTCAATGTCAATTTCCTATAAGAACTCTAACTACAATATTTATCGTAGGTTTATGTTCTAATATGTGAATTTGTACCTTAAACAATAACATTCTAAGTAAACATGATTGCGCTCTAATAGGATTTTGTGGCTTCGCATCTTCTTGGAAAAGTCTATATAGATATTATCTTAAGGTCCTGAGTTTTTTATTTTTTCTCACATGGACTAAACTATATCTAATAGAATTAGATAACTTCCATCCCCTAAACAACATTCGGTCAAGCCCATTTCCCTAGGAATTATAATAGAAAACATACTACACACCCTCCTATAATATTCTCATCATAGGATCACTCACTTTCCTCAACCTCAAATATTTAAAGGCCCTTTATCACTACTCATACCAGTAAATGTTTACACTTTTAAGTGACTTGGTGGTCAAAGGGGATGTAATTTTTAAGTAATCTTCCACAAACCACCTATTGTTCCCATCCAACCTAAAAAAGTTCACCTAAATAATTATCTTTCCTGGCTCCCATGACAGAACTGCAATGGTATTCATTGGTTCCATGTCTAAACCATTCTAAAAAATGATATGTAATATGATTTGAACCTCATAAATAAATAACTAGCACCTCAAGAACTTACTATAATGCTGGTTCTCCCACCGAAAATATATTACCATTCTCAAGTTCTATCAATGCTCATCCTCTACCAAATAGTATATAATTATTTCATTAATGAGGAAAATGAAAAACTGCTCCATGTACGGAATGAAAATCGGGTTCATCAATTCCATAAGCCTAGTGGGGGAATTCATCACACAAAGGGCATCACCAGGAACTCATAGTGTGCATAGTGACATTAGAATGCAAGATTTGAAATATCAAGGTTTAGAAACCTCAAATGGGTGTATCTGGACCAAAGAAAAATATTTTAGAACCATGTTGCACCACATTAATTGGTCAATGAGGATATAAATCATCTTAAGGGGAACTTTTTTTGGTCATGTCCTGGTTCAGGTGATGTTAATCCATGTAAATCTACAAGATCCCATACACATTATACATGCATAATTCTAGATATTCTAAAGGGGATACACTGGGTCTAATAAATCCCTTGACCTGAAGATCATCTATCTACAATTTCAAATGTTGATGCTTATTAAGGGACATCCAATATTCTTAAAAAGATAAATGTGTGGTCCCATGATTAAATTCAATGCCAAAATCCATATCCCACCTTAGAGGTAGTCCTAAAACATCCCCATGAAATAATTCAATATAATCATCCACAATTGAAGAAGTAAACATGCATGAAAAAATAGAATCTATAGGTTTTATAATATTCACATTATGGGTGAAGGTCTATAACATCCCACTCATAGATAAAACTCATCCTTCCATGAGATATGTTTTTCCCAACAAGTAAAACTTTGTCCCATTATTATGAAGGCATCTAACTCATCAACAGTGACTGTCAACCTAGGATCTAACATGGAAAACAAATAAATTACCAAGAAAAGATATTAGGGTTAAATAATGATGAAAAGAAGGTCCCATGTTAACCTCTATCCTCCAGTAAATATCTAACACAACTCAAAGATAAACAATACTGAAGAATCATTCCATGTAGGAACCTTCAAATAAAGGTACTTGGCAAAAGCTGCTACTGGGATATCTAGCTCTTGCACCATGTTCTTAAATTTTAGTGAATGAATGATATCTATCTCTACTAATACTAAATAAATTTTATAATTATCGAATAACATACCTATAATCATCTCATGTGTCATGTGTCCATATGCCTCCATAGGCTGTAGCTATCTGCATCCCTGAGCACCATCTCCCTTAGCCTGATGTGGTTCTTCTCGTGGTCGTGGACAAAAGGTCTCATAGAATCATCCACAAATGATAGGTCTTCCACTGGACCACTAAAAGATCCTCTTCCAAATCTTTTTCCATGGGGTCCTTTCATTTGTGTCTTATAAAATCATGAATCATAATGGGTCGTCTACCACAGTGGTTCGTCTGCTATCTGCATACGATCCGTAGAATGTCTCATTGTGAAATGAAGTGCTATATGACCTTGACCATCAAAAGGATAACACTACCCATCTCCTAGATAAAATATTCCTCACCACTTCTTCTTACCATGTGACTGAGTATGATCAAAGGGATGTCTCATGTGATGACATACTACAGACTAGTTTATACTTGCTATTGCAGATTATTCGACCCAATAAAATGGAGGGGCAATTCTAACACCCTAGAATCCCTCTGAGTGGGAAACTCTATTACACCTATAACTTCTCCAACACCCTATTCTAGGTGGAATGCACAATTAAATCACTCTATAATGAATCTATTTGAATATTCTCTACTCAAACATCGATTCAATAATTTAGAAATCCAAAATTGAGTACCTCATAAGGACAATAAACCACTTAATTTATCATTCAATGTCCTCTCTCCCGGTTGTATCTCCATAAGGTTCTAAATATTAACTATTGTAATGTAATAAGGGTATTACATCTCATGAGAAATCTTCCATATATCAGGAAATGAGAATGTTGACTCGCTATGTGTCCGGGTAACAAGATTCCACGAACAACCATATGATCCATACAAAATGCTAGTTTCTAATAAAGGTACATGTATTATTATTTTCTGAATAAGAATAAATAAATAGACCACAAACCATATCCTATCATCCATTTACAAGAGATCTAAATCACTGAGGTACCTTAGCATCCCATGGAACTAGAACTCGTGGATTGCTCTTATCATATACACATACATTTCCGTACCTAATGGTATGATCAAATGCTCAATAGGTCAGTGTTCTCTAGTCTATTTATATGGTATAATTATCTCATGGGATGGACCCTAAAATGGTTCCTCATCGCTCATCAAATTTCCATCATGATTCAAAACTAGCATTTTCGAAGGCTGTTATTGTGGAGGAATCCTAAAAATTTAATCAATATGTAGTGTAGCTAAATAAGAATATATATATATATAAACACATTGGGGATATAACTCAATATGGAAGGTCATGTAATCAATCATATACGACGAATGTACCATTAATACAAACAACCAATGTCTTGGTATGCTAGGTCAATAAAAAGGTTGTCATGGTCATGTTTACGTGATAGGTCAACAACCCATACGATCACAGGGTTTCCTAACCTAAGATCAATACTCATTACACACTAAAACTATTTCTATAAATCTCAAAAAAATCAACATAAGGTATACACTAAACATTGTCCCATTGAATGAACTTCGATATTACAAATTTTTCACAACCAAACCCTCATTGATGCTCGATCAACAACTACCCCAACCCACCTACATTGGATTGGGGTGGTTACATGTGAAGAATGTAATATCCAAAATTGGAGTCCTTTTCATAATGTACATGTATGCAAACACAGGAAATATTCAGTGTCGAAGTGTAGAGGAATTATAAAAAAATATGTAACAGCTAGAATATGAACCAAGTATAAAAACCCTCTAATTTGTACAATATTAGAACATTAAAATTTTAAAAATAAGTGTAAAATATACACCCAACTATAATGATGTCCAAACTAGAATAAATAGGAATGTAAAACACTAAGAGAACTCATCTCTTAAACTCCATGCTCCGACTTCCACTCAAAGCCCAATGCACCAGGTATCCATAAGCGGCATTGATGAAACCACCGACATGTACATAATCTACATGTAGTACACCTGTTTGGAGGTATTTTGCCTTTATTTGTGCTTTTTTGTGTGTTTAAAGCAGTTGGTATGAGATTAGAATTGGTTGGGAGAGTTTGGAATGGTTTTGAATGAGTTTGGAAGCTTTTCATAGGGAGCAAGGTTTGAGCACAGTTAGTGGAAACCTTGAGGATTATCCATTAAACCATGCAGGGGGAGACAGTAGGCTTCGCACGACATGCACATGGTTTTCCAAACTGAGCGAGGAAAATGTGTAGACCCTTTCTTTCGAGGAAGTAGTGTGTGCATGGTTTTCTCACGGTTTGTGAAACCGTGTAGGCTAATGGTGCAGCCACTTAAAGGCCGGGGTTTTAAATATGGTTTCCCTCTGGAATGACCTAAAACACTCCAAACCACCTCTCACTCGATCCTATCTTGGGATTTCTGGTTCTCAGGGGTTTTGGGTGCTCTTCCACTCATTTTGGAAGCGTTTTGAAGAGTTTTATTGGCGGTTTGAAGTTGGTTTATCCCAGGTAAGTCTCTCATATTAGGTTCCTCGTGTTTTCCTCTAGATATACATCTCCCTCTCTATCGGTTTTCTAGATCTACACCCATTGTGTTTAGATCTAGGATTGTGGTTTCCTTGGATGTTAATTTTATGTCTTATTAATGATAGGGAAGGATATCTAGAGAGGTTTCATGGGTGTGTTCGCCGGATTTGAGGTGCGATTGCTTGTGGGTCGATTTATCAGGAACCCTAAAGGTAGGGGGATTCTCTCTCGACTCCACTTGGTTAGAGCTAGTGGTTTTAGGTTAAAATTAATTTGTTTGGCTTAAAATTAATTTTGTTTTGATGTGCGAAGTTGGTTGGAAGTCTATTTGGGGATTTTTTTGGAAAAAGGGGATTTTATGGTGAAATGATATTATTGTGGATTTTAAAATATAGATTTTAAAATGGAATGATATGGTTGATTTGTGAAAATGATTGATGGAAATGGTTTTCAATAAAAATGTTGTCTTATTGAAATGTGGTTTGGCATGGAAAAATGATTTTCAATAAAGGGGTGATTTATTGAAGTGGATTGATATGCAATGGAATTGGTTGATTGCTTGTTTTTGTGACCGTGGTGGGTTATATTCTTGGTTATGGCTTGATTGAAATATTGTGTGGATGTAGGGAGAAGTACCACTATAAAAAGGGGATGGATAGTGGACGGAGGGTCCACCATCAAAGGATGAGTGGACCGGAAGTGCCACTAGGTGTGAATGGGTGATCAGGTTGGACGGAAGCTCCACTGTTTGGTTGTTTTGGTTGTATGTTTTTCATTTCATTGCATATTCTAAAATGTTGTGATAGTGTGTGAATAATGAAATAGATTTTGGCATGTTTGGTCAGTTTTCACTTAGTTGCTTGGTTTGGGATGTGATGGCTTGGTAAGAGCAATTTTGGCTTTTGGAAATGGTTTCACATGTGTTTAACTTTATATAAATTATTTTATATAAATATGCTAATAGTTTTATCCTAGTGGCGTGTGTAGGGAAGTCATTTGAGGAAAACCTACTAAGTATTAGTATTCACCCTTGCTTTGGAACTTTAGTGTCTTTGCATATGTCGTGTGTCGTGACGTGGGAAAAGTTAAGGCATATCTCTCATTTAGTGGTTCATTGTGATGTCTTGGGGGATCTTGGAACTTAGAACATGGATCTTGGTGTGGAGCTGTGGTGGTTTCATCGCTGGTGGTGTTGGTTGTTGGTTTCCCCTTGTACTGTAATGTGGTTTAGACATGTCTGGTTGTATTGTTTTTTGGTTGTATTATGGTACAAATCGTTTGTCTTTTGGGAATACATGCTTGAATGTGATACTGACATGCATCATATAGTGGTTGTTAGTAGATTGTTTGTTGGTTTTGTCTTAAAGGAAAATCATTCTACAGTCTATTCGAGAAGCCCTCGGCATTTATTTCCAGCCATTGGTGCCTTGGTAATGTCGCTTAACTATAAGTATCCCTCACGACCTCTTCTAGACAATGAGGTAGGGGCGGGGTGTTACAAGTGGTATTAGCTTATTTGGTCCTTTGGAGATGATTCTCGGATTTGGAGTTGACGTTCGTTGTGGTATATTCTTTTAGTTGGGATGGTAGCAAGGCATAGGCTTGTTATATTTTGGAATGTATAGTATAATAGGATGTAGCTAACCATTTGATGATGAACATAAAATTCCGAGGGAGTAGGGTACATAAGTGTTTTGGAGACACTTATAGGCCTTGGATATTTCATTGTCGTAGGTGTAGCCAATGATATTATCATGACATGCATGGTAGAAATGAATTCCCACTAGGATGCATATTTCATTTAGGTATAATTATTTATGGAGTGATATGAATGTGTGATATTGTAATGTAAATAAATTTGGAATTTTAAAAATGGTTTATTTTTCAAAATGGTGAAACATGGAAAATGTGAACTTGTGGAAAGCCTTGTGCGATAGTGTTGTGTAATGTGATTAGAAATGAGAATTCCTGATGTCTACGTAAGTGAGACTCCTGGTTGTTAGTTTTATGTTGATAGAAATGGATCCGGGTAGGCGTCGTAGAGACCAACCGGAGGAGGCTTCTAAGAATGTGGTAGCACCTGAGCCTCAGGTGAACCGACAGCTAGTGCAAAGCATAGTGAAAGCTTTCCAAGCTATGAAAAGTGGAAATGAAATGGATGATCCAAGACACATGGATCATGCGCTTCAGTTTTGAAAGTATAATCCACCCGTCATTCGGGGTGATTCAGAGTCGTAGAGGGAAGAAGCATGGTTGAATAGAATGATCAATATTTTTGAGTTCTTGGAAAAAAACAGTAGAGTTGAAAGTGATGTTGGCCACATATATATTGGAAAATCATTCCCTTCAGTGGTGGGAGTTAGTAGTCCAAGATGGGACAGACCAGGGCATGATGTGGGAAGGCATTGGGAGAATTGTTTAATAAACAATTCTACCCACATACGTTTATAATTCAGTGCACAAATGATTTCTTCAGTTTGAAGCAATACCATATATCAGTGATGGAGTATGGAGCTATGTTTAAGAACATAGTGAGATTCACACCCGAGGTGGCGGGTAGTACATCGTTGAAATCTCATATCTTTGAAGCTGGATTGAGGTAATAAATTCTTTCCAAGATAGCATTGTTGTGTATAGATGATTACAACAAGATGTTGAATAGATCCTCGGTGGATGAGTGGGCTTTATTGGGAGATCCAGGAGGAGGAAGCATGGTGGTAATCATGGGGAATAGTGAGAACTCTAACGATGGGTTCAAGTGGAGGAGGGACACTTATTCCCAGGGTGGGAGTATGTCACATAATCTGATGGTAGGATCAGTGAATCATCCCTTGAAGCCCCAGAGTAAACCATGATGATTTCAGTGTGGTTTGACGAGCCACGTTAATTGATATTGTACAAAAAAACCTCGAGCATGTCATAATTGTATGAATATGGGGCATCTACAGTGTTATTGTGAGAATGCTCTGAGGTCGAGAGCACGTGATACTCCTCAGGGATTGCAGACTTCATATACTTCGATTGGATGTGGATAGCAGCACACCACTCGTCAGGAGAGTAAAGTGGGTCATGGTGATTCTAAGAATACCACAATGCCTCAGCAAAGCAATAAAGAGAAGAGTGTGGAAACAAAGGCATTGTTCAGAGCTGAGCAGGTTGTGGTGGATGATCAGTCATAACCATCTACAGTGCGAGGTAATATACATTTAAATTCTACCTTGATTTAGGTGTTGTTTGATACGGGTGCTTCACACTCTTTTATTACTGCATGTATGGTTGAGTCGATTAGTTTAAGGTTAAAAATGATGCCTTCGGTTTTGAAACATCAAACATCTATGGGTCGAAGAGAGTGTTGTGCCTTCTTGTGTAGAGCATGTAATATTGTTATCCGTGAGGTTGAGATGACCTGTAATTTCTCAGTGCTTGAGATGGATTTGTATGATGTAATCCTCGTAAAGGATTTACTGGTGGCGTTTAAGGCCCACAATGAATGTAATGTGCAGAAAATGGCTTTTACGACAGACAATGGCGTTAGACATCTCTTTAGATGAGATTGGCATGAAAGGTAGGGTGAATGTGTTTTTTGGCACTAGTATTCAGCACATTATCGTATAAGTTGGCGTTGTTTTCATTGGAATCTATTGAGGGTTTGTAACAATGTTTTCTTCGAGTAGTGGTGGATTAGTTCGTGGATGTTTTTCCTGAAAAATTCTCCAGGTTACCACCTATAAGAGAAGTGGAGTTTACGATTGATCTCCTTCCGGGGACCAGTCCGATCTCCCTTCCGTATTACCAGATGGAACCTACTGAATTGTGTGAATTGAAAGTCTAGATGGAAGAGTTAGAAAACAAAGGGTTTATCTGACCGAGAACATCTCTAGTGGCAGCACTGGAGTTGATTGTGAAAAAGGCAGATGGAACTTTGAGTCTCTATGTTAATTGTTGTAAACATAACCATGTTATGATAAAGAACACAAATCCACATGCACAAATTGATGATCTATTCGAGCATTTGAGGAGAACCTGGTGGTTCTCCAAGATCGACATGAGATCATGATATCATCAATTTTGGGTGAGGAAGAACGATATTATTAAAACAGATTTCAGAAGTAGATATGGCCATTATGAATATGTGGTTATGTCCTTTGGTCGAATGAATGTGCCAAATGTGTTCATGGCATTGATGAATTAGTTATTTCAGAGATATCTGGATTCATTTATGGTGGTGTTTGTAGAGGATGATTTTTTGAAAATCCATTAATCTCATTTTAAATTAAAAAATAATAATTAATTAATTAATTTAAATTAATATTCCCCCTCTAATAGTCTTTTATGATGAACACCCCTCACCGATGTGTTTTAGGTCACACCTTGGGTAAATATTACGTTTCAGACTAACCCATGGTATCAAATTTCTAATTCAATATTATTTTTAATTTTTATCCCATACACTTTATTAAAATTTCCACACGTAATAAATAATATTTAATATTTTTATAAAAATAAACTTGGGCACACTGGGCCTCTGAAACATATTCCAAATTAGTGCATGGATCTGAATGTATATATATATATATATAACTGTCTTACATGGAAAAAATTATATATCTATAACACATATATATGCAGAATAGATTTAACTATGAAACCTATAACATGTGTTTTTCTTATTGGTCGGTTTTTTCTCATGATCTCATCAAATCATTTTATCCATGTGTTAAAATAATGTAAATATATTTAAATGCTTTTTACCCCCTAGTAATTGATAGTAACATAACATCTCTATCCTATCGACATGATTTATTTAGACCATATGACACAAGATTAATATGTCTTCTATAATATCTATTGCTTATCATTATATCCTAGGAACTACTGTTTCATTTTTGATTTAAAATATAATCTATGGTCATTAGCATATGAATATTAGATTTAGATTTTTAAATACTCTAATTGTATTATTTTAAAATGTATATATCAAATGATATAAATTTGGTGGTTATAAAAGTACACAAATGTATTTATTTTATATAACTCACTCAAAACACTAAAACTTGAACTATATCCAATTGATTATAGTCCTTAATCAACTATCTCTCCCATGATATTAACTACTATGATATGATATGGGCTCAGATAGGGGTGGGGGATTCCATGTTATCCTATATGGATGCTCTTTTAATAATGATTTTACTAATATGAGTTATATACCTTAATATATCAAATGTACAATGTATATGATTTCACCTATAGTTTAAACTGGGATCCATGAAACCCACTACATCTTAGTATAATTATAATAAAATAAATTAGGTTCTAGATTTCTAGCTGAAACACTGATATACAATATAATGATTAATCAATAATGTAATTCCTTTACTACATTAGAGTTTACTATACACTCAAATTATTCTATAGAATTTTCAACCCCATGTTTCATCAAGATTCTCCATCTCACCGTCCCACTATTTTTCAAAATGATATATTATGACTATTGTTTTAGATTGACATATTCTCTCTGGATTCTAGAATTATTATTTACCCTCACTACCAGATCAAAAAAAAAATTATAATAATAACATATCTATTTTTACATCTCATGTATTTCTAGATAGTTTATACAATATCCGAATTTGGATCTTCTAGATTATAATGATATATTATAACCTTGATTAATGAAAAAGAAAACATCTAATCTAGTACCCATCATGGAATAAATGAACGATATCAATGCCAATTAATAATAGATTCATTACATTATTTGAATCTCTTTATGTGTTTTTGGTCCCACTTTTAAAACATGTTACATAAAAAAATCTCTTTCATTTTTCTAGATTGACACTTTTTTGTTCCTTATTATTATTTTCACGTTAAAAATATCCCATGGATAATCTTAGATCTATCTTGATATATGTCGATCACTATTATATTGGATAATTAACCTTTTCCATGTAAAATATTTTATTTAACTATGTTTTATCTAACTGTAAAAATAACTTTGTTTCCCATAATTAATATTTCATCAACATATAACAGAATGAATATGGTGAAATTCAGACTAACATTCTGATAATCACATTAATAACATTTTGTTTTAACCATAAAATCACTTAGGGACTCATAAAAATGACCATTCCATGATCGTGATTCCTTCTTCAACCTAGAAATGCATCCCTGTAAATTTCATTATATATTGGTACTATTTAACATTATGATCCCTTCAAGTTGAGTCATATAGATTAATTCAACTAAAATCCCATTTAGAAAATAAATATTTACAAACATCTACAAATTTAGTATTTTGATAAGTTTTTTATTAAATGTAATATTCTAACATATTTAACCATCATTACAGGTGAGATGGTTTCATCATTATCAATGATTGGGTTCTTCATAAAAACATTCACAACCAGCCAATAAATATTGGTATTTAATCTACCATATTTGTCTTATATTTTTGGAAAATACACTTTTACAAAATGGATTTTACATTATCTTGAGGGATTATAAATATTCATACATAGATTTGACACACAATCTACATATCAGAATGTATGGATTCTTACCATTATAGAAATATGATTTCCATCTACATCTTACTTTTAGGTTATAGTTTTAGCATTCTATATTAGTAATTTTCATCCTTATTTTTGACCATAATATCATATATCATTGGTTTTCAAACCCCCCTTGTGAGCCTAAATATTACTTGTGTCTATGAAAAATTTTCATCTCCCAGGGTCGCTTTTAGAGATTGTTCCTATACTAAGTCGTTTTAAATTTTAACATTATCATCATAGGATTAAATCATTATCCCAAAATTTCTATTATATGTGTTTTCTATTTATATAAATTTATCATTTATTTCTATAATAAATTTTATATCAATTGGGTTATGTAGGTAATATCCAATGGATTTATTAGGATGATCTATACAGATTCAATTCATGATTTTGAATATTAATTAATCACTAGTTATAGTATTAAAAATGACCCCCACCTCACACATGCATGTGGGATAGACTAGGTTTCCTTCCAAAATATATTTCATATGGAATTCTATATTGATATTTAGTTGGTACTTTACTAATGTTAAAGAATTATGACTACAACTTTCATCCATAAAAGGACAGTGGAAGAGTTTGTTGACCCATTGTTTTCTAAATATATCAATCAATGATTTATTATTACATTCCATAAAATAATTCCACTGATTTTTATATAGATGAGTTAGTTGGGATAATATCTAATAGACATTTAAGTCATAAATGATATCATTGTTTAGATATTGTACTCCTTAATATGAGATGAGTGCCATATTATTTTTACCTTCATTCTAGTATTCTTTAATCATATGAATTGGATTTTACTTATACCTCATTTTGTAGATATAGCAATTGAAACTATATTCATTGGTAAAAATTAATGAATTTTGAACCTCCCTTTCTTATTTTGAAATGGTCAGCAATCATTAGTATGAATTAAGTCTCCTGGTTTTTTCCCTTAATCGTATCACATGGATGATTTTATTTGGTCATTTTCACTTGTAATCAAGAATGAAATATATATAATGGTTTCAACTTAGTAGATTCTAAATATCCATCATGATGTAATTTATTTAAATTACTCTTTTTTTACATGGCCTTTTCTATTGTTCCATATGGAAGTATTATATGAGTCAATTTCACTTTTTTATTGAAATAAAATATTGATTTTTTGAGTTCAAGTATAAACTATAAATTTTTAAGACTTTTATTACCATAAAATATGTTAACATTATAAAAGAGACAACATTTATTTCAAAATTATAAATAAAATAACGTATCATATAAAATAAACATTTATATTTTTTATTCAAAATTATGATACATAATTAAATTTTGGTGATATAAGAACCAATCCACTTTGAAAGGCCATGTGATAATACTCCATTGCTAGGGATATTGTTATTTCATAATTTTCATCCTAGATATCCATAAAACCCATTTAAATTTTCAATAATATACATTGTATTTTTATGTTAACAATGATTTGTTAGATACAATCAATAAATAACATTTATGTGTTCAGTAATGTTGGATTGAATTTGACAAAAAATATACCAAAAGTATAATACTCACATTTCTTCTACATCAATCAATCTAATTCTTCATGGAATGTCTATTATTTCCACATGAAATATTTAAAACCTCCAAATAACATCCCTTTATCAATATCATTGTATTTATAGAAGGATTCCCCATTAGTGTCTTTGAATATAATTTATTATTAGACCCATTTTCCTTGTCCTTCCTCCTATTATTATCAATATGGATTGATGAGTTAGTATTCTTCATATCACTACCAGCTTTCAAAATTAATTCCAATAGATTTGGGAGTAAAATTATAAGTTTATTAATGTTATAATTATCATTAAAAACCAAGATTTTTGGATAAAAAATAATGTTGAGTATATGAGGTCAGTTTCCTATTTTTGAATCAACCAGAATCAAAGGGAGTCAGGACTCTCAATATACACAATCATATTGAGTATATGGTGTCATTATAGATTACATTCTAGTAGACTAAACCTATATAGTACACTCAAAAACACATATCATTCATACCCTACTCTTTCTTAATATAACATTGGTTTATGAGTTAACATTATTTAGGCATCTTCACCCTAATGAATTTTCTACAATTTACTGGTCATTTATTATGTCATAATATAGTGTACATTTAGCTTGTCATATAAAAACATCTATATTTATATTTACTGTCATTTCAGACTCCCTAAGGATGCACAATATGATGACCGAAACAATATCAATTTAAATTATTTTTTAATAATTATATTCCATGTTTAAAAAAATGTCACTATAGAAAACACTTACTATACGTTGGTTATTCTATTCCACCATAAGTTATATCCTATGAAATTTAAATGACTATTAATAATAATAACCATTTTTATTGCTTTTATATAGTGATTGTATTCTTAGAATATATATAGGATAATGATAAATCCAATTGAAAAAAATAAATGAAGTAATGGCCATGACTATTTGGATCACACACGATGAATCACATTTATTAGAGCTTATATATGAGATAATATCACTAGGATTTAACCATGACCATGACCATGTCTAGATTTATCAACTAAATCAAGATTAATTTTATGTAGGGTGATGTTTATGTTCATCGAGATCATGACCCAAACAATTTTTAAGGATCCACCCCACGAAAATATCAACATTACACACCTTACTCTAATAAAATATATTATTGCAAAAAGACATATGTATATAGAACCAAAGAGTATGAATTTTTGAATTTATATTTTCATAAAAATAATGATTATATATTTTATCAGTTAATAATGATTAAATAATAAATTAGAAAAAAGTTATACTTTGATATGATCAAAATGATTTTTTTGGGAATAAAGACTCTCATTTTGATTAATTCAAAAAAATTTGAAATATATTATATTTTAATAGAAAATTATTATTAATTTTTTTAGTAAATGTATGAAGTGACATAATTATCTAATGTTAAATGTTATTATCAGAAAACTATTACTATAAAAAACTAGTATTTTAAAATAATTGAGGTTTTATGATTAAAATACATAATTTTTAATATTTAATGAATTATTTTTATGATAAATATTAATATTGAAATCATCACATCTATATTATCCAATAGATATTCCTCATAATTTTTTTGTGATAGTAAAATGTATGGGTAAAAATAATTTTTTATAATTATATGTTATATATTATGACATAATAAAGCCCAAGAGATATTTTTTGAATACTTTAAAGAGTATTCATGACCAAAATTATGTTTCTACTTAAAAAATGTATTTTTTATGTTATTTTATTTATTTAATAAACCCTAAATGATTCCTTCAAAACCAATATTATACATTAGGCTTTAAAATAAATTCTTTATAAACATGACTCATTTCTATAACATATAGGGTATTATTTTATGGTGTTTCATTCTAATAATAAGAAACTAATTAAATTCCCACCAATTTTGTATAAATCATGGAAAGACCCTTGGGATGGTATGTGGTTTTTGTTAATTTATCATATAGATTGTAGAACCTTTTTTAATCAATTAATAAATAATTATTCACTCAATCGGTATTAAAATCCACCCCAAACCTCAGTATCATTCAATAAAAACCTATAGATGTTTTTTTACCTTTAAATTACATCTCTAAATCCTTATAATGGTATTTTTATTGTCTTAAAAAACTCCTCCTACTTCTTAAGATTCACCCTATCAATGTATGGGAGCCTCACCTACTATACATTATTCAAGAACCCTCTTTATATAATGCTTTTTGAAACCCAATTATTCATTTTATGATATGATTTTAATCACCCTTCATGATTTCCTTATGATTTTATAGTGATGAGATACCCCTTTAAAAATCATTAAACCATTACATGATTCTTTATATACCCCCATTGTTCTATATGGATTTTAATGTGACTTTCGTATGCCAAAAATTTGTCTATGGAATAACAATACTATTTTCCACTCAATTGTATTCAAATATAAGTACATATAATTCATTTTTGGGGTTCATCAATTTATGTAACCCACACTCCATTATTTTGGGATTAAATATGATGGAATATGATCATATGCTGATTGATCTATGTGCAACACTTATTCATGTATATAATTTGAATGTAATGTGTGGACCCAGAATCATATAAAACTATATTGAAATGTGTAATTATTTTATCTTCTGATATTCTATTTCTGGTGTAAGGTAGGGTTTCGTAAGAATAATATGTTTTGATATCTTGAAATATTTTCCTGGACTATACTTATTATTTCAGGTATTCTGCTTTTTCCAAATTCCCATGTAACCATTATGTTATCATCTTATATCAATAAGTGATGTTCCATTTTATGATTCTAATGCCACCTGTGTTTCCTTGATATTCTTATCGGCTCACATGTACCTCTTTACCTTATGTCATTATTTTATTATTCCATTAATGGGTTATATAGATCACCCCATAATTATATATGTTCCATGGTTATACCATGATGTTTTGTAAGTGGAAAATATTTTTAAATGAATGTTTATATAGTTTTAAATAATTTTGTGGCATTTTTGTAGCATGCATTTATGTATATTATTTAATCAATAAAATAATTTCGGCCTCATAATCTTCAAGGTTTGTATATTCTTATCTTTATATAGTAAATTATGAAATGAACATTATAAATGACAATGGGTTGTCATAGTTTTTATCAAAGAAGTGTGCAGTTATTTTTGGTGATTAGGATTATAAAATTATAGTTAATGCCTTATGTTTAAAACTAAACACAGGAAAAAATACTAATATTTTTGTAATGTGTAGTGTAATTGGATTCTGAGAAAATAAATCCCTATATCAATATTATGTGTGTATATAGATTAGAATAGTTTTACCTATAAGTAATAACAATGAATATGGATAATTTATCTAGAATGAATCATCACCTAGTTAATGATAAAGGGGATTATTCCAGAATTAGTTTGAAACTCCTGGAGGATATTATTTTGTAAATGTATAATGATGTTATTGTTGACCTCACCGGTTTTGATTACCTCAATTATGTTTTAATATGTTTTAATAATCTTACCTATATGTTAAATTATGTCATCCTACTATTGAGTTGACAAAAATGTCAAAATAATCTTTGGAATATGTTAATCAATGTTTATCTATGTTTATACATGTTTCAAAAAAATACTAACTCACTCTGTATATTATTTTCATAGAACAGATAAGTACTATGTTTTTGAGTCACTGATATAGACCTTCCAATATAGACATAGTCTAATGATAGACAGAGTCTACTGTTATTATCAATTCTACCGATACAAATAGATAGACATCTACCGATATCAAGTCTACTGATACAAACAAATAGAAAGACCTACCAATATCAAGTCTACCAATACAAATTCACTGATACAAATAGACAAAACTACTGATACAAGTCTACCGATATACAGACAGCTACCGGTATACCCGATTTACTGATAGAATAAGTCTACTGGTATGCACAAGTCAACTGATACAGAGTGACAATCACTGTCATAAAGTTCACCAATACAAGTTCACCAACATGGGCCACTGATACTTAAGTCTATCGATAGAAGGAGCCACCGATATAAGGAGCTACCGATTCAATCGAGCTACTGTTATAAAGAGTAACAGTTACCGACACAAGACCTACTAACTCAAGTCCACCGATACAAGCTCACTGATACAAAGAGCTACCAATGGAAACCAATCCATGTTTCTCTAAACTCTTTTTCTATTGATTATTTAGCAATGGTCATATTTGATGTTTTTAATTCAACTGCTATTGATTAATGATAGTTTTTGGCATGTCAGGAACCGTACGTCATACCTGTGAAAAGGTAATCATTCCTACTGCTGGAGCTGAAGGTGTATAAAAGGGAACCTCGAACTACTAAGGAAATGGTCAATTGATCGATCATTCCTTCCATGAATATATGACAAAACAATCTGGAGATACACTAGAAGTTACATGCATAGAAGCAGAAGGAAGAATACATTCTGAATCTATAGAAATTTTTCACTCAAGGAGTAATGAGATTCAATGATTTTACCTACACTCAACCTGATCAAGCTGATCAACCTGTACCTAGAAGTCAAATACAAAAACGACACTCATTTTTTCTTTCCTAAGACTAGAGAAGGACATAAATATTATTTTGTATCAATCCGAGGAGTCCAAAGCTTCAATAAAAACACATAGATCATTATAAACTCATCTCTATTTGTTTAGATCAATTGTGTTTCATTTATTTACATTTTGAGAAGCGTGTGTGCTCTGTATTTTAAGCACACACTATCTCTTATGCTGAACTGAAGGATTTTTATATCCTCACTAAATCATTCTATTACACTCTTCCATCCCACTGTGGATAGTGGTAGAGGTGTAAGGTCTTCGACAGCCTCTGTGTTGTTGTTTAGTTTTCTCACGTAGAACTGTGGAAGAGGTCTAAAGAGCTTAACAATCTTTGTACTATTGTAAAACCCCGATCCAGGGTGTGGATCATTTTTATATAAATTGTTTTGAGAGGACTAAGTCTCGGCTTGAGACTGAACCTCTTGGTTAAACCTTTTGTGCATCCTATTAAATTTTAAACTATACCTTATATTCTGATGAAAATTAATTTGAAATTCAAATATGTTTTAAGGTAACTCTGATAGTTAAATTGGAAAGTGTTTATAATTTTTGTTATCCCGTATGTTAGTTTCAAATGATAACTTAATCTTCAGATTAAGTTAACTGAGAAATAATCAATCGTTGAGAAACTAATTTAAATCTTTCAAGATTTATAAATTCACTAAAGTTTTTTTTATGAATTAGGAATTTTAAAACTAAAATTTTAAACAATATTTTTTAATTTGAACTCAATTCACCCCTTTCTTGAGTATCCACTCTGACCAACATTTGGTATCAAAGGATGGTGTATTATTATAGAATTTCCAAACACTCTGGTTTTTAACATATATTTTAGTTTTATTTTAGAGATCTTAAATTTCAGTTAGTTTTAAATTTTATCTCAATAAAATATATTTTCTAAAATAAAATTATGGATAATATACTAGAAGGTGCTGCTACTGACATGACACCATTCTTTAATGGTGCAAAGTATGCCCAATGGAAACTGAAAATAAAAATTCATTTAAAAAGTACGGGATTTGATATCTAGACTACTATAGAGACTCAGTATAAGATTCCAGAAACTGAAAGAACTACTTGGGATGAATCTACTAAAACTAATTAAAATAATAATTTTAACGAAATGAATGCTCTGTATTGTGCTTTAGGAGATAAATAATTTAATCTAATATCTTCTTGTAAAACTACTTATGAAATTTGGGATACTTTGGGTGTTTCTCATGGGGGAACAAACAATGTTAATGAAATGAGACTAAATACATACACTATTGAGTATGATAATTTTAAAATGAATCCTGATGAACCTATTTCTGACATGTATCATAGGTTCAATTAAATAGTTAATACAATGAGCCAATTGGGAAAGGTTGTTCTAACAAAAGAGAAAATCATGAGGTTACTTAGATGTCTGCTAGATAGATGGAGAGGCAAAACAGTTTCAATAATAGAATCGTGTGACATAAGTTCAAAACCTGTTAAGGATCTGAATGGTACGTTAATGATGTATAAAGAAGAACTAACGGTAAACAAGGATGAAGATGATGAACCAAGAAATAAATCTGTAGCCTTCAAGACTGATGTTTCAAAAAACAAGGACAAAGAGAAAATTCAAGGTTCAAGTGACAGCTCAAGCTATGATTAATGTGTATCAGAATGTCATTCTAAAATAGCTCACATAGAAAGACGATTTAAGTAGATTTATAGAAATAATAATTTATTCAGAAAATCCAATTACAAAGGAATGTATGACAATAAAGGTCATTGGAAGAAGGTTTGGAAAAGGACTATTAAAAGTGATGACATAGTCTGCTATGAATGCAAGAGGAAAGGACATGTCGAGGGTGACTATACAAAATTAAAATACAAGAAGGAATATGACAACAAGGACAATAAATATAAGAAAGCTATGAAAGCAACCTAGAGGGATTTATAAGATAGTTCAAGTGATTCTGATTCCACTCAGGATGAAAAATATCAAAAATATAATATGTGTTTCATGATAAATACATCTGAGGATATTTTCTTGAAAAATTCCCATAAGAATATAGGGTACTTGGATAGTGGATGTTCAAGTCATATGAATGGATATTATTCTTGTTTCAAAAGTTTAATCAATGTTGATGGAGGACATGTCTCCCTTGGTGATAATTCAAAAGGAAAAATCATCAGCATATGACAAATTGGTAACACTGATTGAATTGTAATTTCTAAAGTACTATTGGTTGATGGATTAAAATACAAACTGTTAAGAATTTCTCAGTTGTGTGATGGTGGTTTCAATTTTAAATTTGAAAATGATTCCTGTAATGTATTTGATTCTAAAAATTATTTGGTATTTACTAAATTGAGAAATGAAAATGTCTATGTTGTTGACTTAAATTCTTTAGTCAAACAAATGGTTACTTGTTTAAATTCTTTTCAAAAAGATTCTCAGCTTTGTCACATAAGATTATAACACTACAATGTTCGCTCACTTAGGAAACTGACTAAGAAAAAACTAGTTAGAGACCTACCTCAACTAAAATTCCCATCAGACAATGTTTGCACTCCCTGTCAAAAGGGAAAGAAACATGAATATTCATTCAAATTAAATAAATAAGTGTCAACTTCTCAACCTCTCGAGTTGGTTCAAATGGATTTATTTGGACCATCCAGAGTTTCTAGATTAAATGGGAAGCAATATGTTTATGTTTTAGTAGGTGACTTTTCTAGATATACTTGGGTATATTTTCCTTCTCACAAAATTAATGTTTTTTCCTATTTAATTAAGTACTCGAAGTCTGTAAAGAACCTTAGTGAGATTAAGATTAAGACCCTGAGAAGTGATCATGGCCGTGAGTTTGAAATTCATGAGTTTGAATCATATTGCTCACAAAATGGATACGATAATAATTTCACTGCCCCTAGGACACCTCAACAGAATGGTGTACTTGAAAGAAAAAATTGAACCCTTTATGAAATTTCAAGAAACATGCTTAATGAGTATGACCTACCTATTTACTTTTCGGTAGAAGATATAAATATAGCTTGTTATATTATAAATAGAGTCTTGATTATACATGTTCTTAAAAATACACCTTATGAACTATGGAATAATATAAATCCTAAAGTCTGTTTCTTCATATTTTTTGGTTGAAAAGTCATTATTCTCAATACTAAAGATAATCTTGACAAGTTTTCTTCTATAAGTGATGAGGGGATCTTTCTAGGTTACTCTATAACCATTAAATCTTATAGAGTCTTTAAAAAAACAACCAAATGTGTGCATGAATCAGTACATATCAAATTTGATGAAACTGATCCGCATGAAACTAAGTCTTCTCTTAAAAATAATGAAGATGTTCTGTCTATTCTAGACCTTAATGGTAAAAGCAGTGAACCTGCTATAAAAACAAGTAATTCTAGAAATGTTCTGGAACCCGATTATTTTGGAACCAATATATAGAAGAACCTGAAATATCTAGTCCTACCTTTACTAGATCAACTAGGATTCTAAAGAATCATCCTTTAGATATTTTTTTAGGTAATCTTGATAGAGGGACCCAGTCTAGAGCTTCTATAAGAAATCAGGTTGAACATCATGTTTTATTTTATAGTTAGAACCTAAAAATATCAATGATGCAATCAATGATGAATTTTTGGTAATGGCTATGCAAGAAGAGTTAAATAAATTTGAAAGAAAGAAAGTCTGGGAATTAGTTGATAGACCTAAGGATTATTTGACTATAGGCACTAAGGTGTTCTTCAAAAATGAAGATGATGAATCATGAAATATCATTAGAAACAAAGCAAGGATAGTTTCACAAGGGTTTAGTCAAGAGTAATTAATAGATTACGAGGAAACATTTGCACCTATAGGTAGATTAGAAGCTATTAGGATTCTACTTGCCTGTGCTGCTCATTTTAATTTCAAGTTATATCAAATGGATGTTAAAATTGATTTTCTAAAGGGTTTTAAAGTTGAAGATGTTTTTGTTGAACAACCACCTGGATTTACTAATCCTCAATTTCTAAATTGAGTTTTTAAACTTTATAAATCTTTATATGGTTTGAAGCAAGCTCCACGAGCTTGTTATGATAGACTTAGTATGTTTATTATTTCAAAAGGTTTTTCTAAAGGGATTGCTGATCCAACTATCTTTATCAAATGAATTTCTAAAGATGATTTAATAGTGAAAATCTATATTAATGATATTATTTTTGGATCTTATAAAAATGCTTAGTTTATTGATTTTTCAAACAGTATGCAAAATGAATTTGAAATGAGTTTAATGGGAGAACACCAATATTTTCTTGGATTTCAAGTTTCTCAAAATGAAAATGGGATTATCTTAAATCAAAGTAAATATACAAAGGATATTTTAAAACTTTTTGGTTTGGATAGTATTATGTGTAATGACACACCCATTAGTATCACATGTAAGTCGGATGCTGATAAAACAGGAAAACCAGTGGATCAAACCAACTACATAGGTATGATATGGAGTCTGCTCTATCTTACATCTAGTCAACCATATATTATGTTTAGTGTGTGTATGTGTGCAAGATTTCAAGCTAATTTAAAAGAGTCACACTTACTTACTGTTAAAAGAAATATTAAATATCTTAAACATACTACTAAATTAGGATTATTCTATCCAAAAGGACATTCATTCGATTTAATAAGTTATTGAGATGCTGACTTTTCTAGATGAACGTTATATAGAAATAGCACTTATGGAACATGTCATATTCTAGGAAAGTCCCTAGTATCTTGGTGTAGTTAAAAGTAGAAATGTGTTGCATTGTCTACTACTGAAGAAAAATATATTGTTGCTGGTAGTTTCTATGCACAATTTATGTGGATGAAACATACTTTACTATACTATGGATATCAATTTATACATGTATCTATAAAATGTGGTAAAACTAGTGCAATTAATATATCAAAAAACCCTATACCTCACTCGAGGACAAAACCCATTGCTGTAAGGAAGAAATTTTTGAGAGATCACTACCAAAAGGGTGATATTACTCTTGAATTTATAGGTACTGAACTACAATTAGCTAACATTTTCACCAAACCTTTAAGTTCAGAAAGGATAAGTTATATTAGACATGAGTTAGAAATGATAGACTTTGATTATCCAAATACTCACTATTAGTCAAATCCTCACCGTTAGCCAAATCCTCACAGTTATCCAAAAAATCACCGCTAGAAACCTCACTGTTATGAACCTCACCATTATACCTCACTGGTATGAACCTCACAATTATACCTCACAATTAGTGGACCTCACTAATAAAAATACCACACCGTTAGAAATCCTCACTGGTATGTGTTACCGTTAGGTTGTGCGGTTTTAATCTTCCTAACTTTAGCCGCCAGAATCTGTATCGTTAGTTTTATACTTATTATTTTTTATTTATTTATTTTCTGATTCATAAATGATAAAACACATGTCTTGAACTCATCTCAATCCACCTCAAACCCTTTAACTTAAATAATTAACTCCCAAACCTTCGTTTCTCTCAAACCCTATGCCTCGCGATTCGCAGAATGGAAAGAGTAAAGAGACCAACTGTAGGTGAGAAGGATGATGAGCCGAATACCAAGAGACATAAAGGAGACTCTAGTTGTGGTAGTGAAGTAATGAAACCTAAAAATCCACATCTCATTCAATGAGAAATAGTTGTTGAGAGTGAGCTATGCATAGAATGGTTGAGGGGCAGTAAGTCTTTAGTTCTAAATGTGCTTGAAGAGAACAAATGGGTGGAGTGCTTCTCGAATAATAATGGTCCTTATTATCCAATGCTGGTTAAATAATTCTTTGATTTTTTTCGTTTTGAGAAATCCAAAGATGCGAATAGAATGATATGAGTAGTTAATGGAAAGAAAATATCTTTTTTCGTCTATTGAATGGGTGAGTTCTTGAAAGTTCCACATGAAGGGGATTATGGATATTTTTTTGAAATCAGTACCTCCTAATAGTGACATCTTTGAGTATGAAGATTCATTGAAGGAACAAACTGGAAATGGTACACCAATAAAGGTAGTTTCTACAGAAATGAATAGAGATAACTGGTTGCTGTTCAAATTCATTTAGCATGTGTTGAGTCCAAGAAGAGGTGATTTTGAAAATCTTAGATTTCAAGACATATTCTTGTTATATGTTATTTGGCATAAAGTCAAAGTGAATTTGTGTAGGATTTTGATGATTGAGATTAAAGATATAACTAGGCCAAAATCAAAAACTAATTCTCTATTCTTTGCAAAGTTGATTTCGGTGATGATGATGGTGTAAGGTGTAGATGAGTCTCAGGATGAGACAGTAGTTGTAAGGAACAATTTTTGCAACATAATAACAAAATTTTAGAACATGAAGATTAATTGGAATCCCTTGCGAATAGAATGGGTCAGTGATGAAGGGATGTTTTATGATAAGTTTAATCCTATGGATCGTCCTTCTAGGCCTAAGGATGTGAGGGATCTAGGGCTAGGACTTTATGAAAATGATTCTACTCATAGAAATGAGGATGATGATGAAGATGAAACTTTTGTAGATGACAGAGGTGATTATGAATTTCCACCTAGCCCTGATTCTCATGTCATATCATATGGGGAAGCCGATCCTCTAGCTTATTTACCAAGGATAGAAGTACTATTAAGAGACAGTGAAATTAGTGAATCTAATATAGTTGAACCAGACCTACCTAATTCAGACCATGAGGAGACAACTCCAGATTCTAGCAGTAGTGATGATGATAAGGAATAAGTACATGAAGGTGAAGAACATGTTTCTAATAGCTCATATGAGAGCACCTTGAGTTTGATTCCATTTAATAGAAGATATGTTGCGCCTTTAGAGGTTGTTCTGGTTGAGATGGAAAAACATGCACTCATTCTGGATGAGCCTCTTATTGGTGAAATAGAGATGATTGTGGAGGATTCTTCTGAGGAAGATTGGGCTGCTGAAGTTTCTCTTGATATACCTATATGGGAGTTTGCACAGTTTGAGGGGGACCATCCCACCAGACATGGTACTGTTTCAGTAGCTAATGATATTAAATACTGGGCAGAAGACCCAGGTTTTGTAGTCTGTGGGTTGGATTATCCTGATTATGAAGATGAGACAATTAGTAGTAGACCACAAGTCAATTATAATATCCTTTCTATGTTTGTACCTGAGGATGTGGTAAGGAAAGATGATCTAGACCAGTTGAAGTATGATCTTAACACCTCATTTTTGGAAGAGATCAGAATAATGGAAACTTCGTTAATATCATCCATTCAATCCGTTATGAATAACTCAGTGGCTAGTATTTTTTATGAAAAATAACCTGTAGTTGTTCTTGAAATTATGGTTAATAAGGGTGATCTTGAATCTTTAAAGGCTGAGTTGATGGAGTCTTGGACTTCATCGGTTGTAGAATTAATGATATATTTTGTTGAAGAGCTGAGAAAAATGGAAAAATAATTTGAACTATCCCTTGGATGTCTTGTGTCAAGAACATTGGAAGAAATTGTGAATGATGTCAAAGTATGTCATACTCAGATTGGAACTTGGTTAAAGTCTGTTATTGCCTTGAAGGAATCTGTTGATTCATTCCATACATTGTGTAGTTCCAAAACCCAAGTTGCTGCTGAAATAAATTATATCAAGAGTTTAGTAAAGCAATTTGTGGATGAGTTTGAAGACTTTAAGAAGAATATTAAAGAGAATGTCAGTATATAGGATTTGGTTGTCAAGAATTTGATCCGTAGTTTGACCCAATATTTTAAGTAAACTGTTGCATTCACTGTCAAACCTCTTGGTTCATCCATTGCTTCAGTTGACTTTGATCAGTTCAGAACTGTGGTAAAAGAGAAGCTTGGTCTGGCTAGTACCAGTAGCTCAAATGATTCTCAGATGCCGTCTACCTCAAGAGATATCATAAAAAAATTTCATGAGCATATGAGGGATTATACTTCATCCCAAAAAGAAATAAAAGATAAGTTTGATCTCTACATTAAGTAATTTTATACCAAGCATCATATCAACAACCATTTCAAGATTCTGTTAGAGAACCAAAAATTACCACTAGTCACTCAAGCTTTCAGGGAATAAGTAAGCAAGCTCAGAGAGTTGACTCCTGTTATGGACACTTTTATGGAGAACACGGATGATTTTATCTCTGCTATAGAGAGAGGAGGGAGAATCATTATAGTATTTAGGAATATGTTGCTTCCTTTTTTGCATGTAGATAGTACCCTTATCATTGTTCCTCTGGCTCTTTCTACCTCTGCTCAGACTGCCTCCATTCTTTAGATGATACTAGCTCAAGCCATTCAAAGTGTCTCTCATATGATCACCCATCGAGCTACAAATTATAGGCCCGACACTGTATGAGTGGATCAACCTCCTCTAACTCTCACTAGTGTTCCCAAGCCTCCACCTGCATCTACCCAGCCTGCATCCATGTCTGATTCTAAGGGAAAATCCAAATCACATGCTGAGGAGGTGGACAGATTAGGGGCTAGGAAATTTTATAAGAATCACCTGTACTCTTTTTTTGTATCAATTTTGTCTTTATGTTGTATGTTTTTTCCCAAGAAATACATTTTATCTTATTCTATTTTACCTTCTATTACTTCTTTCATTCATTGTTTACTACATTTTTCTAATCCAAAAGGGAAATAAATATGAGAATAATAATAATATGAATAATATATTATGCCCCTGGTTCATTTGTTTTATAATTCTATCTTCGATACAGATGTTTCATTCCTCTGATTCATATACCTCTGATACATTTTCATGTAATACTATATTCTATGATACATTTCCAAATATCATTACTCACACTGAGAATTGAGACCCAATGTATTTTATAATCATATATTAATAATTATTTTGGATTATAATGGAATAATTTTTTATTATCAAAAAGGGGGAGATTGTTGACCGCTCCTATTTTGATAACCTCAATTATGTTTTAATAAGTTTTGATAATCCTACTTATATGTTAAAATATGTCATCTTACTATTGAGTTTAGAAAAATGTGAAAATAATCTTTGGAATATGTTAGTCAATGTTTATCTATGTTTATACAGGTTTTGAAATAATAATGACTCACTCTATATATGATTTACATAGAACAGATAAGTATTATGTTTTTGAGTCACTAATACAGACCTACCGATACAGACATAGTCTACCGATAGATCCAGTCTAATGTTATTATCATGTCTACCGATACAAACAAACAGACATCTACTAATATCAAGACTACTGATACAAACAAACATACATACCTATCGATATCAAGTCTACCAATACATAGTCAATGATACAAACAGACAGACCTACCGATAAAAGTCTTCCGATATATAGATAGCTACCGGTATACATGAGCTACTAATAGAATAAGTCTACTGGTATGCACAAGTCGATTGATACAGAGTGAAAACCACTGTTATAATGTTCATCGATAAAACCTTACCTGTATGGGTCATTGATACCAATTCCTACTGATAGAAGGAGTCACCGATATAAGGAGGTAAATATTAAAGCGAGCTACTATTATAACGAGTAATAACTACCGACACAAGACCTACGGACTCAAGTCAACCGATACGAGCTCACTGATACAAAGAGATATAGATGGAAACCAGTACCTATTTATCGAAACAATATTTCTATTTATTATTTAGAAATGGTCATATTTTATGTTTTTAATGCAACTGCAATTAATTAATGATAGTTTTTTGCATGTTAGGAATCATACCTCGTACCTGTAAAAAGGTAATAATTCATATTGCCAGAGCTAAAGGTGTATAAACGGGAACCTTGAACTGCTAAAGAAATGGATTATTTATCGATTAGTCCATCAATTCATATATGAAACAACCTTCTGGGGATACACAAGAACTTAGACACATAGAAGTAGAAGGAAGAATATATTCTAAATATGTAGAACTTGTCCACTCAAAGAGTAAAGATCTTCAACGATATCTTCTACACACAACCTGATCAAGCTGATAAACCTGTACCAGATGTCAAATACAAAAATGACACTTTGTTTTTCTTCACTAAGACTAGAGAAGGACTCAAAGCTTCTTCTGCATCAATCTGAGGAGACTAGAGCTTCACTCAAAACACATAGAGAATTCTAAACTCATATCTATTTGTTGAGCTATATTGTGTTTCATTTATTTACATTTTGATCATTGTGTGTGATCTGTATTTTAAGCACACAATATCTCATATGCTGAATTGAAGGATTTTTATATCCTAACTCAATATTTACCTTACACTCTTCCATCCCACTGTGGATAGTGGTAGGTGTCTAAGGACCTGGACAACCTGGGTGCTGTTGATTAGTTTTTCCAAGTAGATTTGTGGTAGAGGCCTAAGGACCTAGACAGTCTATGTAATGTTATAAAACACCGATCCAGGGTGTGGATCATATTTTATATAAATTTTTTTGAGAAGACTAAGTATAGACTTGAGACTGATCCTCTTGGTTAAACCTATTGTGGATCCAATTTCATCTTAAACGATACCTTATATTCTGCTACTAATTACTTTGAAAATAAAATCTGTTTTAATGTATCTCTGATAGTTAAACTAGAAAGTGTTTGTAATTTTTTAGCCAGTATGTTAGTTTCAAAAGCTAACATAATCTTCAGATTAATTTAGCTGAGAAATAATCAATATTTGAGAAACTAATTGAAACCTTTCAATATTTACAAATTCACTATAGTTTAATTTGTTTTATGAATTGGGGATTTTAAAACTAATATTTTAAAAATAAAATTTTAATTGGAACTCAATTCACCCTCCAATTGAGTATGCACTCTGACCAACAGTTATGAATTATTTTTAGTTGAACCAATAGGGAAAAAATATTTAAAATTCGGAAATCTGTCATTGATAACATAGATTGAAACCTAAAAATTCAATGGCTAAAGATTGTATGACATTAATGAGTAATTCCCTTAATGTTCCTAGTTTTTCATTTTTTGTTTAATTGTTCAATAATATCTATCCCTATTATTCTATTTATTTTTATTCAATGGTTTGAAATTGTGTAAACTGGGTCAAAAAAATTTGAGGGGTGGTGTTATGACTGTCTAAATGAGATACCCAATATGATGAGAGAAGTATATAAAATCATCATGGAAATAATTTCTAAATCAAATTATATTCTAAAATGAATCCTGAATTATAATGAATTACTAAATCACTCTAAGAAATAGAATTTATACATTGATACCTTTATGTAAAAAGGCCTCTAAATTTTAGTGTATTTTAAAAAAAATTTAATCTCTGAACATTTGATCAAAAACATTGAAAAGATTATCTTCATCCTTAAATGATTTGAGTATGAGAAATTCATGTTTTTTGGTTATCATATTGAAGGATAAAATGACTAATGGAGTAAATTAGAAAAAATATACAAAACCCAAGGGGGTTTAGAAGTGGAGGATTGGGAGAAATCCAAAATTGTTTGGAAAAATATTTTCCCGAAACTCAAAAATAAGATGGAGGTGGATTTATTTTTCCTCAAAAAAAGATGATGAATCTATATGGGAATATGAATAAAAAATTAAATAACATGCATGATACAACACCATATTTTTCATATCCCTAGATATTAATGTTTCATGCATCTTTTATGGGTTAATGATGAGACTTTGGTAGTAGTATCAATTGATTACATTGAAAGGTATGAGAAAATTTGATTGATTCTCTCTCAAATTAAAAATGTATAATGTCGAATCTTTTAGGTCTGATGGGTTTGGAGAGAAAAATTAGAAAATATATTTTAATCCTTGTTGTAATATATATAAATATCTAGGGATAATGTATTTCCATCATAAAACATGTTCAATATGTGGGAAGAATCAACATCGGAATTTCTTGATGGGGATAAGGAAATCAGATAGGACAAGGATTGAAGGGAAACAAGATAGTAATTTCTTATGATGTACTAGTAAAATATGATGGAAGAAAGAAATTATATAGTAAACCATCAACATATATTCAATGGTTCAACTAAAAGGAAAAAAGGAAACTATGTGAAATAAATTCAATAATCTAATAATTGATGATGACAACTAACGTAAACAACCTAAAAGGCCTAGAGATCAAGGGACATAATATTGCATCAAAACTATTAATGAATATTTAAAAAATGATCCAGTGACATATATGCTTCTCATTTATTCAATGATAGAAAATATTAAATTTTATTATTGTTAATTTTTTTTCAAATCATGATAATTTACTAGAAAAATTCAAATGCTACTTTAATTAAAGGAAGCCACACTATTGGTTAAAATAGAAAATGGAGAAATTATTTCATCCCGTATATATAACTCCTCCACTTTAATAATTTGTGGGATTAATTTCCAAAAAAACGTGATACTAAATTTATCAAAATTAAAAAATATTCAAGGTATGGATATGATTTTCTTATATGGAGGGAACATGAATTTCCACTGGTAGAAAATAACCATCGTTATCACTAATCATCCTCTGATTCTATACAGGTTGAAAGAGGGGGATGAATCTTAGTTTTTATTATAATATCAATAACATATATTTTCATCTTCTATGTTAGAATATCTTTATTATATGATTTATACTAATGAACATGTCATCCATTATAACTTTCTCATCGTATGGGAATTCAATGAGGTTTTTCCAGATGAATTTACAAATATTCCGCAAATCCTTGAAGATTATTTCTAAATAAATATTATATACATATCATTTCCCATATCCAAGAATCCATATATAATGTCCTTTGATGAACAAGGAATGTTAAAGAATAAACATTATTAGAATATCGACAAAGGTTTTATATTCCCTTGTGCAGCACCCTAGGGTTCACCAAACAACTGTTTTAAGAAAAACTATGGGTGAATGGACATTTTCATTAGAAATTGTGAGTTATAAAATTTCATAATAAAGATTAAGTAACCTATACCAAGGAATTATGACATGTTTGATTATAATTATGGATCCCATTAAATTTCTAAGGTGGATATTCAGACAATATATAATCTTGTTAAGGGGGGATGGATGATGTTCCCATGAATTATTTTCAAACAACATATGGGAACTACAAGTACACAGTGATTCAATATGAACACACTAACAATACAGAAACATTCATCAAAATTATGAATATTGTTTTTAGGGATTACAATGAAAAAAAATTGGTAGTCATTATATAATATATTATTTTTTATTAAAATAAAATGGTGGTCTATGAAGAGAGATTTAATGCAATATTGAAGACCATAGAAAAAATAAATGTTTATAGAAATTTTGTTAATTTTGTTTTTTAGATCGACCAAGTAACATTCATAGGGATTGTTATTAATAGAAAAGGTATTTGTTTGAAACATTCAAATATATAGGTAATTGAATAATATCTTCCAGCCAAATTTGGTGAGGAAAGTAATTATTTTATTTTTTATTTTTTATATACTATCATCGATCTATGAGAAAAATCCATTGATTTCCAAACAATCTAACCCAGCTATCTGAGATGTAAGTGACGTTTTTATGTAAAGTTGAATGTGTAGAAATTTTTAATGAGATTCTTGATATGATAATCATTGTACCAATTCTATCATTACCCAAAAGGGGGAGGATTTGTGATCTATAATTATGATTCATAAAAATGATTAGATTGGGTACTCTTATAAGATGAAAAGGAGACAACCAACACCACCCACCTATTAAATAGTCCTTAGTAGAAATACAACACTCGTGATCTATAATTGGATGGAATGATCATAAAATTTTAGATTTTGAGACAATATCTCTATGGTTATAATTATTACATATATAATTTTCATAATAGACTCAAGTATATATTCACAAAAAAGATCTGAATATGAACTAATAAAGGAGGTAAAGATAATCATGGATTATCTTTATTAAACCCATTACCATCAAGGTAGGTAGATCAAAGTAAATTTTTCCATAACTATAAATTATCATGAAACTCTGTCCATGATATTGATTTAAATGGATCCAAACTTCATTCACATGAAAATGATGGACCTGAAAATAAATAAAGGATATTCATCATTACTTACTCAAATAACTACTCACCCATCCATTCTTGAGAGGGTTAAGGAGGCCCATGTATATGATGAGGTTCTATATAAACGATAGTGAATATTACATAGTTCAACATTGATACATATAGACATATCTATTTTGGATCCATTATAAGTTCCCCAATAAAATAAAACAATGACGAGAATGTATCTAAATTTTTTGAAAAGATTATCCTTCACTTTTCATCTAGAAATCACTAACACGTATAATTATTTGAAAAAAAATCTTATGGTGGGATTTCATGAAGAGGGAGATTATATAAATTTTATCATGATTCTTGTTATTCCAATAATTAAATGGTCAAAATAATAATTATAATGGTTTGATGCACCAATTTCCCAAACTATTATGGAAATTGGAAAACATAAATTTGGATTTCTTCATTGGTCTTCCTATAAAATCTAACAGAAATAAATTAAATATGATTGGTGATCAGTCCACATTAAACATTTTCAAATTTCATTATAATCATGGTATATTTCTCTCCTGATAAACTCTTTATCATATATATAAGTGATGTGGAAAGACATCTTGGAGTTCCACACCATATTGTATCTAATTTCGAAACATGTCTAACCTTATGGTTCTAGAGAAGGATTTGGTACATTTTTAATATATAACAATGAATCATCAATACATATAACCCTCATATGGATGTTCATTCTGAAATAACCACTCAAACTTGACAGTTTATGTTGAGATATTATTAAATGGATTTCCCTGGATGTTGATATTTTCACATTCCCCTAGTAGAGTTCACAAATAATAATATTTTACAATCTTTAATATAAATAGAAAATTATTAGGCTCTTTATGGAAATATGTGTTAGACCCCAACAATATGGGATTATGTCAGAGAGTGCAATGTAATTTTTTTCTGGAATTATCAATAATATGATAGAGAAGGATTAACCCATTAATCATCATTTGAAATCCATACAATAAAATTGAAAAGACATATAGTGAATCATCGGTTGGACATGGAGATTGAGTTCAGAGATAATGTGATCATTAATATATCCCTATGAGAGAAATTCATGTGGTTTGGGAAAAATGGAATGATTATACCAAGATAAATCATCCCCATCGAGATCCCTGGTGTCCTCATTGCTGTGGACTATCAACTATCACTCTCACCTAACAAATCTAAAGTACATTATTTCTTCCATGAATCACACATGAGAAAGTACTACCTTACCCAACATAAGTGCTAAATAAATGGGTGGTACCAATGCAGAATGGTCATTAATACAAGGAGTATCAAATGAATATCTTATGTCATGAAGAAAGCGTTCACTGAAATTAGACAAGAAACTAGTCAAACTAATGTTATTTAACCACATGTTTTAGGAATCAACTAGGGAAATATAAGAGGTGGTTAATAATAATTACCTTAATATTTTTTAGTGTATAGATATAATTTAATGTATAATATTTATGAATGGTATAATTATGTAATAACCCAATCATATAGAAATGATATTCCATCTTTTAAATGATTGAATTAATCATTATTAAATGAAATAATTGAAAACACGTGCAATAATTTAGTTATTTTATATGATCAGAATTTATATCATATTTTATTTAAAAGAACGTTAATCATCATTACAATGGATAGTATGGCCATTATATAGTGGCTGAATGATTATTATTTATAGTTTTATGATAAATGTATTCGACAGATACCATGCAAGTAATTATCAGGACTCATAAATAAAAATTACATAATCTTGAGTTAAGTCAATAAATTTATTTTCAATGAGATTGAGTATATTTCTATGTCTATAGATTTAGAAAATTAAGAAATAATTCATACATAAAAACTCAAATATTAGAATGTATATACTTATAATCAATATCCCTTTTTTCATAAAATAGAAATAAAATAAAATGAAACATGGTTCTGTTTCATGTTTAAACTTCATAACTTTCTATGATCCCATAATTTCCTATATTCTTATTTAAATATTGTGAATTTTTTTTTCAAAACACGCGGTGAAATAAAATGATCATTAAGGTATAAAAATATAAGTAAAACTATTATTCTTTCAAAAACATGTAAACCATGAATAAATTTTCATAAAGTAATACATTTCACCTTTAAAAAGTAGTAAATACACTTCACTAAATATAATCTCAGGTCTTAGAATATTTTTAATAAATAAATTACTAAAAATTACATATAATTCAACATATAACATATAATGGTATATCGGTAAATAATCATACATAAACTTAATAACCATATGGCAAACTTCCTCATAGATAACTTTTACAAATGGAATACCCTTATGACCATATTCCATACCCAATGCATTGGAAGTTATAATTTAACATCCCATTTATGGTTTGTTATGGATGAACCATCATTGTTTTATCACATAACCAATCATATTTGGTTTACCACATCACCACCCATAAACTTTCCATGTACCATAATATAATCAAAACACATAAAAGATTTCAATTTTCATCAATTCACTAATAAAGTTCCATTTTCAAGCATAAGAAATTATTTCAAGATTATAAAATTAAACATCAATATTCAGAATAATTTTCAATAATCGAATAATAAAAAATGTGTTGTGCACTATGTTGCATTTGTTGTCAATAAGGTGTCAAGGATTGAATGGATGAAAAGGAGTGTCAATATGTGAATGAAAAATGAAGTGATGGTGATGGTGATGTTGTCAATAAGATATCAAGGATTGAATGGATGACAAGGAGTGTCAATATGTGAATTAAAAAGGAAGTGATGGTGATGGTGATGATTAGAGAATGACCATGGTACTAAGAAGAATTTAACTTAGGAGAATCACTAAGTGGAATAAGAGGTAATGGTTGAAGCATTCTCCATACAAACTCTAACAATTGTTGAGATGATCATTAGTTCAATGAAATTGTATCAAGAAGATACAATGTCACAACATTTTTAGAAGTCAATGCATTGTCTTCACAATGCACGAGGAGAGTAAAAGGATGAACCATCCAGAGCTGCTAAGTGGATGAAGTGGTCTGAAGAATACCATGAACTATCTCATAGTTCAGGAGGATTTAAAGATGATCCAAACTCATCTATGGTTGGATCATTGATTAACACAGAAGGAATATTTGATTCAAGAGAAACGGTTGAAGATGAACCTTCAAGAATTCCCTTCTAAGTGAAGAATATAGGTTGAGAGGAGTATAGAATTGTAATGAAGATAAGGAAGTGAAGAAGAGGAGAATGGCATGAAGAAGACTTGTTCCTACTTGGTCATTTAACCATGTACACAAGTGGAGGTTATGTAAAAAATTGGACCTTCCCACGAGCTAGCTACCCAAGCATCAACCCAAGGCACATGCGGAACCATGAGGGGTTGACCGCGCCCATGAGGAGACCTAGGTAGAGCCATACCGCAGGAGACCAGGCTATGCGTAACCCCAATCCACACAGAGGTCAAGCTCACGCAGCGTGGGTGCCAAGGGCGCGCCCGTAGAGGAGCATAGTGGGTGCTAGAGCGTGCCCGGGGGAGCATAGTGGGCGCTAGAGCACGCCTGCAGGAGAACCAGTTCGGGGTGACACCAGAGGGGGGGGGGGAGAGAATTCTGAGCCGATGTTGGGAGGAGTTGTTTGTTAAACCGCGCAAGAGCCGCGACACGTTTCAATGTGTGACAAGTTTTTAAAACGCAGAGGAAATCCTGGCTGCTCATCCGATTGTGCGTCTGATTGCTGCCATCCATCTCATCCGTGACGCTACGTTATAATAAAAGCCATATGTGATCATTAAACATAGATCCAATGGCTATGGCATCATCTAATACCTCTCGCCGAGTCGAGGACTCCATGGGATGCCTCCCGAGAACCAGCGGCACCCGAGCAATGTAGATGGAGCTCCCGACCGCCTCTGATGAAGTTGTTTCCTCCAGTGTGTTCATATCCTCTTCACGAACACATGCATGGATTAAAATTTGAATGCACGCAACGAGATAAAGAATTCGAACTCAGCCGAGGAAGTCGGAGTTTCCGAGTCCACGTGGAACCATGCGAGGTTCATGAACGAGAATCGGCCATACGATCTTGAATCTATACACCAAGAACGAAAGATCCCGTGGTTGAAAAATAAAAACGAAACACCTGAGATATGCGGAAAATCTTGAGCACGAGTTGATTGTTTTTAAAGAACCAAATATCTCGGTTATTCAAAGGAATAAATCTCAGACGATTCATGGATGGATATTGAACATCCTATGGCTATAAGAGGAGGAGCTGATTCCTTGAAGGAAGCTGTTGATAACTTGAGAAAAATGGAGGTCCCGCAAAGCTCCTGAGCATCGCGAAGCTTGCAGCTCCATGCACAACCTGCGCCGAAGAATATCCTGGAGCCACCCGAGTCTTTGAGAGAGCCTTTCGCTCTAACCCTGCACCAAGGAATTAAAGTGGAAGGCCACCCTGCGCGCTCCCCTGCGTGACAGGGAAGAAGCCGGGCCTTGTGCGCCCGCTACCCGCAACACTTGTGCGGTAGCAAGTGGTCGCACCCCGTGTGCCCCCTGTGCCTGAGAACTCCTGTGGCATGAGGAATCCACCGCGCCA
Organism: Viscum album; assembly: GCA_963277665.1. Taxonomy (NCBI): domain Eukaryota; kingdom Viridiplantae; phylum Streptophyta; class Magnoliopsida; order Santalales; family Viscaceae; genus Viscum; species Viscum album. The sequence continues at coordinate 915,594,721 of OY728153.1, forward strand.
CCTGCATGGTAGGAGGGGGTTACCACACCTGTGAGGCATATGCAGTTGCCGCGCTGCCCACCTGGAAATTCTCCCGCACCATGCGTGGTTGAAGATAGGAGTTGGCCGCATCCTTGCGCTCCCTCCTTTGAAGTGGTGATGAAGTGGAAGGCCACACCCACATGGTTTTATGTGTGTGTCCATGGTTTGAAGAAGGAAGGCCATGTGTTCATTGTGGAAAGGAAGGTTTTGTGTGAAAAAGGAGAGGAAGGACACACCATCTGTGTGTGTGTGTGTGTACGGGTTGAAAAAGGAAGGTCGTGTGTGCATAAAAGAAAAGGTTTCCCAAAGGAGCACACGTGTGGGTGATGGTTGCATGCCCAATTCCCTACGGGTTGTGTGTGCTAAACAAGTGAAGTGGACATTACATTAGTGTGTGCACTAGAGGAGTATGACCACTTTGACGAAGAAGAAATAAAGAATCGTTTGTGTTTGTGCAAAAGGAGAGGATGGCCACTCCATCTTTGAGTGTGTGTGTGCAAAGAAACAAGAAGGATTAAGCCTTAGTGTGTGCACAAGTGAAGGAGGCCATATCTCTTGTGTGTGCCCAAGTGAAGAAAGAAGATACATGCATATCCATGCATGTATGAATATGTGAACAAGTAGGTGAACACTTTGAGAAGTAAAAGAGAAGGAGAAATTCACACTAAAGAACAACACACAATTTGGTGTGTGTGAGAAAGAATAAAAGGGTGTGACTCCAAGAAGAAGGTGTGTGTGCTAAAAGATATTGCACCATTAGAGGGTTTGTCACACCAAGAAGAAAAGGGGAGTGCATGCATTATTGCATGTACATGCACACGTAAATATAGAATCATTTTTGTGTGTCCAAGAACAATGGTTCTTGAAGATAATTGAGAATCCATGCATACATTGTATGAAGATTCACAGATTCCATGAACTCATTACATGAAGATGAATTGAAGGGAGACTAAAGACAAACTAAAGTTAAAGACATCATTCATCTGAGTTTTCAGTAGTTGAGAAGACTAGGAAGATTGAGTGGGCATACTCAGTGCAAGAACGTATTTCCCATCAAGATCCTTAAAGACAGAGGTCGGGTCATCCTTAGAAGAAGGAGATAAAAGCCTGAGCAAAAAAGAGGAGTCATGATCACCAGAAGTGATCAAAAGAAGTGATAAAGGCTAGCAGACATTATCCAAGGATGTTGAAGACTCTTGAATAACTTCCAAAGAAGAAGAGCTACTCGTGTGACTCCAGGATCCCAGAGAAGACCCCCTGTGAGACTCAGGGTGGAGAAGTCTTCGGTGGATGCTGAAGCAGGCTAGTGGGACTCCGGTAACACTATGGGATGAAGTATAAAGAACCTCATGTGGGACTCAGGAGTGATACAGTGTGACTCTGTATTGACCATTGTAATTACTAATCAAATTATAGTGGAGAAACCATGTTGGGGCGTTTAACCAACATGGCAAGGACGTAGGCCTTTGGAGCTGAACCATGTGAATCCTTCGGTTCTGTGCCTTTACATTTACTGTATCACTCGAGGAAAGGCTGAGAGATACAAGAATAGTTGATCGAGGCCTTAAAAATCCATACAGGTTTAATTGATAACGAATCAATTAGTAAAATGTTTAAAATGATCACTGATTCACCCCTCCCTATCTCAGTGATCACATTGATCCGGGAAATTCAATTGGTATCAAAGTGAGGTTGCCTCTAAAAGATCCAAGGGAGTCTTTATGAAGTGTAGATTTGAAGAAATGAGTGAACACCCTCAAATAGGGATATCTTCCAAGACTCAGAAAAATAGAAAGAAGAAACATGCCAAGAAGATGAAGAAGAAGGTTGATACTAATAGAGAAACACCTTCTATTGAAGGTAATGTGAATGTCACAACAGATGACAATTCCTTTTATCACTCTTCTGATGAAGCCTGCTCTAGCTATGATAATGATGGAACAATCAATGATCATCTAAATGCACTCAAATATCTTCGTAAGACAGTCCCTAGGGAAGTGTCAATGTGTATTGCTACAAGTATCCATGATCTTCAAGAGGAAAAATTACAGCTACAAGAAGAATCCAATTCTATGGAAGATCAATTGGCATGAAGTTTTGGCATAACCAACACTCTCACAAACCTGGTGAAGGATAGAGATGAAAACATTTCCCTTTGTAGTGAATGAATTGATGATTTCATTGAAGAAATATAAAGAATCATTTGTGAGAAAGAATTCATTGAGATAGTGTTTAAAGAAGTTTTCCATGCACTAGAAATGAGGCATAGAGTTTCAATGGATTTCAAAGATGATCAACTAGAAGACAAATGAAAAAAGATAAAGGATCTTGAAAATTCATTCCATGAAATGAAAAAGGTGCATGAAGAAAAGATGATACAACTGAAAGAGAATTGGGAAATAAGGCTAAGAATTGTTGAGGATGAGAATAATTCTCTCAACATGAAATGCTTAGAACTAGAGGTGATGTTGAAAAATCAGAAAATACTGAAAGCCAAAACCACCCAGTTAGCTGGAAGTAGAAATGATGCCACTCAAGTGTGCATTGAGAATGATGATTCCAAAATAAGGACATCCTCTAATGAAAGGGAAACATCTACCAAGAAAAAGGTACCATCCATCCCATCTTGTACTAATGCTTCTAAATGAGTTTCCAAAAATAGTGTAGGATGGAAGAGTAACTCTAAACAATTATGGATAAAGAAGATGAATATAAAGAGATCTCCTAAAAAGACACAACAATTCAAGAGAAAGACCCAACAATCAGAAGAAATCAAGAAGACAAGATGTGTAGGTCAATGTTGGTGCTGTAATAGGTATGAGAACTGTGCAATGGATTTTTGGTACAATCCTCTAAATGAAAAAGCACAAAGAAATCCCATTCCAAGGGGGAGCAAGCCAAAGAAGAAGAATCAACATTCACAGGTCCATAAACATGTGTTTACTACAAACAGATTTGGAATGTTTGATAACATATGGGGTGTATGCACAAGTGGTCACAAGAATGATACATACCTATCTCCAAATGATTCTAAAGATGAAAAGAAGAGAAGATCACAGAATCTGGCTAAGAAATAAGAAGTATCCTTGGGATGTCAGCAGAAGAATGTTGAAAATTCCCCCAATAATATTTTGAAAAATAAATAGATGTCCTTGGATTCCAAATCCAAGAATGGTGTTGTATCCATAAGGACCACCAATAAAAAATGCTTCTATTGTGGAAAGAATGGACATACCATGGATCTTTGTAGACAAGCCGTGGAACTAAATAGAATCAAACTCCACTCAACATGACAATCAATCCCGAAGAAGAGGAATGGATTGATTGAAAATAAGCTGCCTAAGAAAGGTAACTTAAAAGCATCAAAGTAACCATTTGGAACATCCAAATCTGATGCCTCACATCCAAATGACATATTAATCATCTGGCTAGACGATTTGGAAATAATGAGAAAGGAAGAAAATTTACATGCCAAAGCTAGTGAAAAAGAAAATAAAATATTTCACATGACGATGAAGTTCTGTGTGTGAGGTGCAATAAAGCTGGTCATATTAGTAATAAATGCATGACACTCATTCCAGCTCAAAAAGAATTCTTCAAGAGAATGAAGATTGAACCAGGAGATTCTAGTTCTCAAAAGGCACTTAGAAAGAGAGGTGTCACACACAAAGAAGTTGAAGAGGTGTTAAGATCCACAATAGCACAAATATCATTGAATATCAAATGTGAAAGTGTGAAGAGTGGAGAAAGTGGAACATCTCGGTTGAGAGAATCTTCTCAACATTGTTGTTCAAACTGATGAACCAAGGAGGTTCTATATTATTCTGTAATCACTGGTATATACATGTGCTTACATTTCAGGGAATTGAATATGATTATCACTCTCAAATTGAGAATAGTATGGACAGAATGGAGTGCATCCCTTGAGGGGGAGATAATCTGAAGAAGATGATTTTTTTAAATTCATATCATCGTGTAAAAAATGAAGGTATAACAATCATACTATCATCCATTGTTTCTTAATTGTATTTTACATGTTAATTAAGTGGGAGTAAGTTATTGAAGACAAATGGATGAAAGGGGGAGCTTTATCTTTGCACCTTAACTTTCTAATGAGTTTGGTGAAGTATGTGCAGGATTTAGCAAATTCATTGATATATTTGAAAAATTTCAACCCCATGAATCCTAAACATGATCTCACATGTATAGATAATTGTGGATATCATGGAAACCCTTGGTTACATCACTCTTGTTTTATACACCGAGTTAGCCCAAGAAGACTTACAGATGATTTACTAAAGGCTCCTTGCTAAAGTGAACATGTGACATCATCCCTCTCTTAGTGATTTTATAGAAGATTCTATTCAAAGGGAGGAAGAAATATTTTTAAGAGAACCACACCACACCTTTTCATTTGGTTTCTAATAAGGGGTAGAAAATCTTGGCACACATATTATCCCATTCATATGTGCTCTAGTGATATTGACAACAAATACAAAGGGGGGGATTGTTGTGCACTGTGTTGCATTTGTTGTCAATAAGGTGTCAAGGATTGAATGGATGATAAGGAGTGTCAATATGTGAATGACAAAGGATGTGATGGTGATTGTGATGTTGTCAATAAGATATCAAGTATTGAATTGATGACAAGGAGTGTCAATATTTGAATGACAAAGAATGTGATGGTGATGGTGATGATTGGAGAATGACCATGGTACTAAGAAGCATGTCACTTAGGAGAATCACTAAGTGGCATAGTAGGTAATTGTTGAAACATTCTCCATACAAACTCTGACGATTATTGAGCTGATCTTTAGTTCAATGAACTTGTATCAAGAAGATACAATGTCACAACATTATTATAAGTCCATGCATTGTCTTCACAATGCATGAGGAGAGTAAAAAGATGAACCATCCACAGCTACTAAGTGGATGAAGTGGTCTGATGAATACAATGCACTATCTCTTAGTGCATGAGGATTTGAAGATGATCAAACCTCATCTTTGGTTGGGTCATTAAAGAACACTGATGGAATATTTGATTCAAGAGCAACGGTTGAAGAAGAACCTTCGAGAATTCCCTTCTAAGTGAAGAATACAGGTTGAGGGGAGTATAAAATTTTAATGAAAAAGAGGAGGTGAAGAAGAGGATAATGGCATGAAGAAGACTTGTTCCTACTTGGTCATTTAACCATGTACACAAGTGGAGCTTATGTAAAAAATGGGGCATGCCCACGAGCTAGCTACCCAAGCTTTGTCCCAAGGCACATTCAGGACCACGAGGGGTCGACCGCGCCCATGAGGAGGCCTAGGCAGAGCCATCCCGCAGGAGGCCGGGTCGTGTGTAAGCCCGATCCACACGGAGGTCATGCCCGCACAGCGTGGGCGCCAAGGGCGCACCCGTGGATGAGCATAGTGGGCACTATAGCGCACCCGGGGGAGCATAGTCGGCACTAGAGCACGCACGCAGGAGAACTGGTGTGGGGCGACACAGGAGGGGGGGGGGAGGAGAATTCTGAGCCGATTTTGGGGGGAGTTGTTTGTTAAGCTGCACAAGAACTGCATGGCGTTTCGATGTGGGACGAGTTTTTAAAACGTAGAGGAAATCCTGGCCGCTCATCCGATCGCGCATCTAATAAATGTCCTACATCTCATCCGCGACGCTACATTATAATCCCAGCCGTCCGCGATCATTAAACGCAGATCCAGTAGCGGTGGCATCATCTCCTACCTCTTGCCGAGCCGAGGACTCCCCACGATGCCTCCCACGAACCAGAGGCACCCGAGCGATGTAGATAGAGATTCTGGCTGCCTCTGATGAAGCTGTTGCCTCCAGTGTGTTCATATCCTCTTCACGAACACATGAATGTGTTAAAAGTCACATGCATGCAATGAGATTAAAAAATTCGATCTCAGCCGAGGAAAATGGAGTTTCCGAGGCCATGTGGAATCGTGTGAGATTCATGCACGAGAATCGTCCATACGATCTTGAATCCTCACACCAAGAACGAAAGATCCTGTGGTTTAAAAAGAAAAAGGAAACAACTGAGATATGGGGCAAATCGTGAGTGCGGGTTGATTATTTTTAAAGAACTGAATATCTCAGTTATTCAAAGGAATAAATCTCAGACGATTCATGGACAGATCATGAACATCCTCTGCCTATAAGAGGAGGAGCCGATTCCTTGAAGGAAGCTGCTGATCACTTGAGAAAAATGAAGGTCCCACAAAGCTCCTGAGCATCGCGAAGCTTGAAGCTCCGCACAAAACCTGCACAGTAGAATAGCCAGGAGCCACCCAAGGATTTGAGAGAGCCTTTCACGCTACCCCTGCGCGAATGAAGTAAAGAGGAAGACCACCCTGTGTGCTCCCTTGTGCGATAGGGAAGAAGTCAGTCCCTGCGCACCCGCTGCCCACAAACCTTGCACGGTAGCAAGTGGCTGCACCCCTCGTTCCCTCTGTGCCTGCGAGCTCGTGCAGCAGGAGGAAGCCACCGCGCCACCTGCACGGTAGGAGGGATCTGCTTCACCTACGAGACAGAAGGTGTTCTCACACCACCCACGCGGTAGAATCTCCTGCTTACGTATTTGAAGACAGGAGTTGGCCGCATCCTTGCGTGCCCTCCTTTGAAGTGGTGATGAAGTGGAAGGCCACACCCACATGGGTTTATGTGTCTGTGAATGGGTTGAAGAAAAAAGGCCGTGTGTGAAATGTGGAAAGGAATGATGTGTGTGCAAAAGGAGAGGAAGGCCACACCATCTCTCTCTCTATGTGTGTGTGTGTGTACACGGGTTGAAGATGGATGGTCATGTGTTCATAAAAGAAAAGGTGTCCCAAAGGAGCACACATGTGGGTGAAGGGTGTATGCCCAAGGCCCTACGGGTTGTGTGTGCTAAACAAGTGAAGAGGCCATTAATTTAGTTTTTGCACAAGTGGAGTATGCGCAGTTTAAAGAAGAAGAAATAAAGAATCTTTTGTGTGTTTGAAAAAGGAGAGGAAGGACACACCATCTTTGAGTGTGTGTGTGTGTGTGTGTGCAATGAAACAAGAAGGTTGAAGACTTAGTGTGTGCACAAGTGAAGGAGGCCATATATCTTGTGTGTTCCCAAGTGAAGGAAGAATATACACGCATATCCATTCATGTATGAATAAGTGAACAAGTTGGTGAAAACGTTAAGAAGTAAGAGAGAAGGAGAAATTCACACTAAAGAACAACACACAATTTGGTGTGTGTGAGAAAAAATAAAAGGGTGTGACTCCAAGAAGAAGGTGTGTGTGATAAAAAGAGAGTACACCCTAAGAGGGTTTATCACACCAAGAATAAAAGGGGAGTGCATGAATTATTTCATGTACATGCACACGTAAATAAAGAATCATTTTTATGTGTCCAAGAACAAAGGTTCTTGAAGATAATTGAGAAGACATGAATACATTGCATGAAGATTCTGAGATTCCATGCACTCGGTGCATGAAGTTTAATTGAAAAGAGACTTAAGCCAAACTGAAGTTAAACAAATATTTCATCTGAGTTTTCAGAAGTTGAGAAGACCTGGAAGATTGAGTGGGCGTACTCAATGCAAGAACATATTTTCCCATCAAGATCCTTGAAGACAGAGGTCGGGTCATCCATAGAAGAAGAAGATAAAAGCCTGATCAAAGAAGAGGAGTCTGGATCACCACAAGTTATCATAAGATGTGAGAAAATAAAGAAGACCTTATCCAAGGCTGTTGAAGACTCGTGAACAACTTCAAAAGAAGAAGAGCTACTCGTGTGACTCAAGGAGCCAGGAGAAGACCCCCTGTGAGACTTAGGGTGGAGAATTCTTCGGTGGAAGCTGAAGCAGGTCAGTGGGACTATGGTAACACTGTGGGATGCAGTATAAAGAACCTCCTGTGGTACTCAGGAGAGATACAGTGTTACTTTTTATCAACCATTGTAATTACTAGCTGAATTATACTGGAGAAACCATGTTGGGGAATTTAACCAACATGCAGGGACATAGGCCTTTGGAGCCGAACCTTGTAAATCCTTGTGTCCTGTACCTTTACATTTATTGCATCACTCGTGGAAAGGCTGAGAGATACAAGCAGAGTGGATCGAGGCCTTAACAAGCCATAGAGTTTTAATTGATAAAGAATCAATTAGTAAAATTTTTAAAAGGATCACTGATTCACCCCCTCCCCCTCTCAGTGATTACACTGATCCGGGAACATCAAAATGTAATAAGGGATTTATTATTCTCTTAAAATCCTTAAGGATTATATAAGAAACCAAATATCAAATAACAGTTATGGTGGAAGAGAAGTTGTTGTCCCTGCATACGTTTAAAAACCATTCCTTTTGTAATTTGTTAAAAAATTGATTCATTTAATATATGAAAATACCTCTTTAAATCCTTGGAATTAATTAAAAGTTAAAGGCTTTAATTATTCACCTTATAAAATATGGTGGTGTATAACATCAAAATATGCCTCAATGTAAGGAGATTAAGATGAAGCCCCTTACCATGAGTCTGAATCATCTTGTACGTTCTTGATCATCATTAATAATAAACTTATGATAAATTATAATTTATTTATATCCTTATTCATCTTCATTATTCCTTTTATATCACTTATTATCATGTTATAACATTTACATAATGATTTATGTTCACATTGGATGTTTTCACAATATTTGATACTTTAGTTATAAATGAACTTGGTATGATGTCAATTGTCTATGTGGTCATAAGTCCTTCATCTCCAGAATAATATTAATGAAATTATTATAACTTTTTAAACATTAATTCCTCTTATATGTCAAGACATTAGCTGTTGTTCTGAAAAAATACTAATGTTATAATCGGGGAGATGGTAGGTGGTATGTACACATGTGTAACATTTTCCATTATTCATTGATCATTATTGAGATAAGTTAAGTAAAATTTTATCTATATAAAATGATAATAATATAATAAATATCATATTAAAAATATAAATATACTTATATAAATCATAAAAGTGGTTTTGTGAATAAAAACTAAACATATCACTTCATTGAGGTGATAATTCACAAGTGCACATGAACGATGTTATCCTTTTAATGTGCATGGAAGGTAAGAACATCGTGATACTTTATCAAATTATAATGATTAATATGTCATTTATATCACATATTAATATTAATAGTATGATTATAACCAATCATTAATTATGGTGATGAAAAATGAACTATATCAGTTCATGAGGCGGGAGTCCTCTAAACACACAAACGAAAATACATTTCCAATTTTATGAATCTAGAAACGGATTCAGGTGATAATATTAATATAATAACATCTCAATATATTTAGGAAACTATATATATTATTTCATAGTGGTTTTAAAGTTACATGAAGAAGTGGAAAACATATTAAATAAATACACAAGGAAAATGATATCTCTTCTTCGGAAGATCGCCATTGATAAACAAAATTACACCTATAAAAAGGATTTCTACTAAAAATATGGCATCAATACAATGGGAAGGGATTCTAGTATGGTTTTTGGATAGAACTTGGCTGACACAAATTTTTTTAATTATTATTAATAGAGATGTGCATGCCTCATTTTATAGGAGTGGGGTGGGGTACCCTTGGAATCTCTTAAAATATTAAATTAACATAAATTAATTTTTAAATCCAAACGACTCTAAAATTATTTTTGTAGAATATAAGATGATTATAGTTAGAAATAAACTCAAAAAATAATTTTTTGAAATTTTTTGATTCAATTTTAAACCTTATCATTTTTTTCACCCATAATTAGCCTCTTTAAAGATTAATTGTAGTAACAAGTTTTTTAATATTTAAAGCAAATATATTTCAGATATATTCGGTAAAGTTCCCATAAAAGTCAAAATTATTGAATTTTTTAGGTTTTCATAATCACTTTTTATTTTTGAAATATTTCTAGGAATTTCTTGTAATTTAATAATATATTATTTTTATAAAATATCAATTGTGTCAATTTTGACTCAATTCATTTCATTGAATATAAATAAAATAAAAAAGAGGGAATACATTTAAAAACAGTTAATAGACATAATCTATGTCATATTCCACAATAAAATTCATGTCTTTATTTAACTACTTAGAATTATTTTTCTTTAAATATTTTTAATATAATTTATATCATATTTTTGTTAACAACATTATTATTGTATCCATATTGTGTCAGTGTTTATTGTTATTATTTAATATCTAAAATTTATAAATAAATTATAATTATTTTTATAACATAATTATCTTTCTATAAACTATTTACGGTTGAATGTCTATTATGTTATCACTATATTAAAATTAATATACATATAAGAAATAAGAAGGTGACATGCTGTCACATTATTTTATTTTAATAATATTTGCATCAAACTCACAAAAAAAGTCCATTAAATGTTTAAATTATATTCATTAGATATTAAGGGTCAATGTTTATTTATATAATTGGATTTTGGAATGTGTTTTGGTAATTTTTTGTTCTTATCATTTTTTTATTACCATAATCCACCCAATTTACATTTTACACCATTAAATAAAAATTACCAATGTTTTATTCATAAAATCCAACAAAAAAAGTAACCCATTGACATAATTTGGACCCACTAATACAAAATATGGCATCCATTTTTCTAAATTTAAAACATATATGTTTTATTAATTAATTTAAAAATTATACCCAATGACCAAATGTGAAACATGTTTTTTAGATGTAAAACCCATCAAATGATTCACTACTTTTTATGATAAATTTTATTACATAATTTCGTAAAATTTAACAAATTGGATTTAATGATAAATAATAAATCTATTTATATTTTAAAACCAATTAATGTATAATATATAAATTTAAATAAATTAGATGAAAATGTGATTTTGATTTAAAATGTAGTATTTATAACTACACATAAAAATATATAAGTTATGAGAGAATACCAAAAAAGTTATCCAAACTACACATTCATGTATCTATTATATATTATAAGTTTATTTTTTTCAAATAGAATATATAGATGAATAAATAGTAGATTTAAAATGGGTTGTCCATTTATAGGCAAAAAAATACATTTTCTTAAAAATAATTCTTTTAATAAAAAAGTGAATTTGTTAATATTGCATGACTATAAAAAATATAAGATGTATTTTAAACATTACATTGAATATATTATGAAAATATTTTATTTAAAAATCCCTCAAAAAAGATTTTATTATTTTATAAATGCACTTATTTGGATTTAAATAGTTTTTTCAGAAAAACATATCCTTTTATTTAAAACTAGATTTTTTCATTTATAATTAATCATTCAAAAAAGAATAAATTATATACATGATCAAACAATAATTTCATAAAACAATTAATTATTTTGATTCTCACATTTTTAACCGCTAGGTAGTAAGGTCATATTTAAATAATAATATCTTGGAGTGCTCTTATATTTGATGTGGCATATCATGTATGGTATCAAAAATTGTATTTCCTTTTATAAATAAAGGATATTACATTCTATGGAACTTTTTGAAATATTATCCTCTCAATTTGAATTTGGGGTTGTCAACTAATGTATTACTTTTAAAAATATCATTATTGCAATCCCATATTGTAAAAATGATTACTAAAACTACTTAAAAAGAATGAAAGGTTATTATAGAGGTCACTTGGGGTAACCCATATAAGTATTACATGTATGAAAACATGGATATGGTAGAAAAACTATCCATCATGTTCTGATGGTGTGTGATAGAAAACATGGTTTGGGTAATGTTAATAATCACAAAACCATATGTATTTTTTGGTTAAACAGTCATTGATACATTAGAAAAAAAATGTAAATAAATAACACGTTTTCTTTAAGATCAATTTCATTGGGTTGAGGAATTAATTTACCACCTATACTATGATCATAAAGAAATATATTTTCATGAAATGTAATGTTTAATCCCTTAATAAAATTCCCCCACATACTCATATTTTTACATAATTGATGAGTATTTAAGAGGATTTTTTCAACACTTGTAACACTAGAATAAACATCTATAGAATGACATTATCAAAAAATATTATCTATATATTCATCATGTATTGAAAATTAAAAAAAAAGTTAGTATAAAGTAATATAAAATCCTAAAATATAGAAAATTTAATGGATAAAAGACTAGTTTTAATCTCCAAAATTCAAAAGTAAATGACAATGTCCAACATAGACAAATCAACATATAACTATCCTTAAAACTCATCAAAAATATTATAAATAAGATTAAATCCAAAAAATAAGAAAGATTTAATGAAATAATATTCCATGATAAGTTCTAAAATTTTACTCCAAATAACATAATCCAATTTTGTAGTCTCATACTAAAAATGAAACATCCAAAATCATATATTCTCCAAGATAGGTTATTCATTTCAATAATAATTGGAATCACCGTAACTCCACAATAAAAATATAGATTCTTCCAAAATAAAATTCAATGATTACTCCTCAAAAAAATCCATAGTATTTTATTTTCCGTAGGCATATAGGATTTTTAAAATAGTAAAAATCTTCCAAAATAACACTTATCACTTAATCCCCAAATCATTTTCCAATACCATGGATGACCATTTGATGACACATAAGTTCCAAAAATCAACTTATTCTTATTTCATCAACATTTTTAACTAAAAATTAATTTATATACAAATAAGGGACTTCCCATTACCCGGTGGTAGGTAATAATTCCTTATCACACCTTGGGTGTGGGTTAAATTTCCACAGCCATGTCAGACACGAAGGGTTATCATTATTCCTACGAGTTTTCCATTTCATAAAAATATATAATTTCATAATTTTCCCAAAATGATATAAAATCCTAGAAAATGACAATAACATGTTTTATTGTCAAAATTCATCTCATGCCTTTTATTTTGAAACCAAAAATATAATAACACATAATTTTAATAAAATACAAAATCATATAAACCATAATGGTTATCCATACCATTATAATATAATCTATACAAGAAAAGATAATTTTAAATCAAATTACACCCTTAAATAACAAATTTTAGGGTTACAAATACAAGAAATAATTCTTCCCAAGTAATCAAATCACTTAAAGAGGATTAATAATTTTAAACATTTCTCTATCCTATAATCTACGGTAACTCTTGATTCCTTTATAAAAATAATTTTTTTATCATTCATCATTCTTAATGAGACCTTTACCTTTATTTTACCTAATATTAGATAAGATATATTTTTTATAAACAAAAAACATGAATAGTGTCCTAAGTTTCAATAATATCAAAAAATAAGGCAAGAAATAATCCATACCATTCATAGGTTATTTACAGTTTCCACATCCTTAATTTGATTGGAATTAGGTATTTTTGATCTTATATTTGTACAATCCTCCTAATACCAATGAATAACTTTCTTTATCAGACCATTATTTTCCTAATGAAAATTCTCCCCACATTTTAATCATATAATTGATAACTCGAGAAGAACTTCATTTCCTTTCATGGATTCAACTAAATGCTTCCTTTTTTATTGGTACATTTTTTCTTTTTGACCTTCATTAACACATCTATAACATATTTCCTCCCCTTTAAAATATTTTCTTTGGTGTTTCCTTCCAAATAATTGACACGTATCTCATTTAATATACTTAACTTTATGATTATTACCTAAACATCCATATGGATTCCTTCCACTAATATATAATGAATTAGAAAACTCACCATTGTTCCATTGGTTTATCAAGACTTGTAATAGTTGGTTTAGAATAACCATGACATTTCTTATTGCATATCCTAATTCATTTGCTTTATTATTCAGAGAACCAAAACATTTTCATTCACATATATTGTTACTTTAATTCCTTCTAGATATATCAATTTAATAAAATAAAAATTTTAGTGTCACTATATCAACAAAATCATCATATACTATCTTTTGGGGATGATAAACACTGAGATCTATGTATTCATGTTATCTCATACTCATTCAATTTGTCTAAAATAACTATGAATATTTCCATTAGGATAACGATCGTTGTTATAAATAACATGTAACTTATGATTAAATATCACTTCAATCTCTAATGCTTTCTAAGCCATCCTCCCATACAAAATATAAGGACCTGACCTTAAATATTACATAATTATGATTTAAGTAAATAATTTTACTTTCATTCACATAGATGATCTTTTAAGGTTTATAGAATTATAGAATTAAGACGTAAATCATATATAACAACTCATATATTAAAAATTAGATACTTTTACTCACTATCCTTTTTTCCATGAAACAAAACACATTTAAAAAGAACCACCGTTTTGATTCATGTTTAATCTTTATAAATTTTCCTAGATCACATTTATGACTCTGTTATTCCTTAAATCCTGTAAAACAATTTTCATAAAATTGGATTTGTATTAAAATATCAGTAAGGGAAGAATATATAAAAAAACATTTGGTCATGTTAAAACATGTAAACAATTAATATGTTATCATATTGTCATATTTTTCACCGTAAAGAATTAGTAAATACACATAACTGAATATAATCTCATTGATTACCCTTTTTGTAATCAAAATGATACCTTAAAACCCATAGAAAAAAAATATAACATATAAAGGTAGCTTAGGACATAATCATACTTATTTAGAATAACTATATGGTCGAATTCCACTCATATCACTCTTATAAATGGAATACCCATTTGGACAACTTCCAAACATAATGCATTTGAGGATATAACATAACCACCCATCAACTGTTTATCAAGAAACCAAAAATATTTGGTTTATCATGTATCTACCCATATTTAGATTATCATTTAACCACATATAAAATGTCAATGTACCATTATATAACAATAATATAGAAAAGATTCCAATTTTCAATATCTCAATCATTAAATTCCATTTACAATCACAAAGAAATAATATAAAGATATCGAAATTATCATTCTATTTTTAAAACAATTATCAATACCGAAATGACAAAAAAAGTTAACAAGTTATTTCATTTTCATTTAAAATATATAATTATTATATAATAATCCAAATATTCAATAACGGTAATGAAGGAGGACAAGTCAGTGCAACATCATATTATAATGAATTGGTTTTTTTGCAATTTTGTAAATTATGTAAATTGATTCATTTTAACAGATTCCTTTTTAATTATTTGAAATGAATTAATGTTAAAATGGGTCGATTATACACCATATAATAGAAGGGGGTGTATAACATCAACATATTCCTCAATGCAATGATATTGAGATGAAGTCCCTTACATGAGCTTTCAATCATCTCATACGTTCATTATCTTCATTAATAATAAACTATGGTAAATTTCTTCATAATAAAGAAAAAATTTAATGTTTTTTATTCCATTTATATCACTTATTTACTTGGTATAAAAATTACAAAATTATTAAAGTTCACGTCGGACGTTTGTAGATATTTGGTACATGAGTCGAAAAAGTACTTGGTATGATGTTAATAGTCCATGTGGTCATAATTACATCATATCAAGATTAATATTCATGAAATTAATATAATCTTTTATTTTTCAATTATACTTTTATGTCAAAAAATTATGTATTGTTATGAAAAATGAACATTTTTATACTCATGTAGATTGTTGGTCGTACGTACGCATGGTTAACATTATCCATATTTTATTGATCATTATAGAAAGAAGGTAAGTACAATTTTATCATTCTAGAATTTTAATAATATCATAAATATCATATTAATTATTTAAATATACTTATATATATCATATAAGTGGTGTAGGGTATAAAAACGAACCACATCGTGTCGTGGAGGTGATAGGTCACACGTACGCACGAAGGACGTTATCAATTTTATGTGCATGGAATGGATGAACACAAGTGATATATTATCCTTCTATAATTATTATTATTTCATTAATATCGCATATTAACATTAATTCCATCATTACAATTTTTACGTAAAGACAGTGATGAAAAGTAATCTACATTGGTTCATTAGGCGTTAGTCCGCCATACGAAAAAACAAATAGTTCATTTACCATTTTTTAAATTGGAGATGGATTCTGGTGATGATATTAATATTATAAAATATAATTATATATATGATACTTGATTTATTATTTCATCATTTTTTAAAATATATTTTATGAAGTGGAATAAGAAATAAAATAAAAAATATTAAAGGAAATGGTACCTCTTTTTTAGATGGTGTTATTTGAACAACACCTTAACACCTCCATGAAAGGTGTTTTTCCCAAATTAAGGATTAAATAATGTGGTTTGGGATTATAGGAAGGTTTATGGGAAGATTCTAGAAAATTAAAAGGTTTTTTAAGAGTGGATACTAGGTAATAGTGGGTAACATTTTAAAGGTGAGAAGGGCACCCTTGGAAACTCTTAAAATATTAAATTATTATAAATATATTTTCAAATAAAAATGACTCCAACCTGAGTTATTTAGAAGATAATATCCGTATAATTCTATATCCTCTCAACCAATAATTTTTAGGTATATTATTATTTCATTTTAATCCTTATCATTTCATTTTAAAATATATTATTCTATTTTAATTTTAATTTTGGAAACTATATTTTTAATATTAAATGCCTGTATATTTTACTTATATGGTGTAAATTGCCCAAAAATGGCCACTTCATGACTTCTTGGACCTTATAATATATAATTTTTTATTTCTAAATATATTTATAAATTTCAAAGCATTTCTTTAAATATTATTTTAATAAAATATCAATAGTGTCAATTTTGACACAATTCATTTCAATGAATTTAAATAAAATTTAAATAGAGATTAACATCAAAAAAATAATTTATTAGACATAAAATCTATCATAATAATATATAAAATTCATTGTGTTCCATAATAAATTATAATTAGAATTATTTTAATATTTTTCCTAACATTTATTTAATAATTCTATTTATATAATAATTATTGTATCACTATTGTGTCATTATTTATGTTAATTTTTTAATAATTTAAAATTATAAGTAAATAAACATTATATAGAAGATTTAATTAGATTTATGGTGACTATTTAGTATCCAAGTTTTATAAATTTTAAAACTAAGTAAAATTATCACACTTATAAGAAATAAGAGGGTGACAAGTTGTCACTTCATTTTCTTAATGATATTTATATCACATTCATGAAATATGTCCATTAAATGAATCAATTATGATCATTATGTGTTAAGTGTCCATTTTTATTCATTAAATATTATTTTATTATGGTTTTGGGTAATTTTTTTCCATATCATATTTTTTGTTACCATAATAAACCTAATTTACCTTTAACGACGTTAAATAAAAATAACCAATGTTACTATGCATAAAATCAAATAAAAGTAACCTATTAACATAATTGGGAATTACTGATTCAAAATATAAAATCCAAATTTCAAAATTTAAAACATATAACATTCAGTAATTAAAAAAAATTAATAAATGTTAAAAAACGAGAAAACATGTTTTCTAAAAGTAAAAACCATCATACGATTGACATTAGTTTATATCAAATATCAATGTAAAATTACATGAAACGACATAAATTTTATTAAGTTATAAAATAATAATCTAATTATACATTAAAACAAAATAAAATGACATTTGATAAATTTAATTAATTTAGAAAAAAAAATCACTTATGAATCACAATGCAATATTTCTCAATTGTCATTAAAATATGAATATTATCAGAAAAATATGAAATATTTATCCAACCTAAATTTTTCTGTCCCTATTACAAATAACACATTTATTATTTCATATATAACATATATAAGTTCCCAAATGTATATTTTAAATGTGTTCTCCATCAAAATGCTATGAAACGACATTTTTTTGAGAAATACATATTTTTTTCGAAATATAGATTTTGTTATTATATCATGTATAGAAAACATATAAGATTAATTTTAAAAATTAATTTCAATATATTACATAAATATTTCATTAATAAAATCATTTATTACTGGCTTTATTACATTATAAGCACACCTATTTTCATTTAAATAGTTTTTTCTAAAAAACATTTCCTTTTATCTAAAAAGTGTTTTATTTTCATTAATAATTAAATGATTACAAAGAAATAAATTATATACATTTGTAAAATATATTTTGATAAATAAATTAATAACAGAAATTTATTTAATTAGTATATTTATGTCATAAGGTAACATTTAAATTAAAATATTCAGCTATTCACATAAGTTCGATGTGGTGTGTCACGGTCACTATCAAACATTATTTTCTTTTAAAAATGCGGTACGTTACAGCAATGGACTCTACTAGTATTATCATACCATAAAAATACAATTTTTTAGATCATCATATAGAGTTAATATCAATGGTGTTTTTTCCATAACAATGAAAAATATATGATTCCGAAACTATAGAATAAGAATAATAATTTACAAGAGAAGATCAATGTCATCAATATCATATCCCAAATCAGGTTTCCCTAACAACTATGTATAAATATCACCATTTCAAAACATACTATAGAGAATTTAATAGTTGAAAATGGGATATGTATGTATACCTGAATGGTATTAATTTTTGTATTTTTATTTTCAATAAAAGCATTATTATTTTAAACATTTTATTATGTTATAATCATTAAAAAATTTGTTTGATAAAAATTAGAATTAGATATAATGAATGAAAAATTATATTTAGTAAATATGTATTTCCACTCAATAATTTTTTTTAATAATTTTTCAATTGATGAACATAAATTAAATATTTGTTAAATATTTTTATTAAATATTATTTATTAAATTTTAATAATGATGTAATTTTTTTCCAAATGCAATTTTTTTAAAAAATTATTTAAATAACATTATTTACCAATAAATGGTGATTTTATACAAAAACATATAAACTCTAATATTTGGATAATTATTTCTATAAAAAATAATAATATTTTTAAAATCTCTACATTAAAATTATCCAGTAGTTAATTTTATAAATTATTTAATGATAGTATATTTTTTACGTAAATCTAAATTATTGTATGTATTATGACAGAATAAAATACCAATACTAATGTAATAAAAAACCTGAAGATTATCCATAACAAAAATTTTACTTCCCCTTTAATTTTTTATGTAATTGTTTTGATTATATATACCCTTAATGAATCATCCAAAACCTATATTATATTATATGTTTTTAAAATCAATTATTTTTAAATATGAATAACATTCACAAAACTTGTTAGTTATTTTAAGGAATGTGGTTCTTATAATTTTAAAATATTTTAACTCACAATATATTTGATGAAATAATTTTAAAACTAATCATTTCATGGTTTGTGGTTTTGATTAATTAATCTTATAGAGTGTAAAACCTTTGATTATAAATAAAAAAATCCTCTATATTTTTCTATATAAACCAACCTACCTACCATTACACCACACTCAATACTTTTGGAATAGAATTTATTGTGATAAAACATCACCAAATTCATTGCATTGTGTCCCCAAGAACATAAGAACTTAATTCCAATATTTATAAAGCACCTAGTCAATGTAAGGGATTCCCTATTTATCCTCCTTATTCAATCACCTTCTATATATTTGTCCTTTTGATTCAAAAATTTTCATGTTTTCATATGTTTCTACACATCCCTATTATAATATTTATTATGTAATAGTAATCATGGACCCCTTTCACACACATTAAACACTTACCTGAATCCTTATGTTCCCAACGTTATTTCGATGAAATTTTACTACGATTTTTTATGCAAAATTGTTTTGTAGGGAATACCCATCCCCATTTTTAATAAATGGTATTCCCCAAGATGTACATATCCATTATTTTTTTATAAATTACATTTTTTAACCCATTCATGTTAATAATGGGTTTCCATTTGATGAAATATATTCATATGTTGAATGATCTTTGTGTCTCACTTATACTTGTACATTATATTAATGTGATGGGTGTTCCAATTATTATATAGCATAAATTGCATTGGGTAATATTTTCATTTCATAACATTCCAAATATAGAGAAAATAATGTTTTAATAATAATGGTGTATTTTAATATATTGGTGTTCATCCATGAATTTTTTTAATATGTCTTGTAGTTTTATATTATTTACATATTCCCATGTTTTTCTTATGTTGAATTATTAAATAATTCTTTTATGATCATGTTTATGTATGTCACCCTTCTCATCATACCTTTATATGCATCTTGTATTTCATTTACTTTATTATAATATTACATGATTCAAATAATTCCTTACATGGATTTATAGATGACCAATTTCTTGTGTTTGTATATAGTTTAACACAAGTAGTTTTAGAAGAGAAATGGGTATGTTTGAGAATTCTAAAAGAATTTTTAATAATTTTATTTTTTCTATTACAATTTATTATTTCATACCCCTAATTTAAAAAGTTAAATAGTCCTCATGATCTTATATAATGTTTTTAAATGTATCTTTATGTAATTAAACATGAAATAAATTTTATGAAATATATGTGTCATCATACATTGAACGAAATAGAGAATCCAACACATAAATTTTCATCTATTATTGTAAGACAACCTGAATGATCTTGTACCACTTCTTTATGTTATATATGATCAATGTATTGTATTTACCTAGTATATATCACAATATTATTGAGATGGTTGTGGTGATTTCCATTTTATCTATAATAAATAATCATAGTAAATTAATTATTTATCTTAAATTATTATTAGACATGATGAATAATTAAATCATTAAATGTATCGATGTATTTCATTGAACAATATTATCCCTTACTAAAATATCCAGAATACATAGTATCTTGAGTATTATAGATGAATGTATCCTTGAGACCTCAACTCAAAGTCCATGCTTTGACTATTCTTCTACATAGAGAGTTTCAATGTAATATCTAGTCTGACCAACTGAATAGAATCATGTATACTTGAATAGCTGAGGGATACCCTGAATTTTGGGCATCATAAACTTTATTTTCCCCAAAATTCACCTATAATATAGAAACTATCTATAGGAGATAATTTTTTTGTACCATTTTTAGTTAAGAAGAACCATTGATCTTATAAAAAATCAATATTAGTAGAAGGCACTTTCAACCAGGGCTGATGATCACATCTTGCACCCAGTTTTTTTCAATTTTATTTGATTGAATGTGTTACAATAATATATTTCTTGGATAGTTTCTATTTTTACATTATTAGTGAAATATTTTTCTATTTAATATACTTTTAGTATTTTAATTTTATTATAACATAAGAATTTTTTATATTTAAAAAATCATCACGTATAAAGTTTATTTTCTATATATATTTTTTATTATTCTATACAATCATTGAAAATTTGAAATTCACAAAATAAAAATAAATGATTCAAAATTAAATAAATAATGTGACATTTTTGGATAATTTTACATTGGATTATTTTTTTAGTGTAAATGGATTAAATATGATCAATGGGGTTGACAACATTGTTCATATTTTATATTTATTTTTATCTTGAAAAACAATCCAATGTATACATGCTTTCTCTATAAATTCAATAAATACTAAAATGGTCCATATCTACTTTCATCTTTATCATTTTACAAGAATAAATTCATCTATTTTATTGGAAATCAGGAATGAAAATTAAAAATAAATAATATGAATTGTGGACACACATTCCCTTTTAAATATAATGATTATAGAGAAGATATAGAGACCATCATTTAGAAAATAATTATTTAAATCATCATATGAAAATACCCCAACAAATGAAAAAAATAAAAAGCAATACATACATTGGTTTTTGGATGCTCATGATCAGTCCACATGAAAAAAACATATTTGAAAAAAATTAAAATTTTAGATAATTCAACAAGAGTGAATAAACTATTAACTAAAATAAAATTAACTAATATTAATCCATAACTATAATGTCAATCAGTCCAAAAAAATTATTATATTTAAAATATTATATATTTATTTTTGGAATTTGATTTTTAATTTTTGAGGTTTTAGGGTATTCAATATACACAAGAGTGTGTTCTGGGTATTTTTACTCGCAAGTGAATATTAACACCATGGTACTATTCATTTAGAAAGTAATCATGTTACTATTCATATGGATTAATATGTGTGTGTGTGTGTCTGTTTGTCTTAATATTTACATATATATACATATATTAAAAATAGTGGTAGAACATCTATGTAAGGCTCTACCATCCGGTTATTGTTCATGTGAATAGTACCCATGGAACTATTCACATGAAGAGTTATCAAAATATATCATTTTATTCTTATTTTTTCACTATATATATTATATCTTCTGGATTTAGATTGGTTTTTTATTTTCCACGAGTGTGTGTACATTTGGTTTGGCTGAAAAACACTTGTATATTTATCAAAATCAGGCCAGAAAACATGTTATCAAAGGAAAATTATATCATAAAAAACAAACACAAACACACTCACAAACTCATATGTTCATCAAATGTAGACCCATAAAATATATATGGTTTTGATATAATTTAAATCTTCATTTGGGCATAACATGGTCATTTAAAATCAGATTGAAGCATGTTTTGATGCAATGGGACAAGGGTAATGGCCTCTACAAGAATTTAAAGTAATTTTAAATTTTTATTGGGTTAAGCCATCACTAGATCTATTTAATATATTTTAAAGGTATCTAATAATGTAATTAAAAATATAGGGAATGGTTTCTAAAACATTTCAATACTATATCTACACAACAACTTCATCTCTGAAGTTGTTATCTGTTGCAAAAGTATGAAGACATCACATGGAACATTTATAGACCAAAATTAAATTTACATAAATACCACATTAGATTTAATGGTGGATTATATTACTATTTATCACTAGAAACTTCTTATTAAATGAATTAAGGTTGGATCCATCATGGTAATAGGAATATTCTTCCATAGTCCTCAAGAATGATGATTTTATAAATTTGGGTGAATATGTGGAGATTTGAAAAATCCTTTGATGTCCCAATGATCACCACCAAAAAAATAATTTGATCCTTGAAGTAAAATCCAATTCGGGTTATTGGGCAATCAAAGTTTCACTCTAGGATGTGGCAGAGATGATAGAGAGGATTTCTATTTAATTTAATGAATAAAATGCAATTGATATCCACTACCCAATTATATAGTGTTGTATGAAATACACGTAAATGGATTTTAACCCCTCTAAAGATTAATACCCAATAATTATGTCACAAAATAGATGTTATGTCCAATTAATCATGTTATAAATATCATTTTTTTATGAAATTACATGAAAATCCATAAGTATATTACATGATAAATTGATTCATTAACTCGACACAATATTCCATGAAGTATAAAATGATCCTAAAATATGAAAATTATATTCATTTGATAAATATTTTTTCCATGAAATCACATAAATACTAATGAATACATTTATTTAATAAATTTTTATTCAATTATTCTATTCTCAAATAATAATAAATTTATTTATCCCTTGGTGCTTATTTATACATAGATATCTCTTAGACCCCATGGTGGGGCCCAAAAAATCCAATAATGTTATTGCTTTGAATAGGAAAATGCAAACCCAATAGTCACTTATCTCGATATTAATGAATAATATTCACAAACTAGGATTGGAGGCTAGAAACCGGTGAAGATATCTTAGGATATGGGGATTAGACATAGCAATGATAACCTCTTTTATGAACACAAGTAATGTAATGTAATCTATTTAAATCATTGTATTTCACAAACCATGACATACATTTTGGGTGATAATATTTCATACATTGTTATTCATTAATATCAAAATAATATGTTACCATATTCTTCAATGAAAATGTATTTAGAGAAGGTACTTTCATCTCGATCAATAGTGCATGAAATATCACTTCTTTTGAAGGTGAACCATTCTATCTTGGTTATTCATTCAATGTCATAGAAAAAAAATTTACCCGGTGAAAGATACATCTCCATGACATAAATATCATTGTTTTTGTCTTGTATAAAAGTACATAATTAAATTATATACACTGATAATAGTATCATATATGTAGTACATAATACATGTTCATAGATATGAACTGCTAAAGGAACATGAAACATGTAGTGTTTCTATAGGTGGGTTGGCACTCATAATCTCATATACCTGAGATTACCATATATGAACATGAGATAGATAATTATAAATTCTTATGATCCCCCTGAAACTAATAGTCCATCATCATTTATCCCATATTATCGTGACTTATATGGACTACATTTCATACATTTATGATTAACGTCATGTTATCTCTAGGATCAAATTGTAGAATAGGAACAAACACAACCTTTTTTATATTACTTGAAATCTATTTAAATTGAAATATAAATAGTATATAAGGATGTATAAATACTACTATGGTATGGTAAACACACACATATATCAAACTGCGTACATGTAATGGTAATCAATTCATATAATGAAAGTGGGTAGAAAGAACCAATCCTAATTGATTTTACATGTTTTATATCTTCTGTATAATTTTATTAATTTAATCTCAAAATATTTGGATAATATCATGTTATTCAAACTAAGGATTCTTCAAGATTTTGAGATGATATTTTAAATCATTAAATTAGATTTACATACTATATTAGTTAAGTGGGTGGTTTCAAAATTAGATATTTTTTTAATAATGTGGTGTATAATTTAAAATGTAATTGGATATTCAATTCACCTCTACTTGAATACTCCCCTCCAACCATTAAATAAAATGATGAATTATCATAAATAATTAAAACATAATGACAATAATTTATTAAGGACATGATTGGTATTAATAAATAAAACTACCATCACACACCTGAAACAATAACAACAGACCACAACCCAAATAATAATTATGAATATTTTTAATATTTAATAATTATAATTTATCATGTTTTTATAGTGTAATTATTAATAAAATTATTGATCATAATAAATAAATCAAAATAATGGATATATATATTGTCACGACCCGCCTTCAACAAAAGGAGGGAAGGGTCAGCAGATTGTCAGGCCCTTCCTTATTTAAGTTGAAGGAGAGATAATGACCCCCGAAACCCGCCTTCAATAGGTCCCGGAGTGGCGACTAGCACCAAGGGTATAGGAAATTCTCGCAAATGGACGGCATCACCCTTTATATTTTATAGGATCGAGAGATAAAGAGATGAAAACCCAACAACACCAAGATAGAAAGAAAAGTAAAGCCAAAAGTAAACCATTCCCACATGCATGTTTCAAAAGTAAAAGCAACAAGGTGCAAGACGTGACTACAAGGTAAGTACCAAAAAGGAAAAGAAACAACAACTGCAGCTGCTCCAGAGGTCCAAACTAGTAAGGTCCTGCATAATCCCCGAAGTCCTCCTGGAAACCTGAAAGCAGTTTTATATACGTAGGGTGAGCATACAAGTACACTCAGTAGAGAAAACCAAAGACTCTTGTGCACAAGTGGGGGAACGTACTAAAGTCATGTGAGAAAAAGAGTAAACTAAACACCTATCAGGGTAAACTATCCGCCCTAGGCCTCACCAAGGCACAATCCTCAAATAACGCAAGTCAAGTAATTTATATAATAAGAGCACATCGATGTTTGGGTACCCCGCGCCACTTTCCCACTGGGTATTGAGACATCCTACGCATCGGACCAATCCCGTCATTCTCACCACAGTCCCAGTGCCACACCCGCCCGCACACACCTGGGCCACAACCAAACACAGTCCCACTGCTGAAATCCCGCCCACACACACCTGGGCCTCAACCGCACGCAGTCCCACTGCCGAATCCCTCCCACACACACCTGGGCCTCAACCACACGCAGTCCCACTGCTGAATCCCGCCCGCACACACCTAGGCCACAACTGTCAGACGTAACCATGCCCGCAGACACCTAGGCCAGAACGACCACCACCATGCCCGAAGACACCTGGGCCTCATCCCAAAGACACTTGGGAAACCACCTACCGCACACACCTGGCCAACCACCACACTACCCAGCCCAAAGGTTCTTGGGCTAATAATGGACATCATGCCATCACAGCCTTCCCGAAGATACTTGGGCTATCCGGGAAAGGGAGGAGAAAAGGAGGTAATAACCAGCCACTAAGAATAGTGTTGGGAAAAACACCCTCCCCCATGAGATGGGGGTGTTCGGCACTAGGTTCTCAACTTGGGTGGGGAGCGAATAAGAAACACAAAACTACAAGCATAGATATAGGTAAGAAGCACTCACCCAAAGCTAGGTTTTTCTTCAGACAACCTATAGTTCACAACAACAATCAAGTCCGAGTCACGACTCATGCTAACAACCCATCATCCCATTCTTGTTTCATGTCCAGTAACAATATTTGAGTAAAACCCTACTGGGCATCTAGAAGACATAAGAATAAGTCCAGAAAAGTAAATGGTCAAGCATCAACCATAACGCCCACGCCCGGTTCTCAACAACAGAGGATTTCACCCCAATTCGTGATATAAACAAGTACCCACACGGTCTAAAAAATCACAACCACCGAAGCCGTATCAACAGGGGATCACATCCCCCAATTTCACACAACCCCTGCCAGTATAAAAGAACAGGGGATCCCATCCCCTCCCACATCCCTAGCAATCGGCCGAAGGGGAAAAAAACAAACTACCACCACCAACACAAGCAGGGCCTTGCCGGTATTTTCAGATTTAACTGACTTAACACACTCCATGATTTCAAATTCTGTGTGTTTTAACTAGGGTTTATCACAAAAGGAAATATCCTGGTGCCTCAATTTATTTGGCCGGATATACGTGATTAACCAATTCACTTTTCACAGCAGGAGTATAAAAACACAACAAGCTCTTTAAAACATTAGCAGGGGTTCATTAGTGCACAAACAACGACCACCAACGACCTCGATTTTCAGGGGGCATAAGACAGCACAAATCAACAAGATGGTCATAAGAGAAACAACATCAAAACATAAGACAACATCAACGATCACAACCCCCTCATTCTTTCTTTCTTTATATCTTTAATTAGGTCTGGTTTATCTAATTCTACAGAACAAAAGCACGCCCACCCCACATGATACACAAAGAGAGAGAGACAAAGGAGAAATTCCCTACTTGTTGATCGACGATCAACGCTTAGGCCGGGGGTGCCGAACTTTACGGATAACGATGGGGCGGTCCCGATGCACCAGAAGCTGTTTCTGGAAAGCCACGATCCAGGAAAAAGAGAAACCACTGCTAACCCTTGGTTTATAAGAGCTACAGACGGTTGAGGAGAAAATGCAAAACCGCGTAAGGCGTGGGGGTCGTGGGTTGACCACGCGTCTCCACTCGTGGGTCGAGTGGTTTAAACCAACTCATTAATTGTTTAAGTATTTAATTAAAACTCTTATGGGCATTACGGGTCTTAAAACATGGTTAAACGAATCAGAATAGGGTTTAAAACCCTATTTACCCAAAGGAGCGTTACTGGAAACAACATGACAAGGCCGAGTGACGCTGATCGGTCTCACCGATCGGTCGCGCCGATCAGTCTCGCCGATCGGTCGCACAGATCAGTCTCACCGATCGGTCCCACCAATCGGTCTCACCAATCGGTTGCACTGATCGGTCCCACCGATCGGTCTCACCGATCGGTCCCACCGATGGGTCTCACCGATCGGTCCCACCGATCGGTCTCACTAATCGTTCTCACCGATCGGTCCCACCGATCGGTCTCACCGATGGGTCTCACCGATCTGTCCCACCGATCGGTCTCACCAAGATGCCACTCCTTTAGTACCCGGATTTTGGCAAAGGGAAGGACCAGGAGAGTCTGGGTCATCACATCAGATACCTCTCAAACTATTCTCGTCCCCGAGAATTAAGACAACCCAGAAGGGAAGGGCGGGTCCGAACAACCACCCCAAAAGATACCTCTCAAGAGAGAACCTCATCACTAACTAAGAACATCTTCCTATCATGAACCAAGCAACATACCATGCCAAACTGCCCGAGCACGTGGGTTGGGGAGTCTCTTTCTCCATGTCAAGATATTATCCGCTTTGGGTGGCACTGACTCGCCCGCATGGATTTAATCGCATCCACCATAATGCGTCTTGATTAGGGGTTGGGTTCTCTTCTTCCCTATAGCCGAGGGTTTTCACACACAAGCAGAGGAAAGAAACCAGTACATTTTATAGCAAAAAAAGGCAAAGCGTTCTACCACAACAGGTACAACAAGGATCAAAAATCAAAACAACCCTGGGTACTGGGTACGCATCTATGCTTCCCTTTCCCTTGTACTCTCCTCAAGCCCACCATGTATCCACAACACGCGAACCAAGGGAATTGTTCTCCCTCGAAGCACCTTCTCCTTGCGATCCTCGATCATCACTAGTCTCTCCACAAAGGTCACGTCGTCCTCGATGTCCAGATCACCCCAATCAAGGACATGAGAATCGTCGTGCAGATACCGACGGAGCTGGGACACATGAAAGACATCATGTATCCTTAGTAGCGGTGGTGGAAACGCTAGCTGGTAAGCCACTTTGCCGACCCGCCGCAACACTTGGAAGGGTCCGATAATCCTAGGGGAAAGCTTACTCCCCTTGCCAAACCTCTGCTGCCCACGCCAAGGGGAGACCTTCAAGAACACGTGGTCCCCAACCTCAAACTCCAAGGGCCTCCTTCTGGTATCAGCATACGACTTCTGCTGGTCCTGGGATGCCTTCATCCTTTCCTGTATGAGCTGAACCTTCTCTGTCGTGTTCTGCACCACCTCCGAACCAAGGATGCCTGCCTCTCCTACTTCGGTCCAACACACAGGCGAACGGCATGGCCTCCCATACAAAGCCTCAAACGGGGACATGCCGATGGTAGAGTGGTAGCTATTATTGTAGGAAAACTCCACCAGAGGCAAGTATTGCACCCATGACCCTCCTTAGTCCAGAACACATGCTCGCAACATATCCTCCAAGGTCTGGATGGTGCGCTTCGTTTTCCCATCTCTTTGGGGATGGAAAGCAGTGCTAAGGCGTAACTGGGTGCCAAACGCATGCTACAATCCTCTCCAGACCCGCGAGGTAAACCATGCATCCTTATCCGAGACTATAGACCTCGGAACTCCATGAAAACGCACCACCTCATCCACGTACTTTCGTGCCAAAGAATCCACAACACTCAACTCCTTGATTTCCAGACAGTGAGCCGATTTCATCAACCTATCCACTAGCACCCAGATGGCGTCGTACCCACTTTGGGCCTTGGGTAGTCCCATGAAGAAATCGATTGAGATGTCATCCCACTTCCACTCGGGGAAATCTAGAGGATGTAGTAAGCCACTTGGAACTCAGTGTTCAGCCTTCACTTGCTGACACACTAGGAACTTGGCCACAAACTCTACCACCTCTTGCTTAACTCCGGGCCACCAAAACTGCCTCTTCAAACCTTGGTACATCTTGGAAACTCCTGGGTGTACCGCCAGGGGTGAGTTGTGGAACTCACTGAGAACCTTGCCGCGCATCACCCCTAGAACAAACAACCTTTTCTGGAAAAGCATCCAATTCTGACCATCCTCTGTCCATCCTTCTAGAGCATTTCCCTAGTCAACTTGGTCACGCATCACTTCACACTCTAGGTCTCCCCACTGAGACTCTTCCACTTGATGAAATAGGGATGACTGCACTGTCATCTGATATAGGCAGCCTCTGCCGCTATCCATCTTCGCATCCAGGTGTAAGGAAGCCAACTCTTCCATTGCCTTCCAGGCATCCGCCGACTCTCAGACCGCATCCCTCTGCGTCCTCCTGCTCAAAGCATCGGCCACCACATTTCCCTTTCCCTCAGAATAAGAGATCTCGAAGTCGTAATCCTAGAGAAACGCCACCCATCTCCGCTGTCGCAAGTTTAAGTCCCGCTGGGAGAAGATATACCTCAAGCTTTTGTGATCTGTAAGGACCACAAAGCATTCCCCAATGAGGTAGTGCTGCCGTAACTTTAGCTTAAAAATTACCGCTACAAGCTCTAGGTCGTGGGTGGCGTAATTACGCTCATGGGAACACAACTGCCTAGACCCGTAAGGGATCACCCCTCGTCGCTGCATCAATACACATCCCAGGCCCTGTCTCAAAGCATCACAGAATACCTCATAGGCCTCCCCTTCTTCTGGTAATCTCAGCACTGGGGCACTGACCAACTTCTCCTTCAGATAGCGGAAGGCTGACTGGCACTGCTCACTCCATACGATAGCCTGGCCCTTCTTGGTCAGAGCCGTCAAAGGGGCTGCTACTCGGGAGAAGTTGGGTACGAACCTCCGATAGTAACCTGCCAACCCGAGGAATCTTCGGACTTCTGCCACATTCTTGGGTGCTGCCCAAGAAACAACTTCCTCAACCTTTGATGGGTCGAATGCTATCCCTTGCTCCGACACTACGTGCCGGAGGAAGTTCACTTCTCATGTCCAGAACATGCATTTCGACAACTTCCCATATAGCTGGTGCCATCGGAGGACCTCCAAAACTATCCTCAGGTGCTCTGCATGGTCCTCCTCTGATCTAGAGTAGACCAAGATGTCGTCGATGAACACAACCACGAACCGATCCAGGTACTCCCGGAAGATGGAGTTCATAAGACCCATGAACACAGCCGGAGCGTTCGTAACACCGAAGGGCATGACTACGAACTCGAAGTGTCCATACCTGCACCTAAACACTGTCTTTGGGATGTCGCTCTCTTTCACCCTCAGCTGGTAGAACCCAAATCACAGGTCGATCTTTGAGAACCATCCTGCCCCTTTCAGCTGGTCAAAAAGATCATCTATCCTTGGGAGAGGGTAGCGATTCTTGATCGTCACCTGATTCAACCTCCTGTAGTCTATGCACAGCCTGAGACCTCCATCTTCCTTCTTTGAAAACAAGACCGGAGCCCCCCACAGTGACGGACTCAGACGAACATAACCCCTCTTCATCAGATCATCAATCTGTATCCGCAACTCCCGTAGCTCCGAAGGTGCCATCTGGTAAGGAGCCATCGATATTGGACGAGCGTCGGGCTGCAGGTCTATCCCGAAATCGATATCACGTCGAGGGGGTAGAGTCGTCACCTCATCAGGAAAGATGTTCATAAACTCATGGACGATCTCTGGCACTTCCACCATTTCTTCATCTACTGTTTCTACCGTCAGCTCGGTCAACAGGGAGAGGAGAGGTTCCTCTCTCCTGTTTCCCTTCGGACTGCTCCGCTTGCCAGTGAAGGTAACACTCCGGTTGTCCAAGTCTGAGAACACCACCCTTCTTTGAAAACAGTCGATGACGGCGCACACAGAAAATAGTCAGTCGATGCCTAGGATGACATCGTATGGATGAATCTATAGTAGAAGAAGATCCTGAACCGACTGATGTGGCCCTACCATCAGTCTACATCCCCGGAAAACGAACAATAAGTCGGTCTGACCTCTAACTGGCATGCTCAACACCAGGGGCACTGGAAGTCTCTCAGCATCTAGACCCAAGGCACGAGCTAGACTGGGTGCAACGAAGGAGTGCGAAGCTTCGGTATCGAACAAAGCATAAGCCAGAGTGCTAAACAGACTGATCGTACCTTGAACAACCTCTGGCCCTGCTGGGATTGCTGCCTCTGCAGCGTGCAACTGTCCACGCCCAGATCCCCTGCCCCTCGGCTGTCGGCCACCCCCCCCCCCCCGACCACGCCCCGGTGGAGTTCTCTG
Organism: Viscum album; assembly: GCA_963277665.1. Lineage (NCBI taxonomy): Eukaryota > Viridiplantae > Streptophyta > Magnoliopsida > Santalales > Viscaceae > Viscum > Viscum album. Next base: position 915,626,520 of record OY728153.1, read on the forward strand.
TGGAGCGCCCTAAGGTCGGCCTCCTCCTACGTCTACCCTCAGAGGAGCGGGAGCTTGCTGTCCCTACTGCTGCTGCTGGAAAGGTTTCGCTAGAAGCTGCTGCTGGGGCGGGTGCTGGGGATGACTGCCACTGCTGTACTGCACCCTGTCGGGGCACTGACTCCGGAGATGCCCAGGGCTCCCACAGATGAAGCACCATGGTCCCGGGCCCGTAGGAAAAGGGTGAGGGCCGGGGGATCGAAACTGAAACTGCTGCGGCCTGCCCCCTGCGGGTCGGAACCTGGAGGGTCCTGATGCTGGAGGCCTAGTGCTAACGGCTTTCCCCTTTGATGGTACCAGCTGGATCCCCTCTCGCGATACTCCCCCTAGAGCATGCATCCACTCCACCACTTCAACCTTCTTCTGGATCTCCAAGTACGTCGGCAGGGTAAAGGGGGTAACAGCATACTGGAGGGAGGGTCGGAGTGCCTCCTCCAAATGTTTTGCCCGAGACTCCTCGTCGGGAAAGAGGTCCGGAGAAAAACGTAGGAGGTCCTTGAACTTGATCCCTTACTCCCTCACAGACATACTCCCCTGCTGGAGGGAGAGTAGTTCCTGCCTCTTTTCTGCATTCATCGTCGAGGAGAGGAACTCCGCCCAGAACTCCTTCTCAAAATCCACCCAAGCCACCTCAGACTCTCTCCTCTCCCCCAGGTAAAGTATCCACCACTGACATGCTGCTCCCCACATCTGGCTAACGGCCAGGGGAACCCAGTACTCAGTCGAGGCCCGAATCAGGCCGAAGGCTATAACTAGTTCCTCTAGCCAGCCTTCTGTCCTCATATCAGAGGTGTTGCCCTCATACTTCCCAAGGGCCTGTCGCTGGAAGGCTCAAAGATTCTTCTGCCACTGGTCGTCCTCTTCCTCTCGATCAGCTCTCTTCCGATTGGCCAAAGTAGTCTCAGGGGCCTCGATCGCCTATACCACACGTGGTCGCCTTCCAGGTGCCATAGCTGCAAGGTAATCAAGGAATGCCTAAGCCCAAGTAGTGTAGAATATCGTTCATAAAACTTTTCAAGAATTAAATTTATTCTTAATTCCATAGACATCTCAGAAACACAAGAACACAAGTCATTATGATGCATGTACCTTTCCTAGGGTCTCTACCCTTCAATCAGGGTGGCCTCACTTGGTCGTTCGGTAGGTCCAGAGTCCTTGCATCGGATCACGGGGGGCCCTAAAATCCCATGTCCTAGCCGGTCTTCCCTGGCCTAATTCACGCGCCAAGGTCACCCAACCCTATTGCCTCACCATCCCATGAAATCCTCACTATGCCTAACTCCAGACTCCGTCCTATCTCTCAACCAACCCCCTTTGATACCATTCTGTCACGACCCTCCTTCATCAAAAGGAGGGAAGGGTCAGCAGATTGACAGGCCCTTCCTTCTTTAAGTTGAAGGAGAGATAATGACCCCCGAAACCCACCTTCAATAGGTCTCGGAGTGGCAACTAGCACCATGGGTATAGGAAATTCTTGAAAATGGAAGGCATCACCCTTTATATTTTATAGGATCGAGAGATAAAGAGAAGAAAACCCAACAACACCAAGATAGAAAGAAAAGTAAAGCCAAAAGTAAACCATTCCCACATGCATGTTTCAAAAGTAAAAGCCACAAGGTGAAAGAGGTGACTACAAGGTAAGTACCAAAAAGGAAAAGAAACAACAACTGCAGCTTCTCCAGAGGTCCGAACTAGTAAGGTCCTGCGTAATCCCCGAAGTCCTCCTGGAAACATGAAAGAAGTTTTAGATATGTAGGGTGAGCATACAAGTACACTCAGTAGGGAAAACCAAAGACTCTCATGCACAAGTAGAGGAACATACTAATGTCCAGTGAGAAAAAGAGTAAAAAAACACCTATCAGGGTAAACTATCCACCCAGGCCTCACCAAGGCACACTCTCCAAATAACGCAAGTCGAGTAATTTATATAATAAGAGCACATTGATGTTTGGGTACCCCGCACCACTTTCCCACTATTTATTGAGACATCCTATGAATCAGACCAATCCCGCCATTCTCACCGCAGTCTCACTTCCACACCCGCTCGCACACACCTGGGCCACAACCACACGCAGTCCCACTGCTGAAATCCCACCCGCACACACCTGGGCCTCAACCGCACGCAGTCCCACTACTGAATCCCGCCCGCAAACACCTGGGCCTCAACCCCACGCAGTCCCACTGCTGAATCCCGCCCGTACACACCTGGGCCACAACTATCACACATAACCATGCCCGTAAATACCTAGGCCAGAAAAACCACCACCACGCCTGAAGACACCTGGGCCTCATCCCGAAGACACTTGGGAAAACACCTGCCGCACACACCTGGCCAACCACCACACTACCCAGCCCGAAGGTTCTTGGGCTAATAATGGACTTCAGGCCATCACAGCCTGCCCGAAGATACTTGGGCTATCCGGGAAAGGGAGCAGAAAAGGAGCTAATAACCAGCCACTAAGAATAGTGTTTGGAAAAACACCCTCCCCCATGAGATGGGGGTGTTCGGCACTAGGTGATCAACTTGGGTGTGGCGCGAATAAGAAACATAAAACTACAAGTATAGATATAGGTTACAAGCACTCACCCAATGCTAGGTTTTTCTTCAGACAACCTATAGTTCACAACAACAATCAAGTCTGAGTCACGACTCATGCTAACAACACATCATCTCATTCTTGTTTCATGTTCAGTAACAATATTTTAGTAAAGCACTACTGGGAATCTAGAAGACATAGGAATAAGTCTAGAAAAGTAATGGTCAAGAAACAACCATAACGCCCACGCCTGGTTCTCAACAACAGAGGATTCCACCCCAATTCTTGATATAAACAAGTACCCACCTGGTTTAAAAATCATAACCACCGAATCTGTATCAACAGGGGATCCCATCCCTCAATTTCACACAACCACTGCCAGTATAAAAGAACAGGGGATCCCATCCCCTCCCACATCCACAGAAATTGTCCGAAGGGGAAAACAACCAACTACCACCACCAACACAAGCAGGGCCTTGCAGATATTTTCAGATTTAAACAACTTAACACACTCCATGATTTCAAATTCCGTGTGTTTTAACCGGGGTTTATCACAAAAGGAAAGATCCTGGTGCCTCAATTTATTTGGCCGGATATACGTGATTAACCAATTCACTTTTCACAGCAGGAGTTTACAACCACAACAAGTTATTTAAAACATTATCATGGGTTCATTAGTGCACAAACAACGACCACCAACGACCTCGATTTTCAGGGGGCATAAGCCAGCATAACTCAACAAGATGGTCATAAGAGAAACATCATCAAAACATAAGACAACATCAACGATCATAGCCCCCCCATTCTTTCTTTCTTTATATCTTTAATTAGGTCTGGTTTATCCAATTCTACAGAACAAAAGCACGCCCACCCCGCATGATACACAAAGAGAGAGAGAGAGAGAGGAGAAATTCCCTACTTGTTGGTCAACGATCAACGCTTAGGCCGGGGGCGCGGAACTTTACAGATAACGATGGGGTGGTCCCGATGCAACAGAAGTTGTTTGTGGAAATCCACAATCCTAGAAAAAGAGAAACCACAGCTAACCCATGGTTTATAAGAGCTACGGATGGTTGAGGAGAAAACGTGAAACCGCGTAAGGCGCGGGGGTCGTGGGTTGACCACGCGTCTCCACTCGTGGGTCGAGTGGTTTAAACCAACTCATTAATTGTTTAAGTATTTAATTAAAACTCTTATGGGTGTTACGGGTCTTAAAACCAGGTTAAACGAATCAGAATAGTGTTTAAAACCCTATTTATGCAAAGGAGAGTTACTGGAAACAACATGACAAGGCCGGGTGACGCCGATCGGTCGCGCTGATCAGTCTCGCCGATCGGTCTTACCGATCGGTCTCACTGATCGGTCCCGCCGATCGGTCCCGCCGATCGGTCCCACCGATTGGTCCCACCGATCGGTCTCACCGATGGGTCTCACCGATCGGTCCCACCGATCAGTCTCACTGATCGGTCCCACCGATCAGTCTCACTAATCGGTCCCACGGATCGGTCTCACCGATGGGTCTCACCGATCGGTCCCACCGATCGGTCTCACTGGGATGCCACTCCTTTAGAACCCGGATTTTGGAAAAGGGAAGGACCAAGAGAGTCTGGGTCATCACATATATATATATTTATTTATTAATAAATTTATTTGACAATTATTACTATTTCTAAAAATACTATATCTTATTTTCCTTATTAATTACTCTATTTCATTAGATAATTACTAACATTAATAACTACGAAGTTTAAATTAAGAAATTTATATTATTAATCAATATTGTTAACTATATTATTAACAATTAATAGTTAATAATTATATTATATGTAAATAATTATATTACTAACATCATTAGTGTTATTTATTATATGATTTATTAAAGAAATTATTTATTATTACTTATTACAACCATTTTATAAATTAATTTCCTGGAATTTTCTGATTTTTTTACTTTCAGTATTTTATTTATTAAGTCTTATTAATAATATTTATTATAATTAATTAGAAATGTATTATTATGAATTATATTAGTAATTATTTCATATACTAATTAAAGTATTAAAAAATATACGTACATAAATATTTTAATATATATATATATAACAAAACACATTTTTTTTAAAAAATACCATTGTATCAGGAATGTGGCTCTCGCATCCTGCCAGTGCAGTGATGAAAATGTGAACCCATTTCATGTTTATTAGCTAAAGTGATTTTTTGAATGATTTTACTATGTCCTTGGACCTATTTGAAAATATAGTTAGAAACCTAATCAATTTTCACATTATTTAGAAAACACATGGGATTTCATGGGTTTTGATTTGGGGGATGTTTCAATATCTTTCTATTTTTTTATTAGTTGTTATTTTTGGGTTTTTTGTCTATGGATTTGATATTTTTTTTGTGAAATTTAGATGTCAATTTCCTTTATTTTACCACCTCTTTAAAAACACTCACTCCTCCATGAACCCTTACTTTCAGTTCCTTTATGTGGCTTGATATCATGATAATTTATTATTTGAGTAGAGTTTTCATATTACAATCATCCTTGTTTCCACCAATTTTGATATATCTTGGTCCATTAGGAGAACATTTATATGGAATGTGATGACCCTACCATTTCTATATTCAAGGTGTTTGATTAATTGGTATGCCTTTCTCCTATTAGTAAACTAATCATACTGGAGTTGATACATAGGTAGTGGTTTTGAAAATAGGGAACTGTTGAGGATTCGTTGAATTTTATTGGTCAATAATTTATCTCATTTTATCTCAATTAATTTTGATATAAATTTTTTTGTTGCTGACTTATTCAAGAAAGTGGCTTCCTTCAAGAGAAATTTGGGTTTCTATAGTAGGTGTGGGTTCATCCTCGCATCTCTGAGTCTACCATATATTTGGTTTGGTTGTGCGACCAATTTTGGTTTGGATTCAGAATTGGAATGTGACACTGATATGAGGATATCATTTGCATGATATTGAAATAAATTGTTGTAGTGTGAGGTTATCCTTTCTGCAGAGTCATCCAAAGAGGGTTTATTTATTTTTTTAAAAATTGTCATTTATAGGTTTTTTGGAGTTTGGTGAATAATTGTTTTTGTGTCTGAAACCATTTAATATGGAATCAGTGTTTTTTATATGGGATTTTTTAGTTTTTAATAAAGCCTATAAAAATAGGTTTTTTTATAAAAGTAGTAAAAAGGGATAGAAAAAATTTAAATATTCCTAACATTTAATTAATGAACTAACATAATGAATACTAATAAATTATATATTTTAGTATTTATTATGATCCTATTGACATAAAATTTATAGTTATAATGATAGAGGGGTGGGGGTAAATAATAAAAATAAAATATTTTTAGAACAATGGTGATTAATTATAGAAGAGTCAAATGGTTTAATAAAAATTATAATATTACTAAAATAGACCAATAATTTCATTATAATTTCAATTAGTGTTGATGAAACTGTCAATTTTTCTTCTTTATTCTTCCAAAGAATTTAATATATGAGATCTACTATAAATTAAATATATTTTAGAGTGTTTCACAACCCATCAAATATTGTTCTACTTTTTTCCATTCAGAAACAAATAAAAAAAACTCATAGCTTTTTATAACTAAAGGAACAAACAGATTCACCTCCTTCTGATTAGGTTTTAATAATAATATTGAAAAATAATTATATTTTTAAATAATAACCACTTTGAGTAAAGAAAAATTATTAATAATGAATTTTTAATCTAATTACTTTTTTATGAAGTGTATATATTTTAATAGTGAAGTCATTGATTGGTACAAATGATGTTTCATGTTATTATTAATTTAGATGAAGAATTATCTTTATATCTAAATTTTTCTAGAAAAATTTATCACGTTACATTGTTTATAATATAATACTCGATATAATTTATCTGAATACATATGTTTTTTCAGTCCAAGGAATTTTAAATTGGATGAACTATATAAGATAATATTTTAATTATCCAATTCTATTACAAATACCATGTTGTTTCCTAGTTAGTGATGATTCCCATTAACAATGACCCATGAAAGTATAACCATGGGATCATAGTCTCATCATTATAGTCTAAATATGGGGTTTTCATAATTAATAAGAAAACAAGTTTCATTCATATCAAAAATAAAATATTCATTATAGTTAGAACAAATGTAACATTAACATTATATAGAATAACATAATATGTATTTTGAACTAAATAAGTGTTTATTCATGATCTTGTATTTTCATACATTTTAATCTTTTTAAGTGGAAAGCATCAGTAATAAGATTAGATACATGTGTTATCTCAAGAACCCTATATCCTACCATGTTATTTATTTTTCTATATATCCATGATATTCCATAACACTATATAACTTCAATTCTCTAACTATTTTTAAAAAATATATAAATTTATACAATACATTAAGTTTAGGCTATATCTATGGAGCTGAAGACATGGTCAGGACTAACATTTGCTATTGGTGTCCTATATCTATGAAAAATAAACTGAAATGTATATAGATGATTTCTCATGGACCTATTGGCATGGGAAGGCCCCACCCTTGGATATAGGTTTTTCTTAACATGCTCATGAAATGTTTTCATTTGGAATGGGTGGGGAGATCCATATAACCATGGGTAGGGGATGAATATTGATTCATATTTTCCAAATCCAGCTGAATTGTTATTTTACCTTGGGAAGGGTATATGAATTCGATAATTTCAATGAGTGGTGACTTAACATTGTTACAGGTTCATGAAATGACCCTATAGAAACACATGACACCTCTCTTTGTTATATTATATCCTATAACCATTGGATGTCAAAACCAACAATATATGATATTTGTTTGAGTATGTTTATAATAATATTTAAATATATTTACAAACTATTTCACAAAAACACATGAAAAACCCATTTTTATATATATAATACATATATATTTAAATTTAGGTTGTTAAAATAATTTCAAAGTATACCCATATATGGAGGGGAGATATAAGGTCAATTATAATAAATAAATGAGTTTTTATCTTATATTAAAGATGATGAGACCCATGAATTTTTTTGACACCTACTTCTATTGGTGATGATTATTGCTATCGGGTCCCCATAGGATATATTAAATGTGTACATATGTTATATCCACAACAATATCCTCTAGAGAATGACTAATCATGGCTACAAAATGTTATCACATTTAGAAGGGCTATAGACATGATCCTGGCCCATGACTATACCCAAATAGAACTAATTACTTTTATTGAGAAAAATTAAAAAAAATAATTGTAAAACTTTTCAAAATATAAAAACAATGTTTCATAGTGATTGAAATAATTCAAAAAGATGAAATAATAACTCTATATTTTATTATTGTGAAAATAAAGTATAATTTTAATAATAATGTATCATTTCACATGATATATTATCCTAATGGTATAATGAAAATAACCTTAACAATTACTTATGTTATTAATAAATTAACATATTTCCTAAACCCAAAATAGATTTCAACCGTAGTGCACATGAAATTTTCAATATAACATACATGACAAATTATTAAAAATAAACAATTCCCCTTAAAACATAATATCAATAACTATTAATATAACATGTTAAAACTCTATAAAAATTCAATAAAAATTAATATATATCAAAAATACTTACTAAATGATGTGGAATAAACATACAAAAGTATTTTATGTATATATAATTAATAAAGCATCAATGTAGTAGACTTTAAAAATTATAAAATAAAACAAGTCATTTTAATTGAAAATTATTATATTATGAAGTATGATTCCATATACCATTTAACATAGTATTTACTTGTATAATTTTACAATATTCCTAATAAATTTTAAACATAAAAAAATGATAAGTATTATAATAATATTTATTTATTTACAGTTGAATCATTTTAGGCCACTCAAAAAGACCCATGTTTATAGGGAAAACAACTATTTTGCAAGTAAGTAGTTGTGTGATATATGGAAATATGACTTCTATTTTTAATATTATCAAATAGAGTAGGTAACAAACCTTAGGCGTAATAAGAATAGACATAACATGTATAACACAACATTTTTATAATGATTAATAATTTTAATATTATTTCTATTCAATGAATCTTTTTTAAACAAACATATACATTATCTAACTATATAATGTAGTATATAAATTTACATTCATGTGATAACTATAATGTTTCCAATATTATGTATTTACCAATTACAAAAAAAATAGTTACCATTAAAAAAATAATATATAATAACAATTACAGATGATTGCAGACCGTAGTTCAATTTACATAAATTATGGACTAAACATGAATCAATATTATGATCCTTAATTAAATATGGGCCTTAGTAGACTATAAATATTTTTGGCTTGTTCTATGTGAGCATGGTCTATTATTTGGTCCAACTATATAATTATCCCTTATATAATTATGTTTCTAACACATTAATAAACAAGTAATTAAAAGATTATCAAACAATTCTATTTCATTAATAAATTATATATATAACTGGAAAAGGGAAAATATCATTAAAAATTGAATTAAAATGACATCAAAAAATTATAAAAGTCCCAAATTGTCAATTTATACTTCAATGTTTTTTGAAAAATTATGGAAATTTTTCTTAGCTATCCTATTAAATAATGAAATAAAAATTATGAATAAAATAGGTCAATATATGAATTTTTTTGATATTAATAAATCAATAAATATTATCCTGGTATAATGACATAACCACAACACCACCTATGTTAAAGTACATTTAAAAAAATGTATAAATAAAAATGGCTGCATTTTACCCTAATTCAACAAACCTAAATTTAAATTTTCATTACATAAATGAAACAATTATCAATCATTATCTCCATGAAAAATGAATTTATTAATATTGGACATTTGACCCAAAAAATTAAAATTAACACAAACAATCATAATTCAAGATATAAATAAAATAATCAATCATTAAAATACCATAAAATTATTTTAAAATATAATATAATTAAATTTTCTTAAAAAATAATAAGCATACATTAAAAGTATAATAAATTCTCAAAACCATATATAAAGGTTAAAATATATTTTAAAATGTTTAATTATTTTTGTTATAGATTTTCCAAAATAATTGTCACACCCCGACCGTAGATGCTTTTTTCACTCCTTTTCTTGGTCCCGGTTTGAAATTTTCAAGGTTTAATTGTGTTGGCGGGTTTCACGCCTGTGCGCGGTCACCGCATCGCTAGCGGTGACCGTGAGTTCGCCCAACATTTTAAATATTAAAAGTTTTATGTTGTAATTTTATTATTTTTATTATTAAAATTTTTGTTATTATTATTATTAAGAAAATATTACAAATATTATTTTTATTATAAATTTTACAATTATTATTACTATAAATTATATTATTATTAATATAGTTATTATTATTATTATTATAGATTTTATTTGTTTAAAAAAAAATCAAAACCCCCTAACCCTAGATCTACCCGATGCCCCCACTACTTCCCTTTTGTGCGAGCCCCCCCCCCCCTTCTGCCCTGCTGCGTGTCATGCTGGCCACCTCCCTCCCTGCCCTATCGTCGTCCCAGCCTCCTCGCTTCGTCACTTCCCACCTGCCCGCACCGCCTCCGGCTTCCTCCAACTTGCGCCGACCCCACCTCCTCCACCTTGCATCGCCTCCACAGCCCGCATCGGCTCCCTGCCGCTCTCCCTCCCGGCCGACCCCCCGCTCTCCCTCCTGGCTCCCGCTGTTCAGATCTCGGCCGACAACCGCCCCCACCGGCTTCCGACTCCTCCTCCAGTTGACTTCCCCCTACCGCTCCGACCGCCACCCTCCCTACTCCAGCGACCCATTTTCCTGTGAACCCCTGTCCAGCAGGTCTTCGGCGCGACCCGAACCCCTGTTGTACCTCTCACTGCGGTCCGGTGTGCTTACGGCAGACCCAATACCCCTCCGCCGTCTAGCGTTTGTTCTAGCGCGGCCCGAACCTCTTGCGCAGCACCTCCGCTTTGCTGTGCCGACCTCTTCTGTTTCATGCCGACTCTTGCCTTGATGCAGTGTGGCCGCGGTTCCCCTCGTCGGTATCCCTCTCCTCTCCTGGTCCGAGTTTTTTTAGTTTGATTAATTTTGATGTTTTTATGCATTTTGATTAATTCTTTAATGTCGTGTTTGTTCTTGTGTGTTTTTCTGGGTGGCGCGCGTGTGTGAAGGGACCGTGAGGCTCAGCTCATCCTTGCACTGAAGTGGCGTCACATCTGCCCTTGGTTTGAGGTAGGTGAATCTTGGTTTATCCTTTCTGACACATTCTTTAACACTTTCATTATTCAAATTATTTATTTTTATTGATTCGAAGCTTTATAATACCCCTTATTTAGTTCATTGTTGTGTTTATAGTTCTTTTGAATGTGTCAAAATTATATTTTGGTGCGATTCTTTGATTATGCCTGTGTTGGTGCAAATTGGGTGAAAATTGGTTTAAGGTGATATTTGTGTCTATTAAGGTGTTTTATTTTAAATTTTTATAACTTCCTAAATCAAAAAAGGGGGTTTTCAAGTGGTTCCTTGTTTGATTCTATGTAATTTTATATGAATCAGGTGTATTTTTAGTGGAAACCATTTTTCTGCTAGTTGGAATTATTTTATAAATTGTTTAAAAGTTTTTTTAAAATTATAGACGAGTTGAAAAACATGATTAAGAAGTGTTTTGGGCTGCATATGTTTCTAGGATGATATGTGGTGTCTTTGTTAAGTGTTATTTTGGGGTAAATTTTTTTTAGAGTTCGAATTTTAAATAACATGTACTTTGATTGGCTATTTTAAAATGGTTTCACGTTTGGGTTTGGTTTGAAATCAAATGTTGACTTTATACAAATTCATTATTTCATGAATCTTGTTAGTTTCTAGAAATGGTTGTGGTTTGACAAATGTGTGTGCCTGATTGGAAACATTAAATGATTTATGAAATGGTTTAAATGTTGTGAAGGCCCAGTTGACATTGTGTTGATGTGAAATGATTATATATGTATATAGGGGGTGCTCCTATCTAGAGTAACCCTTTATGGGTGAACGCATAGGAAGCGTCCGTGTTTGGGGTAGGCAAGTGTGGTGAGATGAGTCATGCGTGCAAGGGCCTCATACTTACATAGTGATATAACTACCATGGGTTCCTGGGTGTCTTATAGATTATCGTGTGATGATTGCTCACCAGCTCCGATTAGACGGGTTGGTGCCCTTTGGTAGATTGAGAGTCCAGGTGGGATTTGTCGCTGATTTTGTCGTGAGGGCGATCAGTGGGTTATAGACTATGGGGCTTCACCATATGCCGACAGGTGGTTCTGAACCAAGTGTGTCCAGGGGTTGTCTAGGGATGTTCAGGATCTCCCATGGTTTCAGCCTATTCCTTGTTTACTTTCTACTTCACTGGTTTATTTTCAGCCTGCACTGTTTACCTATTTCTTTATAGCACAACCTTGATATCATTTGTACATGGTTTTGTTTATAAAATAGAAAATTGTTTGAAAATGATTTATAGTGTGCGTTGGATTTTCAAATGGGAAAAATGTTGTTGTTTATTTTAAAATGCAAAAATCCTATTTTTATAGTTGTATTTCAAAGTTGTGGTAATGGATTGTTTGAGGAAAGGATATACTTGGATTCAGTGGTTTACATTGGAATCCCTACTGATCATTTTGTGCTCACGCCTATATTTTACTTTTTTTAGTTTCAGGTTCTATGTTTCTTCAGGTTTCTCTTTAGTGACAGCTCGTGTTGGGAGTAAGTCTTGTCTTTGGTTTGGTGGTGACCTTGAAGGTCACATAGAGGTATGTCCGGATATTTTTTTTTCTTTCTGCTACCAGTTTTAGTTTTTGGTTTTAGTATTTAATTGTTTTCATGTCTTTCCTTTATGGGCCAAATCGTTCCCACATGTTAGTTTTGTTTCCCCGCACTAGTTTCCATCCCGTGGGGATCGGGAACGCCCTTCGGGCCTTGTCGCGCACCAGCTCGGGTGGCCGGTTCAGGGTCGAACCGAGTTGGATCGTGACAAAATGGTATGAGAGGTGGCCCTTCTTATTAGGGGTTTTTGGTAGTTGGATATTAGGACTTTCGAGACTCGAGATGTAGGTACGAGAAGGGAGTCTTGAACCCTTTCTAGTTCCGAACCTCGAGTTACTAGGGGTAGTCCGAGACATGAATCTTTTGCCTTTGTTTTGGATTGAGGGATGACAACGGAGGAAAACTGGTGTTACGTTGTGATTTCACATGGAGTAGTGACCCATGTGGAGTCCGAGTACATGGTTTAAAATCCCTCATAGTTGTAAATGCATACTTGGGGCATGGCCCACTACCATGTCATCATGTTAAGCATGACTACTAGTCCCTCACTCGGCTAGTTTGATTCAAGTTGGACATCATCTTGGTTTCAGTTGGTGTAAGTGTACTTTTTAGGGAATAAAGTGGTTTTCTTTTAAATAAAAGAAAGAATGTTTTCTCTAATATTGTTTTAAATTGGTAAAGTGAGTTTTGAAAATAAAGGTGTTTTGGTTTCAATGTTTGGTACTCGTTTGGAGTTGGTAAGGAAATGGTTTGGGTGCGACCCTTGGTATTCCTTATGAATGATTGCATGTGTGCAGGTTTATGTCAAAAGTAATATGACTGGCACTTCTTCGTGGATGATTTGAGTGGAATGGATGGACACACATGCGATGATTCATGAGATGCCATGGGTGTTTATTTAAAACCAAAGGTTAAACCTTGTATTTCAAAAATGATTTTTGAAAGAGGAAAATGATTTCAGAAATTGGGTTTTGTTTTAGAAAGTGGGATTTGTGTTTGGAAAATAGCCTTGAAATAAGGTGGTTTTGAAATTGAAATGGAATGGTGAATTTCACAAGTGGATTTTTGGCGGGCGAGCCAGTTTTTGGTATGTGATTGTCCCTTTGATTATGATTTGTTTGGATGCTGATTTTTGGATTTGTGTTTTTATGTTGTTTAGATAATGTCGCCCAGAATGATCCCCAAAGCTTCTAATGAGTCATGACCAGTTTCTGGTCCTTCTCAGACATTGCCTATTCTTCGTGGTGATCGATGCCTTCTAGAAGCAGTAGAGTGGGTTGAGGATGTGGAGCGTGTCTTCAGAATGTTGGGGACTCAGTAGGCTGTTATGGTTCGTGCCGTTACGAGATTGTTTGAGGGTCCAGCTTTGGACCAGTGGAAGATGACTGCCCCACCGTCAATGCAAGTTGGAATGACGTGGGATGTCTTTAAAACCATTTTCGTCCAATTGTTTATACCTGAAGAAGTGAAGGTGAATAAAAAGGTACAGCTCGTACATATTCAACAAGGTCAACAAACGGTGAAGGCATATGTTGACCATTTCAAGGAACTGATTGTCTTTTCTCTAGAGGTAGTTCCGCATAATCTCATGAAGACCTCTCTTTTCACCAGGGGTCTTCGTTCAGAGATCAAGGAACATGTCCTCCCTCCTAAAGACCATCATTTCGAGAAGCTGGTGGAGGAAGCGTTTTAGCATAGTTGGTTTCTGGAGTGCCGGAGGCCAGCAGTCTAGTGTACCCAGCTGTTCGTACGGTTTCCCCTACTGGTGAGGAAAGGATGTCATAGGAACCTGTTCCCGAGGAGTTGTCCCCTTTGGCCCTGGCTCCCGGTTCTTCAGATCATTCAGTGGTATGCTATCAGTGTGGTCGTTTTGGGCATTTAAATCTGTCTTGCTGCAACCCTCCAAAGATGTGTCATCGCTGCGGCTGTCTGGGACATCTAAAAAAGTTTTGCAAGATGCGTCACTTGAAGAGGACGCCATGATTGGAGAGTGTCAGTACCTGACTATGAGGCAGGAGATGCTTCAGCCATCAGAGCCCCAACCACAGGTCTCGGGGTAAAGCTCGCGCAAAGTCAGGAGTTCTGAGGGGTGTGAAGCCTTGGTCTAGGTTTTTTGTTCCGTGTTGACAGTGGAGAACTTAGAAATCTTTTCATGTTTGTTTTTCTCCTATTAAAGTTTTAACATCATTGTAAGGGCGTTGTTTTGCCATAATGTTATGATGGACTGGTTCTATTATAATCCAATCAGTCTGGTTTTTGTGGACATTATTTTCTGAATCGTGTGTCTTTCTTAAAAGTGTGTTTAACCCTTGTGTAGGTTGACCTCAATTTAGCTATGCTTGTCTAATGTGGTTATATTTCGTGGATTTCAATGTCTCATGTCTCCGACTTGATATCTGGGTTAAGTTGTTTTCGTGGGATTTCTTCAGTGTGAAGGTTGTCGACTCTGGTCAAAGGTTCAATGTTTCGACGGGTGGTTTGTTTTGAACGTGCTATGCGAGTTGGTTTGGATCGGTTGGGAGTTACTGTGTCGCCCCCCCCCCCTCTCGGGGTGCTATGGTTAAGTGTTTTTTTCCTGAGCTGGATGATTTTTTGTGGTGGGGAGAACCCTTTCGTGTTCTCTCATTCTCTTGTATTGTGGATTATTCCAGTTTCACCCAGGTATGGTTTCTTATTTTTTCCATTTTTCAACTGGGTGAATTTCTGGGGATAGAAAGTGTCTGTGGTGGGGATAATTGTCACACCCCGACCGCAGATGCTTTTTTTCACTCCTTTTCCTGGTCTCGATTTGAAATTTTCAAGGTTTAATTGTGTTGGCGGGTTTCATGCCTGTGTGCGGTCCCCGCATCGCTAGCGGTCACCATGCGTTCTCCCGATGTTTTAAATATTAACATTTTTATGTTGGAATTGTATTATTTTTATTATTAAAATTTTTGTTATTATTATTATTAAAAAAAATTACAATTATTATTTTTATTATAAATTTTAAAATTATTATTATTATAAACTTTATTATTATTAATATAGTTATTATTTTTATTATATATTTTATTTTTTTTAATAAAAATAAAATAAAACCCCCTAACCCTAGATCTACCCGGAGCCCCCCCCCCCCCCCCCGTTCCCGTTTGCGCAGGCCGCCCCCCTTCTCCCCTTCTGCATCCCGCGCCGGCCACCTCCCTCCCTGCCCCATCGCTATTCCAGCCTCCCCGCTCTGCCGCTTCCTGCCTATCCGCACCGCATTCGGTGTCCTCCACCTTGCGCCGAATCTTCCTCCTCCACCTTGCACCGCTGCCGCAGCCTGCATCGGCTCTCCCTCCTGACCGACCATGCCGCTCTCCCTACCGGTCGACCCCGATGCTCTCCCTCCTGGCTCCCGCTCCTCAGATCCCGACCGGCAACCACCCCCACCGGCCTTCGGCTCTTCCTCCAGCCGACCACCCCCTGCCGCTCCGACCGCCACCCTCCCTACTCCGGCGGCCAATTTTCTGGTGAACCCCTATCCAGCGGGTCTCCGACGGAACCCGAACCCCTGCCGGACCTCTCACTATGGTCCGATGTGCTTCCGGTGGACCCGAGACTGCTTCGATGTCTAGAGTTTGTTCCGGGATGACCCGAGCCTCTTGCGCAATGCCTCCGCTTTACTGTGTCAGCCTACGCTTTTCCATGTCGTCCCTTGCCTTGTTACTGTGTGGCCGCGGTTCCCCCCGCCGGTAGCCCTCTCCTATCCTGGTCCTTGGTATTTTTTTTAGTTCGATTAATTTTGATGTTTTTATGCAATTTGACAAATTCCTAAATGTCCTGTTTGTGCTTGTGTGTTTTTCTAGGTGGCGTGCGTGTGCGAAGGGACTGTGAGGCTCGGCTCATCCTTCCACTGAAGTGGCGTCGCGTCTGCCCTTGGTTTGAGGTAGGTGAATCTTGGTTTATCCTTTCCGACACATTCTTTAACACTTTCATTATTCAAATTATTTATTTTCATTGATTCACGGCTTTATAATACCCTTTATTTAGTTTATTGATGTATTTATAATTATTTTGAATGTGTGAAAATTATATTTTGGTGAGATTCTTTTATTATGCTTGTGTTGGTGCAAATTGGGTGCCATTTGGGTTAAGGTGTTATTTGAGTGATTTCTGTTTATTAAGGTGTTTTATTTTAAATTATTATAACTTCTTAAATAAAAATAGGGGGTTCTCAAGTGGTTCATGTTTGAGTCTATATAATTTTATATGAATCAGGTGTATTTTTATTGTAAACCATTTTTGTGCTAGTTAGAATTATTTTATTAATTGTTTTAAAGTTTTATTAAATTATGGACGAGGTGAAAAACATTCTTAATAAGTGTTTTGGGGTGCTTATGTTTCTAGGATGATAAGTGGTGTCTTTGATAAGTGTAATTTTGGGGTAATTTTTTTTAGCATTCGAATTTTAAATAACATGTACTTTGATTGGATGTTTTAAAATGGTTTCAGGTTTGGGTTTGGTTTGAAATCAAATGTTGACTTTATAAAAATTCATTATTTCGTGAATCTTGTTGGTTTCTGGGAATGATTGTTGTTTGACAAATGTGTGTGCCCGATTGGAAACTTGAAATGATTTATGAAATGGTTTAAATGTTGTGAAGGCCAGGTTGACACTTTGTTGATGTGAAATGATTATATATGTATATAGGGGGGTGCTCTTATCTAGGGTAACCCATTATGGGTGAACGCATAAGAAGCGTCCGTGTTTGGGGTAGGAAAGTGCGGTGAGATAAGTTATTCTTGCGAGAGCCTCCTACTTACAAAGTGATATAACTACCATGGGTTCCTGGGTGTATTATATTTTATCGTGTGACGATTGTTCACCAGCCCCGATTAGACCGGTTAGTGCCCTCTGGTAGATTGAGAGGCCAGGTGGGATTTTCCTCTGATTTTGTCGTGAGGGCGGTCAGTGGGATATATACTACGAGGCTTCACCACACGCCGGTAGGTGGTTCCGAACCGAGTGCGTCCAGGGGTTGTCTAGGGAAGTTCAGGATCTCCCATGGTTTCAACCTATTACTTGTTTACATTCTGCTTCACTGGTTTGTTTTCAGCCTACACTATTTACCTGTTTCTTTATAGCACAGCCTTGATATCATTTGTATCTGGTTTTGTTTATAAAATAGAAAAAGGTTTGAGAATTATTTATAATGTGCGTTTGATTATAAAATGGGAAAAAGGTTGTTGTTTATTTTAAAATGTGAAAATCCTATTTTTATAGTTCTATTTCAAACATCTGTTAATGGATTGTTTGAGGAAAGGATATACTTGGATTCAGTGGTTTACTTTGGTATCCCTACTGAGCATTTTTTTCTCACGCCTATCTTTTAGTGACTGACCTCCAACTTGCATGCTCAACACCAGGGGCACTGGAAGTCTCTTGGCATCTAGACCCAAGGCATGGGCTAGAATGGGTGCAACAAATGAGTGCGAAGCTCCGGTATCGAACAAAGCATAAGCAAGAGTGGTAAACAGACTGATCGTACCTCGAACAACCTCTGGCCCTGCTGCCTCTGCAGTGTGAAACTGTCCACGCCCAGCTCCCCTGCCCCTCGGCTGTCGGCCACCCCACCGACCATGCCCTGGTCGATGTCCCTGTGGAGCGCCCTGAGGTCGGCCTCCTCCTACGTCTGCCCTCGGAGGAGCGGGAGCTCGCTGTCCCTGCTGCTGCTGCTGGAAAGGTCTGGCTGGAAGCTGCTGCTGGGGCGGGTGCTGGGGATGACTGCCACTTCTGTACTGCACCCTGTCGGGGCACTGACTCCGGAGATGCCCAGGGCTCCCACAGTAGTTCAATTTACATAAATTATGGACTAAACATAAATCAATATTATGATCCTTAATTACATATGGGCCTTAGTAGACTATAAATCTTTTTGGCTTGTTCTATGTGAGCATGGTCTATTATTTGGTCCAACTATATAATTATCCCTTATATAATTATGTTTCTAACACATTAATAAACAAGTAATTAAAATATTAACAAACAATTCTATTTCAATAATAAATTATATATATAACTGGAAAAGGGAAAATATCATTAAAAATTGAATTAAAATGACATCAAAAAATTATAAAACTCCCAAATTGTCAATTTATACTTCAATGTTTTTTTTGAAAAATTATGGATATTTTTCTTAGCTATCCTATTAAATAATGAAATAAAAATTATGAATAAAATAGGTCAATATATGATTTTTTTTGATATTAATAAATCAATAAATATTATCCTGGTATAATGACATAACCACAACACCACCTATGTTAAAGTACATTTAAAAAAATGTATAAATAAAAATGGCTGCATTTTACCCTAATTCAACAAACCTAAATTTAAATTTTCATTATATAAATGAAACAATTATCAATCATTATCTCCATGAAAAATGAATTTATTAATATTGGATATTTGACCCAAAAAATTAAAATTAACACAAACAATCATAATTCAAGATATAAATAAAATAATCAATCATTAAAATACCATAAAATTATTTTAAAATATAATATAATTAATTTTTTTTAAAAAATAATAAGCATACATTAAAAGTATAATAAATTCTCAAAACCATATATAATGGTTAAAATATCTTTTAAAATGTTTAATTATTTTTGTTATAGATTTTCCAAAATAATTGTCACACCCCGACCGTAGACGCTTTTTTCACTCTTTTTCTTGGTCCCGGTTTGAAATTTTCAAGGTTTAATTGTGTTGGCGGGTTTCGCGCCTGTTCGCGGTCACCGCATCGCTAGCATTGACCGTGAGTTTGCCCGACGTTTTAAATATTAAAAGTTTTTTCTTGGAATTTTATTATTTTTATTATTAAAATTATTGTTATTATTATGTTTAAAAAAATATTACAATTATTATTGTTATTATAAATTTTAGAATTATTATTACTATAAATTTTATTATTATTAATATAGTTATTATTATTATTATTATAGAATTTATTTGTTTTAAAAAAATAAAAAAATTAAAAAAATCAAAACCCCCAAACCCTAGCTCTACTCGGTGCCCCCACTACTTCCCTTTTGTGCGAGCCCCCCCCCCCTTCTACCCTTCTGCGTGTCACGCTGGCCACCTCCATCCCTGCCCCATCGTAGTCCCGACCTCCCCGCTTCATCGCTTCCCGCCTGCCCGCACCGCCTACGGCTTCCTCCACCTAGCGCCGACCCCACCTCCTCCTCCTTGCACTGCCTCCACAACCCGCATCGGCTCCCTGCCGCTCTCCCTCCCGGCCAACCCCGCCGGTCTCCCTCCTGGCTCCCGTTGTTCAGATCTCGGCCGACAACCACCCCCACCGGCCTCCGACTCCTCCTCCAGCCGACTTCCCCCTGCCGCTCCGACCGCCACCCTCCCTACTCCGGCGGCCCGTTTTCCTGCGAACCCATGTCCAGCGGGTCTCCGGTGCGACCCGAACCCCTGTTGTACCTCTCAATGCGGTCCGGTGTGCTTCCAGTAGACCCAAGACCCCTCCGTTGTCTAGTGTTTGTTCTAGCGCGGCCTGAACCTCTTGCGCAGAACCTCCGCTTTGCTGCGCCGACCTCCGCTTTTTCATGCCGGATCTTGCCTTGCTGCGGTGTGGCCGCGGTTCCCCTCATCGGTAGCCCTCTCCTCTCCCGGTCGTGGTTTTTTTATGTTTGATTAATTTTGATGTTTTTATGCATTTTGATTAATTCTTAAATGTCGTGTTTGTTCTTGTGTGTTTTTCTGGGTGGCGCGTGTGTGTGAAGGGACCGTGAGGCTCGGCTCATCCTTCCACTGAAGTGGCGTCACGTCTGCCCTTGGTTTGAGGTAGTTGAATCTTGGTTTATCATTTCTAACACATTCTTTAACACTTGCATTATTCAAATTATTTATTTTCATTGATTCGAAGCTTTATAATACCCCTTATTTAGTTCATTGCTATGTTTATAATTCTTTTGAATGTGTCAAAATTATATTTTGGTGTGATTCTTTGATTATGCCTGTGTTGGTGAAAATTGGTTGAAAATTGGGTTAAGGTGATATTTGTGTCTATTAAGGTGTTTTATTTTAAATTTTTATAACTTCTTAAATAAAAAAGTGGGTTTTCAAGTGGTTCCTTGTTTGATTCTATGTAATTTTATATGAATCAGGTGTATTTTTAGTTGAAACCATTTTTCTGCTAGTTGGAATTATTTTATAAATTGGATAAAAGTTTTTTTAAATTATAGACGAGTTAAAAAACATGCTTAAGAAGTGTTTTGGGATGCATATGTTTCTAGGATGATATGTGGTGTCTTTGTTAAGTGTTATTTTGGGGTAAATTTGTTTTTAACGTTCGAATTTTAAAGAACATGTACTTTGATTGGCTATTTTAAAATGGTTTCAGGTTTGGGTTTGGTTTGAAATCAAATGTTGACTTTATACAAATTCATTATTTCATGAATCTTGTTAGTTTCTAGAAATGATTGTGGTTTGAAAAATGTGTGTGCCTGATTGGAAACTTTAAATGATTTATGAAATGGTTTAAATGTTGTGAAGGCCCAGTTGACACTGTGTTGATGTGAAATGATTATATATGTATATAGGGGGTGCTCCTATCTAGGGTAACCCTTTATGGGTGAACGCATAGGAAGCGTCCGTGTTTGGGGTAGGCAAGTGCGGTGAGATGAGTCACGCGTGCGAGGGCCTCCTACTTACATATTGATAAAACTACCATGGGTTCCTGGGTGTCTTATAGATTATCGTGTGATGATTGCTCACCAGCTCTGATTAGACGGGTTGGTGCCCTCTGGTATATTGAGAGTCCAGGAAGGAGTTTCCGCTGATTTTTTCGCGAGGGCGATCAGTGGGTTATAGACTATGGGGCTTCACCATACGCTGGTAGGTGGTTCTGAACCAAGTGTGTCCAGGGGTTGTCTAGGGATGTTCAGGATTGCCCATGGATTCAGCCTATTCCTTGTTTACTTTCTGCTTCATTGGTTTATTTTCAGCCTGCACTGTTTACCTGTTTCTTTATAGCACAACCTTGAAATCATTTTTACGTGGTTTTGTTTATAAAATAGAAAATTGTTTGAAAATGATTTACAGTGTGCGTTGGATTTTCAAATGGGAAAAGGTTGTTGTTTATTTTAAAATGCAAAAATCCTATTTTTATAGTTTTATTTCAAAGTTGTGTTAATGGATTGTTTGAGGAAAGGATATACTTGGATTCAGTGGTTTACATTGACATCCCTACTGAGCATATTGTTCTCACGCCTATCTTTTACTTTTTTTTTAGTTGTAGGTTCTACGTTTCTTCAGGTTTCTCTTTAGTGACTGCTCGTGTTGGGAGCAAGTCTTGTCTTTGGTTTGGTGGTGACCTTGAAGGTCACATTGAGGTATGTCCGGATGTTTTTTTTCTTTCTGCTGCCAGTTTTAGTTTTTAGTATTAGTCTTTATTTTTTTTCATGTCTTTCTTTTATGGGCCAAATCGTTCCCACTTGTTAGTTTTGTCGCCCCGCACTAGTTGCCATCCCGTGGGGATCGGGAATGCCCTTCAGGCCTTGTCGCGCACCAGCTCGGGTGGCCGGTTCAGGGTCGACCCGGGTTGGTTCGTGACAAAATGGTATCAGAGGTGGCCCTTTTTTTTTGGGGTGTTTAGTAGTTGGAGATTAGGACTTTCGAGACTCTAGAGGTAGGTACGAGAAGGGCGTCTTGAACCCTTTCTCGTTCCGAACCTCGAGTTACTAGGGGTAGTCCAAGACATGAATCTTTTGCCTTTGTTTTGGATTGAGGGATGACAACAGAGGAAAACTGGTGTTACGTTGTGATTTCACATGGAGTAGCGACCCATGTGGAGTCCGAGTACATGGTTTAAAATCCCTCCTAGTTGTAAATGCATACTTGGGGCATGGCCCACTACCATATCGTCATGTTAAGCATGACTACTAGTCCCTCACTCGGCTAGTTTGATTCATGTTGGACATCATCTTGGTTTCAGTTGGTGTAAGTGTACTTTTGAGGGAATAAAGTGGTTTTATTTTAAATAAAAGAAATAATGTTTTCTTTAATATTTTTTTAAATTGGTAAAGTGAGTTTTGAAAATAAAGGTGTTTTGGTTTCAATGTTTGGTACTCGTTTGGAGTTGGTAAGGAAATGGTTTGGGTGCGACCCTTGGTATTCCTTATGAATGTTCGCATGTGTGCAAGTTTGTGTAAAAATTAATATGAGTGGCACTTGTTCGTGGATGATGTGAGTGGAATGGATGGATACGCATGTGATGATTCATGAGATGCCATGGGTGTTTATTTAAAACCAAAGGTTAAAACCTTGTATTTCTAAAATGATTTTTGAAAGAGGAAAATGATTTCAGAAATTGGGTTTTGTTTTAGAAAGTGGGATTTGTGTTTGGAAAATAGCCTCGAAATAAGGTGGTTTTGAAATTGAAATGGAATGGTGATTTTCACAAGTGGATTTTTTGCGGGCCAGCCAGTTGTTGGTATGTGATTGTCCCTTTGATTATGATTCGTTTGGATGATGATTTTTTGATTTGTGTTTTTATGTTGTTTAGAGAATGTCGCCCATAAAGATCCCCAAAGCTTCTAATGAGTCATGACCAGTTTCTGGTCCTTCTCAGACGTTGCCTATTCTTCGTGGTGATCGAGGCCTGCTAGAAGCAGTAGAGTGGGTTGAAGAAGTGGAGCATGTCTTCAGAATGTTGGGGACTCCGTAGGCTGTTAAGGTTCGTGCCGTTACGAGATTGTTTGAGGGTCCAGCTTTGGACCAGTGGAAGATGACTGCCCCACCGTCCATGCAAGTTGGAATGATGTGGGATGTCTTTAAAACCATTTTCTTCAAATTGTTTATACCTGAAGAAGTGAAGGTGAATAAAAAGGTACAGCTCGTACATATTCAACAAGGTCAAGAAACGGTGAAGGCATATGTTGACCATTTCAAGGAACTGATTCTATTTTCTCCAGAGGTAGTGCCGCATGATCTCATGAAGACCTCTCTTTTCACCGGGGGTCTTCATTCGGAGATCAAGGAATAGGACCTCCATCCTAAATACCATCGTTTCGAGAAGCTGGTGGAGGAAGCATTTTTAGCAGAGTTGGTTTCTAGAGTGCCGGAGGTCAGCAGTCTAGTGTACCCAGTTGTTCGTACGGTTTCCCCAACTGGTGAGGAAAGGATGTCAGAGGAACATGTTCCCAAGGAGTTGTCCCCTTTGGCCCTGGCTCCCGGTTCTTCAGATCATTCAGTGGTATGCTATCAGGGTGGTTGTTTCGGGCATTTAAATCTGTCTTGTTGCAACCCACCAAAGACGTGTCATCGCTGCGGCTATCTGTGACATCTAAAGAAGTTTTTTAAGATGCGTCACTTGAAGAGGATGCCATGATTGGAGAGTGTTAGTACTTGACTGTGAGGCAGGAGATGCTTCAGCCATCAGAGCCCCAGCCACAGGTCTCGGGGTGAAGGTCGCGCACAGTCAGGAGTTCCGAGGGGTGTGAAGCCTTGGTCTAGGTTTTTTGTTCCGTGTTGACAGTGGAGAACATAGAAATCTTTTTATGTTTTTTTCCTCCTATTAATGTTTTAACATCGTTGTAAGGGCATTGTTTTGCCATAAAGTTATGATGGACTTGTTCTATTATAATCAAAGCAGTCTGGTTTTTGTGGACGTTATTTTCGGAATCGTGTGTCTTTATTAAAACTGTGTTTAACCCTTATGTAGGTTGACCTCAATTTAGCTATTCTTGTAGAATGTGGTTATATTTCGTGGATTTCAATGGGTCATTTCTCCGACTTGATATCTGGGTTAAGTCCTTTTCGTGGGATTTCTTTGGTGTAAAGGTTGTCGACTCTGGTCAAAGGTTCAATGTTTCGATGGGTGGTTTGTTTTGAACGTGCTATGCGAGTTGGTTTGGATCGGTTGGGAGTTACTGTGTCGCCCCCCCCCTCTCGGGGTGCTATGGTTAAGTGTTTTTTCCCGAGCTGGATGAGTTTTTGTGGTGGGGAGAACCCTTTCGTGTTCTCCCATTCTCTTGTATTGTGGATTCTTCCAGTTTCACCCGGGCATGGTTTCTTATTTTGTCCATTTTTTAGCAGGGTGACTTTCTGGGGATAGAAAGTGTCTGTGGTGGGGATAATTGTCACACCCTGACCGCTGATGCTTTTTTTTCACTCCTCTTCCTGGTCTCTATTTGAAATTTTCAAGGTTTAATTGTGTTGGCGGGTTTCACGCCTGTGTGCGGTCCCCACATCGCTAGAGGTCACCATGCGTTCTCCCGACCTTTTAAATATTAAAATTTTTATGTTGGAATTTTATTATTTTTATTATTAAAATTTTTGCTATTATTATTATTAAAAAAAATTACAATTATTATTGTTATTATAAATTTTAAAATTTTTATTATTATAAATTTTATTATTATTAATATAGTTATTATTATTATTATATATTTTATTTGTTTTAATAAAAATAAAATAAAACCCCCTAACCCTAGATCTACCCGGAGCCCCCCCCCCCCTTCCCGTTTGCACGGGCCGCCCCCCCTTCTCCTCTTCTGCATCCCGCGTCGGCCACCTCCCTCCCTGCCCCGTCGTCGTCCCAGCCTCCCCGCTCTGCCGCTTCCCGCCTGGCCGCACTGCCTTCGGTGTCCTCCACCTTGCGCCAAATCTTCCTCCTCCGCCGTGCACCGCTGCCACAGCCCGCATCGGCTCTCCCTCCCAGCAGACCACGCCGATCTCTCTACTAGTCGACCCCGACGCTCTCCCTCCTGGATCCTGCTCCTCAGATCCCGGTCGGCAGCCACCCCCACCGGCCTCCGGCTCTTCCTCCGGCCAACCACCCCCTGCTGCTCCGACCGCCACCCTCCCTACTCCTGTGGCCAGTTTTTTGGTGAACCCATATCCAGCGGGTCTTCGACGCAACCCGACCCCTTCCGGACCTCTCACTACGGTCCGGTGTGCTTCCGGCGGACCCGAGACCGCTTCCATGTCTTGAGTTTGTTCTGGCACGACCCGAGCCTCTTGCGCAATGCCTCCGCTTTACTGCGCCGGCCTCCGCTTTGCCATGCCGACCCTTGCCTTGCTGCTATGTGGCCGCGGTTCCCCCCACCGGTAGCCCTCTCCTATCCTGGTCCTTGGTATTTTTTTTAGTTCGATTAATTTTGATGTTTTTATGCAATTTGACAAATTCCTAAATGTCCTGTTTGTGCTTGTGTGTTTTTCTGGGTGGCGTGCGTGTGCGAAGGGACCGTGAGGCTCGGCTCATCCTTCCACTGAAGTGGCGTCGCGTCTGCCCTTGGTTTGAGGTAGGTGAATCTTGGTTTATCCTTTCCGACACATTCTTTAACACTTTCATTATTCAAATTATTTATTTTCATTGATTCACGGCTTTATAATACCCATTATTTAGTTTATTGATGTGTTTATAATTATTTTGAATGAGTCAAAATTATATTTTGGTGCGATTCTTTTATTATGCCTGTGTTGGTGCAAATTGGGTGCAAATTGGGTTAAGGTGCAATTTGAGTGATTTCTGTTTATTAAGGTGTTTTATTTTAAATTATTATAACTTCTTAAATAAAAACAGGGGGTTTTAAAGTGGTTCATGTTTGAGTCAATATAATTTTATATGAATCAGGTGTATTTTTATTGTAAACCATTTTTGTGCTAGTTAAAATTATTTTATTAATTGTTTTAAAGTTTTATTAAATTATGGACGAGGTGAAAAAAATTCTTAAGAAGTGTTTTGGGGTGCATATGTTTCTAGGATGATAAGTGGTGTCTTTGATAAGTGTAATTTTGGGGTAAATTTTTTTTAGCATTTGAATTTTAAAGAACTTGTACTTTGATTGGCTGTTTTAAAATGGTTTCAGGTTTGGGTTTGGTTTGAAATCAAATGTTGACTTTCTAAAAATTCATTATTTTGTGAATGTTGTTGGTTTCTGGGAATGATTGTTATTTGAAAAATGTGTGTGCCCGATTGGAAACTTGAAATTATTTATGAAATGGTTTAAATGTTGTGAAGTCCAGGTTGACACTTTGTTGATGTGAAATGATTATATATGTATATAGGGGGTGCTCTTATCTAGGGTAACCCATTATGGGTGAATGAATAAGAAGCGTCCGTGTTTGGGGTAGGCAAGTGCAGTGAGATGAGTTACGCTTGCGAGAGCCTCCTACTTACACAGTGATATAACTACAATGGGTTCTTGGGTGTATTATATATTATCGTGTGACGATTGCTCACCAGCACCGATTAGACCGGTTAGTGCCCTCTGGTAGATTGAGAGGCCAGGTGGGATTTTCCGCTGATTTTGATGTGAGTGCGATCAGTGGGTTATATACTATGGGGCTTCACCACACGCCGGTAGGTGGTTTCGAACCGAGTGCGTCCAGGGGTTATCTAGGGATGTTCAAGATCTCTCATGGTTTCAAACTATTACTTGTTTACTTTCTGCTTCACTGGTTTGTTTTCAGCCTGCACTATTTACCTGTTTCTTTATAGCACAACCTTGATATCATTTGTATCTAGTTTTTTTATAAAGTAGAAAATGGTTTGAAAATTATTTATAATGTGAGTTTGATTTTAAAATGGGAAAAAGGTTGTTGTTTATTTTAAAATGTGAGAATCCTATTTTTATAGTTGTATTTCAAACATCTGTTAATGGATTGTTTGAGGAGAGGATATAATTGGATTTAGTGGTTTACTTTGGTATCCCTACTGAGCATTTTTTTCTCACGCCTATATTTTACTTTTTTTTAGTTGTAGGTTTTTCTTTTTTTAAGGTTTCTCTTTAGTGACTGCTCGTGTTGGGAGCAATTCTTGTCTTTGGTTTGGTGGTTACCTTGAAGGTCACACGGAGGTATGTCCGGATCTTTTTTTTCTTTTTGTTGCCAGTTTTAGTCTTTACTTGTTTTCCTGTCTTTCTTTTATAATCCAAATCGTTCCCACTAGTTAGTTTTGATTCCCGGAACTAGTTTCCAGCCCATGGGTATTGAGAACGCCCTTTGGGCCTTGTCGCGCACCGGCTCGGGTGAACGGTTCTGGGTCGACCCGGGTTGGTTCATGAAAAAATGGTATCAGAGGTGGCCCTTGTTATTTGGGGGTGTTTTGTAGTTAGATATTAGGACTATCAAGGCTCAAGAGGTAGGTATGAGAAGGGCGTCATGAACCTATTCTCGTTCCGAACCTCGAGTTACCAGCGGTAGTCCAGTACTTTAATCTTTTTCATTTGTTTTGGATTAAGGGATGCCAACGGAGGAAAACTGGTGTTACATCGTGATTTCACATGGAGTAGTGACCCATGTGGAGTTTGAGTAAATGGTTTTAAATCACTACTAGTTGTTAATGATTACATGGGGCATGGCCCACTACCATGTCGTCGAGTTAAGCAGGAATACTAGTCCCTCACTCCACTAGTTTGATGCAAGATGGACGTCTTCTTGGATTCAGTTGGTGTAAGTGTACTTTTGAGGCGATAAAAGTGAGTTTCTTTAAAAAAAAGAATGTATCCTCCAAAATTGTTATAAATTGGTAAATCGAGTTTTCAAAATTGAAGGTGTTTTGGTTTCAATGTTTGGTACTTGTTTGGAGTTGGTATGGAAATGGTTTGGGTGTGACCCTTGGTATTCCTTATGAATGATCTCATGTGTGCAGGTTTGTGTGAAAAGTGCATTAGAGGCCCTTTTTCGTGGATGACGTGAGAAGAATGGATGGAAACCCATGCGACCATTCATGAGATTCCATGGGTGTTTATTTAAAAAAATGGTTTGACCTTGTCTTTCTAAAATGATTTTTGAAAGAGGAAAATGATTTCAGAAATTTGGTATGTGATTGTCCATTTGATTATGATTTGTTTGGATACTGATTTTTTGATTTGTGTTTCTATGTTTTTTAGATAATGTTTCCCAGAAAGATCCCCAAAGCTTCTAATGAGTCATGCCCAGTTTCTGTTCCTTCTTGGACATTGCCTATTCTCCGTGGTGATCGAGGCCTGCTAGAAGTAATAGAGTGTCTTGAAGAGGTGGAGTGTGTCTTCAGAATGTTGGGGACTCCCGAGGCTATTAAGGTTCATGCCGTTATGAGATTGTTTGAGGGTCCATCTTTGGACCAGTGGAAGATGATTTCCCCATCATCAATGCAAGTTGGAATGTCGTGGGATGTCTTTAAATACATTTTCATCCAATGGTTTATACCTCAATAAGTGAAGGTGAAGAAAAAGGGAGATATCTTACATATTCAACAAGTTCAACAAACTGTGAAGGCATATGTTGACCATTTCAAGGAACTGATTGTCTTTTCTCTAGAGGTAGCACTGCTTGATCTCCTTAAGACCTCTCTTTTCACCGGGGGTCTTCATTCGGAGATCAAGGAATAGGTCCTCCCTCTTAAAGACCATCATTTCGAGAAGCTAGTGGAGGAAGGGTTTTTAGCTGAGTTGGTTTCTAGAGTGCCGGTGGTCAGCAGTCCAGCGTACCCAGCTGTTCATAAGGTTTCCCCATCTGGTGAGGAATGGATGTCAGAGGAACATATTCCCAAGGAGTTGTCGTCTTTTTTCACGGCTCCCGGTTCCTCAGATTGTTCAGTGGTATGCTATCAGTGTGGTTGTTCCGGGCATTTAAATATATCTTGCTGCAACCCTCTGAAGACGTGTCATCACTGCGGCTGTCTCGGTCATTTGGAGAAGTTTTGCAGGAAGAGTCGCTTTAAGGGGACTCAATGATTGGAGAGTGTGAGTACCTGACTATGAGGTAGGAGATGCTTCAGCAATTAGAGCCCCAGCCACAGGCCTCGGGGTGAAGCTCGCGCACAGTCGGGAGTTCCCTGGGGTGTGAAGCCTTGGTCCAGGTTTTGTGTTCCGTGTTGATGGTGGAGAACTTAGAAATATTTTCATTTTTTTCTCAAGTATTATGTTATGAAAACACTAACAAAAACCGATTCATAATAAATATGTTAAATGAGGATTTCATGAATGGATACCATAATTCCATGGTTTATGAAACTATGAAAATGTTTTCCTTTTGGAAATAGATTACATTGTTCATGTAAAATTATAAATAAATTCTAAATAGTTAACATTTATATACCATCATTTATATATAATTTCCCTTAAATGAAATCTCCACTGAAGACCCTACCTAGGATAAATGTAAGAAGAGTGTTCCACCCCTTTCTTACTACCTATAAGCTAGGGGAGAGACACTAGCACTAATTAGGAATATCAAACATGATGGGATAACTTATTCTAATTCACTCATAAATAGTCATACATCTCAAAACACGATAAAAATAATTTCAATGGAGGTATGTAATAAAGTATAATAACTATAATTATATATGAGATATTAAAAACCATAATGGAAAAACATGAGAATAACTATAAAGTAAAGCATGAATATATGTTCCAATAAAATTAAAATGGAAGGAAACCTAAACGAATTTTCTTAAAGGGATGTCTGTAATGTACTAGCACCATATATGAAAATTTTCCACTATAATAACCTCTAAATTTAACTATTATGATGATTTGTGAACTCCATTCCCTTCAATATTACTACCAAAATATTTTTCATCTTAATTAGATAAGAAATATGAAACACAATTTCCATGTATGGGAGAGTATATACATAACCAATAAGATTCCAAAAAAATGAAAAATGATATACACAAAGACTCATTGGCTTAAACCCATAAAGTTAAAAACACTCCCATTTATGATTATATGTATAATATCATTGACATATTTTATAGACCATCTCTTTGTAGACTAGATATATTGAAAGAAAGACAAGAAAATTATGACATTTGATAAAAAATTATATGATACATATATGTAGCACTTAATTTAATTCATGGTTAATTCATAAAATCTCAACCTCATTCCAATATGGTTTAATTAAAATAATTAATTATTTTTTGTAGAATATATAGATTTAATATTCATTGGACATGATTAAATGAATTTTGATCATGGATATAAATGTATACTATTACATTGAATATATCGGAAACATCTCATTAAATGAATCATATCATGTGTGGACATTTAATGTTATGGGAACACTTGAATTTTTAATATCTAATTGTCCATCAGACTCTCTAAACACTTTTTTGTCATAGATTATGGATCACCTTAAATGACAACTTTAGCAGCTCATCAAGCATATTGTAGTCCTCTGATATTGAACAGTATCCTATAGCTATTGTAATCACCATAGAGTTGGGTTGATTATGTTTGTTTCTATAGCGATCATCCTCATCTGTTCTCTCTATAGTAAGGAAAAAACAATTTCCCTACAGACATAAGGAATGTATGCTATATTATTAGGTATTTTATTTATGATCTTTTTTTATCATATTTATGTATATTTCATACCAATTTATGTATTCTTACATTGCCAAAAGATCAAATGATGATCCATGAAAATACAACAGTGGTATATAAGTAATATTTTAATCTAATCAACATTACGTTATTTTTATTTTGTTGAAAAATGATATATGGAATGTTACATGTTCATTTGTGATTGCTATTTTCTTATATGATTTTTAAGATAAATGATTTAGTTCATGAAAAAGGATTTTTCTAATTTATAATTTTATCAGATGGAATATTATCTTCATGTTTCCATAATCCTTATATCACTAATATTCAAAATTGTAAAAAATTTCATAGAAATTTTTTGGTTATGATAATTTTTCATAGGAATTTTAAAAAATTTATTAATACTTGAAAATAATAATTGGGAATATTTCAATTTATATTATTTTTAAATAAATAAATTATAATTTCTTATAATTAATTATTTATTTTTTTATAACATATACTAACATAATACTCTGAATGTGAAATGTTATCATTTATATAACCTTTCACCAAATTATTTGATATACACACTATTCGTCAAAAAATTAATTTAAAATGAAAAAGGATAATCAATAAAGGGTTATAATTTTTAAAATAAGACAAAAATATAGTGAATTTTATGTCTAAAATTACGAATTATTCCTAAATAATGAATTTGATGTTTTCCAAATTAGAAGCAGTAATATTTAGAGTTGTTATAAAAATTATGTTAGAGAAGATAATTTTTTATAATTTTTTTTAATAATTGAAATATATTATTAATAAATTGTATATAAATAAATAAATGGTTTTATGTAATTTTTATGAAAAATATGAAAGGGTGTATTGTAACATAATGACCTATAAAAAATTTTGGATAATGGAATAAATATTTGTGAAAATTATTTTACAAAAATTCCATCAATATTAATGATTTAGTATTTTAAAAATAATTTTCATGTTATTATGATATATAAATATTATAGATAATAAAAATTAGTATCAAAAAAAATTTAACTAAAATTACAAGGCTTCTGTGTAATATTTAAATATGGTGTTTATTTAAGGATTTTAATAATGATATAAAAACATATTTAAAAATATCTTATATAATTTCAAAATATAAATAGTGTTTATAAGTATATTTTTTAATTATTGATAATTAATTTCATTAAAATTATTAATATTAAAATTTGGACTTATTTAATGATATTAATTAATATAAATGAAAATGATTTTGATTAATGATTTAGTCAATGATTTGAGTAAAAAAGAGAAACTTCATAAAATAACTATATGAAAGACTTCATATTGGATTGAGTATAAAAGATCTTATACTTAACACTATTTATCATCTATAATTTTAGAAAATTTATTAATGTGTTTGTATTTATCATTTTTTTATGAGTTATTCCAAAATTATTATGTAATAAATATATATTTTAACTAATCATTTATTTGAAAGCTATGTTCTATTTTATTCATATTAATAAAAAAATTAATATTATGAATGTGTGTGATTTATTTTACCTATATAAATAACACTATCAGATTGAGCCTTTCATTAAAAACTAGATACCACTATATAAAACTTATTTTTCATCAAAAATTAATTGAGTTCGTATTTAAGGATATTATATTATATTTTATTATTATGAATATTTTTCTTTTAATAAATTTTATATGAGATATCATGAATTAAATTATATAATTATTAAATTATCCCTTGTTATAGGGACTTAAGTACAAACCACCTACTGGCCAAGAGGATTATTTTGTGTTCTAATAGGTGAATGAGGTTAACTATAAATCGCTTCAATGTTACTCATGTGGAGAATATAAATCTCATGTTTCTATTTAAATGTAACATAAGGGATAATGTACCTTTTCAAAATGATGCATTCATATTTGAATGGATATATTTCACTTATATTTCGGTTTGAGTGACACATTAAATTTGTGGTGTAATGAATTGCATATTAAAGTCATTTGACCACATTAATTTAGTGTTGAATAGAAATTTGTGAAAATAAATCCTGATATGATAATAATTACATAATATATAGGAATTTTAAATTAAAAATATAGATGATTCTTATTAACTTTGTTAAAGTTTTAAAATAATACCCCTCAAATATTAATTGTGAGGCTTTTTTCCAATGTAAAACGTTTCATGCCCTCGATCATCTAACTATGTAGTTTTTTGATTAACTGGTTTCTCCTAGATTACTTTCATTATGTAATAAAAATAGTATGTGACTCAGGACTATCATTTTTTGTACATTCATGATTAAACAGTTTCCCTTATGTTATTTATTTTTAACTTATTTTTTGAATTTTCATTATGTTACACTAAGTGGAAAATCATAAGGGTTTGGATACTAGGGGAATCGAGTTGGGTATATCCAAATCATATATTTTGAAAAAGAGTTATATTCTAAACAATCCTAGAATATAAACTACTGTGATAGAGATGGGTACCTACCTAAATAACTAAGTGGTGATACGAACACTCTACTGGACTCATTTAATAGTTAAATATGGACCATTCTACACAAAATTTATATGATTTAAAGGTAATAAATTTTATTGGTAAATCTATCAATAAAAGTCCATAATTAAAATGTATGCAAGATATAAAAGCGATAAAATATATATTCTAGATAAATTCATCATTATCATAAAACAAAATTTTGACATTAATCCTTTAAATGAGAAACCTAATGAATGGAACTCCTAATATTGATAGATTCATTATATTATCTTGAAAAATAGATGTAACATTCTGGTTTCATGGGTTGTTATTATATCTTTTGGGTGATTTATTTCATGTTCCAGAAGTGTTATATGGTTCCCAATGGATAAATGTGGGAATTCATAATTTATATGTACAACACATCCTAGACCACAACATGGTAAATTATTGTGTGATCCCGAGGATTAATTATGAAAAACATCTAGGATAAAAATTCCCAATGTAGCTTGCTCTATCAGGAATTGGGTGTAGAGTGTCACCTTAACCACCACAACCTGTTTTTCCCCAACCAAACAATGGTAGAATGAATGAGGAGTCCAAAACTCCATTATTTCTATACAATAATATAGTCATTCATTTTTCAGGATCCTGAGTATGGCATAGCCAAGACACCATTGGTATGGTGATCACCTCCACTATATATTTTCTACAGTTTGATATTTTTGAAATATCATTATCATCAACTTTGTATTTTGGAGGTTGTTATAACAATTTATTAGGGGCCCACCTAGCAATTATTATGGGGCTATTAATTTGTTTATTCGCTCCTATTATCATTTCATGAGCCTATAATATTTTTTCCCATTCTAGGTTTTTCATTCCATTCTATTCTATGGTGAACATTGGTCAACCCTTCGTGCATTAATGTTTATTACGTGAGTTATGTCATCCTTCATAGAAATATTTTTATTTAACATTTATGGGAGATGGGTTTAAAAGTTATCAATATAGGTTATTACTTAATTATTTTCCATTTCATTAGGAATTAGTTTGGCAATACTTTACTATTTATTTTTTATCTGTGGACTTGTCGATTTTAGAATTTTAGATATGGATTCCATAGTTTTGGATCTTCTTTTTTTGCCGTGGAGACCTCTTTCTCAGGGATTCTAGATTTTGTGAAATTGTTAAACACCATTTTTAATGGAATGTAGTTTCATAAAATTTATTTTTCTGTGAACCTTTCATTCTCAACAATTTTATAATGGTTTTTAAATTTTAAATTTCATGATTTAGGAATTGTGGTTATGTTCATGTTTTGTGTTTCTTTATAAAACAAAATTTACCCATGGTTTATATATGAAAATGAAATTCTAGGTATGTTTCGTTGAGATGAGAATTTAATTTAATGCATTTTTTATAATTATGAATATTTATTTGAATGAGTAATATATTATAATTTTTTTTTAAAATGAATATTTTATTTTGGTGAAAAATGATTTCAGAGTGTTTTACATGAAATTTAATGGCCTCTAAATGTATTTGTTGAATGTTTATTACTTTAAATATATTTTTACTGACATAGATAGAGTAATTGGGAACCTAGGATTATTGGGAGGGTGATTTTTTTGGATAATAATCCTAGGAATGGTTTCATTCAATCATTGTTACATGATTAAAACTTTTACTAAATTTTGGATTTCATGATATTTCTAAAGATCACTTATATGGGTGTTATTTTGTCCGATGGCCTATTAATCTGAAGAAATTTACACAAAATGATCATAACTATTCACTAATATGTTATAATCCTTTATATACCAAACATAAACATCCCTAGGATATATTATCATGTTTCTTGGCCTCTCTGACAATTGAATTGGTCATTTTTGAAATAAAAGTCTCCATGATGAAATGCACTTCAACAAAAAATGTATTTATCTAATGTTACTTCAAAAATGAGAATTTTATATTTTCATTCATTTTTTTTAATTTGTCAATGTATTGAAAATTGGATTATTTTAAATTTTATATAAATGTTATTTATTTATCAAATAATTTGAAATTCCACTATTTTCAATTGTTTTAGGTAATTTTTTTAAAAAATTGTTTAAAAGGGAATTGTTTAATTATATATCAATACATAATAATCTGATTTAAAAATGTTCTACTTCTAATATTTACAGTAAATTGTGAAATTTTATATGACGTGCCTTAAATTTTCACAAAATTATCATTCCTTTCTTATAAATTATTATTATGAAACACTTATTGGGTTCTAATTAATATTTTTTTAAATAAAAAAGTTCATATATCATTATGTTTGTGTAGAATATTTTTTATTTAAAATAGTTAAAGTTAACTCCCTACTTTGTGGTTGTAGGTACCCATGTTAGTAGGGTGTGGGATTTTGGGGGGTGACATATAATGATGTTTTCCATCATATCACTTAAATATGTGTTGTTATTGGTTTCAACTACATTAGTATACCAATTTTGATTTGAAACCATTATTTTTTGTACTATTTTACATCTATTATCTGACTATATATTTAAATTTTTCCATTCATTTTTATAAACCAATGATTTTTTATTCAGTATCATGGGATAAATAATTAAAAGATGCAGTTTTTGAAAGCTGTATGGTTATGGTAATATTTTGGCGATCATTAATGCCCTTCAAGGATTATCATAAGATGAATGTGATTTAATGTTATGGGATAGAATGGATCAGTTCATGACAAATGATATCAGATTTTTATCTTTTTATATGGGAATGTTTGCTATAAAAGATTTGGGATTGTAAAAATTGAGGAGTTAGATCCAAAATTGGAGCTTGATAACCACCTTTAAGGATTAGAATAGATCTTACATGGTTTTATTCAATGTGTCCATCATGTAGTTGAACTTTTTTCATTATTATTTTAGTAATTTTAATCTGTAAATTGTTGGGTATATTTTTGTGATTTAATGGAAATAGGTAAGGTCTTAGAGACATACAGTACCTACATAGGGTTTGAAAAAATATGTGCATGAAATTTGATCTATTAAATTTCTAGGGCCGACCCTGGGGCCAAACTCATGAGCCCCCAGGCTAAGTCAACAGAAAAGAAAGTCAAAAAAATGAAAAGGTTGGGAAAAAGTGTCACCCTTATTTTAGCTCTTAATGCACATTAGTGGAAATTATCTTATAATGGTCTTGGAAAATGGAATTTACCAATATATTCCTTATAATTTCCATTAAAAATCGTGTACTTATCATAAATATGTCCATACAAAATTTTTAATTTTTATAATAACATCAGTTTCAATGATTTTTTCTTCTTACCATTTATTTTGGATTTCTTATATCTCTATATTTATTATGTATGACTGATGATGACTTTTGGTTTTTTATGATAATTTATTTGGGTGAATTAAATAAAATAGATATTTTATATGGAATTGATGGAAACTATTTTTAACAAGGAAAAAAATTTTATTGAAAAAAGAGCATACATTAAAAATGAATTGTAAAATTGTTAAAAACATTTAGGATCAGAAATAAAACCCCGTTTTGTAATTTTATAATTTTTTTTGAATTTCATATGATATATTTTAATGGAGATATGCTAATATAGATTTGGTATTACAAATCATGATTTATTGTTTGAAAAACTATTTGTATATTAGATAAATGGTGTAGTTTTAATTATTTTAAACATTCTCATGGGATGTAAATAAAATTTCTTGAAAAAATGATATTGTTAAATTTTCATATTTATGTATCCCAAAACGTCATGATATGTGAGGAGTGAATCATGGTGTCAACTATTACTTCAAATGATATAGATCCTACCCCCACATTGATAGTACCCTGCTAAACCTATATGATGGAATTATATATTTATCAAACACAAAATACATAAATTTAATCGCAATAATGATTTTTTTAAAGTTTATCTTCTAAGAGATAGTCCACGGAGAATACACAGATAATGTTTTGGTCATAGATAAATCCACTAACATTCACTATGTAAAGTTAATTAGAATCATTCATAAATATTCCCACCCTACCAAGAAAACCTCTTTCAAAAATACATTTATGGATTACACACAACCTCACATTGATCTGTCACTTTATCTACACCTTGTTCACTATGTGGGGTAAAGTCATACTAAATTTTTTAGCATCATGTTCTAATAAAAATATAGGGAATAAATGTATTTTTACTTGATTATAATGAGACACTACTTGCACTATAGTCTTGAATCAATAAAGATTGAAACATTGATCAAAAAATTATATAGTCAACAATATAGTATGTAAAGATCATAGCCTTCCAAAAACACCTTCTGATTTTAAATAAACTTCGGCCTTCAAAAACCCACAACCTTTCATTAATCACCAAACCTTCACAAATATCTCAGTAATCACATAACATGATACAATTATAATGCTCTTAGTCTTCACGAAACTCGATTTTTTAAAATCAATTTTGGTCAATCTATTCAAAAACATACTATTCACAAAGCTTTTATTCATGAAATGTTAATAAATCATGATAAATTACAATCATGAAATAAACTTCCCAAAATCTAATAATTTTAACCATTTTCAAAACATTCCCTATTTCATATGAAGATGAGAGCCCTCATATTTATAGAAATCTCTTTTCACTATGATTTATAGAACACCCCATCCATTTTATGATGATCTCAATTCATGTTTTTGAAGATCAATTTCATTAAAATGAAATACTAGAAATATTCCTTTTGTAGAGCTTCTCGTAACAAAATGAATACAATCTTATCATAGTGCCTAATACATTCATTGTTAAATTTCATTTTAATACCTTCACTACTTCACAACAATATATCCTAGGTTCCTTTTTGAATGTCTACATATTCTACAGGCAGTAATATTTACAAAAGACAAGGAAAAAACTATATTTTGAGGATTATTTCCTAAAAAAAACCTTTATTGAATTTTTCTCACTTCTCCTGATAATGTGCTAGAAAAATATTGAAACCACTCATAAATGATTCCACCTTTAATATTGAAGCCACCTAAACTGCAATTTCACTTTTCTTGAATACTCATTTATCAACTGAGTGTGGATTGATAATGAATAGAAAAATTTGTTTCCAACTATGAAATAAAATGGTCACAATAGTCTCCCCTTTGTGCTTGTTGTAAATTCACAAATAAATTAAATAAAGGATAAATATCTAGAATAATTCTCATAATAGTGAAATATCTCATCCATTATAGTAAATATATATGAAATCAACATATATAAAAATAACATATTAAAAAAAGAAAACTTTATGGCATAATATTCCACCAACCAATCCCGACAACCTATATTTCATTGAATTTCCCTTATCTAACAGTTATGAAAGAATTTTAATTGGACTAGATTTTTTATTTTTAGTACTCAAAAAAAACCCATAGGTTTTATCAAACCTAGAGACCATAATCACATCTAAAAAAGATTAAAATATTTCAAAACAATATTGTGTATGGAAAACCGTAACCTCCACGTATTATTGGTTGTGGCTAAACACTGAGGTTCAATAGATGTTTCTAAAATATAAGTGATGCCAATGTATTAGTCATAAAGAAAATCACATAATAATTTGTTCCAAAATGACCTATTTTAAATATATGTTAATCATTATTTTCTTTGATAATGTGATATCTGATCTCAATAAGTTTGGCAAAATAGTGTCAAACTATATTTTTCTTATGATCAGCCATGCTATTATTTTCATAATGTATCACCACTAGTTGTTTCACTTCATCACCAATATAAATTTTTTTTACACACTCTATAATAGTGGATTTTATTCCTTTTCTAAAGAAATATACTATGCTTCAGCATCACGAAGAGAATTTATTTCTTGTTTCTTTCTCAACCAACATTTAATTTTGATTCAAATGAAGAAGGTTCCACAACGTGTGTACATTCAATACACCACATATCTATCCCCTTTTACATAAAAAAAATTAAATTAATTAATTATGAATTATAAATATATATTATAACACAATACATAGGGTATTTTTAATATATCTAAAAATAATTTTGACTATTGCAAAATTATTTTCCTTCGGAACACATTAAATGAGTACCGCAAAAAAATTTCAAACACAATATCTTATCCTGATCTACCCAAATATAATAAGATTACAGTGACCACTTTTATAAATTTGGAACCAATGATTTTAAATCCTCAAGATTTCCATGTTTTAACCCAACTTCCATTCTATTCAACATATGATTAGATGTGTGAATGTTTTTTTCACTAAAAGACATCTTGCCTAATTTTCATGAGAAATGATATTTTATACATTCTTTTCAATAACCTATATCCCTAAAAGGTTTATGTGTTCAACAATAATGGAATGTCTAAACTCTAATTTCTTGTGATTTGATTATTCTTACACTAATCCCTACATGCTTTCCTTAAATATCATATCGTCCACATAAATAATCACCATAAATTGATCTTCTGAAGAATTATTCATGGATAGATAATGCTTGAGACTTCCTCTTTTAAATCATAAGTTCATCATATAAGAATAAAATCAAGAACACAATTATCACGATCCCTTCATTATACCAAGGAGATTCATCATTAATATATAAACCAATATTTTATCATTTATAATATAAAATCCCACTAGTTTTTTAATATAGAATTCTTCTACAGGAAAACCATTAAAGAAGGATCTTTGGCATCTATTTGATAAAAGTTATACCCTCATTGAATGGACATGTCCTTGAATATCCAAATTAACACTCTTAGAGATACTAGATTAAACATTTCTTCAACATAAATGAAATAAATTTCAGAATATCCATTACAACCCATGAATTACTTTTACCTATTCAAATTTCCATTCTCATAAAATTAGTTTTTAGAGATCCACGTTGTTAAATTCATATTTTGATTTTTTTGAAACTTAAAAATATCCAATGTGTATTTCTAATCAATCATATAAAGTTCAACATTCATGGACTTAACCATTGATTCATCCTTTACTACATAATCAAACAATGTTGGTTTCACAATTGATAAGCTATAAAATGTGTTTCGTTCAACATTCCTCCATGTCTATGTTGGTGTGGTCCAATCCCCAATGGCATTGGATCGATCAACTTATTCTCTTATAATTCACATATTTTTCTCTTTTAGAGTTTCATTAGCAATAGTTTTCTCATATGATTATAAAAATGATTAATCATTATCTTTAATTCCCTAAATGATTATAAGGCCTTCCATAATCTATGTATTTGATTTATGTACCTTTCCAACATTCTTCTTTAAATACAATCATATCAACATCGTATCTCCTCATGTTATTTAATATTTTATCCTCAATGATCATGAAATATATTATATATAATATATTAATCTGATGATCATCCAAAATTTTGAAGGATTTAAACTTCATTGACTATCTAAGGAACATCCCTTCATTTGTATCATCACCATACATTCCTTGATTGTATTTCTTATTTCGGATGAAAAATGTACTCCCCAAAACCAAACAAATACTTCTAAGAAAAATTTCATTTATTCCTTATCATATGTGGTATCATTTACTTTATAATTAATATACAATATACATTTTGAGTGTATACTATAACATAAACATCCACCATCTAGTATTGAC
This sequence comes from Viscum album, assembly GCA_963277665.1. Taxonomy (NCBI): domain Eukaryota; kingdom Viridiplantae; phylum Streptophyta; class Magnoliopsida; order Santalales; family Viscaceae; genus Viscum; species Viscum album. The sequence goes on from OY728153.1 coordinate 915,667,419, forward strand.
CAGAAAAAAACTCTCAATAAGCATAGTTCTAGCCGATTTATTCACCAACTGATTTTTTTCTCAACGAAACCATTTTTTGATGTGTTATCACTGAAGACGCCTAAATTATTTTCCCATGTCTTTTGATATACATTAAAAATTCAATGAAAGTGTATTTTTTTACTATCAGACCATAATATATTGAATCTATGGCCAGTTTTATTACTAACACATTGAAGAAATCTCTTCATGTTGTAATAAAATTTTCATTTTTAATTCATAAACATTTCAAAATCCATTATACTATTATCCTAATTAAAAATAATTAAGTTACTCCCTCCATATGTTAAATCAGAATTTATTAAAAATCACACACATATATACGTGTGTGTGTGTGTGAATGTGATCAATAATATTTCAGTCCCTTTTTTCATTGTCCAATTTGAATAATTGATCATATTTCCTCAAAATCAAGAATCAGATGTATTTCCACAGTCATTCTATAGATTGGAAAAAAAGACAAAATGCATGTTAATATATAGTATTTCCATGTATTTTTATTAATTTCAACTGACTTATGATGCTATAAGTTGTCTTACACTACAATCTTTAAGAAACATGGTTTTTATTTACTATCATCCTAGAAAAAATTTTGATATCCCCTACATCAGTTAATTATATAATTAATTTAATATCCTCATATAGTTCTCCCTTTCTTATAAAATCTCCATATCAATCCTGAATTCATATATTTGACTCATACATAGAAGATTGTGATGCAAACTGTCTATCCTGAGGTATTTTCTTTTTGTTAGCTCATCATTTTTTAATTATGTATTTCCACCAAGTTTTATCATTAAGGAACCATCATTTTAAAATACCACAATTCTATATAACCTTTTCACAAAAATAAACATTAAATATTAATTTTCAATCATTTTGGATGTGAATCCACTATCAACAATTAAGGTGATATTATTCTTTGTAGCTTGGAGAGTGATTTCATCTATATTGGATTTCAAGATCTTCTCTTTTTTCATTCCATGAGATACCTGATTGAGTGGAGGAAAAAAAGCATCTCGAAACTAATTTCAATTTGAATGGGTTAATCATACTCATATTTTTATTATGTATAACAATAACTACTCTTAAGTTAAATTCCTCTTTTTTAGCAATACTTACTAGAATCAAAGTTCTATGGTTATTTTTCTCACTATTCCTCTACATGTAATGTTTAGTTTTATATAAAAAACTAGAACATTGAAAAAAATATATCCATAGAAATGAAATATTTTATATGATGAAGGATATTGTATCATTAAATTTTTTTGACATTTATATGATTTCCAATTAATATATGTTTAGTCCACTTCACAATAAGACATGGTATATCCTATAATGTTATACAATTAAAATTTCATAAGTGGAGATATATTCTCACTCCCATTCCTCAACATGTCCACTTATTTGGTAAATATATTTGATATTTGGAAATATCTGTATATATTGGAATTATTTATATCTATTTTTCTCATTTGGTTAAAAGGCCTATTTGGTAGGGTATAATGTATCTTTTTGATATGTTCAACTTTCTTCTCCCCTATACATTTCCCCATCCAATTTCTAACCATTGATGTTTCTGTATCACATCTAACTCCACATTATCCCATTAATGTTGAACTTTTATTATTCAAGGATTTCTCTACACCTATAAAACCACATTGATCTATTTACAATAAGTTTTCATTTGAAAATCATAAAAACTGAATTTTATTCATTATTTCCTAAAATTTCCATTTAGTTTCTAATTTACATCATACAGTAATTAATTATTCTTAAAAAACCTCAAATATCATATCCCATTATTGCATTCTCAATATATGTTTATTGATAGATTCTTCCTACTCTTAAATAATATTTTTAATTACTATAATATCTTATGACCATTAAGTAGTTATTAAATGTTGACCATATTTTCATTCTAGTTGATCAATATCAACATCATGATGATCCAAAAAATCTAATGATTCATTCAACAGTGATCCTATTTTTATATTTTTATTTGTTTGAATGTAAATAGCCTCATGGGAAAATTCAATATACACCTTGACATCTTAAAACTCATAAAAATAAACCTTTTATTCTTTTTTAGGTTTTACTTTTTGAACTACATTTATCATTAAATATTCAGTATCAGGATTAAAAATCGGTTCTACACCATTCAAAAATTCATTATTATCTCCTTCATCTTTGTAGATGGAGTAAAGTATTTGTATTTCTATTTCTGATTTTAGGTATCCTTTTTTATGAACCTCTAATGAGTATTTTTCATTATTTTTTCTTAACATTTTATATCATCGAATATTCATGTTAATCAAGAAATAATGTGACCTACATTTTTACAGTGAAAGAAATACAATAGAATATTTTCATATAATCTTCCTTTTAATCTGTTAAAATTCATTGAAAAAATATAAACAGGTTCATCATCTACATCATACACTATTCACTATCCATGGATATGTTAAATTTTTCCATGAATTTTTATTCCATTTCCTTTATTTCTCAAATTGGGGCATCTTCTTTTTATAAATTAATTTCATAATCCCACATAATTATTAGCAGATCAATAAGAGTAATCATAGATAGATCTCATACCTAAAGGGTTGACACTTTTGGATTGTATATAGGTTGGATCCTTCTCAGTAATCATTTCACAATGTCCATATCCATAATTTCATTCCCATTTCCTCAAATATATCTTAAAACGTCAATAATTAAATTAATGAAAATATCTATATTTTCAACTAGATGATTCCTTAGATAATCTAACTAATTTTGAAAAAAAAATAATGTTATTATTAATTCAAACTTTTATTCACTTAGTATATATTTTCATGTTTCTACCACATTGATATTATTTTAGTGAAATTGATCACATTTTGATATATTCATTCAGATATTGTTTTTTGTTCGTTGGAAACTTACTCAAGAATTATCATGTATGTTTCAATCATAGAAAGACCTATCTCATTACTAATCAAAATCCTAGTGATTTGGTATAGATATATTCCCCCACAAAAGACCACATGATATCTCATTATATTATTCTAAATTTAGGATGTTTCTTATATCAAAGTGTAGAAATCATGTAACATTCATTTAATTCTCCATAAAACCAACATTATAAATATTTTACACATATAACCTATATTTAGTAATTCAACTTCTATTACCCTAGAAAACCATAAAATGAGAGTGGTGAATTGGGATATCTTGTTCATCTTAAAATTAGATATATCTTGTCCCCACATTTGTAGGAACATGTTAAACACGTCTCATGGAATTTCTCAATTATCAAACACCCAGAAGAAAAAATATAAACACAACCAAACTATTTTACACAGCTCATCACTACATGAATGAATAATGAGCAAACACATAAACGTTGTTGATCATACATAAATACACTAATATTCTCTAGGTATTGTGGATTCATATTATCCAGATACAGTCACTTCATACCAAGAACACTTCCATTACCATACATTTATAGATCACCCAAGTCCTCCATCTTATCACATACGGTGAATCCCCTTGATCATTAAATAGGGTGATGTCTTACTCACTTTATCGATATTTAGGTCCCATTAAATATGTGGGAATAGTTTTCTTTATCCCTAATTATCATGAGACTCTTCTATCACTGTAGTCCTAAATCAATGCACAGGGATGCACTATTCAATAAAACCAGATGTTCAAAACTACTTTCACAGTAAGGGTCTAAATAGGTGATAACAGGGAGACTATAACCTCGTATCAGTGTAGAAAAATCATTTTCTAGATATCAATAATAGTTAAATATATAGGTATTAATTAAAGATAAACTAGAAGTGTATGAATAATGTAAGTGAAAATTATGGGTAATCAAAAAATAAAGAGAGGACTTAATAATAATTATAAAAATAATATTAATATTTTGTTACTTTTTTTAAGATACTTAAGATGCATCCCTCTCCCCCTTTATCACCCGACAACCCATTTCTCTCTATGAGTGCATGACCCCCTCTCTGTGGTCCCCTCTTCGCACATGAATCTCTCCCAATTTCATCATAATTCCTCTTCGATCCATCAAGGTATTTTCTCATCTTCCTTCTAATGTTCCTTTCTATATGCTTTTTGTTTCCCTATCCCCCCTCTTATTCAGATGAAACCATGGGGTTTGGTTTTAACTAATTTCGGTGTTTCCTATTGATGTTAGGTTATGTGAGGGGTCTTTGGGCCGACCTTTTTCGTAGTCCTGCATCTGCCAGCGAAGATGAAGATAACTGGTTCGATTGGATTCACCATCATAAATTTGGGGTCTTTTTTCCTTAATTCATCATTGTCCCTCAATTTATTTTTGGGGATTTCAAATTTTATGAATTTTTAGAATATTTTCCTTAAGTGTGTTAGCCTAGACACAATGGTTTCAGCTTATATCGTCACTTCAAGAGTGTTTTGTGGGTCTTTGAAGGATTTCCCTCATATATATAGGTATGTATATATATATCATCATCATTGTATATATTACTTCAAGGAGAGGGGAATATGTTACTTGGAATAAGGTGTATATATATACGAATGTATGTGTGTGAAAGTTGGGATGAACTCTTCCATTGAAAATGTCAAGTGGTTATATCATTCATGAAACTGGCTTCCTATTTCAAATATACCTCAAGGTTCATGAACCAACTGCCCTTTTCAATTATCCTAGCCTTTATATATATCCCATCATTTATAGATCACAAAACAATATAGAACCTCCCAATCCCTATTTATGAATTAATTACGATAAATCACTTATTTACTCTACTTTTAGTAGATACTTTATTTGTAAGAAGTTACTAATTATTAAATAATTCCCTTAAAGAATTTTTTTTGCGAATTTAGATAGTTTTTCCCTTTTTAAAAAATATCTCTATTCCATTTGAAGGTGAGTGGAATATTATTTATATCATATTCCTCAGAAATATTTCCAGGTCACTATTTCATTTTTTTGAATCTCTCCATTCTTATTTATGAAGATCCTTTCTTCACATATATCGACTAAAAAATCGACACTCTCCCATATTCTCGTAATCATGAAGCATACCATCATTTATTCATACCTCATCTATTGATCATGAAAAATAATTAATGAAACATAAATCCTTCATAAAAATATATTCCATGTATATTTTCAATGCTCCATGACCTCAAAAAACTTCAATCATCAAAAATTTTATTCTTTTACTAAAATTTTATGATTTATTCTTGAAAATAACCTTTTTTATTGATTCCACTTTCCTGTTGAATTTGAGCCCCAAGAATTTTTGAAACACTATGAAATTATGCCAACTATAATTCTGGAGAACCTAAAAAAATCAGATCACTTATTCTATACGATTCTTCATTAACCAAGTGTCATTTTAAAATAAAACAAAATAAATCTGTGAAAACCCATGGCCTAACACAAATGTTTTAAAATGTGTACCATTGAAAAATTTCTATGTTCAAAACATTTTTTTAAATGTTTCAAAATAGTGTTTAACACTGGTTAGATGAATGAATTTAATTTTTCAAATGATTATTTATAAAATTTTATTTGTTTGTATATGTAAATTTCATTTTCTAATTATAAAATAAATGTATGTTTTAGATGAAAACTTGGTATAAATTGGATTTAAATTTTCTTTAAGTAGATCTTTTATGTTTCTTATTGATTTCTTATTTTTTTTATAGATAATTTCTTATATTTTTTATTCTTGATAATTATATATTTCATTATTTTAGAGTACATTCCAATTTGAATTTAAATTGGATATTTTTTTATCAAGATCCTATAACAAAAACCATTTTTTCTATCATGGAGTGAATATTATTTGATAAATAGTTTTAGTAAATCTATTTCTTCTTTTTATCCTTATAATGTTAGGAATTTTTTGTGGTTATTTTAGAATTTCAAGGAAAATGTTCTGAATTTACCTAAATCATTGATGAATTATTTCATAGTGATGAATCAATTTAGTTTATATAGATTGTACATAGATCTTTCCATCATCTTCATTTGATAAATTTTAATTAGTTGTGTTATATGAGTTTTAATAAGATATAAATTTTTATATGTTGGAGAAAAATACACATCAATTAGTTCTTATTGTGAAAATGGTGTCAAACTGTGAATCATAAATTTTTATTATGTATTAAGGTAATAATAAATAGAGAATTTTTTTCAATTAAAAATGATGAGATATTTTAGGTGATTGGTTTTCAATTAATTTTATTTTATTTTCTTTGACTATTCCAATAGGGATCTTTGTTTTTTTGGCAAATATCATGCTTAGTTATTGTTTTACATATATTTTCTTAGTGTGATATGGGATTAATAATGGATCATTCCCATTTTATGTTTTTATAAATCACATATATGGTTCGTGTTTAGGTAACTATAATATGGAATTATTTGTTCTATAATATTCTATTGAAATAATCATAATTTATTTCTCTATAAGCATGAACCTACATATCTGATACTAAAACTCATGTGGGACTATATAATTGTTTATTAGGAATGATCCTATTTGATGAATTTAGAAATGTTAATCATCATTATATTTTTTTTTTGTTATTTTTGGGGTATTTTCAAGAGAAAATAATATTGTTCGGACAAATATTCTAGTGTGATGTGTACGGTTTATCATGTGATGTAATTTGGAGTATTATTCAAATATTAATTGTCATCATCATTGATAATTTGTTACATAGGATCTATCATCATATTTATTAAGGAATATGATTTGGTGGATTGTCATTATAGAATTATCAAAATTATTTATTTTTTCTTTTTCTTGTTATTCAATATATTTTAATGGTTTTTGAGATACCAATGATTAAATAAAATTTTATTATGGTGGGAGAATTAAATTCAAGGGATTATTGCATAGATTACTTTTATATTCTAGTTTTCATTTATGAGAGATGAATTTTTGGATTCACTTTTGTTTTAGATTGGTGTTTTGGTTATTGAGTATATGATTAGATAGTTTGTTCCTCTTGATCTATATGTTTAATATACCTCTTCATTAACCATTTCCCTTCAAAAATTACATGGATAGAATGTAAAAGTATGTTAGATAGTTACATCCCTAGTATAGGGTATTAGTTAATGGGATTTAGGGTGGTTTATTTCAGAATAATGATATGTTAGTCAGTTCGTAGTGACGTAAATGGGTTTTAGAATTTCATTGTGGAATAAGAAATACACCGCACCATGGTCCAAGCCATGATAATCCATGGGATCACCTATATACCTGAGGAAGGACAAAAATCTTTAGTGAATCGCATTTTCATACACAAATGTCATGTGGAGCCCCCCCACCCCACGCACAACAACAAATTTGGCATCCAAAAATACATAATGGAAGGAATTCTTCGTCCAAAATGACTATAAATTATACACAACTATTTTGAATGACTATGTTTTATGATCATAGATATCATACATTCAATACTACAATAGTAATGGTGATCACATTGCGGTTATAAATTCTTGTGGTTTCTAATTTTTTTAAAAATTTGATTGACCCCTTGGTTTCTCCAAGGTGGTTAAACCATTTGATTAGGGATAATGTGATCATTTTACAAGATATTGTTATGGAATTTTTATGAATCACTTGTCCTCTGTTATGATTCTCTAGATCTTTCATATTTTTTGTTTTTTCTATTAAATTATATAGTGATCATTTTATAACCAATGTCACATTCATGTAGTTTCCCAGGGCCATTATTACCCTCTAACCTTATTTCTATTTGAACATGATAGGAGATCAGTTAAATGAAGATAGATAATGGTTCTTCATTTTTCATTGTGTGTTTATTTAGGAATCATGTTGGCATGTGTTTCCTATTATATTTGTTGATATATGTGATTATTTAATTAAATAATCATTATGATAATAATGTTGAATACACTAAAAAACTAGTACACTACCCAATACTCCAAATACCCAATGGGTGTTCCTGGTTTCCACGGGATAACTACTAGAACCTAGGAATCAAATAATAAATAGAGGGAATGATTTCACCCAACCTATTTCAAAAACATAGAATATCTATATAAGAGTAATTTCAGTGGAATAGAAAAATATTTGGCATAACTAATGAAAAAGAATTATAAAATACCAAACAAATAAAGAGTAGATGAAAAATCAATACATATAATTCCAACCAAAAAGGAGTACTAAAATTGGAAAAACATATAATTAATGTGATAAAACGTGATGATTCCAACCATATCACCACTATCTATGCATCCCAATTGATAGAAACCCCCATCAACTTAATGTGTTTCATTTCTTTTCCCTACATCAAAGTACATTACCAGGTCTAGGAACCGCGAGAGAGGTGCACATGGTGTGATTTAATAGACATAGTAGGTTCTCACCTGTATGATCAATATCCTATCTATAGAAAATAATCCAATCTTTCTAAACATTAACTAAAACATATAATGATAATTTTTTATTATTTTTTCGTTTAAATAGTGGGGAATAAATTTTTTATTTCATCTTTTTTCAACAATTCAAAATAATGAAGTTAAATAAACTTCAAATAATTTCATATCCAAATATATCAATAGATATTAAAAGTCAAAACAAAAAAAAATCATGCATAATTTCTCATAAAATTTTAATGGTAGTATAAAAAATTAATTCAAACCAAATGTATCCCAATTCTTCCATCAAGCATAGGTTATAACATTCCAAGGATAACACTAGGCCAATATTAATAGAAACTATTACCTAACATATAAAATCACATATGCATCAATCCACATGACATATGCTATGATTCTGGAGGGAAGAGGAATACCCCATTAATGGAACCACTAATAGGTTTAACACATCCCCAGAACAACATTCCAAGAGAGAAGAGAAAATTCCTATAAAAAAATCTATTAAAATTGGATGAGACATATAATTATACATTCCACCTAAGTACACAAGGTGTACCAAGTGCTCTATTTTAAAAATAATTTCATCAATCCATTTCACCATTTCATGCATTAAAAATTATTTCAAAAAACCCATGAAACAATTCATAAAAAGAAATTTAATTTAAAAAATATAGGGGAACCCCATATATTATACTGACCCCACATCACTCATAATGAAAAAATGAGTCATATAATTCATTATCATTTAATAACAAAATTTACCAAAACAAGTTTAGTGTTTTTCACTATCACTATATGTAGACGGAACCACCTACCTCAAAACATTGGGTCACACACGCCCCCAAAGGATCCTCCAAAAAGTGGAATATTATAATTAAAGCTAATGTCCTATAATAATAAAAAACATATAATAATTCATTCAATTCAATAATATTTTTCATGGGAAAAGAATTCAGTACATAAATCAATAACTCAATCATACCATAAAATATCCAATAATGAAATAAACCTCAGAACAAGGTCAACCCCCATTTCTATAAGGAAATAAAAAAAATAACACCTTGGGTCAATATATCAAATAAAACAATCCAACAACATTGTCATGATCAAATAAATGAAGTATAAACAATCCTCACTCACCTAGAGAAATTCAAACTAACCACTATGAAAATCAGTCATTGAAAAGATTAATCTTGAACAAATAGTTTCTTGGAAATTCACCAATAAAGCATTCTAGGTAGATTGACAATAGAGATTTAGGACATTGAAATGAAACATCATATGTACAATTCCTCAAAATTCCTAATCAAGACATTTACATGGACTATAATCCCAATACACATTGTGTAATAAACATGGATCACATACAACAAAAAACCTACTATTTTTAAATAATAAATAGTTATTTTATTATTACATTGTGTGTAATGAGTACACAGTGTGTAGTTACTTCATGTTATACATCATGTTCACTGTATTCTACCTATAGAACATACATGTTGTGTTCTCTCACTACACATCACGTATTTATCCTACAATGTGAATTCACTCTGGATTCAAACAATAACACCCAAAACCACCTCAATAAGTCTCTGAAGTCAGGGATAATATCACAAATCCATTATTCTTTTACACCCTAATTTGATTGATTCAACAGAAAATTAATATTGTAACATTATATCATTCTTTTACATAAATTTTATTTATCCTAATGGGTCCCTTGTTCCACCCAATAAGAAAACATATAAATAGAATTAAATTAACTGAATGTTGGTAAATAGAATATACAAACTCATAACCATAAGGCATTCTGTTACTAGGAAGTCATGTAGGATAATTAATCCTAATAATGATGTGGGGACACTTCACCCTCATCGATTTCTTACACTCCCAAGATTCTTTAAAATCCAATTTTTTTGGCCATCATAATGTGACAAAAAATAGGCTTCTCACAAAAGGCATTTACTTGAGAGACAATGATATAAACTAGATTCTCAAAAAAAGAAACATCTGGACCTAACTCAATATCATACAAACTCATTATGTCAGATTTATTTTTTAGATATTTCATGATTTGTGATATGTGGAATCATCATGAATACCTTCCAATTTAGTTGAATATTCTAATTGATAAGCTACCTTACCAAGCTTTCGAATGACAAAAAATGGTCCCACATTACATGGATCCATCATTGTTTTTTCTAATTAGAGAGTGACCCATCCGAGGAGAAATATTCAAAAAAACCTAGTCACAAATGGAAATATCCAATGGATGATGTTTTTGATCCACATGTGGTTTTTTGGGATCTTCATTATAAACAGATGTTGATGTATATCATGAATCTTTATAGATGTGTCCTAAACCAAACATAGTCCAACCAAAGAAGATTCTAACCCCGATTCTTAGAGAAGAGGTTATATTCTTAGGAGACCATAAAAACCCTCAAATGGAACCATTCTGATTAATATCTAACAACTATTATACTAATACAAATCAATCAGTCCCTGATAGATATCGCAAGATTCACCATAATCCAAAACACTTGCATAAATCATATCATCCAAAAATAGAATAGTACTATCCCGAGAACCATCTTTAAAGGGAGTATATGATTTACTTAATCTTACGTGATTCCCCAAAACCTCTTGGAGACTTCTCTAGAATCCTCATGTAAACCTATGATCTTTTCTTAAATAATTCAATAAAGGAACTCTAAGAAACCTCACAATTTCATGCACATAAAACTTATCCATATTTTACATTTTTCCCTTGATTTGAATGTAATTATTTAACTTTTTTAATTTTATCAATCACCACTGAAATATAATTCTTTCCTCAAGGAGATTGAGGTAATCTAATAATAAGTTTCATGGATACCTCATATGTAACATCTTGAGATTTTCTAAAATATATTATTTCAAATTTATAGATATTCATTATTATATTTTGTTTCATGAAATACAAATTCTTATTTATTAAAATGAAACATGAATGTTATCTTGGGTATCATAGAACATTCAGTTTCTTTTATGACTCATGTAACACACATAGCATAGTCTTACTAGAAAATAATATATTATTAATATTATTAAGATATGTATAACCTATATGTTAAATTTGGAGGAATGTATGGGATTAACTAAATTATGAAATTATATTTTACACATGTTAATAAAATCAATTTATTAGTTTCCAATTATTTATAAATTTAATTAAATTCTAATTTAATATAAAGGATGTGTTTTTATGAGAAATAATTTATGTATATAATGTAACTTTTTCTTAATGAATAAAATTAATCATAGTTAGTGAAATATATTAGCGAAATTTATACTTTATATATTTAACCAAATATTTTTAAGTTAATCCAATCAGTTTATTGGCTTAGGATAAGTATAAATTATATTTTTGGAACAAAAGTTGTACATTTATAAAAATATTTTCACCCTCTTTTTAATGGAATTCGTGTTTTGATACTAAATTTTACACATTAAATAATTTTATTTAATAGAATAAAATTATTTTTTAAATTATTAAAGTGAATATTTACTTTAGGTGATGTTTTTTTATTTTTCTGAGCACTTTAATAATTGTATAAATATTGAATGACATAGAATTTTAATTGGAATGTCATTTACGCCAAAATAATTTATACTGTTAAATTTTATTTTTAACTAGTTTTAAATTATATCTACATAAATTTTATATCACTTATACAAATTTAATTCATTTTAATCAATTTCACATTAAAATTTAATGTAAATTAGTTTTAGAATTTTAAACATTATTACATTAAGAACTCTCTCTATATTTCAATCAATACATGGAAACATCAAATTAAATTATTTTAATTCTATTAAGGTATTTTAAAAAAAATTATTTAATATTTAGGATCATTATAATTTATTATGTATACTCTGGTAAAAATATTTTTTAAAAAAATAATAGTAAAATTAATTAGAATTATTTATAGTGATTGAGGTTAAGACGAGTTTACCTAGTGCTTAAAATTTAAATATAACTGAATAATTGACCTAAAACTTTTCCGAAAACAATTTTATATAAATATTTTTACCATTAAACTTATATTATTTTCATTTTTTGAAATTTAATACTCTTAGGTAAAAATGTTGTAAACCAAACTTTCTTTTAAAAAATACCATGTTTGTCATCTCCATCGCATATAATTGACCACAACCTCCCCTCATTTTTTTCACCCAACCCCTAACCTTTAGATCGACCAAAAACATACCCAAATAAGATTAAAAAATCTTTTAGATAATCACTGAAGCAACAAATTGTTCATACATCAATCCAATTAAGTCATTTGGTGGAAACCAAAATGCGCTAACTGAATAAGAGGTTAATTCTTTAATGAGAACATTTTTTATATCATTATCTTCCCCCATAAATATTTCTTATTACATTATTATATAATAAAATTTCAATCTTAAATAAATTTAGATTTATTAATTTAATTTATTATTCATACACCTTCACAAAATTCAATTAAATGGGAAATAAAATTATTGTTTGTTTGTACAGTGAACTACCGCCTCGTGAAATGATAATATTCAATTTTTCATCACCAACACTTATTGTTGAAAATTATAATGGAACTAATCTTTTTATCTAATATATATGAAATTAATAATGTCTTAATACCTCTTAAAATTTCATATAAAACATTAATTTATGCTTTCTATTTTGTAGGAATATGATAACCTCATTTGTGGATATGTGTACTACCGCCTCCTCAAAGAGTTGTGATATGTTCACATATTAGGTGGAATGAATTAAGGATGAGATTAAGAGTTTTATATTTTATAAATAAAATATTTATGAGGCTTAGGAAATTATTTTATATCATTATTTATATCATATCTTTTTCTCTTTTCCATTTCACACATTTAAAAGGTAATAACGTCATTCAGGGATGTGTGGAATACTACTTCTTCGAAGTGCTATGATCCCTTATTTTCCAATAAAAAATCGGAGGAATGAAATATATAAGTATACATAAATAAATAATATAGTACTCATGACATAATGATCATTAGGTATTTATAAATTTATCTATCCTTTTTTTCGAAATGATTATTGAAAAATGGGAACATTACTAATGCATAGGTATGACTTACCAACTCCATGAATATAGTGATTTTTCATTTTTCGTAACCTTATATAATGATTGGTTTCAAAAGTATGATTTATGTACAAATATTGTAATTATATCATAAATATTATTATTTATATTTTTATATAGTTATCACCTTCACCTTTTTCAACCAACCTTAGTCTTTTTACACAAAATCAGAATATGGTAAAAACATCTAACTTAAACATCATTTATCAAATAATGGTTTAAACATGTTTATAAGTGAATTAAAAGTAATAATAACCATGTAAAGGTTTCTAAATATATTAAAAATAAACATAATTTTATTATTCATCCTTAAATAGGAAATCATGAAAAATCAAACTCAATGTAAGGAAATTATTAAATCAATTTTCGATCATTAGTTTCATCTTTTATATTGTTGGTTATGTATTTCAAAAATATATATGAGGTGAAATATAATTTTATTTATAATTTATTCCACTATTCTTTTTTTGGATTTATATTATATACACATCATTATCTCTTTTATTTATTCTCACTCAAATGATACTATCCTTTTAATGGATTTTCATTAAACTTTTAACTTCTATGAGATAAATCTAATATTCACAACGTGTTTTTTTATGTGGCATATAAAATTACCTTGAATTTATTTTCTAATTATTGTACTTGAATTTATTTTGTTTTATAAATATATTTTTTTATTTCTCTTTCATCGAGTTTAAGGTTTCAAAGTTACCAAGGCATTATTGGATTTTTGTCAAAATTTTCCTTCTTTGAGACGTTTGTTATATTATACACCTAACTTCATTTATGATTTATATATACTATTAAATTGACATGTTTGATCCTGAATGTCCTTATTATCATTATATCATTAGTTTCATTTAATGATATTCATTCAATGAGATTTTTATTCATATGTTTTAATGTGGAATTAGACACTTTTAGATTTTATATAATATTTTCCACAAGAATGTGTTCAATGATATTTTAAGTGATTTTACATTCATCAATGTCAAAAAAATTGTTCATACATATCCTCTACTAAGGATATCTTTTTTTATATAATAGTTATTATTTATATATATGAAAAATTATTATTTTAATGGTAATGAAACTATTACATTTCCATGAGTTTTCCTTGTTTCAAAGATATTGTTTTGGAACCCATTTCTTTTCCAGAGATTAATATTATTTCAGTGACATTATAATGAATCCCATTTATTTTCCATGGATTATTAATGTTTCAAAGATATTTTTATAGAACCCATTTTCCATTGCATGTGTTAATCACATTTCAATTATATTGTAAAGGGAACAATTTCTTTTCCACAAATTAATCTTTTCATATAGATATTATTAAGAACCCCATTTATTTTCTATGTGGTAATCATGTTCCAATGATATTATTATGGAATGTATTTAATTACCATCAGATAAACTATTTCAAATATATTATTATGTAACCCATTTATTTTTTAGGTGTTAATCACATTGTAATTATATTATCATAATACCCATTTCTTTTTAATGGGATAATATTGTTTCAATAATATTTTAATGGAACCTATTTCTTTTACATGTGTTAATCTAGAATCAAATAGATTTTTATTGAACCCATTTAATTTGCACGGGATAATAATGTTTCCATGAGATTTTATGGAAACAATTTTCTTCTATAGGATAACCAAATTTCAAAGAAATTGTATTGTGACCCATTTCATTTCTATGGGTTAATCATGTTTCAATGATATTATTAGGGAACCCATTAGTTTTCTATGGGTTTATCATGTTTCAAGTATATTGTTTGGAAACCCATTTCTTTTCTTCTAGATAACAATTTTTAAAATAGATTATAATGAAACATGTTTATTTTTTAGGGTCTAATCTAGTTAAAATTCAATTAACATGATGCCCATTTCATTTTTTAATCATGTTGTGAATGTAATAATGATTGTTTCGATGAATATTTTATGTTTTGGTTCTTGGACATCCTACCCGATGGGTCAGACAAGATAGATTTGGGTAAGCCCATTACATCTTAACCTGGGGTGTCCCATATAGCATAGGGTAAGACCGTTATAGCTTAACATTTGGTGATGGTAAAATCCATTTCAAAATAACATGGGGTACCCTAGAAAAAACCAGGTGATCTAGTTATATCTCTCTAATTAATTTTTTAATTATAGTGTTGGATTTTCGCCACACATTTATTCAAAAAAATGATTTTAAAATAAATTGGAAATGGTTTTATGAAATTAAAGATCCAGGTTAACAAAAAGTGTTTTAGATTCTTGTTATGGGTTTATAATTTTTCTAACGGTTGAGATCTGTATCATATTATAAAAAAATTAGTTTTATGCACCATTTCTTCTCGAATAATGTAGATTTTTATTTATCAAATAAAAAAACTAATTGAAACATTAAATTCACATAGAATCGTCATTTATTATTTTACATGAAGCATCGACTAGGCATTCATTATTGCAATCATGGACTAGGAAAATGTTATAGGAAACACAGATGTTTCAACAAACAATCATTTTATTGATATAATCATCTAAACGAGAGAATTATAACCTAGCCATTAAAAATATTTATATAAAAATTATTAAGTAATTTTGAAATATATTTTATATTTTTTAAAACACAATGAAAATGAACAAAGTTCTTTTTAGAAAAGTCCTTTTGGTTTAAAAATATTTTTTTTCTCGAATGAACTAATTTTAATGTCTATCTGTAAAGAATAGTAAATTTAATTTTATACACATTTTTATTTTTAGTTGGATTGAATAAACATAGTTTTGTAATTTATAATTTCAATATTATCTTTGCGTGAATATTTTGAATTTTTTTGAGAAACATCATTTTTTATGTATAGTGAAAAATAACAGATTTTGTTTCAAAACAGTTTTTTCACCTAATTTATTTACATGGATAAATTATATTATAATTTTGTTTAGATGTGTTATTCAGTTATATTTTTACCAATTAAAACAATTTTTTAAATTTTAAATAATTTTCCATTGAAATTGGATATAAAAACATCTAATACTTTTTATCATTTTTACTTTTAAAATTTCAATTGTTGACCTGACTGTGGGATTAATTTTAAATTTATTTACGCCACTGCTATGATTTGAATTTATAAAAATGAATTCCATAATTTGAATTAGAATAATTTATAATTTCTAATAAGGTTATCTTATTTTTTGACCAAAATATATTTGAATGTATTGAAAATTAATTACATTGATTAAGGTAAAATTAAGCATAATTTGACACTATAATGTTGGTATAAGACACAAAACAAAATATTCACAAGTCCAAAACTAATTTTTTTTCCATGAGTTGTCCAATAACATTACTTTAATAATTTTGGTCGGTTTTTATGACTTTTGATAGGTAAAAACTTGGGTACACATAACTTATTTTCAAAAATACCATATGTGCCCTTTCCCTTCCCTATAAAAGGTGTCCACTCCTCTCTATTATTAACACCTATCAAAAAAAATATATTAGGACTTAATATTATCAAATCACTTCCCAAAATCACTAAATTCCTCCTAGAATCCTCCTCTTGGAAAGAACTCTATCCCGTGATGCCTTTTAGGAGAAAAAATAGTAGTTACCCGATTAAGAGGTAATCTCTTCTCTCAGATTCCTATCTCTTATATTGCATATCCACCCATACATTATTTTTATTACATTATTCTAAAAAAACATCATTTCACTAAATATAATTGGATTTTTTATTCTATTTTTTTAAACATCCCTTACACACAACTTCATCGAATTGGTAATGAATAAACGTTTAATTTTAAGGCGAACTACAACCTCACTAAATGATGATTGTTCATTTTCTTTTACCACATCTCTTGTTTGAAAATATTATAGAAAATATATTTTTATATTTTATATATTATATTTATTATTCATTTGTTATTACATATTCCTATCATGAAACACTTATTTTTACTTTCCATTTTGGGTAATTATGATTATTTCTTTTGAGGAAGTGTCGACTACCACCACCTAAAAGTAGGGTCATTCATTCACACACTACATAGAATGTTATAAGGATGGATTTATGTAAATTATATGATACATATATTTAATTTTAATTTTAATATAAATATATTATATAAGTAAATATAAGTCATTTTCATTCATTCGTACAATACGATAATAAAAACGGTAACCACATTCATGCGTATGTGTTATATACCGTCACCTTGAATAGTGTATTCCATTTTGAAGAAATATAATATATATATTATTATATTATAAATATAATGAATATACATTATATTAAAATCATTTTTTACATTTTTTAATCATTATATAAGTATAATGAACAAAGATAAGAAAAATGTTGTCACACGAGAAGAACAAAGAGGATATAATCCAAAGTGATATCCTTGAAATAGGATGGTTAACAAGCATGTAATATTGGGTATTAGTCGAAACATATATCATATTATATATAATAATATGGTTTTGTAACATATGTAAAATAAATTTATATTTATTATATAGCTGTTTTGAATGAGTATGGAAAGATTCAAGAAAACGGTAAGGGGATTTCATCTCATGTTTTATTTGCATCAAGTACAAGCTAGGTTCCCCAATGTTTCCATTGGTGTGGTGTATTTACTGATAATGATTATATTCAATGCATCATATACTAAAATTCATCGGTATTCACATATCAATTTTTTTTGATCTTTCATTCAAGGGATCTATTTTTCAGAAGATACCAAAATGTTAAAATAGTTTTGTCTCAATTTTCATTATTTAAGACTCACTTTTGTTATGCACCTAAATAATTTTTAGTGTTGTAAATACATCCATTTTACATGTTATATCATGAATTTCTAATTTTCATGATATTTTTTGTTTCATGTAATTTTATTTTCATACATGGAGAGCATTATTCCAATTTAACAAGTTATAATAATTTATTGAAATAATCTTATCTCTTTTTGAGATTGTTTATGTTCATTATTCTTTTTATGTAATATTATTATCAATTTATCATGAATTTTATATAGTTTTTTTATCGACTATTTATTTAGTATATATTTATTTATTCGTACAATTTCTCCACTCTTTGGTACTTATGATAACTTTTTTTAAGTAAAATTTCATTGTCCCTCTATCTAGTCTGAAATCTATTATATTTAATAACACATTTCTATAAAAACAATCAATGATTTCTAATTTTACTTGAAGCCCATATTCAAGGGATAATGATTTATTGAAAACGTTTTTTTTTTCAATTCTTCCATTATAATTTTTCAATTATATTTTAGTGAGAAAGGATTGAAAAATGGATTCATGTTTTAAAAAGAATTGTCAATGAAGAACGAAAATTTTACTCAATAAATGTTTTTTAAAAGACATTTCAAAATTATTTCCATTTTATGATAAATCTTCTTGGGGTTACACATGCCTTTCTAGAAAAATTATTCAAATTTTTTATTCATATTCTTTCTCTAAATGGATTGTCTTTTGATGGCATGATTTTTTCGAAACATGTTTCTCATTTAGTGGATATATGTTTTTTAGACTCGTTTCCCCTTCATGGATTATTCTATGATGAAATGATTATGAAAAATTTATTTTTTACCGTTTGTTATGATATGATTACATGATTATAATACCCTTTTCATTTCATCAGTTATGATATGGTTTTTTGGAATATCTATGTATGATTTTGTTTGGATAAGGGTGGGACCTATATTTCCCACCAATGCATTGGCTAATTATTTATACCACATTAGATAGACTAATATTGTATTGGGAATAAAAAACAACTACTATGATGGTATGAGCAGTAGACTTATGCAACCAATATGGACATGGGAATGAACCATTACTACCAAGATGTTATGGGGAGTGAACCCATACTACCAATATGGTTTGGGTTATGGGTCCTTATAAACTATAGAAATCATATTATATATGACTATGTGTCTTCCAAAATTTTATGTTTTATTTCTTAGTTGTTCTTTCATGGACTATGTTTTTTATTTAATTAGGATTATTTTCTTATTAACTTCAATGGTTATTCCTTGATTCATGTATATCATCTTTGATATGGAATTTATGATCTATTATTTTCATGATCAAGTTCTCATACCTCTTTACTCATTACTATTCATACATGTCTCCCTTTATTACCCTTAACAAGCAACTGATCTCACACTATTTTATGATTCATTACCCAATTTATGAAGATATGAATTATTATTTTTGTTTCTAGAAAGAGATATGGTCCTGAAAAACCTAATGGGGGAAAATTATCTCATTATATATTAGTGTTTATATTTCCATGTTTCCAAAGAAAATAGACTAGTACGTTCTTTGTGCATCTTTTTGTATAATTTTTTATGTATTCCGCAAATGTTATGTATGTTTAATTTACAAAATGATATGTTCACTATAGTTGGTATCAGAGAAAATGTTTAGTTAACCTTTAGAATCTAGGTTGATAAAAACATGGTGAGAATGCTAAGGACATGTTTATGGATATGTCCAAGGATAAAAAAAAAATATAAGAAATTTTCCATTATTTTTGGTAAAGGACAGAGTGAGTGGTTTTGAGCAATGAATCCATGTCTAGATACTACAAGTGAATATGGCTGCAGAATAGATTTTTCTATTGATGAAATATCCAAAATGATATTCTTTTCCTAACTAGAGGTAGTATGGTACACAGCAAAATGCCTTGCAGCACACCTCGTTTCACACTCCATGGGGAGATTCTTTGGGGATTCACACACTTTTCACAAACCATCATGAAGGATTTAAATAGATTTCAGATATTAATAACCTATGATAAACTTAAGTTTTCATATATTAAAGAAGTTTTCATGATTTTGAAATCCTAAATGTTAATTTTCATGATTATTTGTTTTCACTTTATGATAATTATTTTTTACTCTACGCTCTTGGTTTCAGTCAATGGGTGGAGCCAGATGGAACCGAATTATTGGTGATTGTGATGGAAAATGAAATGACTTTCCTCATGATAATATAAATATTATGGGATTTAGAATAGAGAACCTTATAATTATTTTCTCACGTATTTATCAATCAATCAATTTGGGGTAATTTCATACGAGAATAATTGAAACAACATTCTATTGAGTTTACCTAAGGCAATGTCCATCTCTTTCATAGGATCTTCTGATCCACTCTTTTCTGAATAATGGACCATCACAATTAAAAATATATTCTCCATTATCTAGTGTTCTAATAATGATAAATAAATTATAAATATCTATTCAGTAGAAGAAAAAGTATAATAGTTGTGGACTCTAATCAAGAATACGTGGAAGTAAGATGTGATTGAATTCATGGATTGGGATGTGTTCAAGAACATATTTTTTCCAAACAATACATTCCTCGGATTACCTATACCAAGATATATAAACAGTTCCATGATTTTAAGAAAATAGATGATGAATATATTTGTACCTATGAGGCTAATTTCATGAGACTTGTCAGGTACACTTCTGGAATTATCCTCTAACCTGAAATTAGAGTTGATATTTTTTTAGTGGCTTAAAGCCTTATATTAGAATGTCTTTGTCAATAATATAAAATCGTAGATATGAAGATATTGTGCATTGTAAAATCATTGTTGAAATGGATAATGGAGTCACATATCATTCTCATGGGTTTGAGAAGAAGAGTAATATTGAGATTAAAAAAATTCTAAAAGCCATGATGAGAAGAAGATGATCTTCCCTTTATGCTCTATGTGTGGGATAGAGTATGGATGAAATTGGCATAAGGGGTTTAATAAATGTTTTCATTATTTATGGGAATCCCATAATGGATTTTATTGTTGATGTGATGGGAATAAGTTATCTAACATTACAAATTGGGAAAATAGAAATAGAATGCACCTCCCAAGATTCAATGTTATAAGTGTTAGGAGAAAGAGAATTATGTTAATCACTTAACAAACCCAAAGGATTTTTATGATGATCAACATAAACAACCTCCTAATCCATGAGAAAAATGGAAATACAATGAAATAATTATTTATGATAAGGGGTGATATAAAGACATGATGAAAGGTTCACATACCATCCACACTAGAATTGCTAATATCATATTTGATTCTGTAGATGCCCACTCTTTCATATCTAATTAATTTATAATGTGTGTTAAGATTCTACAAAAACAATTATATGTGGAATTATTACTACAAAATCCTAAGGGTATTATGATTTCATCTCAATTATATGATACCTCTATAGATGTAGTTTATGTAAATGTGATTCTTAAAAATCATTTCATTATTCCTTTTGTTAAATTTAATGTCATCTAAGGCATGAATTGGGATTCTCTACATAAATTCCAATTCAATTGTCGAGGAATGTATTTTTTTTAAACCATCCTATGACCATCTATCCATTTGAGGATAATTATGAACTTTCTATAGATATTACATTTATTTTATCAGCATAAATTCTCTTGAAATTTTTTTGTTTATCTAAAATGGTTAGGTAATAATTTACATCGATGATATTCCCATTGGTCGGGATTTTTTAGATGTCATTATGGAAGAGTTACCTAGTCTTCCACAAAAAATGTAGTTGAGTTATCAATTGAACATATCCCTTGATCCACATCAATTCAAAGGACTACTTATAGATTGTCTCAAATTGAGTTATAGTATTTGAATATGGAACTTCAGGAAAACCATCATAACTGATACATTTGGAAAAGCATTTCATGATGGGGTGCACCAATTTTTTTGAGAAAAAAAATCGATTAATGTGAATCTTCATTGATTATTGGGATTTGAAAAATATCACAATCAAGAATATATATCATTTCCCCTGTAATGGTGACTTATTGGATCAAATGTTAAGAGATTAATACTTTTACAAAATTTAACATCACTATGGATAACATCAGTTGAGGGTCATGAAAGAGGATATTTTTAAGAAGGAATTCCATTCAACGTATGGACAATATGAGTATTTAGTTATTCCTTATGGTCATACTAATGTAGCTACTATCTACATCAAATTAATGAATATAAACATTATTGATTACCTCAATTATATTTGGTAGTCATTACAGATGATATTATTATCTATTCAATGATTTAGGAAGAGTATAAATAATACATGATAATTATACTAAACACCCTAATGAGAGGCTATATGAAAAAATTTTAAAATGTGAATTTTTCCAGATATAAATATTATTTTTGGGTCACATAATCTCATGAAATGGTATAGATTAAGAACATCAATGACAGAGGCTATAAAATATTTTCCTATACAAACCATGGTGACTGAGATCCATATATTCTTTGGTCTATCTAGATTTTATCAGTGGTTTTTGTAGAATATCTCACGACTATATAATCCTATAAAATGTTAACTCAATAAGGTGTTAGGTTCCTATAGACAGATGAATGTGAAGAATATTATAGGAAACTAAATACAATATTTTTTTGTTCAGGTGTGCATACATTACCATTTAGTGTAGAAGGGTTTGTAATCAAGTTTGATGAATACAAGAAGGTATTGAGATGTGTTCTTATATATATTAACATTGTTATCACTTATGTCTCATGGAAGATGAAAATTCATGTGAAAATTTACCAAACTCTTGATGTCGAGTTAGTAATGGTAATTTTTGAATTAAATACATACATGCATTATCATTATTGGGAAAAGGGTAATATATATACTGATCATAAAATTTTGAAATATATAATCACATGGAAGGATTTTAACATGGTCTATAGAATATGGTTAAAGATGGTAATGGATTATGATTTCTCAATACATTACCACCCTAGAAAAGCAAACAAGGAGGCCAATGCTTTGAGTCGGATCGCCGGGGCTAGCATATCTCAAATGAGGATCACAAAAGATTCTGTATATCTAGATTTTGAATGGATAGATCTAGAAATCCTAATGGAATGGGAAAATCATTTCATTCTCAAATTAATGGTCAACCCTATATCCTAGTGAATATTAAGGGGTGCATGAGGAATATGAAGACTAGAAAAAGAATGTAAAAAATGTTCCTGAAATTAACCTTGATCATGATAGAATGATATTGTTCCAGAACCTTGTATGTGTTCCTTATATACCATATTTGAAGAAAGGAGATTTTAGTGGAAGCTCATAGTTCTTAATTTCCTATTCATCCTAGAAGAACTATGATGAATAAGGACATGAAAAAAAATCTATCTGGTGGGTTGGAATGAAGAGAGATATCATAGATCTCGTATCTTGGTAATTTTTATTCCAACAATTTAATGCTGAATGAAAAATTTCAACGGGGATGTTGCACCCATTACCCATTCCAAAATGGAAATGGGACAAAATCACTATGGAATTTGTCTTTGGACTACCCCAAAACACTAATGGTTTTAATGTTATATTGGTTGTAGTCAATCTCTTTACAATGTC
Organism: Viscum album; assembly: GCA_963277665.1. Classification (NCBI taxonomy): domain Eukaryota; kingdom Viridiplantae; phylum Streptophyta; class Magnoliopsida; order Santalales; family Viscaceae; genus Viscum; species Viscum album. The sequence goes on from OY728153.1 coordinate 915,691,457, forward strand.
ACCACACTTAATCTCTATCATTTAATACATATATATGGATCATCATTATAGGATATAAATTAAAGAATCTATAAGGATACATAGAGTACCACATTTTGTTGTATCATATCAGGATCATAGGGTAACCTCAATGATCATGTGAAGTCATCATCAAACACTTGATATATAATTATGTCTCAATGCTGATTATCATCTTGATATAGATGTTCAGTCTGAAAAAATAATTCAAACCCTAGAGTATACATTGAGATAATATTCTCTACATTTCAATGGTAGTTGAGTTCAAAACCTTCCTCTACTTGATTTTTTTTAAAATAACATTCCCTCAACAATCCCTATAGAACCTAATAAATCACTCTCTCAGAAGAAATTTCTATCACCCACATACTGGAATGGTATTGGAGAATGAAATATAGTTGCACCTGAGAACACTAAATAAATCATTGAGAATGCTAGAACCATTCCGTGACATTTCAAGGCAACTCAATGTCAGATGAAAAATTATAATGATAATCGTCATTTTGATCTAGAATGTGTAGTTAGTGAAAATGTGTTTCTATAAATCTCACCCAATAATAATTTAATGGAATTCTAGAATAATGTGAATGTAAGACCTATGTATATCAGTACCTTTATGATTATTTATCATATCGACATCGTATCCCATCTCTTGGAACGTCTTAAAATCACTCTCAATTCCATGTTGTGTTCCATGTATCTATCCTAAGGTTGTAGATCCCTAACCCTTCACTTTTAATAAACTTAGTGGTCTTACCATTGAATTGGTATCTCTCATATGAAGAACAACTAGTTGAAATTATTGACAAATTTGAGAGAAAGTTATGTGAAACAAGACCACCCACCAGATCAATGTTTTATGGATAAATCACCAGTTGGAGGAATCTATGTTGGAACCCGTGGATGTGATCTAGTATATGTATTGTAATTTTCTTACATGAGTTAAACAATTTGATGATGAAATCTATTTTAAGGGGGTAGAATATAGCACCTCGATTTTTAGGGGCCTTTCTTTCTCGAATAGAGTAACCTATCATTTATTTCATATAAATCACTAATTCAAAAATTACATTCACATGGAATCATTTTGGAATAATTTACATTGATCATAGACTAAAAGAACATTACGTAAAACATCGACATGGTGATTTTTATACACGACACCGATGTTTCCAGAAAACATAATTTTATTTTTATAATAATTAAAATCATATAATTATAACATAGATATTAAAAATATTAATATAAACAGTAGTATATACATTAAATTTAATTTTTATAATTTTTTTTAATCATCTATATAATGGAATATGTGATTTTTGGTAATTTTCATTACATATAAAAATACAGTTTTCTCGACTAAACTGATTTTAATGAAATTCTTTGAAAAATAGTAAAATTATATTTCGACAAATATAATGATTTAATTTAAAAAATTAAAATTATTTTTTGAATTTATAATTTCAGGGTTTGATTTGGGTGAATTATTTGTATTTTTTGGGAAACATCATTTTTGAATGAATAGTGAAAAATAACGGATTTTAACTCAAAACTACCTTTTCATCTATGTTATTTATAAGGTTATATTATATTTTAATTTTGTATAAACGTATTTTTATATTATAGTTTTACCGATTAATCAAATTTTAGTAATTTGAACCAATTTCACATTGAAATTCGATATAAAAACTAAGAAAAAGTTTTATCATTTTGACATCAAAAACCAGCATTATCGACCAATATATGGGACTCATTTTGAATTTATTTTTCCTTATCCTTTGACTGAAATTCTAAAAATTGGATTCCATATTTTTAATTATAATAATATATAATTTATAATATGTCTTACTTAGTTTCTAACAAAAAAATTATTAAAAGTAATTAAAATTAATTAAATCGATTAATGTAAAATTAAGCGCAACAAAGGACTAAACCTTATGTTTAAGAATAAAAAAGAATTATAAACCATTAAAAACCCCATTTTATAGAAATTAATATGTAATTAAACATACATTATTGATATTTTTTGTTTTATAGTGTCTTTTTTGCATACAAATGTGATTACAACAAACAAGTTTAGAAAAATACCAAGTGAGTTATTTCCTTTCCCTATAAAAAGCCACCACCTATCCCTTTTCTCCACACATCTAAAACCAAATATGCTTATTCGTAATATACCAAATACACTTCTCAATATACCTAATATACTCTTATAATCATCCTCTGTCATGAAATCTATCTAAATAATACCTTTGGCACAAACCAAAAAGAGTTACTTGATTAATAGACAATTTCTTCTCTCAAGCACTTTTATTTTATTTTCTTTCTCCAACCCAACACTCTCTTTATTAAAATATTTAATAACAAAAATAGTACCCAAAATATAATATAAATTGTTTACAATATTTTTTAAATATAAACTTTCACACACCACTGCCTAATGGTTAACGAACATATTATTTACGTGTATGGTTAACTACCGCCTCACTAAACGACGATTGTCCATTTTTTAATGCCTCTCATGTTGGAAAATATGATGTAAACTATATTTATATGATTTATATATTATATTTATTATTTATTTAATCCTCTTTATTAATTTTAATAACATATCATTTTACTTTCCATTTTGTGTAAATATGTTTATTTCGTTTGAGGAAATGTAGACTAATGCCCCTTAAAGTGATGTGATTCGTTCACACATATCATGAAATGTATTAAAGATGGATATAGGTAACATATATGTTATATATATCATTTAATTATTTATTAATGATGATATATAAATATAAACATATTTTTTATCTTATTTATTTCATTCAATACGACAATAAAAACAGAAACATCATTCATGTGTATGTATGACTTACCATCTCCATGAATGATGAATTCCATTTAAAACGTCTATATTATATATATTATTATTATATTAAAATAATAAAAATGAATTATATTTATTTCATGGTTTAAATTATGGAAACATGTTAAAATTATATAGACCATACATAAAACAAACTATGACAAAATCGAAGAACAAAGACAATATTATCTGAAGTAATGTCGTTACAAATGATGGTTAACTAGTGGGTAATATAAGGTCATGATAAACACATATATAGAATTAGATATAATAGTATTTCTCTATAAAAGGTTTATAATAATTTGAATTTGTTATACATGATGTTTTAATGAGTACGATGATTGTCAAGATACAAGGTAAGGGGATTATATCTTATATATTATTTCTATGAGATACATCCTATGTTCACCACTATTTACTTATATTTGTTCTATATAGATCCCATGATTATAATTTATTTATGTTATAATTACATTTATAGTTATTCACACATCCTTTTTATGATCATTATTTCATGGGGTTTCGGTTTCAAAAGATATAAAATCTATAAAATAGTTTTTTTCTCAATTTTCTTTCTTTAGTACAATAGTTTTTTATGGACTCAATTTTTTTAGGTTTATATAATTCAATTGTATATGTTTTATATAGAATTTCCTGAAATGAATAATATTTTATGCTTCATGTAATTTAATTATCTTACATGAAGAGTATGATCCAATGTTACGAACTTATAAGAGTTTTATTAAACAATATCATATCTTTTTGAGATTGTTTATGTTTATGCTTTCTTTAATCAAAAATTATGATCCATCTCTGAATAATGATCATCAATATCCTTGTCATTTTTTTCAAGATATATCCACGTATTAGTACCATTTTTACACTCTTTGGTACTTACGATAATGTTTTTATTTAAAATGTGATTATTCCTTTCTCTAGTCAGAAATCTATTATATTAAAAACCATGTATTAAAAAATGTTTTAAAAGAATGTTTTCGAAATATACATGAAGACCATTTTAAAGGAAAATGTTTTTTATAAACACTATTTATGGTTTTTAATTCACATTTTATTTTTTTCAATGATATTTTAATTTTTATTTTGAAAAAGGTTTTACATTTGAAAAAAGAATTTTCTTCGAAGAAAGGATAATTTCTTCCGGAAATGTTTTTAAAAGAACATTAAAAATTATTTCCCATATAATATTACACGTATTTATGTTACTCGTTTTTTCTGGGGAAATTATTTATTTTATACATTCATACTCATTATGTTAATGTATTATGTTTTTATGGAATGATGTTTATGAAACTCATTTATATTTTATGAGTGATATGTTTTTGAAAACTATTTATCTTTGACTAGAAATGTTATTTATGAAATGATTATGAAACCTATCTTTTTCCATATTTTATGATATGATTACATTTTTAAAATACCTATATCACTTATTGTGTTATGATCGGATTATTAATGATCTTTTGGAACATGTATGTATTATTTAATAATGAGATGTTTGGTATATAAATCTCCTCAAATATATTGGGTAAAGATTTATATCTCATGAGATAGAATAAGATAGTCATGGTAATGAACTTTGAATACTAAGATGGCCATAAGAGTGAACCATTACTACCAATATGGTATGTGGGGTGAACTCATCCTACCATGATGGCTATGTAAGTGAACTATAACTTCCAAGATGGTATGGGAAGTTAACCAGAATACAAAGTTGGTCTTGGTAGTGGTGTCATGGATTTTGTGGGAATCTTATTATATATGCTTTTCTGTCTACTAAAATTCAATTTTTTATTCCTATGCTATACATTCATGTACTATATAATTAATTTCCTTATGATTTATGTCTTTGTAACGTAAACGATTTGTGTCATGATTCAATTATATATTTTTTTTTATACAATGTATGATATTTTATTTTCTTGATCGTGTTATCATACCATTATGCTCATGATTATTCTTAAATATCTTCCTTTTTTACCCTTACTGGGAAATTGAGATGATCCATTTTTAGGTTTCCTTCCCATGGTTAAGAATATATCTATTATGTTTGATCTTTCTATGAAGGGTGTGTGTCAATTAGAACCCCATTAGAGGTAATGTATCTCACTTATTTTTCCCAGTTTATGATTCTATGTTTCCAATGGCACTAGAAAAATAAGGCCATTGCTCATTACATTGTATAATTTTTTATGTTTTGTGAAAATTTAATGTAATGTTATTGTATGAAAATGGAGGGTCACTATACATATGAATTTTTTTCATTGATTTTTTTACTCCTTATTTTTTAATTTTTTCATCTTTCATGATTCAAGTATCGATGGGTTTGATTTATTTTATGTTTCACCCATGCATATTGATTATGTCATCATACCCTTATGCACCCTTATTGGAAATTTGATGCCACACTTCTTATTTTTACATTTAACTATGTTTAAATACAATATTTTGAATTATTTATGTTAATAAATGATTTATCAATAATATTTTTATGACTAATGTGAAATAAGAAATGTGATTTTAAATGTGAGAAAAATGTATTTCTAAACATGTGAATTGATTATGTAATAGTTTTTAAAAATTCAATAATTCTATAATCCTAAAAATTCCTCTAGAATATTAGTGATCCATGTTATCATTTTTATGTTTTAAGGATTGACGAAAAAAATATGTGAAAATTATTTACATCATTGATAGAAATTTAATGTTAAGGATTTAAGCATAGGATTCATGTGTGGAGTTCCTGGAAAATTATTACTAGTATCAAAGGTCGGTTTAGATATCTCTAAAGATTATGATATTTTTATATGTGGTTAACTTAAGGGTGATTCATACCATAATAGTACTGTAATATTTGGGTAGATTGTAAGTTAAAAGTCTTAAGACACCACATTTTAGATTTTTTAAATTTAAAAAAAAATTAGGTTATTAATTACATTTTTGCAAAAATTTTATTGGGTGTAATTATATATAAATATCTATATTAATGTGATGTATTATGTATTTTGTTTTGAGATATGTTTTATTGTATTGAAATCCATTAGGGTTTATATTATCTTGGATATTGAGTTAATTATGGGGACACATGTTTTAGTGTATATATAACCAAAATATTGAAAAGTTATTTGGTGAGAGAGTGACTAATGATACTTTAAAAAATATCTATGTCCTTTGGGATTAAAATTTGGATTTTATGAGATACCTCTTGAGGATAAAACACTCTTTAATTTGAATTTTATTAATGTTATTGTAACATCTTGGTTCTGGAAGCTACTCAAAGGGAGCTCCAGACCTGGTTGGTCACACGACCTCAAACGCATTTCCCCAAACACCAGAGGTTGCCGACTAGTAGCGAGGCCCAGGTCTGATAGTGGGGAAAAAATGCCCTCATTTTTCAAAATGTAGTGCAGCAGAAAAGATAAATAACATACAATAGTAGCAGAAGCATTATACCATACCTATTAAAAAAGAACAACTATAGTAAAAGATAACCAACAGTTATATAGATAATGATGAAACATGCCTCTAGTTCTAAGAAAACAGCCAGAATATGTTACATAGTGATACAGTACAATACAATAAAGAGTGCAGAGTACAATAAAGAAAAACAAAATAGTGAAACTGGAACTCAGCAGCATCGCGAGCCTAAGCTCGGTCTCATGCTCTATTACTCCTCTACAACAATCATGTATCTGTATAGGGACCCTTTCCCTTATCCACACCTATTGTAACATAGTCTATTTGGGCTGAAGACATGACCAAATAGGGTGTTAGAAACAAATCCTAGTAGGCACCCACAAAATTCTCGTACCCAACTGTGTGAAAATATGCAACTACAGTGTGCAAAAGTAAATTCAGTAAACTAGTAAGTACTCAAAAGTAAATATCACTACCAGTTTCATTGCCATTTTCGTTTTAACCATTTTAATTTAATAACATTATGTGCTAATCAGAACCAAGCCCTCATGCTAATAAAAATCTTTCCCTCAGGCTAATGTAGTAAAACCATGCCCTCAAGCTTGCCCTCAGGCTATCAAATATTGCCCTCAGGCCATTCCAAACCTTTCACTCAGGCATTGACCTCAGGTGAAATAGAATCTTGCCCTCAGGAAAAACTGAAATGAAACCCTCAGGTAATCAGAATCTTTCCATCATGCTAATAGAACCAATGCCCTCATGTTATTTAAAACACTTCCCTGAGGCTAAACAAGAAACCAGGACATTCCCAACATATAAAAAAGCAATTCGCATACAATTCCTTTCAAGGGAAAAGTAATGCACAATATAAACATGGAATACCCTCAGGTATCCTGTCCAAACATCTGAACAGATGAACGCACCCCCAGGGTGGTCCTAGATACAAGAAGCGATCCTAAAAACTGTTTATTATCACATTTAATTACATATTCAATTCTTGTTATTCAAAACAGCCATGACATTAGCCACACGACACCCCAACAGTGGTTCGTAGCACAAAGGTACACACAAACACACATCAGTTGGAATTTAAACACCAAGCCACCTACCTCGATCGCCCCTGATCAGTATATGCGAACGACGCTCCTCGAATCATCCAAGAACAATGTATATTTGAGGTAAAAGAAAATCCCGTTCAAATGAAACTATCTTCCCCTCGGGAAAGAATTGGAAGAAATAGCCTAAGAAGAGGGAAGGTCTTACCCATACGGTTCCTACGTGTAACAGCCCGAGATTTTATGAAAAATATTCTTTTTAATTTCATTAATATCTTTTGTTGTATGCTACACCAAAAGGATCTTTCACAACACGCATTCTTGACTTGCCTTGCATTACAGGCAATCACGACCTTCCTCGATAGTGTGTGTAGTACGCAATAATGAGTTTCACTAAACAACAACATGCTATTAAAATATTATTAAAACTAGCTGTTATGAATAGTAATAACCACTTTTTGAAATTTTTTAAATTTTATTTTTTCAAAATGGAATTCATTTTTGGATTCGTAATATAGAAATTATCTTAGGGTGAAATTTTGGTACTTTTCGGATAACTTTTATTTTCTGATGAATAGTCAAAATTACTAAATTTTAAACAAACATTTTAATCAAAATAATTAATAGTGATAAATTATTAATTTTAGTGGTTTTAAAGTATATTTAGAATATATTTTTACAATTTAATACAATTTTGTTCATTGGATGTAATTTCACATTTAAACCAGACATAAACAAGTGCCAATCTTTTGAAAGTTATTATCTCTTAAGAACACGCTATTTGTTTTGATGACGAGAATTAATTTTTAAATTAATTAATGCAACTAATATGTTTTGAATTTGGTAAAATAGACATCATTTTTGAGTTCATAATATCAAATATAGCTTAGGCCTAATTTTTGGTATTTTTCTGGAAACTTTCATTTTTTGATGAATAGTGAAACCACTAAGTGGTAGTTAAGAAACATGATTTTTTCATAAAACTTAATTTTACGGCTTATGTGAGTGGAATTTCAAAAATCCAAGAGACACGGTTGATGTCATTATGTAAAATGTGGTTCAATGAGATGAAAATAATTCCTGGTGAATAGTAACTTTTTACTTTTTTTTACCACGGTTAAAAGTAAATATGTCAATTAAGGGTACAAATGATATTATTATTACCATAACACATGTACTAATTCTATTGGATAAGTGTAATTCGACCAAAAACAACCTTATAAAGAAAATATGACCATTTAGGCCCACTTGGATTAGATTAGGACATTTATTATTAATATATTTAAAGATGGGTTAAAATAGTTAGAATCGATGTTTAATAAGTATATCATTTTTAATATAGGGTTATACATAAGAAAATTCGACTATAAATATTCATTAGAAAGATAAAAAGTTTTCCTACATAATGGTATTTTATTTATAATTTTTAGACACTAAATAATTTAACTTATTTATGACACAATGATGATGCAGTAATTATCTTATTAATGAAATATTGACATAATTGATTTTATAAATACCAAAATAAATGTAATTTGAGACTTTTTATGAATTCCACAAATTGTCTAGGTTACTATGACATGTTATTATTGTTTTAATTAACTTTTGTCGAACTAATAATTCTGTTATGATTTTCACAAAAATCAATTAATAAATAGTGTCAAAATTGACATAAAATAGTTTTTAAAACCAATATTATATTATTAATTGTTATTTTATTCCTAAAAATCTAAGGTTAGGCCTAATGAATTAGATAAGGTTATATATATTAATAATAAACAACTTGGGGTTCGTTTGGCTTCTTATAATAAGTTTATTAACCTTATAGTATAAGAACACTAGAAGACACGGTAAAAGTAAATTTATTTTACTTAATGTTAAATCTAAATGATAAGGTTAAAATAGGAACCTAAACTTTTCTGAATTCTATTTTATGAGAGGCTTTAGACCCATCCACACCTTATCTTAGAAATGAATCAATTTGGAGCTATTTAAAACCTAATTTTACTTTATAATAAAATAATAGTTTTAGTTATTCCAAAGGTACCCCTCTCCTCCCTTATAAAAGGGAACCTCCTCCCTCTCTTCCTTACACCACTTTGAGCCTTAAAGCTCGGCCAAAACCTGCCAAATTCTCTTCTCAACTTCCCTAGCAACATTCTAGATGTTCTGGTCTTCCTCAATGACCAATTTTAGTGCCCTAAAAGGAGATCTCAAAGTGGCGCTTCAAAAAAGAGGTAATGTCTGTTAGTGATTCTTTCATCTTTATTTATTCTTCCACTTATTCTTATTAGGTTGTTTCATTATGAAGTAATAAAATAAGTATCAATTATATACTGATATGTTATTATAATTATGAAACAAACTTATTTCATCATCTATCCATCCTACGGAAAACGAAATCACCGCGCGTGCGTACGTAAGGAATACCATCTCCACGCCATGGTGTAATCTATTTTCCTCCACCACCTTACTTGGATGGGTATAATGGTGTAAATAATAACTATATATTATTATTTTAAAGTGATATTGATTTTTAAATAGTATACATACACTCCAATACAATTCCATGATCATGAGAATGATATCATCGCTCGTGCAAATGTACGGACTACCGTCTCCACGACGCGATGAGATTCATTCTCCACGTTAACCATTCATGAATGATTATAAAGTATATATAATAAGTAATAATGAAATATATGACATAATAATGATTCTGTATTTATGTGTATATATATGTATGTCATCTACTTAATTCCATTCAACTGAATAAGGAAAAGGAAACAACGTTCATGCGTACGAACGGTCTACCGTCTCCATGAACGGTGTATTTCATTCCATTTACTGATCTATTATATATATATATATTCTGAATATATATTATATATAAATAATTTTTTATATTCTGTAATTAAGTAATAATTATCTAAGTAATCATATGAATAATTACAAGTCAAAACACGGACGACAAATGAAATGATTTTACCCAAAACGCTCTTTAACATGGAATTTACAAAAGAACGGGTAATATAAATCCATAAGTGAACCATATATGATATCATAACCATGAGTATGATTCTGGAATAAGTTGATGACATTATTTAAATCATTATACAGGAGGTTCAGACACATACGAAGCAAATCAGACCTAAGGTAAGGGAAATATCACAATCTCATTTTTATCCGAGATTGTTTATACTTTGGTATTTACTGGGGTGTATTTTATCATCCACATCCATGTTTCCTCAATATGTAATATTATATTCATCCACCTAAAATTTTTTAAAACCAATTTTACCCTCAGGTGAGTTTTTAGTAAAAGATATTAAAGGAATCTTTTGTTGTTTTTCGTACGAGGTACTTTTTGACTTTTCCAACAAAAGTACGAGAAGAATGTTTTTTTAACTTATACGGCATGAATGGATTTTTAAATACTTTATTTCCAAGAAGATTCATTTACAAGTTTTCATGTTTATTTTTAATCAATTTTTTTTAGTTTAAAATTGTATGAAATTTTAAGAAAGGAAAAATGTTTTTGAAGTAGAAAGGATATTTTCCTCAAGAATGGAGTTCAAGTGTTTTATCAAAATTCTTTTCCATCTATGATAATATAGGGTTCTATTTCTATCCCTATTATTACATGTATTTGATTATGTTGTGATGGAAATATTTTTATGAATTCCTTTATCTTATATGAATTGTTTTATGATGTCATGTTGTTTAAGAATCCCTTTTTTATTACATGGATTATGCAATGATGTATGATTTAATATTTTGTGGCACACATAAGAATGGTATCATTATGAGATGGGTGGGACCTATATCTCCCTCCAATTCATTGGGTAAAGATTCTATATCTCATGAGATAGACATGGCTGGAACGGTAGGTTATACCGGTTCAGTGAAACAGGACTGAAATGAGGGGTGAACTCGGTTCAGAAAGGGACTTTGTCCAATAAGATAGTCTTGGCAATGAGTCTTGACTAATAAGAAATGATTCTCTATGATTATGTGTGTATGAAACAATGTTTCAGGTTTTATGTTATTATTATTGGGATTACATTTCACTACTATGATTTATCCCATGTTATGAGATTATGATCTCTTTTGCAGGTTAAGATTTCTAGAAGATATGTTCTTATGAATATGATGTGATTGATATTTATTGTTTTACCCTTACTGAGCATTTGAGATCACCATTTTATGTTTTCCTTTCCCTAGGACATAAAGAAAGAATTTAGGTTTAAAAAAAATAAGATCTTTATGGGAGATGTTGAAGATCTTTCATCACAATTAGAAGATTATATTTCGAGTTTCCAAAGACACTAAACTATTACGGTGCTTATGTGTGTGTTTTTGTTATGTACTATGTATTCCGCAAAAGTAATGTAATTTCTATGTACGTCCGGCATCGGGTCTCTACAGTTGGTATCAGAGGAATGTTTTAGTCAACCTTTGGAAACTAGGATGCGAAAACGTTAGTGAGATCCCTAGAGATATTTCTAAGGTATGTCTAGGGATGTCCCTAAGGATAAGTATACATATAGGATACAATCCTAGAACTATAGTAACGATCATAGAATTTAACCTAAGATTTTAGATATTGAAGATACTCCCCCTTTATTATGTTGTTTTCCCTAGCATGATTTTTGCTTCTCACACTATTCTTTTTGGGTTTTTGACGATGGCTGGAACCCGAAAGAACCGTGTTGATCAATGCAATGGACAATGCAATGATTGTCCTCCTGAACAAACAAATGTGATGGGAGATGGAGTGAATAATATTATTTCTATACTTACACAAGCTATGAATAATTATGGACATCCAAATGAGCATAGAAGGGAACAATATTCTATTGAGTCCTTCATGAGGCAATGTCCACCTTCTTTCAGTAGGTCTTCTGATCCACTTGTTGCTGAACAATGGATCAGTAATACTAAAAAGATATTTTCAGTTCTTCAATGTTCTGAACATGATAAAGTCATCTTAGAAGTATATCGTTTGGAAGGTGAAGCTGATCAATGGTGTAATCTTATCAATAATACGAGGCAGAGAGATGAAATTGAGTCCATGGAATGGGACGAGTTCAAGAACTTATTTTTCAATAAGTACTTCCCTCGTATTCTTCGAACAAAGATGGAGAAGGAGTTTCTTGAACTAAATAAAAAGGATGATGAATCTGTTGGTATATACGAAGATAATTTTACAAGGCTTTCATGGTATGCATCTGGATTTATCATCCAACCTGAATGTAAAGTTGATCGATTCTTCAGTGGCTTAAAACCAAATCTTCGAAGGGAATTAGCTATAAGAGACTTCAGTAGCTATGAAGAAATTGTACGTTGTGCTATCAAGGTAGAAATGGAAGTTGGTGTTACTTATCCATCTCATAGTTTTGACAAGAAACGAAAGATGGAGTTCAAGGAGAAATCTCAGAATAATGGAGAAAAGAAGATGAATGTTTCCTTATGCTCAAAATGTGGAAAGAATCATGGTGGAGATTGTCTTAAAGGGACTAGAAAATGTTTTAAGTGTGGAAAAGAAGGTCATCGAGCAGCTGAGTGTCGAAGTAATGGAAAAAGGGTTTCTAATGATGTGAATAAATAAAAGACTACAGAGAACGCACCAACAACACTTCAATGATTCAAGTGCAAGGAAATGAGGCATTATGCTAATAGATTCCCTAATCCAAGGGTTAGTGATGATCGACGTGAGCAACCACTTAAGGCAAAGGACAAAGGGAAGTCACATGCGATCACCATTGGCGATGTTGAATATTACAACGATGTGGTTGAATGATTAAGTGTTTATGTAATGGGATTCAAGAATAATTTTGTATATAGTATCGTGGAATATTGGAATATTTATGTTTTGGTCTATTGTGGTTTTCAATAATTTTATGGCATCGGTAACCATGAAAAGTGATTGAAATATTTTTGGAAAGCAGATGATATGCACATAATGAAGGGATAAAGAGAATCTAATATGTTTGATAGTATTCATGAGCTTATGATTGATATAAGGACTAAGTGATTTCATGGTTTGAGGATATAAAATTTTGAGGATTTTGGTATGTGGAAAGTGTTAACTTTTAACTGCATTCATGTTTTCACTAAGGTTCAATGGATATTCATTCTTCCAGAAAATACATGATTAAGGTATTCACATATTTGTAAGTTGACCAACAAGATATATCTTATGATATATGGGGGATAAATGATGTCATTCACGTGATCATTTGCTTTATACTATGAGCTTGGACCGAAGTATTTTAGATAAGCCTAAAGAATGGAATGGATTATGTTGGACATAAGTTAGTATTGTTTAAGGATAAAACTTTTTTGATATTGTTGATGGGATGTTATAGTAATATAGCTTTAGAAAAAGGACAACCTGCAGGATGGGCGATAGCCCATCGCGTCGGACAAGGCTGTGGGAATCGAACCCACAACCGAAGTGTGACTGGCCTTTATCGCCTACCACTAACCTACAGGAAGTCCCTTTTTAGTAGAAACTAGTTTTATTATATTATGTAGTATGATATATGAAGTATAAGTCCATTTTAGGAACCATATATGATTAATCTCACTATAGACGGACTTATGTATTTTTTGATAACTTTTCTAACCTTTTGTTTGAGATAGATGGAATGACCCATCATTCTATCACATGATCTTCTAACACATCACGAATGACAAATTCAACTTCATTTCATTAAGAGATGAAGTGGAAATTGTCCAAATAACGACAAACGGTGAGACTATAACAAAATCACAAAAGTATTTTTTCTAATTCCAATTTCATCAACTTTAGGGAAAGGATCTTGAAAACCAAAAATGTTGTCCTAGTGCTCTTATATCTGATGAATTAGATGGTACCTTAGATCATCACAAATTTATGGCTTTGTGATTGCTGGCTTTTCCATAGCCATGTTCTCTACCACTCTCTATCAAAACATGATGGTTAGATTTCTCTTCCATTTCCATATTTTCACCTATGTGGAAACCCAGTGATTAGTTTATTTGGGTAACCGTTACGTTTCATAATTTTGTTTTTAAAGATTGGTTTTTGTATTCCTTTTTAATATGTGGGTTTCTATTAAAGAAACTTTTGAATAGTAAACCATTTATAACCTCGACGAATTTCGAGGGCGAAATTCATTTTAAGGGGGGTAGAATGTAACAGCCTGAGATTTTATGAAAAATATTCTTTTTAATTTCATTATTGTCTTGTGTTGTACGCTACACCAAAAGGAGCTTGCACAACACGCATCCTTGACTTGCCTTGCATTACATTCAATCACGACCTTCCTCGATAGCGTGTGTAGTACGCAATAATGAGTTTCACTAAACAAGAATATGCAATTAAAATATTATTAAAACTAGCCGTTATGAATAGTAATAACCACTTTTTGAAATTTTGTAAATTTTATTTTTTCAAAATGGAATTCATTTTTGGATTTGTAATATCGAAATTAGCTTAAGGTGAAATTTTGGTACTTTTCAGATAACTTTCATTTTCTGATGAATAGTGAAAATTACTAAATTTTAAATAACATTTTTAATCGAAATAATTAATAGTGATAAATTATTAATATGAGTGTTTTTAAAGTATATTTAGAATATATTTTTACAATTTAATACAATTTTGTTCATTGGATGTAATTTCACATTTAAACCAGACATAAACAAGTGTCAATCTTTTGATAGTTATTATCTCTTAAGAACACGCTATTTGTTTTGACGACGGGAATTAATTTCTGAATTAATTAATGAAATTGATATGTTTTGAATTTGGTAAAATAGAAATCATTTTTGAGTTCATAATATCAAATATATCTTAGGCCTAATTTTTGGTATTTTTCTAGAAACTTTCATTTTTTGATAAATAGTGAAACGACTAAGTGGTAGTTAAGAAAAATGAATTTTTCATAAAACATAATTTTACCGCTTCTATGAGTGGAATTTCAAAAATCTGAGAGACACGGTTGATGTTAGTAAGTAAAATGTGGTTCAATGAGATAAAATAATTTTTGGTGAATAGTAACTTTTCACTTTTTTTTACCACAGTTAAAAGTAAATAGGGTAATTAAGGGTAAAAATGATATTATTATTACTCTAACACATGTCTTAATTCTATTGGATAAGTTTAATTCGACCAAAAACAACCTTAGGAATAAAATATGACCATTTAGGCCCACTTGGATTAGATTAGGACATTTATTATTAATTTATTTAAAGAAGGGTTAAAATAGTTATAATCAAAGTTTAATAAATATATCATTTTTAATATAGGGTTATACATAAGATAAATTTGACTATAAATATTCATTAGAAAGATAAAAGTTTTTACTACATAATGGTATTTTATTTGTAATTGTTAGACATTAAATAATGTAAGTTATTTATGACACAATGATGATGCAGTAATTATCTTATTAATGAAATATTGACACAATTGATGTAATAAATACCGAAATAAATGTAATTTGAGACTTTTTATGAATTCCACTAATTTTCTAGGTTAATATGACTTGTTAGTATTGATTTATTTAACGTTTTTCTAAATAATAATTCTGTTATGATTTTCACATAAATCAATTAATAAATAGTGTCAAAATTTACATAAAATAGTTTTTAAAACAATTATTATATTATTAATTGTTATTTTATTCCAAAAAATCTAAGGCTTGGCCAAATGACTTAGAAACGGTTATATATATTAATAATAAACAACTTGGGGTTCGTTTGGCTACTTATAGTAAGTTTATTTACCTTATAGTATAAGAACACAAGAAGTCCGGGTAAAAGTAAATTTATTTTACTTAATGTTAAATCTAAATGATAAGGTTAAAATAGGAACCTAAACTTATATAAATTCTATTGGATGAAAGGATTTCGACCCATCCCCAGCTTATCTTCGAAATTAATCAATTTGGAGCTATTTCAAACTGAATTTGACTTTATAATAAAATAATAGTTTTTGTTATTCCAAAGGTGACCCTATCCTCCCTTATAAAAGGGCACCTCCTCCCTCTCTTCCTCACACCAATTTGAGCCTTCAAGCTCGGCCAACCCCTAGCAAATTCCCTTCTCCACTTCCCTAGAAACATCCTAGAGGTTCTGGGCTTCCTCAAAGACCAATTTTAGTGCCCTAAAAGGAGATCTCAAAGAGGCGCTTCAAAGAAGAGGTAATGTCCGTTACCGATTCTTTCATCTTTATTTCTTCTTCCAATTCTTATTATTAGGTTGTTTCATTATGAAGTAATAACATCAGTATCGCTTATATACTGACATTTTATTATAAGTATGAAACAACCTTATTTCACCATCTATCCATCCTACGGAAAACGAAATCACCGCGCGTGCGTACGTACGGAATACCGTCTCCACGCCGTGGTGTAATCTATTTTCCACCACCACCTTACTTGGATGGGTATAATTGTGTAAATAATAACTATATATGATTATTGTAAAGTGATATTGATTCTAAAATAGTATACATACACTCCAATACAATTCCATGATCATGATAATGATATCATCGCTCGTGCGTACGTACGGACTACCGTCTCCACGACGCGATGAGATTCATTCTCCACGTTAACCATTCATGAATTATTATAAAGTATATATAATAATTAATAATTAAATATATGACATAATAATGATTCTGGATTCATGTGTATATATATGTATGTCATCTACTTAATTCCATTCAACTCAATAAGGAATAGAAAACAGTGTTCATGCGTACGAACGGTCTACCGTCTCCATGAACGGTGTATTTCTTTCTATTTACTGATCTATTATATATAGATATATTATGAATATATATTATATATAAATCATGTATTATATTCTGGAATTAAGTAATCATTATCTAAGTAATCATATGAATAATTACAAGTCAAAACACGGACGATAAATGAAACGATTTTACCCAAAACGTTCATTAACATGGAATTTACAAAAGAACGAGTAATATAAAGCCATAAGTGAACCATATATGATATCATAACAATAAGTATGATTCTAGAATAAGTAAATGACATTATTTAAATCATTAAACAGGAAGTTCAGACACATACGAAGCAAATAAGACCTAAGGTAAGGGGAATATCACAATCTCATTTTTATCAGAGATTGTTTATACTTTGGTATTTACTGGGGTGTATTTTATCATCCACATCCATGTTTCCTCAATATGTAATATTATTTTCATCCACCTACAATTGTTTAAATCCAATTTTACCCTTAGGTGAGTTTTTAGTAAAAGATATGAAAGGAATATTTTGTCGTTTTTCATATGAGGTACTTTTTGACTTTTCCGATAAAAGTACGAGAATAAGGTTTTTTTAACTTATACCGCAAGAATGGATTTTGAAAAAAATTATTTCCAAGAAGATTCCTTTACAAGATTTCATGTTTATTTTTAATCAACTTCTTTTAGTTTAAAATTGTATGACATTTTATGAAAGGAAAAATGTTTTTGAAGTAGAAAGGATATTTTCTTCAAGAATGGAGTTCAAGTGTTTTTTGAAAATTCTTTTTCCTCTAAGATAATATAGGGTTCTGTTTCTATCTCTATTATTACATGGATTTGATTATGTTGTGATGGAAATATTTTTATGAATTCCTTTATCTTATATGAATTGTTTTATGATGTCATGTTGTTTAAGAATTCCATTTTTATTACATGGGTTATGCAATGATGTATGATTTAATATTTTGTGGCACACATAAGAATGGTATCATTATGAGATGGGTGGGACCTATATCTCCCTCCAATACATTGGGTACATATTTTATATCTCATGAGATAGACATGGCTGGAACGGTAGGTTATACTGGTTCAATGAAACAGGACTGAAACGAGGGGTGAACTCGGTTCAGAAAGGGACTTTGTCCACTAAGATAGTCTTGGCAATGAGTCTTGACTAATAAGAAATGATTATCTATGATTATGTGTGTATGCCACAAAGTTTCATGTTTTAAGTTATGATTATTGGGATTACATTTCACTACTATGTTTTATCCCATGTTGTGAAATTATGATCTCTTTTGCAGGTTATGATTTCCAAAAGATATGTTCTTATGAATATGACGTGATTGATATTTCTTTTTTTACCCTTACTGAGCATTTGAGATCACCCTTTTATGTTTTCTTTTCCCCAGGACATAGAGAAAGGATTTAGGTTTTAAAAAAAGAAGATCTTTATGGGAGATGTTGAAGATCTTTCACCACGATTAGAATATTATATTTCGAGTTTCCAAAGACACTAAAATATTACAGTCATTGTGTCTGTGTTTTTGTTATGTACTTAGTATTACACAAAAGTAATGTAATTTCCATGTACGTCAGGCTTTGGGTATCTACACTACGAGTTCGACAGAGGCAGAATCGGATTCCCGGTGCTCACTTGGGTGATCTCCAAAGCCTCGATCATCTCTCCCAAACCCTCCTCTGGTTCAATGCCTTCCCTATGAAAAGGGGAGGCTACTGACCCTTTTATGTGAAAAAAACAAACTACATGGAATGTACTATTGAGTACATGACATGTACTTTTTATTTTTTTAACTGTTCCTTCGGCGGCTTTTTTCCACCATGGCATTGTTCATCAGTTGACATGAGTACACAGTGTTTAATCCACGAGTACACAACATGTACTGACGCTCAGCTGGCGGCTGCCTTCACCGCCTTATTATTTTCCTGCCGACTGACTACATAACATGTGCATACCCACTACATGGCATATAGGCTATTTTTAAACCTTTTATCACCAGCATGGATACACACCCTGGGTACTTATCCCACATGGTCAAAGTACACGACGTGTGGAAAAGTACACGGCGTGTACCCACAAAAAGGTGATTTTCCCAATTTTCGTTATTTTATAAAAAAAATACTTATGTAAAAGAGAATTGAATATACTCATTCCTCAAGAATAAGATCTGTGTTCTTACAAACTTCCCCAATTAAATCAATTCGTCCCTGAATTTCCCTTCCAAGGGTGGCGAAGTGAAAGCTCAGAATAACTCTGGCCACTGAGCACGTACGTCGGTCTCCCACTCCCAGGTTTCTTCCTACACTCGGCCATGCTACCATAGCACCCGTACGAGAGAAACTGATCGGCCTTAGAGAACCTCCGTTCTCCTATCCATGATACGAATCAGATGCTCCTGCAAAGTCTCATCTACTTGAAGCTTATCCTCCTTGGGTTGAAAGTCATGAGACAGGTCTGAAAGATAATGGCGCAACCTAGACACATGGAAGACATCGTGAATGGCCTGATACATCTGTGGATACTGCAACCGATAGGCAACCGGCCTGACTCTCTCCAGAATCTCAAATGGCCCCACATTGCTCATTGAATGTTTACCATATCACTGGATCTACCTGTGTCCCAACCTCGACGAAACATTCAAGAAAACCTGATCCCCGACCACGAACTGCAAGGGTCGTCTGTGTCGATCAACATTAAATTTATGATGAGACTTTGTGATAGACATCCACTTCTAAATAAACTGGGCATATTCATAAGTCTCCTGCATGAGAGGTGGTCCCAGTAAAGCTGCATCACCAACCTCTAACCAGCACAAGGTTGATCGGCATGGGCTAACATATAAATCCTTGTAAGATGCCATATCAATAGTCAACTGAAAGCTGTTATTATAGGAAACCCTGACCAAGGGTATGTGCTTCTCCCAAGATCCCCCAAAATCCGAGATGCATGCACGAAACATGTCCTCTAGCACCTGTATCATATGCTCTGAGTGGACATTGGTCTGAGTGTGGTAAGCTGTGCTCAAAAGCACCTATGTACCTAGTGCCCTCTAAAAGCTCTTCCCGAAACGAGACGTAAAACGGGTGTCTGTATCTAAAATGATAGAACAAGGGACCCCATGAAGATGTACGATCTCTCATATATACAACTTCCTAAGCTCATCAACTCAGAAGGTATCCTTGATTGGAAAATAGTTAGATACCTTTTTTAGTCTATCTACAACAACCCACACGACATCATTGCCTTGAGGTGACCTCGGCAACCCAGTCATGAAGTACATCCTGACATCATCCCATTTCCACTCAAGAAAAGGTAACTGCTGTAACAGTATGCCTGGCCACTGATGCTCTGCCTTCACCTACTGACAGGTGGAACATCTTGCAACAAAACGAGCTATATCCCTCTTTATACCCGACCACCAATACTGACATCTCAAATTACATTACATTTTGGTAACTTCGGGATGATCTTCCCAAGCAAAAGAATGAAACTCCCACATCAGCTCCTCGTGTATATCCCATGGAACCCATATTCATCCATGGAAACACAATAAATCATCATCTCCTATTTTCCATCTAGGAGGAGGGTCCACACTTTCCACTGACACCTGTAGAATGAGGCCTTCTAAATCAGATAGTTGTCCCATCATCACTCTATCCAAGAGGGTAGAGGTCACAGCTAAGGATGAAAGATAGGTCTCCCCCAGACTGTTGGAACCTCTAAATTCATATCAGAGAACAAATCCATGATCTTCCACTCACCACTGGCCTCCGATACTGCCTGTATCTGAGTACTAATGCTTAGTGAATCAGCTACCACATTACATTTACCAAGTGTATAGGCAAGATCAAAATCATAGGACTGAAGGTATTCGAACCACCTTCGCTGCCTCAGATTCATGTCATGCTGAGTAAAGATATACTGGAGAATTTTGTGGTTGGTGAAAACCAAAAAAATTACCTCCCAAGAGATAAGGTCTCCAACAGCGTAACACATGAACAACTGTAGCCAACTCGAGGTCATGCGTCGGGTAATTCCTCACATGTGGAATCAACTACCGAGACCAGTATGAAAAAACATGATCATCCTACATCAACATAGCTCCCAGCCAAATACCTAATGCCTCATAGTAAACTGTATAGCTCTTCCCTTGCTCTGGAAGTATCAGGACTAGTGCTGATGTCAACCTTCCCTTCAGGTCCTGAAAGGCTGCCTCACAAGCTTCTGACCAAATGAACTTCACAACCTTCTTAATCAAACCAGTCAATGGCGCTTCTAAGCAGGAGAAGTCCTGTATGAAACATCTATAGTAACCCGGCATCCCTAAGAAACTTTTTATGTCAACCACGTTCTTAGGTTGCTCCTAGGAAACTAATACTCTCACCTTCTCTGGGACTACTGCAACTCCTGCCTCTGAGATGATATGACCTAGGATGTGAATCTGGTCCATCCAAAAGTGCCACTTTGAGAGAAAAGCATATAGATTATGCTCTCTCACTGTACTCAACACGATCTCAAGATGGGTGGAATGGACATGTCGAGTGTGAGAGTACACCAAAATGTTTTCCATAAATACTACCATAAAAGATTCCAGATAAGGGTGGAACACACGATTCATCAGAGCCATGAAAATTACTGGTGCATTGTTGAGTCCTAACGGCATAACCAAGTTATAATATAGACCATACCAACTCCTGATGCTGTGAGTGGTATATTAGATGGTCTAACTCACAATTGATGATATCTTAACTTGAAGTCAATCGTCGAGAACACTCGTGCTCCACGAAGTTGATAAAAAGGATCATAAATCCTCGGCAAGGGGTATCGGTTCTTGAACATAAACTGGTTCAACTTCCGATAAACCACATAGAGTCTGAGGTTATCGTCCGTATTCTTCTCAAAAAGGATAGGAGAACCCCAAGGAGAAGTATTGGGTCGGATAAAACCCTTTGACTGTAACTCCCCTCACTACCTCTTGAGCTCTTGTAACTCAGGTGTAACCATACTATAAGGAGGAATGGACACCGGTGCTTGTAGGGACCCATGCTTGCTGTACATGGACATAACATTACTTTTTAGGAATAATTAAAACATAATAAGAACCAACACTCATGGAACATAATAGTTTAGTGTCTTTGGAAACTCGGAACATAATCTTCTAATCATGGTGAAAGATCTTCAACAACTCTCATAAAGATCTTCTCCTTTTGTTTTCTTACGTAATTCCTTTCTTTAAATCCTGGGGAAAAGAAAACATATAAAGGGTGAGATCAAATGCTCAGAAAGGGTAAGAATGGATAAAATAAAACAAATCATATACATTTTAACTTCAAAACATGAACATAATGTTTAAACATCAAAATCATGAGTTGTGAAATAAATCTCGGCAGTTCGTAAGGCATAGATCAAAAAGGAACATAAATGATGATTAAATATAATGGGAATAAAACATTTAATTGTGGAAAACCATTAAGAACCTGATAAGATTTCCATAGTATCTTAGGAATTTCTGCCAAGAACATCTTAGTGGACAAAGTCTCTTTCTGAATCAAGTTCACTGCTCGTTCCAGTCCTGTATCATTGAACCAGATTAACTTACGGTTCCAGCCATGTCTATTTCATGAGAAAAAAATATTTACCCAATGCATTGGTGGGAGATATAGGTCCCACCCATCTCATAATGAAATCATTCTTATGTGTGCCACAAAATAAACATAAATCATTAATCATAACCCAAAGGATAAAATGGGACTCATAAACGTCATCCCATCATAACATAATCCACATAAAACAAATGGATATCATTTCATCATAAGAAAATTGAAACCATGTAAATAATAGAGACATTATACATGAAACATACACATATGAAATAATGTCATCTTAGATGGAAAATGGTTTTGATAAATTTTTTGAAATGAATTCTTGAGGAAAATATCTTTTCCTCTTCAAAATCATTTTCTTTTCAAAAAATGAAATTCAATTTTAAAAGAAATGTTTTTCGTTGAAAATAGTCATGAAATATTGTAGAGTATGATTAATGAAAATATGGCGTTATAAAACAGTAAATATACATTCATTCCGTATTTGTTAAAAAAGCATTCTCCTCACACTTTTGCCGGAAAAGTAAAAAAGTACCTCGTATGGTAGAAAGAAGAAATATTCCTTACATACCATGTAGTAAAAGTCAAAAATGGGTAAAAAGGACATTAAACATACATTAATACATTTTTAGAAAATAGGGACATGGATGATAAATATAATCGTAGTAAATACTTATGAATAAACAATCTCAGATAAAAACGAGATTGGAAAAGTAATCCCTTAACTTTTTTCCGATATGCTTCATACGTTTCCAAACCTACTGTATAATGATTTATATAATAACATTTACTTATTAAAAAATCATATTTATTTTTGTGATATCAAATATGGTTCTCTTATGAATTTATATTACCTATTATTTTGTAAATTCCATGTTAAAGCAGCGTTTTGGGTAAAATCATTTTATTTATCTTACAGTTTTGGACTTGTTGTTCTTGATATTATTATTAATTATATCATGATTTACATACTTACAGAAAGTAAATAATTTTATATATATAATATATATTCAATATATATATAATAGATAGATGAATGAAATCAAATACACCGTTCACGGAGACAGTAAGCCGTACGTACGCATGAACGATGTTATCCTTTCTTTATTGGCTTGAATGGAAGTAATTAGATGAAATATATATATATACATAAATAAAGTAGCCTCATTATGTCATATATTTCATTGTTATTCATTATATATACATTATAATAATTCTTGAGTGGTTAACATGGCGAATGAATCTCATCGCGTTGTGGAGACGGTAATCCGTACGTACGCACGAGCAATGATATCATTCCTATAATTATTGAATTGAATTAGAGTGGATGATATAATATCTCAGAATCAGTATGATGTTTCAATAAATATATATAGTAATTCTTTACACCATTATACCCATCAATGTTAGGTGGTGGTGGAAAACAGATTACACTACGGCGTGGAGACCGTATTCTGTACGTATGCACGCGCGGTGATTTTGTTTTCCGTAGGATGGATAGAAGGTGAAATGGGGTTGTTTCATATTTATAATAACATATCATTATATTATTGATACTTATGTTATTAATTTATAATGAAATAACTAAATAAGAAGAAGTTTAAGAAGAAAGAAACTTGAAAGAATCGGTATAAAAGTTTACCTCTTCTTCGACGCACCTCTTTTAAACTTCCTCTTAAGGCACTAGATTTGGTTTCTGAAGAGAACAGAACCTCTATAATGTTTATAAGGAAGTTGAGAATGGATATGGTTAGGGGTTGGCTAATCTTGAAGGCTCAAAATTGTGTAAATAGAAGAGGGAGGAGGTGCCCTTCTATAAGGGAGGAGAGGGCCGCCTTTGGAAACCTCAAAAATATTAATTTATAATAAATCAAACACCACTTAAAAACCTCCAAAAATGACTCATATTCGAAGATTAGAGGATATAGGGTTTTCATATTATCAAACAATAAAATTTAGACATGTTTTAATTTTTTTTAAACCTTATCAACTTGATTTATCATTATTTAATCTATTTAATTTTATTTTTGGTAATAAGATTCTAAATTTTTAATTGTTATAAATATTTACTTATGTGTTGTGATTTGTCCATAATTGGATAATTAATGACAATTTATACCATATAAATTTTAATTTATAGTTTCTAAATATTTTTGTGATTTTTAAACAATTTTATATTATGTTATTTTTATAAAATAACAATAGTGCCAATTTTCACACTATTCATTTTTTTAAATTTAAATAAAATTCACACAGAATATATGTTTGAACTAAAATATTTAATACATTAATACCATGTCATATCCATCAAAAAAATTAATTGGGAACATTAATTAGTTCATATATTATTTATTTTTATATTTTTAAATCCATTTATTTGGAATATCTATTAATAAAATAATTAGTACAACATTTTTGAATCATTATTTAATATACTTATTTGTTGCGTAAAAATTGAAACTAAAATCCTATGATGAATATAAATATAATACCTTGAATCATACGACTTTTAATATAATTTATCATCTTAAAATCACAACATTTAAATTGTTATATTTATTAAATTTTGAAGGAGACATCTTTGACATCATTTAAAATAAAATAACATAAATGTATTAATCAGTTTTATAAGGCTCCAAATGATCCACAAATCGACCCATGGATGATTAGGATATATATATACTCGACCAATAATGTTTGGTCATGTTTAATGTCCTTTTTATAGGTATTGTTATTTTAATAAAAACTATATTATTAAATTTTCACTAAATAAATAATTTCTACATCTTTAATAAATATGATATTAAGATAATTAAATTTTTATTAAAAATTACAAATAAATAATCATGATAAAGAAAAAAAATTTAGCATTCAAATGAGTATTTATAATATAATTTATATTCTATATAACGTTATATTAAAAATAATCTAATTATTAAAGTTTGAGTGAGACATATTTCACATTCCTTTAAATAAATTAAATAAACGGTCTTATTCATATAAAAGTGGGTTCCAATAGATTCTAATTCGACCAAAGTCTGATTTAGGGAAAAATATAATCATCTAATTATATTAAGAAAAGTTTTATGTTAATTTTAGAATATTATATTTATCTTTAATTACCTGATTTACCTTTAACTATGGTAAATAAAATTTACCATAGTTACTATTCATAATGCCTAAAAAAATTAGCTTATTAACATAATTTGGACCTACTGATTCCAAATATGGAATCCATTTTTCCAAATTCAAATCACAGATTTTGCATAAATTAATTTAAAATTAATCTCATTGTTAAGAAAACGAGTTTTAAAAGTAAAAATATTTCAAACGATTGAAATGATTTTACCTATGAATTCAATGTAAAATCAATGATAATGAAATACATTATATTAAATGGTAAAAAAATTTCTAGTTATAATTTAGAACCATTAAATATTACAATTTAACCATATAAATTATTATAGAGAAGAAAGTTGTTTTTAATTAAAATACGTGTTTTTACTATTCATTAAAATACGAAAGTTATCAGAATAATCTGAAAATTTTATCCAAAGTAAAATTTTATGTCATGATCCCAAAGAAGAATTTTATTCTTTCAAATTGAACTTATAAACATGTCAAAAACTATATTTAAAGTTGGTGCGCCATCAAAAGGCGGCAAAGCGGCATTTTTTGAAAAATGCTTATTTTACCCAAAAAAAATTATTTTGTTCTCATACCATGTTCTATAAAACATGTAAGATGAATTATAATGTCATAAAATTAAAAATTTAGTTAATACTATTTATAATGGTTAGTTTGTAATGATATTATAGCCATATATCGTTGTTTAGTGAAACCCAATATTGCGTACTACACAAGCTATATAGGAAGGTCGCAATTGTGTGTAATGCAAGCCAAGCCAGGGATGCGTGTAGTGAAAGATAACTTTGGTGTTGAATATGACATAATTCAAAACTTATTTCATTTATAAAATAAACAAAATCTTTACTTAATATTGCATATAATAATTTCCACAAAACGAACTTGAGATTGTGTGTATCATGAGGCAAGAATAGTGTTGCGTATATGAAAGCTAATATGGTGTTGTGTATAGTACAAGCTAATTTTGGTGTAGTGTATGACACAAGACATCAATGAAATTAAAAAGAATAATTTCATAAAATCTCGTGTTGTTATAGTGCTGCCCCTGGCACAAGCTCTATAGAGAAATCCACCTTATGCTCCGGAGGGAGACCTGAAAAGTCGTCCGGGAAAACATCCCTGAAACGATCAACCACTGGAGGGAAATACTTCTGACAAGCCCCCTAATCATCCAGATATAAAATCGCAATATGGGATGTGACTCCACCTTTCCCACGATGCTCGGGTCCAACTCGACTCGCCTGAACATCCCATTTACCCTTGTATAGAAACTCTCTGCCCTCTAGTGACGTGAAACTCACCCTGCGGCGATAGAAATCCACAAAGGCTCGAAAGGGAACCAACTAGTCCATCCCAAGAATGACATCATAAGTTTTCATCTATATGAAATAGAGGTCCAATATAAAGTGAGACCCACCAACCTCAAGCGGTCACTCCTTGCACTGACACACAAATGTCGTTCTCATTCCCAACAGAGTGTCTAGAATCATAACAGCTGAAGAAGAAACACAGAGCCCAAGGCTCTCTACAACAAGCATAGATACAAAGATATGTGTAGCACCCATATTGAAAAGTACTGAAGATAAGACAGAAGTTACTAGAATAGTACCTTTTCCTGTAAAAGGTCCGGGATACTGCCCCAGCTGGGTCTGTTGCACTGCATATGTCGGCCCAGTGTCGCGGCCCTGCGACACAGCCTGGCTACCCTAAGTTGTCCCACCCTACTGCCTTTGAGATCCAGGTGTCTGGCTACCACGGCCACAACGACCCCCTCTGCCTGTATGTCCTAACGTATCCTAGTTTCCCGACTGGTAAGAAGCTACTGGTCCTTCTCCCGTATGCGGAGTCTGCACAGATCCCCTCTCACTAGCCATTGGTAGAAACAACTTGAAAAAATTGTAGATGACCCACCTTGTCGCATGCTCGGCATTCCACTGTGTCACGTGGAAACTACGGTCTCTTGTTCCCCTCTTTACCTCACTGGTAGCACCTGACTAGGCCACCAGAAGTAATCACCTGGCTAGTACTACCACCGCAAGAGAAGCTCATCTATCTCTTCCTTTTACCAGACGAAATAGTACCAGAAACTGGTGCTGAACTGTCCTGGTCTGCACCACTAGCTTCCCTCAAGTTCCTCTCAGTAATCAGTGTCTTGTTCACAATATCGTGTACGATAGGAAACCTGAAAACCTTCACCAGTGCACGGATTTCATATCAAAGACCATCCTCAATGCGTCTAGCCTTCAACGTCTCATCACCCACTAGAACAGGTGAAAAACTCTGAATCTCGGTGAAGTGAGAAAAATAATACATCACCGACATAGCGCCCAACTGACGATTCATAAACTCTCGAGATCTATCTTACCTCAGCATCTCTGGGAAGAAAAAGTCATAAAAATCATTCTAAAAATCTTCCCATGGCATGTCTTTGTGACTCTCTGTCTGAGTGGTAACACCCCACAACCTCTTGGCACAATCACGCAACATATAAGTCGTGATCTTGACCCTCTGGACTAGAGGCATCTCATGATGATTGAAAATAGTCTGCAATGAATCCAGCCAAGACTCTGCAGCCTGTGGTCCGCCATCCCCTAAACAAAAGGCGGATGCTGCTGCTGGAAGATATGAGTCAGCTCAGTCATAGATGTTGCAGCCGACGGTGCTCCTTGAATGGTCTGCATGAACCGCATGAAGCCTTCATAGAACTGCGCATCCATGCTTGTGTCTAGTGTAACGGCTGGCACTGCATCTGGCTCTGCTGGAGGATCCACTGGTAGCCCATGGCCTACCTTCTCTGGAGTATAATCGTTGCCTCTCTCTTGGTGAACAACGCATGGTCGTCTCGGCGGCATGACTCTACAATGTCAAACGAACACCTTAGATCATAATTACCCCTGATCAAAACAAGGGGATATGAGAAATAAAGTTTTCAAAATTTACAAAACATGAATACACTACGTGAATAAATACTACACGGTGTTTTCACGAATCCTTCTTCCCTACCCGAGTCCTTCTACATGGCTGAGCCACATGGATCACTTTGATCAAGACTACACGGCGTGTATAACATCTACACGGCGTGTATGGTTTAATTTCCAACTGATTGTGTCGTTCGTGACACGGCCGACTACTCGGCTGATACCACACGACGGGTTACACCAGCACACGGCATGTACACCACCTCATTTCCCCAGCCACATGGCCACGTCCACACGGTCTCCCGTCGATAAGGACTATACGACATGTCCCTCAGGTACATGGTGTGTTTAAAAGAGGTAAAACTGGCCCGTGTTTGTTAGCTACATGGCTGGGTACCCAGGTCAGACTGCATAGCATGTTCCAAGGTGGAAATAGCGTATGTGTCTCAAGGTCTACTCCGTCTATTTTGTTAGTTACACGGGTGGACTCTTGGTCAACACTACACGGCGTGTACATATGGTACACGACATGTTTTTAACAAGCCTTTCCCAACCCCGTTTCCTTGCCCACACGGTCCATGAAATGGGAAGAGACTACACGCCGTTTACATAGGGTACACGGCATGTACTTAGGGTAAACGGCGTGTACCTAAAAAGTTTTCATTTCTCCCCAATCATAAGAACACACGGTGTGTGTCTGAGGAACTACACGGTGTGTATCCTAGGTTTCCCTGATATTAAGCCTCAGAAACTACTCCGAAACCCAGAAAAATATTTAAAACAACACCTATGTGGAAAATTATGATCTATGAGGGCCCGTACTCCCCGAGAATCAATGTTTGGAATCTTATACATGTTATATATAGGTAAACAAGTCAATGATCCACAAAATTCCGATCATTGAGGGCCCATACTACCCAAAAAACAATGTTTGGAATTCATTATATTAACAGGATTACACAATAATACCCTATAATATAGAAGGTATTTATCAAAGTCGCTGTCACAACTGCATGCTTTACTATCACAACAACTATCACAACAACATGAAATTTCTAATGCACCTACATGGCATGGAACTATGCAGGGCATGTGATTTCTAGCATGTTCCTAAATAATGAATGAGATGGCATACCCTAATCTCATCGGGTTGAAACTAAACGAACCCATTGATAACATATAAATAGAACAATCACAAGTGCATCACCCAATGGTGAAAATCCAATCAACTGTAAAATTTTCAAAATCATAATAATTGAAAAAATACGAGGTAGACTGGATTTTCCCTGTATACGAGTTATCTATACCCTGACACAACTTATTACCAACTAACATTTATGTCCTATCCCTGACTAAGGCTCTAAATAGTAAGTCAAAGAAAATAACCTCCTTTGATAAGAATTTGTAACGTCCCAGTTCTTGAAGCTACTCAACAGGTGCTCCAGACTTGGTTGGTCAGACGAACTCAAGCTCATTTCCCCAAACGCCATAGGTTTCCGACTAGCAGCGAGGGCCCAGGTATGATAGTGGGTAAAATATGCCTTCATTTGTCAAAGTGTAGCGCAGTGGAATGATAAATAACATACAACATCAGCGATAGAAATAAACCATACATATTAAAAATTAACAACTGCAGTAAAATATAACCAAAAGTTATATAGAAAATGATGAAAAATGCCTCTAGTTCTAAGAAAATAGCCAAAACATGTTACACAATGATACAGAATAATTCAATTCAGAGTATAGAGTACAAAAAAGAAAAACAAAATAGTGCAATAGGAACTCAGCAGCATCGCGAGCCTAAGCGCGGTCCCATGATCTCCTACTCCTCTATAGCAATAATGTACCTGTGTATGGACCCTTGCCCTTATCCACACCTACAACAACATAGCCTGTTTGGGCCAAAGACCTGACCCAAAAGAGGTGTGACAAACAAATCCCAATAGGCACCCTCAAAAGGCATGTGCCCAACTATGAGAAAATATGCAACTACAGTGTGCAGAAGTAAATACAGTAAACAAATAAGTACCAAAAAGTAACTATCACTGCCAGTTTCTTTGCCATTTTCATTTTAACCATTTTAATTTAATAACATTCTGTGCTCATCAGAACCAAGCCCTCAGGCCAATTAGAATCTTGCCCTCTGGCTAATGTAGTAAAACCACACCCTCAAGAATGCCCTTAGGATATCGAATATTGCCCTCAGACTATTCATAACCTTTTCCTCAGGCATTTCTCTCAGGTGAAATGGAATCTTTCCCTTAGTCCAAACTAAAATGAAACCCTTTGGTAATCAGAATCTTTCCCTGAGGCTAATAGAACCACTACCCTCAGGCTATTTAAAATAATACCCTCAGGCTAAACAAGTAACTAGGCCATGCCAAACATATAAACAAGAAATTCACATACAATTCTTCTCAAGGAAAAAGTAATGCACAATATAAACATGGCATACCATCGGGTATCCTGGCCAAACGGCTCAATAGAGGAACGCACCGTCGGGGGTGGTCCTGGATCCAAGCAGCGATCCCAAAAAATATTTTATTATCACATTTAATTACCTATACAATTCTAGGTATTAAAAACAACCAAGTCCTCAGCCACACAACACCCCAACATGGGTTCATAGCACAAAGGTACACACAAACACACAATAGTTGGAATTTAAACACTAAGCCACCAACCTCGATCTCCCCTGATCAATATACGCGAACGACGCTCCTCGAATTGTCCAAGAACAACGTAGATCTGAGGTAAAATAAAATCTCATTCAAATGCAAATAAATTTTCCTCAGGAAAGAATTGGCAAGAACAGCTTAAGGAGAGGGAAGGGATTACCCATATGGTTCCAATGAGATTGACGGTGGAGGAATCAGATTCTTGGTGCTCGCTCGGGTGCTCTCTGAAGCCCCAGTCATCTCTCCCAAACCCTCCTCTGGTTCTATGCCTTCCCTATGAGAAGGGGAGGCTACTGTCCACTTTAAGCGAAAAAAACAAAATACAAGACATTTCCTATTGAGCACACGACGAGTACTTTTCCTTTTTTTAATGTTCCTTCGATGACTTCTTTCCACCAAGGCACTGTTCATCAGTGGACATGATTAAACGACTTGTAATCCAGGAGTACACAACAGGTACTGATGCTCAGCTGGTGGCTGCCTTCACCGCCTTACTATTTTCCTACCGACTGACTACATGGCATGTACATACCCACTACACAGCGTGTAGTCGGTTTTTACACCTTTTATCACCATCATGGCTACACACCCTGTGTACTAATTCCACAGTGCCAAAGTACACGGCGTGTGGAAATATACACGACATGTTCCCACAAAATGACGATTTTTCCACATTTTCCATATTTTCTCAAAAAAAATAATTAAGGAAAAGTGAAAGGAAGATTACCATACCTCAAGAATAAGAACCGGGTTATTAAAGTTATTTATGAAATACTGCTATGGAATGATTTAGTTTCAAATTTTGTTTTTACTAATTAATTTTCAAGATTATTGTATCATATGTTGTTTTACTCATTTTAGATACTGTATTATAATCTTATAACTATATTGGTTTTGGATAATGAGTAAAGAATGGTAGAATATCCTGACTATCTGTATTAGGGTTATGTTGTATTTAAAATATTATTTTAGTGCTTTAGGATTTGAAAATTAATATTAAATACTCATCATCTTGGATAAAAGATGAGAATTCTTGGGGAAATTCAATAAAGGAAGAAATTTTATACATCACGTGTGTATATTTTGTCACTTGGTCTAGATGGTATGATAATCATTTAACTCTTGGAAAAGAATCCTAAAACAAATTAATTATCCAAGTATCATCAATTATGATGAACCAATGTCCCTTTTTATAATTACTATTTTATGTTTTTGTGGCCTGTATATTTTCTATTATCAGTCACTTGTCTGCGATCAATGAACTCAATCACTCTCTTTACTTATTCGTTCTTTTCCACCACTACCACATATTTTCTCGAATGTGGGAACATTTTTATCCATATATTTATATAATTTTTCTTCCTACACTCCCTATTTAAGGAATGATTTATTTTTCTTCATTTTTATGATGTGGGTTTCAATAAAGGAATTATAAAAATTTTAATCCTGTGAT
Organism: Viscum album; assembly: GCA_963277665.1. Classification (NCBI taxonomy): domain Eukaryota; kingdom Viridiplantae; phylum Streptophyta; class Magnoliopsida; order Santalales; family Viscaceae; genus Viscum; species Viscum album. Next base: position 915,724,415 of record OY728153.1, read on the forward strand.
ATAAAATATAAATTTTTAAGGAGAAATTCACTTTAAGTGGTGTAGGATGAAACATCAAGAGAAGTAATGAAATATATTCATTAAAATTAATTAAAATTATTTAATTTATTGAGTAAAAGGTAATAAATTATTTATATTGAATTTCCAAAAACACCATGTTTATATTTAATTAAATGTAACAAATAGTTCCTTTGATTCCTTATGTTGCACACAAGGCCAAGACTTACTAGAAAACAATATAATATCGATACTATTATGATTGTTACCACATATCCTTTGAAATGTGGTGAATGAATGATAATAACAATATTACGAATTTTTTTACATATATTTATAAAATGGATTATCTTGTTACAAATTAATTAATAATGAAAATAATGAACAATTGAATATAAAGTCTATGTTTTTATGAAAGATTATTTTTATGACCCAAATGAAATTTTATCTAAATAAATTAGAACACGTAAATAAATCAATATTATTGAAAATATTAATGAAATTTATATGTTATATATTTATTCATATATATTTAAATTCATAAAATATGTTTTAAATTCCTAAGATGATAAAAAATCCATTGTTATGTAAAAAAATATGAATTTTTCTAATAAGAAGTTCTGAGGAATTTTAATGGAAGATTTGATTTAAAAATAAATTTAAATAAATTTATAAATTAATTTTGAAATAATAAAATCCTTCTCATAAATATTAATATAAAAAAATACATTTGGTGAATGTTTGGAATTTCTTTGAGAACATTCACATTTGGAAGAAAAGTGAACGACACCATATTTCAATTGAAAATGAATTTTTCACTTAAATAATTAATAATGTTAAATTATATTTTAAATTAGTTTTAATTTATAATTTGATAAATATATATAATTTACCCAATTTAATTCAGTTTAATCAATTTGACATTGAATTTAGATATACAAAAATTTCAAACTTTTGATCATTTTTACATTAAAAACCTTCTTTATTGTTCCCTCTCAAAAGAATAATATTGATTTAAATTCTATATATTCAATAGCAGAGATTTGGAAAAAAAGATTCAGTATTTTGAATCATACTAATTTATATTTTATAGTAAGGAAAAGTTATTTTTAGACCAAAAAATCTAGTGAAATTAATACAAATTAATTATAATAACTTAGTTAAAGACGAGATTACGTAGAGTTTAAAACTTAATCATGTTGGGGAAATGACATAAAAACTCTAAAAAACTATTTTATGGATATATTTAGACCATTAGACCACTTTTATTTAATTTTTTTTGTTAGGGAATCCTTTTTTATGTTAAAATATGGTACACCTACCTTTCATTTCAAAAATTTCATGTGTGCCATCTAATGCACTTATAAAAGGAATCCACTTATCCCCACTTCTACCAACCTATATCTAACATTGAATAAACAAAATCCTGACCAAATAAACTCCCAAAATCCTTCTTCTAATCCTAGATTCCCCACTTAAGAGATAAATCAACGAAATTATGTCATTGGGTGCCAAATAAAGAATCAACCTGAGGAAGTGGAGACTTTCTTCAACAAGAACTTTAGTTTTATTTTTTTATTTAACATTTAACTTGATCTTTTTATATGATTATATATTATCCTTATTATAATCATTTTACTAAGATGTTCTAATATTTATATTTATCATACCCCAACAAACATCTCCATAAAAATTGTAACCAAATCACTGTTCATGTGTACAATAAACTACCTCCCCATGAAATGATGCCATATTTTTCATTTACCATATCTTATAATTTAAAATTAATATCGATATAATTTTTTATATGATATATATGATATTTATAATATATTCTTACTTATATTATTATAATATACTGGAAACCTTATTGCTTTCCAATTTTTGGGAATACGATAACAACGTTTGTGGACATTAAGACTACAACTACCTCAAAGTATTGTGATATGTTCACAGTTTATATGGAATTTAATAAGGATGATTTTAATAAAAATATATGATATAAACTAAATATTTATTATATTAATGAAAAATTTATATATATTTACATATAAAATATCATTTTTCTTCTTTCAATTTTATACACTGAAAATGTGATTACATTGTTCACAGATGTGTGGACTACCGCATCCTCAATGCAATGTGATTCTCCTTTTTTCATCAATATATCACAATAATTATATATTTAAGTATTTATAATTATATAATATGTAATTTCAGATAAAATTATCATTTTAGAATGATAAATTCTGCTAACCTACACTCCATAATGTTAATTGAAATAATGGGACTTTTACTTATGTGTATGTATGGCCTACGATTTTCATGATTGAAGTATTGGTTCATTTTTTCTTACTATAATTAATTATTCTATTTAAAACTTTAATTAATGTATAAAATTTTAGTTATTTAATTATTATTATTTTGTATTTTTTTATATAAACACCACCATGACCATTGTCAACCGAACTTCGGCGTTTTTAAATATAAATTTAATATAGTCAAAACATATTATATAGACGTTATTGGGAAGTAATTGTATATAAAATATTTATTTGTGTTATAAAATTTATAATTATATATTAAATGGATGTAAATAAATATAATAATTAAAATAAGTTTATTATTTAGGAATGGAGTGGAGAAGTATGACAAATCAGACTCCATGTAAGGGATTTTTTAACTCAATTTACATTCATTGGGTTAAACATCTATGTCATTGTTTATGTTAAGCAAATAATATGTGTGAAATGATGTGTTATAGATTTATAATAAATATTCACTTCTATTGTGAGGATTAAAAATTTTGAAACGTATTTATTTCATTTATTTATTCTTAATCTTGTGATACACCATTTATAAGGTATTTTCATATCAAATTTTACATGTCTGAGATAAATGTCATATTCCCTGCTAATTTTTGTTGTGTAGTGTATATATTGACCATGAATTTGTTTTATTATTCTTATATATGAATTTATTTGGTTTTATATGTATTTTATTGGATTTATATTTCATGGGGTTAATATTTCAATGTTTCCAAAGTAGTAACAAATCTTTGTCAAAATTTTCCATCGTTGAGACATTTGTAATGTTATACAACAATCTTGTTTTATTATATTTATATAATAATAACATGAAATTTTGTATCATTAAATTTGTTATTACCATTTTTTTATATGTTTAATTTGATTTTATTCCATCATGGGTATTATGATTCAATTGAATTAATGTTGAATGAGACACATTGAATTTTTAAAAATTATTTTTCCTAAAAATGTTTTTTATTATTGTAGCGCGGGTTGCTTTGGTATTGAGTTTGTAGTCAATTGAATATTTTTGTTTTGTCTAGGTCTATGATTTCATGGGTTCGCACTCAACCCTTAAAAGGGGGTCTATTTGAATAATAAAGAAATTAATTTTCAGTCAGCGTAAAAACCATTATTGTTACATCACCTCCATGATGGATATTTTGTATTGATATAATTATAAAAATTTCCCCAAAAGTAAAATGATTATTTAAAATGGAACATAACAAACTCATCCTTTTTAGTTGGTTAACAATGTTTCAATGATATTTTCATGGAACAAATTTTTTTTGTGGGTTAATATTGTCTTAATGTGATTATTATTGAACCAATTTATTTTCATTGTGTTAATAATTTTTTATTGAGATTTTTATGGAACCCATTTCATTTTTATGGAAAAATCATATTTCAATGAGATTGAAAAGGAACTACTTTTTTCTGTGGGTTAATATTATTTCAAATAGATTATTAAGGAACCTATTTCTTTTCCTTGTGTTAATTTTTTTGAATAAGATTGTTATGGAACATGTTTCGTTCACCTTGGATAAACATGTTTCAATGAGATTGTTATGGAACCATTTTATTTTCCATGGGTTAATTGTGTTTTAAATATATTAACTAGATAACTATTTCATTTCATTGTTTAATCATGATTTAATGAGATTTCAATAAAACATATTACTTTTCCATAGGTTAATATTATTTTAAAGGGATTGATAATGTTATCATTTAAATTAAATCAATTAATCATGTTTTAATGAGATTTCTATGGAACCAATTTGTTTTTCATTAGATAAACAAGATTTAAAAATATTATAATGGATTTTTTTTATCTTATATGGGTTAATAATGTTTCAATAAAATTTTATTGAATCATTTTCTTTTCAATAGGATTTCGATGATTCAAATAGATTTTTATGGAAACAATTTCTTTTCACTAGGATAATCAGATTTTAAAGAGATTTTCTGGGAGCCTGTTTATGTTCAATGAAATAACCTTGATTCAAAGGTATTATTAGGGAACCCATTTAGTATTCATAGGTTAATCATGTTATAAAGAGATTAATAAGATACCAATTTCATTTAAATGGGTTTATCATGTTATAAAAGTAATAATTATTGTTTTTATGGGTTTTATTAATGTTTTGGTTCTTGAAAATATTACAAAATGGGGTGGAAATGATAACATTTAGTAATACCATAATATAATATCTTAGGATGGTGTAGATGGTCTTGAGGATTTCTATTATAGATAACCATGGGATGAACCATACAGTAATATAAAATTCTGTAACATCATAAAATGGTGTCTCCCAAATAGTACCTGGTTAGGCTGGTATAACTCTATAGATCATTGGATAATGATAATATTGGATGTCAGATGTATTGTTATTATAATTAAAAGGGTTTTAAAGGGTTTTGAGTTCATTTTATGAATGTGATTATATATCATCCCTCCTTTTTATTAAATAATGTTTCATTACATAGTAAAAAATGGAGGCTTTTTTCATGTTCTGTTTCATAGAAAATTGGTATATAATGATTGATAACATAAAACATAAATCTATATCCACGTGGAATACATCATCATGGGTTCATCCTGAGTAATATTTTCTACATATCATAACCTGAGTACATACATTAAAGTATGGGAGTGAGTAGAATATCTGTATTGGAAAAAATAAAGAGATTCATATAAAATGTGATCTTGAGACATATCAATAAGAAAAAAATATGTAACTTAAAGGCCTGATAAATATGAATAACATAAAAAAAATAACTTCAATAGTTAGAAATAAAATTTACCTATAACAATTATACAATACATTCATAATCATGCAATAATGGTTTATCACTATGGTGTCAAAAATAAAACATACCAAATTCATTCACCAATGTATCATATAACATTTCATCTATAGAAAGATAATTTTTTATCCAATAAATATGAGCCTTATTAGGGTTATCCCCTTATATGTATTGATTTTATTTGAGCCACATATATCTTAATAAATTATTTCATTAATAACATAGGGAGAATAAATGACCAGTTACTTAAAAATCATAAAATACAAAAGAGTTCTAATGAAATGACCATTACATCATTTTTTACCAATGAATGGAAATGTGAGTATAAAATATGTATATTCCCAAATAAAAAACCACTTAAAAATCTAGTTCAATACCCATTGAAAAATAAATTTGTTTCAGTATTCATGTAAAATGTTAAAGATAATTACTCAAGTAAAATAATATAATATGAGTATAAAATTATTCATCTTTATGGGTATATAATATGTTTTTATAAAAATCATAAAATGAGATGGAAAAAGGGTATCCTGTTAATAAAATAAAATAAATAAAGTAATGGTATAATATAGATTCTAAAAAAATAACACTGTTTGGAAATTAGAAGACATACCCCATGAAATGGTATCTTTAATGTAAAAGAGAATTGAACATTTCCCTTACCATAAAGAGTTGTTCCTAAAAATTTATGATTTTACAATGGGGGTTGAGAATTCATTGGGGTGGGACTACATGGGAGGAAAAATTACAAGAACATAATGGATAATGTATTGGGAATGAATGAAAATGGAGAAATCGGTGGGTATTTATATGTGAATTGGAAGAATTATTCAAATATTTCTAAATATTTGCCTTGGAAAACTAGAATATGGAAGTTGAAAAACTATTGTCTTGACCATGGTTTTTTGTAATGTTATTGTAAATTTGAGTCAAATTATATTTAATCTTAATCCACTGGAACTAAACATCATTTTAGATACCACATTTTCAATGGAAATGTAAAGATTAAAAATTATTTTTTTACGAAACAGATTTTGCTTTTTAGACTTTATAATGTAAATTATAGTTATAAAAATTGAGTAAATTATATTAAAATAATTATTACTAGTAAAATAAATTTTTTCATGTATTTTGTTTAATTTATTAATATTTTATAATGAAACAATGGTTTGAAAACAATATATTGAAACACTAAAAATCATTTTTTTATAACTCCTGAAACAATAATTTATCTTATAACATTATCATAAATTCATCCCCACCTAATATTGACATGATTATTTAAAAATTTATGTTCATTTTATCAAGAAAAGTTATCTATATATGATATTTTTTGTTTGCAAAAACTAAAATACCTTTTTATAGAAAATAGAATTCTTAAGGAATAATCCCATTTATAAAATATATAAAAAATTACCCTTGCCTTTATAAAATTATATATCATTTGATTATTTAAATAAAAGTTATCTAAAAGAATATTTCATTATAAATAATATTACTCATAATAGCTTCTCTTATTATAAAAATTGTTTATATTTGAAATTTTAATTAAATTTTATATGCATCCAAATATCTAATTATCAAATTAATATAAATTAAACTTGTTATTATTAAAAAATATTATTGTTAATTGAAATTGATTGAATAAAAATGTCATTTATAAAATATATTTTTCACTTTATATAATAAATTCCAACATACACAACCCCTTATTACTCCTGTGTATGCCCGAAGGGTATAATGTGGGATGGTCATAGTTTATTCGGGAGACTCAGATAACATAGATTGACTGGTAATCTCAAAGAACATGAACATATCATATATGAAAATTCATTCAAGCTTCAGTTATAAAATCTTGGTTAGGGATTGATGACTGGAGAACCCCAATGATGATACCTCCCTCCCATGTTTAGACAAATGGGATTTAAGGGGCACAAATATAATAATTGAGGCTATTATTATTCCCTTTTTTATCAATTATCCTTTTTAACTTCTAATTATAAAATCTAATTGTAGTGGTGGAATTATCAACCAACTGTTTAGTTTCCAATGGTCATATTAACTGACGATCATATTTGACCAATAATCCTATAATGGTCAAATATCAATGGTCTCATTTCCATTTATACTCAATAAATACTACCTAATTATTAAATCAACATGTATTTTTGTAAAATATAATAACAGAAATTTTAAATAAACAAGTATTATTTAAAAATTATGGATCATTTTAAATATCCCCCTTTAAGAATGTTTTCCCCCAAAATTTCATCTCATTATCTCAGTTGACAAAAGGTGAGGGTACTTCTGCTTTAATTTTTCCTCTAGTTCCTATCTCTCTTATTCTTACTTATAGTTCCTATAAAAGACTTTTATATGATTTATAGCCCTGATTCATAGATCCTTATATCAACATTCTAATATATTCACCAACTTCTCCTCAAAGGAGATGTCATGTTACAGTTGTAATATCATCATATTCAGTTCATGTGAGGGATAAGGTAACTACATACCTAAGAGATATAAATGGAATACATCATGACCTTGAGAATGATTTACTAGATGTTATAAGAGATAGACCAGTGATCATATGCAATCAATGATTTCAAAGGTGAAAATGTACCTAGGTCTATGCTTCTATTTCATTCCAAATCACATGAATCACGTCTATAGTGATATATGAAGGAAAAAAACATCCCCAATATCAATATCCATGTCCCTTTGATGACGTTCAATGTAGCTCTTCTTCCGACAATGAATAGCCTTTTTATTTTTGTAGATGGGATGAACCTTCTCTATCATCTTATAAACAAGAATAGGCCCAATAAATTTCCTCTCTCCATATTCCACCCAACAAGTATAATTTCTACATCACATTCAATATAGAGCTTCATACTGTGAAATTTGAATACTCAAGTGGAAGATATTATCATTTAATTACTAAAATACTGGGAGGTGGAGTTCCCATCAACCATTAAATACCATTGGGAGCATTCTTAGCATACCCTCCAGTGTCTAAATTGTCATTTAGGATTAGAAATACATTTGGGGGTGATAGGTCGTACTAAAATTCATTTTAGTGTTCAGATAATGTTTAATACCTCACTTTAATTTAGACGTGAACCTTGTATCAGGATAAAAAATTATAGAAAGTGGCACCCCAAGCCACTTTAACAATTCATTTACATATACTTAGGTTTACTGGTAAGGAGAGGAATCTTCTTGAAAAATGAGGAAATAGGCTATCCTGGTGAGACGATCCACTACAACCGATATTATATTGTATCCTTTATAGGTTTTTGGTATATAATTAATTAATATTGTAAGAACAAGTTTCTTAATTTGAGGTAATGTTTTTGTTTTATTCTTTATTTTATTGAGTTTTTTAGAAAACAAGGAAAACTAGACATGTATTGGAATCATAGTGTCACACGTGCTTATTTTGGGTTACACACAATTTTTTTTAGAAATGCAAAGCAAGAGATTCAAATAAATGAGGCAAATTACAAGAGTCTAAAGGAGGAGATTTTACACTTGTCCCTATTAAGCAGATCAATCAAATCTTCATCAGGTGTGGTCAGTTGCACTCTGGAGGTTGCAGAGATTCCCTTGGAAGCAAGCTTATCAGCAACCGAATTGGCATCACGATAAACATGAGTAATGATAAAGTTCTTGGTGGCGAGAATTTCAAAGCATTTGATCCATTTTGGGGTGAGTTTCCAGGTAAGATGGATCTGATTTTTCCGGACAGCTTGCACTATAGTAGAGGAATCACTTTCAAACCAGAGATCATTCCAGTGTCTTTCATGAGCCATATCCACTGCAGTAATAAGGGCCATCATCTCATCTTCGAGAGCAGTAGCATAACCGCAAGATCCATAGGATCCTTCAAGGAAGTTGCTGTTTTCATCTCGGAACACAATGCCATAACCAGCTGGTCCAGGATTTCCTTTTGAGGCACCATCAAGATTGCATTTGATCCATCCTGCCAATGGAGGTATCCAGAAGATTTCCATAGTGCCTGAAGGTTTGGGGAAGTTACCTGACAAATGAAGCCTCCTCAGGACTACAAAATCTTTGATAGAGTTGTGACATTGTCTAGGATGGATCTGATTTGCAATTCTGGTCATTGAAAGAATGCTAGAAATAACAGAATTTTTTTTGAAAGCAGACTTGCCATGCCTGATACTGTTCCTGCCTCTCCATATGGTATGAAAACCTTCAGCACAGGCAGCAAAAAAGAGGACTTGAAGCTGCATGGAGATATGAACAGCTGCAATAGAGTGCAGAAAATCTGCAACATTGTCAACATGCGGTAAGGAAATGTCAAAAAGATCAAAAATGAAAATCCAGATTGAAGCAGCGGTTTTGCAAGAGAGAAAGAGATGATCCAGGTCATCTCTATACTGATGACACATGTCACATCGTGAGCAAAGGGAGATGCCAGCTCTTTGAAGATTGTTGTCCATTGGGAGTCTTTTCCTTTGAATTCTCCACAGAAGAGTATACCGAGAGGGTTGTATCCATTTTCTAAAAGCCTGGATAGCAGTAGAGTTGTTGCTGTAAATGGAATGATGATAGAAGTTTTTAGAGTCCAGAATTCCATTGATAGATGGTTCCCATACCATAATATCGTCAGCATGTATGAAGTCATAAGAGTTAACAATTTCAAGAATTTCCATAGGCAGGTTATGCTTCATCACAAGTTGGGCAGCAATAGAGGCATCAAGATCAACATCCAAAGAGTCTACATCAATACCCTCGGCCAAAGGTTCCCCTGTCCAGTTATCCCTCCAAAATTTCAGGTTGGAAGAGGCATTTACTAACCAATGAGAGTGTGTCTTGATCTTTTGATAGATTTCTTTCAGACCAGGCCAAATAGAAGAATTCATATAAGAGAATTTACCAGCAATCAATCGAGAGAGAATACGTTTTCGGAGAAAGTCCAGGGAGGCTGAGTTTCCATTTATGAGTCTCCACATAAAGTGAGCATGAAGGGAATGATTGAAACATTTAATGTTCTTAATGCCAAGTCCCCCCATAGTGAGGGGTAAGCAGCACTTGTTCCAAGAGACAGTAGCAATTTTCCTTTCAAGGATACTGCCACTCCAAACAAAATTCCTCATAAGGGAGTTGAGAATCCTGAAGGTAGAAGCAGGCCAGGAATAGACCATAAAGGAGTAGACAAGTTTGGAAATGATCACATGATTGACAAGACAGATTTTACCTGCCATAGAGAGAGCTTTACCCTTCCAATTATAGAGAGTTCTTCTGACATTGCAAACCACATCAGTGAAATAGGTGGATCTCGGTTTACCAAAAAAACATTGGGACCCCAAGATATGTGAAAGGGAAGGATGCCTCCTTAATGCCGAGTCTCTGAATCATACAGTGCCTCCTAGAGTCTGTAATGCCCTTCCCAAAGAAAATAAATGATTTATTCCAACTCACTTCTTGTCCAGAGACAAGCTCATAATGATGGAGGATGGATTTGAGATTCTGAATATTTCTTTTTCCCCCTTGAGTAAAGATGATAATGTCATCATCAAAGAGAATATGTGAGGGAGCAGGGTTACCCCTATTAGCTTGGAGAACTTTCAGATTTCAATTGCCAGCATGATATGTGATCAGTCTACTAAGGTAATCTTCTGCAATTGCAAAAATAATGGCAGACAAGGGGTCCCCTTGCCTTACCCCTCTGGAGCACTTGAAAAAACCCTCAGGTGAGCCATTGATAAGAATGGAAACATAGGCTGAGCTGAGCAAGGTGTAAGACCACTGAATAAAAGTCGGATGAAAACCAAATCGATGCATAACATTACCTATGAAGCCCCAATCAATGGTGTCGAAAGCCTTATTAATGTCCAGTTTAAGCGCAATGCTCCCCCCTCTAATGGGCTTTTGCAAAAGGTTCACACATTCAGAAGAATTGAGAAGACAGTCCTGTATTCTTCTCCCTTTGACATATCCAAATTGATTCCAGGAAATGATCTTGTCAGAGATACAAGCAAGCCTGTTAGCCATTAATTTTGTGAGAATTTTCTGAATAGTATTGATCAGGGCAACGGGACGGAATTGATTTATGTCACTGGCATTATCAAACTTTGGAATTAAGGCAATGAATTGAGCATTGATACCCTGAATTTCTGTTCCATGAGTAAAGAAGTACTTGACCAGTCGACAAACATCAGCCTGTATAGTATCCCAGAAGTATTGGAAGAAATGATTTGTATAACCATCAGGTCCAGGCGAGTTGTCATTTTTCAGGCCAAAAACAGCATTCTTTATTTCAATATCGGAGGGTGGTCTAATAAGCAATGAGTTATCCTCATCACTAACCAGGGCGGGAATAATGCCATCAAGGAGTTCCCCATTCCTTTTGAACCCATTGAAGAGGTTTTGAAAGAACGAGACAATATGATTCGAGATGCTTTGATGGTCCTCAAGAATAACATCCCCATCTTTGAGAAGAGATAGTGGCCTGCAAGATTTTTTACTCCTTTGTAAGGCACTAAAGAACTTAGTATTTCTATCCCCGTCCGTGAGCCACTTCACCTTATATATCTCTTTCTGAATATTATCTCTAAGAGTAAGCAGATTTTGCAAGTCCAAGGATAGTTTAGCCTCCTGTCCAGCAAGGCAAGAGAAGTCAGAATCAGTCATTGATTGTTGAATACCATGTAAGGAGTTTTCAAGAGACTCAATTTCCTGGTCCAAGCAGCTGAATCTATTTTTGCTCCAAAGTTTTAGTTTTTCCTTGAGGCAGCGCAGCTTAAAAACACAGGATAAGGGGTGATTATTTTCCTCCAAAGTCCAAGTATCTCTTACAAGCGTAGAGCATTCAGGGAGAGTAGTCCAAGCATTGTTAAATCTGAAAGGAAGGGGGCACCGCTCATAAAATCCAATAAGATTAGACAAGATTGGATGATGGTCTGAGTTGTGTTTGGCAAGAGTCACACAAGAAATAGTCTTCCAGTTATTCAGCACTTTATCATTAACAAAAGCAGGATCAATCCGACTAGCTCTCATGCCATTTAAGTGCTTCCTATACCAAGTATATTTGGCTCCAAGCAAGTTAACCTCAGTGAGATTTGAACCATCAACGCATAATCGAAAGTCATCCATAGCAGAATTTATATTTGAGTGTCCCAACTTTTCATCAGCCTGGAGTATAGCGTTGAAGTCCCCAATGAGCAGCCAAGAGTCGCCAATGGTATGTGACAAATTAGAAATATGAATCCACAAGTCCTTTCTCTCCAAATAGCTGTTGGAGGCATAAACGATTGAGCAGAATAAATGTTGCGCTTGGAAATTAAAATTGAAGGTTATCATCTGTGCATGGGTAGAAATAAGGGTGGGATTATCAACACGGCTATGCACCATGAGCCAGAGCCGGTCCTGCTGATTCCCATGTATAGCATGGAAGAGATTGTAGCCCATTTTGACAATCCGAGAGACAGCACACGTATCCATAGTCTTTGGTTCAGCTAAATCAATGATTTCAGGCTTATTTTAGTCACCAGCAGCCGAAGAGAACATGAAGTACCAGGGTTGGCTATTCCCTGGAAATTCCAAAATAGGATTTTCATTTAATGATTTTTGTTGGGGTGAAACCCCTTTTGTTGCAGGCTGGCAGTAGCCTGAATCCTGGCAGATCTTCGTGGTAGACTACAATTAGAAGAAGGTGTTGCTGTAGCTCTTGCTGGAGTGACATCATTAACAGATGTAGTAACCTCCAGCAGATCATCACTGCATGTAGCAGCCTTGTGCGCATCCAGTTGCGCTTGAAGATTTTCCTGTCCAGAGTTCAAGTGGGAAGAAGTGTCCTCAGTCTGTCTTGCACCCTTTTCGGACAAGAGTGAGGGACTTCCCAACTGCAGATCAAACTCAGCCAGCAAAGAACCTGCCATGCTAAAGTCCACTTGTCCAGTGGGGGGAGTACCAGTGGTTGGAACAGATGTTAAGAGAGTATGCTCCATTTCATCCTGACAAGAATTCAGCACCTCAAGGAGACTTGTGTTGATCAAATCAAGAGTCATATTTTCGATTTGAATGTTGGCAGCAAAAGAAAACATTTCATTCGAGAACTCAAGGCCCTCCTGCTCAAAACTATCCACAGCCTGTACGTGGGGAGAATTATCATCATTCCTGTTAGCAGCCAGTGAAGTGGGATTGTCATTCTCCTCAGCCAAGTCAGCCCAGTTTGTATTGGGACCTGCAGTTTGTGGAATTTCCTGTCCGGCAAAGCTAGTGTCTTTTTTAACATATTGCTTGCTGGAGGCAGGTTTCTTGTTGGGAGCCTCCCTCCAGGCATTCCTGTTTGGCACAACTTTCGTGGGTCTTTGAACGCTACGACACTGCTCAATAGAGTGTCCCACCTTTCTGCAATGTTCACAGAACTTGGGCAGATTCTCAAATTCAAGGAAGAGATCAATGAAATGATCCTTGACTTCTAGAAGAACGCGTTCAGGAGGCAATGATTCCATGTCAATCTCAATCAACACTCTAGAAAAAAGACCAAGATCACTGTTGATCGTTCTGTGATCAATTTTCAAAGGTGTCCCAATTCCTGAAGCAATGTCACTCAGGATTTTTGGATGCCAGTAAATCCAAGGCAGGCCATGAAACCTTGTCCAAACCTGGACAGTTGATTGTTTCTGCGTGAATGGATTAAATTTTGGATCCCATTCAGATAGGCGAAAGAAGCCTGGTTTCAAATTTAGGGACCCAATTCTCCAGGCCCGATTCAGATCATCCTGGTGGTGCAAGACAATATGAAAAAGCCTCTTCCAATTGAGATGAGGCGCCAGCAAGTAAGGCTCCAACAGGCCGATATTTGTTGTCTGAGCTCATTGTAGGACCACGGCTTCGTGCCCTTTTCATATGAAATGCGTCCAAGAATAGAGAATTCGCATACCTGCAGACGCTGCTTAATAGCCTCTGGATCCGCAGTGATCATTATAGCCCCTTCGCCAGTCTTCTTAACCATAGCCGGTCTGATTTGAGTGCCCTCAATATGTGAAGATCCCGCAAGTGCCTCAGCAAAGGAAATTCCTTTTTCTAGTCTAGCCCTCTCACCCAAGACATTTTCGTTCGACTTTTGAGGAAGCGGCAGCTCCCAATCAGGATTAAACGAATCCATTGCACAGGGTCAGAGAAGAATTCAGATCTGGAATCCATCAGCGATGACAAATTTCAAACCAGTCTTTCCGCGCGCTTCCATCCTTCCTTCTATGATAAATCCTTGGGTTACAAACAATTTAATTATAAGTAAAATTCGTGTAGTTTTGTCATGTATGATGGGAATACATGGGGTGTTGGAATTCTAGAATGAAAGAGATGAAAAATATACAACACATCGTGTAAATCTAGGTACACAGCATGTTTTCATGTCAATATGTTCTAGAAAGTAAGTCAGCAGAAGTCAGCCACCAAATGAATAGTATAATGATATACACTGCATGTATATAGAATTACACTCTATTTAATTTTTTGTTCATTTAAAATCATAACTATCCTCGTTCTTCTAACATTTGGATAAAAGGCTCACCCGGGGAACTCAAGAGGAGTTCCAGAACTTCATCCTCTTCCCAGTTGATCATTCAATCTCTAAATCTATAATCATCTGTCTCATTTGAACCCAATCAGTAATCTCTTGATTACTATTGATAATTTCTTATTGATTTTAGTTCTTGAATATATTATTTAAGTTTTAATGTAAATTATTTCTTCCTTGATCTATATCATTCTATATTGAATTGGAAGAAGAGGTTGGAGGAATAGTGTCATACTATGAAGAGGTAGGTGGTATCGTTCCTCTCATTTATTGTTGGAAGGTTTATATTTTCAGTTGTGCTATGCCCCCAGGTGAGGGTGTTTCTTGGAAAGGAAATAGACCCTCATTATTACATAATGTTTTTCTAGTAATGATTTCAATGAAATAAAGCATGTTTGGATTCGTTTTTTCGTAATGTGATACACCTCAAGTGCGTTTCCATCAGATAATTTATTTAGATGTTCTGTCCATGGATTTTTATGGCCATTCATTAATTTAGAATTTAGGGTTTTTGTAAAAATTATTTTGTTTACTACCTAGAATTGTAATTGCATTAGAATTTTAGGTATTTTTATTATGGATTTAGGCATGTGTTTTCACTTTTTCAATGTAGTGTTTTTACTTGTTTAAGAAGGATTGATTTTTTTTTGAATTTTGATGAGTAAATGGTAAATACTATTTGGTGATACATGGGTTAAGCTTAGAATGATGTGAACAAACTCACATTACTACTGTACCTTGCACTTTAGGTGATACATGAATTCAATTTTGAACGCCATGGATAGACTCAAGACAGTTTTGATTTATATGTTATTAGTGACACTTGGTCTCTCTTGTAAGACTGCCAGGGTCATGGTAAATTGAGATAATCTTATATTTCACGTAGAGTGATTCCTTGGGGCTCCCTAGTAGGACAACTAGTGACCAACTGGCGAGAACTTATACCAACTTTGAGAGTGACACTCGAGGATCCCTAGTAGGACCACTAAGTAAGGACTCATATGATGTGTGTGGAATTACACTAGTAGTGATACTTGATTTACGACTTAGTAATCTCAAGAATGGACTCAGGGTATATTTAAATTATGGAATAGAATGAATAGTGGCACCTCTGCCGAGACAAAGAATAAGATTGGATTCAGTATTAACTTACCGGTTAGAAGGCCTTTTGAGAATTTTTTTGTTCTTACTATGCTGCAGGGAATGTCAGGAATATGAAAAATTCCGATACTTAAATACTTCAGGTAAATGAATTGATAATTAACATAATTACTTACATAAATGAATTCTAGTACTTCTAGGGTCATTTACTTCTGAGTTCCTCACAGTTTCTTGTATTTCATTACTATACACAATAGTTGTGTATACTCACTAATAGATTGGAACATAACTTAGGTGGTTTCAAACTAGGATTTATTTTTCACTGCCTATTTGGTTCATGTTTATAAGCCCAAATAGATTATATTGATGCCGAATTCTAAGGGGAGAGGCTTCTTATCCATGTACTTGATTTGTGTTTAGGATCAAGAGAGCATGTGACCAATCCAAGGCTTGTGATTTCGCTATGTTTCATGTTTTTATTATATTATACATGATAATAGTGTTTCTATTTTTCACTTATTTCTTAGAAAATGTAACATGATACCTCAGTTTGATATGTTACGCCATCTGGTTTTCTTTGCATTGTGGTATTTCATTGTTTTCATTAGTTTCATGTTGTTTAATACTTCCACTATTGTTATTATTTATTCCATTGTGTTACACTCTACCAATGAGAGCATAATTTCCTCACTTTCACACACTAGGCCCTTCATGTTCTTCAATAGCCTCTGGAATTTGGGGAAATGTGTTTGAGGCCATGTGGCCAACCATGTATAGGGCACTAATTGGGTGGCTTCTGGACTTGGGACATTACAAAGTCGTATCAGATGATTTATTTACTAATTTTCTTATTATTTAGAGATGATATAATGAATATGGAATTTGGTAAATATATGTTCCTTGGAGTATCTAACCACTGTATAAGTAAAAACCAAATAGTCTCGAATTAGAAATTGTGCTTTTGGAATTGGAGCTGCTACAGTTGATTCGATATCTATATTGGGTGACACACTTGTTTTTTTCTATTGTTATTGATATTATTGTAGTTCTATTTTTTTCATCATGTTGAGATGAGAGTATTCCAGCTCATGCATCCTATAGACACCCTTTATAATAACATTCCATGCCATCTATGATGACTTAGATATTGCATGTTGTAGTGATAGATGTCATGTTAGAGATTCATGTTCTTGTGATAGTACAAGGATATATGTGCCTACTATTGTGATAGGTGTATTGGTATGTGATATTGTTTGAATTAGATAGATGACAAACATTGATCCCTGAGGTGTATGGGCCCACTGGGATTTTAATTTGGGGGATCATGATTCATCCTTTTGTAATGAGTTGTATTTTGATATGATATACATGGGTGACAAAATTTTATTTTTGTGAAGTATGGGCCCTCACATATTGGAATTTGGCATACCACTGGTTGGTTTTCTACATAAACAGGTTTTCCATGGGAAATCTAGAGCATCTATCCTGAAAAACCAAGTATACAAAGCATGTTGTTTAGCATAACAATTATGATGTTCTTCCTGTTCAGGGTAGATGTTGTTCCATGTTTTAAGATGAACACATATTGTTATCTTGTGTATACGTCATGTAGTTTATGACTGTGTAACGGGCCGTGTGGTAGAAAACATGGGATGTTGGGTTTTGAATTGAACATGTCATGTAGCTAACCAAGGATAAACTTTTATGGACCTGTCCTTGTGGGGGTACATGGCTAGGGGGATAGACATGTGTACCTGCGATGTGCACGTGGAACACACCGTGTACCTGGGGTTGATACACATCCAGACTAGTGGTAGAACACGACCATGTGGAAGTATAATGATACATGTCATGTATCATTTTTACACATCTGGTAGTCCTTTTTTTTCCAAACTTTTAGGGACTTATCCAGTTTTGTTTTGGCACTCCTGAATGGAAATCTATGACGATGTGATTGAACCAAGGTGTTTTCCTGACCTGTTAGAGTCATTCCACCTTGAGGACCATGAGCTATATCCCAAGACTATGGTGATGTTCATACTCTGGCGATGGTAGGCCAAGGGCTACTGATAGATCCTCTAATTGAGCTAGTTGTTGTAACAATAGTTATACCGGATGCAGGTGGAGATGCACTGTTTCATGCAAGTTTTTTGAGGTTTATGCAGACTATTCAGGGAGCACCACAAGATACCACATATATGAAAGATCTAACACATATTATAGTCATAGAATCTCTATACTTTTTTCATTGGACGTCGGACATCAGTTTATGAAATCATGGCTGGATTTATTGTTGACTATCATCGATCATTTGAAGATGCCTCTTGATAGGATGTTCAAGCTCTAAACATATATGTTGTCTGATTTATCCAATATATTGTGGGATGTTATCACACAAGAAGGGAATCATTGTTATATGACATGGGAATAATTTTAGGTGTCCTTCAATGATTATTATTTTCCTGAAACATTGATGGTCGTTCATGCTCAAGAGTTCATGCACAAGGAGTTGGGCACACAATCAGTTATGGAATATTCTGCCATGTTTACAAAGCATCAGCATATTTCACCTATTCTGATGGGTTATGATATATCGAAAGCTAGATGATTTGAGGATAGTCTCTTGTTCAACATTTGAGCAGAGTAAGACGATTTCAGGTCCCCTTCAGTCTCTAATATCATGAATCATGCATTGATACCCAATCATAATCTTTGGGAATATATTGGTGCGATCCAGGTTGGTTCGGCATCGATTTCTAGTAATCTCTCAATCGAGAAGAAGATTCAGCGTCTAGAGTTCTCCAGAAGTGATAGTAGTTGTCCGGATCATTCTTTTAGTAAATAGGTGAGTTGATACTAGTGCGGTATTCCAGGTAATATGAGACCCCAGTGCACGAAGAACCCAATTGAGTGTCGAGCTTTATAGTTCTTCTACAAGACATCTCCACCAGTTTCTAGTGTGATAGGTTTTGTATAGAATGCATGTGCAAGATTAGAGTCAGTAGCTTCTCACCAGTTTGGAAACATTAATTCATCAGGGCATTCAGGCCAAGGCGGTGGTCGTGGTAGTGGTAGCCAAACCCTAGGATCTCAACAACTGCATGGTGGGTCCTCTCGGGGTATCCAAGTAGTGTCTAATGGATGTGGTACAGGTCAGACATATGCAATGAAAAAGACACAATTTGAATAGGATCCCAGACCTTCTACTATCATAAATACTTTAATAGTCAACTCTGTTTTATCTTTGGAACTTTTTAATACTGGTTCCATGCATAGTTTTATATATGTGGCCATTTTGGAAATCCATAGTCTTTGTGTTTATAATTATTTTGATTTTATGACTCTATACACTCTGTTAGTGATTATAATTGTAGTTTTACATCACTGTAAGGAGTAACCATTGAAATTGGAGGGTTTCAACTTCAATGAAGCCTCTATATCATAGTGATGATGGGCTCTGATTTCATTCTCAGAATGGACTGGTTGGTATCTTTTCGATCCTTTGTTTAGTTCTATCATAGTAGAAGTAGTTTCTCATCTGTAGAGGGTAGAGAGTTTTTCATAATGGTGAAAGGGATGTACATGAAAACTGAGCTGGACCAGAGAATCATGGGCTAGGCAAGATGAGAGCCGATATTGTGAGTTTATAACTAGATTACCAAGGAATTGCTATGATGAATTTCCCCTGGTGGTTGATCATTTAAATGATATTTTTTCGAATGACTTTATAGGCTTACCTCTAGTTAGAGAGGTGTATTTCACAATCCAGGTAGTTTTAGGAGCTACACTAGTATTCATTTCTCCTTACATGAGGGATATGATGGGGTTTCAAGACCTCAAGAGGCAAATGGAAGATATATAAGATAAGAGTTTTATCTGACCTACTACTTCTCCTTATAGTTCACTATTCCTTTTCATGAAAAAGGTGGATGGGGCACTTAGGTTATGGATGGAATATTGGAAACCGAACCAATTGACTGTTATACTTTGATATCCTTTTCCACATATAGACAAAAAATTTTATCATGTTCCTGGAGCTTGAGTGTTCTCAATGATTAATCCAATGTCGGGATATCACCAGGTATGTGTTCGATCAGAAAACATACCTTGTACAACCTTTCATAGAAGGCATGGTCTCTATGAGAACATGGTTATGCCGTTTAGTCTCATGAACTCTCTAGTAGTTTCATAGTACTGATGAACCGAGTGTTCTATCCCTACCAATATTATTTTGTGGTTGTTTTTGTGGATGATATTAGGGTGTATTCCTACAATAGACATGACCACGCCCAACAACCTGAGATCATTTTGAATACAAAGATACATTAACCATTATATGCTAAGCTTTAAAAATTCCACTTTTTGATGCATCAAATTCACTTCCTAGGTCACATAATCTCAGAGACTGGAGTATCAGTGGACCAATAGAATTTGAGAGCAGTAGTAACTGGGGAACATCCCAAGAATTTTTTTGAGGTATGAATTTTATTGGAAATAGTTGGTTACTACAAGATTTTTATATAGTACATATCACGCTTAATAGTGCTGATGATGAGCTTGAATAAGAATTGTGTGATGTTCAAGAGGTAAAATTCTTATTACTCATCCTTTTAGGAGTTGAAGGGACATTGGACATTAGTGTCGATACTGATATTTCCAGATTCAGGAAAGTGTTACATTGTGTACTTGGTTGCATCAGGTATTGGGCTGGGAGTAGTTCTTATGTAGGGGAATCGAGTTATTGCATTTAGGTCTCGGCAGTAGAGGCCAGGTGAGACGAATTAACCAATGCATGATCTCAACTTAGCTGTATTTGTTCATGTTTTGAGTTTTTAGAGACATTATTTGTTGGGGGAACATTTTTTGGTGTACACGGAACAAAAAATTTCTAAATTAAATATTTAATCAGTGCGATTTGAATCTAAGACAATGATGGTTGGTGTAATACCTTCAGTTGTTCGATATTGAGAATTCCTATACACCTATAAAAGGCAATGCAATGGTTGACACACTGAACAGATGGACACAGATACTAGTAGTGTATGGGGACAGTGTTGAGTGGAATCTTATAGCATTGTTTAATGAGATGCATGTAGAGGTTCCTGACATTCATGGATATACATATCATTCGTATTTGGATGTTACCTATACCCTACTGGACCGAGTGATGATGAGGTAGCTATAAGATTTTGAAGGTCTAGTTCTGTAGGATTGTGTGGTAGCTAAAGACCATACTTTTGGATGGACTATAGATGATAATGATGTTCTGAGTATCATGGACATGTGTGGGTTCCAGGGGAAATATAAGAGGAGATGATGTGGGTGTTTCATGCTTCATCTTGGGCAGCGCATCCCAGAGTCACTAAGATGTTTCATGACTTCTGTCGTTAGTACCGGTGGTCGGGTATTAAGAAAGAAGTAGCTGGTTTGGGAACGAGTTTTTCCACATCTCTGTAGGTGAAGGTGGAACATCAGTGGTCCGATGGGATTTTATAGTAGCTACCCCATTCCTGAGTGGAATTTGAATGATGTGATAGATTTCAGGACAGTGTTACTGAGGTCTCCAAGAGGCAACAATATTTTATGGGTTGTAGTTGATAGACATATGAAGTTCAGACATTTATTACAGATCCTAGAGACCTTCTGTTTTTATGATCTCAGAAATATATATATCCGAGAGGTGGTATGACTTCATGTGGTCCCTTATTCAATCACTTCAGAAAGGGTTACCCAATTTACCTCTCATTTCTGGAAGATTTTTCTGAGGGATCGAGGTACACAATTGACTCTGAGAACATTATACCCTCCTCAAACTGATGTCTAGTAAGAGAGTACCATATAGGTGATTTAATACATGTTGCGTGAATGTGTCCAAGACTTTGGGGGGCTCTTGGGAGAATCTTATTCCCTTGTTCATGTTCGCCTACAATTATAATTTTATGGAGACGATATAGATGGTTCCTTGTGAAGCATTATATGGT
This sequence comes from Viscum album, assembly GCA_963277665.1. Classification (NCBI taxonomy): domain Eukaryota; kingdom Viridiplantae; phylum Streptophyta; class Magnoliopsida; order Santalales; family Viscaceae; genus Viscum; species Viscum album. The sequence goes on from OY728153.1 coordinate 915,746,167, forward strand.
AGGCCATGTCGTTCACCCCTATGATGGTTATAGGCGGCTAAGATATCCTTACAAGGACCATGTCTAGTGTAGGAGACTTTTGAAAAGGTCCACACAATTCAGAGACATATGGATACATTGTAGTCTCATAAAAAATCTTATGTCGGTCGTGTTAGATGACCTATAGAGTTTGAGGTTGGGGATTGGTTTTTGAACGTGTCGTACCCTATTTGGTAGAAAAGAGGATCATGATAAAGGGTAATATTTCAACAAGATATGTCGAACCGTTTGAGATTTTAGAGTGATTCTAGTTGGTTCTCTATTAGTTATTGTTACCTCAGAGGTACCGAGCCATGCATGATGTTTTCCATGTATCTCAGTTATGCCACTATCACTTAGACTAGTCTCACATTTTCTTTGCCCAAGGAGGTTGAGATTTAGAATGATTCATCATTTTAAGAGCATCTGATTTGTATCATTGACTGGAGCTTGACGGTTCTACAAGGATGATCAGTTCCTCTCGAACAGGTGCTATGACAACATGACAGAGTACATGACAAGACTTGGGAGAGGGAGGCCGACGTACCTACTTAGTGGTCAGAGGTATTCTTAGATATTACTTCACCACTATTGGAATGGAAATTCATGTGTGAATTTCATAAAGGGGGATGTTTTTAAAAACCAAGTTCTTAATTTTATGTACAATTTTATTTTATTATTTTTCCATTGATTTATTTTAGAAAACAATTGATAACTAGACTAGTACTAGAATAATACTATCACACATGCTGATTCAAGGTTACACGTCATGTAATTCTAACTACAAGCCATGTATTTTGGCTGTGTGTGATGGGAAGACATCGTTTTTGGTAATGTCAAAATGAAAGTGTGGAAAAAACAACTACACACTATATACTTCACAGTGTGGCCATTTTGAAAGGTTCTAGAAAGTAATTCGGTGGAATTCAGCCGCCAAATGACCAAAAAAATGATATACACATCGTGTATATGGACTTACATGCCCTGTACTTTTTATTTTGTGTATAAAATGGGCAGTAGCCTCATTTTTCTATCTTTTGGATAGATGGCACACTCATGGAACTGAAGAAGAGCGTCATAACATCAAACTCTTCCAGGATGATCATCATAACTTCAAATCAGTCAACGTTGGTCTCATATAAACCCAATGGGTAAGCTCTTGATTACTCTTGAGAAATTCTTAGTTATTTTATTTCTTGACAATTTTATTTAATTTTTAGTAATTATATATTTTCCATAGATCTATACCATTCTATCTTGAATTGGAAGTTGATGTTGGACGAGGAGATTCATACTATAACGAGGTAGGTGGTCTCGTTCCTCTCGCTAATTTTTTAGGTGTTTATAAGTGTTATTATGCCATGACCCCTTGTTAGTGTGTTTCATGGAATGGAAATGTATCCTTGTTGTTACATAATTTTGTTTTGGTATTGATTTCAATGAATTACAGCATGTTTGGATTCGTTGTTTGGTTAAGGGCCTCCCCTTGGTTTCATTTCCCTCAGATAGTTTTTTTTGGCATTTTCCACATATGATGTCTATGGGAATGCCTTCATTTCCCTTTTAGTCTTGTTTAAAATTGATGTTGATTACTGTATGAAATTGAATATTTTATTATAATTATATGTATTTTGATGATGGCTTTGGTTTTTGGTTTTCCCATTTTTTAAGGATGTTTTTTTACTAGTTTAAGTAGGTTGGAATGTTGTATTTAATTTTAATGAGTAAATGGTAAATATAATTGGGTGATACATGGTTCATCTTTGAATTCCATGAACAAACTCGCATGATTATTTTTTGTTTCACCATTGGTGATATATGTATTCAATTTAGAATGCCATGGATGGACTCCAGAGGCTTTTGATTTATAAGCCATTTGTGACACTTGGGATCCCTATTAGGACCGACAGGGATGACCTTAATTGACATAATATCATATTACACATAGAGTGATACTATGGGTATACCTAGTTGGACTACTAGAGACATAGTTTCATGAACTTATTCCAATGTCGAGAGTGACACTTCGGGCTCCCTAATAGGACCAATGAGGATAGACTCATAGGATATTGGTAGAATTACACATGTAGTGATACGTGAATTAAAACATTGAAATCTCAAGAATATAGTCATGTTATACTTAAATTATGGAGTGGTATGAATTGTGACCCATATTCTAATCTAAAGAAAAATATTTTATTCAATATTAACTTATATGTTAGAAGGTCTTCTAATTCTTCTATTGTTTTAACGTTTCTATGGGGAATGTTGTGATTAGATGAATTCAGATACTTAAATAATTTAGGTAAATGATTGTATAATTAACATAATGAACTCCATAAATTAATTTCAGTACTCTAAGGATTTTTTACTTATGAGTACCTCCTAGTTTGCTGCATTTCATTACAATACCAAACTACTTCATATACTCACTAATGGATTGGGACAGACTATTGGTGGATGGCTAATGGGATTTATTTATCACACCCAATTTGGGTAATGTTTTTAGGCCCAAACAGACTATATTGTTTCAAGTTCCTATTGGGGAAAGGCTCTTTATATAGGTACTTGATTTCTTATTAGTAGCAGGAAAGCATGGGACCAAGCCAAGGCTTGCAATGTTGTTGTGTTTCATTCTTCATTGTTATAACTTAGTATTATATTGTACTTGATTGCAGTGTATCTAGTTTTCATTGAATTATTAGAACATCTAACATGCTACACCATTATTATATGTTATTCCTTCCGGTTATGTTTACCTTGCATTCTTTTATTGATTAAATCAGTTGCATGTTTTTTACAACTTCTTCTATTTTTATTGTTTATTACTTTTTCGTACACTTAGTCAATGAGGTCATAGTTTCCCCACCATCATACCCTAGACCATCGCTGCTAGTCGAAAACCTCTGGTGTTTGGAGAAATTAACATGTGGCCTTGTGGACAATGAGGTATAGGGAATCAGTTGAGGGTCTTCTTGACCAAGGACGTTACAAATTATATAGCTATATTTTTACACTTCCATATTGGTATGGGTAGTGGTTTCTATACACCTTTAGTTCGTTTTCATGCATTATTCACTTTCTAAAATACCACGATAATTATAGTACAATCTTAAATATATCAATTCATATTATCCCTCCAATAATCATAATTAAGGTCCTTATAAAATTTAGTGCTTCCCTGATGTATAAGGAATTCAGAGCTTTGAGATTCATGCATCACTTCCGTCTTTATCTATTTGATAGATGAGACACATTAAATTGTACTACATTTCTTTACACCCTCTTGGACAAAATTGAACTAAAGAAACATCACATTTTTCATAACCTCAGTCTTCTATTGTGAAAAATTATATTCTATTTGATATTTCATTATATTATTTAGTAATTATATTTGTGATACCATTTTGGATAGGGGTGTTGATGTCCCTTCCCTTAAGATTCCCATGTCCACATTTACTAGGTCCGTGATCAATAGATCTCATTGAATCCACCTCATTACTAGTAAAACAAGTTTTATCAAACATAATAAATCAGATACAATGTTTTCTCTTTCAGGGAGATAATGAATTGAGTAGTCATATTGATTAAGAATTTCTCACTAGCTCCATTGTCTCATGTTCAATTCCTTTTTCATGAAAAAATAATTGAAAATTTGGTGGTTTTTTTATATATCCCATTTCTCCACATAAAGATAGTTCCTCGATATTTTTAATGAAATAAAACCTCATCCTGCTTCAAGTCTTTTGTAGGATAATTCTTTCCTTGAGGCTTTAGCTATGAATATGGATTATAAATCACATTGTAATTTTTCTTTATGACACCCCAAGACCTATTTATAATTCATCACTATAAGTAATGAATACTTTTCCAATAGTAGGAAGAGTTAACACACATTAAATAACAAATATCTTCTTCAGTTCTAGGAAACATTCTTCATAATACCTTTTTCATATAAACTTACACCCTTTTGGGGTTAACCTGGTTTGTGGATTATAAATCCAAGATTTTTTTAAAAGCCTCAAATTATATCATGTTAAAACAAAGATTTTGCGAATATTATTTACTATTATAGGATGAGGCCACTTCTTTATATCCATTTTCTAGGTAGGTTAAAATGAGAATCCTTTATTCATTACAATATTCCCTAAGAATGAAACTATTTGTTACATGAATTCATATTTTCAGATTTTTTTTAAATAGCTTCACCTTAACCAAATATCCTAAGATAACCCTTTTATATCTTCATACTCCATGAATTTTTGGAGTATAATAGAATGTAATAAACAAAAACTACCATGAATATATCACGGTAGTCCTTAAGGATTATATACATCAAATAGATAAATATATAGTGATAATTAGTCAATCCAAATGGCATAACAAAAAACTTTTAATTCACATATTTTGATCAAAAGGTTGTATTTTGAATATCTTATTTCTTCAACCTAAATTGAAGATACATAGATAAATTGTCAATCTTGGAGATGAATTGAGCCCATTAAGTTGGTCAAATAAATTATCATTCCATGGGTGATGAAGGTAGTTCTTCATTGTGATACCATTATCATCTTTATAATCAATTCATACCCACATTGATATAGCCTTCTTCTTCAAAAGTAGAATTGGTTATCCCTAAAGAGACACACATGGTAAGATAACTAGCTTCTCCAGAATAACATGATATTGTTTCTTAAATACCTCTAACACTGTATTCACTATTCTATATGGGGACTTTGATATCAGATTTGAAATTGGTATGAGTTTAATAGAGAACATTAGATATAATTCTATAGGAGGTCTATGTAAATATTCAAGTAACATCCCATTATATTACTGAATGATAGGGACATTCACTATCATTACACTTTTATTACCTCCTCCCTCTTCAAAATTATATCCATAAATAAATACATGGTTGGTTCTTCTAAGAGAATCGTCGTCTTGGATATATCTCCTTTGAATTCGAATATTGGGTTTTTTTCGATACAACTAATTTCTTTTCTTTTGTAGTTGATCTTATAATTTTACATTTAGAACTACTCTGTCACTAGTATAGTGTCGAATTCAACCATGGGAATGACTAAAAATTTTGATGATATTTTACTCACCATTGATAATATTAAAGTTCTTATATACTATTAATTATACAATAATTTATCCATGATTCTTGATTGATAACTATACTTGAAAAATTTTAAGGATTGATTCTATATTCATTTCAAACCTAGATGAAAGAATGTATTGTGTAAAACTAATGACAACATAGTTACTTTCTATCTTTGAGATAAAAATTAGAGTACCTACCAACACATCATTCAGATAATCCAACTCCATCATCGTAGAAGAAAATTATACAAAATACTCCCTTGACTATATTGAGCTTGACAGTGGATACCATCTATAATATTCCAATTTGGATGTTGATTAGAAAAGTCCCCATGTTATCCACAAATGAATAACTGAATATCTGTTTGGGAATGCATTATCTTGCCTTTTTTATTAGTGTAGAAAAGTTGAGGCTTCACCTATCCAGGAAAGTTTGATATATATATCCTTATCTTTCACAAAAATTTCAGTTTCCATAAATTCTTCATCACAGATTTCTTTCATATTGGATTTTTTAAATTCATTCCTCCTCTTCTATGATCAATGTTCCTCCCTAGGTTTTGATCCATAGTCCTTTTCTTTTTATTCAATATATACGGACACTACATCTCTCTAAAATCCTATTCAACACTATCTCTTAGTAGCCATCATGAACTATATTGGATATATTATACTATATATGTAGTTGTATTACAACAAATAATCTGTCAACATTTCCCATAAAATCCATAATAAACATAGTAGTATAATGAGTTCGTATTTTAATGTTCACCTCAATCATTCACATCGATTCATTTTACATTTTCAATATCTATAGTAATTCTTTTTCCATTTCTTTTCCACATTTAATGGGAGAAATATTTTTGTTAAAATATTCCCTAGAGTTATTCCCACTCTAATGGATTGATCTCCCTTCTTGGATTTTTTTAATCAATCTCTACCATAAATCATCTTTGATTTCTAAGGTCTACACAACCAATGTAACATTCTATTATTCAAAATAAAGGAGTACAAAAAATATATTATCTATACATATTATCCATATTTCAACAATCAATAGTTTAATAGATCCACTAAAATAAGGAGGTAATTTATTCATGAAGTACTGAAAATGGATTTTTTCCATTCAAGTTCAATATGGATTATCAAAATTATTAAAGCTATTGTTCATAACCATAGTTAGTTGATTCATTATCCTCATGGTGGTTTCCATTCCAACTTCCTCTGGATCCTCATCAGTGTATCATATGTTACACTAATCATTTATTACATTCCTCCAATTTCCTTCTATTTTCAAAAAGAAGTAAAAATTAGTGAGTAATGTTATAATTTTAATATTAACATAATTATAAAGGGTTATTATGTCATACCACATATTTCTTAACATTGTTATTAATATCTTATAATAAAATTTACTTATTCTATATATCAATCATAATGGTTCATAAAACTAATGTGACTAACCCATCATATCCCTTTGGTGTATCACTATAGTTACATAAATAAACAAATTCCAATGTTATTTTCCTAGGTATCATATAACCTGTTGTCTCTAGAGATTGAATTCATTACCCAATAAATATGAGGACAATTAGGGTGCACCATTAATATTTCCTAATTTCAATTGATCCACATAGATCATAATAAATAATTTCAATAATAATATTTTATAACAATCGTGGATGGAACCATGGGGGATTGAGGATTCCAAGGCGTGACTACATGGTAAGAAAAATAACTATAACTTCATGATGCTTGGAGTGGGAGTGAAAAAAATGTAGATATTATGGGTATTTATTTGAAAAGTGGACTAATGTTTTAATAATTTCAAAAATAATTTTATGGGAAAACTAGGTTGTGCAAAATGGAAAGCTGTTAGCTTAACCATGGTTTTTTCAAATGGTTTTGGACATTTTGGTAAGATATTAATATATTTCAATCAACCATAACTAAAAATAATTTTTTTAATATTTATTTTTGAATGTGAAATTAGTGATTTGAGAAATTAATGAATTGAATCTATAATTTTACTTTTTTGACATTGGAAATTAACTAATAGTATTAAAATTTTAATAAATCCTATTACATTACTTATTATTAATGTAATACCACATTTTTTTGTATTCAATTATATTTAGTTAATTATTAGATCACTAAAACATAAATATGATGTCATAAAATATTTTGAAACAGAAAATCTATATGGATTAATATTTATAAATAATAAATTAAACTCTCGTAAGTTCACCCTAACCTAATTATGAAATGATTATTTCAAAAAAATTCTTTATATTATCATAAAAAATTTCAAAATATATGAATTTTAATTTTTTTATATAGAAATTATTGTTTATTTAAAATAGATGTTTTTTAGGAATAATCCCATTTATGACGTTTATGATATTTTTCATGGGACTTTATAACATTATTTAATGAGTTATTGTTTAAATAAAAGCGATTTAATATAATAATTAATTGAGAAACCTCTATTCATAATATAATAGTTTGTTATAAAACATGTATATATATATAAATATGATTACACCTTACTTCCATCAATAAATAAAATTATCAGATTCATCAAAAAAATTAACATATATTTAATTAATAAAAACTATTCGGAATTGGAATTTTTCGAATTAACATTTAATTTATACAACACATATGTCAAATTAAATATCTAATGTTTGGAAATATAACCCCTTATTACACCCACAATTTTGCATAGGTAAGTTGCACTATCTTTATAGTTTCGTGGGGTGCCTCATCTAACATCACCTGAGTGGTAAACTATACTGAATTAAATAGCTCCCATTTGTTATTTAATTCAATATCAAATTAATAAAGATTTTATTGGGCTTGGTAAGGGGAGAACACTAATAATGATTCCACCCTCAAAAGTTTAGAATAATGGGGTTCAAATAACATAAGTATACTATTTGAGGACATTGAGTTCTTTTAGAATTATCCATTATCATTACTACTTATAAACTCTATTTATAATTGTTAAAATATCAATCAAGGATATAATATCTAATTTCCATATTATCATATGGTATATTTGATAATTTTTCATATAGAGTTCAAATCCCAATGATCAGATTTACCTTTACAATTTATAAATACTACTTAATTGATGAAGAGACATGTTTTTGTTTTGTAAAATTAAATAACACACATTTTCATGAATAAAATATTATTTATAAAGTATTGGTCCTTATATATTCACAATGTTACAAAAAAGGGTTTTAATTTCATGTAATTTGTTTATAATGTTTTTAGTGATCGAGATTCATATCACATGGATTTTTACTATTGATTTTTATGACTCTTACTCCTTCCATGTTTTCATATAAGATGTTTCTGGTATTGATTTGTTTGAGATCTATAATTATTAAATCATGAACATTGAGTATGTCATCACACACTTATGAAATATAATGTTAATTGGTGACATTCATTTTTAAGGCATATATTTTCACACACTCACCATTTTACTTCACCCATCTTATGATTCACATTTTCTAGGTTATAAGGAATTATTTTTTTGGATTTTTGTTTATTATATGGGATTTCACTAGGATGAGGTTGTTAACCTAATTTGAAATTATAAAATATTAGTTTAATGGGAGAAATGATCATTTTATAATGTGTGAATTATATTTATTTGTGTTTTTATTAATTATCAAAAACTCTAAACCTATATGGTCCTATAAAATGTCTATGATCCAAGTTATCAATTTCATATTTTAAGGATTAATGGAAAACATTTAGTAAAAATTATCGACATCATATCTATGAATGTAAAGTTATATATTTCAATGTATGATTAGAGAGTGTTGGTCCTAGAATCTTTTATCATCCCGTTTCCAAAATTTTAGTGGAATAGGATGATGAAAACCAGAGGTTTTGAGATGTTATCCCTTTATCATTTGGCAAGTGTAATGGCGGGATAAAAATTCCGGAATCCCATACTCCATACCTGAAAAAATAAATCGGCATCTAGTGACATAACAATTCTACATAAAACATGGATGAGTGAACCATGTTGAATGTGTCACCCAAATTATTTACCATATTTTCATGTTAGAAATAATTTATTTTCGTTGATAGCATTATAATAAATAGAACACTTGATTTAAAAAAACACTATTTAGTCACTTTTCTATAGTCAATTTAATTATATTTTTAGAGTTATTTTAGTAAATTTATATATTATAAATTCAAACATATTTTTTTATAATCATCAAAAATATTTGATCAGAAAAAGATAAAAATAATCCAAATTTAATGAATAAAATTTTATATTTTTACAAAGGCAATTTTACCACTTTTTAATAGAGAACCTATTTTAAATATAAATTTTGGAAAATTAATATATTTTATATGTAAAAATGATATTCATAGATGAATGAATAATATTAAAATTATCATTGGGTTAATTTTTGGTATTTTTTTGTGAAAATTCATTTTTAATGAATAGTAATAATAATTAAATTTAATTCAGAATATATTTTTCCTCTATTTTATTATAAGAATAAAATATATTATTAAATGGTTTAGTTGTTTAATTAGATTTTTATTTTATCATTTAATCCAATTTAATTAATTTTAATCAATTTCAACATGAAATTGGATATATAAAATAGAAAACCATAGAATGTTTTTACATTAAAATTATGCATTGTCGTTTTGTCTACAACATTAATTTTAAATTAATTTATTCAATTTATTTTATTGGAAATTGGAAAATTTGATATCATATTTTTAATAATAATAATTTATAATATATATTAAGATTAAAATAGTTTTTTACTAAAAATATCTGTGAATGTAATTAAAATTAATTCCAACGACTCAGAAAACAATTTACATAAGCAAAGACAAAACCACAAACTTGAGGCAAAAATTGACCATAAAATTGTCCAAAATCCATTTATTATAAATATTTAGACCCTATAATCCCTTGAATATAAATAGTCACATTATTATATCCACATTCAGTGGTAAAATGTGGGTGTAATTCGCATTCAAAGAAGTTACAAGAATGCCAATCCTCCTCCACTATAAAAGGCACTCACCCATCCCTCTTCCTCACACATATCAATACACATTGGATCCACCGATATCATTCATAGTATCTCATAAAAATCACTTAACTCTACCTTTAATCCTCACCAAGGTATTAAATCCATCCAATTAATCCCTTTAGTGGATTTTAAAAGGAGTTTCCCAAAGAAATGATAATACCATTCCTCAAGCTCTTTAGTTTTATTTTAATTCTACACCCCCTCAAATGTAATTATTAGCAGATTATACACTAAAATTAGAATCATAAATAAACTATTACGTCATATTGTTAATGTTTTTAAATTCACTTACACAGAAATACTTTTAATGTGTAAAAAACCATCCATTTTTTGAGTAGGATGAACTACTGACTCACAAAACAATTCTTGTTTGTTTTCCCTTTACCACATTTCCTAGTGAGTATTATGATGGAAATAAATTTTAATTATAATATATGGGATATTTATAATTAATTAATTCTTATTTCTTTTTTATGTAACACATATCATTATTCCTTACATTTTTTTAAATAGGATTACATCGTTTATGGATGTGTGGACTACAGCTCCCTTAAATCGTTGTGATTTTTTTACACTATACGTAGAATGCATAAAAAATAGTTTAAAAAATAAAATGTAATATATATAACATATGTATTATAATTTAATAATAATATAAAAATATATCATATACTTTTCATTCTTTCAATATGATAAGGAAAATAATGCAGTGTTCATTCGTACGTATGACCTATCATCGCCATGAATAATGCATTTCATTTCTTACCTAAAAATATTATAGACAATTCTAATACATATATAATTAATATATATGATATTTAAATAATGGTTTAAAATTTTCAAATTTTGTAACCATGATATAATTAATAAGAACAATAAGTAACATGTTAAAACATACTCGACAAACTAGTACATTAATACTCAGAATAGTGAATATAATGAATGATCGTTATAAAATGGAAAATAAGATATTATATGATGATAATATAATCTATTAAAAATATAATATGGTTCTTTTTTAAGTTATATAGACTTTTATAACCATTATATAAGAGGTTACATAAAAATAAACCAAAAGTAATTGCAAGGTAATAGATTTAACCTCAATTTACATTCTATTGAGTATTATTTGTTGTTATACACCAATTCACTTTTATATAGTGTATATACTACCCATTAAAATTTTATATCATGAATCTCCTTCTTGACATTATATTATAAATTTCATTTAATGTTATTTCTTTAATTGGATTATGATTCGAAATTTTTTGATGTGGTTTGGGAAGCATTGCAATGTGAAAGTATTATTTTCCTCAAGAATGTTCTTAATGATTATCATTTCAATCTTAACTACATTGTGGATTATTTAATTTCCCTTGAAAAATAGAATTTATTGTAATATTATTTCATCTTAAATTTCCATGAATATCAATATTCCTAAAACATTGATATTATTATTGACTAAATTATATACCATTTTTGCATATGGTGTTTAAATTTAAATATAATTTGTTATATTGAAAAATATTGGTAAATATATATCATAAATTAAATATGTATATTTGATGAGGAATATTAATTTTTTTTATTTGATATTTGGAATTCGTTTGACTGGTAATGGATCGTGGGTCCTCTACTTTATAATTCCCATCAATGCATCGATAGGTTTTCATGGGACAAATAAATTGGCCAAATTAAATGATTTTATATCTGTAGTATTAAACTATATTTGGAATGGTATTAATGGTATATGTTGTCATTTTTCTCATACATTTCATCCAATAACTAAGAATTAAGTTCATATATATTACATTTACCATTGTTATTATCCCTGATATTTTCATGTGATAAAATCTATGGGTGCATTTTATTAACATTTTATTTATTAAGTGGAATGTGTTTTCAGTTTCTTACCTTTACACATTGATTATTCTATATCTAGTTATTTGAACAACATGTGTTATTATTTATTTACCTCTACATATTGATTGATTACCTTTGATTATTTATTGATTCCTCTTTACATATCCTTACTGATCATTTGAGTTCACCATTATTATGTTTCCTTTCAATGGATTATGAAGAGAACTCCTTTGAATGGGTTTCAAGGATTATATTTATTTAATTTAATTATGTATGATTTTTTTATTTTTTATTTACCAATGTTTTAGGGGAATCATGTATATAATTTGGAATTACATAACTGCTAAAATAATTAGTCATTTGGGATTTTATTCCTTGTAATCATGAGATTGTAATAAAAGAATGTGCTGACATCGAGCCTCTAGGGTGGTGGAATTATAGTCAGTATCAGAGAATGTTTAGTAGTTACATTTGAAACTAGATTTTGAAAATCTATATTATGGATCATAACCCTAAGATAAACTACGAGGATATCTATAAAATAAAATCATATAATTTTTATTGGTATTTATTATGTTAGTATTCCTATAAAAATATCCATATCTAGATAAAACAAGGATACGTGGTTCTATCATATATTTACCTAGGAGTAACAACAATGAGATGGTGTTTTGGGACTAACTTGGTGTATGCTACTTCACAAAACTGAGCCCTTTTACATAAATGGTCTTACACTCCAAGAGTGTATGCTTACTATAATTTAATTTTATATAAAAACCATTATAAACTATATAAATGTAACGATATTCCCAAAGGATTTTTTTTATTATGGGATTACCTATATATAAAATTTTCTATTTATGACTAGTGTTATGTAATATTTAAAATTATAAAATTTTCACTATTTTATGAGATAAGAAAGTATATGAAATTATTTCTATAAGTAATAATTATGTAAATACTCATGGAAAATTTATATATTTCCTTTCCTAGGGAGCCAATAATGAAAATATTTAAATGGAGAGAATTATAGAAATATTAGAGAAATATAATCATTTTATGAAAAATAAGCTTTCCCAAATAGAGAATAATATTCCATAGAGAGAAGATATTATGTTTAATATCTTAATGTTATAAAATCTTCATAATTTAGTGGTACTACAAATCAAATTGTATTTGATCAATGCATTAGGGTTTTGGGGAAGATATATGCGGACTTGGGATGATATGAAATGGTTATGTTTACAACTATAGTATATATACTAAATGGTGATGTTGATTAATGGTTTGAATTGATACAAAATACTATAGTGGAAGAAGAAATATATCTCATGGAATTAGGATAATTTAAGTATAAATTAATTGATAAATAATTCCCTCATGAAAAAAAATTGTGATAAAGATGAAATTCATTATCTTCAAGAGAAAGGAATAAGAGAGTATTGTGGATTACAAAGATACCTTTAAGACATTATCTAGGAATGATACAGATTACATAAAAAACACAGATTTCAATAATGATAACTTTTTAGAAGGTATTATGCCATGTCCTTAAGGGGCGCTAATATCCAATAATTCTTCATCATATGATGAAATAATTTCGTGTTCCCTCAAAAACGAGAAGGAATTTTCTAGAATCAATTTATTCAAAGGAAACTAAGTCATGAAGAAACAATCTAAGAATGATGAAAATGGGAAATAATCAATGAATAAAAACAACTATTAATTTTTTTACTTGTTTTTAATACAATGGTAAAAATAACGTAGGGAAATATTTGTTGGGATTAAAATTTTTCTTCAAATTTGGAGATTGGGGTCACCAGGCTCATGAATGCAAGAGGAAGAAGTCGATCAATGATTCACTGTGTAACAATTTTAAAGGTAATTGAAATTAAGAAAAGTAATTCTGAAGCATCAAGGTAATAATTCATAGAATAGATCAAGGGGTGATGTCCAACAAAATTTGATCACTACAACAGAGGTATATGTAACAAATAAAATGATAAATGTTACAATATTACAATTTTAAAATTTATCCAAAGTGTTATTTTATATTAGATCATCACACACTTTTATATCTACCTAATTTGCCATTAAAATTATACATTTTCCTTTTTATTAAATAAGGGAGTTATCATTCAAAAACCCTAATGAAAGAATCATTACAATAATGATGTGTAGGTCAGTCTAAATTTGGACATATAAATGTACTTTACTTTTTAATGACATTATCATACCAATGGTTGACTGTGGCGTAATCTTCTATTTAGAATGGTTGTCAAAATATTATGGATATATTTATTTCAAGTGTAAGGAAATTTAAATTTTTGAGTAATATTTTGACTCCCTCATCTTTATAGTAGAATATTCCTCAGCTAGTTCTTATATAGATCCACCCCTAGTTGATTAACTAAATAAAATTATTTTTCATGATGTGAAATAACATCTAGTGATGAATAAGATATTATTCAAATTGAGGATCTACCCATTTTGTATGAATACAAAGATGTATATCCTACGGAACTACCGAAACATCCCCCTCGAACGTGATGTTTAATTTTCCATTGATTTAATCCCCAATGATAGAATAATATGAAATAATCCATATATAATGGACACTGTGGAATTAGTGGGGTCGATGAATAAACTGGATGATTTTTTAAATAACTTATTTATTCACCCAAGTGATTCACAATCGGGATACCCCCACCTCATTGTTATGAACACAGATGTATTCATGATTTTTTTCACTGAATTTAGGTAAACTAAGTCTATTTCAATAAAAAAGTATCATTTACCTCACATTGATGACTTTTTTGCCCAATATATTAGGGAAAAATATTTTTTAAATATTGTATCTTCTTTATGGCTATCACCAAATGTGATTGAAGTAGTAATAAATTTTTTTAAAGGCTTTTCAGATGAGGTATGAACATTAATAGTTTATGGTAATTATATTTAGATGGAATAATAATCCCTCTGTTTTTATAGACTTAATGAACAATTTATTCCTTGAATGTCTTAATGATTTTCGAGGGTATTCATGGTTGATATTATTTTTTATCTATAATATATTAGGATTATTAGAATCACTTATGGAACAATATAAAGACTCATATCAAGGATGATTTATATGGAAAATTTGGATACTATGTTTTCTGGTATAAATAAATTTATTTTATTCCCCATATTGTCTGTAATGATGAAATATCAGTTGATCATATAATGATTAATTCTACCATAGAATGTATTGCACCCAAAAAAGTAATTAAGGTATATAGTTCATTTGTTTGGTAGGATATTATCGGTGATTCTTTTATAATTTTTCTTGATTGCATAACCCATTAACTAATATTAGAGGTAAATGGGTTATGATTATCTAGAAAAAAGAATGATAAGAATGAATTGATGAACTAAATATATATGTAGTTAATGATCTGATTTTGTAAATGTTGTCTTGGTGATATGGGGTTGTCGAATATAGTGATGCATTGAATAAGGGACATGGTTGTGTCCTAATGAAAAATGATAAAGTCATTTCTTATGTATCAAGTAAATTTTAGAATCATTAACAAAAATATCAAACCCATGATATTGAGTTAATAGATATAATATTCACTTTGAAAATATTAATACATTATCTCTATGGATAAATATGTGAGATATACAGGGGACACAAGATATGAAAATACCACTTAGGACCGAAATATCTTATTATGAGACATAGGTGACAACTTGAGCTACTGAATGATTATGATTTTCCAATATGCCACAACCTAGGGAAGTCTAATAAGGTATCAGATTCGTTTAGTAGGTGGATTCATGTTGTTTTAACAAAAATGAGTATTAATAAAGATCATGCGTTCATGTATTTAGTAAATAAGGGTATTGAAATTTTAATGTAAGGGGAGATACATTTTTTTTCAAATTATTTTGAAATAATCATTATTAGATATGAAAAAGATTTATCAATTTATTGATTAGGACATCAAAAAGAAATTCAATGATCTGAATGAATTAAAATTATCATATTGTCAAGTTGGTGTTCTAAATTTGGTATGAGGTTATGTGTTCCAAATATAACTGATCTAAAATGGAGCAGTTGGACAATTCTCATATCTCAAATTTACGTAAATACTATGAAACAAAAAAGATATATATGGACATGAAGGAACATTTTTTAGGGGATAAGATGAAGTGGGAAATTTCTGATTATGTGTCCAGATGTTTGGTTTGTCAATAAGTGAATGATGAGAGGAAAAAACCTATGGTAAAACTGAATCCTCTACCTATTTATTTTTCTAAATGAGATGAAATTACTACTGAATTTTTTATGGTTCTACCAAAGACTCATATAAATAATGATGAAATATCGATTATTATTGACTGCCTAACAAAATATTCTAATTTCATTACAATAAGATATTTCCTTCCCCTAGATCTCCTTGAAAGGATATATATTAATGATGTTGTAAGACTTCATGGTGAAACAATGTCAATTGTTTCTAAAATATATATCTTCATTACAAAAAAAATAATGGAAGAGTATTAAGAAGGATCTTGATATTGAGCTTTATTTGATAATTACCTACCATCCTAAGGCTAATGGAAAGTATGAATAAAAAATTCATAAAACAGAGGCTATGTTGAGGTCATTCTCACTCGACCTTCGATGTATGTGGGGTCAGTACTTACCTTTGGAAGTGATTCACTACAATAATAGTTTCCATTCAAGTGTTCAAATGGATTTTCATTGAGAATTATATGGAAGTTGTTTTCATTCTACAAATTTTTAGGATTAAGTTGTTGAAGGAAAACGGCTAGGCCCAAAAACACTTGACGAGACGTTGAAAAAAGTAAAGGTTATTTAGGATCATATTAAAGTAGCTCGATGTAGGCAAATGATATGTGAAAAAAATATGATAAATATTTAGAGTTAAAAGTGGGAATTCATGTTTTTTAAAAATATATCCATTGATGGGTGTTATCAGGTTTTTTAATAAAGGGATATTAATCCCTAGTTTTATCAATGATTTTAAATTCTTGAATGGGTTGGAGTTGATTTTTATTATTTGGAAATTCCATTAAATATCTCAAAATTACACAATGTGTTCTATATATCTATTTTAAGGATGTTCCTACCAAACCCAAAACATGTTTTAGTATATGATGAGATATAGTTTGCACCTTAAATTTTATATTTTTATGATCACAACAATATTCTTGATACTAAAGAACAAATATTGAGGAATTAGGTGACCCATCTCTTAAAAGAACTCTTTAAAAATAAACAAATCAAATAATTAACATAGGAACTATAAATTCATGATGGTAATATTATTAGTGATTTAAAATGGGGATATTATGGGTATTTATATGAAAAGTGGAGTAATTTTTTAATAATTTCAAAACAATTATATGGGAAAACTAGGTTGTCTAAAAGGGAAAAGTGTTAGCTTACCCATGGGGTTTTCAAATGATTTTGGACATTTTGGTAAGATATTAATTTATCTTAATCAACCATAACTAAACATAATTTTTTTAATATTTATTTTTGAATGTAAAATTAATGATTCGAAAAATTAATGTTTTTTAATATATAATTTTATTTTATTTTACATTGGAAATTAAATAATAGTTTTAAAATTTAAATAAATCCTATTACATTACTTGTTATTAATGTAATACAACATTTTTTTGAATTCAATTGTATTTTTTTAATTATTAGATAACTAAAACATAAATATTATGTCATATAATGTTTTGAAACCAAAAAAACTATATGGATTACTATTTATGAAAAAATAAATTTAACTCTTAAAAGTTCACCCTAACCTAATTTTGACATGGTTATTTCAGAAATGTTATTTATTTTACCATAAAAATTCTCAAATTATAATAATTTAAAATTTTTAATATAGAAATCATTATTTATTTAAAATAGATGTTTTAAAGGAATAATCACATTTATGACATGTATGATATTTTTCAGGGAACTTTATAACATTATTTAATGAGTTATTGTTTAAATAAAAGTGATATAATATAATAATTAATTGAGAAAACTCTATTCATAATTTCATAGTTTATTATAAAATATGTATATATATCGATAAAAACATGATTATGCCTTAATTTCATCAATAAACCAAATTATCAAATTCATCAAAAAATTAACATATATTTATTTAATAAAAAATATTCTGAATTGGAATTTATGGAATCAACATTTAATTTATAAATCATATATGAAACATTAAATATATAATGTTTGGAAATGTAACCCCTTTTTACACCCACAAATTCACATAGGTAAGGTGCACTATCTTTATAGTTTCTTCAGGTGCCTCATCTAACATCACCTGAGGGGTAAACTACACCGAATTAAACCTCTCCAATTGGTTATTTAATTCAATATTAAATTAGTAATGCTTTTATTGGGCTTGGTCAAGGGAGAACACTAATGATGATACCACCCTCCAAAAGTTTAGAATAATGGGGTTCAGATGACATAAGTATATTATTTGAGGAAATTGAGTTCTTTTACAATTATCCATTATCATTACTACTTCTAAACTCTATTTATAATGGTTTAAATATCAATCAAGGATATAATATATAATTTCCATATTAACATATGTTATATTTGATAATGTTTATATAGAGTTCAAATCATAATGATCATATTTACCTTTAATCTTTATAAATACTACTTCATTGCTGAATAGACTTGTTTTTGTTTTGTAAAATTAAATAACACACGTTTTTGTGAATGAAATATTATTTATAAAGTATTGGTCATTTTATATTCACAATGTTACAAAAAAGGGTTTTAATTTCTTGTAATTTTTTTATAATGTTTTTAGTGATCGAGATTGATATAACATGAATTTTTAGTATTATTTTTAATGACTCTAACTTCATCCATGTTTTCACATTTGATGTTTCAGGTATTGATTTTTTTGAGTTCATTAATTATTCACTCATGAAGATTGATTATTTCATCAAACCCTTATGATATATAATGTGAATTGGTGACATTCATTTTTTAATGAATATATATTTTCACACACTCATTATTTTACTCCACCCGTCTTATGATTCACATTGTCTAGGTTATAAGGAATTATGTTTAAGGATTTGGGTTTATAAGGGATTTCACTAGGATGATGTTGTTAACCTAATTTGAAATTATAAAATATTGGTTTAAAGGGGGAAATGTTCATTTTATAACGTGTGAATTGTATTTATATGTGTTTTTATTAATTATCAAAAAATTTAAACCATTATAGTCCTATAAAATATCTGTGATTCAATTTATCAATTTCATATTTTAAGGTTTAATGGAAAACATTAGGTAAAAATTATCGATATCATATAAATAAATGTAAAGTTGTAGATTTCAATTAATGGTTAGAGAGTGTTGGTCTAATAATCTTATATCATCCCATTTTCAAAATGGTAGTGGAAGAGTCTGATGAAAACTAGAGGGTTTGAGATGTTATCCCTTTATCAGTTGGCAAGTGTAATAGCGGGATAAAAATTTTGCAATCCCATGCTCCATACCTGAAAAAAGAAATCAGCATCTAATGTCATAATAACTCTACATAAAACCTGGATGATTGAACAATTTTGAATATATCACCCACATGATTAACCATATTTTGATCATAGGATTAATTTATTTATTTTGATAGCATTATAATAAACACAACACTTTATTTAAAAAAACACTATTTAGTCACATTTTTTATAGTCAAGTAAATTATATTTCTAGTGTTATTATAGTAAATTTATATATTATAAATGTAAAAATGTTTTTTTATACTCATCCAAAATCTTTTATTGGCATATGATAAAAATAATCCAAATTTAATGAATAAAATTCTATAATTTTACAAAGGCAATTTTACAACTTTTTAATAGAGAAACTATTTTAAATATTAATTTTGGAACATTAATATATTGTATATGTAAAAATGATATTTATATACGAATGAAGAATATTAAAATTATATTTTGGTTAATTTTTTGTATTTTTTTGTGGATATTTATTTTTAATTAATAGTAATAATAATGAAATTTAATTCAAAACATCTTTGTCATCTATTTTATTATATGAATAAAATATATTATTAAATGGTTTAATTGTTTAATTATATTTTTATTTTATCATTTAATCCAATTTAATTCATTTTCATCAATTTCAACATGAAATTGGATATATAAAATAGAAAACCATAGAATGTTTTTACATCAAAAATATGCATTGTCGTATTGTTTTTGAGATTAATTTCAAATTAATTTATTAAAATTATTTTATTGAAAATTGGAAAATTTGATATAATATTATGAATAATAAAAATTTATAATTTATATTAAGGATAACATAGTTTTTTACTAACAATATCTATGAATGTAATTAAAATTAATTACAATGACTAAGAAAACAATTTACCTAACCATGGAAAAAACCACAAAATTGAGGCGAAAAATGACCATAAAATTGAACAAAATCCATTTATTAGAAATATTTAGAGCCTATAATAACATGAATATAAATAGTATAATTATTAGAGCCACATTCAGGGGTAAAATGTGGGTGTAATTTTCATTCAAAAAAGTTACAAGAATTCCAATCCTCCTCCACTATAAAAGGCACTCACCCATCCCACTTCTTCTCACATATCAATACACATTGGATCCACTGATATAATTCATACTAGCTCCTAAAAATCACTTACCTCAAACTTTAATCCTCTCCATGATAATAAATCCATCCAATTTAGCCCTTTGCTGTAATCTAAAAGGAGTTACCCAATGAAATGATAATATCATTCCTCAAGGTCTTTAGTTTTGTTTTAATTCTTCAAACCCTCAAATGTAATTATTAGAGGATTATACACTAACATTAATATCATAAATATACTAGTATGTCATAATGTTAATGTTTCTACATTCACATACACTCAAATACTTCTTAATGGGTAAAAAACATTCCATTTTTTTTTGTGTTTGGTGAACTACTGCCTCACAAAACGATTCTTTTTTTCCCATTACCACATTTCCTAGTGAGTATTGTGATGGAAATACGTTTTAATTATGATATATATGATATTTCTAATTAATTAAATCTTCTTTCTATTTTATTTAACACATATCGTTATTCCTTATATTTGTGTAAATATGATAACATCGTTTGTGGATGTGTGGATTTCTGCTACGTCAAATCGATGTGATTTGTTCACACTATACGTAGAATGCATAAAGATAGTAATAATAATACTATTTAATTTATATTACATATATATTATAATTTAATAATAATATACATATATATAAATTACTTTTCATTCTTTTAATATGAAAAGAAATGAATGTATTGTTCATGCGTACGTATGACCTTTCATCGCCATGAATAATGCATTTCATTTCTTAACACAAAATATTATAGATAATTCTAAATACATATATAATTAATATATATGATATTAAAATAATGGTTTAAAATTTCTAAATGATGTATCCATGATATAATTAATATTAACAATAAGTAACAAGTTAAAACAAACTAGACAAACTAGTACATTAACACTCAGAATAGTGAATATAATGAATGATTGTTATCAAATAAGAAATAAGATAATATATGAAGACTATATATGATATTAAAAAAATTTATATGGTTCTTTATTAAGTTATATACACTCTTATAACCATTATATAAGAGGTTAAATAAAAATCAACCAAAAGTAAATGCAAGGTAATGGATTTAACCACAATTTACATTCTATTGAGTCATATTTGTTGTTACACACCAATTCACTTTTATATAGTGTAGATACTACACTTTAAAATGTTATATCATGAATCTCGTTGTTCACATTAGATTATACATTTCATTTAATGTTATTTATTTAATTGTATTATGATTCGAATTTTTTTGATGTGGTTTGGGAAGTATTGCAATGTGTAAGTATTATTTTCCTGAATAATGTTCTTAATGATTATCATTCCAATCATACCTACATTATGGATTGTTTAATTTCTATTGAAAAATAAAATTTATTATAATATTATATCATCCTAAATTTCCATGAATATCAATATTCCCATAAAATCAATATTATTATTTACTAAATTATATACCATTTTTACATATGGTGTTTACATTAAAATTTATTTTATTATATTGGAAAATATTGGTAAATATATATAATTAACTAAATATGTATATTTGATGAGGAATATTAATTTATTTATTTGATATTTGGAATTCATTGGACTGGTAATGGATGGTGCGTCCTCTACTTTATAAATCCCTTCAATGCATCGATAAGTTTTGATGGGACAAATAAATTGGCCAAATTAAAGGATTTTATATCTGTATATTAAACTATATTTTGAAATTTCTTAATGGTATATGTTTTCTTGTTTCTCATACATTTCATCCAATAACTATGAATATAGTTCATATATATTACATTTACCACTATAATTATCCATGATCTTTTCATGTCATAAAATCTATGGGTGCATTTCATTCACAGTTAATTTATTAAATGGAATGTGTTTTAAGTTTCTTAACTTTACACATTTATTATTCCATATCTAGTTATTTGAACAACATGTTTAATTAGTTATTTACCTTGACATGTTGATTTATTCACATTTATTATTTATTGATTCTTTTTTACATATCCTTACTGAGAATTTGAGCTCACCATTATTATGTTTCCTTTCAATGTATTATTAAGAGGAATACTTTGAATGGGTTTCAAGGATTCTTTTTATTTCATTTTATTATTTATGATTTTTTATTTTTTATTTACCAATGTATTAGGGGAATCATGTATATAATTTGGAATTATAGAACTGCTAAAATAATTCGTCATTTGGGATTTTATTCCTTTTTAATGATGCAATTGTAATAAAAAAATGCACTGACATCGAGCCTACGGGGTGGTGGTATTATATTCAGTATTAGAGAATGTTTATTAGTAACCATAGAAACTATATTTTGAAAATCTATATTAATGATAATAACTCTAATATAAACAATGTGTATATCTATAAAATAAAATCATATAATTTTTAAAGTAATAGATTGTGTGGGTATTCTTATAAAAATATCCACATCTACATACAACAAGGAGACGTGGTTTTATCATAGATTTACCTTGGAGTTTCAACTTTGACATGGTGTTTTGGGACTGACTTTTTGTATTCTAGTACACAAAATTGATCCATTTTACATAAAGGGTCTTACACTCCAAGGGTGTATTCTTACAATGATTTCATTTTCAGTACAAACCATTATAAATTATATAAATGTAAAGATAATCCCAAATGATACTTTTTTTTATTATGGGATTACCTATGCATAAAATTTTCAATTTATGTCAAGTGTTATGTAATTTTTAAAATTATAAAATTTTCACTATTTTATGAGATAAGCTAGAATGTGAAATTATTTTTGTAAGTAATAACTATGTAATAACTCATGGATAATTTATATATTTCCCTATCGAGGAATCCAATAAAGAAAATATTTAAATGGATAATATTATGGAAATATTAGAGAAATATAATCATTTTATGAAAACTAAACATTCCCAAATTGAGAATCATATTCCATAGAGAGAACATATTATGTTTTATATCTTAATGTATTAAAATCCTCATAATTTAGTGGTACTAGTAATCAAATTGTAGTTGATCAATGAATTATGTTTCTAGTGAAGATATATGCGGCCTTGGGATGCTATGAAGTGGTTATGCTTACACCTATAGTATATTTACTAAAAGGTGACGTTGATTAATGGTTGAAATTGATCCAAAATACTATGGAAGAAGAAGAAATATGTTCCATGGAATGTGGAAAATTTAAGTATACATTCATTGATAAATAATTACCTCATGAAAAAAGTGTGATAAAGCCGAAATTCATTATCTTCAAGAGAATGGAATAAGAGTGTGTTGTGGATTATAAAGATACCTTTAAAACATTATCTAAGAATTTTACAGATTACCTAAAAAACACATATTTCATGATTGATCACTTTTTAGAAGGTATTATTCCAATTCTCTAAGGGGCACTAGTATCCAATAATTTTTCAACATATGATGAAATATTTTTCTGTTCCCTGAAAAACAAGAAGGAATTTTCTAGAATCAATATATTCAAAGGAAATTAGTTAATGAAGAAACTATCTAAAAATAATGAAAATGTGAATTAATCAATGAATAAGAAAAATTATTAATAGATATCCTTGTTTTCTATATAATGGTAAAAATAACATTGGGAAATATCTGATAAGATTGAAATTTTTCTACAAATTTGGAGGTCTGGGTCACCAGGCTCATGAATTCAAGGGGAAGAAGTCGATTAATGATTTAAAATGCAACAATTTTAAAGGTAATGGAAATTGAGAAAAGTAATATCAAATCATCACGGTAATCTTTCATAGATTAGATCAAGATGTAATGACCATGACAATGTGATCAATAAAAAATTGGTAGATGTAACAAATGAAATCATAAATGGTACAATATTCCAATTTTAAAATTTATCCAAAGTGTTATTTTATATTGGATCATCGCACACTTTATATCTACCTAATTTTCCATGAAAGTTAGACATTTACCTTTTGATTAAGTAAGGGAGTTATCATTCGACTAATATGCTTATGGACATGGTTTTCAAGCAAGAAGAAGACTTCAGTAATCAGTTGATTGATTACAAACCTCAGAAGGTAACTTGTAAGAAAGTCTTGAACTGCACAAAAAACATCAATAAGGAGCTCATGAAGTTTGGTAATTTCATGGAATCAGCAAATATAGCCTTTAATTTCTGTGAAACCGAATTCAAGAAGGTTAATGCTTCCATATCTGAGAAGGGTAGTCAACTCAATTTTTTTCCCAGTAAGTTAGTTGTGAAAAGGAAGTCAAAGTTGAATTAGAGAAAAAGGATGATGCTCAAGAAGAAAGGATTTTGGCTTTATAAAAGGAGACCCAGGATCATGAGATCTTGCTGAAAAATTTTCAAGATGATCATAAGGAATTCAAGAAGCTCAAAGTTCTGATAATGAATATGTTGTCTGAGCATAATAATAATGGATGACTTTTACATTCTGATGTTTTGTTTTAATATAAACCTTATTTCTAAAAGTTTCATAGGAAATTTCTTACATATCATTATTTTTTTCAGATGTATGCTTGCTTAACCTTTCAGGTAAATATTATACTTCTCCATTGCTTTCCCTCTTTTTGAAAATCACAATGGGGGAGATTTTATTTAAAGGACGAATTTAGTCTCAGAGTGGGAGAATCTATTAAGGGGGAGTTCGGTAGGAATAGAAAAATGTCCAAGTAAGGGGGATTTTTTTATGAAGAGTTTTTTTATCTAAGGGAGATTTATTCCATTAAGAAACCCCAGGCTTTAAAGATCAAGAATATGATCCTTAGGAAACATGACCTAAGGGGGAGTTAGTCATATTCATTTATAATCTCATTTAAAGGGGGAGATAAGTTTTTCTTACTTTATTATCTATGTCAATATATTCTTCCTTGGAAAAGTTGTTTGTGATTTCCAAAAAGGGGGAGATTTCTGAGTCAATAAGGATATCTTATGACTTCTCCATTCCTTATGGTTTTATGTTTTGAAAATCAAAAACACTTTTTCTTAAGTTCTGAATATTTTTTCAGTTATTTTTTTTCTTAAGATCAAGATTTGTCATTCTGTTATGCTTATAGATCTATCATTCTGATTTTCCATTCTGCTAAACTGATAAATCTGTCAATATGATTTGTCATTCAGTTTTTCAATTCCGATTCTGGTGTATATATGATTTCAAACTTCAATTCTGATTCCAGTGTATATATGATGGTGAATTTCAATTTCTATTCTAGTGTATATTTGATAAAGAATTTCAATTCTTATTCCAGTGTATATATATTGATAAGTTTCAATTCCAATTCCATTGTATATATGATCCTGATATTCAATTCCGATTCTCGTGTGTATATGATGCCAATTTTCAAAACCAAATCCAGTGTATATATGATACCAATATTCAATTCTGATTCCGATGTATATATGATACCGATTTTCAATACCTAATCCAGTGTATATATGATGCTGATATTCATGATACTAAATCCGGTGTATTTGGGACTATGATTTTATGATTCTGTTTTCTTGAGAATGTTATTTCTAAGAATCTGTTTTCCTGATTTCATAAGATTATGTTTTCTTGATAATGTTAGAGTTTTTTCATGTATCATTCCAATTATATTGGAATCAATTAATTCTTATACATAACATTTATCTTTAACTAAACATTTTTTCTATTACATGAAACAATGTCGTAAAATATGTTACAATCTAACCGTTGTATGTTTTTCACGTGTAAAGGTCCCTCAGAGATTTATGGAAAATATGAATGTTGGAGAAATCCCAACCGTTGGGAAATTTTCCCTATAAATACAAGAACATTTGAATGAGAAAAAAATATAAAAATGTAGAGAGTGGATAAAGTTGATGCTTGTGAAAAATCTGTGAAGTATTTATAGAGAGAGAGGCTCTTACAACTCTCAGTACTTCATACAGATGTTATGAACAACTTTTTTGAGTGTGAACAACTTGTTCAGACTTTCTTAGTACAGACTCTGATCATTCTTATTGTGGGATTCCATATTTGGAAGACAGAGGTTTCGATTACCTTCTAAATCGAGGGCTTGCGGGGATATCAAGACAGATACCAATCTTTGGATTGAGGTCTTAATTGGGTTTGGGTAAGAAAAAAATTCTTGAAAGTATAAATCAAGGAACATTTATCCAAGGTTTTTAGATACCCTTCCCTTCGGGTTAAAAGAATTTTATTGTTACTTGTTTACTTTTACAAGTTTTTTTAATTTTGCAGTTGTATGTTATCTTTGTTAATGTTCAGAAGTATAAACTTCTTATACATTGTAATTCTGTTATGATGATTATATTACAGATTTTATACACTTTATGGTAGAATATTTCTTTTAAGAAATTAGAAAAGGTTTCTTTAAGAGGTCTTGTCATTGATTGTTTAATCTTGTTAAACATAACTTCAAACATTCTAAAGAAATTTGTAAACTATAAAATTTACCCCCTCCCCCATCTTGTATATTGAGCATCTCATTTTTACACATTCGATCCTACATGGGTGTCACCACATCCTATATTAATTATCATATGTGGTGGTATGGATCATCATGGTGATTATAGGTATTCTTCTATGCAGGTAGTAAGACAATGGAGGTAACATGTTGGGTTGTTTTCCTTCATATCACATGGATATATGTGTTTATTAGACTAAATTACTTTTTATTAAAAAAATTTATTTGGAACATATATTTCCTTATACTCTTTCACATCCACTATTTGACTATATATTGTCATGTTTTCATTCATTTTTATTTGGAAACTGGTTTTTGTTTAGTATTATGGGTTAATGATTTTTGAATGGTAGTTCCTAATTCCAAGATGATTGTTTCTTGTTTTTTGAGATAAGGGGACCTTTTAGACCTTTAAACATGCTGGATAGGGTGTCATATTCAGGGATGACCTAGGTCAATTCATGATAAGTAAAATATTTGAGGTGTTAAAGGTCTTGACCCCCTCCCTCAATAGATGACCCTTCTAGGCTGAAAATGAAGAATGGGGGATAATGATCCATGAGTCCATCCTCCAGTAGGCCCCAAGGTGGTGACCAACACAAAGTGTATGTAATCTTACAAAATGGGGGGCATTTACCTATTTATGAAAACAAAATCTGGAGATAAAATGGTTCATCCCAAACTAACTCCAAGGTGTATATAAAAAAATCCCAAATCCATCCAAAATTAATATTTAAAACAAAAATATTACAATTGCAATTGAAAATCCCAAGTAAATATAAAAATAAATCTATGGAGTGACACAAAAACTATTCGGAAGCATGAGCTAGTAATGTCAAACATCGTCCATGTAATCCTGATACGAACCAGAAAATAGTTTTATATATGTAGGGTGTGCATATAGGTATACACAATAATAAAGCAAAAGTCTCTCATGAATATGTGAGAGAATCATATTAATGCTCTCGTGTGAAAAAAATGAACTAACAACACTGAACAAGGTATAGTAACCATCCACAACTCACCAAAGTAAGGTCACTATGTAACACAGGTCATGTAATGTAATATAATATGGCAATTTATGATAGGTTAATCCACCACACTTTACCACTGGTTAGAATCTCTTACATCCTAAAAAAAGTTCTTGACGGTCCCACCTCATCTAAACACACGACTTCACAACCCGCCCATACAAACCTAATCCTCACAACAATGCCTCATCACATCAATTGGTCCATGTGCCACACAAAATCTCATGCGTAGACACCTGGGTACCATACCACATCAAATCCCACCAAGAGACACCTGGTCCGCATACTACATCACATCTTGAAAACACATATGAAATCACATTACATCTTATCTAGAAGACGCATGGGAAAAAAATCAACCACACACACCTGGACCCTAAAAACTACATCCTACATAATGAATAATGGGATACCATTAACTAAAAGAAGGAATTAATAACAATATGTTTCAATCCTTCCATCCTCCCACCAGGATGATTAGGTATGACACCCTACCCTGTAAAGATATGGGTGTTTGGAACATTGTTCTCAACTAACGTGGGGTGCATATATATATCACAAATAAAATTTATGTATATACATATAGATACCAAGCAGTCATAACAACCTATGGATTCTCATAAAAAAATCATCCCACAACACTGCCAACCTTAATGATACCTCTAAATCAATAATCACAACGAAATCCAGAACTTCTTTCTAATTCCCATCCAATTCGATTAAATAATTAACATTATTTATTCACACCTAATTTATTCATACATTTAACCAAACCAATCCATCAAATTACAAACCTTATTAACCAATTATTTATTCAACTATTCTCTAAATATCTAGGAAATTACCAAGCATAGTACAAAACCAAAAACATAGTAACAAATCATTGCATAGGTCGATCACAGCCTCACATGGAAACACTTTTCATCCATTCCACAATCAATCAAAATCTCAACCTGAGATTCCATTACACCACCCAACATCATGAAACCATTCCCACAACCCTACTACAACCAAATTATGAAAAATCCCACACAAAAAACTTACCACAACACAAACCAAGTAAAGGAATATTCAAATTTAACATGCAT
The DNA here is from genome assembly GCA_963277665.1 of Viscum album. Classification (NCBI taxonomy): domain Eukaryota; kingdom Viridiplantae; phylum Streptophyta; class Magnoliopsida; order Santalales; family Viscaceae; genus Viscum; species Viscum album. The sequence goes on from OY728153.1 coordinate 915,775,516, forward strand.
TTCCTTACTCAATTTTCACTTGTTAATTCAGGGGTCATCAAAAAAAAATATTGTATCCAAGAGCATATATTTATTACATGAGTTTACATGATTTAAAAGTTTCAATATACAGGTGTTCAAAAGAAATCAAACAACATAAAACTTGTTTATTGAACAACTAAGGGCCACCAATGACCATGATTTTCTGTGGGTAGCAAGCACATGTAGATCACAAAATCATTATAAGAAACATTAACATAGTAAAACATATGTTACTTTCCCAACCCCTATTTATTAATTTAAAATTGATTGAATTATCGTTTTTAAGATTTTATGAACTATCTTCAACAAATATATATCCATATACCAATCCCATATGATTCACAACTTTGAAAGATGAAGAAAACCCTACTTGTAAAAAAGGCGATGGAAACTTCTTGATTCCACCATGATGAGGGCATGTATGCAGCAGAAAACTCTAATGAAAAGACATACCAAATGTGTAGCCCAATGAGGCAAATCTAATGGGGGGAATGATTCTCTGTGACTCGTAAGAAGAGGTAAAAATAATAAAATTACAAGGAGAATGTTTTTTCAACCCTTGGAAAATCTAAAGATGGGTCACAGTTTAGCTAAATCACAATTTTTCTATTAAATTCGGATGAAGTCAATATTAAAACTGACTTAGAAATAATTTTTTATTAACAAAGACCCCCTTTTGTTGGGTAAGGGGGAACCCAATAGACATAAAAGATATAAAATTAAAACCATGAACCATATTCCAATGTCCCAAGGACAAAAAACAATCAAATTCAAGTCTTAGAAGAAGGAACCCTCCTTAGAAACCAAAACATTAAGTCCAACATCCACTATCTAATCACTGCTCCAAAATTAGTCTTGTGTGAGGATGAATGGGCCCAATACTGATAGAAAATTGCATTCCATATCAAACATACAATTATAGATAGTTATGATAAGGTGAATGATCCCTTCTCTAAACCTCTTCTCGAATTCGCCCTAAAGGTTAACTAGATGTATTATCCAATAAACTATGGACCATAGAGTCACAAATCATATAGAATAATAGAAAAACCATTCCATGAATTGGAAAAATAATCTAATACAATGTTGAACCTTCAAGACACCTGATTTCTCCTCCACCGAGAAGACCTCAAAATTGAAATTTCCCATTTCACCACAAATCACCCCGAACCAAGATACCATTCACCAAGAATCCATCACTGGTTTCCAAAACCCAAGATGAAACCACTTTGATACGGTTGGGTCACACGAAAACTTCCCCATAGCGCACCACAAAATCCATGCACATACAAAACTAATAAATGTAGCCAAAAGATCAAAAAACACAAACCAATCCCAAATTGGGGACCTCCTGAACATCCGATCTCTCAATAAAAAGACCACATTTCTGGAAGAATATCATATCCTAATGCCGCCTTAAAAAATGTGCCCATAGACCTGATTCTCCCATTACACCCATAAAAGACAAGAAATGTGATGGAAACCGTTAGACCATAGCATATGTGACATTCACATTGGACCCACACAATACCATTGTGTGATTCCCTAGCTAAGTTGAAGGTTCGGGACAGAAGAAGGCCAAAAAAAGATGAGGTCCTCTATGAATTTCGAGCTCTCACGATGCCACCATGGGACGAGACTGCAAGCCATGAATGCACTAAGTAGAAGCACTGAAGAGATAGTCACAATAGACCTATAACGGTGGAGTAGAAGTTGGTGGATAGGGAAAACCTGGATATTTGAAGCCCCTTGCGGGATCATCATCATCATGATATGTCAAGATTACACACTTTGAAAAATTACAAGTCATATGACTCATATGAATATAATGATATGACTCATAGACCTTGAAACAAATCCCAAACCACATAAATATGGTATTAATGTCATTTTACCTCAAAGAAAGTCATCAAAATGGGGAAAACATGGAAATTGGAAATTTTTTCAATTACTCCCTATAAAATGAGCTACCTTTGTGAGTGACCGGTGTGTGTCAATGGTGGTGAGTCACCATCATGAGTCACCAGTGGCGAGTCACCGTCACAATTCACAATTAAGAATCACTACTGGATGTCTCCAATGTGAGCCATTATGGTTAGTAACTAGTGTGAGTCATATATTGGTAGCTATTGATGCGAGTAACAAGTGCAGGTCATTGGTGGTGTGGTACCGTCGTGAGTCACCATCACGAGTCACCATCATGAGCTATTTCTGCGAGCTATCATCATGAGTCACCATCTCATCGTACCGTTGCATGTTGCTATCATGTGTCACCATCATGATTCACCGTCATGAGTTACAATGGTGAGTCACTGTCACACGATACTGTTGTGAGTCACCATCGTGAGTCATATTCATGAGTCACCGGTGGGATGAGAAACCATTGGGATGTTCGATATTTTTACAAAGTGTTGTAATAAGTCACCTTGACTTCCTATTACACTTCAAACACTGCATTTTCAAAAATTAATGGACTGAATAGGACCAGTCATTATATCATATACCTCTCTTAGTATTCTCTCCCTTGATAATTTCAATCAAGTCCTAGAAATGAAAATGGGGTCTGAACAACCACTCTGGGAGATACCTCTCATGAGTCTGTCCACTCCTTAAGAACTACCAAAAACTGAACATGCCAGCCTAAATGATCACAAAACACACCATACAAGAACAACAACCAAGTCATCTCAAACACATTAATTAGGGAATCATGTCCTTCTTGTTAAGATACTATCTTCTTTGGGTGACACTGACTTTCCCACATGGGTTTAATCATGTCCTATTTAATGAATCTTGATTAAGAGTGTGGTCTTCCATCTTTCACATATCAGGACATTATCATAAAATTCACCACACACATCGCCAAACAGGTAAAAACAACTAATTTCATGAAAACAAGGTTCACACATTTCATTTCTAAACAAAATATAACCAGGGAAATCTGAAATAACTTTTTTTATTATGAACTCATCTTCATTTCTCGCTCCTAAGTACTCTCTTCCAGGACACAATGCCTCCACAACATACTAACCAATGGAATAATCTATCCATGTAGAACCTTCTCCCGACCACCCTAGATCTATATTAGGTGTTCCACATATGTCACATCATCCCCAATATATAAATCTCACCACCCATAGAAATGCGATTCATTATGAATATAACGATGAATTTGAGAAATGTAGAAGACGTCATGGGTTCTCACCAACTACAGTGGAAATGCCAATTGGTATGCCACTTCTCCGACTCATCCCAAAAACTCGAAGGGACCAGAAAATTATGAGAAATCAGTATCCCTCTATCAACGTATTTATGGCCATGATAGGGGAAATCTTTAATGAACTCATGGTCCCCATCCTCAGACTCTAATGGCCTCCTCCTACAATCGACATCAGACTTCTTCTAGTCATTCTCTACATTGATCTTCTAAAAAATTATCTAGACCTTCCCTATTGTGCAATATACTACCTCATAACCATTATTGATTGTCTCCCCAACCTCCATCTAGAACAAAGAAAAACTACACAGTCTCTCACACAATGCCTCAAATAGATCCATGCTAATGGATGAGTGATGGATATTATTATAAGAGAGATCTATCAAGGAAATTATTAGTAGCCAAGATCCTCTAATCTCTAATATACATGGCCAAAATATATCCTCTGATGTATGGATAGTCTGCTATATTTTCCCATCTGTCTTGGGGTAGAGAGAAGTGTTATTTCATAACTATGTCCTAAAAGAATGTTCTAACACCTCCAAACATGTGATTTTAACAACACATCCTAGTCTATGATAATGGATCTTGAAACATCTTTCAACCAATCCACTTCATTTACAGGACTCTTAGATAATGCATCCTCAATTCCCAACTACTTGATGTCTATGAAGTGACCCGATTTAGTTTGCTATTCCTATACTACCGAAATAGCATCATAGCCTCCCTAGTCCCTGGATAACAATGTGATAAAATCCTTTGTGATGTCTTCATACATCCACCCAGGGACGTCTAAGTGCTTTAAAAAACCATTGGAAACACAGAGCTCGACCTTTACCTATTTGAGGATGAAGCATCTTTCTAAAAACTATCATACTTCCCAATTGATCACGAGAAACCAAAACTATATATTCATGCCTCTATAAATTTAATAAATTACTTATTTACCTCTAAAGTTTTGTATTAAAACTCACAAAAAAATCCCTCACACATTGCTACTGGAACAAAAAACTTCCCCAAAAAACAATATCATCTTCCAACCATCCTCGGACCATACTTCTGTCGCATCACCAAGGCCATGTCGATAACAAATCACCTCTATCTTTGAGTCTCCCCACTAATTATCATCCACTATCTAAATTAGTGAGGACTACAATGTCATCATAAAAAAAATATCATCTACCACCTTTCACTCTTGCATCTATGTGCAATGGTTCCAACTCCCCTATCACCTACTATGCATCTGTGGACTCCTGAACAACCTCCTTTTATGACTTCCTATTCATAGCATTGTCCATGACATTTCATATTCTTGAGGTGTAAGAGATCTCAAAATAATTTTCCTAATGAAAATCCATCCACCTTCACTGGTAGAAGTTCATATATGGCTGGGAAATTATATTCCTCAAGTTCTTGTGATCCGTATAGACCACAATGCACTCTTTGAGGTGGTAATTCTTCCACACGTTTAGTGGAAACACGGTCATATCTCATTCTGAATCATTGGTGTTATAGTTACTGTCATGGGGGAATAATAGACTAGAATAAGGAAAGATCAATTTTCACTATTGCATCGACAAATATCCCTAGCCCATATGGGAAGAATCACAGAACACCTTAAACATCACTCCTTCATCGGGACACCCGAGCAATTGAGCACTAACCAACATCCCCTTCAGATAACAAAATTTTGTGTAACACTACTCACTCCACACAAAATTGTGGTACATTCTAGCTAATTATGTCAATGGAGTTGCAAATGAGAGTAATCGGGTAAAAATATTCTATAATATCATGTGATACGAAGAAAATTATGAACTTTTTCTACACTATTGGGTGCTTCCAATGTAATAACTTCTTCAACTAAAGATGAATCCTCCGCTACACCCTGATGATACACCACATGCCCAAGTAAATGTCCCTCCCATGATAGAAGTGTTCACTTGGACAAATTTATGTAGAGATGGTGGATTCAAATAACCTAAAGGATGGTTCTGAGATTCTCAACATTATCCCCCTCTAACTTCAAGTAAATAAACATATCACCAATGAACTAATTCCAAAACACAAAGAAGATGTAGTTTAAGAGTCCCATGAATAAAACGGTGTGTTTGGGACACCATAAGGAATAAATATGAACTTTAAGTACCCATAATTACATTTGAAAGCATTATATAGAACATATCCATCCTCCCCCCACAACAAGTGATATCCAGACCACAAATATATCATATAAAGCTAGCCTTCACATCTCAACTGGTCCAAAATCTCATCCATCCTCAAGAATTGGTAACAGTTATTTATTTCCACTTGATTCAACCTTTGGTAGTCTATGCACAACCACCGCCACCTTCCTTATTCAAAAACAAGACTAGATCACCCCATAATGACATAATGGTTTAGATAAAACCTTTATGCATCAGATCATTTAAATGAACCCTCAACTTTCACGACTCAGAAGGTGTTGTAGGATAATTATACATCGAAATTATAGAAGTACTAGGATGTAAGTATATCTTGAAATCAACATCACGTAGAAGGGGTAGCATCACAACCTCCTTTGGGAAATCATCCAAGAACCCCCTAAAAATATTGCAGATTTCCTCCATTTTAGTTTCTACTGATTCCCCTGACAGGTCATCCAACAAAGAATGATGGGGATCCACACACTGACTACCCATCGGAAAGCCTCTCCCTATAATGAAACCCAAACACAAACCATCCACATCTGAAACAAAACTCTCCTCTAGAAGTAGTAGAAAACAGGATTCATGGAATACAATATGTCAATGCTGATAAGGAAATTTTATGGTCACATCTGTAACAAGTAGTGATCCACATAAGACAAATTTAGGTACATAATTAGTCTACATCCACAACATACATTAAAGAAGTTATCCAGACCTTAAAATACTATACTAAACACCTAGAGAATCATAAGTCTCTTTATGTATATTCCAAGAGAATGGGATACATTGGGTGCAACAAAGGAGTGCCAAGATCCCAAATAAAAAAATGCAGAATAAATGGAACTAAAAAATTTGGTCATGACTCTAATGATCTTTTTTCTTACCGAAACTCATGCCTCTACTACATGGAACTGACCATTCCCTACACCACATCCCCTCTACTGATGACCACCTACCTGAGCATGACTGAGTAAAGGAACCAGATGAACATCATGAGCTTAGCCACTACCTACTATATCTCCCCTTAGTGGAGAATGGTCTTGTTGTCCCTACAACTAAAAAAACCTAGCTAGAAACTGCTACTCAGGATGGAACTTGACATTTTATCCTATAACAAAATGATCTTGAGTATCCATTAAGAACTGATTATGAAAATGGTCATTGACCCCACCAATGAAACAACTAAATCCCAAGCCCATAGAAATTGAAAGGGAACCACTAGAAATAGAAGGAAGGATAAGAAAATATAGAGGTAGAATCCCTGCCAGTCCAAACATCGAAGGTCCTAGCACCTAGAAACATCCACTAATAACCTGACCCCTCAATGTACTCTACTATATCACTCCTCAGTTTATACCTCCTCGCTAGTCCATCATCAAAATTACCTCCTCTTTTATTTGAACCTCCAGATATGTTGACAACATTAAAAGAGTAACATCAGACTAGGTAGAAGGGTGGATGGTCTCTTAAATCCATCACACATAAGACTCATCATATAGAAAAATATTTGGGGTGAGTTTAATAATATCATTGAACAGGATCCCATGTTACCACAATAACATGGTCCCCTAATAAAGGATGTGTAGCTTCTACCTCTTCTCATCCTTCATAGTAAAAGAATGAAACCCTGCCCAAAAATCCTTCATAAATTTGACCCAAAAAACATTTGTCTCCTTCCTATCCACTATATAAAGCATCCAACACTAACATATAGCTCCCCGAATATTATTAAACACTAATGGTACCCAGAATGTTTTTAGATCCTGGATCAAAATGAAGGTGATCTCTAGCTCCTCTAGCCAGTTCCCTATATCCATATCTGAAAAAAATATCCTCAGACTATACCATTTTCTGTCGTAGGAATGAATGTAATGTTATTTACCACTATTTATCCTCATACATTAGAACAACCCTCCACTAATCAACAGGATTAACCTACTGAGCCTCAGCCACCTGAGCCACACGTGGAGGATGACCATGTGACATAACTAAAAGGTAAATAAGGAATTCATAAGCATAAGTAGTGTGGGATTTTATTTAGGATTAATTTTAATTCATTATTTTCATAATATAAATATTAACTTTCCCAGTAAAAACCCAACATAGAAAAGAATACAAGTCAATAGAATTCATGTAACATTCATAGTTCTCTACCCTACAAATGATGTAGCCTCACTTTTTTATTTTCAAGGCTAACGGTACTTGCATCCGGTCACTAGGGCCCTAAAATAACATGTTCTAGAAGTACTTCCTTGGAATATGTCATGCACCAAGATCACCAAACACTATTTCTATACCAACCCTTGAAATCCTCACTATTCCTAAGTCAAATATCTATCAAATATCACAATTATAACCTCTGAAACCATCCATTCATGACCCCATTAGTCCAAATATTTCCTTCCAAGGATGGAAACAAATAATGGGGGATAATTATCACCCCAAGTCCCACCTCTAGAAGGCCACGGGGTGGAGACCAACACTAATGTTATGCAATCTTACAAAATAGGAGGCATTTCACTTTTTAGGGAAATAAGATCTGAAGATAAGATAGATTATCCAAAATGAACTCCAACGAATATATATAATATAAATCCAAAATCCATCCTGCAAGAATGTGTAAAAAAATAAATGCTACAAATTAAATGTAAAATCCATTTTAAATGAAAAAATAAATCTCATCACTAACACAAAACCTATCGAAAATACCGAGAAAGTAATTCCTTGAATGGAACATGTAATTATCAGGGAAACCATAAATGAAAATTCTATATGTGGGGTGAGAAATACGTATACTCAGTAGGAAAAGCATTGTCTCCCATGCATTAGTGAGAAAATAATAATAATGATCATGTGAGAAAATAGCATAACTAATAGCACCTAACAAGCTATACAAACCATCCCCACCTCACCAAGGCACACTCACCATGTAACCCAATTCATGTATAGTAATATAGTAAGGACATAAATGATTGTATACCTCGCACTACATTACCAATGATTTTACGCTCTCACACCCTAATGGAAAACATCATGGCACTCCAACCTCTTCTGAAGACACCACATGACAACCTAGACACACACACCTGGTCCCCACAAACGCACCTCTTCCCATCAACGAGGCCACATGTCGCATCACATCTCCAATGTAGAAACATGTGTCCCATACCACATCACATCCTACCTATAGAAACCTGAGTAACATACCATGTCACATCCCGCCCGCAGACACCTGGGCTACATACCATATCACATATGAAATACAGCAAGGAAAAAACCACACATCTCAATGCAAATAATCTTGGGAAAAAAATTCTCCTGCACACACTCGGGCCCGTCAAACCACAAACTATAAAAAGAATCTTGGGCTATCACCACTTGTAAGAAGGATAATGGAATAGAGGGTGGCCATCCATACATACATCCACTGGGATATTTGGGAAATAAACACTCCCAAATGAAAATTGAGGTGTTTGACACATAGTTCTCAACTAGGTTCGGTGTGTATTGAAATCAAAATGAAAATACAAGTATATAAATATAGATACTAGACACACAGAAAACCCTATGGGTTATCAAACAAAAAAAAATCCCAAAACACTGCCCACCTTGCTTCAACCTCTAAAGAAATCACTACACAACAATCCACAACATCATTCCAATTCCTAACCAATTCTGTTAAACCATTACCATTATTTATTCATAGAGCCATTATTTGTTCTATTAACAAAACCAAACCAAGATGATTCCAAACATTAGTATCCAATTATTTATTGACCTATTACATTAGAATCTGGACAACTACCAAGAACCATAAAAAACAAGAAAAATAACGACACATCACCACACAACCTGATCTTAGCACTGTTGTGCAACACTCATCATCTATTACCCAATTAATGAATCTCTCAACTTGAGATTTCATTACACCACCCAAACCATCCCACATCACCCAACTATGCAAAAAACCCTACTACAACACAAGTTTTAATAATACCACACCCAAAACAGCACAAAATAAACTATGTGAATGCATATTTATAAATAACATGTAATTCCTCAGTCAATTTCCAACAATTTATTAAGGGGTTATCAAAAAAATATTTTGACCCTGGGGGATCCTTTTATTATCCAATTTTTCATAATTTAATTTTTTTTATTTACATGTGTTCAAAATAAATAAAACAATATGAAACATGTTAGTGCAATACTAAGGGCTACAAACGACCCCTATTTTTAGTGGGAAACTAGCCCATATGGATTATAATATTATCAAGGGAAACAGTAACACAATAACACAAAAATTACTTTCTCAACCCCATCTTTGTTAATTTAAAACCAATTTAATTAGATTTATTAAAACTAGATCAATTTTTCACAAAAGAGACGTCCATACATCCATATCTCATGATGAAAAAGTAATAGATACAAATGAAAAATATTTGGAAGAAAAGGTGATAGGAACTTCTAGATTGCTCCCATATAGAGAAATGTATGCAGTAGGAAAATTAAAGGAAAATATGAACCAATTTTACAACATAATGGAAAAAATTCAAGTGGGGAGAATGATTTTGGGTGATTCAAAACAAATATAATACGAAGGGAATAATTATTAGAATGGTTTTTTGGCCCTAAGATGATCTAAAATATGGCTGCAGTTTAGATATAAATTTAATTTTCCATTAATGATAGGTCCAGTCAGGATTCATTAATTTGTCTAAAAAAAGCCTCAAAATATTATGGATTTTATGATATTAGTCATTTTCTTTGAAACAGGTCCAAAAAACAATTAAATATGCTATTAAATTCATTTTACATAATAGAATGCTGTCAAAATGTAAAAAAGAATGTAAAAAAAGATACTGTTGGAATGACTCACCATTAGATGAGCAACCGCTGTGAGTCACTCATAGTGAGTTACTATCACAAGTCACTGTTGCAAGTCACTGATGTGAGTTATCAGTTCAGGTCACTATTAAGATTCGCCGATGAGAGTCACTAGTAGAGATATTTCGATGCGAGTCACAGTCACTAGTCATTGTTACGAGTCATCATCGCGAGTCACTAGTGTGAGTCACTGTAACATCCCAGGTAAATAATGAATAATACATTTTCATATTTATTTACATTTATGAATTAAAAATTAATTTTACATTAATGGGTTTTCTATGTTCGATAGCGTACCCGATACACAACAAAGAGTTTCTTTGAAATCTTACGTTGCACACTAGTAATAAAATAATATTATTTTAAATGGTAGTTATCACATAGCCATTGTATTAGCGGGAATGAATAGAAACAACTAAAATATTATTATATATGTTAAATGTTTTTACATTTATCCAATAATGGATAAAGGATTAATATAAGAAAAGAATTAAATTTTAGGCATAGATACTCTAATATTCACTAAAGGTCCACTAATCACCTTTTGATGGCGAACCTTCATTAAATGCAGTTTTGGTCACTCTTATACATTCTATTGGACCAAATAAAATTATTCTTTAGAATCAGGACATCAAAATTTACTTTGTGTAAATTTTTGGTATTTTTCTGATAAAGTTAATTTTTTAATGAATAGCTAAAAATGTTGTATTTTAATTCAAAACCTATTTTTGATGTAATTTATTTATATGAATAGATTATCATTTGAGTTGATTTTAAAGTGAAATTAGAATATATTTTTAAAATTTAATCCTACTGTGGTCATTGAAATTAATTTCACTTTGAAATCGGACTTAAACTAGTGTCAAACTTTGGATACTCTTTGTTTCATAAAAACATGCTATTTGTTTTGACAGCGAGAATTAATTATTAAATTAATTAATGAAACATATATGTTTTTAATTTTTTAAGATAGACTTCATTTTTGAATTCAAAATATCAAATATATATTAGGGTAAATTTTTGGTATTTTTCTGAAAAACTTCAATTTTTGATGAATAGTGAAACCACTATGTGGTACTTAAAAAACTGATTTTTCGTTTAAATGAAATTTTACCACCTTTGTGTTTTGAATTTTAAAAATCCGACATTCATAGTTGTCATTAGGAAGTAAAATGTGGTTGTAATGGGATTAAAATAATTTTTTGGTGAATAGTAACTTTTATGTTTATTAATCGTAATTAGAGGTAATTAGTGTAATTTATGGTAAGAATAATGTTTTAATAATATGAAATGAACTTGACCCATGTCCTACCCTTATTGGATGTGTCATGGCCGACCAAGACAATCCATGGGTCAACTTGGGGACCCCATGGATATGACAACCCTACTTTTTATTACAACATAAACATGATTCATTACATAAAACATCACTTGATACAACAAAGAAGATCGAGAGGTTTAGTGTCTTTGGGGCTTAGGATCATTACATAAAAACTTAAAACACGAAATACAACATCTTTATTGAAAACTTCCTTTAAATGACCACTATATTCCCTCGTACTTAGCATTGCATGGGATCACCTGAGGACATGCATAAGAAAAGGGTGAGCTATAAAGCCCAGTAAGGGAGTACACATGGAATAACATGTGGAGTAAAATACATGTTAGACAATAGGCATATCAATAGAGAATAAAATAAACATGAACATAAAGTCATGATAAATCATGATAATCATAACATGGAAATGTGGCAACAACACTTAACATTGAATTAGCATGAGCCAAGGATCATTGCACATGGAGCATGAGTAAACCCTCATTGCACATGAAGCACAAGTAAACCCTCGTTGCACTTGAAGCACGAGTAAAAACTAGTTTCACTTGAATTAGCATGAGTCAACACTCATTTCACATAACGTATCATGATACTATACTTTACCCAATGCATTGGAGTGCTATAAGGGTGCACCCTTCTTAAACATTACATTTCATGCATAAGTGTGCCACATGGATAATAAAACATGGATTCATAAAACATAATCATTTATTCCATGATAAGGGAATGTGGAATTCATACATTAAACTTTATAATAAATAAGTAAATGTGAATAAAGGTGAATACCCTTGATGGATAAATGGGCATGGTATTCACTACACAATGACATTGGCTTAGAAAATCGGTGCGATTTTGGTAGCGTAACGGCGTGACATAAGAATTCAAAAAAATGGTTGATGAGAGAGAAAGGGGTTCCTCATAATATTTAAATGTAATGTACAGAAAGGAGGTCATATATATACATTTCCCAACAATTGAAAAGGAATTTAGATTCATGATACAAAAGTATTGCTTGAATGTAAAGGAAGAGAGACAAGTTCCTTTCAGAATTTTGGCATAGTAACGGGTGTACATGGGAGGCATTTAATGAGAGAGAAAGGGGTCTCCCATAATGAAAACAATAAGAGGGCAGTATGGGGGATGTGAAAAACCATACCCCAACATTCATAATTTAAATTAAAAGGTCAAAACAACTTAAAGAAAATTGACAAAAATGAGAAAGGAAGAAAAAAACCCTTACTTGGAAGTGTGCTTCCAAAGTCTCGGGAGAGGCTTGTGAGAGGCTTCTTGGGATCTTAGGGCACCTTGGGAGGATTCTAGAGAGAGTAGGGCAGAGGTTGGACGAACTCTAATGGATTTTAGTGATGAGGAAGTTGGATCTTTGGTGGGTTTATATAGGAAATGTGAGAGAATTCTTTATTATTTAGGTTTGGTACCCCTTATATTAAACTAATCCAAACCACAAACCATCCCATCTTTTTTTCCCATGGTTTCTGGAAAAGGAAATAGGAAAACAATATTTTACAATTCCAAGGTCCGAACTTACTAAAATAATAAGGTTGCTTATGTGGAGGTGAGTCACACTCCCATGGAAATTAATTTAAAAAGGAAAAGTGTTGAATAAGTCTTGAGGGGTTCATTAATGCTTTGAAAAGTAAGTAAAACAAACCCAAAATCACATTATTTTAATGATAAAACATATATTGGCCGAACATAAGGATTATGGTATTTTATTACATCACCATTGGGTCATTATGATGTCATAAACACATTATATACTTAAACAGTATTTAATTTTTACCCAAAACTTTGACTGTCTCAGAAAATTATGAAAAATTCACCGTTGGATAATTTTGACGTCATGATTCCGAAAATAACATTTATTTTATCTAAATAATTTTCTAAATATGTGAATTTTCACTTTTAAAATAAAAACTGTCATTTATCAAAAATTCACGGGTTTTGACAGAAATGGATTTCAAACTATAATATAACATTTTAACTGCATTCGAAAATTATAAATTCATTTATATTTAATAAAAAATTAATTTAATAATAAGATAATTATTTTATTAAAATATGATTTAATTCACAAATCCCTTATTCTAAAAAAATAGATTTCTTAATTAAGTAATAACTAAAAACACCATTTGTACTTTAATAACTATTTACAAAGTATCAAAAAATGACTAGAAATTATATTTATTATTATATAAAAAAATAATTTACATGAACATAGTACTAAATATTTGTTACATAACCCCTTAGAATAGCTGAATAAGTCCTAAGGGTAAGGTGTGCGATGGTGACAGACTCTTGGGGCGGCTCAGATAACATCGCTCGAGTGATAATCTCTTTCAACTTCCACTTTTCCCGTAGACAGTCCTGTTCGAGCTCGACATGGTGAATCTCAGCTTGGGCTTGGTCAAGGGCGAAGCCCAAGGATGCCACCTCTTTTCTATGATCCAAAAAATGGGCTTCGTTAAAGCCTTATATTTATACTAATCATGTGATCACTGTTCAACGACTATATTAACAACGGTCAAAATTCTTAACATAAAACCAAAGAAGTTGACATCTTATAAAAACATTTTTCATAAATAGACATTTAACTGGATCAAGAGGGATTTTCCATTAATGAAACTTTGGGTAGTTACAATATTCCCCCTTAAGAAATTTCGCCCTTGAAATTTTCCTTTTCCCAAACTAAAACAAATGTGGGTAACACAGCTTCATCATATCCTCCGACTCCCAAGTTTCGTCTTCAAACTTGTGGTTTCTCCACAACACCTTGACGAGGTGCATTGTCTTATTCCGTAGAACTTTTTCTCTACGATCTAAGATCTTCACTAGTTGCTCCTCATAAGAATGATCATCTTCCAATTGTACCACCTCGGAAGAGAGTACATGTGAAGGGTCTGGTATGTACTTTTTAAAGAGGGATACATGAAAGACATCATGCACCTTGTCCATAGTAGGTGGAAGTGCTAGTCAATAGGCCATAGCCCCAACACGATCAAGAATCTCAAAGGGGCCGATGTACCTTGGACTTAACTTCCCTTTTTTCCAAACCTCTTGACCTTCTTCCACGGAGATATGCATAAAAACCCCATGTCTCCAACTTTCAACTCAAGGTCTCGTCGACGATTATCTGCATAACTCTTCTATCGACTTTGGGCTACCTTGATATGCTGCTGAATGGTTTTCACCTTCTCCACCATTTCTTCGACCATTTCGGGTCCAAGCAGCTTACGTTCACCGACCTCATTCCAACATGCTGGTGTTCTGCACCTTTTCCCATATAGGGCTTCATATAGTGCCATTTGGATGCTCGGGTGGAAACTATTATTATAAATGAACTCAACCGGAGGAATATGTTGATCCCATCCTCCTTTAAAGTCCATTGAGCACACTATCAATATATCCTAAAGTGTTTGGATAGTCCGCTAGGATTGGCCATCAGTTTGAGGATGATAGGCCGTACTGATGTTTAGTTCAGTATTCAGAGCATGTTGAAGACTCTTCCAAAACATAGAGGTGAATCTTGGATCTCAGTCAGACACAATAGATAGTGGTACTCCATGCAACCTTACCACTTCCCTAATATATATCCGTGCCAGTTGATCCAAAGAGAAATCCTCTCGAATAGAAATGAAGTGTGCATTCTTTGTAAGTCGATCCACAACAACCCATATTGCATTGTTGCCTTTGGATGTCCTTGTAACTCTGGTGACAAAGTCCATGGTGATGTTATGCCATTTCCATTCTGGTCTGGGAAATCATTGCATCATCCCCTTACACTTCTGCCTCTCTGCCTTCACTTGCTGACACACCAGGCACTTTGATGTATATTCAGCGATCTCCTTCATCATATTATCCTACCAAAAGTTTTCGCGGAGATCTCGATACATCTTTGTGCTCCTTGGGTGAATAGAGAAATTTGAACTATGTGAATCATCCAAAAGTTCCTTCTTCATCTCCGGACGTGATGGAAAACATAGTCTTTTCCCAAACCGCACAATTCCTTATTCATTAACATTAAACTCCAAGTATTTTCCCTTTTTGATAGCTTCCACCTTTTCTTTAATTCCCACATCATCCTTTTGAGCATCCTTTAAACCTTCCAAAAGATATGGTTGAGCAATCATTTGTGAAAGGATTGATGATTTTCCCTTCCTTATGATTCCCACATCCATATTCATCAAGTCTAAGAATATTGGATCCTTCTCAATTCTCATCATTGATAGAATCGCTGGATCCTTTCTACCTAGGGCATCTGCCACCTTGTTCGCTTTCCCAAGGTGGTAATGTATTGAACAGTCATAATCCTTGATGAGATCTATCCATCTTCTCTGGCGCATATTAATCTCTTTTTGTGTGAATATATATTTAAGAATCTTGTGGTCAGTATATATCTCACATTTCTCTCCATAGAGATAATGCCGCCAGATTTTCAAGGCAAGGATCACAGCCGCCAACTCTAGATCATGCGTTGGATAGTTTCGCTCATGGATTTTCAACTGCCTGGAGGCATAGGATATCATTTTATCATTCTACATCAGCACACATCCTAAGACCTTCTTTAAAGCATCACTGAATACCACAAAAAGCTCCCCACATGTGGGTAAAGTGATCACGGGTGCAGTGATAAGCCTCCTTTTCAACTCCTTGAATCTTTCTTCGCATTCATCACTCCAAGAAAACTTTACTCCCTTTCGAGTTATCTTGGTAAGAGAGTTGGACAATCGTGAGAAATTTCTCACAAATCGTCGATAATATCCTGATAATCCCAAGAATCTACGGATATCGGTTACTGATGTTGGCCTCATCCATCCCTCAATTGCATCTGTTTTGGAGGGATCCACAGATATCCCATTGCTTGTGATGATATGGCCCAAGAATGAGACCTAATTCAACCAGAACTCACACTTGCTATACTTTTCATAGATCTTATCCTTACGAAATGTCCCCAGTATAGTTCTTAAATGCTCCTCATGGTCCTCCTTGGTTTTGGAGTATATTATAATATCATCTATAAAGACTACCAAAAATTTGTCAAGGTAATCTCTAAAGACTCTATCCATAAATTCCATGAATATTGTTGCAGCATTGGTGAGTCCGAAAGACATTACTTTGAATTAATAGTGCCCGTACCTTGTACGAAAAGAATTCATGGGGTTATCTCCCTTCATCACCCTTACTTGATAATATACCGACCACAAGTCCACCTTGGAGAAGTATTGTTCTCCACTCAACTGATATAACATGTAATCAATTTGTGGGAGTGGATACTTGTTCTTTATCGTGATTTTGTTAAGTTCACGATAATCGATGCAAAGCAGCATTGACCCATCCTTCTTCATGACGAAGAGGACTGGTGCACCCCATGGTGAAGCACTTGGTCGTATGAACCATTTTTCCAGATTCTCCTGTAGCTGTTTCTTTAGCTCATCAAGCTCAACAACAACCATTCTATATGGATTCTTGGATATTGGTAGCACTATAGGTATAAGTTCAATTGAGAACTTAACATCTCTTCTAAGAGGAAGACCAGGCAGTTCCTCGGGAAACACTTCAGCGAATTCCCTCACAATAGGCATTTCTTCAAGGATGGTTTCTTCCTTGGACTCAATCATCTGAGCTAGATACGCGTGCTCATAGGGCAGTAACATCTATTCATGAGATGATGGAGCTAAAGGAGATTCATCTTCCTCCTGACACTTGTAAAGAATCGGGGGTTGATTCACCATATGGAGTGTGATTTCCCTCTCTCGACAAATTATGTTGGCTCTATATAAAGAAATCCAATCCATGCCAAGAATTTCATAAAATTCCATCAAAGGGAGTATGACGAGGTTTTCCAGGAAATTTAATCCACAGATTATAACTGTGGAGGACTTATATTCATGGGATGCAATGATTTCCCAATTTTCCGTACTCACCGACATCTTTACTTCCATGATTTTTGGTGGTGATGGGATTGTTCTACTAAACTTCCGAGATATAAAAGAATGCGTAGAACCTAAATCAAAAAGTATGTTTTCTATTCTTGAATGAATAACTAGCGTACATCTCACCACTTCGTTGTTGGTGTTCACTTCGCCAGAAGTGATGGAAAAAACTCTTCCTTGTTGTCTTGGAGGTTGTTGGTTGCCTCCGATAACCCTTGGATTAGGGCACTGATTTGCAAAATGACCCGGTTCTTTGCATTTGTAGCATTGAACAACACGTTGAGGTTTGAATGGAGCGATCCTCTCCTCTGTCGCAGCCGCGGGTCCGTCTTGCCGATAGTTAATAGCTAGGTTCCCTTCTCTTCCACACCTGAAGCATTTTCTCGTCCCCTTAAGGCAATTTCCAGGGTGCTTCTTTCCGCACTTTTGGCAAGTGTGGTGTTGGAACTTTTTAGCATTGTTGGATTTATCCATCAGACCACCAACATTCTAGTCCAGCTTACGCTTCTTATCCCCATGATACCCCTGTGATTCTCCGATCTCAATTTCGACCTTGAGGGCACATCAGACAATTTCCTCATAGCTGCCGAAGTCACGGATCACTAATGCTTTCCGCAAGCTAGGCTTCATCCCACCAAAGAAGCGGTTAATCTTGCATTCGGGGGTAACGACAAAGCCGAAAGCATATCGTGCAAGCCTTGTGATGTTTTCTTCGTTCTCTCCCACATATTCTTCAACTTTTTTCTTGAGGTAAATGAAGTCCCTTTCCATCTTAAGATGGAGGGTGCACGGAAAATATTTATCAAAAAACATCTTCCAGATTTCATTCCATTCCAAATCCTCGATCTCCTCATCAGGATTCGTATTTTTGATCAACTTCCACCATTGATCAGCTTCACCCTCCATACGATAAGCATCCAGGAGAACCTTCTCTTGTTAAGAACATTGGTGGATGGAGAAGATCCTTTCAATGGATTTGATCCATTGTTCAGCGATCGTGGGATCAGATGATCCACTAAAAGTAGGAGGACTTTGTCTCATAAAGCTCTCGATAGTGACTTGTTCTTTCTTAGGGGGGTTTGAACGTTCCTATTGACCCGTGTTTCTATTCAAAACATGAGTTATCTGAGAGAGAAGTGTGACAAAGTTCGCGATTCCCACTCCCATTGGATTGGGAATCTCATTCGTACAATCATCACACTGATCTTCACAATGGTTGTTAGTCCGAGTCCTCCTATTACCGGCCATTAGCTGGAATAAAAGGAAAGTTAGGGGTAACCCAGAAAGGGTAATCCAAAGACAAAAGTTGATGACTTATAAATAAACTTTAATTTCTTTAACTCATGAATCTATAGGATTCAATCTAGGATTTTCATAATCTACTTTATAACATATATTCATAGGGGAATTTTACCCTTAATAAGGGTTCATACTAAGATTGTGCATTTATCAAAACATATCCCCCAGGATTGTCATAACCAAGAGTGCAGTCAGGCCCATTGTCGTGCACCAGTTCCCGTTCGAGTCTAGCTCAAAGCGGTGTTTTCGGGTTTTACCCCTAGGATACATCTATGCCAGAGCTGCCTCTACCTGCTCATATCCTGACAGGGATGTCTTTGTTTGATAAACCACTTACTTAGTATTTAAAAAATCTTAGGGATGTTTCTATTATACATAGTCTTGTATCTAAGGATTTACTAGGGTTTTCCTAATCCCAAAAATAACTAAACCTATCCTCTGATACCAACTATGACAACCCTGCTTTTTATTACAACTTAAACATGATTCATTACATAAAACATCACTTGATACAACAAAGAAGATCGAGATGTTTAGTGTCTTTGGGGCTTAGGATCATTACATAAAAACATAAAACAAGAAATACAATATCTTTATTGAAAAATTCTTTTACATGACCACTACATTCCCTCGTACTTAGCATTTCCTGGGATAACCTGAGGATTTGCATAAGAAAAGGGTGAGCTATATAGCCCAGTAAACGAGTACACATGGAATAACATGAGGAGTACAATACATGTTAGACAATAGGCATATTAATAGAGCATAAAAGAAACATGAACATAAAGTAATGATAAAGCATGATAATAATAACATGGAACTGTGGCAACAACACTTAACATTGAATTAGCATGAGCCAACGCTCATTGCACATGAAGCATGAGTAAACCCTCATTGCACATAAAGCATGAGTAAATCATCATTACACATGAAGCATGAGTAAACCCTCATTGCACTTGAATTAGAATGAGTCAACACTCATTGCACATTACGTATCATGATACTATACTTTACCTAATGTATTGGAGCGCTATAAGGGCGCACCCTTCTTAAACATTTCATTTCGTGCATAAGTGTGCCACATGGATCATAAAACATGGATTCATAAAACATAATCAGTTATTCCACGATAATGAAATGTGTAATTCATACACGAAACTTTATAATCAATAAGTAAATGTCTATAAAGGTGAATACCCTTGATGGAGAAATGGGCATGGTATTCACTACACAGTGACATTGGCTTAGAAAATCAGTGCGATTTCGGCAGCGTAACGGCGTGACATAAGAATTCATAAAAATGGTTGATGAGAGAGAAAGGGGTTCCTCATCATATTTACATGTAATGGATATTAAGGAGGTCATATATATACATGTCCCAACAATTGAAAAGTAATTTACATTCATGATACAAAAGTATTGCTTGAATGTAAAAGAAGAGAGAGAACTTCCTTTCGGAATTTCGGCATAGTAACGGGTGTACATGGGAGGAATTTAATGAGAGAGAAAGGGGTATACCATCATTCAAACAGTAAGGGGGAAGTATGGGGGAGGTGTGAAACCATACCCCAACATTCATAATTGAAATTAAAAGGGCAAAACAACTTAATAAAAATTGACAAAAATGAGAAAGGAAGAAAAAACCCCTTACTTGGAAGTACGCTTCCAAAGGCAAGAGAGAGGCTTGTGAGAGGATTATTGGGAGCTTGGGGCACCTTGGGAGGATTCTATAATGAGTAGGTCATAGGTTGGACGAACTCCAAATGATTTTAGTGAGGAGGAAGTGGGATCTTGGGTGTGTTTATATAGGAAGGGTGAGATAATTCTTTATTATTTAGGTTTGGGACCACTTATATTAAACTAATCCAAACCACAAACCATCCCATGGTTTTTTCCCATGGTTTCTAGAAAAGGAAAGAGGAAAAAAATATTTTACAAGGCCAAGGTCCGAACTTATTAAAATAATAAGGTTGCTTATGTGGAGGTGAGTCAGACTCCCATGGAAATTAATTTAAAAAGGCAAAGTGTTGAATAGGTCTTGAGGGGTTCATTAATGCTTTGAAAAGTAAGTCAAACAACCCCAAAATCACATTATTTTAATGATAAAACATATATTGGCAGAACATAAGTATTATGGTATTTTATAACATCACCATTGGGTCATTATGATGTCATAAACACATTATATACTTAAACGGTATTTATTTTTTACCCAAAAATTTGACTATCTCAGAAAATTATGAAAAATTCACCGTTGGATAATTTCGACGTCCTGATTCCAAAACCAACATTTATTATATCTGAATAATTTTTTAAATATGTGAATTTTTACTTTTAAAAAAAACCGTCATTTATCGAAAATTCACGGGATTTGACAGAAATGGCTTTCAAACCTTAATATAACATTTTAATTGCATTAAAAATTATAAGATAATTTATATTTAATAAAAAATTAATTTAATAATAAGATTATTATTTTATTAAAATATTATTTAATTCAAAAATACCATATTTAAAAAAAATTGATTTCTTAATAAATAATAACTAAAAACACCATTTGTACTTTAAAAACTATTTACAAAGTATTAAAAATGACTAGAAATTATATTCATTATTATATAAAAAAATAATGTACATGAACATAGTACTACCTATTTGTTACATAACCTCTTAAAATATCCACATAAGACCTAAGGGTAAGGTGTGCGATAGTGACAGACTCTTGGGGCGGCTCGGATAACATCGCTCGAGTGGTAATCTCTATCAACTTCCACTTTTCCCGTAGACGGTCCCGTTCGAGCTTGACATGGTGAAGCTTCGCTTGGGCTTGGTCAAGAGCGAAGCCCAAGGATGCCACCACGTTTCTGAGCTCCGAAAAACGGGCTTCGTATGGGGAAATTCTACTGGATGAGGCCATCGCTTATTTTGTCTATGTAAAATTGGGTTCGTTAAAGCCTTATATTTATACTAATCATGTGTTCACTGTTCAACGACTATATTAACAATGGTAAAAATTCATAACATAAAACCAAAGAAGTTGAAATCTTATAAAACCATATTTCATAAATATAAATTTAACTGGATCAAGAGGGATTTTCCATTAATGAATCTTTGGGTCGTTACAATGGAGCCACTTTGGAAGAAAATGACATTAATATATTTTTATTTAATGTTAAAATAAAAATGTCACAAAAATGAGTTGTTTTACTAAAACAATTTTTAAATGGGGTTATACATGTACTATTTTTTACTATAAATATTCATTATAAAACTAAAAAGCTTTCCTACATCATGATATTTTTTTATAATTTTTAGACATTAAATAAATTAAATTATTTATGACTCTATGATGATATAGTGATTACCTCATTAATGAACGATTTAAATAAAATAAAAAGATAATGTAAAATCTAAGACCTACACATGTAAAAAACCTATTGGATTGGTGGATTTAGAATCCTTATCACCTAATCATCTAAATTTAAAATTGTGGGACCTTTTTTATCAGAAAATCATTTTATAATAAATTAACCTTTTATAACTTTCCAAGAGTGCCCCTCCACTCCTCTAATAAAGGCCCCCACCTATTCCTCCTTACCCACACCACTTAAGCCTTTGGATCGGCCAAGCTCTGCACATCATGTCTCTCCAAATCCCTCCCTTACTCCTAGAAGCCTCACTTTGGGTAGAAGTCTTCCCAAGGAAGCCTTTGAGCTCAAATCAAAAGGAGTTACCCGTTTTAAAGGTAGTGTTTTCTCTTGTGTTCTTTTGTTTTATTTTGCTTCTCCAACCCCATAAACTCTTTTTATTCATTTATTTTGTAACACATACAGTATCTTAAAAATAATAGGATGTTGTTATAAGATGAATTCGAGCTACACTTACACACACCTTCATCTAATGGTTAAAGAGCATACTGTTTCCGTGGATGGAGAATTTCTGTCTCACGAAACGATGATTGTTCAATAATTTTCTAACACCTTCAAAGATGGCCATTAATATGTAACTATATTTATATATGATAAATAATATGTTTATTTTTTTCCTTAAGCTTTTTTATTATTCATTTATGGTGCACCTTTATGGTTTCCATTGTGGGTAAACACAATAATTTAATTTTAGGAAGTGCGGACTACCTCCCCCTCAAAGTGATTTGATTCGTTAATGCCATATGTGGGACGTATAAAGGATGGATTTAAAGTTATTATATATGATTTATGTTACATATAAATGATGAATATAAATCTGGAATTAAAATATACAAACCTCTAATTTAGTTTTAATTCCATTAATATGACATAGAAATGAAAGTAGCGTTCGTGCATACATACAACTTACCGTCTCCATGAATGGTGCATTTCATTTCTTACCTATAAATGATTATGTAATATTATAAATACATGTATATTCTGGATATATATGATATATATTATATCCAAATCATGAATATCATTCTGGATATAATGAACCTTTGACCACACGAATAACATGTAATTGTTAGAAGTCCACTTTTGACTTAAGAACCAAGTATCGACAAAACAAACATTATTAACTTAAATGATTACATAATGTTTATAACATGGTAATAAGTGATATAAATGTAATAATTAACATTAAAAAGGTTCTTAAGAAAATAGAAATTAACTCATGTTTTTTTTTCTGGACGTTAAAGAACGATCGAGTCAAGTCAGACCCGAGGTAAGGGACTTCATCTCAATCCCATTTCATTGAGGCATATTTAGTTTTATACACAACTTTCTTTTATATGGTGTATAAACCCCTTTGACTTTGACTTTTATACAAAAATAATTTTTTTCTATGAAGCGTTTTACTAAACGACAAAAATGAATGTTTCTTTTAACGTACGTGGTGACAACGACCTTTTTTGCTGACACGAGTTTTATTTGGTCTTTGGCTTCCTCAACAAGCCGTAATGTTTATAAAATGAAAAAATACCATATAAGTTTTATGTATTTTGGTATTAAAAATGGTTTTTATAATGGATTTGTTATGTAAATATATTTATGTGATATATTCTGATCAAAGTGTGGAAATGTTTTCTTTCCATCATATTTGTTTTATGTTTTATGATTTTATAATGGTACTTGGACATTTAATGGGTGGTTACGTGATAAACCATATGACGGGTGGTGCCATGAATACTAGGACATGTTGTTATATTATAACCTCCAATGCATTGGGTATGGAAGTCGGTCGTATGGCTATTCCATTAAGTGATATGTGTGGAAGTCAACCATTTGGTTATTCCATTTAAGTATGTTTATGTCCCAAGTTACCTATATATGTTATGTGATCTTTATATGGATTTTATGGTAATCTTTTGGTTACAAAAGGGTAAGTAATGATCTTTTTTTTAGTGAAGAGGTTTTACTACTTCATAAAGTTGAAAATTATTACTTTGATAATTATACATGGTTTAGTTGTTGTTTTGAAAAACTAACAGTTTTCATTCATTATGTATCCCTTACAGAGATTTTTATGCTCACCCCATGTTTTTTTAAATGTTTTTCACATGACTTAATGTGGAATAGGGTCAAGGATGGGATCAAGAGAAATTAGTGCTATATAAAACTTGGAACTAGCCATGTTTCCTTTTAAGATTTTTTATTTTATGGAAACATAGTATAAGTTTCTACTTTGTAATCTTTTGAGATGTAATAGTTATGTCCTAATTCTCTAAAACTCTAAACCGTGAAAATATCCTCAATGTGAATTATTCATTTAATTCAATATTAAGTAATGTTTACGTCTGGGGCCTTATATTTGGTATCCAAGGTTGGTTTAGATAACCTTACGAGTTAGAAAATTGTTAAATTATAAATTAATTTATGGTATGACTGAAATGATATAGAATTTAAAGATTACCATGTTGCTTCACATAAGATATTTCTGTGTTCAGAATGGTTTTCCGTAGAGGAAACAAAGCAGCTATGTTGGGACGACATCAGGAGGAAGAAAACCTTCCAAATCAGCAACCCGAGATGGTCGGAATTGGAACTGAACATTTTGTTGTAGTGATGGAACAGTTGACCCAGGATATAAATGGTGGTGGTATCCATGCACGAGATTAGCCAGATCAACCACAGAGGAACATGTCATTGGTGGAACATTTCATGAGGAAACACCCCCCATCATTCAGAGGATCATCTGACCCTGTGCTAGCTGAAGGGTGGATTAAAGCGCTAGAGAATATTTTTGATGTCATGGGGTGTTCAGAACATCAAAAGGTTAGTCTTTCTGTTTACCGTTTTGAAGGTGAAACTGATCAGTGGTGGTTGATGGTGAAAAATATCAGGGATAGATATGAGATTGATGATCTTCACTAGGACAAATTCAAAGATATGTTTCTTGAGAAACATTTTCCTATGGTGGTTCTTCTTAGGATGGAAAAGCAATTACTATAATTGAGGTATGAAGATCACTCAGTGGCTGCATAAGAAGAAACGTTCACTTGACTGGCTTGGTATGCTCCAAACTTCATACGAGATCTTGATAGTAAAATCAACCGTTTTTACTCAGGGTTAAAGCCAAGGTATCGAAGGGATATAGCTTCTCCTGAGTTCAAAAGTTATGAAAAACTTGTTAGAAGTGTGGAGAAGGTTGAAATGGAGTTTGCCGATGATCAGGTGTTTTTTGACAAACAACAGAATAAGAGGTCCAGTTGGCAGGAAAAGGGGAATAATTCATCAAAGAAATAAGGAGGTAAGAAAACCAAATATCCATCCTATGAGAAGTGTGGTAAAATGAATCCTGGAGAATGTTCATCCAAGTCTGAAAAGTGCTTCGGATGTGGTAAGTCAGGTCATATTGTTCGTAACTTTAAGGAAGATGATCAAGAAGTCAATGAAAAGCTAGCTATTAGATGTTTTAAGTGTAATGAAATGGGTCATTATGCAAATTAGTGTCTAACAAAGAACTCGACTGGGGAAAAGAATCTAGACTAAAAGCAGAAAGGGCTGGTGAAATCCTTTTCAACTACTTCAGTAGATGTTGGGCCATCGAATGAAGTAGTATCAGGTACACTGTTTGTTTGTTCGGATTATGCCAATGTGTTTTTTGATTCAGGGTCTACACATTCTTACATTTCTGAGAAGTTTTCTATTAAATTGGGAATTCCAATTAAAGATATGAATCATGAACTTATTGTAAAAACACCCGGAGGTAATGTTGAGACAAAAAGAAATTATAAGAACCTTACTATCCTTGTGTGCAGAAAGCATCTACCAGAAAACATTATTGTTTTGCCTCTAGTAGAGTTTTATGTTATTTTGGGCATGGATTTGCTTTTGGTGTATCATTCTAAGATTGATTGCAGAGCTAAAATGGTTTCTTTTTAGAAATATTTTCAGTTTGTGTACAAGAATGAACCCTTACTGTTGATAACGTATCCGGATGTTGAGAAACTAGTAAAATATGGAAATGAATGTTACCTTGCACATATTGTTGAAAAAAAGAAACTGTTTAGACTAATTATGTGCCAGTGGTAAATGAGTATCTTGATGTTTTTCCTGATGAGTTTCCTGGTATTATTCATGATCGGGAAGTTGAATTTACTATTGACTTAGTTCCTGATTCTAAGACAATATCAAAACCCCCTTATCGAATGGCTCAAGTTGACCTTTTAGAGTTAAAGAAGTAATTGCAGGAGTTATTAGATAAAGGTTTCATTCGTCCTAGAACATCACCATGGGGTGATCTTGTCTTGTATGTTAAAAAGAAAGATGGCTCAATGAGACTTTGCATTGATTATAGAGCCTCAAATAACATTACTGTTAAGAACAAGTATCCTTTGCCTCATATAGATGATTTGTTTGATCATCTCTAGGGAGCTCAGTATTTTTCGAAGATTGACTTGAGTTCGGGGTACCATCAGTTGAAAGTAAAAGAAGAAGATGTTCCGAAGAATGCTTCTCGTGCTAGATATGGCCATTATGAATTTGTAGTTATGCCTTTTGGGTTAACCAATGCATCTGATATATTCATGGACCTTATGAATAGAATTTTCCATTATTTCTTGGATAAGTTTGTGGTTGTTTTCATTGATGATATTTTGGTGTTTTCCAAAAGTAAAGAAGAGCATGAAATTCATTTAAGGGTTATCTTGCAAACCTTAAAAGAAAATAAACTATATGGAAAATTTAGCAAGTGTGAGTTTTGGTTACAACAAATTTCTTTCCTTGGTCACATTTTATCAAAAGATGGCATAATTGTTGATCGTGATAAAGCAAAAATTGTTGAAGAATGGATAAGACACACAAATGTAACCGAGATCCGTAGTTTCCTTGGTTTTCCAGGTTACTACCAAAGGTTTGTGGGAAATTTTTCATGGTTATCTAGTCCAATGACTAAGCTAACTCAGAAGGGTGTTAATTATATATGGATAAAGGAATGTGATGATTGTTTTCTGGAGTTGAAAAGAAGACTGGTGAATGCTCCAGTTTTGGAACTTCCTTCCATGAATGGTGAGTTTGTTATCTGCAGTGATGATTCATTGAAAGGACTTGGTTGTGTCCTTATGAAGAATGATCAGGTAATTGCTTATGCATCACATCAGTTGAAAACTCATGAGGTAAATTACCCTACACATGATTTGGAATTAGCTGCTGTTGTTTTCACTTTAAAAATTTGGAGGTATCATTTTTATGGATTAAAGTGTGAAATATATACTGATCACAAAAGTTTAAAGTATATATTCACTCAGAAAGAATTGAACATGAGACAGAGGAGATTTCTAGAATTAATCAAGTATTATGTTTGTACAATTCATTACCATCCGGGAAAATTAAATAAAGTGGCTGATGCTTTGAGTCAAATAAGTAATGATTCATTAACCATGATACGTTTGGAACGAGATCTTTTGGTTTTTGATTTGATGAACATTGGCAAGGAAGTTGTTTGTGCAGGAAGTCCTTCTTGTTTGTTTTAGGTATCGGTGAAATCTTCTCTACCAGACAGAAGCAAGCAAGCACAGAAGCATGACAGTGAGTTGTAGAAAAAGGTAGAACTGGTTCAGAAAGGTAAGTTGCCTAAATTTAAAATTGATAATGATTGTGTCTTGAGGTTTGGGAAGAAATTATGTGTGCATAGTGATTCACAGTTGAAGAATGAGTTGTTATGTGAAGCTCATAGTTCCCCGTTTTCAGTTAATCCTAGCAGTACTAAGACGTACAGAGATCTTCATGAGTATTACTGGTGGGATGGAATGAAAAGAGATACTGCTGATTTTATAGTGAAGTGTTTGACTTGTCAGCAGGTTAAAGCAGAGCAGTAGTTACCGAAAGGGATGCTTCAGCCTCTACCAGTGCCAGAGTGGAAATGGGAAAATATATCCATGGACTTTGTTGTGGGATTACCAAGGACATCTCGAGGTAATAATGCAATCTGGGTTATTGTTGATCGATTGACTAAATCTTCTCATTTCCTTCCTATTCGAGATACTTTGTCTCTAGATCAACTTGCTCGGTTGTATCTTAAAGAGATAGTCGGGTTGCATGGAGTTCCACTCTCCATTGTATCTAATCATGATCCCAGGTTTACTTATAACTTTTGGAAAGGACTTCAGAAGGAATTGGGTACTGAATTAAATTTTAGTACAGCTTTTCATCCGCAATCAGATGGGAAGTCAGAACAAACAATTCAGACCTTGGAGGTTATGCTACTAGCTTGCTCTATGGATTATCAGGGAAGTTGGGACCAACATCTTTCTTTGGTTGAGTTTTCATATAATAGCAGTTTTCATTCTAGTATACAGATGGCACCGTTTGAGGCATTATATGGGAAGTGGTGTTGAACTCCAGCTTTTTGGGATGAAGTGGGTGAAAGGAATCTGATGGGACCAGAATTGGTAGAAGAGATTGCAGGAAAAGTTCAGTTGATTCAGAAACACATGAGAACATCTCAGAGTAGGCAGAAGAGTTATGCAGATAACCGGAGGAAGGATCTATCTTTCGAGGTAGGTGATCATGTTTTTTCTCAAAGTTTCACCGTGGAAAAGTGTGATGCGATTTGGTAAGAAAGGAAAGCTGAGTCCAAGGTTCATTGGGCCATATGAAATTCTGGAGAGAGTTGGATCAGTTGCATACAGAGTGTCATTACCTCTGAGTTTATCTCAGTTACACAACGTTTTTCATGTTTCGATGTTGAGAAAGTATATTCCAGATCCATCTCTTGTTTTGAGCCCATAAGTAGTTCAGTTGGAAGAGAATCTCTCTTATGAAGAACAACCAGTCCAGATTCTTGACCGAAGAGAGCAAGTGTTGCGAAATAAGGTAATTCACCAGGTGAAGGTTTTGTGGAAAAACTATATGGTTGAAGAGGCAACGTGGGAATCTGAAAATGCTATGAGGGATAAATACCCCCGCTTATTTTGATAAGTGAATAAAATTGTGAAGACGCAATTCCCAAAAGGGGAGAAGGATTTAACATACCAGGTAAATAAATAATAATACATTTTCATATTTATTATCATTTACGAATTAAAAATTAAATTTACTTTAAAGGGGTTCCTATGTTCGATATCGTAGCCGATAGGCAACAAAGAGTTTCTTTGAAATCTTACGTTGCACACTAGTAATAAAATAATATTATTTTAAATGGTAGTTGACACATAGCCGTTGTATTGGCAGGAATGAATAGAAACAAAAAAAAATATGATTATATATGTTAAATCTTTTTACATTTATCCAATAATGTATAAAGGCTTAAAATAAGAAAATAATTCAATTTTAGGCATAGATACTCTAATATTCACTAAAGGTCCACTTATCACCTTTTGATGGTGAACCTTCATTAAATACAGTTTTGGTCACTCTTATACATTTTATTGGACTAAATAAAATTCTTCTTTAGAATCGGGAAATCAAAATTTACTTTGGGTAAATTTTTTGTATTTTTCCGATAAAGTTCATTTTTTAATTAATAGTGAAAAATGTTGTATTTTAATTCAAAACATCTTTTTAATATAATTTATTTATATGATTAGATTATTGTTTGAATTGGTTATAAAGTGAAATTAGAATATATTTTTACCATTTAATCCAATTTTTCTCATTGGAATTAATTTCACTTTGAAATTGGACTTAAACTAGTGTCAATCTTTTGATACTTTTTGTCTCATAAAAACACGATATTTGTTTTGACAGCATGAATTAATTATTATATTAATTAATGAAACTTATATGTTTTTAATTTTTTAAAATAGACATAATTTTTGAATTCAGAATATCAAATATAGCTTAGGATGAATTTTTGGTATTTTTCAGAAAAACATCAACTTTTTATGAATAGTGTAACCACTTAGTGGTACTTAAAAAAACCGATTTTTCATTTAAATGAAATTTTGCCACCTTTGTGTTTTGAATTTCAAAAATATGACATACATGGTTTTCATTAATAAGTAAAATGTGGTTTAATGGGATTAAAATAATTTTTTTTGTGAATAGTAAATTTTATGTTTATTAATCGCAATTAGAGGTAATTAGTGTAATTTAAGGTAAGAATAATGTTTTAATAATACGAAATGAAGTTGAAACATGTCATAACCTTATGGGATGTGTCATGGCCGACCAATAAAATCTATGGGTCATGTTGGGGACCCCATGGATCCACTTTGGAAAGAAAATGACATTAATATCTTTTTATTTAATGCTAAAATAAAAATGTCACAAACATGAGTTGTTTTACTAAAAAAATTTTTAAATGGGGTTATAAAAGTCCGATTTTTGACTATAAATATTCATTTAAAAGATAAAACGATTTCATACATCATGATATTTTTTTTATAATTTTTAGACATTAAATAAATTAAATTATTTATGACACCATGATGATGGAGGGATTACCTCAATAATGAACGATTCAAATAAAATGAAAAGATAATGTAAAATCTAGGACCCAAACATGTAAACAACCTATTGGATGGGTGGATTTCGAATCCTTATCAACTTATCCTCTAAATTTATAATTGTGGGACCTTTTTATCCGAAAATCATTTTATAATAAAGTAACCTTTTATAACTTTCCACGAGTGCCCCTCCTCTCCTCTTATAAAAGGCCCCCACCTATACCTCCTTACCCACACCTCTCAAGCCTTTAGTTCGGCCTATCTTTTCCCATTTTGTCTCTACACATACCTCTCTTACTCCTAGAAGACTCACTTTGGGCATAAGTCTTCCAAAGAAAGCCTTTGAGCTCAAATCAAAAAGAGTTACCCATTTTAAAGGTAATGTTTTCTCTTGTGTTCTTTTGTTTTATTTTTCTTCTCCAACCGCCTAAACTCTTTTCATTCATTTATTTTGTATAAAATCCAGTATATTCATAATACTTGGATGTTTTTATAAGAATAATTTGTGCTACACTTACACACACCTTCATCTAATGGTTAAAGAGAATAATGTTTCCGTGGATGGTGAATTTTTTCCTCACGAAACGTCGATTGTTCAATATTCTTATAGCGCCTTCAAAGGTGGCCATTAAGATGCCATTATATTTATATATGATATATAATATGTTTATGTTTTCCTTGAACTTCTGTATTTCTCATTTATGGCACTCCATTATGGTTTCCATTGTGTGTAAACACGATAATTTCATTTTAGGAAGTGCGGACTACCGCCCCCTCAAAGTTATTTGATTCGTTAATGCCATATGTGGGACGTATAAAGGATGGATTTAAAGTTATTATATATGATTTATGTTACATATAAATGATGAATATAATTCTGGAATTAAAATATACATACCTCTCGTTTAGTTTTAATTCCATTAATATGACATAGAAATGAAAGTAGCCTTAATGCGTACGTACGGCTTACCGTCTCAATGAATGGTGCATTTCATTTCATACCTCTAAATGATTATGTAATATTATAAATACATTTATGTTCTGGATATATATGATATATATGATATCCAAATGAGGAATATCATTCTGGATATAATGAACCTTTGACCACACGAACAACATGTAATTGTAAGAAGTCCACTTTCGACTTAAGAACCAAGTATCGACAAAACTAATATTATTAACTTAAATGATTACATAATTTTTATAAAATAGAAATAAGTGATATAAAAGTAATAATTAACTTGAAAAAGGTTCTTAAGAAAGTATAAATTAACTCAAATTTATTATTCAGGACGTTAAAGAATGATCGAGTCAAGTCAGACCCGAGGTAAGGGAATTCGTCTCAATCTCCTTTAATTGAGGAATATTTCATTTTATACACAAAATTATTTTATATGGTGTATAACAACCTTTGAATTTTACTTTTATACAAAAGTAATCTTTTTCTAAAAAGCTTTTTACTAAATGTAAAAAAGAAATGTTTCTTTCTAACGTACGCGATGACAATAACCTTTTTCGCCACCGCAATTATTATTTGGTCTTTGGCTTCCTCAACAAGCCGTAATGTTTTTAAAATGAAATAAATACCATATAATCTTTTATGTATTTTGGTATTGAAAATGGTTTTTATAATGGATATGTTATGTCAATATATTTATGTGATATATTGTGATGAAAGTGTGTAAATGTTTTTTTTCCATTATATTTGTTTTATTTTTTATGATTTTATAATGGTACATGGACATTTGACGGGTCGTTACGTGATAAACCATATGACAGGTGGTGCCGTGAATACCAGGACGGGTGGTTACATTATAACCTCCAATGCATTGGGTATGGAAGTCGGTCGTATGGCTATTCCATTAAGTGATATGTGTGGAATTCGATCGTATGGTGATTCCATTTAAGAATGTTTATGTGCCAAGTTACCTATATATGTTATGTGATATTTATATGGGTTTTATCGTAATCTTTTGGATACTAAAGGGTAAGTAATGATCTTTTATTTCAGTGAAGAGTTTTTACTACTTCATAAAGGTGAAAAGTATTACTTTGATAATGTATACATGGTTTACTTGTTGTTTTTAAAAACTAACAGTTTTCATTCATTGTGTATCCCTTACTGAGTTTTTTATGCTCACCCCAAGTGTTTTTTTTGAAATGTTTTTCACAGGACTTAATGTGGAATAGGGTCAAGGATGGGATCAAGGGAATTTCATGCTATATAAAACATGGAACTAGACATGTTTCCTTTTAAGAGATTTTATTTTATGGAAACTTAGTAGAAGTTTCTACTTTGTGATCTTTTGAGATGTAATAGTTATGTCCTAATTCTCTAAAACTCTAAACCGTGAAATGACACTCAATGTGAATTATTCATATAATTCAATATTAAGTAATGTTTAAGGCTGGGGCCTTATAGTCACCATTGATAGCCACCCTCCTGAGCTAACGTTTTCAGTCACCATCACATGCTACCATAGCGAGTAGCCATTGTCAGTCACCGTCATGATCTACCATCATGAGTCACCATTACGAGCTACTATCACAATTCACAGTCGCGAGTCACCGTGGGGAGTCACCGTTGGGATGATCTACCATTGAAAAGCTGGAAATTTTTATAAAGTGTGGAAATAAGTCTTCTTTATATACCAGAAAACATAAAAACCCATATTTTCACAATGTAATGGACCAAAGAGATTCATTCCATTACACAAAAATATTTACTACCATAGTAACCGGGTGTTGATGTCCGTCATCATGAAATTTTATATTCTTATGAAAGTATGAAATTATTCATTTTTGGATTTAACAAAGGTATATACATACTGAATCGTGGAACTATATTACTATACATAGAATAATATTCGGTATTCCATTAAAATATTCAATATGGATGAATATTCATTGAGATACTGAAGAATTTTACAAGGATTATTCTTCTTATGGAATTCATTCTAAATTCATAAATGGACTTTTTTTCAAAATATGATTGCATTCATGAAATATTATCAAATATTTAAAAAATGTTTAGAATAATGGAAATTTGAATACATTTTCTATGTTTTGGTACCATACTAATCATTTAAGGATGTAAAATTTTAATATGGAAGTGGAAATTTTTGAAGGTAAAAAAATATTTCATCATGAACCCCATTAATTTTATTTCAAACATGAGGGTACAATCATGAATGAGGTCTAATTCATTTTTATGGAACTATTTATAATACCTGAAGGGGTTTGGCATCTCTTGGGAATCTCCATGTTTGTTATAACTATAATATTAACTGATTAATTAATTTATAAGAGTATATGATACTAAATGTAATAATTATAAGTATTATAAATTTATAGGGTTTCATAATCACGATAAGAATTAATAGATATTTTATTTTACATCTATGAGATAAAGAGAAAAGTCACGATATCAATTATTTGAGTGTAATGAAATGCTTCAAGGAATGGTGAATTCAAGAAAAGGACAAGCATCATTATTTAAATTCTATTATATATTAAGATGTTTTATTCATAAAAAAATTATTGAAAAAATATAATGAATAAGTATATATCCAGGTTTAATGATTCCATAATTTCTGTAAAATTTTAGAAAAGGAATAGATGGATAAACATGTTTTATCAGAGATAAATGGTTTTATCAAGTTTATTAAATTAATAAGGAATGCATTCCGATGACATATAAGATTCATATTTTAATAAATAATTACTCTCAAAAGTAAAATGATCCAAAATAAATAAATACCATATATTTTAAATATATGATTTTTTTCTAAATATTAATATTAAGAAAAAATATGTTTTATTTCCTAATAAAAAAATAGATCATGTATCATAATAGAATAGTGCCTAAGATGCTAGTGGGAGTAAATTTTCACTTTGAGAAGTTAAAAGTAACGAAATAGATATTATGTGATTCTTCATGTTATATAATAATTAATTTTTTGATATTTTTTTGAGACAATATAAAAGGTCACATTGAGTTTCCAAATGATAATAAAAAATAATTTTTCATTAATGATTATATGAAAATAATTTTAAAGTAATTACTCAATTATATCTTCAAATTATAAAGTCATGTAATGGTAACTCCAAATGGAAAGAGTTAATTTTTTTTACAATGGAAACTAAATATCATTATTTACTACAAGATTATTCTATCCATTAAAAAAATTATACACCTTCGTATCCTAAAAGGGACTAGTGTATGTGGGTAAATAGAAATTTTAATAGTAACATTAGTAACCATTAAAAATGGATATCACTTTAACCAAAATGAGTTTAGGATATGTTGGTACACATATAATGAAAATAGTTACATTATTCATAAAACATTTGATGTCAAAAAAGATTGATGGAATGTGTACCAAGGATTATGATGATGTAATTTGAAAGAGTTATATATAGACACAAAAAGGTAACATCATAAAAATTATTTTTATAAATTAAATATATTTTAATATAGTATTCCAAAGTAGGTCATAAAGAATATTATTCAAAACACTTGAAACTGTTAAACTAAATTTAATTTAAAATGTCAATCAATGAGTGGTTTACATGGTAACATAGTGATTTTATAATAATTAGAATTGGATGTAATGTTAAAAAATCCATTAATCCAATTACAACATGATATTAATGTAGAATCTCATGATAATAAACTAATGAGTTATTATTTGTAGTGGTTTTAAATATATATCATGTTAGTATAAAAAAGTAAATATTTAATAATAATTCATTTATATATGTTGAAATGTAATTTACCTGAATGGTTGAATGATAAATATCCCCAAAAAATAGACCATTTGATGTTTCCCTAATCCATGATCATTATGGTGTATTAAGAACTTTGATGCTACATTAATATTTGGTTTAATAAATTCTTGTATGCATATTTATGGGTTTAATATAGGTTACGATGAATATATTCATGAGGTAATATGTAAGGACATATTAAATGAACTAATTTTTAAAATAGTATCTCATGGAATGTCATAAAATCATAGATATATATAGGCATGTATTCTTATTATCAATCATTATTGATCAATATTGGTGACATACCTAGCATGAAAACCTTCAAATTTTGATACCATACATGTATTTGATAAAATGTGAACATACCTATTCATGGGGTTAATGAGTATGATGTTGATAATATTATCAATTAGGGTGAGACAATAGGGGGAATTGTCTACATATATGACAAGTCATGAAATTTGGGACTTGAATGAATAAGACTATGGAAATGTATAACCAATTTTAGGGTATTCAGATATAATGTGTTCAACTGCATTGATGAAGGACATGTGATGCACTAATCAGTAAGAAGAATGTTCTGGGATGTATTCATTGACATGGAATTGATTTTTAGAGCATTAAGAAAATATTATACAACTGTAGAAGATTGACATGTTCCATCCCTTGTGGTTACTTGATGTTGTAGATGATAGGATTATATAATCCCACATAAAATGCATATGACAGATATATTGGTTTATATATGAATATGGTTATATGAGTATGTTTTATGGATATAATATCAAACCCCTTAGCATCTTTGTTAGAAGAGAAACCTTACTAGGGGTCACTATTTTCATACACTTTTGAAATATAGAGTTCATAAATATTTTTAATGATATTATGTCATAAATTTTCAACTATTTAGAGGCATTGGTAAGGATTGAGTTTTGGATTAATTATTTTGTCCAATATAGTGATATTTTGGTAAAACCACATCCAATTTTTTTTAATATATTCAAAATGTGTTGTAAAGTTGACTAAAAATACATATAGAAATTAGTTCAATTGGGATATTTTATTATATATTCACTAAAATTTATATGATATATATATATTTCACATGATTTAATATTGGAGTAATGAATGAAGTTTCCACCTCATTCCCACACAGTTTTTTACTTTTATTAATCCTTTATGAATGGATTATCTGGAATGAATATTCATTGAATAAAATTCAATGAATTACTGCAAATGGGAATACTTATATACACATAAATCAAATATGTATAATTCCTTCTATTATAAAAATGCATCATGGATGTGTATATAAAGATATTAGATCCCTCTTGTTATTATCATTTAGTTGTCTGAATGCCTTTCTAAACTCTCCTCATTCCTTTAGCTTCTTCATCACATTAGGTGAAGACTCTATCACATAAATATGTGTGTGAAAGTCCTATGATTTTGGTTAAATCAAGTGGCTAGTGAAATCCCCTTATATTTTGGAGTCTTTCATCTACTTTTATAACGATCTCCCTTAATACTTCTTCCTGCATCATGGTATAATAAAGACACTAAAAAATGGTATACTACATTTTCCTGGTATTTGATGTATAAATTGTTTTTTTTCTTTTATAGGTTAGTTCAATCTATTTTGATTATTATCCCTATATATAAAGATCATATGGTGGACCTTGAAAACAAAATAAATACAAATAAATATTCTCAATTACTTACCATTATAACCCTCTTCACCTCTCTGAATTGTAATGGGTAACCACTACCACACTAATGTAGTTATTTATTGACAGACTAACCTATCACATGTAAGGATATATTCTTTGTCGATTATAAAATATTTCATGTCATAGATTTGTATATCTAGATAGTGGACCCGCTCCCAAAGAATATGGTGTAGTATCACGATTATAAATTATTCTGGTGACCGATACCCTATTATTAACTATTTTCTATTGGATTTATTGACTCAGTCTCTTATCAAATTGATAGGATCAATCCAAATTGATGACACTAAGAAACTAAGGAAATATAAAAATCTTATATCTCTTTGTTTATTAGAACTGATTATGATATGTTCTCTACCATCATTTCCTATAATAAAAACACTATGTAATAACTACTGACATTCCCAAATACGATTCTTGGGAAATAAAATATAAATTTTTCCAATCCTAAAAAAAGAACATGACCTACAAATTGGAGTACTCGACATGTGTCTCATTATAAAATATTTCCTCATGTAATATTTTCTATAATGAATGTATTAGAATACTTAAATGGAATGTTTACATGTGAACATGAAGTGTGGGAATAGTGAGGGTATTCAACATATACGATCATATTCTGAGTTTTTTGGATTTGTGTTACATGGTGGGTGGAATGTCCTATAAGGTGTCTATGTACAACATTACTCATGCTGATATCTTCTTTATGTAGATGTAACTCTAAGAAAATATTATATAGGAAACACTTTTTGCAACTTAGAGTCACATGGGATGGGACACCTATAATTATTTGTAAATCATATCCACCACTGGAGGGATATATATAACATCTTTTCAATGAACCACGCATCATGAGATTGTTAAAGTATAAGAAATAAACTACAGAAACTTGAAAATATAACTATGGTCTCTATTATCCATTATGATCACACGTGATTCACTATCAAAGGACCCATAGATTTTGTCCAAGTATATATTAGACCCTTAAATTTTATATTTCTCTATAAATATACATAATATTTGTTCATGTGATTTCCTTCTCACAAAACATCACAACCCTTATAGCCTCCTTACCATATACTCTCATCAAGATACATTTTCACTAATCATTGATAACTCATATAGTAATACCTATTTTGAAACTCAATTCCATCCCTTAGGTGATTAAATTTTGCTTATTATTTTATCTATATAAATATCCAGAAAATGATGGAAATAATGAAGGCATGTTGTGAATAAAATATGAAAAGGGAAAGTAATAGGTAGATAATAACACCCTGATATTATTCGTGGTCAGTGAAAAGGTGTGAAATCTAGTTGTAGGTCATGGATTTCATAATGATGATTAATTAAATAATTAAAGTAAAATAGAAATATAATTAACATTAAATTTCATATAGTAACATATGATATTGTGGAATAAATAATTTACTATACTCCATGCTCTAGAAATGATGATATAGTGAAATAATTATTTTAATGAGACCAAACATTTAGATAGATTATTCATTGGATTTTATGACATTCAAATAGAATTCACTAGAGAAATGTAATAAAAAACACACTCATTTGATTTAGGGGTCACTAATTCTCAAAATATCAACATCTTTCTCTCTTTCCTAAGATAAGGGTTATGGAAGCTATCATAAGAGTGATAACTAAATGATGATTATAAATATATAAATATTATTCCAGATATATATTTATTTTTTTGTACAATTTAATTATCTAACTACAACCATAACATCCCATCCAAACATATTAGAGGCTAATAATTGTTATATTTTCCCTAATGTTATCCCTTCATTCATGACTCAATAATGACATCAGGTTTTCCATTTTAGGATACATCTAAGAGAAAAATATTTTTTTCGGCATATTTTTGTGAAATAGATATAATATATTATATTTAAGAATCCAAAACTCCAAGACGAAAAAATCAGTCCATAAACCATCATTTAAATATTTTTTAAAATATTATAATGGTTTGGAATGAAAAAATAATGGTTGCTAAATTCTCTATAGATTCAAATATTTTTCCACTGAAATGTATTGGATATTGGAAAATGTGTGGTACTATGATCAGATCAGGTTCATTCATTTCCAAAATCACTCTTGAAGTATTCCATGTTACCAAAACACGTGTACTAATAGTACGATCTGATATTTAAGGGTCATATCCGACTATTCCATGACCACCACTAGGTATATTCTTAAGATAGCATGATCCTTGACATCTATCTCACCCTAACTAATGACATGTTTCAGTCGTAAATATATCACATTCTCCATATGACATGAATTATAATGTATACCTTTTCCAATAGCATGGGGAATAATTGATGGTATGTAATTTCACCGTCCAAGTACCAAATTTAGAATATAATGGTAGACATAGGGTATTACATTCTTCTCTAACCAAATCCATTCAAAATAAGTCTTAATGTGAAATTCTGGAAGACCTGACCTTTCATATTAATACTAGAGGGCCATCGTCGTTGTTCTGTATAATATGTCTAGTGGCTCTCTACTATCATTATTATCTCAAGACTCACCTATACCTTATCTTTCATCAATCAAATAAGATCTTACCCAATTATCGATGTCTCTAAAACATCAATCTAGTACATGAGAAATGAAAACATAATCACATATGGATCATTAAAATGTTATATTTTATTAATATAGTGGCTGATATTTTTTTATATGTAATCAACTAGTGGAAAATGATAATCCCAAATTTGGCTTTAATCTACCTCCCAATCCCTTATCATTACCTTAAGAATCCAAATTGTTCATACCATCTTATGTGTTTCTTAGGATTATCAAATTATCTTATAAATAAACATGATTCACATCATTATTTAATTCAATTAACACATGGAATATCAAATCATTTAAACATTCCTGCAACATTAAAACAACAAAACATTACATTAATTAAAAATTCATCTTTAATATTTTAGCCAATTAATTATCAAATAATTCATGATTTTTTTCTTTACCAATTATTTAGGATACAAAACTAATTAAAAAAACTTCATAGATACCACGCTATCTAGAAAATCATGGGCCAACCCATTATAATGATATTAACAAAAATATTGCAAGGTGATTAATACATATTAAATAATCTAGTTCTGTTAATTAATAGGTTAATTTCATTGTGGAAGAAGAGGATAAATCATCATAACCCTATTATTTCATGTAAATAAATTGAGAAAAATGAATACCCTGCCCAAAAATGGGTTTCAATGTTCTTTACATGTGAATAGACCAACATTGTGGATCACGATCAACTTTTCTACAAGGACTGCATCCACCTGAATATGGCACACCGCAAAGACAACTAAATAACCAACAAAACTATTTTTTAAACTTGGATCTCAAGTGGAATTACATTAAAAATATTAATGCGTAGAAATATATTGAAAACCCCACAAGAAAAAAGCTAGAAACTACCTTTGAATAAAGATAGATTTATTGAGGGAATCTATAGATCAATCCATGATAAATGAATCCCCAAAATCTCAAAGAGGGGGATTTTGGAACTCATAGATCAAAAAATATATCTACTATAATAGTAGGGTTTGGAAAACTTGAGATGTAAAAAATGTTCAAAAAAAATAGCATCAGGGATCTACACAATGTGTATTCCCCTTTCTCCTCATGTAATCCTTTGGGTTTCATTCCCACCTTAAAACGAATCATAATTTTTATTTTCAAACCCTAATTAATTACAAATCATGAAACCCAATTAGATTTCATGTAACATTACACAATATAAAATCTCACTACTTCCAACTCTTCACAGCTGAATTCCACCAAACTTCCTCTGATCCTTATCTAAGCACCTCAGTCATTGAAAATGTGAAAATGGTAGATCCACATAGATCGAAGCCCTTAAAATAATAATCATTTAATTATGATGACATAGATGAAAAATCCCATAAATTATATTTCAAACATATAAATAAAAAACTGAGAATGTATACATTTCTATATATTAAATTTTAAATTATAATTCATAGGATATTGAAATACTATTTTCTCTGAATATAAACATTAAAAATTTTAAGGGATCCATCAAACCAAAAAATGGTCATGATGAAAGGAAAATCCATTTAGGATAAATACATTAAATATATATTATAACTACATACTCTTGTAAAAAGTCAAAAATATCTTATAAGGAAAAATTTTATAATTATTCATTTTTAATACATTTAAAATAAAGTGACGGTCTATTAAAATATCCTATTAAAAACATTTCATGTATAGAAAATAACAATTCTAATATAATTTTTAAGATTATTAACATGAAAGAAAATGTCCATATACCGAAGATAAAAAACTATGGATTTTCATTAGAAATCATTTTCTTGATACTTTAATATACTAAAGAGTAATAAATAGAAATAATATAATAAATTTCCCCAAATAAACTATAGAGAACAAAATACATGTGGATCAAATGATAAAATCTATAAAATGTCTCTCAATAGAATTTTAGTATAGAGAATACAAAAAATTAATGATATTTTGACATAAAACCATACCCCAACTCTCGTCTTTCATTATGTGCATTCAAACCTCCAATATAATTAATATATATTTATTAAAAATGTATAAAATAACCCAAATCATCTATCAATAACCAAAATAATATATATACTACAATATATGATTTACACATAATATCATATCACTCGTTTATTAACAACTCATTATTAAAATCTCAATTATGGGTTATAAGTCATCATTTTTAATGAATTTTTCAGTGTTACAGTCCGGATCCATTAATATAGTCATGGTTCCAGAACCTAATATTTTATCATG
The DNA here is from genome assembly GCA_963277665.1 of Viscum album. Classification (NCBI taxonomy): domain Eukaryota; kingdom Viridiplantae; phylum Streptophyta; class Magnoliopsida; order Santalales; family Viscaceae; genus Viscum; species Viscum album. The sequence continues at coordinate 915,817,624 of OY728153.1, forward strand.
TTATGAATATATAATTTAATCATTATATAAGATTTTATAACAATTCATTTAATAATGGATGAAAAATGAAGTGACTAACTTCATTGAGATAGTATTTTGTACATACATACAATTGAAATTTACACGTTTAGTGGATGGGAATAAAGAAAAGTAGAATTAAAATCACCCTTAAATAAAAAAAATATTGTTGGGGTGGTTCATGTGTGGTGAACCTCATAATTAGGTATCCCAAAAACTAGGGTTTGAATCATGGAAATTCAATTTGGGCATTTATGATGTAGGTGGTGTTGTAGGCATGATGCATGCCTTGTGATGTAGGGAGGATGATGGATACACGACATTGCACAAGGATTTCGAGCCATGTTCTTGGTCCACATGTCGTTTCGCCCATGTGATATGTAATAGTTGTCCCTATACAAATATAAATATTTATTTGTGTTCATAATACAAAAAGGCATCATAAAAAATTTCTAAAAAACTATAATAATATGATAAAAATCATATATATTCCATAATTTCGTCGTTATAACTATTAATCTAACGTAGTGCTGAAAAATGACATGCATCACATAATGGAAGTGGTAGTCCATAGCTATGAATGAGTGATGATTAATTTTCCCATTGGATTGAAATGAGGTGGATAATGGTTATTATGTCATCATAATAGCAATTAAGTATCTTGAATATACTGAAATAATTATTTTAGAAATGATTATATGATGTAAGATAAGAAAAAAAATTAAAGTTGCATGATTAAGAGTTCTACCTCTTAATTTAGAAATTTTCTTTTTATTACACCTTAATCATTAAAAATTAAAACATAGAAACTCCTCATACATAGATATTACATGATAATATTTTAATATTAGTTATATAAAATAAAAAACCCTGTTAAAATATTTTTGGTCTAAAACATTGGAAACATGGAAATATAAAATAGTTCATAGGTGAACTGAATCTTCTCCCACCCAGTTCTTAATATATATAACCCATTTTAATTAAAACAAAAAAAAGTCATTCATAATATGGCGAATACAAAAAATAATGTACGATCATATATTATTAGTAATGGTAATCAAGAGATACATCAATGATCACATAAAAATATCATGAGGTTTAGGGTATGGTTTCAAAAGATAAAAATATTAAAAATAAGCCTTTTATATCATAGATCATAATCATGATTCCTAGCATAAATCGTAGAAGTTCATAAGGCCTGAATATTAAATTAATCAAAGAATATAGTGAATGATATAATAACCTTGGTCTGAGACACATATATTTTGTATACGTACAAACATATAACACTGGGAACATATATAAATTGAAAGAGGTTCATTCATTTCGTTATAGAATTGAAATAAGTCCATCACATAATCCTATTAAACTTATGTAGGTGTAATCCTAAAATCATAATGAAGAAATAATTTTTTATTCATAAATTATCATTACCTAATGCATTAGATGGTGATATTGGTCTCACCCATCCATCGTTATAACATGACCATTGTCATTGGTTATAATGTAATCATTGTCCATAGTTATAAAATAACCATCATCCTTTTCTATAATTTAACCAGCATCCATTTTTATAATGTTACCATTGTCACATAATGGAATCCATACATATATATTCCATATTATCATAAAAAATTCATGATATCTGAACAGATGAAAATAACTAGTTTTTATAATAATTTAATTATCATATAAATTATTGAAAATGATGGTGTTTCATAAATATATTACCATCATTAAAATTATCCACCAAATAGATAAATAAATAAGGTTTTATTTCATAATATTCCTAATAAAACTTTAGTAACATGAATTGATTTCTTCTTATATGGAAAATTCATTTAAATGATCACTTGAAACATTTATTAAGAAAAATTAACATTCATTGGATAAAATTTTTTACAAAAACAAATGCATAAAATAATTTTGATATCGTTTTATTTTAAAATAAACATTAAAAAAATGGAGTCTAAAAATTATTGCTTTTTCGTGACGGATATAAATTACATTCATTCCATACAAGTTCAAATAAATATCCTATTCACTTTTTTGGAAGAATCCAAATAGAAATTGTTTACTAAATGATATGTAGATTCATTTTAATTTTTTTTTAAAATATTCAAACATGGGTATAAAATAATTAAAAAAATAATTGAGTAAAATTAATTCATTTTTATAACATTTTTGGAAAACATTTATATGGAAGAGAAAGTGTTTTAAAATGAAGATTGCAATAATGATGGGTATCAGTAAAAAAATTGCTGGAATCATGATTAAATAAATAGTGGAAAATGATTGGAAAAAGGAATTTTAGAAGAAATAAAAAGGTATATAAATAAAAAATTTGATACTCAGTATTATATAATTTTAATTCATCCCCAAAATAATAATAATAAATAATCTCAACCAACAATGATATTGTAACATTAAAGCCATACCACTTTAGTAACATTGGAATAATATTACACATTAATGAAAAATATAAAAATAAACATTAAATATCCTGAATGGATTTATATTAATGATATAACATGTAAATGGAAAAGTATATACTCCTCATAAAAGAAAAAAGTAGCATAACACATCAAATATCTCAAATAAGGAATATTGAGACAAATATCTCTTCCCTTAAGTCTCAAAGTCTTTCTTACACATTTGAACCTCCACTATAATAAATAATGGTTTATTAAAAAGATCTTACATTACTATAATAATAAATATAAGACAATATATGATCTTACTATGTCTTTTTTAACCTGTTTATAAACAATTCCTAGTTAAAATCACATTTTTCGTAATAACTATTTTTTTCATGTATGTTTGGCCAAGTATTTTCATTATGTTTACATTGATCATGGTTAAATAATCTCTATAATTTTAAGAGTGAAATTATTATTATATAAATTTTGTATATATTTAATTATTGTAACCAATAAATGTTTGAGATAGACAATGAATCGCACAGTTCAAAGAGATGGTATGCCAGAAGTATGCATAAAAACTGAATCATTTTATCGAAAAAAGAATAAAAATTTTTTTATAATACATAAAAATTAAAGAATCATTTTTATATCATATATATCATGTATATTCAACAAATAAATTATTATTAACATCCATTCAAGGAATTAATAAAAAATTAATCACATCACTTCATGAGGTGGTAGTCGTCTGAACACAATAATAATGTTATCATATACCCCTTCTCAAAATGGAATGTTTGAAAGAATATGTTACATAAAAATTATAAAATTATAATAATATCATATATATCTGGTATAAAAATTAAATAAATAATAATTTTGAGTCGTTTAAGTTGGTGATGGAAAATGAATATCATCAATTTTCTGGGTGGTAGTTCATCGTAAACATAACCGAGAGTTTCATTTTCCATTAGATTGGGTAAGATATGGATATAGGTTATAAAACAATATAGTCTCATGTAATTATATTTGAGATAATATATTTTTTATATAATCATAAATGAATATGATTTGAAGTAGGTAAAATAAAAAATTAAACAAAACTCAAGGTTTCTAATTTTATAGCTTCTTCAGAGAACCTCATTTAGGTTTATAAATAAAGAATTATTATGAGGGTACCATAATCAATAGAAATACTCTAATATATTGATATTTAATTAGGTAATATATTTGCTTAGGTTTTTTATGATCCAAAATAATTTTTATATTTGAGGAGGTGATGAGATGGGGTGGTATTTTATAAGTGGGGGAGGTGACAGACTGGGATTTTAAGAAACAATATAATGTAACCATGTTTTACAAAAAAATTCCACAATATCTAATTATCAAAAAATTATTGTTATAAAGTAAATATATTTCCAAAAAAGTGGGATTTTACATTTTTATAGATCATCTTACCCCTTATATATTTATATTAACCCCCTGTAAACACATTTTTAACTTAACCACAACAATCAGTTTTTATTATTTTTACAATGTTTTTTTACCCAAATTTTGCTTACCATATTATATAGTATTAGTTATTATTGTTTTTAAAAATATATAATAAATTATTTCAAATTCCATTAATCAAATATGAAAATTTTAATTTTAAATCATCCATATAAAGGTGATTAAAATAGGGTTTTAAAAGAGAAAAGTACAGTGATCTGAAATATTTATATATAAAATATATCACGACTTATCCCAAAGGGGCCCATGCCCTGAATCACCAAAATTGTATCTAGTAGGACATGGGCTAGTGACTAGCACCATGTACGCATATCACTAGCATGGGAGTCATTTCTTTTGTCCATGTAGACATGCACACTTCTACAAGATAAAAAATAATGAAATTTAAGGAACTATAAAGAAAGTAAAATCATGCAAACCACTATCTCAACCAATAGAGTATGAATGATTTAAATCAAGTAATCTAAATTGGGCCAGAATGAAAACCCAAAAAAGAGTCTATAAATTACAAAGTTCAACTGGTAAACAAATAGGTACTGGGATTGCTGCTCGATGTCATAGGAACACCTCGGCCTATATGAACACACAAACCTCTATATAGTTTGGGTCAGCTTTGGAATCCATCAAAATGTCACTCATATACACAAGAATGACACGTGCGGGAAAATCAATGCAGGGGTGAGTATAACAATAGTCATTAAGGTACCTTGAAACCATAAAGAAATACAAAAATTAGAGAAACAATCATATCTACACAAGTATATGACATCCATGTATAACAAAGATATCTAGATATGATAAATCAAAACATTCAGAATATAAGTATGTCAAAACTACCGCATACCACCAATAGGGATCCAGTCTGAACATTCCCCAAATAAATCATTCGGGATAATTTGTCACGACCCATCCTCGGGGCCCGTGCCTTGACTACCCCAAGCCCTTCTTCCATAGGCCAGGGGCTAGCGACTAGCACCAAAGGCATAAATCCCGATAACTGGTAAGGCATTGCCTTTATAAAAGTAAACAAAACACCACAGAGTACAAGCAGAAGTAAAACACTAAGTACAAATAGAAGTGATGAAAGGTAAATGGGCCAGAATACAAACCCAAAAGAAATTACAACTACAACTGAACAAAGTAAAACAGAAAAAGACAACAGCTGGAAGGATGGAAGCGGCTCCTGGGTCATCCTCCTCGGATCCTACCTGAAGGGTAGGTACAGATGGCGCAGCTCCTCGATCGTCCACCACGGATCCTACCTGAAGGGTAGGTACATATAGCCTCCACAACGCTATCGCCTGTCATCCTCCTCCGAGTTTCGTCTCACCGTGAAGTCCACCTCCAGATGATGAATCGTCATGTAGTCCACCTATGGGTTCTGAATCGTCGTGTAGTCCACCTCCGGGTACTGACTCGTCGTGTATTCCACCTCCGGGTACCGTCTGGTCCTCGAACACTCGGCCTCCGTCAGCACTGCCTGTCGTCTGCAACCAACACAATGAGGTGTGGGCATAGCCCGTGCAGGGGTGAGTATAACTATACTCCGTAGGGACCCAGAGACCGTCAAGTTCTCACTAAAACCAATAAGGATAACCACAAGGAAGATCTCAACAGATAGCCTCTACTTAAGTATATGCTCATACATATACCTAATTTATCAAGTAAACCATCTCAATCATGAGGAAAAACAGGGGTTATGAAACCAACGGATAACCACTACCCAGGTATATGCCCATACATATACCTAAGTTATCATGTAACCAATCTCAATCATGAGGAAACACAAAGGTCATAGACTCAGCTCAAACCTGGATTTTCATTATCAAAACTGTAACTGCATAAGAGCCCCGTCTCTGGAGTGTACAGTGGTCCTGTCATGACTCCGAGGTACTGCTCACTAACCTAAGACTGCTGAGGGACTCCTCCTTTCGAGTACTGTGGGCCTGCTGCTACAACCAAGCGCTTCCTACCATGGGTCTGCCGCTACAACCAAGCGCTCCCCCTCATAGCCTGAAGAGGTACTCCTTATATTGAGTACCGCGGGTCTGCTGCTACAACAAAGCACTCTCCGCCGTGGGTCTGCTGCTAGATCCAATCGCTCCCCCTCATAGCCTCCATAGGTACTCCTTCTGTTGAGTACCACAGGTCTGCCACTACAACCAAGCGCTCCTCTGCCGTGGGTCTGGTGCTACAACCAAGCGCTCCCCCTCATAGCCTCCAGCGGTACTCCTTCTGTTGAGTACCGTGGGTCTGCTGCTACAACCATGCGCTCCTCTTCCATGGGTCTACCGCTACAACAAATTGCTCCCCACTAGGCTATCCGAAACACGCTGAGTCGATCAGTCAAGCAGTCTTCAGGACACAGCCGGCTACAAGGTCTCCGTACTCCACATGATCGTCTCCGGGAGGGTCCGCTCCATGAGCTACTGGTCGATACTAAAAGTATCATAAATCTCCACGAAGAAGTATCTCAAAGGACCACCTCGTCACAGAGGTCTCAACGCAACAGACGGCGTGTCAATCGGACGCCGGGTCTGTGAGTTACTATCCTTTTCGTCCCCCGGGCCCAGTTGGTTTCATGTGCGAACCAACCCGGCCGTAACTCAACTGTACCTCGAACTCTCATAGGGTATACTCATAGGGACCGTTTCTCCACGTGATCACCAAATCCACTGACGGTTCGTCCAACGGACGTCTGGTCTGAAAGTTATCAGCTTTTTCGTTCCAGGGGCCCAGTTGGTTTCGTGAGCGAACCAACCCAACCGCACTCTGATGGCAACCAAAACTCGATCAGAGTAAGCCAAATGATCCGTCTCACTTAGAGGAATCCATCAAAGTCGACGACATGTCAATCGGAGGTCTGTAGCTCAAGATATATGTGTTTCTGCTCTGAGGGCCCGGTTGGTTTCATATCCGAACAAACCCGGATGAACCCAAAGTTCTCTAAAACCATGAGTGTAATATACCAAAACGATCGTCTCGATCCAAGGATCGAATTTCCGCTGACAGCACGTCAATCAGAGGTCCATAGCCCAAGATATGGGAAAAAGACCGAAAACGGTCCGAAAACGGGGGGTCTGGGCCCGGACCGACCTGGTCCGACCCCCCATGGGTCGGCCGAATCGGGTCGACCCAACCCAGGTCCGGGTCCGACCAGGTTGGGCGCGACCCGGCCGGTGGGTCGGCTCGGCTTGGTTCGGCCAAGCAGCTGAGCAAGGGGGGTGTCGCGGGGTGTGTAGCCCTCGCGAGAAGAGGAGTCGCGGCCCCACGTGGGGCCGCGCTTGGTCAGCGGACGCGGCTCTGCCGCGTCCCGTGTCTCACCGGACCCACGCGGTCGCGGGGCTGGTCAGCCGCTGTCGCCGCGGCTTCAGCCACGACCGCTCCATACGGCGTCTCGCCGGGGCGCCACCGCGCTGGCGACCTGCGTCGCCGGTGGATTCCGCGGGCCACCGGAGTTGCTCTGGTGGTCCTATTCCTTTTCCGTCTGCGCCGTAGCTTCTCCCGGGTCCCGTTCTTCACTAAGGAATCAACAAATCGCCTCTGCGACCCTCTTTTTCGTCGTCCGCCATTCCGCACATCAACGAAGAACTACAGAGGGTTGTCGGGCCGTGTTTGTTTGGCCCGCACCCTCCGCGTTATGTGATAACAATCGGGAAAATAATTATCAACACATGAAAACACAACAAGATAAAATTTTAATAAATTAAAATTGCACTTTGATCTCGGGCTCTTTGTTTTAGAAGGAAACAAATAAGGGAATAAAATATTATTTTCAAATAAAATTCCTACCTCGTTGTCGTCGTCGGACGAGTTCATCGTGGAATTGACCATCGCGGAAGAAGATGATCATCGCGTCACGGAAGGGCGTCGCGTCATCGCGGTATTCGGCGTTGCGTTGACGATCTCCGAGGTTTCAGAGTTCTTCAAGTTCTTCGCGTTCTTCATGTTCTTCGTGTTCTTCACGAAGGAGTATGAAGATCTCAAGCCTTGGAGTCTTCTCCAAATCCTCTCAACGAGCAATCCTCAAGAAGACAAGCATTGGTCTTATTTTATTAACATGCCAACAAATTGAAAAACAAACTAAGTAACGACCCTTTAATTCATAGAATTAATTTCAACGAATAAACCATCCAATTAATAGGAGCGTTTAAGAGTTTAAGAAAACGAACCAGTTGACTTTCATTAATAGGGAGTTTTCGCGGGTGCGTTACTTAGAGGAAAAGAAACGTTGGGGAAGGTGTGGGCCCCACCTCACAAATATCCTACCAAGAGGGTAAGATATTTTATATTTCACCCAATCCACTTTATCTTAGCTCAAGTGGCTTTATGTGGCTTTTAAGTGGCTTTAAGTGAAATAAAAATAAAGTTGTCGCACCTATTTATTTTATTTCTTAACTTAACCCCAAAAATATAAAAACCACACCCGAGCAAACGCAACTCCAGAAAAGGCTTTTCTAAGAAAATACCGGCGCTACGATTTCATCGGTGCCCTCGGAATTCGATTCCGAGCACCGGTTCAAAAGTTAGAAAAACCCGCTCATTCGTTCACTAAACGTACCCGAGCTAAACTTCAGAAATTAATTCCGGGCACATCGGGCCTCGGAATCAGGCACCGTTAGAAACTAAGTTCTTGTAAAATTCCTAAGAAAATTAAGAAAAAAATTTACATTAAATTTCTGGGTCTTTACATTACTCCCACCTCAGGGCTTTACGTCCCCGTAAAGCTTCAACACAAACTAGGGTCACAAAAACGGTATTGAGCACGCATCTGAGACTTTCGCTCCCATGTACTTACCTGGAGGTTCCCGTAATGCCAAAGAAAGTGCACCATAGGAATCGACCATCCTTAAAAGACCTCCCCTATCGATCCTCGATTCCCCACTGGAACCTCCGTGGAAGTCAGCCCATCGCCATCGTCCAGCTCCTCATGGTCGATGATATGTGAAGGGTCGAGCACATATCTCCTCAGTTGAGATACGTGGAAATCGTCATGCATCAGGTGAAACTGAGGTGGATGGGTCAAGTGGTAAACCACCACTTCTACCCAGCTGAGGACCTAAGAAGGTCTGCTGGACCTCGGAGATAACTTCCCCCCTTGGCCACATATCCGTAAACCTCGTCGAGGTGAGAACTGTATAAGGATGTGATCGTCATACTTGAACTCTAGAGGTCTCCAATTCCTATTAGAACTAAAACTCAAAACGACTGCTACCACGAGGGTAAGGTTGACCGACTCAAGAGTGATTGATCGCACCCTCCTGTGCATGAGTTTATCCTGTGCATCCTGGGGTTTTCTTTTCGCCGACCAAGGGAAACCCATCCCGAAATCAAAGTTAAACCACAACTTTTTTTCCTAATACCGTCAATTTGTGTATGAACTGTGATTGCCCAGTCCATACTCAAACCAACATCGTACGACCTCGATGCTGCCGCCAAGAGATTCCAACCGAAAGTCTCACCTCGAGTGTCTGACCACACCATCGGTGTAAGTGTGATTATCGAGTCTCCTCCCAAGGTATCTCCAGACATGAGGGTCAAGTCCCAGGCTTACCGGAAACTCTAGGTCTGGGACAAGATTTGTGAAAGAAAGGAATAATTCATATCGACGTCTATTACTACAGTATCTATTAGTGGACACACTACCCCTTGAATCATTTTTAGAGCCATTGGGTCACACTCCTTGACCGCATGCAGCCGCACTCTTCCTCCACCCTCCAGCTCTTTGAGCCTGGCGGAGATAACTAAGGCGGGTGGTTGTAGCATGTTAAGATGTACACCACCTCATGCTTATCTCCTAGCTCTGCATCCACATCTTCTACTTTGAAGAATCATCTATCCTTAAATATTCCTCTTCTTGAAACATTTAACACACTTGAGTCTCTAAGACTGGCGCCGGTTTCCTGTTTCTTACTGAACTGTGTAGTCTTCATCCGCTCCTGGATGATCTGCACCTTCTTTGCCTATGATCTGGAAGAGCTGCTAAAATTTCTCCTTTTCCGAAAAGAGAAACTCGGTCTCATCCCCTGGATGAACCATGCCCATTGCCTAATACATTCAATCCTAACATTAATGATGCATTCATGCCATGGATGACGTCGTAAGGCCTCGACGTAACTACCAAGAGATCCAACCGTCACTCTCGCCTCCAAGGGTCGAGTCACGATGTCGGCATCAGTGTGAGGTCACTGGGTCTCCTCTAGTAGAAATCTAGAAAGTGAGGGTCAAGTCAACAGTTTTAACTGGAACCTCTAAGTATCAACCAAACAAAAGGACAGGAAAACAAACATCACAAAGATAAGTGTCTTTTTATTATTGCAGCTCATAGTACAAAGACACGAATACAACAGAAATATGGAACTAGAAGTACAAGGGGCGCATCCACTTGTTCTGCTCCTGTCCACCTGCTCCCAGATCTCTACTACCTTGTCCACTGTTCGGCTGTTGCTCAAGCACTCGTTGCGGCTTCTTCCTTGGTGGCTCCTCCAACGCCTGCGGATCGACTGTGCGAGGAGTCGGATAGTCATGTGCCAGGTGACCCTTCCTGCCGCATTCATAACACTTCTTAATCCTCGTATGGCTAGATCTGGTCCTCTTGGACCTCTGCATCGTCTGTCTACTTCCCACAGATGACTCGGCTACTGATCAAAAACCCTGCGACAAAGGCAGAAGCTCCTGTACATGCTAAGGGTGTAGAGCTACTGGCACAAACTCCACCCTGAAGAATGTCTCGAAGTCTTCCCATGTGAAGGTCATCTCGTCGCAAAACTGGAGCAAGTGGCTCCACCACATGCCTGCTGCTGCCTGAAGAAGGCTGACAGAAAAGATCACCATGAAGTCTGCAGGTGTCCCCACTAGCCTGAAGACTCTCACCACAGCCTCCAGCCAATCCTTAGCCGCCTGAGGGTCCATCTCTCCCCAGAACCTGGGTGGCCTCTGGAACTGGAACTCGTGCAGCGCGCTCAAGTGGTGAGCATCGACTACTACTAGGGCTAGTGGCATTAGTGGCCCAACGTATGGTAGTACCGCTGGTGCCTCCGCTGGTGCCTCAATTGCAAGAGGGCCTTGTACCGAAGCCTCGCCGCTCGGCAGGCTGTCAGTACGCACATCCCTCTAGGCTCTAGCTGGTCGTCCGTGAAAAGGAATCCTGAAATAAACAACGTGACACTGTCAAATGATTATACCTGGTGAGCTGACCTAGTTTGAGCTGACATTTAAAAACTTCTGGAAACACACACGCAATCAGTGTTTTCGTGCACAAAGTCGGAAATCAGTTGTTAGCGTCCTGGAGTATGGATACGTCGGCCGCCCGCACCAACACTACTCCCTGAACTGAAAACCTCACTTGGTACTCTTAACACTATTGATTCACAGAAAGAAAATATCAAAGTTATATGTTCTGTGGTAGAACCGACTCCTCTGATACCAATTTGTCATGACTCGTCCTCGGGGCCCGTGCCGTGACTACCCCAATCCCGCCTTCTATAGGCCAGGGGCTGGCGACTAGCACCAAAGGTGTAAATCCCGATAACTGAGAAGGAATTTCCTTTATAAAAGTAAACAAAACACCACATAGTAGAAGCGTAAGTAAAACAATAAGTACAAAGAGAAGTGCTGAAAGGTAAATGGGCCAGAATACAAACCCAAAAGAAAGTACAACTACAACAGAACAAAGTACAACAGAAAAAGACAACAGCTGGAAGGACAGAAGCGACTCCTGGGTCGTCCTCCTCGAATCCTACCTGAAGGGTAGGTACAGATGGCGCAACTCCTGGGTCATCCACCAAGGATCCTACATAAAGGGTAGGTACAGATAGCCTCCACAACGCTCTCGCCAATCAACCTCCTCCGAGTGTTGTCTCGCCGTGAAGTCCACCTCCGGATACTGACTTGTCATGTAGTCCACCTCTGGGTACTGACTCATCGTATAGTCCACCTCCAGGTACTGAATCATCGTGCAGTCCACCTCTGGGTACCATCCGGTCCTCGAACACTCAGCCTCCGTCAGTACTATCCGTCGTCTGTAACCAACACAACAAGGAGTGGGCATAGCCCATGCAGGGGTGAGTATAACGATACTCAGTAGGGACCCTGAGACCCTCAAGGTCTCACTAAAACCAAGAAGGATAACCACAAGGAAGATCTCAACAGATAACCTCTACTTAGGTATATGCCCATACATATACCTAAGTTATCAAGTAAACCATCTCAATCATGAGGAGACTCAAGGGTTATGAAATCAACGGATAACCACTACCCAGGTTTATGCCCATACATATACATTAGTTATCAAGTATCCCATCTCAATCATGAGGAAACACAAAGGTCATCGACTCATATCAAACCAGGATTTTCATTATCGAAACCGTAACTGGTGAAGAGCCCTGTCTCAAGAGTGTACAGTGGTCCTGTCACAACTCCGAGGTACTGCTCACTAACCCAAGAATGATGAGGTACTCCTCCTGTCGATTACTGTGGGCCTACTTCTATAACCAAGCGCTTCCCACCATGGGTCTACCGCTTCAACCAAGCGCTCCCCCTCATAGCCTAAAAAGGTACTCCTTCTGTTGAGTACCGCGGGTCTACCACTACAACCAAGTGTTCCTCCGCCGTGGGTCTACCGCTACAACCAAGCGCTCCCCCTCATAGCCTCCAGAGGTAATCCTTCTGTTGAGTACCACGGGTCTGCCGCTACAACCAAGCGCTCCTCCACCATGGGTCTGCTGCTATAACCAAGCGCTCTCCCTCATAGCCTCCAGAGGTACTCCTTCTGTTGAGTAGCATGGGTCTGCCGCTACAACCAAGTGCTCCTACACTGTGGGTCTGCCGCTACAACCAATCTCTTTCCACTGGGCTATCCGAAATACACCGAGTCGATCGGTCAAGCAGTCGTCAGGTCTCAGCCGGCTACATGGTCACCGTACTCCGCACGCTCGTCTCCGGGAGGGTCTGCTTCACGAGCTGCTGGTCGATATTACAAGTATCAAAAAGTTCCATGAAGAAGTATCTCAAAGGACCTCCTCGTCACAGGGGTCTCAATGCAACAGACGGTGCGTCAATCGGACGCTCGGTCTGTGAGTTACTAGCATTTTCGTCCCCCAGGCCTGGTTGGTTTCGTGTGCGAACCAACCCAGACGTAACTAAACTGTACCCCGAACACTCATAGGGTATACCCATAGGGACCATTTCTCCATTTGATCACCAACTCCGCTGACGGTTCGTCCAATGGACGTCCGGTCTGAAAGTTATCAGCTTTTTCGTTCTAGGGGCCCGGTTGGTTTCGTGAGCGAACCAACCTGACCGCACTCCAACGGCATCCAAACCTCGAGAGAAGTAAGCCAAAAGTTCAGTCTCACTTAGAGGAATCCATCAAAGTTGACGACACGTCAATCGGAGGTCTGTAGCTCAAGATATATGTGTTTCTGCTCTGAGGGCCGAGTTCGTTTCGTATCCGAACCAACCCGTCCGAACCCAAAGTTCTCCAAAACCTTGAGTGTAATATACCAAAACGACCGTCGCGATACAAGGATCGCATTTCCGCTGACGGCACATCAATCGTAGGTCCGTAGCCCATGATATGGGCAAAAGACCAAAAATGGTCCGACAAGGGGGGTCTAGGCCCGGTCCGACCCCCCTGGGTCGGCCGCACCGGGTCGACCCGCCCTGGCCAGGGCGGCCTGGCCTGGCCTGGGCGCGACCCGACCGGCGGGTCGGCTCAGCTCGGCTCGGCCGAGCGGCCGAGCAAGGGGGTATCATGGGGCATGCATCCCCCACGGGAAGAGGAGGCGCGGCCCCGCGTGGGGCCGTTCTTAGTCAGCGGATGCGGCTCTGCCGCGTCCCGTGTCTCTCCGAACCCGCGCGGTTGGTGGTCTGGTCTGCCGCCGCCGCCGCCGCCGCGGCTCCATCCAGCGTCGCACCGGGGCGCCACCGGTGGATTCCGAGGGCCACCGAAGTTGCTCCGGTGGTCCGATTCCTTTTCTGTCTGTGCTGTAGCTCCTCCTGGGTCCCGTTCTTCACTATGGAATCAACAAATCATCTCTGCGTCCCGCTTTGTCATCGTCTGCCGTTCCGCACATCAACGAAGAACTGCGGAGGGTTGTCGGGCCGTGTTTTTTTGGCTCGCACCCTCCGCGTTAGGTGATAACAATCGGGAAAATAATTATCAACACATGAAAACATAACAAGAGATAATTTTAATAAATTAAAATTGCACTTTGATCCCGGTCTCTTTGTTTTAGAAGGAAACAACTACGGGAATAAAATATTATTTTCAAATAAAATCCCTACCTCGTCGTAGTCATCGGACGAGTTCTTCGCGGAATTGACCATCACAGAAGAAGATGATCGTCGCGTCGCGGAAGGGCGTCGCATCATCGCGGTATTTGGCATCGCGTCGACGATCTCCGAGGTTTCGGCGTTTTTCGCGTTCTTCGCGTTCTTCGCATTCTTCACGTTCTTCGCGAAGGAGGATGAAGATCTCAAGCCTTGGAGTCTTCTCCAAATCCTCTCAATGAGCAATCCTCATGAAGAAAAGCGTTGGTCTTATATTATTAACATGCCAACAAATTAAAAAACAAACTAAGTAACGACCCATTAATTCATAGAATTAATTTCAATGAATAAACCACCAAATTAATAGGAGCGTTTAAGAGTTCAAGAAAATGCACCAGTTGACTTTCATTAATGGGGAGTGTTCACGGGTGTGTTACTTAGAGGAAAAGAAACGGTGGGGCTCGTGTGGGCCCCACCTCACAAATATCCTACCAAGAGGGTAGGATATTTTAGATTGCACCCAATCCACTTTAACATAGCTCAAGTGGCTTTAAGTGGCTTTTAAGTGGCTTTAAGTGAAATAAAAACAAATTCGTCGCACCACTTTATTTTATTTCATAACTTAACCACAAAAATATAAAAACCACACCCGAGCAAACGCAACTCCGGAAAAGGAGTTTCTATGCAAATACCAGCGCTGGAATTTCATCGGTGACCTCTGAATTCGATTCCAAGCACCGGTTCAAAAGCTAGAAAAACCCGCTTGTTCGTTCACTGAACGTACCTGAGCTAAACTTCGAAAATTAATTTCGGGCACACCGGGCCTCGGAATCAGGCGCCGTCAGAAACTGCGTTCTTGTAAAATTCGAAAGATAATTAAGAAAAAAATTTCCTTGAAATTTCTGGGTATTTACATAATTTACTCATGAGTCTGATACCACTAATGATGTAAATCTAATAAGCAATGTTTGTCAGAAACCATCATGATGTAGTAACACAAATATATCTGAAAAGATATATGATACATTAGATGAGGATCATGACAAGGGAAATGGGGTGATACAAAGAACTCCATATGAGAAAAACCAACTCTGTAATGGATCGATGCCTAGTATGTTTGGTCACTTCTATACCTATATATCTCAATAGGGAAAAAATAATGACTACAGTATCCCTCACGGGTCTACTTAGGGGATTATAACAACTCTATCTAGGAATTACTTTTGAAGGGATAATACAACGATGTGTAGAAACCAATTCATACCATCCACCCATAAAATGATCAAGGGAAGGAACCCTAATGAAACTTCATGAAGATAATGTGGAAAATGTATCTAAGACATTTAAAAAGGGATAAAAGGTGTGTAGTGGGATCACACACTGTGTCCCTTGACACCATGTACGTCCCATGAACAACGAACGATTTGAGAAAACATATCGTGAGGAAAAGATATACAATTCATGTAGAAAGGAATATATTATGTGTCTATCCATGTGGAGTCAGATCTTATTCCCCGACCTTGTGCTGGTACACAACATCAACATGTGTCTTCCTTCCCGTATACCATTACATAGGGTTTCCCGTGTAGTTGGTATTGGTGTGGCCAGGTGGTGGATTACATGTCATGTAATCCACCCCATTACCATGTATCCCTTGAGATACACGTAAAATCTAGGGGAAGGGTCCAGACACCATAACAAAAATTTCATATGATGTGTGACACTTTATAACATCCTAAAACCCTAGATTCCTCACAGCGGGGACAACATTCTATGTATCATGGAATACATGTCATGTTCATCATGATTTTTTAGAATCAAATTTGTTCCCCTCTATTCCTTGGATGATCCTCTAGTTCTTGATCCATTGGTCCATTCATCTCAATACTGATGATCCAGGTTCGCCTTATTGTCATAACACAGAATAAGTCAGTTTCAGACCTTTGATCAGCTCAAAAATTTGATTTTGATCACCCACATAAAGAATGTCCGAAGAAAGATATCTCCCATAATACTTTGATACATCTATCACCATCCATGTCTCACATTCTCTAGGTCATCAATGTTCTGAATCTAAAATTTCAGATCATTTTGTTAAGTCAAAAGTCTTCTTTTGACTTCTATATCTTGTTTTGGAAATCACAAATGTATTCTATCATATGTTTTTAAATTTCAAATTGTCTTTTATCATGTTTATCGTATCGTACAATGTTGATCGTACCGACCATATTGTATCATACTGACTCTGTCAATCGTATCGTACTGACTCTGTCAATCATACCATACTGACTCTGTCAATCCTATCATACTGACTCTATCAATCGTATCGTACTGACTCTGCTATTCAGATGTTCATTATTTGTTTTGGTACTTAGTCAAAAACACTCACTACATATGAATCGTACTCATGTTTTTCATTTCTATAT
Source organism: Viscum album (assembly GCA_963277665.1). Classification (NCBI taxonomy): domain Eukaryota; kingdom Viridiplantae; phylum Streptophyta; class Magnoliopsida; order Santalales; family Viscaceae; genus Viscum; species Viscum album. The sequence continues at coordinate 915,834,275 of OY728153.1, forward strand.
ATCTCTTGTCCTAACAAAATGATGTCATTGAGTTAGTTACAAACTAATCAAAACGATGCCATGCTTTCTGTTTCAATATGACCGTTGGAGGCAATATGACCGTTGGAACCCAAGGCCTATAAATAGGAGGTCATTTGAAGCTGAGAGAATGATGATGAACGAAGAGAACGAATGAAGAGACTCTGTGAACTACCAAGATTCTAGAGAGAGACACTGTGACTTCTCTCATCTGCCTTGTGCGTCCGATCATCGTATCGAGGGATTTCAAGTAATTGAAAGACAGAGGTGCCGATTACCTACAAAATCGAGGGCTGCCGGGGATAGGCAGACAGACATACCGATCATCGTATCGAGGGCTGTCGGGGATAGGCAGAGAGACGTGCCGATCATCGTATCGAGGGCTGCTGGGGATAGGCAGACAGACGTGCCGATCATCATATCGAGGGATCACCAAGGTGTTGGTGAGATATACCTTTTATCCTAGGTGAAAGGATAACCCTTCTCTTTGGGTTAAAATAATTGGATTTCTTTTACATTTTCGCCGTTACTTGTATTAAAAAGGGATTTGTATTGTTTCCTTTCTTCATTACATATTCAATTGTAATTGTTTCAATTACAATCATTCTATTACTTTTTGTATTGATTGATTCTATACGCTTTAAGGTAGAATCATTCATCTTTGTATTACTCTGATTATTGTGTTCACCATGAATACAATTGTTTTACTTTACATTAGTATTACAATACATCATACCTTTTACATTCAATACAATTGTGGGTGTTTGTATTTGTATTAGTTTAAGATCATTTAAACTAATCTTTTTTTTGCTAAAACTCAATGGTTTTTAAACCTACAATTCACCCCCCTCTTGTATTGTTCCATCTAATAGACATATATATCTACTATTCGATCCAACAATTGGTATCAAAGGCGGTTTTCCACTGATTTGTATTACTAGCTTTATTTCTTATTACTATCTTGAATACTTACTACACTAACGTGTGGAGTGGAAAAGTTGTTTTTGTTGTATTAGATGGCAGGAATGAATATTAGATCATTAGATAATCTGAATCCTTCTAGACCACCAATCTTTGATGGGAATGATTATGAGTATTGAAGAGATCGTATGAAGACTTTCGTTATCAATACTGGTGTAGACAATTTTATTATGCTTACTGGGGGTTACAAAATTCCTGACAAAGAAGTTAGTACTTTCACCAATGAAGAGAAGCAAGAATATCAACTGAATTACAAGGTACACAATACTTTATTATGCTCTATGACCAGGAATATATATATTCAGATATCTTCATGTGAAGCAGCCAACTGTATTTGGAAGAAATTAGAAGTTACTCATTTTGGTACATCCAAGGTTATAGAAACAAGGAGAGCAATGCTTCGAGCAGAGTATCATGGATTTGTTTTTCCTTATGGAGAGCCAGTATGTAAAGTGCAACAATGGTTTATGACAATTGTAAACAACTTACTATCTATGGGAGAAAAAGTTCTTTATGATGAAGCTCTTGTTGATAAGATTATAGATATTATGCCAAATGAATGGGAGTCAAAAAGGACAGCTATTGATGAAAATAGAAATGTTTCCCAGATTACTCTTGATGAACTATTTGGAACTCTTCTATAGCATGAGACAAGAATGAAGAGAGATGCTGATTTCAACAAGAAGAAGAATGGGAATGGAAGTGTAGCTTTTGCATCTAAAGCTAAAACACCTGAAAGGCTTACAAGGTCTAAATCCAAGAAAATTGTTATATCTGATTCAGGTGACTGTAATCTTTCGGATAATGAGTTAGCCAATCTTGGTCGAAGGATGAACAAGATTGTGGGAAAGAAAGATTTCCAATATATATTAAAAAAGAAAGATAGGAAAGATTCAGAGGTAACTTGTTATGAATGCAAGAAAGAAGGACATATAAGGCCTGATTGTCCTTTACTGAAGAGGAAAGATAGAAAGGAGAAACACTCTGAAAGAAACAAGAAAAGGTTTTATAAGACAAAGAAAGTCTTGAAAGAAAATGATACGTGGAGTGCAAGTGGTAGTGATTCCTCAGATGATTCTTCAGAATATGAGACATCAGGACAAAGGAATATTGGACTCTTAGCCAGATTACCAATTGAATATCATTGTCTCATGGCTAAGGTACATAATGCTGAAGCTGTAACAAATGTCTCTTTAAATGCAAATTATATTGATAATAGATATTATGAATCTTTAAATGATTAATCCTCATCATCAGAGGATGATACATTACCTTCTTTCGAAGAGGTCTCTAGATTTGCTAAGTTACTTGAAAATGAAAATTCTAAACTCAAAAAGAGATTTGAAAAAGAAAATTCTAGAATTTCTATTTTGACTAAAGAAGTATCAGATCTTTCTAAAGATCTTGATGTGAAAACTTCTGATTTTGTAAGTACTTTAAAAACCATTGAGAATGTTAAATCTGATAAGGATAAACTTTCTAAGGATCTTGAAACTGTAATTTCAAAGAAAAATATTTTAGAGCCTAACTCTAGTTCAAATTCAAATGTTTTAGAAAATAAGAATTTGGTTTTAAAACTAAAGTCAGAGATTTTATCTTTGAAAAAGTGTTTGTCAAACTTTACTCATGGAAAATAAAACATTGATAGGATGTATTCTCAAATTAGACCTTTGAGAAATCGTTCTGGTCTTGGTTATACTTATTCCAAACCTGTTTTTAACAATAACTATTTTGTTCCTCAAAAAACCATTTTCTATTCTAAGTGTCAATGTGGTGGAAATTGGAGAAGAGATTGTTCTCTTAACAAAACTCAATCTTTAGGATTTCATAAAGCTCATTTTTCAAAACAAATGTGGATTCCTAAAATTCTTTTATCTAACCCTTCTGGATCCAAACAAGTTTGGATTCTGAAAATCTAATTGTTTGTTTTTCAGGAAAACGAGAAGTGTACCAACAAGAACATTTGGTACATGGATAGTGGTTGTTCTCGACATATGACTGGAAACAAAAATCTCTTTGAAAAGGTTATAAAAAAAAGGTGGAAAAGTTACCTTCGGAGATAATGCCCAAGGAAATATTGTTGGTATAGGTAATATTTTTTTTCTTGGAAATTTTCTTATTTCAAATGTTTTGTTTGTTAAAGGTCTTAGGCACAATCTCATCAGCATAAGTCAATTATGTTATGAAGGCTACCTTGTGAATTTTAGAAATGATAAGTGTCTAGTTCACAATTCCAAGGATGAGTTCATTCTATCTGCCCATAGGCAAGAGAATGTTTACACTATTAACTTACAAGACCTTAGTAACCAAAACTTACCTTGTAATAGAAGACCAATCGTGGCTATGGCATAGGAGACTAGGACACTGTAATTTGAGAAACCTAAGTAAACACTCAAAGAAAGGACTTGTAAAAGGGCTACCGGATTTTAGATATGATTCTTCAAAGGTCTGTGATCCTTGTCAATTTGGCAAGCAACATAAAACTAGCTTTAAATAAATTAATGAAGTCTCAACTTCAAATGCATTACAGCTTGTGCATATGGATCAGTTTGGTCCTTCAAAATCTGGAAGCATTGGAGGCAAATACTATGTATTTGTTTTAGTTGATGACTTTACTAGATTTACATGGGTCTATTTTCTTACAAAGAAATCTGAAGCCTTTTCCTATTTCAAAACTTTTAGATCCCAAGTTAAAAATGAGAAAAACCTACCATTGATAACTATTCATAGTGATCATGGTGGTGAATTTCAAAACTCAGATTTTGAAACTTTTTGTAGTAATAAAGGTATTACTCACAATTTCTCAGCTCCAAGAACTCCTCAGCAAAATGGTGTTGTTGAAAGAAGAAATCGTATTCTTCAGGAAATGACTCGAACCATGTTGAGTGAATACTAAATTGCTGAGCACTTTTGGGATGAAGCTGTTAGTACTGACAGTTATACTATAAATCGTGTTTTAACTTGACCATTTCTTAATAAAACCCCTTATGAGTTATGGACTGGCCGAAAACCTAAAGTTTCATACTTCAAATTTTTTGGATGCAAAGTATTCTTTCTGAATACAAAAGATAATCTACACAAATTTGCACCAAAATCTGATGAAGGAATCTTTCTAGGGTATTCTACAACCTCTAAGGCTTATATAGTTTTCAATAAAAACACTTGTACTATTGAGGAAACAGTACATGTAAAATTCGATGAAACTGATCCTTTTGTTTTCAACCAACCCAATCCTACATCCTCGGATGTGTTTTCTAAAAATGTTTATCAACCTTTATTAGAAGAGTATTCTGATAAGGAAAATGTTCAAGAAAGTATTCCTGAAACATTTACCACAGAAGATTTTCTACCATATGTTGATGAACAGGTTTTACAAAACCCAAATCAATTGCTTCTTAGAAATCATCCCAGTGATAACATCATTGGTGATGTAAATCAACCTGTAAGGACCATAAATTCCTTAAGAAATGAAATAGAACATCTTTCTTTTCTTTCCCAATTTGAACCTAAAATTCCAAGTGAGGCCTTAGGTGCTGATGATTGGATCAAAGCAATGCAAGATGAACTAAATGAATTTGAAAGGAATCAAGTCTGGACTTTAGTTGAAAGACCTAAAGAAACAACTATGATTGGTGTAAAATGGGTTTTCAGAAACAAGTGTGATGAAAATGGAATCATTGTAAGAAATAAAGAAAGACTTGTTGCTAAAGGCTATAATCAACAAGAGGGAATAGACTATGAAGAAACATATTCTCCTGTAGCTAGACTTGAATCTATTCGTATTCTATTAGCCTTCGCAGCATATTTCAATTTCAAACTATTTCAAATGGATGTCAAATGTGCTTTTCTAAAGGGTTTTGTTCAAGACGACGTTTTTGTAGAACAACCTCCTGGTTTTCAAGACCCAAAACATCCTGGTCATGTTTTTAAACATACCAAGGCTCTATATGGTCTTAAACAAGACCCTAGAGCATGGTATGATAGACTTATAGGATTTCTATTACAAAACAATTATAAAAAAGGTACAGCAGATCCAACTCTTTTTATCAAAATGGAAAACAAAAATGTTTTGATTGTCCAAATATATGTTGATGACACCATATTTGGATCAACTCAAAAATCTTTAACTGATTCTTTTGCAAAATTAATGAAATCTGAGTTTGAAATGAGTATGATGGGTGAGTTAACATTCTTTCTAGGTTTTCTAATTTCTCAAAAACCAGAAGGAACTTATATATCTCAACATAAGTATATTAAATATTTACTCAAAAAGTATGGATTTGACAAAACTAAAAGTATTAGCACCCCAATTGGTACCTCAAATACTCTTGATCTTGATGAAACTGGGAAACCAGTAGATCAAACAAATTTTAGAGTTATGATAGGGAGTTTGCTATACTTGAAAGCTAGTCGACCCGACTTGATGTTTTCTGTATGCTTATGTGCAAGATATCAATCTAATCCAAAAGATTCTCACTTAAAAGCCGTAAAGAGAATCTTTCGGTATTTAAAAGACACTATGGATTTAGGTCTTTTCTACTCTTCTGGAAATGATTTTGTTTTAAAAAGTTTTTCACATGCTGACTTTGGTGGTTGTAGAATGGATAGAAAAAGTACATCTGGAACATGTCATTTCTTAGGAGATTCTTTGGTTTCTTGGTCCAGCAAGAAACAACACTCATTAGCACTCTCCACTGCTGAAGCTGAATATGTAGCAGCTGGAAGTTGCTGTGCTCAAGTATTGTGGATGCAACACACACTCACTGACTATGGTTTGAGTTTCTCCAAAACTCAAATTCTTTGTGATAATATGAGTGCCATAGCTCTTAGTAAAAACCCAGCACATCACTCTCGTGCAAAACACATAGATGTTAGGCATCACTTTCTTAGGGATCACACACAAAAAGGAGATATTGTTTTACAATTCATCAGAACGCAAGAACAACTTGCTGACATTTTTACAAAACCTTTACCTTACGATAGATTTGAATATATAAAACAGAAGCTAGGAATGATTACATTAAAATAATCATTCATATCTACTTCCTGTTTTACATCTCTCCTAATAGTAAGAAACTCCTCGTAGAAAGGGGGAGGACATTCCTTTCTATATCTTTATGTTTCTTTTTATCTTATGATCGTTATCTATTTACTCTCTCAATATATGTATTTTTTTTCTGTTTATCGTATTGACAATTTTTATCGTATTGACAGTTTTTATCGTATCATTCATTTTTCCCTTCTGTTTATCGTATTGATAGTTTTTATCTTATCATTCATTTTTTCCCTTCTATTTATCGTATTGACAATTTTATCGTTTCGTTCATTTTTCTTGTTTATCGTATTGACAGTTTTATAGTATCATTTAATATCGACCGATGATGGTAATCAAATTCTTTTCCATCGTATCAATCAATCTTGGTATTGAATCTACCGATGATGGTAATCAATTTCTTTTCCATCGTATCAATCAATATTGGTATTGAATCGACCGATGATGGTATTGAAATTCTTTTCCATCATACCAATAAATCAATAGTATTGAATCGACCGATGATGGTATTGAATTTCTTTTCCATAGTACCAATCATTCAATATTATTGAATCTACCAATGATGGTATTGAATTTCTTTTCCATCGTACCAATCAATCAATAGTATTGAATCGACTGATGATGGTATTGAATTTATTTTCCATAGTATCAATAGTTTTGTATCGACCGATGATGGTAATGATTTTCTTTTCTATTGAATCGACCGATGATGGTATTGAGATTGTTTTCCATCGTACTGTCAGTTCATGGTAACGAGATTGTTTTCCATCGTATTGTCAGTTCATGGTAACAAGATTGTTCTCTATCGTACGGTCAGTTCATAGTAATGACATTGTTTTCCATCGGCATGATGATGTTTCTTTTGTTTCCTTACGATTGTATTTTCTTTTGATTGATATCAAAACCAAAAATTACCTTATGTTCTCCGACAGGTATTTTTTTCATTTTTTTTAAATTTTTTTTCTTTGTTTTAATCCTAATCATTGATCTGGTTTTCTCTAATCTTGACCGTAGAAGATCAATGGTCACCCTTTTTCGACCGTAGAAGATCAATGGTCACCTCTTTATCGCCTATAAATAGCCCCCTCCCCTCCCCAAACCCACATTGGTATTTCAGGATTTCAGGCGAAGCTCTGCTCCACCAGCTATAAATCATCGTACGATATTCTCATCGGCAGATCCTTTATGTCTCAATCCTCTGCTAATACTCCCGCCGAAATGTCTTCAAAGACTTTTACAGAAAAAGACTTTAACAGAGAAAGGTTAGTATCTCGAGATTTTTTCGATACGTACGATTCTACAATCAGGAGGATCATTTTATTTCAAGGATGGGAACATCTGTGTGTTGAAAAGCCTGATTCTCAAGATCCGGTTCTTTTTGATGAAGTTTGTCAGTTTTACAAAACCATTTCATTCGACAAAGACATGACTATAAACTTTGCTGTGTACGATAGAAAATTGTCTATGTCTGTGAAACAAGCGGCACATTTTCTGAATGTTTCTATAGAAGGGGATTCTTTCTGTCCATCGCACAAACTACCAGAGGAAGTTGGTACGTTTAATAGAGAAAGTGCTGAAAAGACTTTGTTTGTTATTAAAGAAGATAAGAGAAAAGTGTCTCATCTTTCTCCAGACAATCTTTTTGTAACTTTATGGATGCAAGGTTTTATTATCCCAAGGAAAGGGGATAGAGAAACTCTGAAAGTTTCTGATATCTTTATGCTTGACTATCTTGTGAATATGAGAAAAGTAAATCTCATGGGATATGTTTTTGAAACCATTAAGAATGTCAAGACAGGAGGGATTAAGTCCCAGATGATTATGTATCCAGCTATCCTTACGAAGTTCATTCTTGAATGTATGAAGTTCTGTAACATTCCTTGGAAAGGAAACCCCATAGATTTGAAGCCCTCATGGATTAGTAAGAGTACGATGAAAAGGCTGAATGTTTGTTTTGATCCGAATTCAAAACTTTTTGTTTGAGATGTAGAAGATGAATTGGCTCAGAATCAATCGTCACCTATGCCAGCCAAAGACATTCAATCTACCGGTGTTACTCAAAGTTCTGATCCACAAACCAGTTCAAAGAAGAAGAAGAAGCCAAGGTACAGTAAGGAGGTTGTAGCAAAATGGAGAAAGGATAAGGAACAGAGAAAGGAAGGTGATCCGAAGTTTGGTCTTGACCCTGCTGAGGCTTTTGCAGAAAGAGTAAGGGTAGAAGAAACTCTTCAGGATGGAAAGAAGAAGAAGGTTCTTTTAAAAAGAAAGGCTCAGGACTTTGATATCTCTAAAGTCTTGAAAGCGGTTGAGGATGCTAGTGCCCAACTAACAGAAGAAGTGCATCAAGAGCCCATCGTACAGAGTCTCCCTAAGAAAGAAAAACAAAAACAAGTGATGGAAGAGATAGAAGATGTGGAAGAAGAAGAAGGAGATTTTCTTTTATAATTTCTTCAAAGTTCAAAGAAGAGTAGAGAGGAATCGGTTCAAAAGCTGAGTGAAGGTGTTCAACAAACTCCTCATGCCGATCAGGCACGATATCCGGACAGAATGTCATCTCAAGAAAAGCAAGGTACTCAATCCTCTCACTCTGATAAAGTTGTTATCATTAGTGAAAAAGTGGAAGAAGAAAGTAAGCAGAAAGAAAAAGCAAAAGGAAAACAGCTAGTTGTTTACTCAAGCAGATCGTATGAACTAGCATCGTACGATGAAGATACTGATTTAGAGCAAACAATCTCTCTCAAGAAAAGTGATTACATTGTTCATGTTTTGAGAAGGGTTGAGAAGACTATTCCCTATTTCCCGAGGCTATAAGGGAAGATTGATTTTATTACTGACAATCAAAAGAAGAAGTTTGGCTCTGTGAAAGAATTAAGGAAGAAAGTTTTGTCAGTAGAAGCTGATTTGAAAGTTCTATCAGAAAGTTCGGTTGCTCATAAGAAGGCATGCAATAAAATGACCAAGTGGTTGTACAAAATAGAGAGCTCAATCAATGATCATGAAATTGCTATTGAAGATATAAGAAGGTTATCAAACGAGCTTGCAATTGCTTTCAACAAGCTTGACAGAGAAATAGTGGAAAGGATGAACCTTTTGTCTTCTCAAAGAGCCGATGTTCCATCAGTGAAAGATTTTCAAGAGAGAATGAATGTTTTTCAATCTGAATTCTCGAAGGTTTCATATTTCAAGGATGAAATGGTCTTGCTAAAGAATCAAAATTCTGTGTTGTCCAAGGATAACAAGAATCTGCAAAACAGAATTGATACCCTTGAAGAAGTAATCAGAGTCCAGGAGGAGACTATCAGAAATCAAGATCAGATTTTTGCGGACCAACAAGAGATTCTCAAAACTCAGGGAGAATCAATTTCTGAAGACAAGAAGGAGATCAAGAAGATGAAAGCTGTTCTTCATGAGCTTATAAAGAAGGAGAAGGAAAGAGAAAACAAATGATTGTTGTATTTGTTTTCTTTTGGAACTTGTCTTTGTTCTGTAATGACTCTTATGATCCTTTTCTTTTATCCATTGTCTTGTATTGCTTTACTAACTCTTTCAGACAATTCATGATTACTCCTTTCTTTTTGTAAATCACAAAGGGGGAGAATGTTTAAAAAGGGGAGAATGTTTTACAAAGGGGGGGAATGCTTTACAATGCTCTTAAGGAAAATCTACGAATATAATCCTTAGGAAAGTCCACACCTAAGGGGGAGTTAGTTGTATTCAATTTCTTATTCAGAAGAGTTTTCAATAACTCAGGGGGAGATAAGTATTTCTTGTTACATTTACTTTGTGTGTTGTGCTTTCCAAAAAGGGGGGTATTGTTAAGTCAAAAGTCTTCTTTTGACTTCTATATCATGTTTTGGAAATCACAAATGTATTCTATCATATGTTTGTAAATTACAAATTGTCTTGTATCATGTTTATCGTATCGTACAATGTTGATCGTACCGACCATATCGTATCGTACTGACTCTGTCAATCGTATCGTATTGACTCTGTCAATCGTACCATACTGACTCTGTCAATCATATCATACTGACTCTGTCAATCGTATCGTACCGACTCTTCTATTCATATGTTCATTATTTGATTTGGTACTTAGTCAAAAACACTCACTACATATGAATCGTACTCATGTTTTTCATTTCTATATATCTCTTGTCCTAACAAAACGATGTCGTTGAGTTAGTTACAAACTAATCAAAACGATGTCATGCTTTCTGTTTCAATATGACCGTTGGAGGCAATATGACCGTTGGAACCCAAGGCCTATAAATATAAGGTCATTTGAATCTGAGAGAATGATGATGAACGAAGAGAACGAATGAAGAGACTCTGTGAACTACCAAGATTCTAGAGAGAGACACTGTGACTTCTCTCATCTACCTTGTGCATCCGATAATCGTATCGAGGGCTTTCAAGTAATTGAAAGACAGAGGTGCCGATTACCTACAAAATTGAGGGCTGCCGGGGATAGGCAGACAGACGTGTCGATCATCGTATCGAGGGCTGCCGGGGATAGGCAGACAGACGTGCCGATCATCGTATCGAGGGCTGCCGGGGATAGGTAGACAGACGAGCCGATCATCGTATAGAGGGATCACCAAGGTGTTGGTGAGACAGACCTTTTATCCTAGGTGAAAGGATAACCCTTCTCTTTGGGTTAAAAGAATTGTATTACTTTTACATTTCCACTGTTACTTGTATTAAAAAGGGATTTGTATTGTTTCCTTTCTTCTTTACATATTAAATTGTAATTTTTTCAATTACAATCATTCTATTACTTTTTGTATTGATTTATTCTATACGCTTTAAGGTATAATCATTCATCTTTGTATTACTCTGATTATTGTGTTCACCTTGAATACAATTGTTTTACTTTACATTAGTATTACAATACATCATACCTTTTACATTCAATACAATTGTGGGTGTTTGTATTTGTATTAGTTTAATATCATTTAAACTAATCTCTTTGTTGCTAAAACTCAAAGGTTTTTAAACCTACAATTCACCCCCCTCTCTTGTATTGTTCCATATAATAGACATATATATCTACTATTCGATCCAAAACATTGCACCACAAATCGATGTTGCAATGATCATCCATTCATATCCCCTAAAAATGATGAATACGTAGGAAAACAGGGGAATAAAATTGACATAGAACAAACCCAAGGAATGATCCTTGGTCATTTTTTATTGTGGCCTGAATCTGTTCCTGTAAAAATGATCTACATGCTATATCAAAAAAAATCAAAATCATCCCCAAATCATTCATTCAAGAAACCTATCCCACAAGAATGATCAAATCACATGTCAATATTTTTGTGGGTTGATCCTTGTACATCATTGATTATATGAATGGGAATGTAAGAAAATAATATAAAAACACCCTACCTAAGATATGGGTTTTTCTTTTTGTGGATTCTTTGACGATAGAGATCTGTCATGAACGATATCGATCCACAATCTCTTCATATTTTGTCGAGATATTTCTATACTATTCATCTCCTTAACTCTTATGGATTTCTCTATGGTTATGAATTCTAACCCAAGGTTCCTTACATATATATTAATTAATAATTGAAAACAAGTCACTGCGTAATGTTAAAATTAAATAAATCTTAAATTTACATTATACTTTAAAAAATTCAAAAACTATTATTCACTATTGTCCTGCATCGGCCGATGTTACGCCCCGCCTAAGGTAAAGTTGATAATCAGAATGCAATGGTTCCCTCATATTTTTGATCCAAGCAACTATTTAGACATTATTCCACTTTTTACAGAAAAACACTTGTGTGTTCTCACTACTACAAAAATTGCCTATATCAGTGCTAAAAAGGGGCTTTAACTGCGCTAAAAAAGTGTTGTAAAGCTCAGCACTGATATAGGGGGGGTCCCTTTTATCAATTCTCCGAAATGTGTTGATAAAGACCCCGTTTATTAGGGCAGAAAAAATTGTTGATAAAAGGGGCCTTTATCAGTGCTTTTTTTGCGTTGATAAAGGTCGAAAAAAATTAAAAAAAATTAACAAAAAATAAAAAAATAATTCAGGGAGTGTATTTATCGGTGCTTCACACCCCATTTATCAGCGCTAAGAGGTCTCCCGCACACTGCCCTTCCCGTGCATCCTCATACGTGTGCACCCCTTTCGCTTCCACCCAAACTCGAACCCGGGACCTCCCCCCTTTCACGGCTGCACCATTACCACTAAGACATTTCATTTTGTTCTATATTTAATGATATATCTATATATATATATATATAGTTATATTTATTCATATATTAATATAGATTTATATTAATATAAATATATTTATTCATATATTAGTATATATATTATTTTGTATATTAATATATATGTATATATATTTTTACTTATAATTTTTTATACGTATATTTATTTGTATATTAATATATACATATAAGATTAGTTTTAAATACATTTATGAAAAAATATATTTTTTATGTGTGTTTATAAATAAATACATACATACATACATACATACATAGATAGATATATACAGCACACAGACACACACAGAGACACACACACACAAACACATATATATTTACTAATAAATACATATATATTTGTATTTGAACAGCCATAGAATGTATATATAAGATTAGTTTTAAATACATTTATGAGAAATTATGTTTTTGATGTGTGTTTATAAGTAAATAAATAAATACATACATATGTACATATTTACAACACATAGACACACACGTAGACACTCACACACACACAGACACATATATATTTACGAATAAATACATATATAAGTGTATTTGAGAAGCCATAGAATGTTAAAACAACCATAACGTATAATTTAGAATCCCATTTCAAAGCCTCAACCTGTAAAATCTAAGAAAATGAAACAATCTTTAATATGATATGTGGTACATGCCTAACGTACATCCGGATCAGACATTATACTTTTTTTTAATGTTAACAAATCGGGGTATCCTGAATAAAAACTCAGTTTTGGAGGCCTTATAGGCCTTTTTTGGGTCATCAAATGTGACAGAGGCAACTCCTAGGTCATTAGCACGTAGATCTCGTCACAGGCTTCAATTGGATATGCAGTAGAGCATAAACGGACACTCAGATCAAAATTTATGGTCATTTGATGTTTGAGTTACATTTTCAACATATTTTAGATCATTTATTAATTGATTTTATTTTTTGTGTCATCAAATTTTTATTAATTTTTTTTAATCGATAATAATTTGAATATTATAAATTAATAATATTTTTTTAAAATTTTTTGAATCCATTTTCACTAAATTTATTATATATTAAATGTAATAGTCCATTTATACGTATCTATGACATATTCAAAAAATATATATTGTATTTATATCAATATAAATATAATTATATGACAAAATATTATTTTTCATAAAAAATATTTTTTTTGAAATATAACATTTATCAGTGCTTGGGAAAAGTGCTGATAAATCCCCCTTTATCAGCGCTACATAAAGAGGCGTTGATAAAGGGTTCCCCTTTATTAGTGCTAAAAAAAGAGCTGATATAGTGGGGCCTTTATCATCTCTAAAAAAAGCACTGATAAAGGGGGCCTTTATTAGTGTTTTTTAGCACTGATAAAAGTGAAGCGCATCCCCTGCTGTTTTTTAGTAGTGTCTATTAAATAAATTTAATATATTTCAAACATTTATTCTGGGTACACCAAGCCTTGAAATCATATGTCTTCAAAGCGCCTGGTCACTAAATAATTCCATATAATGTTTCAAAATATAATAGTAAAAAATATGGGACATTACATTCTCCCCACTAAAAGTATTTATGTCTCCAAAAATCCAAAAAATGTGACTACTAAAAAATATGTGGGTACTATGCATAAATCTGAGCCTTCCAATCCCATGTGCTATCCTAGAGACTCTCTTGCTTCCACAAGAGACAAACTAATACAATCCCTTACCCACAAAGGAACATCTCCAATTTCTCCTCAATCTCTACTAGGTTTTCAACAAAAGTCTCTCCATGGTAGATGTCCTTCTCATCCATGTCAATGATGTGTGATGGGTCATGCACATAACTCCTCAGGCACTACATGTGGAAGACATCATGCACCCAATGCAACTAAGGGGATAGTTCTAGGTTGCACGCCGCCTTTCCAACTCTATGTGGTATCTAAAATTTTCCAATGAACCTCGTGGATAACATCCCACCCTGTCCAAATCTCAACAACCCACATCGAGGTGAGACACGAAGGAAACCTTTGTCTCTTTCCACAAACTCCAATGGCCTATGTATCTTGTCATCATATAACTTACGCCAGCACTATGCAATCATCATCCTCTTCTATATGTTTTTTACATTCTTAGGGGTTTCTCACACCATCTATGGGCCCATAAGTGATGACTCTCGTTGGTCAATCTAACCAATTGGTGACCTTTTGGCTCAAATTTAGAAAGCCTCAAACAATTCCATACCAATGGTGTATTTTTAGTTGTTACTGTATGTAATCTCTACTAGAGGTACATGATCATCCCATCTATAACCAAAGTCTAACATGAAAGCTCACAACATGTATACTAAAACTTGAATGGTCCTCTCCATCTAGACATCTGGCTCAGGGATTAATGTTGTGATCAAGTGTAATTGAGTCCCAAATGACTCCTACAATCCATTCCACTACCGGGACATGACAAGAGCATCATGATCTGGAAAAAATTGTCAATGGAACTCTGTGAAGTTGAACTTTCTCTTGTGCATAGAGTCATTTAAAGTACTCTATCAAAATTTTTTCATGTATGGCTAGGAAGTGATCCAACTTGGTGAGTCGGTAAAAAATCACCCAGATGGAATCATGTCCCCTAGACTGATGTCGTAAGCCTATAACGATGTTCGGGGATATCTCATCCCAAATCTGCTTCAGAACCTAAATTGTTTGAGCCAAACTTGATGGAGCATAGTTCTAATCCTTCACTTTCTAACAAGTAAAAAATTATGATACATACACTACAACATTCCTCTTCAATCATTGCCACTAGAACAAACATTTAAGGTTTTAGTACTTCTTCTCCACACATAGATGTACTGTAAAAGTGGTTGTATAAAACTATCTCAAAACCCTCTCCCACAACACCAATGGTACAATTGTGAATCATCTAAAAGTAAAAAACATTCCCCCTTTCGAATATCCATCAGTAGTATTTCCTACGGATATCTGAGCACATAGAATCTCACAATTGGAATCATGACGTTGTGTCTCCCTAAATCATTTTATGTTTGAATTGGTAACAACCATTGACTAGAGGTAAGATCTTTCATCACCATCCACATGTGAAAACTACAACATGGAAAATTGCTCTGAATCCACATCTAGTAATCGAAATGCCAATCTTCTTCCAAGATATTATTCTTCCATGTTCCCCTTCCCAGGAGTATAGAAGATGTCAAAGTCATAGTAATAGTGGAACTGTATCACCTCCTATATGTCAAGTGCATATCCTTATGATATAAGATATACTCAAGTATTTTGTGATAAGATTAGATGATAAACCTCTCTCTTATCAGGAATGGTCGCTGCATCTCAAATTTGAAGAAGACCACTTCCAACAGATGATTATGGGTTGCATATTTCGTCTCATGTGGTCTCAACTAGCATGATCCTTATGCAATATCTACTTTCCTGTGCATTAAAACAATACCAAGTTCAGTTCATAATGCATCACAGAACACTATGTATTCGACACCATCCTATAGAATTATAAACAACGAGGTGATGGTCAAACTCTGTCTGAAATTATTGAAAGCCTGCCGGAACTTCTCCATCCACACAAAAGGCTACTATTTTTGAGTCAATCTGTCATCGGTATAGATATCTTCCAAGAAATCATGGACGAGTCTCCTATAATACCCTATAAGATAATGTAATCTCCTCATCTTCATCATGCTTCTCGGTAGATCCCATGCTAGCACTACCTCCACCATGGTTTGGTCCACTACCATTCGAGTTTCTACGATAATATGTCCTAGAGAGTGAACCGCCAAATTCCAAAACTGGAACATCAAGAGCATCCCAAAATTTTGGTTCTCTTAGATTACATCCAAAAAAATCCTTAGGGGTGTCACGTCCTCCTCCTTGGAAAATGTGTAAAAAATGTTATCATTGATGAATACCACCATTAATCGGTATATGTTGGGCTGAAAGATCCAATTCATGTGTCCGACGAACACTTCTAGGTCATTCGTCACACAAAAGGGTATCACAATGTAATTATAATGATTCTAGAGGAATCTGAATGTATTCTAATATATATTCATATCACATACTCAGAGATGTTGATAGTATGATCTGAGGTCAACCATTGAGAACCATTGTGCCCCCATAAACTAATCAAATAGGTCATAGATCCTCGATAGTGGATAAATGTTCTCCTCATTCACCTGGTTCAAGCACTGGTAATCAACAAACAACCATAATCTCATGTTTTCCTTTTTGAAAAAACAAATAGGGTACACTTATGGAGAACCACTAGGTCTGATGAAGACCATCCTCTAAAAATCCTCTAATTGGACCCTCAACTCACAATGATCTTTCGGGGGCATTTGATTTTTTATTGAGGATATCGGTGCCATTATGGGTTACAAGTCAATACCGAATTCAGTCTTCAGGTGAGGAAGTAATAATGGAACTTCTTCAAGGACGACTTCCTAATACTCCACCGATACTATTGGGAAATGGGAATTCATAACATATATTATACTAATTGTCAAGATAGAGAAGTGAATAGTAATCAGTTTCACCCTCAAATGCATGAGCCATATAGTGCTTCCTAGATTTACATTTCATCAAATTAGTACAACCTCATCCCATCGCTGTGGAAACACCACAACCCTAGAAAAAAAATAATCAATTTGGATACAAAATGAATATAATAAATCCATACAATTAATGATTTCATATGGCCTCAGAGCAGCCGCCAAGGGGATCCAACCGATACTCTCACCTCTGAGGGAACGGTCACAATGATAGAAAAATTGTATGATAAATGATTCTCTTCCAATATGTGTCTCCAAGAATAAGGGTAGAGTCAACAGTTCTATTGAAATCTTATGTTCATTAACAAGATATGTGTAGAGAAATGAATGACTAGCACATGTTTCTACTAGTATGTATGATGGAGTATAAACGAAACAGATTGTATCTTGAATCATCCCTAGAGATTTCGGATCATAAGACTCGAATGTATACTACTCTCCCCACCCCTGTCCTCCTGCACCTTGATCCTAGCATGAACCTCCTAGGGGAGGTGGTGGTAACAAGTAAAAACATAGACCAACTCATGTTGCACCCTACTCCACCACCATGTCCACTACCTTGCAGATCTATTTCTCATACATGTGTATCTACCTCAGTGGTCCATCAATAATCCCCCATTCATAATCACAACGGGTTATAAAATCATGAGCGATATGTCATTTATAATCACAAGAGTATAATCGTATCTCTCTAGGATGACTGGATCCAATCTGTGAACCACGATATGTTGATCCTCTATGATGGGACCTCATCCAAAAATGTATCCCATGTCCAGATCCCTATGATGGATATTGGATCTCTATTATCATGGCCTCTATACCTTCTTGTGAACTTTTGACAATCACTAGATGTCTGTTCCCAGCTAAGAAGTTCTCAACCAAGAAACCTCTCTCGAGCACCCTAACATATGTTGGAATTCTTTATGGGATAATAATGAATCATATGTCTGTACAATTACCTTGCTCGAGGATCTGAGATCGAATGTATAAATCCCTAACCATATCCACTGAGTAACTAGATAGGTTTTTTAACCTTCATGACTGATCATCTACCGTCATACTTCCCTACTGGTGCCGTATAATCTCTTGTATAGGAACATATCTTAGTGTAACTGGTGAAAACGTATCAATGAAGATGTTCTCAACCTCTTTTCACAAGGGTGTCTCCTTGTCAGGAGATTGGATAACCAAAATACACCACCACCCTATTGATACCTATAGAAGGCTCTCTGTCTGGATCACCATTCGATCAGCTAGTGTCCTGGCTAGAAGGAAAACATGGGTTACGACCTCAAGACATTTCTCAACTACCTGACGATTAGGCTCGCCTCAGAACATGAGGGGTATCTATCTCCAAAATCATGGAGCACACCCAGCCTTTTCTCCTCATTAGCTATTACTACAGCTACCATGGGATTCTCCACATGTGGTGGTATAGTGGGTTCATGACCTAGGGGTAACATATGGGAAACTGGTCCCTCTATATAAGCCTGAACACTTGGGGGTCATTATTTTGATCCAACTATTGGATCCTTGTTGGAATTTGTAACAGAGGAATCCTATAAGAAAAAAATATGTATCATGGTCAAAAATTATATATTTATAGATACATTAGGAAGGACATGGAATCCACCAACCATTCCAATATGATTCATGTACCATTATTTTCTATGAAACCTGTTTTCTTATTTACCGAGTCTAAAATTAGGTTTTCAAATTTCTTGGTGATTGGATTCGTCAGCCTCCACATTAACCCTGGTGTCCCAGGAATGAAAGCTGAACTCGAAACACTTAAATCTATTTCCATAAACCAAACTCATAAAATCTAGGTCCTATAGTAGAACTGACTAGCTCTGATACCAATTTGTTAGGACACGTCCCAAAGGGGAACATTTCGCGACTCTCCAAGCCCACCTCTAATAGGCCAATGGCTGGTGATTAGAACCAACTATATATATCACTAAAATGGGAGACATTTCCTATGTACCATTATACAGACACACATTTCCAATCCCAAATTATTATTGTATATAAGAAAACCAATAATAAAGTAAATGCATGCATACTAAAATCTCAAACAATAGAGTACGATAAAAGCAAATTTAGTAAAGCAAATTGGTCCAGAATACAAGACCACTAAAACAGTATGTAAACTAAAAAGTATAACCTATATCCAAATAGGTACTGGGAATACTGCTCGAAGTGGTAGGAACACGTCAGCTTGTCTGTACTCACAAAGATTTATATAGTTTTTTTCCTAACTAGAATCCATCAATAGATCGCTCATCTGCACATGAAATGACACATGCATTAAAATCCTTTGGAGGGGTGAGTCTACAAATAATCAGTAGGACACCCTGAAACAACAAAAAAATAAACAAATTAAAATACAGTCATATTTATTCAAGTATATGTCTATAAAATATAATTAGAATGTCTAGTTATACACAAACAAGACATTCAATCAAGTGTCAATTCCGAACTACTGCTTACCACAACTAGGGATTCAATACAAAGACTCCATAGAGAACTCATTTGGGAGAATGCAATCTAGAGTCTAATAGAAATTATGATGTCTATCTGAGAAGTAATTATCATTGGAAACTGTGTAGAGATATATACTTTTATAGATCCAAAAAGAGATATGATAAATCATATGTGGATCATAGCAGAGTCCATGGGGTGATTCTTACCACTCCATCATGAATAACCTGCTATGTAGAGGATCGACACCCAGTAAGGTATGTCATGTCTATAACCAAAAAAATATATATGAGATGAAGAATGAATAGGCGATCACTCATTAGGCTTCTTAGGGGATTCCAAAAGTTATATCCAGGTATTCTAGATGAAGGGGTCATACTCCAGTGTGTATGAAACGATACACAACAGCCATCATGGAAACATTCATGATTATGAACCCCAAACAGTCATTCTCAATATATGATGTCAAAGGGATCTAATCAATATATAAAGGGATACACAATGTGTAGTTGGATCTAATATTGGGTTCCTGGACCCTGTGTACTTCTTGTGTACATGGCCTTTGTTAAGAAACATACCGTTTATAAAAGGAATACACGATGTTTAGAAACATTTAGATGTTTCTTCCATCGATACAGAGTCTACCCATGTTTCCCAGCTGTGTGCTGAGACATGGAATCAACCTGTGTATGCTTACCCATGTAGGAGTACATGGGGTGGCCCATGTATCTTGACAGATATGGGCCGTGTGGTGGTGTACATGTTGTGTACTCCACTCTGTGCCTGTGTATCCCCTGATATACATGCCGAGTCCGGGGTAAGGTCCCATAAGAAGTGTTACAGACATCACACACTGAGTGACACTTTACAGCTTCCTGAAATCCCATCCCATGCTTAGCAAGGTCCAAACAGTGTGTATCACGGAATACATTCCATGTTCTTCATGAGTTTCTAGAATAGTAGTTCTTCCTCCACGTGCCTTGGATGATCCTATGGTTCTCAATTTGTTATTACATTCATCTTGAAATTAATGATCCAACATCTCATCCTAATTATAGCACCAAACCAATGTGTTTTAGGTCTTCAATCAGCTTCAATATCATATTCTTATCACATCTACGAAAGAAGGCTCACAGAATGATATCTCTAGAAATACGTTGATCGACTTATCGCCATCATCGTCGCACCTCTGATTGGTCATCCCGATTCTTGATATACAATCTCATAGAATTTCACATTGAATCGAAGGTGGAGTGAACATCCTCTCATATCCTATGAAGAATGAAGAATGCACCACAAAAAAGGCGGAAGCAAATTCACATAGAGAAAATACAACGAACAAAACTCAGTGGTTGTTCTTTGATGACATGATCTGTTCCCATAAAAATGATCAATATGCTAAATTAAAACAATAATCAAAATAATTCAAAAATCAGTCCACCAAAAAAACCATCCCACAAGAATGATCGAATTACGGGTCAACCAGTTCCTTAGTTGATCTACTTTCATCATTAATTCTAAGAATGAGAAAATAAGAATATGAAATTACAATTTTTTACCAGGGATTAGGATAATTGTTTTCAAGAATACGTTTCCTATGGAAGTCGAACAACAATGATCTTGGTCCACTATCTCGTCATCTTCTGTCGAGATATATCTCTATGGTTCCTCTCCATATCTCCTAGGGATTTCTCCAAGGTTATGTATTCTAACCCTAGGTCCCCTTAGATACTGCTAATTTGAAACAAAATATATAACACTACATAATATTAAAAGAAATATTTATTTTATTTTATTCTTTAAAATGTCCGAAAACAATCATTCGCATTTGATTAGCAACATCCGATGTTTTGACCTCACCTAAATTAAATTCACTACTCTGAATAGAATCGTGCCCTCAGATTTCATATTCGAGCACCCTTTTAGAAATTATTCAACTTTTTATAGGGAAATTCTTGATCATGATATTAAATAATTCAAATATATTTAAATTATCTATTCCTGGCACATTAGGCCTATGATTCACATATACTCTCAGTGTATCATCTAGAAATAATTCATATAAAATTTAAAATAATAATAAGAAAAATATTGGACATTAAAATTTTTGAATATGAAATTGGTTCTAATGACATATATTTGATTAATAATAATAAAATTGAGAAATTTATACTTTTTAAACAACTTGAAAACAAAATTTACTAATATAAACATTTTAAATGATATGGAAGTTTTCATTAAGAATAATATTTTTCCATAATTATCGAAATGTTAGACTTTTCAGAACAATCTCTGAAATACTACATAAGATATGTTTACATAATGAGCACCAAAAAAAATAATTCCATTTTTTCATATAATTTTTTTATGATCTGGAAATTAATTATACAATTTTTTCATATAAAGAAATAAAATTCATTTTTTTAGAAGATAAATATTGGTTTAAACATATGATTAGTTTAATAAAAAATATTTTATTTTTTAGAAATATAAATTATTTTTATAAAATAATAATAATTAATTTTTTATAATTTTTTATAATTATTTATTCCTCCAAGATCAATTTCTATGTAATAATAACCATGTTTAAATAATATTATTAAAAGATTATTTTGGGTTGTTATTTAAAATATGGTATTTTTTATAGAAATGAGGCTCTAAGAAATGGGAAATAAATATTTTAGGGTATTAGAGTAGGGATTTATTGATCTATATTTATGAAACCTTGGGATTAAAGAAGAAGATGAGGTCCCTTTTATAAAGGAGGTAAAAAAGTAGTTAGACTTATATAAAATATTTAAATATAGTATATATCATTATCGTTTAAAGTGGAACCATATGGATGTAAATTAGAATTTAGCAAAATATAAGGTTGATATAACATAAAAATAATAAATTTATACATAATTATATTTCACTTTAACCCATATATTTTTGTTTCACTTCATCATTAAATTTTTTTAAACATAACCATGAGAACAATTTATAATATGACACCTTGGAAAAAGGTTTTACATCTAAAAATACCTTTTATGAAACTCATATCATTTAATGGGATAAAAAACATCATCTAGAAAAGAGGAGAAAGGAAATGAGATGATAATTACAAAACTAGGTCTCTAAATATGATAAAATTAGTAGGAACTGAATATATATACATGGGTAAGAAACATATTTTCCATATAATTTTATAGATTTACTGAGATAGTTGAAAAAAATTTGAATGGTCAAGAGAGAGTTAATGACCATAAACCCATAAACTGATGAGGTTTTTATAAAATCCATCAATTAATTATAAATGATGGTTATGGTACAAATGTTTTTCTCATGATGCTTTTACTATAGTTCAAGAAATTCCTTTACCATCAAGATGAAGAAATTTATTAAATATACTTACATTATAAGTATAATTTCATCTATTCTACATTTTTTACAACAATGTAATCTTTTTCTCAAAACAAAATATATTCAAGATGATTTCTTTGTATGATTCTCTATAATTATATTCCAACAGATCACATAATGTATAACGAATTATAGGAACATCCTCCTATATTTAAAAATCAATCAAATTAAATGATTATTGATCATAAAAATTCCCAGAATCAATAATCCATCATATAATGAAATATTAAAATAACTACCTATGTATCAACATAACCCCAAAATTTCAGATTATATATTTTGAAAAAAAAGATTAAAATTATTCAAATATTTTGGAATAATATTGAAACCCAATAGAAAATTAAAATTTGACTATAGATTCTTCAAAAGAATTTATGATTTATCTCTCAATAAAATCAATCACTCATAATTTCCCATAGTATAAATTTATATTCCTTATTCATATAATCTCTATGATATTCTATTTTTTCAATAAAATACGTAAATTACCATAATGACACATTAAAATAATATATTCTTCCAACCGAAAATTCATGATTTTGAATAAAATATCATTTTTGGTCCAAAATAATCATTAAAGGTTCTAAAAAAATGGATATTCTTTCAAAATAACATTAATCACCTAATAAAAAATTCAATTTTGAATCCCACAGTTATCTGTACAATAAAACATATATACACAAAACCAAATTATTATTTTTCTATCACATCATTAAAAATAGAAGTTATATTGGCCAATACTACATGTAGGTCTATGGTTGGAATTACACAATTTTTATCCATTAGTAGTTGGTTCAAGCACCATGACCTTTCTATATGTAACTGATTTTAATCACACAAAATCCCAAAAGTGGTGTCTAATACATCAATATTATAATAATTACTAAACTATTAAACCCATGATGGTGTCTATAACTCTTAATATAACCTCTTATAAAAAATTCATAATCTATAAAGTTATATGAACCTTTTGTATGATACCAACTATAAGGAAATGAATATAAATATGAAATAATCTTTTTTTATAGTCAATAATTCTTTTTTATACATCAAAATGATCTTTTAGGTTTATATTTTTAGTGGATTATTACATAACAAAAATATAAATAATTATTACGTTGCAAAGAGGATACTTCTACTTTGTATCCATTATTCCCATTGAACAAAACCTTTATTATATAATAATATTTATTTTCTTAATGCATATTCAAAATTTTAATGATGACAACATCCTTATCCTTATATATATCTTTTAAACCATATGAAAATCATATTAAAACATTTAATGAAAACAAAAGGCCTAGTAAGGGACATATGAAAAGAAATAAATAAATATATTGGATAGTATATACTTGAAAATAATTTTGTATTTTATTCATTAATCATTAGGATAAAAATAAACAGTTTATTATAAAATAAATCAACTTTCTGGACCGAATCATTTCATAAAATTTTTATGATTAATATTACATGAAAAATAAAACACACAATCTTGAAAAGAAATATCAGAAATTTTTCAAAAAAAATTATACTTAACCCCTATGAACATTTATATACATTTCTAAATTTCTGAATTATCACAAGGGGTCATAGCATAAACAACATTGTATTATAATATCATGAAAATATTGAAAATGTTGTTGAAAAAAAGACCTAAAATCAGTTAAGGATAACCATAATGAAAACAACAAATGGTGGATAGAGTCCCCTTATAGAATAGGTTTACATTGTAATTCAATATATTAGATATCATTAAACAAAAACACTACCCAATGCATTACAATAATATCAGGGTGCACCCATCAATATAATTTCACAATTATGTGTTCCAGAAAAAAGAATATTAATTATAAAGAATAATCATAATAATTAACCATAGAAAGAAATGGGTATCATAATATTTCTATATATCATAATTATAATAAATATGATAACAACATAATTTTTTAAATAAACACGAGGCATGTTTTACCACATATATGGTATGGAGAATAAGACTAGTATATATATAAAGAAACATATATTCATAAGTTATAATAATTTAATAATATTATATATATATATATAATAACACACACACACACAAATATTGGTCATAACACAATGAAAATTGTGGTTTAAATAAATTCCTTACACCTATAAGAAAAAAATTTACAAATATCAAAAAATCCATTCTATTTAAAACTGTTATTGAAAAAAATGATTCAAATAAAAAATGGCTTTCATTGAAGATAATAAAAGATATATTAATTAAAACTAAATATAAAATAATATTTGTAGTGGTTGTAAATTCCATTGAAGATATATAAATTACAATAAATTTTTCTTCTTGTTGTTTGGGATGAAATAAAAAATGTTATGTGTAAAATATACAAAATTATTCACTGTGGAAACATTTTTGATAAGGTAAGAAGATACATAATTTTTATTTTATGCTTTCTTTATTTAAATATAATTTCTTTATTAATATAATTATAATAATAGGTATATGGGAGACAATTATTATGAAAATAAATCTCTAAAACCCTTAAAATGATGTGTTAATGTAAAATGTCTATTACATATATCATTAAAAACATTCCATTAGAAACCAATATAACTAAATTAAAAAATATAAATATTTCATATAAATCAATTAAATCATAAATAAAAACATTCATGAAACATTTAGTATAATATTAACATGGTTGAATAAGATTTTTAAAAACATTTTAAATGAATATTGTTTGAGAGAAAGTATCTTATGTGGAGTTTGAGTCATCTTGTACACTCTCTATCATCAGGAACATTATGAATAATATAATTTTTCAATATATTAATAAATTTTTTCAAATTTAATCATTTCATTAATTTCCTTTATTTTCATTTAATATTTAATTATTAAATCATCTAAGTTCATATCATTTTTTTTGATGATATTAATCTAATATGTCTAAAAAGTATTCGAAATGATATCTATAGTCAATAAGGAAATAATTTAATATTATTCAAAATAATAATAATTAATTTAGTATAATTTTATATTTCATTTTTACATTTAAAATCAATGATAAATTGTGGTTATGATAAATTAACTGCATTACAAACATGGAGACGGTATGTCCTATGTACGCATGGTTAACAATTCCATTTTCAATGATTGCGATGAAAAAAAAGTAATTTTTATTTTATCATTAAAGAGAATAATTATGTAATAAATATATTTTTATTTTTTAAAATTAAATTATATATATGATCAACATTATGTGGTAATGAAAAACAAATCACATCGTTTCATGGAGGTGGTAATACACATTAACGCACAAACAACCTTATCATCATTCAATGAATTGATTGGTATGAAAATATATGATATTTGATTTTTTATTAATTAAAAAAATTTAATGAATATCATATATATATATATATATATATATATATTGAATCAATCATCATAAAAAAAATCATAAAAGATGATGATGAAATAAATTACATCAATTCGTGAGGTGGTAATGTGATGTACCCTTAAACAATTGTTTTGTTTCTAATTTGATAGAACATGAGATCAATATTGGTTAAAAAATAAACCTAATAACATATGTATACATGTTTTATACTAATTAAATTATATTATAAGGTTTTAATAATATTTTTTGTATGTAGACTAAAATATAAAATATAAATTCCCAGTTAATAATGAAAAATATTCTTTAGAAAATGGCTTTAGAATTACACCAAAATCTATCTTATTAGGGTTTTATAATAAAAAATGTCTTATAAGAAATTTTATAGTTTTTCAGGAAGTTATATTGGTAAGTATTCTCATAACCAAGAGGATTTTTATGTGTGTATAAATTATTATATGAGGATCCCTTTATAAGTGACGGATGGTCACTTTTGGAATTCATTAAAATAATATATTAATATATGTTAATTTTCACCGAAAAGTCTCTAAAGTTATATAATTATGTGTTATGTCTTGGAATGTTTCAAATAATATCATGAAATAAAATTTAGATATTTTTGGATTAGGTTTGTGCTCTAATCCCATTGTTTTAAGCCACATTATCCCTTTTTTCTATTATAGTGATAACAATGTTTTTACTATTTTGGTGTCATGATAGTTATTGTGGATAAATATTCGCCCACAAACAGACCATGATATATATATTTTCATATTTTACAATAAAATGGATTAAATTTAGATTTTAAAAAATTATATGTCATTTAATAAAACATTATTTATTAAAAAATATTTTAATATCACGTTTAAAACAATTCATTTATTTTGAACTTGAAAAAAATGAATGAAATAGAATTTGAATATAATCCACTAAAGGCTCTGTAATATTTTTTTTATACATTACTTTTGAAAGAAATAATTAATTTATATTATTTTACATTTAAATTTTTAATAGTCATTTATTTTTTCTATTGATTTAACATATGTTGTGTCGGCATTGCATAAGCATTTATCATAATTATTTCCAAAATTAATATTAAAAATAAATTTCCATTATAAAAAAATATTTATAATTCAAATAACCATTTAGGACCAATCATCAATTTTATTTATCCTTTCATGAAACATTTCTATAATTAAATGCAAGAAAATGAATTTTTTTAATTATCATTTACAAAATTAATATAATGCTCAAAATCATACTAAATAAAAAAATGTCACATATAAGAATAATTGATCAGAATGGATGAAATAGACTCATAAAATAAAATTATGACATGTTCTTGAGTGATTTTATAGTCCATTTCATTATATTTTTAAACCTTATTACAGGATTTACCAATACCATAGTGATAATTATTTACTATGATTATTGTCCATAATGACTAAAAAATGTTCTTATTTTCCAAAATGTAACCCCTTAATAACCAATATTGAATCCTTTTTTCTTGATTCAATTAATATAATTGGTTATATTTAATTTAAAATTAATCCTGGAAAATGTCATAAAAACAATTTTTTGAAAAACTGCATTTTTGAATGAAATGTTTATTTTCCAATAACTATACATCCTTTGATATATATTATATGGATTTAAATTAGTATATACAAATATATATTCAATAATAAAAATTTATTATATCTTAATATTGGATTTATTTTAATTAATTTACATCAAAAATAATTATGCATACGAAAACAGTTTTTAGAAAAATAATTTTCAAGCATGAAAATAGATTTATAAAAAAATCATAGAAATTAATGATTTAAATGAAATTAATTATATAATTATTAATAAAATTGATCATATTTAGTGTTAAGTCTGAATAAAAAAATTAATGGGACTAATATGTTACTTAATTTAATGAAAATAAATGTCAATTTTTTTAAAAATGTTATTTTTTAATATTCAATGACAACCTGATATTTTTAGAAAACTATAAAAATTTTATTATAAGATAATTTTTATATATTGAGTTGAAAAATGATATTATTTTACTTAAATAATATTTTAAATTTTAGGGAAATTATTTATAAATTTTTATTATTAAAATTAATTAAAATCATTTTTGAAGAGAAAATATTTTCGATGAATAAAATAACCATAAAAAAACTATCTTATTAAATTTATTATTAAATTTTTATTTTGTATGAAATTTATAACTTTTCCATAATTAATGTTTCCATTACATAGACACTAATATTATGGATATGTCATAACGATCGTATTTAAATAATAATATTTCATTATTCATTTAGGCTCGGTGTTGCCTCTCATATAAACTATCAAACATAGTA
Source organism: Viscum album (assembly GCA_963277665.1). Classification (NCBI taxonomy): domain Eukaryota; kingdom Viridiplantae; phylum Streptophyta; class Magnoliopsida; order Santalales; family Viscaceae; genus Viscum; species Viscum album. Next base: position 915,862,757 of record OY728153.1, read on the forward strand.
TTATTTTTAAAATATATAGGTGTTGCAATAAAGTTACCCAGTATTTTAGGTAGGTATCATCATTTAAATTTTCATTCTTTGTTTCATTGTTTTTTTCATGATCTATCAATTTGATTTCAGGGTCACACATTCTTTTTGACAGTAAGACCCTTTCATAGTCATTCAAAAAAATTACTAAAAATTATAGTTATTTAAATAATATAGATTCCAAATAATTTCTTGAAAAATATTCTATATGAGTAAAAATGAATATAATTCCAAATATATGAATTTTTTAAAATGATTTTGGGGATTAAATCTAGAAAATTAATTCCTAAAACCCCATTATTTAAAAAAGGATTATTCCACATTTGTAAAATAAAACCAGGTTTAAATGAAAATTAATACATAAATTTTAATATGTTTATCTAGGAGAAAACAATGTTTTTCCCTTAATATTTTTGTGACCTTTTCCATTCTAGACTTTTCATTATTCTATTTTATCCCAAAAAACAAATTATTATTCCCAACCCATGATGATTCGTCTGAATCAATGTAGAGTCTCCCTAATAATAAATTTGGGAACGTTCAACAACATGGTTTCCACTATATTTAATATAATTGTGAGTTTCATTTTAGTTTTTAGATTTTGAATTTTTAAGATTTCTTTTATTTATTATTTTTGAATAAATGAATAGTCCATTAAATTCAGGATATATAGGCGGTGATATTGTCTTATTTTCGATATGGAATGTTTTCCCAAAAGACTCTACCAAAGAGATAAAGGCTCAAACAAAGAATCTGAAATACCCATGATCAAATCTGTGTGAGGGTAAATTTTTTGGTTATTATATTCAAACTGTAGTAGTCATTATAACTGGTGCTATGTGGTAGTATATCATACGAGACTATTAATCTGATTTGGGTGTTCGAGCTACTGTTTTATGCATATGGGTATGAGGGCCCATGATCCACCCTTGGCCATTGGGCCATAGGGCCTTGAGGAAACCTCATGCCTCTAGACCATGGACATTTCATCAATGTTATAATAATATCAAATCATATATGTCTAGTCCATTGAAGAGGAGAACAAAAATAAAACCCATCAGAGAATAGCTAACCTATTTGGGAAAGACGATATTGCATTCCATATTCCATCGATACATGTCCCCATGTAGCTCTGCATCTGGAAATACTAGTTGATTGACCATGAGAGGTTTTGATCTGGGCACGATCAATGATGTATATACGAGTTAGAAAGACTTATAGTATATTGGGGTATACGGGGATTCATGTCTTGTATTGGGCCTTATTCTACAATACCTATAGGTCATGTAAGGGTTCCCTTTTAATCAGTTAAAAAATATGGAATTTAGAAAATCAATAAATCACATGAAGGCCTTCAGGATGGGCTGACGGCCAATACTTCGTGTTTGGTAACTTTATTTCTATGCATGTGTTCCTTGTTCTCTCAATATTGTTATTCATGTGTAGGGAATTTATAATTTTTCCTTCTACTGGGTGAATAGTAAGAGTTCAAATAATTAAGATAAAGAATCATCTGAATCTAAAAGTTGTGATAATGGGGGAGAAATGATATTTTTTATTACTGTTATGATATTGAATAGAGGATTTTATAAGATTCTTTTCAATGATAAAAATCAAGGTTTTCGGGTGGCATGAGTATAGTGTAGTTATGATTAGATTGAAACAATTATTGTTATTTTTTGAACACACAATGAATGAAATGTATAATTACTTATATATTTTTCAATGAATAGGTTTCAAATTGAATGTAAATTTATTTATAAAACTCTTTTTATAAAATGTGTTACTTTCATTTAATCCATTCAGTTTAATATATAATGATGTGTTGTGAAATCTATACTATGTGATTTTGTGTTTATGTTCTTTATGAAAATCTATTATGGTTAAATGAGCTCAATTGGTGATCATGTGGTGGTGGTGGTCAGTTTCTTTGTTGTGGAATATGTTATGTAGTGAAGTGATAGTTTTTTGGAATGGGATATAAATTAGGGTCATGTGTGGTGGTTTTGATGTTTAGTTATTGTGGTGATATTTTTTTTTGAAGTTTTTGTTTTGGAAATGGTTGATGTGCGGTGGATGAGCAGTTGTGTGGTGTGATTTTGTTAGTATCATGTTTATCCTTGGAATGTATCAAAATACTAAAACTAAAATTATTTGGGTTTGTAAATTATTACTAATGTGATGAAATTCATTTTTGGAAATTTTCTTATATAAAAAATGATAAATGTATGATTTATTATAATGAGAATAAAATAGAATATTAAATTGGAGTCAGTGGAGACAGTTGAAAATATATAAATGGTGAAACCAATAACTGGATGCCTGTGTTTTGTGGTTATATGTGGATGTTTTATTTAGTGATGTTTTTAGTGGTTGAAAATTTTGTGGAGCATATAATATGGTGTAGTGGTGGTGATGTGTAGTATAATAATACAGTTCATGTTAACCCATAAGTTAGTGTTTTTTTCTATTTATCTATTATATATTTTTATTTTATTTCAATATACAACACAATGGAGTTTAATAACCATAATAATGCCCATATATTTTGTTTTTTGCATTTTCCACAACATCCTATACTAAAAAGAAACATATGACTCATTACCATCTATTTACACATCTTCCTTCGGTTATGATGATATAGGTTGGTGTATGAGATTAAGATGTATTGATAAAGGTTGGGGGTGGATAGTAACTTGTGACAATGAGGACGCGATATTTGTTGGGGTCATATATGGTTATAGGAGGGAATGTGTTTGATTTCCAACACATCTATGGAATCCTAATGACTTCAATATGTGATGTGATTGTGATTTATTGTGGTTTTCATGTATTTATGTTTTGGTGTGATAAGTTATGATCCCAAAAACAATTTTTATAATTAATATGTGGTCGGGATAGCTTATGGTATTTACCAGCCCAAATTATAGATGGATTCAAATGTGATGATATATTTATGGAAGGGTTGGGAGAAGAGGTTGTTTGATATTTTAGTCAGAGAGTATAAAATCAATGAAAAAGTAGTTTTTTGGTGACTTTTCATTTATATTAATTATATATTATGTAACTAGATTGGATGCATTGTTTGGTGAGTGTGCCCTTATAGACTCGTATTAGTTATTTGACCTATTTTGGTGTAATTTATTTTGATATTTATTAACTGTGGGGTTAGTATTCCATTATCACATGTATACATTAGACATTGGGTGTGATGATACTAAGTATACATTTTATTCTCAGCTTACATTAATTGATCATATTTTCCATATTACTCATATTATTTAAAATACCAATATGTACATTAAATTGTTATATATCGATATTCTATTTCATTGATTTTTTCATAATTTTCAATGGTATTTTTTAGGTCATTTTTGTATATATTTTTTTTCCTTGATCCTTAATTTTGGGATAATTTTAGTTTTATTTTAGACTATGTTGTAGATTTTCTTTTGGTTTGAGTTATCTTTTCCTTCGTTCACTATTATTATTATGTTTTATTCCTTCTACAGGAAAAATTTGTATACCCTCGGTACTAGATTCCAAATCAGGGCCTATTGAGGGATATACTAAAGGGTTATTATCTCTCTTCCTTCATTGGAAGTCAAGGAGGGGTACCTTCGGAGGGAGGAATTATGAAAGCAACAAAGTCTAATGTTCTGCTCCTCTTTAATTGATTAATTTATTTCTCATGAAATATCCTACCCAAACATTATATTTATCGAGAGTTTAGATGCTAAAGAATCATTGAGGGTATTATATGATACTAAATGATACAAATTACATAAATTTGTCACAATATCTAAACTTATCAATGCTACTGAATAAAAATGAATTGGTCTTACATATTTAGTTAGCTGACAACCACATGATAACATCGGGACCTCATTCTCATTGTGTTCCTCCTACTGAAAATTCCTATAAATTTCTTTCTGAAATTGTTCATGAGGAACACATGGGGTGATTCTAAACTATAGAGACATAGTTTTCATCCCTCACTAGGTTATTGGTGAGATATCATGAGTATGACTCAATAACATTTTGCGTTATAGCTAGCCATATGAATTGATTTCCTAGGTATTTTAACCATTTTATTACTCTTTGAAACAACATTAGGGGCTGAACTCTTTCAACAACTCCTCATGTAGAGTTACTATTTCCATTGTATATCATTTAAAGAGGATGATATACTACCCACCTTTATTAAACCATCTCGTGCATCAAATATTGATTACTTGTCTTACAGAGCATCAAAATACATGTATACAAACCCATCCTCTATCATATTCTCTAAGAGAGGAAGGGAATCCATAATTTAATAATATTATGCAATTATACATATTAGTTTAAGTAAAAATGAAGATCATACAACAAATTAGTTACTCATCCATCAATTGAGAATATGATTTTATAGAAATCAAATATATAAAATATTTCTTTTTCATGATTTATAGTCAATCTTGATATGATAGTGCTATAAGAAATCCTACTAATTCTTCTACCTTCTATTATGATTTATCTATGTAAACATATATATTATGTTGTTATAGTCTTGGAATACTATTAACCTCTCATTTAGAAGGTAATCCCTCTAAATATTCATGGTAAACACAACCATTAAATACTCTGAATCATTGGTCACATAGTTTTACTCATTAGATCGTTTCTATTTTGAACCATAAGAAGCCACAAAAAACATCTTCAATCACATAAAACTATGACCATATATAAAGGAATTGAATAAGACCATAAAAATTGTAGTGTAGATACCTTAGAACCAATTGAACATATATTATCAATAAATTTAATATTCAATGACCAAAGTATTAATGAATATTATATCACATGATACCTTTTCTTCTATATAACTTTAATGTGAAAATTTTTTAATTGTTTTCTCGAATAAAAATTTAATAGTAGTTCCCTAATATAATAAGAATATAAATATGATATGAAAATTTTCATAAACCTATATTATTTGTGTTTCCCACACAAATGTAGTTCTAACATATCCAATTCAATTATAAGTATTCATTATCACAAATATTTATTTTATTTATATTAAAAATTTATTAATATTTGTATACCATGTTTACATAATGCTTACATATGATTAGAGTTTATTTGGTTTTTATGTGAAAATTTTCCTATATATTGAATGAATCGTATGATGTTGTCAATGAGTTTTACGTAGATGAAAAATATTTATATACATTAAAATATAATTCACTTCCGATTATTGATGATTTAGACAAAAAATGATAATTACAGGTATGAAGAAACAGAATGACTCTAAAAATGATATGGGTGACCCATATAAAGTATAAGAATAATATATTTTATGACCCATATGAATTATATGACTCAAACAATGATTAATAACAGCTCATTTTTATAATTAAGTGACTCTTATAGTGATGTATACAACAACTCATATGAAGGATAATATGACTCTTATGAATTAAAGACTTCAAAATATTATGTAAATATGAATGTTTAGATATCATTGAGAGTTACAATTTTATTTTTTTAATGATGAAATAAAAATTTGGGTATTTTTAACCATTTCAAATACATTTATACTTAGTACAATAAATCTACTCATTCTTAGGAGGACCAATTTATCCTATGTTTGAATCCTTATTGATTATTATGGGGAATATGGACTTCTAATACCCTAATTATTATTATTTTGATTATGATATATATTCTCAATTTTTGTTAGTTTAAAGATAATATATTGAGATCATAAATTGTTGAATGGAAGAATGAAATAATTATTCCTTATTTACCAGATGAAATCATGTTCCTCATACTCATCCTCTATTGTGAATTACAATGTTCATTCACTCAGAATAAACATGATTAAATTTATATAGAATAAAATGGAGGATATAATGTAATATTATAAATTATTTTCATATATAAAAATTATTACCTATATAATCATTGGGAGAATTCTAATATACTCTTCAAAAATATAATTATTCTCTAGAATAACTTCATCATCCATCTGTGGCTTCGTGAAACTACACATTAATATGGATAATCTCTTTCTATATTATTATTATTTCTATATTTTTCAAATCCTTGAACTATTTTTTTTGTGAAATATAATGTATAATTATAATAATGGAATTCCTAGTAAAATATCTTAGAGAATGGTAATAAGGAGCAGCTACTTTAACTCATCAGTGAAATCCCTAGGAAATGACATAAATAAAATTCAGTCAAATCACATTTATTTTTGATGGATTAAAATTTTTATTTTTCATAGAGACCTAAACCACTATAAAAGAATTATTTCTTATTTTATTTTATTATATTTATAATTTTCTGTATAAAATACATTAAATAAAATGTAAAATTTGTACAAATTTTGAAGAGGGTTATTTTTGTGTCAATTTCATGAACACAATTCACCCCCTATGGAGTAATATTACAATAGATTTAGGAAATAACATGATATAAATGAAATTACATTTAATTTATAAACTTTTACAAATATTAATTAAGTGATAAATCTCTAGTTTCTCTAATGGATGATAATAGATAATGACTATGAAAAGTGATAGATAATAACTTTAGTGGGGAGAATTGTAGATGTTGGAATGCCAAAAAGGTTATCTACATAAAAAATCTTCATAAAAAAGTAATTATAAATGTATGTAATAAATAACATATTTATACCAAAAATACAGATCATTGGTGTACTGAATAATTTAATGATTGTGATATAAATTCACAATACATGATTCCACTCATTTTTTGGATTTAGTCCAAATTAATTTAATTTTAAATCACAATTTTCTATAACACATAATATGTGGGAGAAAATATATAGTACTTATAATTGAAAAATACCAAATTATATCTTAGTTATAACGCTACCAAATTATTTTTGACACCATTAGGATTATTTATATTGAAATAAAAATATATATAAATGGAATGATAAAAAATTTAAATATTTTTAATGATTTGGGATATATTATTAATAAACCATATCAAAACCTCTATCTTAGTATATTCCTACATTTAAATTGGAATTATAATTTTTCCAATTAAGAGGAAGTATAATCCAGTTAATAATATGTAAATAAGGGATCTAATTAGATCTGTTTTTATGAATGAATCCTAAATTGAAGAGGTAGTAGTTGATCACTTGATTTTAAAAAAGGAAATTATTTCACTTAATGTGTCTATCACAAAATATCCTAATAATGACAACAAAATATTAATATTTGACAAATTTGATAATGTATACACAAGTAGTTATAATAATATTGGTAGGTATGATATGATTTCTAGGATTCTAATTTTTTATAAGAAAATTATAGGATTCTGGAAATCTTTTAATTGTTAAAAAATAGTAATGGAGGTATCAGAAAAGTGAGCGTAAATGTTTGATTTTTTTTTGAATATCACTCATAGTTTTCCATATATTAATTAAAACAATATATCTAAGTCGTGGTTTTAAAAAATTAAACAATAATATGAATGAAAAAAATAGTTATAAAGGCTATATAGAATGAATATATAGATTTCGGTGATGAAACATATTCTGATATAGAGTTTGTGAATTCAAATAATAATTGAAATACATATTTTATTGATCTAATATTGGATGTATAGTGTTTTTTAATATTCTAGTCAGGAATCTAAATAAGAATCTAAAAACAATATTTTATGGGAATAAATGGATATTGGTCTATGAAAAAAAATTGACGTAGTTAAGATAAAATATACAACTATGACCAAATTAGAGGTTGATGCTACCAAAGAAAATTATATTTTATATAATCATCATTTATAATAAAAATATATATGAGATAATTGTGTTTTAGCATCTTATAAAATGACCAAGAAAATTATATTTATATTAGATGATTTTAAATCACTAAATATGTTTCTATGGGTTTCCATAAGGGGGAATATGATCTAAATCAAATAATTTGAAAGAATAATGATAATAATAGAAAACTTGTAATGAGATATAATGGAGAAATTCGTAATCTATATGGAAACTACTGTGTTCTTAGATTTCTTAATAAAAAAATATCTTAAATTTTTTATTTTCTTTTTGGATAAAATGAAAACTATTATTCCTAATTTTTTAGTAATGAATATTATATTTTTTGGAAATAATAATTCACATATTATAATAAATTTAACTAAGTATGGTGCTCAAAATTCATCTAATGATAGAAATATTTGGATATGGAAATATTTGTTTGCTAACATAGCGGGAACCATCTGAATACGAGTACTAGAATATCATATTTTTAATTTATTTTTATTTGAAAGATTCCAAAATGACAAAAATTACAAATAGTCAATGTATTGGGTCTAGTCAGGACATATTGGTGGGGAATTATGAAATTCCCAATCAATGTCCATGATTTTTGTAGGCCATGATATATTTTTTGAAATCTCATAAGGTAATATCAACCAATTGTGATATGGTTAAGATACAAAACGTTTTTATCATCAAAAAAGTTTTTTATGTGGATTTTCGAAAGCACGGTCTATTACCTATCACTCAACTCTATGATAAAGGCTATTTTCACAAAAATTAATCTCTTATTTATAAGGAAAACAAACTTAAATTTAGTATATCTATAACATATGATTTTTATACCATATATTTTAATTCAATTTTTGAATCCCAAATTTAAACTGTTTGAATTAAGAAATTAATGGTTTTTGGGTTTAATATCGAATATTTGTTATTATAATATTTATTCTTTGATAAATATATATAATAAGAATCATATTTCTTATTTTCCTAAACATAATCACTATAAAAATAAGGTATGTGATGGATACCAAATTAGAAGGAAATATAAATCATTCTTCAAACCAATCAAAGGAGTTGAAACTTCTAGACATATAAAACTTGTTGAAATATATTTATTTATCCCATATAGAAAAACATTCATTCTATGAAAATATTTTTATTTGGTTCCACTTGATTATTTACCTATATTTTAATTACTATAGTTTTTCTAAAATAAGACTAATGAGTTTGAAAATTTTATAATTTTTTGTAAACTACATTAGAATGAAAAAGATTCAAAATTATTTCATTGAGATGTGATCATAATAATGAGTTTCAAAATAATATATTTAATTAATATTTTTCAAAGCATGTTATTTAAAATTAAATCATTTCTTATATAATACCTCAATAGAATAATGTTTTTTAAAATGGATATAATTATTTATTCAAAATTCATGGAAAATTGTTATATGGATAAAATATTCATACATATTTTTGGGATGAATCTATTAATACAAAATAATATTTCATAAATATATCATTAATAATGAATATCGTAAAAAAATAACATATGAGTTTTGGAATAATTGAGGACCAAAAATTGAATGAAATATATTTAATAGATGAAAATCTTTTTCTTCAACATCACAGATATTCATTGAAATTTTGATCCAAAAATTGATAAATGAATCTTCCTTTTTTATTTATCCAGGTATAAATATTATATATATTTTCAATGAAATATTAATTATTTTTAAATAATATAATACAGTGAATTTAATTTTTAGATATTCCATTGATCAAAATAAAACTCATGTAAAGGATCATTACGATTATTTGTAAAACATAAGTCTAAATTATATGTTTAAAAAAAAGGTATGATGATTATGAACATGATCAAGAACAATGTAGTCTGATATTTTTGGAAAAAAATGAACATGAAAATTCATTTCATGAATTTTCTACCATATTGAGTATTTAACATTTACAAATATATATATGAAATGGAGATTATAAGGTTATGAAAAGAAATAATGTTGAAAAGCACAATGATTTGTTTGTCTCTATGTATCAACAAAAAAGAAATAATATAGATGAATCTATGAGTACTGAATGATTTGTATTATCATTATAAGATGAATAATACTTGTTTTGGAGGAAAATGTTTTGAAATTTGGTGATATAACCTCAGACTATTTTGTTATATGAAGGATATAGATATTTTGTAATAATAAGGACGTTAATCATGTGGAAATAAGAAATACGAATTTTATTTAGCCTAAACGATATAATAAATGTGAAGAAAAAGACTATAAGAAACATTATTATACTTTTCAAGATCGTAACATATGATAATTATTCTAGAATATGTATCACATGGGAATTTTATACATTTTAATATTGATGTTAAATATATGTATCTGAATGTATCTTATGTAGAGGAAGTTATGTTGAACATCCAATTGGTTTTGAAAAACATATTCATAAAATTATGTTTTCAAATATACTAATGGGTTTTATAGTCTTAAATAATCATGTATATATTTATTTGAAAATATATATCAATATCATTTTTCAAACTATATTTTTATAATTTTATAATAAATTACTATGTTTATCAAAAAATATTCTTCTTATACTATTCATACTCATTTTTTTAGATTATGTAATTTTTGTCTTAGTGATACAAAAACTATGAGAATATTATTCAATACTATTGTATAAATAGTTTCAAATGATCATTATGTTTTAGTCATTTATTTTAATTATTATAGTTATCAAAAATACATTGGGAATGTGAAAAGCCAATTTATATATCAAAATTAAATCATTAAATAGGTGGGAATTTAAAATATTAACCTAAATGATACTCTTATGAGTTCCAATACTAATCAGGATTTAAAATGAACCTTGAAACTAGATGATAGTTTGTTTTATATAATAATAATTGATTTACTGCTATATATAACTTCCATTAGACCAAAATTTATTTTTTTAAGTAACACTATTATATATTTCAAGAAAATATAAATGAATATAATTTTCAAAAAACAAAAATTAATTTAATTTAACTAAAATTAAAATTTTATCTTCTTAGATAATTTTTCAAAAATAAAAATATATTTTTTATTATCTTCATATTCCAATTCTCATTGGGGAGTATATGATTGATAGTAATATCAATTTATGAAGATACCACATATTAAAATCATTAGTTTTCTAGTATTTTCCTTTGAAATCCTTTATTAAATCGTCACCTACAAAAGGTGAATATATATTATCTTGAATTTTTCATTCTCAAGAGTTTTTGAATAAACCCACCCAAATGGGTTTTGATTTGAAAATAAATTATGTTGTAATAAAATTTGATAAAATGAATTTTGGAACAATTTTAACAAATCAAATAATATTTTAAACAAATGTGAATATAAATTTTTGGAATAACGCATCGATTGATCATAATAATAAAATTTATATCATTATTAAAATAAATAATTTAAAAACTTATTTTTTGGACATCAATTTTTAATCCCTTTTTAGGTTAAATACTTTATTCAATTATGTGTGAGTTTAGAAAACATAAATTTTGAGTGATCTTACTCTATTTATAAATATTCTGTTATCTATTGTTTTATAAATTAATATATTTTTTAATAATTTTTAAAAATATACACTTTTGGATTTATATATTTATTAACCTAACACTCTAAATTATATTATGTGATACATATTATTTTTAGTTTAGTGTAATATAGGTATCTTTAATCAAAACACAATTAGTTTAAATCATCAAAACAAGATTTTGATTTTTCCATAGAATCCATTTTAAAACACTCTAGAACTACTAATTCCTTTATCATAAAAATATTATAAATATTTTCAATTTTAATAGGTGAGTTTTTAAATCTTTTAGAAGTTAGATGATTGTGAATTATTCTAGTTGTACATGATGAGTCTCACATATTAAATAAATTCACTTCATTTGGTTGATTCATTTTAATTTTGTGTTAAATATTATTCTTACTGTTCAAATATGGAAACTTATCATCTATGATATTCATATTGAATTTGTTTTAGACAATTACGGTCATTTGATGATATTTATTTGATTTTGTTATCAAATATTGAGGAAATATTTATTCTGAAAGGTAAAAGAAAAAATTATTTTCTTTCTTCCTTGGAGATGGATGATATTTTTCACTACCCACATAAAGGATGACTTGTGTTAAGTCCTACATCGGATTATAGATATTTATTTACCTCAAAATATGTTTCTTAGTTTTTAAAAAATAATTTGGTTCATAATATATTTTCCAATGTTTTAAAACTGAAGAAAAAGGTATATCTCTTTGTCATTTGTAATGGATCTATTCAAATAATTAGATTGTTTGAAAATTTTCTATTTCCAAATATTATTTTTCATTATTAACTTCTAAAATATGTTAATTTGATCCTTCAATGGTGGATGTTGAGATACATGTAACAGTATAAAAATTACTTTATGAAAATTAACTTTTACTAATATGAGAATATTATACAATTGTTTTTTAGTAGAATGATATTCAAATTAATATATGGGTATATATTATCTGTTATCCTAATCACATAGTTTTAGCTAGGATTTTTAGACCATTAATGTTATACTAGAATTCATCTAAAATATTTATTTGTGAAAATAAAATGAATAAATATAATAATTCATATGTTAAATGAGATTATGTCCATGAAAATCGTTTGTAGGAATATCTTTTATTCTCTACTACAGTCAATATCTTCCCCAGTATTGTGGTATAATTAAAATATCTACCTAAGTAAAATTCTAAACTAACTCATGTCGGATTATATTCCCATGAGGAGAAAACATCCAATATATATACTGAGATTTATGTTTCTATAATAATTGTTTCAAATGTTTTCATGGTATAATGTGAGAAGGAAATGGATGGTAAGTCTCATGAATAGACCCTTAAAGACTAGGATAACGATTTATAAAATTTAGCAGTTGAGGTTAAAATAGAATGATATATCGATGTTCATTGATTATATTTTTCTCTTATAAAAAACATAAATAATGATATTGAGGATTTAGAGGTAAGATTTGAGGAGTTACCTTTGATTGTAATGAATATAAATGTCTTGGATTAAAATATTCCATCTCTTATTAGTGATGATAGATAAGATAATGTACTATATTTTAATATTGACTAATTTAATTTAGACACCGATAGACATATTTAGATATTTTTTATACTATGTTTAGATAACTCACAATCTTAAATAATAATATATCTAGATTGAACAATGAGCACAATATATCAAAAAAAATTAAACATTAAAATTGTTTTTTTCTCAGAATCTGATTTTAAGCTAAAAAAGTAGATAATGTATCTAATTCAGATATTAATGGGAAAATGTATTTTATATAGGATTGAAATTAAATTGTATAAAATTTCCATCAAATTAATATAGCAATTTAATTTTCAAAATCTATTATAGATGAAATAAATAAATATTTTAGAATAATGAATGAAAAGGTTCAATCATAAAAATATGTTATAATATCTAAAATTAAGTTTTATTTTTAAAAAAAGGATATCTTTTATATAACAAAAAAATTATAATATGATTGAGGTAACAATCATTAAATAATCGATAATATCATTTATTATTTTCAACTTTTTGGGAGACATATATTTTTCATTAAGGGAATCCCTTTTGAAGAATCAGATAATCGAATAAATCTATTGAGGGAAAGGTTAATTCCATTGATTGGTTACATAAGATTATTGGATAATGATAAGAAAATTATTATATCTAAAATAATTTTGATTTTGAATCACCTTTAGAAAAATTTGACATTGTTGAATATGATAATCATAGATAATATGATAAAGGGCCTGATATCATTATTTTCATTGTGAAATAGTGTGAACTTGAAGATTCTCCACCTTAAATTCCTAAATCATAGTTATAACATTTTAAGTATATTTTTTTGAATGTGTAATGAAATAAGATATTTATTTAATGAATATATCCTATGGAAATTATCTTATGTTGTGGTATATTTATTGTCTTGAATTATGGTAATAAATTGTTTTGAAGTAGTTGTAAATGTGAGATCATGCTATTTTTGAACATACATGTGGCATAACACTTGGACCAACACATCTAAATAATATTTCAAATAAAATGAATTGTTAAAATTACCCTTTACCACACCCAAGGAATTTTTGGAGAATGAAAATATAGATGATGACTTATTTATAAGAGAACTATTGCAATAAAACCTACCCCGAAACCAAAATACAAACCAAACTCTAAAAATCAATGTTTTCCTTTTCTTATGTTCTTTTGAATTTTATTATTTCAATGTATTAGTGATTTTTTCTCCTCTATTGTAAATTAATAAAATTAAATGGAAAATTATTATTCATTTTATTAATGTTTTCCCATGTTTTTTGAATAAATAAGGGTTCCACGTTGATTTACAATATAAAATACAATCAAATGGTTATATATATCTCAAAATGGTGTGAATATTTGGAAAACAATTAATTTTAATTAACTACAAATCATCTATTATAAAAATATATATTCTCATTGTAAAATTTCTAAAATTATTTGGTCTAAAATTTATCAGTTTCTGAAAATCAATAAATGTGATAATGTTGGATGTTCTAGTGTTTTCCAAAATATAAAATAAAATCATATGATTTAAAGATCGCAAAAACCCACTTAATTTTTCTAATAACTTCCATTTTGTTTGTTTATTAGGTCTATATAATGTTTTCAGACATGTTTTTGTAATTAGTGTTTCTTCTAATGTGGTGGTAAAAATATTATTTTGTTTTTAATAACCTATATATAGTATAAAATAAATAATATATTGAATAAAAATACACATATGTATATTAAAATCACTCATAGAATGTTTTTGATAACTCATACAAAAATTTTAATCACTATCATAGAGATAGAGAATGAATAATAAATCGATGTGGGAGACTCATATAATATTTGAATCATATTAAGTATATGAATCATATTATGTATGTGAATCATATTGATATTGAAAATTACTCATATTAATTAGTGATAGAATAATATTGTGATGTCTAGAATGACTCATATTAAAGAGAGGATAAAACTTATGAAGTAAAGGGTTTGAAATTTTTTTACATCATTAATATTTGAAATCATCCTGAATTATTATTTATTTTTTATGATGAAATTTCATATGGGTTATTTTTCAACATTATTAAATAAATTTTTAAATAATTTAAGGAGGTTAATAAATCTATAGTGGACTTGTTTCATGAATGATTCAATATGTTCCAATTGTCATGAAGTAGATAAACCATTGTTGAACTAATTATATATTTTTTTATAAATTTTTTAATTTTTACTAATAGTTCATTGATATGATTTTGGGTATGATAATCTTACAATGGAATGCCATTTGAAGTATATAATATATACAAGTAGTAATCATGTTCCCTAAATTCCTCATAATCATTAAAACTATAATATTATTTCTTCCACTATGAATAAATGTTTCTATTGTTTTTAAATAAGAACAAAAAAGGGGAATAATATTATTACAACACATAAATATAAAAACTTTCCACTTAAGGTGGAGTAATATTTTAGTTTTATACTTCAAATTTATATTTATTTATTTGGAATAAATTCTTCTTCTACTAGTTTATATATATAACTTTACACATATTTGTATACTATTTATATATATTTTTTAATAACACACTATTTATATATAATTTTAAAAATGAATTTTTATAATTAATATAATGGATATCCTTGAAAAAAAACATAAAACCATGTAACAAGTATCAAATTATTTCACAAATATTCCTAGTCCAAAGGACATGGACTACAATAAAAATAACATAGATAACATTAAATAATTGTGGAGTGGACTAGGGTCGATTTTTAGGGAACCTAACAACTATAATAAACATACATGTCCTGCCATTATCATTTATTTAAATTTAATATGAATAAAAATTTAAAAGATAAATAATTACTTAAACCTATTTCAGAAAGTGCTAGTTTTATTTGGCATGAATCTATATAACTCAATTATCAACCTCATGAATTATTATAAAACAATATTGGGATAATAAAATGGTGTAGTAGGAATGTGTATGATAATGAATAGGTGATGTCTAACTATAAACTGATGTATGTGTATATTAAAAGAAAAAATATTCTCTTGAATTTGTTGTTTGATATATAATATGAAAGGATGTCATGACAACAATCACACCAAATTATATATATTACAATCATGGGATATTTTTTTTCCACAGATGTATGTATTGGTCCATATAAATTATATTATTAATAATGTGTATCAAGAATCATTTAAATTGATATATTACTCTAAACTAAACAAAAATTTAGGCATAGGGAGGAGAAATACATTGAATGAATCATATGTGATATGAGGGTAATTGAATAAGATGAGAAAGGATATTTTATTTTCAATTTATGAATGATTAAATATATGGACATTTCATTGAAATGGATTCATATTAATAAATTCATAGCCTTGGTAATTTCTAAATGAGTTAATTTTTTAATTCAATGAAGGATAAATCAATCACATAGGATCACAACATGAATTATGCACCTAACATGATGATATACCAAGAAAATGAACTATATTTCACAATAAGAGTTCATATAAAGATTTTATTTATTTAGAAAATAAAATATTTCTATATGGGTTCAATGACATGTATACAAAAATTAATTTTGTGCTTCAGTAAAGATCATTGAATGTGACATTAGTAAAACTCCAATACCACCACCAAAAGGCTAGGGGCTTGTGACTAGCATTGAGTAGGCATATCAGAGATGTGGTAGGCCATTTGGAAAGGTACCAGTACACTTGAAGACTTATCCGAACACTAGAATACTATTTAAATATGAATAAATGATATAATAAATATGTGGATAATAGATAATACTACATCTGAGAATGGAAGAAATGTAATGAAATGTGAAAGAGACAAAACAATGTCCCACTAATACATTAAATGAGTCTAACTTGTTAAAAATGGTGAATAATACCAAAATGAAACTCCAGGATCGTTCAATGGTTAATTGTGAAAAAATAAGCTCTACCTACTTGAGGTCCATATAGATCTATATAAAAAAATTTCATCTATATTTGATATGTCATTTATATTTGAGTCGATGTAGGGGTGTTTATAAACAAATCAAATAGGAATCCCAAAAAAATAGATAACATCAAATTCAAGTGAAAGTTGTATAAATATAATGAAAATGTGGTTTATAAAGATGAAATGAAATTATAACACCCAAAAACCTTAAAATATTTTCCTTTTATGATTAATTTATTTTTATTGAAATATCATGAAATGCATGCAACACTAACTGAGTTTTCATTACACACAATAAGGAATTTATTATATAGCATGTGTTATATTCATGGCCATGATTTACCAAAGAATATTTAAAATGAATATTATACACCCTAAATTATATTTTTTGTTGTTAATGTGATTAAAAAACAAAGGAACATATGGTTTCATTCATTAATTACCAATAAATTAAATGTGAAAATAAAAAACCTATTGAATATAAATGAAATGAATGTGTAATGAATAATTATTATGCCCCATAATGTGATTTACCTTATTAAATTAAAATAATAATATTAATGAATCATTTAAATGAGATTTATATATTATATATTCAATCATATTTTTCTGTTAATAAATTATATTTGATAGTCATAAAATAATAACAAATTCAATTGTGTGTATCAAAACTGTACTTTCTTAAAAGGAAATTTAGGCACCTTTTAAGGGTTCACTTATTTTAAAAGTAAATTATATATATTTTTTTAAGTTATTTTATAAAATTAAGGATATTTTTTAATTTATAATTTAAAAATTATATTAAGGAATATTTTTTTTATTTTTATGAAAATTACAATATTTGATTAACATAGAAATTTTCTTAATTTAATGGGAAATTGACATTGAATCTAAATAATTTATGATGATAAATTATATTTTAAAAAGTTTTTAGTGATAAATTAGATAATTTATACATCTATTAATCCAATTTATGTAATTGGAATCAATTTAATGATTAATAATTATATAAAAGATAATTCAAACTTCTGAACATTTTCACAACAAACATAATATTTTTCATCACATCTACCGGAAAAATTATTAATTAAATTCTCCCACATAGTAATGTTTAATTAGGAATAATGGAATATTTTTTAATAATTATAATAATTTATAATGGATAAAAATTCCATCTAATTTTTTTTCATAGTCATTAGCAAAAATGGTAATTATTAATACCATTGATTGTGGAAAAAATGAGTTTTTTGTGGTTAGTCCTAAATGGTATGGAGTTGAAGTGACCCACAACTTGTCAAAAACCAATTTTATATAAATATTTATCCTAGAGACTATATTTTATAAAAAAACTGGTTCATTATTGGATTCACATGAGATAATGGAGACCTCCCAATTGTATTTACTTTTTTGGTATTTACAAGAATGTCACTCCTCCTCCACTATTATTGGGCACTCACTCCCCTCACATATTCACACCACCCAATCCATTTGAATAATACAAAAACATCCCAATTCATATAATAAATTTCATAACCACATCCTGAAGGCCGAAATCTTAGATTTAATCTTTCCATGGAAGGAATTTGGAGAAAATAAATAGAAGTTACCCGAATAAGAGTTAAAATTTATCAATGAGAATCATTGTCTTAACTCTTTCTCATAACCATAAATTATTCTTTATTACATGTTAATATTATTTACTCATAATAATAAATATGATTATATTTTTTATTCTAAGGTTATGGTCTATAACCACACACCCATCAATTAAATGAGCTATGAAATCATTGTTCGTGTGTACTGTGGATTATCGCCTCACGAACAAACGTCCTTTGTTTTTCTATAAACTGTTCTAAATTTGAGATTTAATGATGGAAATAATTTTTATATATGATTTTTATTATATTTTTAAAGTATTTATTATTAATTAATTACTATAAAACACCTTCCTTTATGCATTACATTTTTTGGGAATATGATAAAGTCATTCGTGTGTACGACGCACTACTACCTCATGAAGTGATGTGATTCATTCACTCCATGTACAGAATTTAATAAGATCAATTTTAATTTAAATATGTGATATATATGACCTTAATAAAATAACAGAATGATAATATATATATAATTTACATTTTTCATTTAATACAACATGAAAATGGAATAGTGTTCAGGCGTATGTATGACCTACAATCTCCGTGAACATTTAATTTCATTTCCTATCACTGAAATTTAAAGATTACGCAAAATAAATTTATAATGAATATATATGATATTTAAATAAATTTTTTCAATCTATATATGATAAAATCTTGATCAAAATATAATAAAGAAATAAAAATTTGAAACATACTTGAAAAAACTGGTAATTAACAATTTAAATAGTAAAAATAATAAATGAATGACTATTAACAAATGAGTTATAATATTTTTAATAGAGTAATATATGATATTATTAATATTAACCTAGATATGGTTTCAATTTATTAATTCTAGAAACTATTATATGAGGTTAAATATAATTCATTGAAAAGGATGCATAAGGTAATCGATTTTGTCTCAATTTATATTTCCTTGAGACTTATTAGTTATTATTCAGTAATTCAACTTTATTTGGTGTATATACTTCCCCTTTTTTACATGTATTATAATGATTCCTAATTCATTTTATTTTAATTTCCAACTTTAATTATTCCATACAAGGGGATTTTAATTAAAAAATATAAAATTGTAACAGTTATTATGAAGTATCATTTAGTTCTAAGATTGTTAACATTATATTAAAATGATCACATTAGTTTATTTATTTTTTATTATACTTTAAATTTCTCTTGAATATCCATATTATTGTGTGATGGATATTATTATTTCCCAAATTATCTACCTTTTTAACATAGCATGTTCACATCGAAATATATTTATCAATTAGAGAAATGTTGATAAATCTCTAATCGTTACTCAATAATGATATTTGATAAATCACATTGTTCATAAATTAAATTTATTATTATATATATAATTAATTTTTTGAACTAGGGTGAAATGGGTTGGGTTACATTTAAAAAGACCCCCCTGAATAACTGGTTGTCTAATTGATATCCTAATCAAATATACACATTTCTAGTCAATAAGAAAAAAATTTCATTTTGAGAGCCCTGTAATGATATATATAAATTATGTAATGAGACATGATTTCACACCATTATCATTTGTTTCTTATCGAGATCCCCACTTTACAATTAAATTTTAGTACAGTCTTTTAAATTATATTGTTACTGAGCTTAATTTGAGAACTATCAACCATCCTCAAACTAATGGACAAACTAAAAGAACAATTCAAAAAATCAAAGAAATTTTGTGGTCATTGTCACTCGAATTTAGAGGTATGAGGGATCATTAATAACTATTGGTATAGTTTTCCTTTAAAAAATGTTTCCTTTCTGGTATTTAAATGATTGCATATAAATAATAATATATAAAGAGTTTTTTCAATCAAAATTTTTCAGATGAAGTTGGTCAATGGGATAAATAAGCCCGAACATATTGACGAAAAAAATTAAATGGAAATTATGGATCAAATCCATGAATCAAAATGTTGTACAAATAGTTATACAGAAAATCAGATGAATAATTTAGAATTCTAAGTTGGAGATCTTGATTTCCTATAATTATCTCCATTAAAGGGTGGTATATGGATTGATAAGAAAGATAAACTGAGCCACATGTACATCAGGCCAACTAAAATTTTTTATCATTAGGAGTCTGTTATTATTTTTTGGAAGTACCTCCAAGACATTCAAAACTACATGATGTGTTCCATATATCATTTTTGAGGAAGAAACGTTCTGATTCAAAGTAGCTACTCACCTCTAATGAAATAGATTCAGAACATGATCTATCTTACTATGAAGAAAAAATATACATTATTGATACTAGAGAGAAATATTTGAGGAACCAATTTACTCACCTAGAAAAATTACTCTGTAGGATTCCAAAAATAGATGAAGGAACATGGGAACCGACAAATATCATGAAGAAGAACTACCATCATTTATTTAAATGTTAATATGCATAGAATATCAAGGAAGAATTATTTTTATGATGTAATAATTTAATAACCAAAGGCTTTACCGTATTTCCCATTATTAAAAAATATAATTCTATTGATATAACATTAAATAAATGCATCACTTAGTTAGTTTTTGTTGCCTGCAACAATGAATTTCTACGATATCTTGAATTACATGCAAGACTGAGTTAATCCAAATACAATTTTAAAATAAAATTATCCAATAGATTTCTAATAGTTGGTTTTGAATTGGATAAACAAGAAAATGAAAATATGGATGAATCCATTCATTAAAAATTAATTAGATATCAAAATAAAAATAAATACAATTTAAAGGAATTGTTTTTAAAAAGAATTATTTTCAAGAAACCCAAATGAGATAATAATATTAAATTAAATTAATTACTATTTTTGATTGATATAAACTAAATTTTTATATTATATATTGATTAAATATTTTTACATTAATAAAATTAATTTTTTATACATAAAATAAGAACCTAATCCAATTTTACACATAACAAGTTATATTTTTATAAAAGGATTGTTTGTCCCCATTTAATAAAATGCTTGAATTAAAAGAAAATTTTAAGAATTTCATAAATTTAATATTACAATGTAACCATAATTTTTGAAAGTATACTATCAAAATTATCTTGGGATTATTTTATTGTTTTTTGAGAACATTCAATTTTTAATGAATAGTGAAAAATACTAAATATATTTTAAAACTAATTTTTATATCTAAATAAACAATATTGTAAAATAATATATTATTTTTTTAATGTTATATTATATCAATTGTAATTATATTAATACAATATATTTAAATTTAATCATTTTCATAGTGAATTTAGAATTAAATCATTTCAAAGATTTTAACATTTTAACTCTAAAAACCAACATTGTCATCACATTAACAAGAAAAATTTTAAATTACATTTTTCAATATATGTGAGTAAATTTTGGAAATATATATTAAATATTAGAATTATAATAATATAAAATTTCAAATAAATCATACATAATTTTTTATCTTATTGAATTGAGAAAATGTTTAATGTTAATCACTATATTTAATCTCAAAACAAGTATACTTAGAAGATAATATGAAAAGATAAGGTGTGGAAATGACCCATAACATGTCCAAAATCAATTTTTTTCACCATATTTATAACATATACATTATTTTTATAAAAATGGTTCATCATAGGAGTCATATTCGGTATTGGTGACCTCCCAATAATGTTATGTTTTTAGTTTTTTTATGAATTTCACTCTTCCTCCATTATATATGGGAACTCAGCCACCTCCCATATTTACACCTCTAAAACCAGTTAATTTGTGAAAAACTACTTAATTCACTTCCCAAGATCGCACAAATAATATTATTATAGTTACAATTTTCATATATCTATCTAATGATGGACATTGGTGAAAAATAATAGGTATTACTCGAATAAGATGTAACGATCATCAACAAATGTCTTTGTTTTATTTCATTATCCTCTCCCATAAATTATTATTATTCCATGAATATAGAATATCCAAAATATAAAAAATATTATCATATTTTGTTATGTTATGTTTATAACCTAAACCAAAAAACACTTTTATCAAATGGGATATAAAACCTTCTTTTGTGTGTATGGATGATCGACACCTCTCAAACGGATGACATTCATTTTGACATTACAACCATAAAATGTTATTAATAATGATAGAAATAATATTTATATATGATATTATTTGTAATAATGATGTAATTTTGAATATTTAAGTATTATATAACAGTTAACTTCAGTCAGTCCATTTTTTCCTAATATGATAACGTCATTCATGTGTATGGTGGTCTTCTGCCTTTTGAAGAGAAGTGATTTTTTCACGAGTAATATAAGATTTATTAAGGATAGTTTCAATAAACGGATTTGATTCAAATGACATAAGAATTATAATATAAGGATAGTATAAATAAATACCATTTAATTATTTTTCTTTAATAAGACATGAAAATTGATGAAGTGTTCATACGTATGTATGACCTACCGTCATCATGAATAGTGCAATTAATTACCTATATATAAATTTCATGGAATAATATAAACATATATATAATTAAAATATATTATATTTACGTCATTATTTAAATTATTTAGATTATAAAAAAATGATTTATGTAGTATTAATATAAAATGACATATTGAAACATACTTAAAAAACAAGATAACTAACATCCAAAATAGTGAAAATAATGAATAATTTTTAACAAAATCATGAAACTATTATATAAAAAAATCATATATGATATTATAAATAATAATATGGTTCAATTTAATGTTTTTAAAATTCATATAAAATTTTCATATGATATTAAAGAGGGTTCGACCAAAATGAATCCTTAGGTAAGGAATTTTCTATCAATTTTAATTCTAGTGAGACTTAATGGTAATTGTGTACCAATTCACTTTTATGAGGCGTATATTGATCCCCTTTTTGACATGTAAAATCATGATATTTATTTCTTAGTATCTTATGATCATATCTGAAGTATTTCATCCAATATTATTTGACTTGAAAATTACCAAGTGGTAATAGTTATTATGGAATATAATTTTCTTTTTTTATGGTTAACATTATATTAAAAAAATCACTATATAATAACTATTTTTCAATATAAATTAATTTTTTCATGGATACCAATATTATTTTTTAATGGATATTATCATTTCCAATTCTATATATTATTTTAACATATGATGTTTACTTTGAAAAATATTGATAATTTTGGGAAATATTTATAAATTTGCATCCTTTACAAACTACAGACATTTTAAAAGCTGCCTAGATTATAATTTAAATATATAATTAGATATATGAATAATTATTTGAAATTTTATAACAATGAATGAGGAAAGTTTAATATATGAACCTTGATGCATTAGTAGTCTCATAAGACAAATCATTGGGGCTAATCAGATGGGTTCCTACCCGAATTGTTTTCATCTATCTTGTGAATGGTCTTGAGGTAAAGGATACATGTTCCAAGAAACCATTTAATCCTCTATTTAATAACATAATTCTATTATAATTTAGTCATTGATATTATCCATTATATTTTTTATATGAAGTTATCCATGAAATCATTTAATTCTCATTTTATTGATTAAATGAGATGTGATTCAATTATTTACTCATCCATACTGATTATATCTTATATAGATATTTTTTTGTCTTGTGTGGTATGATATCTACCTTAAAATGTTGATTATGGTTATTGATTCATGATATCATTTTATGTACTTAACCCTTATAAAAAAATCTATCTCACCCTTAATTTGTTTCTTTTTTTATGTCAAGAAGATAAATCATTTAAATGATTTTTCATTGATACTAATAATTAATTTTTGTCATGTATTATTTTTTATTTTATATCCACAATATAAAATGGATATAATTTATGGAATATAGTTTTAAAAAAAAGGCTAATTTTTTTGATCATTTTGGATTTTAATAGTGTATATATTCCAATGAAATAAAGTGTGGAATGGTCTTTGGGATACTCAATTCAGGGTCATTAGAGAAAAACCATGATATTCTAATGGAACGAGTCCATGTCTCATAGTAACAACATGACTTCACTGTCATACTACGGGTTATTCCCATGTCACCTGAGTGACACATGCCAAATAGAACACAGACATCGGTTTTATAATACATATTAAACACACCCAAGTGTTCTAATAATTAACCATTCAATTAATATCATGATGTGGAAAATATAATTTTTTAATACTCGGGCAAGGGACCAAGCCTAATGATTAAGTGGGATACATAACCCTATTTGGAATAACCCACTACGAAGGGATTCACATATCGTAGATTCTAGATATGAGATATGTAAACAAAACTAGGGAAGGATGGGATAGAGGATCACATCGTATTTCATTCAGATGAATAACTAAATCTACATAAAACATTATTATATAGGATATCAGTCATCCATTACTAATGACATAATGACACATTATAAAATCATTGGGATGGACCATGGGAACATACCTATACTAGATCAGGTTGTGGTAAATCACCCATGAAATGACTAAAACTGGAATATTTATAAAATGGGATTCAACCTTTACTACAAAGAGTAATTGACTATTACAAGGGACCATAGTGTGCCCCATTATGTCCCATCAACCTCATGTCTGATTTGGTGTCTATGTACCCTTGTCATGATCATGTAATTTTTCCATTCAATTTTAGAATGATTGAGTTCATTTTAGTATATACAAGACAATATATGTTGAGATACCCACCTAACTGTAACAAAAAATGTGGACATGGAACAAAAGGATGTGATATTCATATTACATGTGAACCCAATATTTCGCATTATGGAGTCTACATGAGGGTTTTTCTTCCAAAATACTTGTTTTTAGGTCATACGTTTCTTGAATCATCAAATTATCACTTTTATTAAATTTACATTGCTGAAAACATATCAACTATATTGATTCTTATTGAAAAAACTCATAACCATAGTACCCAGTCCATTATCATCGAATGTTTCCCAATTATGGACACCCTTTCCTTGGGATTCACTATTTCCTTTATTTAGATGTACCCATTAGATTTGGATCATGAAACCACAATGACCCACATCGCTATTTGAAAATTTTCTTCACCATCACACCTTTTAATCATCTTTAATCTCAATATAAATCCCCTTGGAATGATCCATAACATACTTGGATTACTTCACAATGACCAGGTTTTAAGAAATATTTGAATCAGTAGTCAAATGAATATTGATGATGAACATGTGTAGAATGATGAGGGAATGGAACAAGACTAAAAAGATAGCATCAAACAAAGGCCTTGTTTTTTTCCATTATTTATGGAATATATAAAATAAGGAATTATGATAGTTTCAAAATATTTTCCAATTCCTAATTCATGGAATTAAAATAATAAATAAAAATTCCAAAAAATTATAGGAAAATTAATTTATAAATTGTTACAATTTACTTTTTTCATGGAAATTATGGGATGGTGAAATAACCCATAAAAATAATATTCATACATCAAATTCAGATCAATCATTAGTGAAGGTATTAGAATGAAAAAAATCCAATAATGAATACACTATGTTCATAGTCATCTGATTGCGGAGAAGGGGGAGGAAGGGGAGAACCCTATAGCCGGTGAGCGGAAATCTAGATAGATGACTGATCCGTGTGTGGAGGAAGGAGTTCTAACTCGGCTGGATGAATATTCGAGCCATAGAGATCTATTCTTCTATGCATCCATGAAAGCAGGTGTGTAATCACTCCCTCAAATCAATGCCCCAAAAAGGAACTTCACGGATATCATGAAGTCTATGGCTGGCCCTTCATTCACTGACATTGATTCCCATCCTCCAGGTAGGGTTATATAGAAAGGGAAGGTGTCATATGTTTCGGAAAATCAAGATGCAGTGCAGGAATGGATCAATTTGTATAAATTCTCAATTATTACCTGGGTTCTGACACCGATGGGTGAGAAATTCTGGAAATTCAGTAACTAAACCAATTGAATTGCAGCGTTTTGAGGCTTTGACATGTGGAGGATGACCTCGATGGGAAGAGGATTCTATCATGTTGTCTTTCCCTCGTATGACTGTAAGTGCCATTCGTGGAGCACGGGGTCAATTTCTCTGAAACCAGGTTTCATATTCATACAATAATGGGACAAAAAAATTGATCCCACTGATGTTCAGAACACACATGCATGGATTTGGGTACTTATCTATAAGAATAATTGGTTATATTTTCATCCATGGATCCTATGAGATATTTCTTATTCTACGGGGAAACCAATTAGTTTGGATAAAAAAAATCCGCATTTTGGAAATTATGCTAGAGTATTGGTGGAGGTTGATATTTCTACTAGCTTGGTTGAAGAAGTTATTTTGACAACAAGAGATGATACCCTGAGGTTACATATTTACTATAAGAGGAAGACCAAGTTCTGCTCGGGTTGCAGGCACTTTGGACATCTTCTTGCTTTTGTAATAAGGACAAAGAATGCAATTTTTGAAACGTAAAATGACATGAAAATGATACATGTAGAAGGATTAGAGAATTTTATCGCACCTGTGTCCTTGGAAAATAATTCTACATCTGGTCATCCTAGTAAGAGGGCTAAGGTGCAAGACTCTTCATTGAGAGAGTGTGAACAACAAGCTCATGTTGGGGATTTTGGGAAATGTTTGGGTACTGAAGAGCCCAAAGAGTTCCCTAATCAATCCTAGCTTTTAATTCTTGGATCAGAACTGATCCAAGGAGTACCTCGGACTACTGCATTTGGCCATCGACAGACTAATCTAGACCTACTTCATATTGTGATGCTGAAGGTGGGTGATCTCGAGCATAGTTTTTTGAATAGGGAGGATTGTGCCCCACTTGAGGAGCTTGTTGTCAAACCCTTGACTACTGGATATGAGACCGTTCAACTTGTAGAGATCACTCTGGTCATGTCAACTGAGAATGTTCAGAATAAAGAGGCGTCTGTTTCTGATTTTTCACAGATCAACCCCTCTTCCACTAGTGCTGTTCACAGGCGGGATGGATGCTTTGAATGACCCTTTCGTAGGTTCCTCATGCAAAGGCTGCACAGAAGGATTTCCCAGCCAAATACACTTCTGATCACCCACATTCCAGTAACAAGTTTACCCCCCTTAGTGGGACTTTTTGGCCAAATGAACTTGATGATGCCCACACCACTGAACAAGTAAGTAGGGATGAGGGCCATATTTGTCCAGAACTATTTGTACCCAACCACATTGGCTACTCCAACTATGAATGAGGGCATGTAAAGCTCATGGAAAAAATAATGGAAAATGCAAGAACGGTAAGGGTCACAGTGATGTGGCATAGGGAGGGGGCCATGGACAAGGAGAAAACCTCCACCCAATGAAGATTTTATACTGGAATTGTTAAGGGCTTGAGAACCCCCCAATGGTAAGAGCCCACATACATTTTCTTATGGACCACAAACCGATGCTTATTGGCATTGTGGAGCATAATATTATCTTTTATAAGTGTAAAAGATTTAAATGGTCCTCTCTTGGATACCGTTTGGTTTCTCACAACCTTCATGACACAAACATGAACCACCATTGGTTCTTTAATCATAATAGCCTATGCATTTCTTCAGTTAGTGCCAAGTAGCAACTCATCTCAATCTCCCTTGATTTCCATGGTTTTATTCCCTAGATTAATTTTGTTTATGTGGCTACTTCTTACATCAAGAGAAGGGAGTTATGGAACGAGCTTCTGGATATCTCTAGGTCACTATGTTATAAATGGATTCTCTTGGGGGATTTTAATTTTGTTTTGAGGCCTGATAAAAAACTGGAGTCAGCTTCAACTGTATTGCCTCTACTGATTTCTCTTCTTGTATTGACCAATTTAATTTGGTGGAAGTGCCTATTTCAGGTGCGTCCTTAACATGGAGCAGATAGACTCCGAATGGGAGACAAGCTAGAAAGCTTGATCAGTGCTTTCTTCACATGGATGATATGAATGATCACACTAGCATTGCAGGTCATACTTTGCCAAAACACCATTCTGACCATAATCCGATAATTCTAGAAATTCCATCCGAACTGCATGGTCAACTCCCTTACACTTTAGCTTCAATAAAGGATGTCTCACCACTCCATCACGCACAGAGATTATTATGCAGGCCTGGAGAATGGATTATTTTTGCATCCCACTACATATATTTGTGGAGATATTGTGATATGTAAAAAGAATTCTAAAAGACTGTATGTAACATACATAACTTATTTTAAATTTATTTTTAATTTATTTTCCATTGATTCTTTTTTTTGGGGGTTTCCAAAGGTTTTATGGAGAATAGGTGAGTTTTCATGAATTTGGCCAAACCATGATCCCAATTCCATATTTAAAAATAAATTGTTTTCTTTTATAAAATTTTCAATATTTAATATTTTTCAGTAATTCCAACTCCTAAATGTTTTCTCCTGATATATTAACACAAAATTTAAATTTGGATCCTTTATAAATCCATAATCATCGGGGATTTGAGTTTTTATTTGAGAATTGGGCCAACCTGAAAGCCCATTTTTCAGTTTTAAATTGTTTCTTTAATTTTTTAATATCTTAATCATTATAATGAATATTTCTATGATTCTACCTCCCCCTAGACCCTAAGAAGCCCAGGAGATCTTCCATTCAGTTTCCCCCTCTTTCGAGCTCGTTTGCCTCGCGATTGAGTGATGAAATTCTTAGGCTTTCTAAAATCGGGCAGATTTGAGGAGGTAAGTTATTTCCATCATAAATCTCTCAATTATTACCCTTTTCCCCCATTCCAGTTCCTATATGATCTCATAATCCTTGTTAGAACATCCCATGAATGGTCAATTGTTTTCAAATTCAGATTCTGGTGGATTTTGGGTCGTTTTATTCAAGATTGTTTTGAGTAAGTGTTTCTCTCTTCAATTTTTCATTCTCCTTAGGGTTTTCTCCCTCTTTCATTATGTTCTAAAATGTCCACAAGTTAGGGTTCGATCCTAAGGTCAGATTTGGTATATTTTGGGTCAATTTTTGGTTGTCTAGGTCTGGATTTATATTACTTGTGGTGCGGTGGTGGTGCCCTTAAGAGTTCGCACAAAGTTTTGAGGCTTTCGACTCAAAAGGTAGGTGATTCCATGTGTAACCATTTTATGATGAGTTAGCCTTCTTGGTTTATTAATTTAGTATGTTTATAATCTTCTTTTTGTGGTGTGAAAACTATTTTTGATTAATTTGGTTAAACATTTAATTTTTAGTTGAATTTTAGCTTGAAATTGGGTACTTTTCATGTGTGACTCTTGGGGTAATGTTTGGGTTTAGTTTAGAACATATGAAAGTGATTTGTTAATATTGAAATGGGCTTCCAATTCTAGTTTTTTAATTCCTTATTATCATGTAGGCCTTGATAAGAGATTTTTGATTGGGCTTAAGGTGTAAAACTGTGTTGTACTTCTTGAAGGTGATTTATGAAAACGTGTGTTTTTCATGTGTATCTTAGTGGTATTATTTGATGTATTTTTATAAAACTTGGGGTGCTTTAATAATTCTTTTAGGGCTGAAAATTATGTTTTGGATTGTTATTAGTATGATTTTGGTTTTGAATTAAGGGTTTGAAATGGGTTTAGTGTGAAAACAATGGTTATACCTCTTGGGTTTTTTTATAAAAATTGAAAATGTTTTATTTGGTTAAACAAAGTTGGAAAAGGGTGTATACGTACTGTTTGGGTGAGTGTGTTCACCTAATGTGGGTTTATTAATGGTAATGTGGTTATTGGAGAAGTCAAACATTTTTAGAATGTTTTATAAATTGTCGAAATGTTTTACTAAATTGTGTTTTGTGTGCGAAACACGGGTGTGGGATGTTTCATGTGAGTTTATTGATAAAATGAATTGTGAAGTTGAGAAGGGTATTATGTGACATTTGTGTGGGCTATTATGTGAGTTGAATATCTTGTAATGGTTTTATAAAATCATATAAAGGATTTGTGGAAGTGTTAAAGAAATGTGAAAAGTGTTGTAGGCAATTTTGGTGTGAGTTTGATTTCAAAATGCATTTGAATGAAAAGTGGAATTTTTGACTTCTGTGATGTACATGGGGCTGTTTGGTTAATTTGTGATGTGGAAGTGATATTTTCATGTGAAAACTATACTTCTTTTATTGTTGAACTTGTTTGAGCACAGAAGGAAAACTTGGGTATCTAGGTGGGTGGACGTGTACTAGTATGCTAGTGAATCCTTGGGGTTTGGCCCTAGTTTCACTTAGCAAGATTGACGCTTACAACTCTAACTAAACTATGATGATGATGATTATTAGGGACCACTAGGTTATGGGTATGATCCCTACTAGTGGCTCGTGCATGATAATGGATATTTTTGGTGGTTACTCTCACCGAGATACGTGGTACCTGGTACCCACAGCAAGCTACGACCTAGGGGTTATTTCCTATTACTTGTGCTCATTAGATCCTTTGTAATTATCGTCGATATACGATATTGTTGGCTAGAAAATTCAGTATCTTTGTTATTTATTTTATAATTTTTGGTCCTTTAAAATTATCAGACATGAAAACTGTTTTCCTTTATTATTGCATCCTTTAGAAAAATGTAACTGACATTTCTTATTTACAAAACATGCAATGCTTTTTGTCATGAAATGTTTATCACATGGAATATATTAGAGGTGGTATCCTACTGGGCTTTCTCTCACACCCTACTTACACCTTTGGGTGTAAGTAGACTTGCTTATTTTATGTTACAGGTTTGGGTATAGGTTTTATGCCATTGGTTCAGGTTTTTAGTTGTCCATTGGGATGCAGTGTCATGGAGATAGCTTGAGGGCGGTGCCTCTTTCCATGTAGAGGTTCTTGGGATGTACTAATTTGGTTTTGTACCATTTTAATGGTCTTTAAACATAGTTTTAACTTATGTATTTCATTTCTTAAATTTTATAAAAGACGGTTTTAGTTAAAAAACCAGATTTGTTTTATTGAGTTTGTTTGTTGTTTAATTTTTATAAGATCAGGTAAATCGTTCCCAATTATCATGATATGATACCCAGGAACTTGTTCCAGCCCGTGGTGATCGGGAACGCCCTTCCGGCCTTGGCACTGGCCGGGTTTGGAGTTGGTTTGATGGTGACCAGATCCGGTTCGTGACAAAATGGTATCAGAGGAGGTTCTGGTTAACTCTTTGGGTCATGTTGTTTAGGGAACAGTCGAGATAGTATAAAGTTAGGATTGGTGGGACTTGGTAGTTTGGTTATGGTTAGTGTGACTGATCACCACATCTCATGACCGGATTAGAGTCACCAGGGGATGTTGGGATTTATCTAATTCCATTGGTTTTCTTGGTTTGTTGATGATTAGGTGAAATGAAAAGAGAGTTGGGTTAATGGTATCAGTGAGCTCGTAGGGCCTGGAAAGCAAGGTGAAGCTAGGTATATTCCCTATAAAACTCTCTGTGATAGTGAAGTGGTTGGAAAATGGCCTCCAACCATATTTCCATGTAACCCACTGAAACTAGTTTCCTCTCGCATTGTTTTGTGCTTTAGTTTTGAAATCTTGGGACTTTGATTTTAAGGTGACTTGGTTTTATGAAGCGTAATGTTTTTATGAAATGATTTTCAAATAAAGAGTGAATGGTTTCGTTTATGAAATAGTGGAACTGAATTTTTATAATTTTTTTGAAATGTAAAATGGCGTGCTTACACCTCTTTTAAAGCAGGAACTATATTGAAGTGGGTTTTGAAAAGTGTTTCCAATAGAGTTTTCTAAACAATAAGAGTGTGTTTCAATGGGATGAGATGTTTTTAAATTGATGTTAATATGTTGAATGTGAGTTATTTTCTAAATGGTTGTGAGTCTCTGAAAATTTTTGTAAGATGTGAGTTGGGATTTTGATCTCGTGGTTAGCGGTTTTGAGAAAAAAGGATGTGTTGGTTGACCGTTTTGGTTTTGAAGAGTGGAAAGAATTTTTGTTTTAACCTTTGGTATTTTCGTGAGAAACCACATGCATGGGGTTATAGGGGAAGATGGATGGTTGATGACATGACTGGATGAGTGTCGAGATGGATATGAAGAGGGTGCCCGGTGTGGCACAGAAACATACATGTGTAAGGCCCATGGGATACCATTGGTGGATGCGCTAACCGCTGAACCATTTGTTTTCAATGAAATATTTTTAAAGAGAAACATGAAGACTTGATGAATTGTTTGGAATGGTTAATATTATGTGTTTTTTGAAAATGTTGATGTTGTGGGATGTTTTGTGTCCAAGAACCCCTTCTGTTTGAACTGTGTTTTGGGTTTGGGTTTGGTCAGTAAGTTGTGTTATAGGGACAGTTAGTGGTCTCTTATGAAAAATGTTTTAGGAAACCTTCATGATGGTTCCCTTCATGTGTTTGTATCTGGTTTTTGGTATATCTTGACTAATGGACCATCTTGTTTGGGTCCTTGGGTTCAACCGTTGGATAAGGTACACCCCCATTAAAGGTTAGTGCACAACTCAAGTGCAACCAGGGTTGTTTCTCCATTTGAAGACCATCCAGTTGATCAATATAAGGAATATTTTTCTTGATATTTTTAGATTGAGTCTAAATCCATTCCTTTCTATGATTTTTAGATCCTCTTGTAATAGGAGAGTGCTCGTGGAAGGGTGAAAGAAACCATAATTTCTTATGTTTCTTGATTTGTTGAAGGTGGATGTGGTCTATGGTTGTTAGTGTGGATGAGTGTCTCGATGGTGTCTAAGATGGCCTTTGGGGTTCTTCAAAGTTTCTTTGAAGCATGAGTTCATGTTAAACCACCAGTGTGTGAAATATGATCATGATAGGATATTGTGTCCACTTTATAGAATTGTGTGTTGTTTCGGGATGTTGTATAAGGTCCCTCTCCGTGTATTGTTTATATCAGTCGCAATGGCCATGTTCGGTGATGCCTTATGATGTCATGTGCTCGATTGACCATATAGGTGAATGTTGTGAAATCCTCCTAGAGTCTCTGTTGTGTTAGGTTGATGTATCCCTTGAAAAAACATCAAAATCTTCTATTTTAGAGGAAGGTGAGTGTTTGTGTTCTTTACTTCTATTGTTTCTCACCTGAATAATCAAGGTGTGATGTGTGTGCATCTTCTTAGACCTTGTTTTAGTGAAATATCGGTATACGGTAAAGTGAGTATGGAATTTGTTATGTTGGGAAATATTTTCTTGGGTTGCGGTGTAGTTGTTGGTGGCACCAAAATAAGAATTCTCATTCAGTGGGTTTTCGAAAACTAACTGCGATGCCGAAGATGATTCAATCATTTGAGCTCTAACCATAGGTCTCAGAGTGAAGCTGGCTCGTAGTCAGGGGAAATCACAGGGTCATTTAAACCCTTTTACAAAGTCCTATACTAAATATGAAAGAGAGGATGATTTTAAACCTCTGGTATCATTATCTTTCTTCTTTTGTTCACATTTGGTGGAAATAGATGGAGGGCCTTATACCCATGACATTTACCAATGTCATTCCCTCCCCCATTGGTTTCCATTAAGACTTTGGTGAATGGTAGGAAATTTGTATAGACATGCTGATCACATGGTTTGTGAATGATTAAGAGAGACTGTGTACCTGGAAGCCATGCAGGAAGATTGATCATTACAGTTAGTTCACGTTTTCACAAACTGTGCAGACTAACCGTGCGACCATCCCAAATCTTGAAATTTTTGGGTCTTTCTATGTCGGCATATGCCGGTCGATAAGATGGTTGGTTCATATAGTGTGGAGAACCACTATGATTCTCATGTATGTTCCTTAGGAAATTTTGAATGGAAGTCTACCCTAGGTACTAGGGAGTCAGCTCAGGCCTCCCCCTATTAGTGTCCTGATTCTGTCTTGAAAAAAATATTGGTTGTCTCTTATAGTGGGGAGCATATTAGTGTCCCCCCGTACCAGTAACATATATTTATCTATGGTTTTGGATTGGTGTAGATAGTCTCGTTCGGAGATATCTAGCTACCAACATTTTCCTTGAGTAAACGTTGGGACTGGAGAGCACCCAATGGTTTAGTTAAAGTAAGGTAAGTGTAACCTTGTTCAAAGTTGTTGTTCGTTTGGGTGAATTGCTTGAGTCTTGTTCGAATAGTGTTTGAAATGTTTTATTTTGGGATAAAGTATAAATGTTATTGATCCTTTCAGGAAAGTGGTATAAGTTACGGTTGTTAGATTAATCCTTCCTTAATTGATCACTGGATGTGTTTTGGCCTTTAGGGGTGAAACCTCGCAAGGGAGTACCTATTGGTTTCTTAGTGGGGTTTGGTTGTTCCGTTAACCGTGATGTGACTTTACAGGGTGGAAAGTTTTCAAGGTGGGGAGAATTGTCACATACATAACATATTTTAAAGTTATTTTTAATTTATTTTCCATTTATTTTTTGTTTTGGGGGTTTTAAAATGTTTTATGGGGAATAGGTGAGTTTTCATGAATTGGGCCAAACCGTGAGCCCAATGCCAGATTTAAAAATAGTTTTTTTCTTTTATAACATTTTTATTTTTTAAAATTTTTCAGTCATTACAACTCCTAAATGTCCTACCCTGATATATTAACACAACATTTAAATTTGGTGCCTTTATAAATCCACAATCATGGGGGATTTGGGTTTTTATTTGAGAATTGGTCCAACCCGAAAGCCCATTTTCCAGTTTTAAATTGTTTCTTTAATTTTTTTCATATCTTATTAATTATAATGAATTTTTCGGTTCTTCCACCTCCCCCTCGACCCTAAGAAGCCCAGTCGCGCTCCCATTCATTTTCCCCTCTTTGGAGGTCGTTTGCCTCGTAATTGAGTGCTGAAATGCTTAGGGTTTCTAACATCGGGCAAATTTGAGGAGGTAAGTTATTTCCATCATAACTCTCTCAATGCTTACCATTTTCCCCCATTACAGTTCTTATATGATCTCATAATCCTTTTTCGAACATCCCTTGAATGGTTGGATGTTTTCAAATTCAGATTCTGGTGGATTTTGGGTCGTTTTATTCAAAATTATCTTGAGTAAGTGTTTCTCTCTTCAATTTTTGATTCTCCTTAGGGTTTCCTCCCTCTTTCATTATGTTCTAAAATGTCCAGAAGTTAGGGTTCGATCCTAAGGTCTGATTTGGTATCTTTTGGGTAAATTTTTGGTGGTATAAGTCTGGATTTATATTCTGTGTGGTGCGGCGGAGGTGCCCTTATGGTTTCGCACCAAGTTTTGAGGGTTTCAACTCAAAAGGTAGGTGATTCAATGTGTAACCATTTTATGATTAGTTAGCTTGCTTGGTTTATTAAATTAGTATTTTTATAATCTGCTTTTTGTGGTTTGAAAACTATTTTTGATGAATTTGGCTTAACATTTAATTTTTAGATGTATTTTAGCTTGAAATTGGGTACTTTTCATGTGTGACTCATGGGGTAATGTTTGGGTTTAGTTTATAACATATGAAAGTGATTTATTAGTCTTGAAAGGGGATGCCAATTCTGGTTTGGTAATTCCTTATTATCATGTAGGACTTTAAAAGAGATTTTTTATTTAGTTTAAGGTGTAAAACTGTGTTGTACTTCTTAAAGGTGATTTATGAAAACGTGTGTTTTTCATGTGTTTCTTTGTGGTATTATTTGATGTATTTTTATAAAACTTAGGGGTGATTTAATAATTATTTTAGAGATGAGAATTCTGTTTTGGATTTTTATTGGTATGATTTTGGTTTTGAATGAGGGGTTTGAAATGGGTTTAGTGTGAAAAAAATGGTTATACCTCTTCGGTTTGTTTTATAAAAATTGCAAATGTTTAATTTGGTTATACAAAGTTGGGAAAGGGTGTATATGTACTGTTTGGGTGAGTTTGTTTACCTAATGTGGGTTTTTGAATGGTATAGTGGTGATTTGAGATGTCAAACATTTTTAGAATGTCTTATAAATTGCCGAAATGTTTTACTAAATTCTGTTTTGTGTGCGAAACACGGGTGTGGGATGTTTCGTCTGGGTTTATTGATAAAATGAATGTTGAAGTTGAGAAGGGTATTATGTGACATGTGTGTGGGCTGTTATGTGAGTTGAATATCTTATAATGGTTTTATAAAATCTTTTAAAGGATTTGTTAAAGTGTTAAAGAAATATGAAAAGTGTTATAGGCAATTTTGGTGTGAGTTTGATTTCAAAATGAATTTGAATGAAAAGTGTAATTTTTGACTTGTGTGATGTACATGGGTCTGTTTGGTTAATGTGTGATGTCGAAGTGAAATTGGCATGTGAAAACTATACTTCATGGATTGTTGAACTTGTTTGAGCACAAAGGGAAAACCTAGGTATCTAGGTGGGTGTATGTGTACTAGTATGCTAGTGAATCCGTGGGGTTTGGCCTCAGTTTCACTTAGCAATATTGACGCTTACAACTCTAACTAAACTATGATGATGATGAATGTGGACCACTAGGTTATGGGTATGATCCTTACTTGTGGCTCATGCACGAGAACCAATATTTTTTGTGGTTACTCTCACCGAGATACGAGGTACCTGGGACCCACTGCTAGCTAGTGCCTAGGGGTTATTTCCTATTACTTGTGCTCATTAGATCCTTTGTAATTATCATCGGTATACGGTATTGTTGGAAAGAAAATTGAGTATCTTTGTTATTTATTTTAAAATTTTTGGTCTTTAAAATTATCCCACAAGAAAACTGTTTTCATTTATTATTGCATCCTTTAGAAAATTGTAACTGGCATTTCTTATTTAAAAAACTTGCAATGCTTTTTGTCATGAAATGTTTATCACATGGAATATATTAGAGGTGGTATCCTACTAGGATTTCTCTCACACCCTACTTACACCTTTGGGTGTATGTAGACTTTCTTATTTTATGTCACAAGTTTGGGTACAGGGTTTATGCCATTGGTGCAGGTTTTCAGCTGTCCATTGGGATGGAGTGTCATGGAGATGGCTTGAGGGCGGTGCCTCTTTCCATGTAGAGGTTCTTGGGCTGTCCTTATTTGGTTTTGTAACATTGTAATTGTCTTTAAACATAGTTTTAACTTATGTATTTCAGTTCTAAAATATTGTAAAAGACGGTTTTAGTTAAAAAAAGTCCATATTTGTTTTATTGAGTTTGTTTGTGGTTTAATTTTTATAAGATCTGGTAAATCATTCCCAATTATCATGATATGATACCCGAGCACTTGTGCCAGCCCGTGGGGATCGAGAACGCCCTTCGGGCCTTGGCATGGGCCGGGGTTGGTGTCGGTTTGATGGCGACTAGATCTGATTCGTGACACTGGAGTAGTCATTCTTTTTCTAACCTAGATTGTGGGATTACGATTGCCGAAGAAAGACTTCAAAGCCTCCAAATTATCAATCAGCACAAACGCTATAGATTAAATGTGAAATGGTTAAAATAAGGTGATATAAACTCAAGGTTCCTTCATATATTGAATATGTAAAATAATTTTTGGGTTGGGCTGAATTCCAGTAGTGTTGATGGGTTTCTTCAGACTTCTGAAAGTGAAATTTCTAATGCAGTGGTGCACTACTTTGAGATGTTATAATCTGACGATGGGATTGAAATCACTTATAAAATTGTTGACAGCATTGACCCTTATATTAATGAGAATCAAAATCATCTCGTCACAATGGTTCCTTTGAAGGAGTAGATTAGGGAGGGTTTGTTTATGCTCAAAATGGAGAGTACTGCTGGACTAGATGGGTTCCCCAACTGGTTTTTCATGTTCTACAGGGATCTTTACAGAGTTTTTTAGACATTCCTCTCGTCCTCATGGTTTCAACTTGAGTATTATAGAACTTATCCCTAAGAATGAAAATGTAGTTGATATTATGGATTTCATGCCAATTATTATTGGGAACACCATTACCAAAGTTAATATTAAGATTTTGGTGAACATATTGGGTTGGATTATTAAAGTCTATATTAATACTAACCAATTTGGGTTTTTTCCTGGTCGAAGCATTCAAAATTGTTTAGTTACTGCTTCTAAAGGTATCAATTCATTGAAATGATCCTTGAAAAAATGGAGCTTTTCCCTCAAGATTGATATATCAAAAGTGTTGGACACTGTCAAATGTAGTTTTATTTTTGAAGTCTTCAAGAGTTATGGTTTCTCCAGTGACTTTATTAAGTTGATTTCAACCATTTTCAATTCTACATGGCTGTCTGTTCTGGTTAAAGGTTCTCTAAGGGGAAACTTCCCATGTACTAGGGGTGTTCGTCAAGGGGATCCTCTCTCGGGCCTACTGTTTTCTCTTGAAAAGGAATACATGAGCAGATGCTTCATTGAGCTTACTTATCTTGGAATTTAAAAACTAGTGCAATCTGGTCGGAATAATAATATTCCCTATCACTTTCATTATGTTGATGATATTATCTTATTTTGGCATCCCCTAAGACCACTATTGGTGTCATCAAAGCTTTCTTTAATCACTATGTAGACATGGATAGACATGCCATCAGTTGGGTTAAGTCCTTTATCATTTTTGGAAATGGTCTCACCATTGGGAAGCAAAATAGAATTGCTGGAACCCTTGGAATGCATAAGGGCTCTCTCCACATTACTTACCTCGGGGTCCCCTTATTCTGGTGAAAAGTCAAGAACCACCAAATAGAGAATATTTATTCTGGATTCATCAGTCGGCTTGCTTGCTAGAAGGGAAATACCATGTCACAGGATGGGATGATTTTCTTCATTAACTCAGTTATTACTTCTAAATTTTTGTATTCTTTTTCCCATTATTGATGACCCAAAAATATGTTAATTGATCTTCAACGCATGGTCAAAAACTTATTATGGATAGGATCAGTGTACGAGAGGAAACTCATAATGGTTTCTTGGAGGGATTGTGTCAATCCTTTTGAGATGGGAGGCCTGGGGCTCAAAGACATCAAAAGATTCAATGATAGCTTGGTTAAAAAGTTTACTTAGAACCTATTGTATTTTAATGAGACTTCGGATGATTTTTTGTCCTACAGGTTCAAGCATCGACTATTTAGTGTACATCCACACTATATTCTTTCCTCTGTCTCACCCTCTCTTCAACACTCTTTCATGAAATTATGCAGCACTCGAATTGGTTTTTTAGAAAGGACTCCATGCTTAATTTCTAGAAAATCTCATTGTGGGATAGCCCTATCGATATCACTATTATCCCCTCCACCATGGATTTGTTGACTTTGGCTGATTCCATGATCCAAGATCATGCTCTTACTGATATTCTTCCCCATCATGTTCTTCTAGAAATCCAGAATTATGTTTGCATGGATAATGATACCTTGGTCTGGAAGCCCAATTCACATGGTTGCTTCAACACTAAAGATTATTATGCTATGAACCTAGTAGACTTACAAAGACCACTCAGGTGGCTACTTTATTATAAGGCCCCGTTTTTTCAACTATCTATAATGGTCCTTATTTGGAGGATATGGAGGAACCAACTCCCTAGGCATGTTCAGCTGTAGAATGCGGGGCACCATCTTCCCTCTGCCTGTCTCTTATGTGTGCAGGCTAAAGAATCTATCCAAAACCTCATCCTGGACTATTTTTATGCAGAAGAGATATGTAAATATATTGGTTCTCTATTCTTTTTTTATGTCTATAATTGCAAGAATCTTGAGAAGCTCATGTCACGACTCTGTGATGAAGGAAAAAGTGCACAGTTATACAATATGCTCATTGTGGCTACTGCATCAGCCATTCATGTTATCTAGTTTGCATGCAACCAGGAAATCATTGGGAGTCACCATGCTTGTCTCCATGCAGAATATCTTTCCATACGTAGGTATATACATGATTCTGCTGTAGTACAATCTATAACGATGCATAATTCCATTCAAGAACAGAAAACTTTGCAGTTTCTTGGTGTTCTAGGGAAGCCAAAGAAACCTATTGAATTCAGGTTCATCAGATGGATTCCACCAATCCCTCTTGGTATCAAAGTTAACATTGATGGTGTTACTTCTGGATCTCCTGGACCTTCATGATGTGTTGGTGTGTTCGGTACTTTTCACGATTTTATCCAAAGGTTTCTTCAACCATTTTATTGGCCAAGATAATGCATATGAAGCTGAACTATGGGTTGTGATCTATGCAATCATATATGCTACCTATCACAATTGGTCACCTATATAAATTGAATTTGACTCAAAACTTGTACTGAATTCTATTAGAACACATACTTGAGATGTCCCTTGGTGCCTCCTTCCTAGTTGGATTTCTTTTCTTACTCAAGATAGTCAACTTAAGATCTTCGTATCACATGTTTTTATGGAGGAAAATCAGATTGTTGATTCCCTCTTGAAAAGGGCCATTGTAGAGCTGAGCACCATGTGTTCATTCAGAGTACCAGATAATTTCATTATGAAGGTGGATGATGATATGCGGGGTGCGACATACTACCATTATTGTACTTCCCCTTATAAGCCTAATTTTTTGTACTTTACATTTTAATTAATAATTTTAGGGCCGTCTTGCTCAGACCCTGGATCTTCATGGTATATTCATAGCCATCTATTTCCATTCTCCACTTACAATGGGAGTCGATCCATGATTTTGTGATCAACTGTTAATGCACTTACTACCAGATCACTGCATATCCCATTAATCACATTTGGTAGTATAATTAATCAATGGCATTCATCATAAAATCGTTAAAATATAAAATATGATATTTTTAGATACAAATTTGATAATAAATGAATATTTTATTTTATTATATTTATTTTTTCTAAAATACACTAATGACGTCACTCTAAAAAAA
The DNA here is from genome assembly GCA_963277665.1 of Viscum album. Lineage (NCBI taxonomy): Eukaryota > Viridiplantae > Streptophyta > Magnoliopsida > Santalales > Viscaceae > Viscum > Viscum album. The sequence goes on from OY728153.1 coordinate 915,904,133, forward strand.
GTTTCACATTAAAAAATTCATATATCACTCATATGATAAAACATGTATTCTGAAATTTACAGTAATCTGAGTTTTCTCATCAAATACTCTATTGATGAGATATTAAAATTATTCTATGGAATTTAGTGTATGTGATATATTTTTATTATTATTTATATATCAATATAAAGCCTCTATAGGGTCTATAAGTCATCACTAACTCAATTTATTACTTTAGAAATATTATTTAAAATACTTTATAATATTAAACATAACGAATTATGTCATTAAATTATAAATGTTGTTAGGGACTTTGAGATAAGATAATTAATATCACTTATAGTTCTCCTACTCCCAGGTTTATCAAAGAAGGTTCTCATACGGCCAAAGAAACGCACTACAGAAATATCTAACCCATGAAATATATTTTCATTTTGATCTATTATGGACATTGTAACTGTCTAAATTTTTAAAATATGAATATTATATCTGACAGTATGTATAAACAAATAACCAAGTGTAAAAACGAAAATAACTTCAATACTATATTATAAATTATTTGTTATAAATAAATTAAACACGTTTTATATATTTTGATGGACCCAACACTAAGTGTAGCTTGATCAATAAGAAACAATTACTTTCTTTGATGGCCTGTGTTACATGCAAGACCAGGTTTTATTTAATACTATTAATATTATTTTTTAAAATAAAAATTATCACCTCTAAATTAATTTTTTTTATGAATAATATTTACTAATATATAAAAAATATTGTTGAATCTATTGTCTAACAATTAATTAATAATGAATATAAAAGAAAATGTTTTCATAAAAAATTACTTTTATACCCAAAAGGTGTTTTAAATTAATAAAGTATGTTTATATAAATTAGATGATGGTATTAATAATTTTAATATATCATATATTCAGTAAAAAAATTACATTCATCTAATAATTTTAATGTTATATGATAAGAAATATTCTAAATTTGTCTATAAAGATTGTATTTCTCACATGTCAGATTTACACAATTCAATAGATTAATTATTTTAAACCAAAATTTTTCAAATTTTATTATATTCGTTTTGAAAAAATAAATTTTAATTTTTAAATTATTATTTCAATTTTTTTAGGGTTAATTTCCGGTATTGTTTTGAGAAGGTTTCTTTAAATAGACAAAAATACTAAATATTAATTGGAAACTAATATTTCATCTAAACAATTTATAATGATAAATTATATTTTAAATTGATTTTAATTTAAATTTAAATCCATTATAAATATAAGAATCCAATTTACATCATTATAATAATTTTTTTAAAATTATATTTTCAACTTAGTAAAACGTTTGAATATTTTCATGTTAAAATCATACTTTCTCATTCTATCTATAGGATTAATTTTAAATTATGGTCCTCCACTTATTTTAATGGAATTTGTAGAAATAGATTAAATATTATAATTTATAATAATTTATATTATCTAATATGTTTTAATTAATATTTATCACAATGATTTATCACTACAGTTTAAATTAATTAGTCTGATTAAGGTTAAAACTGGGGTTTTCCCATTCCCTAATTTTGTATTAAATTTAATTTTTTTTAAAATATTAGTTTTATTTTATTAATTACAATAAAAATATTGAATTCGTCGGTATAAAATATCTAATTGATATATTATTAATTTTAATTTTAATTTATAGATTACTTAAAAGAATAAAGAGAAAGAAGTTACCTTAGTAAAAACAATAATGATGAAATTGAGAAAACATAAAGAGTAAGAAATAACATGATTGAAAGTTTATATCGTTGTTTTTTGGAAATATTTCTCATAAATTGAATCTATAAATTCCATTATTTTTCTATTTTTTAGGCACATAAGTTAAGGGTGACCTCCCAATACTGAATACTTGTGTGTATTTATTAGAATTCCACTCCTCCATTATAAAAGAACACTAAGTCTCTGTATTTTTTATAAAATTAAAAGAAATTTTTCATGAAAAATTCCTAAACAAATACATTCCCATGTTACCTTACTTCATTAAATAATAAGTACATTTTTTATAAGGCCTTATTAATAATGAATTTGGTTGAAAAAAATGAGATATGTGAAGAAGATATAACATTCATCAATAATTTTTTTTGTTTTATTTCACCATAAAATTCCTTAAATTTATTTAAATACATAATATAAACTATATTTTTATATTAAATATATTTTTATGTTGTTATTTTAATTTTATGACCTATAATAACACACAATTCCCTTAAATGGGTCTTGAATTTGTCGTTCATTTTTACGAAGGACTACTGTATCACGAAATGATGTCATTTGTTTTTCCATTACCACCATTCAAGAGTCTGAACAATGAGTGTTTGAATTTTTTATATAAGATGTATATTATATTTATTATTTATTTATTCTTAATAAATTTTTATATAACACATTACATCAAGCTTCAAAATTTATGGGAATATGATTACTTCGTGTGTGTGTGTCTAGAAGACTATCGCCTCGTGATGTGATGTGATTCATTCATGCTTTAAATCGAATGTATTAATAATTGTTTTAATAATCATACGTGAAATTAATGAAATATAAAATCTAAATAATAAATAATATATATAAATAATTTAATTTTTTATCCAATTTTACTAGAAAATGGAAACAATATTCTTGTGTATGTACAACCTATTATCTCCATAAACAATGTATTTAATTTACTATCACCAATTTTTATGGATTAATATAAGTAAATATATAATGAATGTATATGACATTGAAATCATGATTTACATTCTTGAGATTATTAAATCATGATCGATATAATATGAATAGAAAAATAACCAGTCAAAACATACTTTATATACAAGCAAATTAACACCCGAATCAATGAAAATAATGAAAGATTATTAACAAAATAGAAGATAATATGTTAAAAAGGAACATAATTTATATTATAAATATTTATATGGTTTTATAATCTGTTAATAACATGTTTTATATCATTTTACAGTAGGTTAAAAAGAATACATCAAAAAAGAAGAATGAGGTATGAGGTATTATCACAATTTACATTTAATAGAGACTTATGATTCATTATGCACAAATTAACTTTTATGTGGTGTATATATATCCAATATGAAATATTATATCATTAATAAAAAATTAATTATTCTATTTTATGTTTCTATTTGAAATATTAATTCAAAGGGTATTTGATTTGGAAATTTCAAAGGGATATAAGTTATTGTGAAATATCAATTATTTTTTTGGTTGTTAACATTAATTTAAAACAATAAATTTTTTGTAGTAATTTGTTATTCGACATTAAATTACTCTTAAATATATATATTATTGTGTTATTAATATTATAATTTCTTAAACCACATAAAATTTTACATATGATGTATTATTTTAATGTTATGTCGATTAAAAAGGGAAATCTTGATAAATAATTATTAATTTTTCAATATAAATATTTGATGATAAAGAAAATTATTATATCTATTATTTGATATATGGGGATTTCCATGAAAATATAGACAGATTTGGGAGATGATAAATTATTTACCCTTGATGCGTTTGTGGCCAATTTAAATGAAGTAATTGTCCAAACAATACAGATCTCTACACACTTATTATAACTAACTTATGGATAGATCTTGATAGTAACTATCTTCAGGAAATATGTTCACAGTTCAAATATCTAACATTATGAATTCCATTATTATTTTTATTTAATGTGATTGTTGTATTACTCTTACAATACATTCTCATGTTTCAAGACCATGCGAGTAATTATATGACATTATTTGATCACCTTTTATTCATTCCATATTATGATCATATTATTGATTAATTGGAATATATTTTTACTGTTTTAAATTAACAAGGTTATTATTTTTCATTTATTTATTCTATTTATATTATACATAAACATTACTTGATTTTTTACTTCATCCAAATTTTGTTTCCTTTCCCTAGATATAAAGATTGATTATTTGAATGAGTTTTCAAGGATTCAGAGCATTTTAATTTAATATGTATTATGTTTCAATTTATATTCAAAATGTAAACTCGTTATCATGTATCTATCATGAATCCAAAAATCTAAACTTTTCTATCCTTTGGGATTTGAATCTTGTATCTATACCAATGTAATAGAGTATATGTATAAAATAACATAAAAATGATTTGGTAAGGTTGTGATTATGAGATTCATCCTATAAATAAATCTCAATTTGGATACTACAAGTGGAAATTTTTCTGGAAGAGATGTACCTAGGGGTAATAACTCTGAAAAGTGTGCATTGGGTATGACTATAGCGTAACAAGGTACATGACACCTATACTTACTATGCACCTTTTCTGACACATCTATGAGATATGAATAATTAAATTCAAATTTTCTTTTCAAACTATTATAATGATTTTTAATGTTAATATTTACTCAAATAAACTATCTTTATGATTATTAGATTCTATTATGTTAGGTATTTCATTAGTTTTTTGATTATATATTATGTTTCATAATTATTTGGTCTAAAATAATATATTCTATCACTTATAAATGAAAACTATTAGATGAAATGGGAAACATATCAATGTACATAATTCATAGTGTAAGAATAATCATTGCTTTTACAGTTTTAATCAAATATTTATAAGTGAAATAGTATCCCTAATATTATCACCATAAAATAAAATAATATAATGTTCTATCAAGAAAGGGAAATAATTATCAATGTATTATGTATTCAATTTTATGTTATACAAATAGGAGTTGATAGATAAAAAGGTGGATAAAGATAATAAAGGAGATACTTATTTTTCCCACATGTGATAATTATGGGAGTAAAAAACTTATTATATGCTGAAGATCATGTGGTGTTTGCTTTAATTTTGGATAAAAAATATAACATACTCATGATTTAAAGGGAAATAAAAAAATTTAAATGTTCAATGCCCCAACTGTAAGGATATGGGTCATTAAGAAAATGAATGACCCTATCATAAAATGAATATACATCAACAAAAGAAAATGGATATTATTGAAGAATATGTTATTTGCACATAAGAAGAGGATGATTAATTTGATTGTTTTTTATCCAAAAATTATTTCATTTTAGTATTTTATCAATGAAATCTAGGTTTTAAGAATTATGGATTGTATAATTATTATACTACAGTATTACATCCTTAAAGATTTTGAGAGATTATATTGAATGTTACAATGAAAAGTTAATCAGTATCAAATTAATATTTTTTAAACACATGGATGAGGATCATATAACTCTTAATATGTTCATAATGATGAGATAATGATGTTTGGATTATGATTTGAATTATATGGATAATTTATAGTGCATACAACAAACTAAATTCAAACGTATACATGATTTATTGAAAAGTTGTTTACGAAAGGTGGAGATTACATCATTACTATATTTATAGAATATATAAAATAATCATTATTTCACATAAGTAACAAAAAATTACAAATGTTTTCTGAAATATTATGGTAATTAATGTTAGTCCCATATTTCCATGGTATACATGGTGAAGATATACACATATTTGTTATAATATTATTAAGAACTACATTATGTTGTTTTAGTGATTAATTATATGTTAATTTTTGAAATTATGTAAACTTCATTCTATTTTTTTTGGATCATAATAATTTTGATGGGTGAAAATGTTATCAATTTAGGAAATGGTTTATGTGGTATTTTGGACAATGTTTTATAGATTATATTATTACATTTACAAATGGATATTTCCGATTATATGCGAACATGTGCAAACTATGTTCATTTTAGAAAATAGTTAAAGAATTATGGAAAGGCTTATCAACCTTATATTGTCCTTATATTCCATTAAATGTTAATTTTAGTTTTTTAAGAACAAAAAATAATCATTTATGGATATTAATTTTTTGGAGTAAGGGTTGAATTAAAAATTTATCATATCACATCAAAAAGATTAAATTAAACTTATTAAATATAAAAATAGAAAGTTATCATATTTCCATATATTATTGGAACATAAAATAACACTTTAACTATAAAAAAGTATTTTAAAGGAAAATATCTTTCTTGTTGTAATCAATTTCATTATTTTAATGACCTTTTTCAAACCTATTTGGATTTTGTTTTTGTGTTCTTTAACATTTTCTATATCACACCCATTCTTATGATTAATGTTCTCTATCACCCTCCCTCAATATGTTTCTGTTATTTAAATCATATGTGTCCATGTTTTCATTTCCCACATATGTTCTCCTACTTGGTAACCTAGTTATATAATTCTATCAGATGACCTTTATACTTCTATTTCAAACTTATTAAGAGGTTGTTATATTATCCCTCTTACAATAAGTTTTTTTCTAAAAAATATTTATAAGATATCAATCAATTAATTAATGGTATCATGTTTTAATTATAAATATGAAATTTTTTAACGTGGACATAATGTAAAATATTTATATCTGAAAATATGAACAATTTATTCGATACTGTATATGAAATTTAACACCATATGTATGATGGAAAAAATTCCAGAGAAATTAATATTTATTTTTTATTTTTAATAAATTCAATAAATTCCATATCTTTTAATTTATGCGACACTGAGTTCATCTTGCATCACACACAAAAATGACTTTATTTGATGGCTTATACTACATGTAAGAATGCGTTTTACACAATCCTAATAATATTATTATTTCAAATGAAAATTATCTCATAGATGCTAAATTGTATGTATAGAATAGTATTTAAAAAAATGTTAAAATATAGTATTGACATTATTGGTTAACAACTAATTATAAAATAACAAAAAAATAAATTCAATGGAAAAGAATTGTTTTTTAAAGTATTTTTATATTCCAAATTTGTTTTTACTTTATAATTTTAAATAACTAATATTATATGATGATTATAATAAAATTTATATATTTTATATTCAATAAATTGTTTTTTAGTTCAACAAATTTATTTTATTTACATAAAATTAGAAAAAATCCATTTTTACGAAGAAAAGGTTGTATTTTTATAAAGGTAGTTATTTTATCTTTTAATGTCATAATTATATCATAAATAAACTGTTATAATTTTTAAAATTTTATTTGAAAAATTTAAATTAATTTTGGAAATAATAATTTCACTATTATGTTAGGGTGAATTTTAGATATTTTTTGAGATGTTTCCTTCTTGATAAATTGTGTAAAATATAACATTTAATTGAAAACATAAATTTTACCAAAATAATACAATAAGATTAATTAAATATTTAAATTATTTTTAAAGAAAATGTTAAAATATTTTACATATAATAATATAATTTAATTCATTAGATTAATTTTTATATTTAATTTAGACCTAAAAACACTGTAAACTTTTGAAATATTTCACTTTAAAACTATTCTTTATTGATCCATATATGAAATTCACTTGAAATTAAATTATTCAAATTATGTGAATGGAATTTCGAAAAATTTATTAATTAGAATCATATTAATTGAAATTATATAAAATTTTCAACATAATTACTTACCATAAAAATTACTGAAGATAGTTAAAAATAATTAACACAATTAAGGTTATAATGAGATATTTCTCATTACATGCTATTTATTAAAATTTATTTCACACACACATACAATTTTTATATAATTAATTGAACATATTATTTATAATATGTCTGTCTAAATTAAATAAAATTATATTTCTAATTATAATCTTAATTGATAAACATTCTAGGTAACTAAAATATATCAGGTACCTTCGTAAAAACTATTAAGATAAAATTGAGTAAACCTAAATACCCTCCCTCTATTATTTTTCTATTTAATAGGCACATGAGTAATGGGAGACCTTACAATAGTGAATACATTTGAGTATTATCAAGAATTTCACTCCTCTGCTATAAAAGGGAATTCACTCTCCCCAATATCACACGCCTCCCAGGAAATTTGACAAGATAAAAAAAATAAAAAAATCACTTCATAAATACTCTCCCCTAATCCTAGAGTCCTTTTTTTGTGTATAAATAAATCCAAGGATGTTATTTAGTGAAAACCAAAATTAGATACACAAAGATGAGTTAACATTCTTCAAAAAATATTTTTTATTTCTTCTTCCAGACCTATTAATTATTTTCTTATATTTATTATATAATAACATATGTATATTCAATATAACTAGATGTTTCTTGAATAATTACAAAAAACCATACATACTTTAATATAATGGGATACAGAAAGCATCATTCATGCATACGGTGGACTATATCCTCTCAAACTATTATCCATCATTTTGTCTATTATAACCATTAAAGTTTGGGGATAATGATGTAAATATTGTTTATATATGATAATATATATATATATATATTGATTTATTTGTGATTTATTAATTATAATATAACTCATAACTACATTATTTCCATTTTGTGGGAATATAATAACTTTTTTGGTGTGTGTGGTGGACTACCGCATCGCAAAGCGATGTGATTTATTCATGCTTTACATGGGATGTATTAATGATGATTTTAATAAAAACATGTGATATTTATGACTTAATAATGATAAATAATTTATTATTTTTAATGTTTTTTAATATTCTTATATATAGTTTACTTTAATTTAATCCAATACGATAAAGAAATTGAATCAACATTCATGCTTGTGTACGACCTACCATTTTCATGAATGATGTATTTCATTTCATATCACCAAATTTTATGAATTAAGATAAATAGAAATATAATGAATATATATGACATTTACATCTTGTTTTACATTCTAAATATGATGAAGTCACGAATGATGTAAGAAAAAAATAACATGTCAAAACATACTCGAAATACAAGGAAATTTTCTACCGAAAGAATGAATGTAATGAAATATTATTAACAAAATATGTGATAAGTTGTTATAAAAGAAGCTGATATGATATTATAATTATTAATATGATTATTTTATAAGTCAATAAATTTATTTAATCCATTACACAATATATTAAAGATCTTTCAACCAAAAGTAAGTAGGAGGAAGTGGATTTTATCTCTATTTACATTCCATTGAAACATTTTTTGTTATTTTGTGCAAATTAGATTTGATGTGTTTTATATAATGGAAAATTTAACATATAATGTCATGAATAATTAATTATTCATGTTATTTTAATTGTCAATTTGAATTAATTCATCAATTGAGATTTTATTTAAAACATAACAGTGCATATTAGTTATTGTGAAATCTCATTTTGTATTGTGATTGTTAATTTTATCATGAAACAATCACATAATTATAATCATTTTTTAATATAAATTTCATTATTTTAAATATATATATTATTATTTTCTGGATAAGCGTATTTTATAAACCATATTACATTTAATATATGGTATTTATTTTGAAATTTATTTGATTAAATGGGGAAATAATGATAAGTAGGTATTCATTCTTGAATACTAATATTTGATTTCAAGACACATTATTGAATGGATTATTTTTTATATGAGGAATTATTTAGACCTAAAAAATGGATATGGTTTGGTTAATTATATCCCCCCAATTCATCTTTAGTCTACTTAGATGAATCAATTTTCCAAATTAGACGGGATTCTATATATATTATTACATTTTCATGAGGATATATATTGACCGTAACCACATTGAGGATATATCTTCACACTTAAAATTTCAAAACAATTTCATTCCATCCTTATGTATATTCCATGTGACTAATTTATTTGATATAATATCCATGGATGTCATTTAAGATCATGTGACAATTTATATTGAATTATTTGATCATCGTTTATTCCAATCATATTAAGATCATGTTATGATTATTTGGAAAGTTTTTCATTCATTTACCTTTCCATGATTATTGTTATTCATTTTACATTGATATCTTCTACTTTACTAAACCCTTACTAAGCATGTTACCTCGCCCTTATCTTGTTTTCTTTCCCTGAGATTTGGAGATGTATTCTTGGTATTAGTTTTCATGGATGCTGAGAATTTTACAAAATTATGTATTATGTATAAATTTCTAATCTCAATGTAAATTTATTATTGTGAATGTATATGTTTTCAAAAACTGCCAAACTTTTCGATCCATTGGGATTTGAATCTTGTACCTATACTGATTTAATAAAGTATATAATGACTATAGGCTACTAGATTTAAGGTTGTTACATCGATAAGGTACCCTGAAACGGTATCTACATCATAAATGCATGTCTCAACCCAGTCAATAACTTGTGATGAACTATGCATTTATTTCCATAGCTACTATGTTTGGAGACGTTTTTTTTACTCTATCTAACTATGGTGGAAGGGGTAAGCGGTACAGCTCCTTCCCAAGACTAAATAGTATCTTAAAATTGATAATTAACCTTGGTGATAGCTTTCTACCATAGAAGTATTTGTGTAGCCATCAAGTAGGTGATGCCTTTAGTGATACCCGGACTCTAACATAAAACTCAAAATTCCTACTTCATCAATCCAATTTGGTAACTTTATTCTTTGGGTCTCCATTATCTATTCCTTGATAATATAAACCTTTACTATCACCACTTTCACCGAATATGGGACCATTAGTACCATCCCCCTTAAAACTAGGACCATTAGTATTACCCCCCTTGATACGTTAGGAAATGATGTAACATATTGGGTCTACCGTGGAAGAACTTCAATGGTGAAATACTAATGGATGATGGAAAATTATTGTTTTATGAAAAATCCACTAGGGGTTGATGATCCCCCTAACTAAGGTCCAAATCTAACATGCATTCCTGTAACAAGTACTTGAAAACAATAATATTAAAACATTTATAACCATCAATTTTGTGGTGGAACATTATTCTCACCTGTATGTGAGTCCCAAAATAATCATGTAACATTATTCACAATAGATACATGAAGCAATCATCATGGTCCAAAACAATCATCATTGGAATAATTGGAAGTCTTGAATCCTTCAGCATGTACAAATGTCCCAAAAATCTACCGAACTCGACTTTTATATAGTGAGGAACTGTACTAACTTGTGATGGTGGTATATGATCTACCATATATAATTCATACCTCTTTCATATCAGGCATATACTAAAACCAAATTCATGGAGATTCCATATCACATCCACTGTAGAACCTCTATGGATTGGACTAATCTTGTTAGTACGAGATGCTTTGTGTTAACCTAATGAAATGTGACACATTGAGAGATGAACTAAGAAACAATCTTTTTTATACCATTATATGAGAAACTATAAATATGTAACATTTATATCTACTGCACTCCGAAATATATTGTTATGTGGGATGTACAAAAACCCTCAGAACCTCCCCCCCTGGCATGACCAGTACCATCATCCATACTTAAAAATTGATGTCAAGATCCTTGTATTTATGAAATAAATTTGGATAATGTCATCTGAATATATAGTCACATAAGATCTCATTGTATACATATCCATGATTTACTACCCAAATGACATTTAGCTATGGATGTTTCAGAACTATCTACTGGAGATATGTTGTTACACCTTCTCCCAAAAATATAAAATATAATGAGGCTATCTAATTTACCACCTCATTCTTAAAATATGAAGGAGATTTCTTTTTGACATATGTATCCACCTTGTTCCCTTTATCATGGGTATATAATATCTCAAAACCATAGTGTAATAAAAATTATTGTCATTTCCTGTGCTTTATGTTAAAATCATTTTGTAAAAACATTTAGCTAGGAATATTATAATCAGAATAAAAAATGAATATCTATCCTATAATATTGTGTCATTATAAATTCAGGGTGAAAAATATAGATTCATTATAAAAACGATGGATTGTTTATTTCTTCTCATATGGTATTTTCTAACAAGACTCATATGTAATAAGGTTCATCATCAACACCATAACACATAAAATACTAGCTATGGAGGTACTTTAGGATTCCATGTACTCCACACCCACCTTTAGAGTTTTAATATGGGGATTGTCATGAACATATTCCATAGTACATGAAAATAATATTTCATCTTCTTCATATATAATAATGAAATACCCATTCATTACAATGAAATAAAAGATGTTGTGATCTTGGAGAAATTAGTAATTAATATCTGGTAATAGCTTTCTATCATGCGTAAGATCCACTAACTATTCATGATATTGGGTGGATCTCAAGGTAAGACATTCATGTCCCTTATATGGTCATCCACCACTCCCTCTATTGAGATGAAATTTCCAATAGTGTGTACCTATTAAATTCATAACTAACACCATGAGAGATTCCCATAACGGTTTCACCATGAGTATATACATGATCATATTAAAAGGAATCACATTCTCTTATAGTTCTATGTATATTAGAATTTAATGCTTTAGTAATGGAATGAAAAAAATCCATTTCTTGCAAAAATTTCTACTTCATGGGTCCCATGATAATTTCTAGAGTGTTAACCAGAACAAAGAGCTTCACCAAGTAATAATAGTGACCATTATGGTGCTAAAAGTCTATCTTCACTGTATCCTCATATCAAATTTGTAGATAGTGATAACCTGAGCCGCGATAAATCATTTATAACCACATGAGTTGTTTAATTTGTCATATAGGCCAAGAATTATTTTAATTGGTTACTTATATTTAATATTCACTTGATTTTTTTTATTATTACACATGTATAACCTCCAATATTCATCCACCTTCATAAAAAACAAAATTGTTGATACCAAGGGGAATGAAATGGGTATAATGAGTCCATTACTCAATGGATACACTAAATAAAACTAATAACATTGGAAATAATGTGTTATAAGACATATCACGGATTTCGTGAATTGTTTTAATAACATACATGCCATAATATCTCAAAAATGCACCTAAAAGCCTTCATTCATGTTGGTCAAAACATTATTAAACACATGATGTCTTGTCAAGCTAGACATAACCCTACAAAGGTTGAGGTTGTGAATACCGTGCTGTATATTTTCATTAATGGAACTCCGCATCCTAATTCAAAAATTCATGAAATATATTCTTGATGTGGTATCTTTCCCAAAACCTACATCTCCACATTTTCCATTAAAATATATACCTCCCTATATCCGAATGATTAGGGGACGAAACATTTGTACTTATGAAAAATGAATTTAATTTGTAAAACTCTACTATTTATGTGAAATTGAGTTGATGGTTTCATAGGGATTACATATTTCATGAAATAGACTCCCATGGGTTCTTGGGAAATCAATCCACGGTAGATATTCCTTTCATGATAGTCCACTACATTCACCTTCGAAGAAAACCCTTTATGACTCTTGGGAATTCATGACATAATTTTCCATTGTGAAATCAAACTCGTGGTAACCATGGAATTTCCCCTATGTATTAGAACCAAGTTATGTGAATGATATAAAATATGGAGTCTTTTATACTATTTATGGACCCTGTCCTTTTTGAGACCCCTACCATTTGTGAAGTCTTCAAACTTAATCAACATTCAACCATCCCAACATCCTTCTACCTAGCCTCTCTATAGTTCTTATATTTATCGTAGACATTTTTTGAATGATTAGTTCCCAAGGTTCATATACCCATACAAAACTGGATCATCCACATCCTGGCCATCTAGGAAACTATTCTCTTCAACCCTTGTGCCCACAACCTATTCATCATGAATTTTTAAGACCCTTATGGTTCCTCTTCATCCTAAACGTTGACACATTAATGCCACTTAATTCAAATAATAGGCCCTATAAAATCAATATTTTACACTTTACCATGGTAGTGTTTACTCCATTCACCACCAATAGGGATATTTTTAGTGGCCATATAAGCCCCGAAGGTATAGTCAACATTTAAAAATGAAAATAATTCTTATTCTAGAGGTCGTATGCTTAATAATTATCTCTTACTTAAAAATGGCCCGCTTTCGGTAGGTCCCACCAAGATTGTATCCATATGACCTAATTCTACATATCCCAAATTATTAGTTCTACAATGTTAAATTTCATGACATCAACCAATTCACATGACAAAAAACTATATCTCTACACTATGTAGTGAACACATGATAAAACATGTGTAAATTGAAAGTTATTATCCCTCAAATAATACCCAACATGTTGAATATAAGATGCCCCATGTAACATCATCATAGGGTGAGACCTCCTTCCCTACTATGGGATTGGACACCTATAATTGGAATCCAACTTGCAGGTTCCCCGCACTATCCCATGAAATCATGGGTTGAAACTCCAAACCTAAGATAAATTCCCAAAACACTAAGGTAGCCTCCATACAGAAGACCCACAATGTCCCTTTTAGTCAATCCTTCATTAACATGATCATCATTATCACGTGGTGTTAAAAATTCATGGACAGATCTCATCACACAACCTTAAATTGTGGCGTCACACTACATGTTCTTTGATCCTTGTCTCTTAATAGGGTATATAAATCACCACCTAGAGCTTAAATATTATGACATAAAAAACCTAGGATACCATTTTGTGGTTCAATACCAAAAATCCTACATTCCTATTAAATGTTAATTTCATCCACTTAGAATATGAAAGCTCCAAATTATGATCATATTCCAAATGGGAACACTCTAAAATGTAGAATCCTTTCATCAAAATATGTTTATCATGATACCAAATTGTTTCCAAAATTTTTATTAAAATTCTCCCCACTAGCCCCTAAAATATGTTAAACCTACAACATAATTAAAATAACTACCCCATATATTAAACATGGTATTACTGGGGTAAAACCCTTAGATACCTTAGGCCCATAGCGTCATAAACTACATTGTTGACATGGGATGTCATGGTTTTCAAATATATGAATCCTCACCCATGAAATTATCCCAAATAGAGGAATACATTAAAACTTCCCAACACTCCCAAAATCCATAAATTCTCATGCATTCCTAATGTTACCATCTAATCCTATTATAGGTTTCTTCACTGTCGAGATAGATGAAATTTAATTTACCAACATCACCTTTGAAATGAAACTGGTATTGTGATTCATGAATGATGATTAAATATTTAATGGATGTCTATACTAGGTAACAAGATCTATGGAGTAATCCATTGATAGGGAAACAATTATTCCATCATCCCATTTTGTTCAAGGATCCAACATCACAAACCCTAGTGGATTAGGATGCCCATTTTAAAAAATCGGGAATGTGTTGAAAGAAGAACCGTGTCTACATGTTGTCTCAATGTAAAGAATCATAATAAAAAATGGTGAACTCAGTGTGAAATAATTCTTCTTAAATAGTGAGAATATTTGTAATATTGGCCAGCATCCTATTTGAGCATCAATGGATCCAGATATCTAGCATTATTCCCCCAGTAAAAAATGGTGGGCATCATGGAAAAATCTTCTCCAACAACTAGGGAATGTAATGGTGATTGGAGATCCCTAATATAAGGCATCATCAATGTAGATATTCCCTCCACTGTGGATAATGATGATTAACATTATACATTTTGTAAATCTCATTCATGCCATGTTAACTAATATGTGAATCCAAATCCCATAAAGAATAAATCCTCAATAATAATACAATGAACACTGCCGATAGGCATGATGGAAGGGGGATTACATGTCTAAAATCATGTGCCATTGTGTTCATGCAACAATGGATCCATATTCCATGACTATTGGGTTCAATCACCCCTTATCCTATTATGATCATATCTAAATAGGGGTTTTCAACACCCATGTTCATCAGTACAACCCATAAGGGTACATCCCAATGAGTTATATGTTTTGAAAGGATTTGGAAGTCTAGATTCCCCGTATCCCGGCCAACCATTAGGTTTACATCAAAGGAAATCACCCAATCACGGAAACGAACTCTTTCATGACCCTCACTCTAACTTTTTCTAATATAATTCTCTAATAAACTGATAATGTAGGGTATTTTAAGGTCACACCAATGGTGAAAGTATCCTATAATCCACCTAGGAGGGATGCCACCCATCTTTGATGAAGACACATATTAGAACCTCAATTGGAAGATCATGTATATCTATACACTACTCTTCTGTCACTAGTATAAGACAGTTGGATCTGATGTAGGGGGTAGGTCATGAACCCTTCCCATCAAGGGGCCTATTATCTAGCTTGAGTGGCCCCATCCACCATTAGGGAATATTATTCATATCCCAAAACAACTGTGTGGCTCCTCTTCATTTCTATAATGGGGTCGAGACCTTATTTTTCCTAATAGCAGGTTGGTTTGACTGTACCTACCATTATCACCCCCAGAATCCCTCATGGGCCACAACGTGATGAGTAAATACAACACAAAGGTATTTCCAAACCAAAGGAATTATATTCTATGACAATCCATCATTAGGTAGGAGGAATGAATACTACTGTATAGGTCATGTTTAGAGAACCAATTGCAACATTAAACTAACGAATCCAAACAAAAAATTACATCCACATGTCCTCGATGAACTTTCTCAGCATCAGAGACATAGCCGTAGGAATTTTTTTTTACCATTGATCTCCCAGACACTGAGATGACATATGACTCAATGAGGACATATTTACCACCACTGTCAAACCTATGGGAATAAGACTTACAAATAAGGCTAGAAATCATTGATGATGAGGTCTAAATTAACACTATACCCCACCAATGGTACTAGTGGATGGGGAATTTTATGGGCTCCATTCAAGGACATGTAACTAAACTATGTCAACCTCAATCAACTTCCTAAATCTCATGCTAAAAATTGGATTTTGGAGAGACATTAAAGTTTTTATTGATACACTCTAATGATGGTGAACACTTTGTCGGGCCTTAGAAATATTTTTTGTCCCACACTCATGAATAGGAAATTAACACACCATCTAATATAGACATAATACATTGGTTTCACCTACATTTAAAATACATTCAAATATTCAGTGGATGTTTTCCAATGGGACACACCAACATCAAAAAATTTTGTAATGAAATTAGTTCTGCATCAATTCAATATCCAATTTCCTGACAAGCGCTATTAGGGGGATTCTTACTATCTAGAGTATGATCTTCCTCTAGGTAATGAACATGTGGACATGTAGGGGATCCTAGAAAAAAACCATCTATCTTTCCCGTTTTAGCCACAAAAAACCCTAAAAATATAATATCAGACTTCAAAACAATATAATATTTTGTATTCCACTTCCAAAAAATATAGGAGATTTTAGCCACCTTAAAGATTTTCATATAAACAACCCAGTAAGCCATGGACACCTCAATTCCATACACTAATAGTATAAAAATGTACTTGACAGATTTCTCCCAGTAGCTCAGCACCCTCATACATATGGGTACCACAAGACATTCAAACAGACTTATGTTTGGAATCTCACTATGCTTCAATGAGTAGTAGAGGATGAACCTAAACAAGTGTAGATAATTGGAAAGGGTCATTATGATTCTATATATTTCGACTCTATCACAGGACAACAATAATATCGTTATCATGGTTTTCCTACTGAAGGTGGATGTTAATCTATGAACACTTCCATGGTGAATTTATCACTATAGACCCTTCCTAGAATATGATAAACTGAGCCACTGAAATTGGGAATGACCGAGATAACCTTCCTCAAGTGATCATCCAGAACTAGGTGGATCCTCTGACATGTGATCACACTCATCAATAATGACTTGTTTTGGTACATGGGTTTCCCTCAATCAGAGATTTCCACCTACCGAAAGATATCATGAAATGTCATAGGGGGGCTCTGAGGTTGTCTATTCATCCCAGATCGCACCATAAATCTAGAAAGATGCGAGGATTTCCACTTTTCGCCAAGTTAATAAAGAAAATAAGAGTAATTTTCTATAAAAATCATAGAGAACCACCTGGGTCATGAGAATATCATAAGGGAACAAGTCACTCGCCCAGTTATTCATTCATTCCACCATGTATATCTTCATAGATATAAACCAATTGTCCACATACATCGGATTCATGAAGAAGCTAAGGCCTATGGAAAATAGTTGAGATTTCAGTCAACCACTTCCCCTGAGAAACATGACTATCTACATCGAGATCTCGGAAACTCCACCTCATGGGTTTATGAGATAGTTATTTAGCTGGTAGATGAAAATAATCACTAAGATGACATGATAACTACTGACATTTCCTACATTTAGGACATGGAAATGAAAAAGTGTCAATTCTATCTAAAAGAATTTTGTTTCTATAATGGGTATATTAGAAACACACACCACCAAAATTTCTCATTTCATGCTTCACCCAGTTTAATGGGACATGTGATCCACCACATATTCCAGCCCACATTTTTGCCTGATGAAGTCCAATGTTGGGTAATTTAGAACAATAGGAAGCCACAAAGCTCCAAATTTTCCTCCAATCCCTAATGAGACCTTCATTGGTATAGTATTTCCTACCCTCACCATAATTCGTTTCTAGATTATATGATCTCCATAATTAGTTACTCTACCATTTTATCCCCATTTTATTGAATACCCTTATAAAAAATCTCTATAAGTTAAAACCGAGTGATGATGAGTTCTTTTATTACTCCATATTCCAATTTAAAGGTCTCACATTCGAACTTGTTGTGAAATAATCTTATGATAACCTTCTAATATGTTTTTGGAGAATGTTAAATATGAGATGACCCATATCCTCACCTCCCAAATTATCTGGTTGGATATTGAGAGTTCATCAATGAAAACATAGTCTATAGATGAATACATGTAGTTGAAAAAGTAACAATCATTACCATACCCACTTATAGATCAAATATGAGGGATGGTGAAAGTATAAATGGACACTACTGAAAATAAAGAGTCTCTCAATCTAGTTCACATACGATTAACATTAAAAGAGGAGCCCCACTAAGTGTAGCATCTCCCAATACATACTTGTCAAATGCTACTTCACCAAGTGAACATTTACCTTGAACCCATTATTTTAGGTGAATTAGGTCACCCTCAATTAAATAATTAATAATACTTAAACTATTAATGATTTACATGACTGATGTTATTTTATCTGCTCCTTAGAAAAGGGTATCCTTAAATTTCCAATATATAAGAGACATCACGAGTTTTAGCTTATCCACCCTATAAATTACTTTCCATCACATAGAATCCCCAAACATACCATCAAATAATGGTTAAACTTAAAATATTTTCCAACGGCCAAATAAGACCATGTCCTAGTCAAATTGTGTGATGTCCCAACATTAGTATGGAATGTATCTACTAACCATGATAATCAAAGTAAAGACTCGAATGAATAGTAGTGGGCCCTAGGTAGTAGAATGAAAACATATATTTATTCATAAGATTAAAAGACAGTACCTCAATCAAATGGTATCATTTGTAATCTATTTACAAATCCATAACCTATTAATGTTATTGTATCTCCTCCAGCCACCACATCAACTTCTATGTCACAGTCCACCATGTCTTAGTGGAACAACAATATACAGTGTTAGAGGACTCAGTTTCCCACCCTAGTGTTGATGCTTGTATGTACCATTGATGATTATAGGCCTATTGAGTTGGGAGTTTCATCAATAATATTCATGATCATGGAATATTCCACTTACAATGAGCAAGAGTATAGCTCTATGAGTTCAGTAAAACTAGTGGACTGTTATGTGATGCCCAATGATGATGAATTCCATGTGAACCCATTAGAAAACTTTTGTTGATTATATCGAAAGAGGGTAATTAAATTTAGTGGAATGAAGAATACTTCTTCAAGAGTTTCAGAATATACTATTCAATCAACTGAGACCAGATAACAAGCAACACATATTACTTGGAATGAATTTCCCTATCAATTCTCCCTATTGCTTATGCCGTCATAAACAACTATATTGGTTGAACATGTGACCATTCCATAATCATATACATACATATATCATGTTAAATCATTCAACTTTTTATCAACCCTCAGGTGTTCAAATCAGATTAGCTAGAAGAAAATAATGTGATGATAACATCATCCTGGATCCATAAAATTAAACAAGAAGAACATGCTACTCTCCCTCATTAGGAACGAATACCTTTAAGAAAAAACATACCACTAATCCAAATGTATTATGTGATAAAAATGTTCATGAATATTAGGGAGGATTTTGATCCATGTACTTCTCATATTTTCAATGGAGTTGCATGAAGAACTTGTTGAGTCCCTAAGGATCCCCCTTCACTTTTTGAGTAATGTAGCTACCCCCGACTGAATGAAAATTAATTTTTTTTCTGAATAATGTGAGGGATATTCCATTATGGGGAACATATGTCTCCTATATATCATTGGAAAATTCAATGGAATGAAACTCTACTCCTATGTAGTAGACATTTGATCTTAGATCAATATCAACTTTACTCCAATAATCCAAAAATTTGTTCATATAAAAGAGTATGTGAATCTCTCAAACCAAATAATTCAAGAGTATATTAAGATAAAGAATAATATTCATAGAAATATTTCGATTAAAAATCAATTTTATATCCTATATGAAATCAATGAATTTATGGTTCTTTAGAAGGATATTTCCTATAATTCCTTGTATGGAAGACATTGGATTCACATGCAGGACATGGTTCCCTCTTCATACCACAAATTCCTTAAATAATCCATTTATGGTCATCTAGGGGTATATTAATATGTCTTATTCCATTAACTTGTGTCAATCCTACTATCTAGATGTTAGGTACTACAAAAGGGAGGGAAAACATCTCCACATTGACTAGTTTGCGAATATTAATTCCCCCAGTGACTTGATATCCAGATAAAAATATCATTGGGATGACATAATTGTGAAAATCATCCTCTCTATCCATCAGTTGGATCCAATGAAATTAGAATAGATATTTTTATCATAGTCCCAAGTGAAAATATGTTCCTACATATAACCTCAAACTCCTAAACTAGACAGGCCAGAGGAGTATCATAAAGCTCTTCCCCTCTAAAGTCCTAAGAAGATTCACACATTTTTACTAATCTAAAGTATGTATTCATGTTTAACAAACTGGGGAGGAGTTATCATAAGGGAAATAGTATTTTTGATTCGATGAAAAGAGTTGACCATGTGGGAATAGATTTTTAGACATTATTTATATAGTGTCTACATAGCAAGATTTTAATTTTTATGACACACCCCCCATAATATAAAATCATGATTCCATATCCACATCAATACCTTCATGAGTGTACCATCATAACTCACATTACAAAGCAGTTCTTGAGGATTACCATTCCTTTGAAGAGGGCATTCCCAACACTGCCTATAAGATGAGAGAGGTCACCCTTGACACAAAAAAGATCAAAAAATGACACTAATAAATACAGTTATGTCACTAGGGGAACAATAATAATATTTGGGATACTAGAAATTACAATTCATTGTGTTCTCTTAAAGAAATACAATTATTTCAATACTCAACCCTTATGTTGGTGTTCATCACCTTGTCCTTAATGCTGGTCACTGAGAGTTCAAATATCCCCCCTGAAAGATGAACCCCTATTAAATTGTCATGTTTGAGTATTAATTTGAAAATATTAATAAGTCAAAAATTATCATTAAGGTCCAGTGCACCAAGAGGATGGCCAACATTCTCAATAACATGATGAAGAATAGGCATATCTGTGTGCATTAACATTTAGGACATAAACCGCAATTTCCTAGAAGACAAATTTTTCTTACATTGATAGATATTCTTAATAATTATATATATAGTTTCTTATAAATATAATTTTTTGACATATATTCTATGTACAAGAAGATCCAGATGAACCCTTGGGATGAGGAGTCCACAACCTTAAGGTAACCCCCTGGGACCTTCTACTATCAATTGATTCCTTTTGGACTAAAGAATGATAGAGACACCTACTAGTAGGCTATGCACCATATAAACTAGAAAATCCTCAAGGAACCAGTGTATTGTTACATGGATTTTTTGGGGGAGATGTCTCTCCAATTACAAGACCATCACACAAACATTGAGAATGTTTTCAGTTTCCTCTAGTACCTTCACTTGAAGATGACCACCTAGAAGTTTCCATTTGAGGTAAAATCTATATTTTTCAAGAGAATAATCAATAGATGATATGTAATTGATATTAATCTTATGAAAATCATGTTTATCAATAAAATTCATCCTATATATATCCCTGGGGAGTTACGAATCCTCTAATGTCACTAATCCTATATTCACATATTTATTGGAATTCTTTCCAGTAAGTGTGATCCCATTTAAGGATCATGATGAATGAGGTACCCTACTTGTGGTATGTGTAATTATATATCAATTAAAAAGATATAATAATATATAGGTCATGAACTCTAGTCCTGAGCCCACATGACGCAGGAAGTACTTTGGCCCTTTATGGGACTACCCTGTAATTATCCTTCAACACCATTCATGCATAGAAGAAAAATAATGGTAAAGAAATAAACCCATGTTATCTCATCTATATTATCTTGAAATGGATTTCATGTAATATCTAATCGAGAGTAGTTTCCTTGAACTACTATTTACACTGATTAAGTTAATACAATATTTTTAGAAACACATAATACCAGTGGTGTTATATATTGTCCACCTAAACTATATCATCTACCACTGTATGATGATAGGGTGATTGGAACATTGAGTTGCAATGATTTATTAGTTAAGTATTATGTATATCTTATAAAAATTTAATAATATAGAAGTACTTGAAAAATTCATAGCTGCACATTTGACCCCTAAGGTACTTCCCCTAGATGTTGATTTTGAATATAAATCAAAATCTCTAAATTTATGAGGCAATACCATGTTGGATGTGTAATTTCAATGGTTCATCCAAAATTATAACCATTATAAGGATTAAAAACTAAAAAATAAATAAGTTAGGCCATGAGATTTACTTAATAACATTTCAAATTCAATCATTTCATACTCATTCCTATTGTTGGAAGGTTGTATCAATAATGAGGCAGAGTATGAAGACCTTATCAAATGTCTTCAGATGCCCCTCAGGATTGATGACCCCCCAGGTTCATGTGAAGGGAAACTACATGTTAGTCATAAAATAGATCAAAAATTACTATATCATCTTGAAAAATAATCTGATACCCTAGATATAATGTTTTATCAAACTAATATTCAACATCCCTTCCAATCAGAAGGTTACTCATCTTCGAAAGTCACAAAATAGCCCCGATGATGTGTTGGTCGACATCATTGCATCTCTTACAGTGCATGATCGGGATAAACTAGACATTCAAGAGGAGAATCACAGGGTCTTTGACCCCACCTCTTAAAATTATAAAAACCAATAGGTATATTAGTTGGCCTCCAGTTAACCATCTCATGGTTTTTAATTTCCCCTATGTTCGATGAAATTATTGATTGAAAGACTCCCATTATTAAGTATCTCAAAAAATGGAATTCTCCCACCCTGATGAGTTGTTTGGGAGTAAATAAAAAAATATTCAGTATTGTTCATCCTTTATAGTGGCCGAAACATATATTAGACTCTTTATAGGTATCAGTTCATTATAATTATTCTCAAATTTATTCTTGTGGAGTATATACCTTATGTCATGAAATATGTCCACACCAAATCCAATGGGTCCATTCATGAAGGACTGAAACACACACACAAAATTAATAATTTGTGTTATATCAAGTATTTCATGGGTTATTATGGATTATAATTAATTATAGGTTTTATGTATTCAATATCAATTAAAATGTTTAACCCTCACCCCTATAGTTCCTATACATCACGAATAATTCTTGGACCTTCACAATTTGGGGTCTTGACATTGTGTGTACCTAACCACTAGTTATAAAATGATACTGAATGTTAATATTTACTAATACTAAATTATTTTCTATTTTTATGGAGCTCGTTAATCTAGAAGAAGTTATAACATGGTCTGTGATTGGGTTCAAGAATTCCAACATCATTCATTGTTTATTAGTTCCAAACACTATTATCATAGAAAATGGAAATAATAGTAAATATAATGAGATAAAGAAGTTGTATTGTATGTACATTATCTATTCAAACCATACTTCCCAATATCAAGAACAAGAGGATTAATAGTTTGAGATGTTAAAAAACCTCACATTGATTTTGCATATTATTGAAGGATATAACTGAAAGTGTTTCCCAATAAACTCCAAGGTTTCTGTTATGCCTACTAGAATATAACTTCATGTTCACCATAGGTGACCCCATACACCATAGTGTATGAAATAGAGTCATTTTATCATATATATGATCGGTTTCCATCAATCTAGGTGAATTTTTTTGAACAGAATATTATAGAATGAATAGAGGAAATATGCCTCGCCTATTTGGACGCCATAAGGTAAAACAATCTAAATGTCCTAAATAATTTTGATAGGGACCAAAACCAGGTAGTGTGAGCATTAAATAATGAGTTTCCCCTCTTATAATTTTGTCATGGTGATGGGGAATTGGATCTTAGGGTACAAGTGATACTCAGTAATAAATTGCTGAAGTTGTAACCAAAGGGGGAATGAACTCAAATTATCCACACGGTCTACTCCAATGGTCCGTACTCAATAATGACCATGTATGGGTAGAATATAACTCCTCTCACAAGAAAAATGATTCTGAAATTTCATTTCATTTGAATTCATTTCTATCTGAGATCTATGACTATAAAAAATTAGAAACAATTATCAAATCTAAATAATGTTATGTCACAATATCACATTACCTCAGTATATGATTTTAAACTATTACATTACTCTATATGGAAAAAATAGTAATCCTTACATGGAAAGATTGAGATTGAAAAAAACTAACATCTCTTCCACATGAGGATAAACATTTTCTTGAACAGATATGATACAAATTGGATTCTTCACATGAAAAGTTTTTGATAAACAAAATTAACACATTTAACACCTGATGTTAAAATATATAATTACATTATATTAAAATCATAGGATCCTGCACATGAAAAATGTGAGATGAACTAAGATAACATCCTCATCACATGAAATTAAACTCTATCCTTACCATTTACGGTAAACATATGATGCCTCATTTAAAAAATGTGTATCATATCCATGTCCTGATAAAAGGCTGCAAAATTACATGATATAGTGGGTCTTAACTATATAAGGTTCTTTTATCCCCCTTGGTAGTGGTCTCCTACCATTCCACACTCTATAACTAAATATATCCATATTCCCATATTCATGGGATATGTAGTGACACACAAGAAACATTTTATTCTGGAAAAAATACATATTGTATCTACCATATTTAAGTTATATTGATAAGATTTAAGCCGACTTGACCTCATTTCCAGTGAGATAATGTTTTCATAGGCCCCCTAATCATGTTTAATCCCAAATCACGTCTCTCAAACCAATATCAAATCATGATTTCAACATGAACCAACGTAAGGGTGAATGCGGTGCTCAATGTGTAATCCATGAAACATCATCATGGTTTATGATGATTAATGTTAAATGTATCCAATTAAATGATCATGGGATTATTTGTGTAATAAATGAGTGAGGCCTCATGTAATGAGACATGATATCTCTAGAAAAAACCATGGTATAGTGTACTTATCGATCTTGTGGCAATGATATGTCCTAAACGTATGACTATATACAAAATGCACAAATATAATACCTCGAGAAGAAAATATCTATGGTCTAAATATTCATTTAATGATGAAAAAGTGTGTAATACCCTAGTCCCTCACCAAATAGGATGCCACCCACTACTGAAAAAAATGATATATACCCACGGTTCATAACCATGGGTATAGCCCCCAAAACCTTGGGAATAGGCTATACCCACGGTTTTGGGAACCATGGGGTGGAACGGCGCCGAGATAGGGGTCTTGACCTATACCCACGGTTTTGTAGAACCATGGGTATAGGTGTGTCACACACCAACACCCAGCTGTATAGCGTGGCAGGGTAGTTACCCCATGGTTTTCAAACCGTGGGAAATTTAAGTTTCAAAAATCATGTGTACAGGGTTTCGAACCCGTGCTGCACGCACGGACTCAGCGCCACAACACAACATCGGACCAACCGAGCTAATGAATTTATATGTATATAAAAATAATATTATTATAATATATTAATAACAGTGAAGTTATCTAAAAAACACGCCCAGCGTGTTTTGAACATGTGACCTGGAGGGATGGAGTACAACTGCGAACCAACTATGCTATGAGGATTACGATTATATAATTATACGGTTTTATACTTATATTAATATTTTAGGTATATTTTAAAATTTTCTATATGGAGATTCGAATGCCACACTTCACAGAAAATAAACGGAGAACTAAACTAACGAATATACAGAATTTATATTAACAAATATTGGTATCTGTATAATTATATTATTTAAGACATTGTTCCTGTGTAAAATTTATTTTGTCCCGTGGAATTGTTTTCCCATTTTTCCCCTCCCCATAACACGGGAAACCTATACCCACGGTTTTAAAAAACCGTCGGTATAGGTCTTTGAAAAAAATACCCCCTATACCCACGGTTTTGGCAAAACCGTGGGTATAGGTCTTCACAAAAAAACCTATGCCCATGGATTTGGAAGAACCGTGGCGATATGTCTTCAAAAAGAACTATGCCCACTATTTTTTAAAAAAACTGTGGGTATAGGTTCCCATACTATCTCTATACCCATGGTTCTGGGATATCATATAATATGTCAATCCCAATAAAAATCTCCATTTGGTGTCTTTCACCTAAATGTTTGGCTCAATATTTACCTTACATTGGGCTCATATAGCTTGTTTGAGTGTATGGTGGAATAGCTCCTATAGAATTTAATATCCTATAGAGAATTCAACACCTCATATTTTTCATTATGATTTGATTTGTAACCTTATAATCTTCCAGGTTTGAATAGGATCCCTATTGGAAATTATTCTAGTCGTATCACCGCCCATAGTATCCTGGGTACATGCCTCAATGAATCATCAATGACATTTTTCATCTATCGCATTTATCATCTATAAAATGGTGAATCATTGATCTTTTCTACTCATCCACGACCAGAATGGTTGAGATACTTGTGTTTCAAAAATGGTATGAAGACATTCCCTTACCATCAATATCCCTTTTTATATGATATAATCAAGGAATCCATTATTTACAAACTGTATTTCTAAACCATATATTGAAAGGACATCCAAAACCTATGGTGTTCTTCTCATATGTGTTCATGAATGAATAAAACTGGGTAGTTTCATTTGGTCATTCACATTATGTAGTCCCCCACACCAATCGTACCATAATGCGGAGATATATTTCTTTCACTCAATATTTATCACACTAGGCATAGCTCATGCAGAATCATGGGTCATAGAACCTTTCCCCAAACACGAGCCATAGTTTTTAAGAATTATAAAATGAATTCCCCTCTTTTGGGTTCAATAATCATTCCCTCAAACTATGTATGAATTTTCCTCGAGATGACTCATCTGAAACGGGGCCTCCATTGTCCCTATATTAACATTGAGTGTTTTCTATTTTTCATCACATGATTATTCTTAGGATAAATTTCCCCTACCACTTATTCCAAAATTATGAACTTAATCTATTTTCAACAATTGGCCCAAGAATTATCTCCCTAAACTATTTACAAATCAGTGTCCAATAAATTTTATCCAAAACTAGAACACTAGACTAACAAGAATGCATTTAAACTATCCTTGGGAAGAGGTGAATATCTCTATCATATTGAAAATCCAAAGTTTTTACTTGAGAGAAATTCATTTATTATCCCGCTAGGTCATTATTATGGCTTGGAAAAAAATACGGGTGTAAATAAAAATGTAAAAATAAAATGGGACACACTGTGAGCCCCGAAGCATCCAGGCTACGCCGCCTAGTCCCCAACTCATCTGAAAAAATGGCAAGAAATTATAACTCATTTTATATCACAAGTTCCTTGATGTGGTTCTACCCATTGTGTTTCATTTAATGGAATCCCACTACACTAATCGGGTGGTATTTATTAATGTAGGTTCACATGTCTTGGTAACCAGAAGCTAAAATATTCTATAAATGTCATAATCAGGTGATATTAAACTATATGACTCACCATATTCACAATAAGATTCTAAATTTTTCAATCAATATCCTTTCAACAAGATTATAAATTTCATGCCCTATATACCCATAGAATGATATATAACTTCAAATCATCATAATCCCTTCTCTTAGATACTTGTTTCCACCATAGTTTTAGTCACATACTACACCATTTTAGTTTATTGAAATTCATTTGGCATCCAAGATGACACACCCCTTGGAATTTGTGTCTAGTCATTGTCTTAAATTATACGCCAACCTTACATGATCCAAAGAAAAATGTTTTAATCCCAATAGTTTTAGTATCCATCCGAACATTAAATCAGTTCACCCAATTATTTGTGTATACCTTGATTTTTATACACACTAAACTCTATGTATGAACATACATCACCTAATTGAAATGTTTTTTGAACATATTGGATCACCTAACATTCTAGGTAGATTCATTGAATTAATTTTAACAACATATTTACAAGTCCCATAAATAATGAATGGTATAAAAAGACCTTTATTTAGTTATACCCTTCAATCGTAAAATGATATTGAAATATGAATTTTCAATTTGATATACATCCATCCTCCACCAGCCTATCACCCACTTTTTTATTCCAAATCTTGGTCATATCGATTTATTACATTCGAACGTCCCCTTCATTATAGTAAAAGTCAATGAGCTCAGTGTTACTTCATCCATGAACCTTCACACATTGTGAAATAATCTCAAATGTGAAGAGATTACCACTCTCAATAAAATTATTTTCTTATCAGGATACTCCTGGCATCAAATGTCTAATTTGGACCCTGAGTGTGTTTCCTTCTTTTTCACTGTAATACTAATGAGAAATCATCTGTTTGAACCTTGATTCCCACACCGATCATGAATCACATGCACATAGGGATTAGTTTTTTGTTTTCTAATAATTTTATAGATATGAGGAAAATATGGGTAAATATTAAAATAATTAAGGTAAACAACATTATATGATTATTTAGGTTGATCCACATGCTAAAGCCTCTCATTTATTTCAGCCAAGGGAATTCCACATAATGGTTATCCCAATAAATGGATTTCAATAACCTAAATAAATTTTTAGGTATCATATATCTTTTTCTTTCAGTAGTATATAATAGAAACTTCCTCCAAGTAGTGGGGAAAACAACACTGAAATAGTATCATAGTTATTCTTACTGATCTCATTGATCACCATAAACAGGTGATTCCCTCGAGACCCCAGTCTCATCAATCACCAACTACGCCCTAATTTGTTTGATATTATTCGATTCATTATTGAAATTTATTTCATATTTTTTTCTCCCCTCTATCCAAGCGATATTATATTGAGGCATCTAAAGCACCTAGTTTCCATCAAACTTCTTCTCGTATAAAGACATATTGTGTTCTGGCCATTCTGCTAAGACCCATTGGATAAGAATGTCCCAAACCAGAGCATGAATGTCATGGAAGTGAGTACAATATGTTCCTAAACTCAAAATCCAATGATAGAGGTCCCCAATATATATTTTCAAATAATCACATGGCATTTGGGTGATGAAGCTCCATGCACTCCTGAACATGCTATGTAATCATTTACAATTCCCCTCAGCCATATCATTGTTAGATTCCTCAATAAATTAACATAGTGTATGGTCATATTCATTAATCATGCTAACATAGATACTTCATAGTCATCCATGATAATGTAATTGGATCGAATAGGTGAGAAGTCAGAATAAAATTGCATTCTTATAACTCAATGCATGTGGCTTCAACCACCACCTCTTAGAGCACTTTTGGTGTAGTGTTGACCATCACAACTAAGACCATCCCTATTTTTGGTTAAATATCAACCACCTACAATGAATCATGGATCCCGCAACAATGTCCTGTATAAATTTTGTCCTATTACAGGCCACCACAGCCTCCTCAACCACCTTTCTTGTTGGAGAAACCTTGAATTTTTCATTTGGATGACAAAATCATCCATCGCCGCCTTGATTGTACGCCATTCTTTCTTAGGCATCACCACTGTATGCCTAGTCCACAAAATTTTTTGAGTTTATTTGTAGACACATGGTTATCCCAACTCAACGTAGGAAAGGTAAAATGATGTGATGAAAAGTGGAAATAGATAATGCCTACGTTAGTTGTAAATAATAACCAATAGTTCAATGAGGTTCACTCTATGTTTCCTCACATATGACACATCGACAATAGATTTTTTGACACTTCTGATCAATATATGATGGGGAGTGCACATTTCCACAGGTTCAAGTGTTTTTTATTGCTATTACATCACTTGAGGTTCAACATGAACCTCCCCTTCTTCAACACTCACTGATCCCTAGACAAGTAAAATGGATTTTAGCGATAATATTATATGGTTTTATATTGGTAAGGCAACACAATATTATCAATTTTTCTAGATAAATTTTGGAATATCCATCTAGAAGGGATATAATATATGAAACTCTACCCCCTTGATTCCCCCTATACCAATTCATTTCCTCCTATGGGACTAGTGGTGATTTGTCCCATGGGAAAATCTGTAAATGATGGCATGTGAAGTAGAAAGGTCAACTAACTAGTTAGGGGCACAGAACTCAATGAGAGTAGACTAGGACTTAAAAGTCTATAATATATTGCATAACATCAGTTTGAGGAGCTTGTAAATATTCCTTCATATGGTCCAACCATTGATCTTTATTGCCCATCATTAAGACACATCCATGTCCCACATAGGGGGTGAGTTGTCTTTGAATTCCTCAGTTATCCCATGAACTTGGGAAAAAATGTCACGATGGATATTAGGGAATCCCAACCATTTCCCTAGATCATGAATATATTCCCTTGTTATCACCCAAGTGGACCCACCTTCCTCCTGATGATGTTTTCAGGGAAATTTTGGGCCTCTTGCTTCTTTACCTTCTAGATATAAGGAAATACAATCACTATACACATAACTACTTGTATAAATCTACCTTATCAGTGTTCCTTTACTACTACATTACACCCTTAGCAATGTAGCTACAAGCCCCCTTTTTCATATACCCTGGTTACCAGATTCTTCATAATCTCCCTGGCATACATGCTTTCTTAGATATTCATGTACTTATGAAAGGGACTGTACATAGCACTAGCTGAAGGAAACTTGTTTTTTCCCTGAAAACATGAACTATATCTACTGGTGGAAAAAAGTAGGCTAATCTATCTTCACCTATGTGTTCAACTTTTTAGTGAGTCATTGAAAACAGAAAAACATATGCGGAATCATTATGGGGTACACAGTTCAAATATTTCTATTTATTCCACACTCATCTACAATTACCTACAATAAAATTCTAGGTTGTATGACCATTACACCATCATCTTTATTCTATGTCAAATAACTATCCTTTTTGGGATTGGGAATATCTAGAATTTGATGTGATCTAGTATCCCAATCCTTGATAACATTCCAACTAGTTCTAACTAGAGAAGTTGACTCCCATAAATGTAGATTATTGATAGCTTGATGTTGTTTCAAGGAAGGGAGATAGGATATTTATAATCTTATCCTCTCATGTTGGCAGAAACCCAGTTTTACAAGAAATATATTGTAATAAAAAAACAATAAAGGATCTTCCTCTAGTTGATGTCACCCAAAATAATTTCTAATATCTCTATCACTAGTGTCTCCATGTTAATTTAACACCCTTATATCATCACTGCAGATATAAAAAATGTGCTCAGCCTCACCCCCATGTCGGAATCCTAGATCAAGAGAATCCATCCACATATGAGTTACATTATGAATATTTCGTGTCTGACTATCAGTTTCTATGGCTAGACTATATATCCACATAGTTTCTACAGACTCCCAATTATAATTCTCCAGTATTAGTGTTCCTTTCCAATCATATACGCATTTGAAAATTTTCACAGCCTCCCTAGAAGAATAACCATAACCTCATTTAGAAAATAGTCAAACCATTTCAGGAAAGGTATGTCCCTCATCATTGGTTTATAGATGTCCTCCCCATGTAGTAGATGTAGAAGAACTTCTTAATATGGACAAAAATTTACTTAGGGTCATCCCAAATATCCTATGTAGGTAGAAATTCATCATTAATTTCCACTATCATGGGGATCCCATCAATTTTATGGTGATCCAAAAGACCATATCGAACCTACCATATTGCAGGTGAGGTGTGTTGGTCCCAGAAGACAACCTGCATAGTACCTCTAGCATGATGTTTAGGTGGAAGTAGATGTGGAACTATAAAATCTATGTCACTTCATAAAAAACATCCCTCTTAAACTCCACCTCAAAATCATGACAGGATATAAAAATATAGAATGTATAGGCATAATAACAAATAAAATCACTACCCTGGTGAAGATCACGTTCCTTGGTCCTTCCCTGTAGATGGTATGAAAAACCAACCTCGATAATAGAATAATATTTAAAGAGGGATATATATTCACCCAATGACTTCATATTTTATTATTGGGATCCATATTAATTGGGTAGTGATCAACGTATGCCCCTCACACTATGAGACCAATAGTTTTTTCTAGTAGTACTACCTAGGTGAGATAAAGATCCAATAGGTTGGTGAATCCTGGTAAGCACTAGGGATGAAAAAAGAAACCCTCATCTTAAATTCACATAAAATAATAGTTTTCATTGGGGAGTCTCATTCCATTCCACCATCACTAATTTAGTGAGTATTTCATAATAATATTAACTCTGAAAGATCTACCAAGTTAAAAAATTTTACATCTCCCCTCATCACACAGTAGAAGCCTAAACACCATCAAAAGCAATATTAAAAGTCAAAGAACGTCTTAGGAGCTGATTCTTGAGTGTCAAGTCATGATTATTGAGTTCCTTAAATATTGAAATTTTCACAAAATTTTGTTCATTGAAGAATATTCAAAGAAGTCTTTTCACATAATATTTTTTTAGGGAGAAGTATAATGTTTCATGTGTGTCTAGGATCAAATTCTCATAATTCATTTGGTGCTCCTATGAATATTGAAAACATATCAAAGGCCTTCCATTCATGAAATTATTTTGGTCCCTCCTGGGATTCCATGCTTGTTTATAAAAATAGTGTGAGACCACGTTTTATTAATATGGTCTGTAAAGTGATTATTTTTTGCTATTTCCCATCATAATTGGCCCCTCTTATCGTGGTTCTACTCCCATTTTGAAAGGGTAATTTTTTGACACAAAAAAAAACAATAGGTATGAGTGATATATGGGTATACACATAAATTTCAATGAAAATATCTAATAAACAATATAATAGATCCACATAAATTTCTTCATTATTGAAGTTAAAGACTATAAAGAATATACAGTGCCATTAGAGAGTTTCCAGCAAACTACTGATACTGAGGAGGTGACTTCCACACATTGTATGGGAATTATTAAAACTCCACACCCCTTTCCAAACCATCGTGAAATGAATTTTGGAGGAGGTATCATTCACAAAATTTACCTCCCAACCTTTGATATTCATATATTTACCCACCTATAGTAGGATTTTCATGTGATGTGACCTTTGTACAACCAAAAATGATCCAAATTTGAAAAATAGTTATCTCCATATGTGATATAGAAGGAAAATTCATGGGGGTATCCATGTTTTAAAAAATAATCTTGTGGGTTATTGAGAAATTCAAATAATAGAAGATATTACTTTAATGAAGGTCCATGGAATTTATAAATGAAGAAATCCCATTTTAGACCTTTTTCTTTCATGAAATATTTTTTTTTCATGAAACTAACCCCATGAGGACTAAAATGTTTCTTCAAGGTATAGACCCCATGTTTCATAAATATTTTAACTCTATGAGACCTATAACCTTTGTGATACCCTCAATCATAATGAGACTCTTGCCCTTTGTGAAGACATCTATTTTTATGAAACCCCCACCTTTACAAAACCTCTCCACAAGGCCTTTCCTAGGTGGATTCTTTCTAAAAACGCCTTTTAGTGAATTTTCTGTTCCCATAGAGGCAATGCCCATCCAAAAATGGTTTATCTACACCCAGATCATCTATGAGACTGATAGTATCATACACTATGTTCATCCCCTTTTATTCAAGAAATGATCGAACCATTACCTTTCCTCTTTCTCATAAGCACTAATGACCTAATGCCTCATTCTCTTTATCATAGGCACCGAAGCATTGGAATTCCAATTTTGAACTTCAAAATATATTTTTTATTTCATATTACTCCCTGAGTAATCTGACCAGTAGACACATAGGACACAAAGGTGGCATGAACAAGGAAAAAGTCTCGCCTCTCATAGTTAGGTGGTCTTACGACTAATTTTTCTCTCCGATCAAGAAATGTTCTCCATGGGTGTAGCTTCTACTAATATATGATCAACATAATTAAAAACGTCGTGAACTAACATCCTAGTCATATGAATCTAATTTTCATTAGAACATTATCATCAAAAAATGTAAAAATGGTGCCTTTCCTTTTGCGGTGATCATGGGATGCCCCGTGTATGATTTGAATTGGATGTCCCATAACTTTTATCCTTTTGCAATAAACATAGGTTGACCCATGTACCATTATAATTTAATTAAAACACTTTCCCTACTGTGGGATGATACACCTAATGTGGGAATCACCCTTGTAGAATCCCCACACCACCAAACACCATTATCAGAAGAAACCCTAAAAATGGGATGAAACCCAGAAATACCATGGAATACTCCATGCATAATCCCCACACTACCACTTGTAGTATCTCCTTTCATGATTTGGGAATACTTACAAAATTATGTTAAGCTTAATAGATCTGTCTAATTATCCAAACATAAAATATGTTAACATAATATGTTGGTTTTGATACTTGTTACATCTTAGGGTATGTAGGAATATTCAAGGTGGTTCAATACTAACATCAAAACAACCTTAGGATACCTCCCTAAGGTTCAATACCGATACTCAAACATTACGATTAAATCTATATGTATTCACCTCGGAAGATGTAATATCTATGGTGTGACCATACTCCCTATGTAAACACATTTAAACACACCAACCAATTACCCCAATATCATGAACTGATGATCCACATGACCCCACAAGACAATAAACCTTTGAACCAAATTTCCCCACAATAAATTAAACATTTGACTTAACTAAAATATTATCCCCACACAATTAACAAGGTAATCATGGGTAAAAATTCTTAAATACCTAACACCCATGACATCAACTACCAGTTGGTTGATATGAGATTCCTTGGGTTCTAATCCTATGATTCATCACACTTTATATTCCTTCCAATATATGAGGACTTTATAGATTCATAACACACCCAAAAACAATATATTCTCATTCATGACCAATGTTACCATCTAATATGACAGTAGGTTGTTTCCATAATCCTAAAAAAGCCTCATAATTCAATGGGGTATATCCTGACATGGAAACCATTGTTAGGATCATTAACGTGACTTATTTCTTTTAGAGAGACCCTAACTAAGAAATAAGCTCTAAATAGGAATCCATGTAATGAGAAACCAACATGAAGAACCCTGATATTTTGAGGAATATTTTTTTTCTAAATAATTTAATCCTAGGGACATTTTTAATTAAATTAAACAATTATCATCTCTTGCATTACATGCAACACCAATTTAACTAGTCATACATGCAACATTGAGTTTAAATGAAACTTGTAATATTATTAGAAATTAATTATATGATATTTATGACCATGATTTTTGAATTAAATCCATCAATTGGAATAATTAAATTGTGAAATGATATGGTTTAAACATGTATATATAATAAATTAATTTGAGTTAAATCGATTAAAATTGAAAATAAAAACTTTTTAAAAATAATGAAAATATTTTTCTGAAAAACTATTTTTATAAAAACAAACTTCTTTTAGCTTAAAAAATTAAAAAATAGTATGACAATAATTTAAATTAAAATTTTATATATACACTCAATTAAATATTAACAATTAATCTTATATTATTTCATGAAAAGTCATAAGAATAAATCTAGTTTCACACTTACAATTGTATTTTTATAAGAAGCTGTTTCGGGTCATGTTTTCACATTTAATATAAATATATATTGTAGATATTTTAGAGAATTTTTTAAAGAATAGATTTAATTCATTAAATAATAATTTAAAAAATAAATTATAGTCACTTTTTGATTTTTTTTAAATATGCTAAGTTTTTGATAAATAGTGGAAAATAATAAATTTTAATTGACAGCATTTATTTCATTTATATTACTTATAATGTAAAATTATATATTAGATATGTTTTAAAGTAAAATTACTTAAAATTTATATCTATTAATCCAATTTACATACATTTTAAGAAAATTTATATTTAATTATGATATTAAAACATTTCAATGTGTTGATCATTTATCTATATAAAACAACCTTTCCCACTACATCTATAGGATTAATTTTATATTAAATTATTCCACTTATTTTAATTAATTTTTTAAAAATGGATTCAGTATTTTTGATGAAATTAATTTGTATTATCTAAAAATTTTAAAATAATTTTTCACCATAATGATCAGTTAAGAAGTTTAAAAATTATTTATCACAATTAAGGTTAAAATGTTGTTTTGCACATTACATGTGCTTATGTAAAGAATAATTTTCAACACATAATATTTTTATTCTATAAAATTTATTTAATATTTATGATCAGTAGATAAATTTATCTAAATAGAATAATTTTTTTGGGAAAATTTAAAAAGTACATTGGCTAAAAAAAATCACGGTAATAATTTAAATGGAAAAGTGAGTATAAATTCATGGTTAAGGAATAAAGTGGTTAGAACATGTGTTTTTGTGTGTGGTGGAGGATTTAATAATCCATATCATATCTCATAAACTATTTTTATTAATGTTTGAGCTATAAGAGGTGAGAGTGGCCTCCCATAATTCAATACATTTGGGTTTGTAATAATATGCCCCTCCACCTCAATTATAAAGGGGTACTCACTCCACTAAATTCTTTAAAAATCTCAAGCCATTTGGATCCAAAAAATCCTACCCATAACACTTATAAAATTATATCATATAATTCTAGAAACCATATTTTGGCATAACTCCATCCATGAAGGTTTTTTTTTCAATCATAGGGAGTTACACAAGGAAAAGGTAATGTTTTTTATCAGTAGTTTTTATTTTATTTCTTACACCACCCTCTTAAATTGTTATTAAATAATGAATATATAATTACCATAATATATTACTTATCCAATGTGGGTTTTATGTTATTTTAATGACCTACAAACATATCTACATCCATCAAATGGGTTATGAAATCCTCGTTTGTGGGTACAAAATACTATCACCTCACGAATTTTGTCATTCACCTTTTCCATTAACACATCTAATGGTAGTATAGGAAGATGTGTATAAAGTATATATATTGAATTTATAACATTATTATACCTATGGAGATATAATAACATATATATATATACGTTCCTTTCATTTCATATTTGATAATTTTGTTCATGTGTGTGATAAACTACCACATTGTGAAGCGATGTTATACATTCTCACATTACATGGATTGAATTGAGGATGTTTTTAATAAACACATGTGATACATAAGACATAATAATTACATTGTAATTTCAATATGTTATTTACCATTGTCTCTTTAATTCTATATTTATGTAAAATCAATATAATGTTCATGCAATCGACCATCTCCATGGATGAATTATTTCATTTTCTATATATATATTTTATGGATCCCTAAAAAATACATATATACTGATTATATAATATATTTATATAATTAAATTCATTATAGAGATGTTTTAACCATTATAATTGTAAGAGAAAAAACAACAAATCAAAACATATATGAAGGACAATGTAATTATTACTTGAAACATGACTTGAACATGGAATTGTAAATAAATGGGAAATTAATGGACAAAAGTACATCACATATGGTGATATATATGCATGTTTGTTTCTAAAATATATTTAAAATAATATTTTATTCATTATAGATGATTTTTCAATGAGTATGAAATAATAAAAGATTGTATGAGTAATGGATTTCTTATATCTCTTTCATTTCATCGAGAAATATGAAAACTCACCACTCAATTATTTTGTGTGGGGTATATACTATCTCTTTTAAATGTTTTATTATAAATTTATATATTTTAATTTTATTTAATGTTTAGTGTGATGTTGTTATTTTTTAGGCATATGATTAAAAATAATATTAAAGAGGTATGGGATTTCGATAAGACTTTTATTTTTTACGAGTCACTATTCATAATCACAATTTATTTCATTGATGTGGTGAATATACATCCATAGAATGTATTTTATGATTATTATTTTAAAATTAATGGGCATTACATATCCATTCAAATATCTCTCTTTCATAGGTATTACATTCCAATTTTTACCAATGATATAATGGTTCAATGAAACAATATCACCATTTATCATGATTATTTTTTATTGAGTATTGAATAATGAAATATTATGATATAAATATCAAGACTCAGCACATATTTAAATTTCATATAGTGATTCATTATATTTTCAAGTAATAGTATGATATTTACATTCATTATTTTTAACTTTCAAGGCCTAAATATTTTTTCCTACTCTCACGGTCACCAAATGATTTCAATAATCACATAAAAGTTATCACTGTTAATTTAATAAAAAGCATTTTATTTTGGAAATTTTTATATTTTAAATAAACTATTTGAATTTGAAATGTATTTTGAAATTTTTTAACTTTTTAAAAAGTGTCTTTCAATGTGAAAAACATATTTTCATAATGAAATTATCCATGTGATATTTCAAAATAATTTTACATCTAATATTACATACTTTGATATTTCTAATAATTGTTTAGGGATAATATTGAATGATACCATCTTAACCTTTTTTCTGTATGGTTAATTTTTATGTTTCTGAAATACTTGTGAATCCCATTTATTTTTCAGGGGTTATTAAATGGGGAATAGATGAGTTGTTTTTAAGCCCATTTTACTTACACTAGTTAGGATGTTGTGTTATAATGAATTTTATATGATATTATGGAATATATATGTATGGATTTAATCATTAGTTTGGTGAGACCTATATTCCTATCGAATTTTTTTTGTAATTATATATGTTTCATTATAGAACAATGAGATACAACTATATGGGCTTCATCGACTATATGAATAAGTGTTTATTGGTCAACTATGGGATGTTGATGAACATGATCCACCATGGGAAAAGGGTGTGTCCTGATCCAAAATAATAAATAAATGATGAGTCTTGATCCTATATGTTTATAGTATAGGTCTTTAACATTGACATATGGAATGGTTTTCAATATTTTTGATGGTAAAACACATTTATGGATTGAATATATGGTTCATGAATGTTTAATGATTATTTTTTACCATTAAGGGAATTGTTTGCTGAAATGATAATGGTTTATGTTATGACTATTGTGTATTAACATTGATAGGTTGGTTATGAAATTCATAAGATATGTTCATGATCACAAACCATTATGCTTATCTTATTATTATATATGATCATATATTAATATATATTATGTTTACCCTTATTGATCATTTAAAACCAGCATTTATTATGTTTCCTTTCACAACATGTGAAGAATGGTTTTTGTAGAGAATTCATATGTGGAATAATATATGGGTGATAATTGTGGGATATGTTAAATATATTTCAACAAATTAAATAATTATGTACCTAGAATACATAGAAACTTACCTATTATGGTCCTCAAGTGGGTGTCTTTATAATGTATTTAATATACATAAAAAATTATATAATTTTAGTGAATGAATATCTAGGTTTTTATAGTTTGAATCAGAGTAATTGTTTTGTTATCCTTTGGATACTAGGATGAGAAAAAATCAGTCAGATCCTTGGGATTTTTTCAATGGATATTTTTTAGTGATGTATATGGAATTACGCCTTTTTATTTTATAATTTTTTTACATTTTACAGACAAAGGATCTTTAAAGACTAGTGACTTGAAAATCCGGAACAAAATACATTAAAATTTAAAACACAATTTAAAATCCCCATAAAAAGATTCTTAAAGAGTTAATCCTATGTAAAATGACTGCATCCTATAACATGGAGACATACATCAAAGGAAAAGGTGAGCTGAAGGCTCAGTAAGGGTAAACAAGGGAATCTGTTTACATGTGATATCAATAAGAACTTGAAGAAAAACACTAGACATGAGAAATTAAAGTAGAGTACTTTTGTAATGAGAAGAACATGAATAATAACTTGAATATATGGCTACAACATTTAATTTAGACATTTATGAACATATCCCCAACTTTCATCTCTATGATGTCTTAAAAATAACCAAGGTTATACACCAAGGTATCGTGAAACTTATCATCTCTAGAGATTAAATTATTTACCCAATGCATTAGAGTGGTATTAGTGTGAACCGATAATATTTATTTATATTCATGTGATCCACATAGATCATAATCAAAAATTTCATAAATAACCCATACAGAGTAAAAATAATTCCTTTCACTTCAAAATAGGGACGTTTTAAAAGTTCTTAAAATCATTATCATTATGTCATTTTTAACCCATAAAAAGGGAGTTATTGTTATATATATGTAAATTATAGAGTCAAATTGATCAATTTTATGTATTTATGAATACCCTTATAAATAAAAATATATATAGGTATATAATTAATACAATAGAATTTATTGAGAAAAAGGGAGAGATTTTTAGATGAAAATTCTACTGCATAATGGCTATATAACATGGTTTTAGAAAATGTTGGAAAGATATGAGACAAGGGTGTACCATAAATAAAGGATTTATTTTATATTATATGTTCATAATAAAAATAA
Source organism: Viscum album (assembly GCA_963277665.1). NCBI lineage: Eukaryota > Viridiplantae > Streptophyta > Magnoliopsida > Santalales > Viscaceae > Viscum > Viscum album. The sequence goes on from OY728153.1 coordinate 915,945,181, forward strand.
ATAATATAATTATTTGTATATTTTAAGGAAATACTATATTAATATGATACTCGAAGGAAAAGAGAAGATGCGATTTCTTTTACGAAGATTCGGCAGCCTAATGGCATCACTTAAAAATTCAGGAAATCAATTTATGAGAGAGTAATGAGACTCTAATAAATTTAACATTAAATGGACACTAGTAGGGATATAGAAGAAACCCCCGCCCCATAATAAAAAGGAAACTATATTACATAACATAAAAGAAGTCATTACTTAAAAGAGGAGGGTGAAAGGTTCCCTTTCCATGAAGAGTAACTTCGAAATCTAGAAGGTTGGGACCTTAGGGGATTGAGGGAACATTGAGGGGACTCCATTGGAGTTAAAAAGACTATATTCTTGTTTAGGATGATTTTGGAATGAAATTAATTTTGAAATGGCTTGGTGTAGTGGAAAATTGAGGGAATATTTATTTAATTTACAAGGGACACCTCATCGCTGGTATTTCCAAAACCACAGGCATGGCCATGGTATTTTATCATGGTATTGGACACCTCGGACACATCATAACATGTATTACTATTAATAAGTCGACCATAATTATTACATCATGATTAAAAAATTAATGATGTCATTAAACACTCGAAACTCAAAACTATATTTTTACTATTCACAGAAAATTCTACTATTTCAGAAAAAACTAACAAATTTACCCTAACCTAATATCGATGCTCTGAATTCAAAATTGAACTCCATTTTATGAAAATAATTTTTTTAAATGTTTTTAATTTAAATTTTAAATAAAATAATTATTTATTAAAAAAACTCTAAAATAATAACTTATTTTGTAACACCTTGAAAATGTAATCAAGGTCCCATAAAATTATCATATAACCATAAGACAATAAAGTAACAATTTATGATTAAATTTTATCAAAATACATTTTCGTATTAAATTATTAAATTAAATATAATATTATAAATAAAATATTTATGACCTATAAAAATAAAAAAACATATACTATGATCGTTATTTCACTTTTAAGATGTCTAAATTGTATTTATACATTAATGGGAGAAGTTTCTATTTTTTGACTGATTTACAATTCATTGATATTCATTACTATTCGTAAGGGTATGTAACTATTCATACTTTACTAATCACCAAAAAAACAAATTGATATTTTTAGACTGTATATCTTTTAATGATCATAATTGTAGAAGAAATGTTTTTGAAAATAATTTCACATTATTAATTATTTAATGTTTACATGAATATTTTAAAATACCCTTTTCTAATATTCATCAATAATATTCATCCTATATTTATCCGGGAATTTGAAAATCATAAATTTTACCATAATAAAAAATAAATTTTTTTTATACCAAGGGGTTACAAAAAGTATCTAAGGCCTCATTACATATCCAGTTATAACACCTGTATAGGACCTAAGTGTATGGTGTTCTATGGTGATTGAATCATTGGGAGGCTCAGAAAACATTTTCTAGAGAGGTGATTTCTATTAGCTTTAACTTCTCCCTTAGGAAATTCGGTTCAACATTCACATGTTGATGCTTAGCTTGGTCATAGTCCAGAACAAAGCCCAGAGATGCTACCTATTTCCCAAGCTCTGACAGATGGGCTTTGTTTGACCCGAGTCTACTAGAATAGGCCATAGACTCTTCTTTCTCTATTAATTAACCAACATAAAATGTATTTATAAAAACTAATTGGGACATTAAGAGTTTATATTCCAATTTTCATATTGACCAACGATCATATTACAATCGAAATCCAATAGTGTCATTTAATTATACTCACTTCATTAATTAAATGATTTTGTTTTGTGGAGTGTAAAAAAAATAACACGCAAATTTAGGAAACAAATATTATTCAAATTTTTGTGTCATTACATTCTTCCTCCCGTAAGAATTTTAGTCCCTATAATTTTAACTCATACACTAATAGGAGAAAAGGTGTTGGTTCTTCTGCCTCGTAGACTCCTCTGGTTCCCACGTGGCTTCTTTGAATTTGTGGTTCATCCACAACACCATAACATGTTGGGTTGTCTTGTTGCTAGAACCTTGTCTCTACAATCCAATATCTCTACTGGCTACTCCTTATAAGAGAGGTCGTGTTCTAGTTGTATCAACCCTCGATTTAGTACATGTGAAGGGTAAGGTATGTACTTCCTCAAGAGGGATAAGTTAAAGAAAACATGAACTTGTTCTTGATTTGGAGGAAGTTCAAGCTGATTGGACACTGATCCTACGTGATAAAGGATTTCATAGGGGCCAATGTACCTAGTGATGAGCTTCTCTTTCTTCCCGAACATCATTACTCCCTTCCAAGGTGAAATTCGATGAAAGACCCTTTCACCAACATCAAAATCCAAGTCTCTTCGATGGTTGTGATCATATCTATTTTTCCAACTCTGATTAGCCTTAATGTGTTGTTGGATGGAAAGAAAATTTAGGTCATCCCTTGCAAAAGATCAGGCCCCAGAAGCATTCTCTCCCCAGCTTCATGCCAAAATATAGGAGTTATATATCACTTACCACATAGAGCTTCACAGGGTTCCATTTGAATACCTGAGTGCAAGATGTTGTTTTAGGAGAATGCAAATAAAGGGAGATGTTGATCCCATCCTTCATTATATTCCTTTGAAAATGTTCTCAGCATGTCCTCAAGTGTTTGAATTTCCCTTTAAGATTGTCCATCAGTTTGGGGGTGATAGGCCATACTGAAATTCCATTCAGTGCCCACAACTTGCATGGATCACGATCAGATATGATAGAAAGTGGAACTCCATGAAGCCATACCACTTCATTCATGTAAATCCTGGAATGTTTTTGAATAGAGAAATATTCCTAAATCGAGTTAAAATGGGATGTTTTGGCAAGACGGTCCAAAATAACCAATATCACATTGTTTCTGTTGGAAGTTCTCTGGAGACCAGTGACGAAATCCATTGTGATCTTGTTCAACTTCCATGCAGGTATGGGTAGTGGTTTCAATACATCATTAAGAAGTTGTCACTCTGCCTTCACATGCAGACATATCAAGCATCTTCAAGTGTAGTCAGCAATCGTCCTTTTCATATTATTCCTCCAATAATGATCACGAAGTTCCCAATACATTTTTGTGCTTCTAGGATGTATAGAGAAAGTATATCTATGAGCTTCAAACATCAGATCCTTATTTATTTATAGAATATATGGAACACATAGTCTTGTATAAAATTTTAGTATGCCTTCTGGATCAAAATTAATCTCCAAAAACCTACCATCCTTCACATCCTCAATCATCTTCTTTAAAAAATGATTTTATTTCTGGGTTTTCTTGATCTTCTCTAGTACTGCCAGTTGTGAAATCATTTAGGATAGAGTTGATGATCTCCCTTCCCTTATAACTCCCATGTACAGCTTTACTAGGTCATTGATCAATGGATGTCTTTGAATCCTCACCATGGAACGAACAATGGTATAATTTATGCTTAATGCACCAGAGAATTTGTTTCCTCTTCCAAGATGATAATGAATTGAAAAAGTATAGTCTTTGAGAAGGTCCAACCATCCCCCCAGTCTAATGTTTAATTCCTTTTGTGGGAAAATTAACATTAAACATTGATGGTTGTGTATATATCACATTTCCCCCCATAAAGATAGTGTATTTATATCTTCAGAGAAAAACGACCACAACCAGCTCCATATCATGTATATGATAGTTCTTCTCGTGAGTCTTAAACTGTCAAGATGCCTAAACAATGACTTTGTGATTTTTCAGGTGGATGAACCGAAGCACATTATGAGATGCATCACTAAAAATAACAGATCCTTCTTTAATTGAGAGCAGAGTTAACACGAGTGTAGTAACCAATCTCTTAATTATATTTTAGAATCTTTCCTCACACTTTTTTGTCCAGATGAACTTGACCCCTTTCCGAGTTAACATGGTTAATGGATTAAAAAGTTTTGAGATGTTTTTCACAAACCACCTATAAAATCCCGCTAGTCTAAGGAAACTACAAATCTCAGTTATCGTTTTAGGATGAGGCCACTCCTCTATAACATTTGTCTTTGCAGGGTCAACTGTGATTCCATTATTGGTAACAATGTGCCCCCAACAATGCAACTTGTTGTAACCAGAACTCACATTTTCTGAAAATCCCCAAAAAACTCTCCATCTATAGTGTTTTCAAAATAACCCTTAGATGATTCTCATCCTCCTAAAGACTTTTGGAATATATCAAAAACATTATCAATAAAAATGACAAAAATGTTATCAAAGTTGTTCTTAAAGACATTATTTATCAAATCCATAAAAATATCAGGTTCATTAGTCAGTCTGATGGGAATAAAAACAAACTCATAATGCCTATATCTTGACCAGAAGACAGGTTTTGGAATATCTTCTTTTTTCACCCTCAATTGATGATATCCACACTGAAGATAATTCTTAGAGAAGAATTGAGGCCCACAATGTTGGTCAAATACTTCATCAATCCTTGGAAGAGGGTATTTATTCTTCACTGTGATCTTGTTATGTTATCTATAATCAATTTGTAGCTGAATTGACCTATCCTTCTTCTTCAAAATGATAATCGGTTCTCCCCAAGAAGACACACTCAGTCGGATAAAGCCCTACTCCAAAAGTTCTTGGATTTGTTTCATTAACTCCTCCAGATCCTCATTTTCCATCATATATGGGATATTTTACATCTGATGGGATCCAGGTATGAGTTCAATGGATAACTCTGCCTCTCTTTCTGGGGTAGGTCTGCGTAACTCCCCAGAAAATATGTCAATGTAATCCTAGACTATGGGAACATTTTCTATCCTTAATATCTCAACTCCTTATTCTTCAAAACCAATTAACTACATAAAGAAAGATATATGATTTTCATCTAGACAATGATCAGGTTGAGATATTTCTCCTTAGAAGATAACTATAGGTTTCCCATTCAAGACTAGTGATATTTCCTTGCTTCTACATTTGATCTTTGAATTATACTTTGAGATCCAGTCCATCCCTAGTATAATGTTGCATTCCAGCATGGTAATGGCTACTACATTTGTGATAATATTGTGAATGCCAAAGTAAATACTAGAGTTTCTAAACACTGAGGATGATCTGATAATCCCACTAGGAGTCTTGACTTATAACTCCACTTTTAACAAATCGAGGGTTGATTTTAAAATCTTTGCAAACTTGGAGGAAATAATGGAATGCATAGAACCAGAATCCAAATCAATTACTTGCTATCTTTGAGAGAACAACAAGAGTACCTTACACAACATCATTTAGAGATTAATCTTCAACCGTAGTGATTGAAAATGTACGACCTTGTTCCCATGGCTATTGTTGAGGCTAATAGTGATTCCCCTCCACTGCCCACGGATTTGGATAGTGATTGGCATAGTCCCCAAGTTGTCGACCCTTATAGCATTGGCCATTAGGTAGGGCATGCACCATCTTACCATTGTCTTTAGTTTTGGAAAGTTGTGGCTTCACCTCACTACAACAATTTCGTGCAATGTGGCCATCTCAGCCACACTTTTTGCACTTCCCGCTCCCGAGCAGGCAGTTCCCTGAATGCTTCTTTCCACAATTATTACACATGGGACGTTGTATATTCATACCTCATATTCCTTGATCTATGCCCCTCACTAAGATTGTTTCCATCAATATTTTATTGTCATTGTATTAATGAGACCATTGTATCTCAACAAACTCTAGTTCGACATTCATCGTACTCCACACAATCTCCTCATTGCTATCATAATCTCGGTTGGCTAGATTTTTCTGCAAATGACGTCTCAGTGATCCAAAGAATCTATCAAACTTAGCATTTGTATTGATGAAAAATCTAGTGGTGTAACGTGAAATCCTGGTGAAGTTCATCTTGTAGATTCCCATAGATTAATTCTCCTTCTACATCAGCTCGAGAATCTCCATCTCCATTTTTGTTCTCATCGATTAATGGAAATGATTGTTAAAGAATATCCCTTTGAACACTTCCCACTCAATAGCATCAACATTAAATCTTGGCCTTGTGTTTTTAATCAATTCCTACCACTTATCAGATTCTCCCTCTAGGCGATAAAAAACCAAGGTAGCCATCTTATATTCAGAATAGCGGAGTACAAAAAATATCTTCTCGATATAGCTGATCCACATTTCAACAATCAAATGGTCGGTAGATCCACTGAAGTCTGGTGGTCATTGACACATAAAAGACTGAACGAAATTTTTTTCCCTTCATAGTGAGATCAGTCTCTCATCTTGATCTAAATCATTTCCCATAACTTGAGTCAGTTGGTTCATCATCCTCATAAAGTTTTCTTTCCGTCTTCCATCAGAGGGTAGTTAGCGCATGGTCCATTTCGGTCCTTATTCGCAAACTTCCTCATATTCCACGCCATTTTCCAAAATAATAAATCCATCTTGAGAAACTTATTTGATTTAAGAATCTTTTAACTATAAAGTATTTTTGGCCTTAAAACATCATGCATTAAACATTTACATTTCTCTATAAATCCATTATAATGATTCATAAAAATCTTATGTTTAGCCTATCATATCCCCTAGAAGTGTCATAACAAAGAGTGCAGCAAGACCCATTGTAATGTTCCAGGATACCCTAGATCACACCCAAAACTCGTTTTCATATATTTTAATACTAGGTATATCTTTTCCAGAGCCGCCTGTACTTACTCGTATCCAGACAGGGATGTATTTTCTTAATAAACCACTAACTCAATAATCACAAAAATACCAGGAAGTATTCATATATTTAAACTTTTATATAGGGTTCTTCCTAATGTTTTCATGGACTAATTTATATTAATATATAAACTTTATTTTGATACCAACTATGGAATCTTGCGTTTTTTTCATCACTTTTCATTATATTTAATAAAATAGAGGATCATTAAAGTCAACTGTCTTTGAAATTAAGAAGAAAATACCTGAATAATTAAAACCCAATTTAAAATCCCATTGAAAATATTCTTGAAACGTTCATCCTCTGTAAAATTACTACATCCTATAACTTTGGGATATATATCAATGGAAAGGTCGAGCTGAAGGCCCAGTAAGGGTAAACAAAAGAATCATTTTACATGTGATATCAATAAGAACTTGATAAAAAACATAAGACATGATAAATGGAAGTAGAGTCATTTCATAATAAATATTACTTGAAAAATTACTTGAATATGTGGGTAAAACATATATTTTAGACATTCATGAACATATCAACAAGGTTTATCTCTAATGTGACATTAAAATTACAAAGGTTATTCACTATGGTATCGTGAAACATGTCATCTCTAATGATTAAATTCATTACCCAATGAATTGGAGCGCTATCACGGAACAAACATAATATGTATTCATATTAATGTCATACACATAGATCACAATAAAAAATTTCATAAATAATTCATATATATTAAATATAATGGGTTTCACTTCAAAATCAATACGTTTTAAAAGTTCTTAAAATCTTGATCGTTATGTCATTTATGAACCATATAAAGAGAGTGAGGGTTATATGTAAGTAAATTCCCGAATAAAATATATCAATTTTATATATTTATGAATACCCTTTTAAATAAAAATATATTTGGGTATATAAATAATACAAGAGAATTTCTTGAGAAAAAAAGATATATTTTTAGACAAAAATTATGCAGCATTACAGCTATATAACATGGTTTTATGAAAATGTTGGAAAGAGAGGGGACAAGGGTATACAATAAATGAATGAATAATTTATAGTATAAATACAGAATAAAAATAATTAATATCATGGTATGTATATTTTAAGATAATACCATATGAAAATGTAACTCAAAGGAAAATAGAAGATGCGATTTCATTTACAAAATTTCGACAGCCTAACAACGTCACTTAAAAATCTAGAAAATAGGTTGGTGATTGATAAAAAGGTTTATAATAAATTGAACATAAAATGGACCTATATATGGATATAGAAGAACAAACCCCTACATAGTAAAATGGAAACTATAATACATAACATAAAAGAAGTCATGACTTAGAAGAGGAAGGTGAAAGGATCCCTTACCTCTAAGTGTAACTTTGAAAGCATGAAGGATGAGACCTTGGGGGCGTGAAGGAACCATGGGAGGTGTACTTGTGATTTAAAATAACCATATATTCGATGATGAGGATTTTGGAAAGAAATTAATGAGGTAATGTCTTGGTATTTATAAGAAAATTGAGGGAACATTCAATTAATTTCAAAGGGACACCTCATCGGTGGTATTTGCAAAACAAGGGGCTTGCCCAAAATATTTTTCCATGGTATTGGGCACATGAGAAACATCATATCCTATATTAATATTCATAAGTCCATAAGATTCATTACATCATGATTACATCATCAATGATATCATTAAACACTCGAAACACAAAACTGTATTTTTACTATTCACCAAAAATTCAACTATTTCAGAAAAATCCCAAAAATTTAACCTAACATAATATCGATGCTCTAAATTAAAAAATGAAATCCATTTTATGAAAATAAATTTCTAAATATTTTAAATTTTTTTTAAATAAAATCATTATTTATTCATAATAAACTACTCTCAAAATATAACTTATTTTGTTAAAATATGAAAAAGTGATCAAGGCTCCATAAAATTATCGTATAACCATAAGACAATAAAGTAACAATTTATTATTAAATTTAATGAAAATAAATTTTCAATTTAAAATATTAAATTAATTATAAAATTATAAATAAAATATTTATGCCCTATAAAAATATCAATACATATACTATGATCATTTTATTCACTTTAGAGATGTTTAAATTGTATTTAAACATTCATGGGAGAAGTTTCTCTTGTTTTGGATGATTTACTATTCATTACAACTCATAAGGGTATATTATTATTCATACTTTATGATTCACCAAAAATAAAGTTAGTCTTATTAGACTCTAAATTTCCTATTGATCACAACTGTAGAAGAGAATTTTTTATATCATTTCACACTATTAATTATTTAATGTTTACATGAATATCTTAAAATACCCTTTTTTAAAAAATTCATCAATAAAATTCATCCTATAATTATTTGGACATTTTAAAATCACAAATTTTACCTTAATGAGAAAAAAAATTATTTATGCCAAGGGATTACAAAAAGTATCTAAGGCCTCATTACATAGCCCCTTCTAACACATGCTTAAGACCTAAGTGTAAGTTGTGCTATAGTGATGGAATCTTGAAGCGAATCAGACAACATTGTATGAGTGGTGATTTTTAACAACTTGAATTTCTTCATTAGGTGATTCTGTTCTAGTTTCAAATGTAGTATCTCAGCTTGGGCTTAGCCCAGAGCATATCCTAGAGATGATACCTCCTTCCCAAACTCTGACAGATGTGCTTCGTAAGGACCGATACTACTGGATGAGGCCATTGACTATTCTTTCAGTATTAATTAACCAAGATAATATGTATTTATAAACAATAATTGTAACATTAATAGACAAGTTTCCAATGATCATATTGACCAACGATTATATAACAGTCGAAATCCAACAATTTCATTTAATTATACTCACTTAATTAACTAAAGGATATTTTATTGTGGTGTAGAAAATTAAATAACATAAAAATTTAGGAAATAAATATTATTAAATTTTTTGGGTCATTCAAATTTATCTATTTATTACTCTATGAATGAGTTAGTGTACATGAGAATGTATTGGAATTTTTCTAAAGGGTGGAGAATGTGTTCTCCAAACAATTACATTCCTTTTTGGATAATAAAAGTATATGTGGTTCTGGAACATAGGCACCTAGGTGTAATAACACTGAATAGGTAACACTGAGCTGGAATTGATCATTTCTTGGTGTAAGACAATGGGACTTTCTACACAACAAGTTTGAAACTCCTAGGAAATATATTTTTTATGTTAAAAAACATTTTGTGAATAATAATAAAAAATATAAATATATAGTTACTACGAATATCCTTGGATAAACATAAGGATTTGTATAATAAAAAAGTATTTTTCACAACATGATATTCTAAAAGTTATTATCATGAATATATGGCTTCCTATTATAATTATCATTTCTCACACTATGCTTTCTGGTTTTACTCAAAGGTTGGAACTTGAATGATCTTGTTTTACATTGAATGTGATAGAATGTTTTTTGATGAGTAGCCAAATGAGATGATGAATTTAGTTGATGATATTTTTATTATTCATAATCAGGTGTCATTGAACATGATTAACAATGAGAACCTTACACAACACTTTGGCTCACCATAGAAGAGAATGGTAATGGTCATTGGGATTTGGGGGATTAATGAACTTGGAGGAATGAAGGTTAAGTTCTCTATACATAAATAATGTGGGAAGTATAACTTAAAGGAATATATTAGAGGGATTTTATAATGTTTTTGGTGTATAAAAAATGAAAAAAAGAATTTAACTAAAATATAAAAAATAAAAAGTTTGGTTATCTCAATATATTTGAATATCAGTATCTCAAAAGTATTAAAATAGTTTAAATATTTTAAACATGGAATGTACAAGAAATTATTCAAATTGATGTCATATTGATAAATTTAATGAATTGAATAAACATTTTTGTATATGTTTTGGTTATATTTGTCATGATAAAGTGACTATAAATAAAATATGATAGGAAAAAAGTTTTGAGGAATAATATTATAAGACTATATAATATTTTTAGAAGGAAGTGGTGTTATTAATGTGATTTTGTAATTAAATTTATGAATTTTTTTATATGAATCATGAAATATATAATTATTTTCTTGTATAATGTTTTTCTTTAGTATGTGAAAAAATATTGTGAATTATATTTAGTTACCTAGATATGAGATTTAATGGATTGTAAATATTTTATAAAAAAATGATAAAAGGAAGATAACATTTAATATATTTCTATTTCTAGTAATTTTTTTTTTATTTTGGATAATAAGATGATTGACATGGATAATGTAAATTTAATAATATTGAAACCTCAGAACTAATTAAGGATTAGATGAAAAATCTTTTTATGTTATCATTGATAAAGATTACAAAATTGTTAGATTTATGGAAAATATCTAGTAATATATGTTTTAAGTAAGGAATGAGGAATCAAGTATGTTTTCTATAAGTATTTATGGTAATTTTGGTGATTACCATGTTTCTATAAAATATATTATGAAGTTATTTAAATATTTAGTATGTTAAATTTAATCCCCTCATTATGTTATTTGGGATATTAAAGTTATATTGATTTAATGTAAATTACTGAATGTCATTATAGATTTTAAATTTTGGAAGGGTTATAAGATTAAGCATTTATGACTTAGTTAATGTTGATTTTTGGATGAGGTTTTAGATATTAATGTATTACATCACCTTAAAAATATTCATCAATATTGGATATCTAGTGATACATTTTTAGCTAGAGATGTGAGGAGTGACTTATCATTATTTTATATATCTTATTCAGTGATTAAAATTTAAAAAATTCATCACATATAGTAACAGATGATGTGTAAATTTATTAAGGCACAACCAAACGATGAAATAGTGGATATGATAGAAAAAATATAAAGTTAGCACATTTTCAAGTGTTCCCTCTTTATGGAAAAAAGTCCACAACATTAGGAAAAGGATCATAAAATAAAAGGACGTCCTGGTGTCATCATTTTTATGATATAAATGATCTTTTTCATTCTAGTTTGGTTTATGTTTTTGTTTTCATTGTCCTTATCTGGATCACCCACATTCTTTTGATCGATGATCTCTATTAGTATCTATAATTATTTATTCTTTTCTTCTATATCGGTGTCATTACATACCACATATGTTATACTATTTGGAAAATAAGATTCATTAATTCCAAATTAAATTCATGCATACCTGTATACTTTTCAAGAGGATATTTTGTTAAAACATTATATAATCGGGGTTCTAATGAAAGAATATTAAAATTTCAATCCATCGATGACCTAGATGATTTTCAAGGGTGAAAATCATTTTATAGCGGTAGAATGTAACACCCTAATGTAATGTGGAAAAAACTATTTTTTAAAATGTATTTAATCACTCTAATATATTTCATTACACAAACTAATGAATATATATTGAATTATATGCAAGACCAATATTATCTTTTTTTACACGCAACACTGAGTTTAGATTGCATTACATGAAACCCCATATTTAAACCAAATTCAACATATTGTAAAATTATTATTATATGTTTGTTATTACATTTACAATGAAATGTTAGGTTAGAATATTATTACAAAAAATAATAAAAATCAATTATTTATACATGAATATAGAATTCATTATTCAGAGACTAATTAATTAAAAATTAAAATCAAAACTATTTAAAAATAATGGAAATATTGTGTTGAAAAATTATTTTTATGAAAATAAACATGTTTTACATCAATAAGGTAAAAAAATACTGGAAAATTATATTAAATAAATTAATGTAGTATTTATTCAGTAAATGTTTTTTAAAAATCAGCGAATGTGATTTTTTGACCGGAAATAATAATAAATCATATTTTACGCATAAGAAGAAAATTTTCAAAAAAGAAAGAAATATTGTCGCATCTTTGTGCTTGTATTTTAATACAAAATGTTCATAATTTTATAAAATTTATTGGAAAAATTAAATTCTATTTTTAACCATATTATAAAAAAATCTTATGGGGATTTTTTATAATATTATGAAAAGATTAATTTTTTTTGAATAGTGCGAAATACTATGATAACATCAATTTTTCTACATTATTTATAATGTTAAATTATATATTAGACTATTTTAAAATTAATATAACTTAAATTATATATCTATTAATCCACTTTAGGTCATTTTATTCAATTTTATAATTATGTTTGATAAAAAACCCTTTCAATCAATAGACATTTTTCTCTCAAAAACCTATTTCCTCATCTTGTGTATGAGATTCATTTTAAAATTTATTTTTTCTACATCAGATAATTGAATTTGAAAAAATTATTTACTAATTATAATAATTATAAATTATATTATATAATATGTTAAACTTAATTGTTTAAAATTATTGTTAGTAAAATCATTTAAAAATTAATTACTCTGATTAATCTTAAAATGCGTTTTCACGCATTATATATTCTTGTGTTAAAATTAGTTTTAAACAATTTTTTTTTTAAAAATTGGATATAATATTAATATTTAGTTTGTAAAAATAATCTAGATAGTCTCATTTTATTTTACATTTAGGATAAATTTCCTTGGTTAAAAAAATTAGTTGCGAGGATAAAAATTATAATGGAAAACCTGAGTAAAATGTAATGTCTGAGTAGTGTCATTTTTCAAAGATATTTTTTGTTATTTTATAGATTTAGATCATATATATAACCCATAATATCCATTATTTTTAAATTTTTGTCCCATATGAAATGAGAGTGACCTCCCATTATTTATTAATTTTGGGTATTGGCAAAAATGCCACTCATCCTCGATTATAGAATGGCCATCTCTCACCTCACTTATTCACACACCTCATGCCATTTGGATTGAGATAAAACTGACCAAATAACATCCCAAATTCAATAATATCATCCCTTAATCATTATTTTTTCTATAATGAGAACCTTGCAAGTCTTTTTTCCAATCCAAAGGAGGTTAGCTGAGGGAAAGTTAACATACTTCGTCGAGCGATTTTATTTTATGTCTTCCCCAACCTCCTTAAATTTTCATTAAACCCTTATAATATAATACAACTCATATATTACATATACTAATAAGTATTTCTATTAATTTAATGGCATAAAACCATCTCTACTTCCACCAAATTGGTTACAAAATCATCGTCAATTTGTATAATAGAATACCGCCTAGAAAACTGATGCCATTTGGTTTTCCATTACCACATGTCAAAGATTGGTTTGAATATGTAAATAATATATATATATATATATATATAATTTATCAAATTATTATACATCTGAAGTCATTTTATCATTTATAAATTCAATCATTCCATTTCATGGGAATATGATAACGTCGTTCATGTGCATAGTAAACTACAACCTCATGATGCGATGTGATTCGTTCAAGCTTTACATTGAAGTTAATAAATACGATTCTAATGAAAATAAGTGATTTATTTAAAATAAAAATGATTCTAGAATGTTAATATATTATGTATCATTACTTCTTTCTTTATTTCTACTAAAAAATATAAATAATGTCCATGCATCCTACCATCTCTAAAAATTGTGTATTTCATTTTCTATGTCCCAATTTTATGGATTACTATAAATAAGTTTAAAATTAATACATTTGACATTTATATATTGATTATTAATATGGATATATTAAAAACATTATCATATTAAATGGTTTAAAAATAAGAAGTCAAAACATATATGAAAGAAAAAGCATTTATTACCCAAAATGTTAAAATAAAGATTTGTTAATAAACTTATAATAAAAGGACATAAATAAACTATATATGGTATTATATATGAATTTTGGTTTTTAAATGTATTTATAATAAACATATATTTTTTATATAGGATGTTCATATGAGTGTGAAGGCTATTGAGGCTAATGTGTCAAGGTATTTATAGTCTCTTTTTTATAGGAGACATATGAAAATTCACGAATCCTATAATTTTGTGGTGTATATATTTTACTGTTCTAATAATATATCATAAATATACATAATTTTAAATTATTTAGTTTTTAATATTTTTTTTTATTTTTTGGGTCTTTTGAATCGAATTATTACTAAGTAATTAAGGGATTTCCATCTCACTTTTATTTTATTTAAGACACATGACATATTTAATATATATTCATTTCAAGTGGTGTATATAAATCCATTAATTTTTTTTTGATGAATATCAATATTATTATGGGGATTAAATATCTATTTTAGGATAAATACATATTTGTTATTGTTTTTCAATTATAATCAACGTACTAATGCATTTGTGATATAATCTAATTGTTTATCAGAATTATTTTTGATTAAGTACAAAATATTGAAATATTTTGATCCACCTCCCAATAATTTTCAATATATTTCTTCTAATATGTTTATTTTTTATAATTTCATGTAATACTACTATTTTTACACAATTTTATATTATAATATATGATGAAATGTATTATGGAAATCTGAAATTATTTCTTTTGAAGTCAGAATTCAGTATTCTTATAGAACCTTATTTTCTAAAAATTGTTATCAAAAAAGATTTAATATTATGATATTATTTATAAAATTATTATTTTATTTTATTTTTTATTTTTTAAAGGAATACTGATGTTTATTTAAAAAACCGTGATTGGTGTTTACAAAAAATGAGAACAATCATTGTTTTTATCATGGTCTCTTTGAATAGTATTTCCAGCACTCGTGAACGCTATATGGTTTTATAACACCTTATATGGTTACTATTTCAATGAAAAAATTTTCCTTAATATTTGAGAAATTGTTATATTTTGAATAAATTATTTCTTTTTGAAAATGATTTTGAAAAAATTTTATGTTTCAAAAAGATGTTTTCAATGGTGAAAGTCTGTTTTTCCTTATTAAATGATCCAAGTGATCTTTCTGTAACACCCCAAGCTTCCATGGTACGCTTTTCTTTGAATAATTTGATAGTGTGTGTTGTACGCAACATCGAGTTCTAACACACCACAACCGATCAAACTAGCAGTTATGAATAGTACAACCTACTTTTTGAAATTATATATATTTTATATTTCAAAATAGACTTCATTTTTGGATTTGGAATATTGAATTAATCCTAGGGTGAAATTTTGGAACTTTTCGGATAACACTTATATTTTGATGAATAGTGAAAATTACTAAATTTTAATTAAAAACAACTTTTTTAATCAAAATAATTTATATTGATAAATTATGAATTTGAGTTGTTTTAAAGTATATTTAGAATATATTTTTAAATTTTAATATAATTTTGGTCATTGTACATAATTTTACAATTAAACCAGACATAAACAAGTGTCAATCTTTTGATAGTTATTATCTCTTAAAAACACGCTTTTTATTTTAACAACGGGAATTAACATTAAATTAATTTCTACCACCTCTATGTTTTGAATTTGGGAAAATGGATTCCATATTTGGAATCAGGATGATCATATTGTGTTAATAGGTAACTTTTATTTTTAGACATTTTGAATAATTACTATGGTAAATATTTTATTTACCATGGTTAAGGGTAAATCCGGTAAATAAGGGTTAAAAAATAATATTATAATAATACTAAATTACCCTAAAACGTGTCCTATCCTTATTTGTTGATACATGTTCAACCATAGTCATCTTTGGGTCAATTTTGGGACCCCATGGAGCCACTTGTAGGTGATAGGGACACTTTATTTTAATTAAGTTAAAATAAGTACAAAAATGACATAAGCATATATCTTTTAGAAAAATAGTTTTTACATAGGGTTATATATGTTGTATATTCAACTATAAATATTCATTAGAAGTATAAAAAGGTTTCCTACATAATGATATTTTATTGATAATTTTTAGACATTAAATAATTTATTTTATTTATGACACAATGATGATGTAGTAATTACCATAATAGTGAAATATTAAAATAATTGATATTATAAAAACCCAAATAAATATAATTTTAGACATTTAATGAATTAAACTAATTTTCTATGATAATATGAAATACTAGGATTGATTTAATTGACTTTTTTCGAAGTAATAATTCTGTTGTGAGTTTGAAAAAAATCAACTATTGAATATTGGCAAAATTGACATGAAAGAGTTTATAAAACAAATATTATATTATTAATTGATATTAAATTCCTAAAAATCTAAGGTTCGGCCAATAGACTTATATAATGATATTCTTATCATTAATGGACCACTTGGGGGTCTCTTGGATGTATATAGTAAGTTTATTAACTATATAATATAAAAATACAAAGTGACATGGTAAATGTCAAACCAATTAACTAAGAGTTAAAACTAAAAGATAAGATAAATATAATGTCCCAAACCTGTATAAATTATATTGGTTGAATGGTTTTCGGCCTATCCACACCTTAGAATTTAAATAATCTACATTTGATCCATTATAAACTGAATATGAATTTATTATAAATTAATATTTCTAGCTTTTCCAAAGGTGCCCCTCAACCCTCTTATAAAAGGGCACTCGTCCTTCTCATTTCTTAACACGTTTAAAGCCTTTTGGTTCGGCCAAAATCTGCCCAAATACTCTTCCAACTCCCCTCAATACAACCCGTGGCCTTAGTTTGATCAAAAAGCCAACCTAAGGAGCACTTTAGATCCAATCAAAAGGAAGAACCCGAAAAAGAGATAATGAATTCACCACCCTTTTCCAAGTTCCTTTCTTCTTTCACTTCTTCTTCCTTTGTTATTACCATTATAAAATAATAACTCCAGTATCATATATATACAGTGATGTTATTATAAATATGGTACAACCATATTCATTATTCTATCCATCCTTTGAATAACATGTCACCATACGTGTGTACGTACGGCTTACCGTCTCCACGTCGTGGTATAATTGTTATTCAATATATTATTTTTTGGATGGGTATAATAATGATGTGTAATTAATTAAAATAATAAATATAACATGATAATGATTATTTATATATAATATACCATCCAATTATATATTATATCAAAATAATTATATTGTCGCTCATGCGTACGTACGGACTACCATCTCCACGAACGCGATGAGATTCATTCTCCATCGTATCCATTCAGGTATAATTCTCATTTGATGATTAATAATAGTATCTAAGGACTTGATATCATTCTGGATATGATTAATATACAACCAATCCATTACAAACATGGCTTACATAACAAAACTTATAAAAGAAAACGAGTAAGTTAACACTTGAAACAACGATAATACTAAGATATTATCAACAAAAAAATGTTAAAAGATCATATATTATATCATATTAATGCATATGATTCTTTTATAATTAAATAAAAATTATTTCACCATTATACAGGAGGTTAACCTACCATCGACCAAGGAAAAATTACAAAGTAAGGGGGTTCTTAACTCACTCTTAATTTCGTGAGAATTCAATTGTTCACCACTTAATTATTGCATGTGGTGTATGTGTACTGCCCATGATTGTATTCATTGTGTAATATACTTTAATTTATGGGTATTTACATCGTCATGGTATGATCCTTCTTTCATGGGTGTATGTTTCATAAGTTACCTAATCGATAAGGGAATTGGAAATTTCAATTTCCACTCATTTGACTTTACGCATATTTCATTGATTATATTACCCCAAGATTATGTGTGGAATCACTATTCATTTGATTATGTCATAATTTCCTCTCCCCTTCCTGTGGATATTCTTTTGATGCACATAATCACTCCATTGATAATTATCAAGTCATTGATATGAATTTGATAGGAGTAATTTTAACTCATTCTCCATTTGTTGAGTTAAACATCAAATTCGTTGGTTTTGTTTTTACAAGAATATGTGTGAATGTCCTTTGATTGTTTTACACTGAATATCCAATCATATTTAGTGTATTTATATTTTTCACACATAATTATGTCATTGATTTATCCTTAACCTAAGGATATATCCTTTATGAGAGATTTCATCTCAATTTACATTCCATTGAGACTTTGTTGTTTTTATACACCAAATGTCTTTTATGTGGTGTATATAATGTACTTTGACATAGTATATCATGAATTCCTTTATTCTCATGATATTACAATGTTTTGATTACCTCAATTATTTGTATTCAAGTGTCTCTCTTTTGGTTAGAAACTATAACTAAAATACCTTTTTTAAATGTTTTAAAGACTATTTATTCTAAATCTTGCTCATTAATGTCCATGTTTTAAAAAATGGTTTTAAAGATTTATTTATATGGAAATTAAAGTTTTAAAATTAAAACTCATTTTAAACGTTTCAAAGTGGTATGGGACACATTAATTCAAAAATCTATTTTTAAATAGCTTCTTGACAAATAGTGTGACTTTAAATGATTTCAAAAAAAGGGGGATATTTCTCTCAAATAGTTTTGATGATTATTTTCATCTATGTAAATATCCTTCATTATTCTCGATTGAGGTTAATATGATACAATACAATCTTCCATATAGTATCGAATGAGTTATTTTTGACTGTGGATGTGCTATTTTTATACCATTCATAGTTTTTGGATAATCTATTGGCATTTCTTATGCTAGTTTTAGTACGAATGTTTATGTTATGTCTCAAACCTGTTCATATGAGGAATGCATTGGACATAATAAGTGACGGGTGGAGCCCGCTATAGATCCTCGATGCATCGGTAGGTCTCATGAGACAAACTAGTGTCTTGGCACAAGGCCTTGAGAAAATCTAATTTGCAGTATTGGAACGAGGCCTTGGCTATGTGGTTATGATAGTCTGGAATTATGCATTCCATCATTATGAAAGTGGTTATTGATATTTCATGTGATTGTTCGACTAGTAAAATATCCATGTAAATAAGTAAATGAAATTATTTCATTTTATCTTTTCCATATTATGATGAAGTTCAAGTTTAAAAGGATTTTGTTTTAGTTATAAATTGCTTTAAGTGTTTATGCTTATCTATAATAGCTTCTGCTATATTATTATCCTTACTGAGCATCTGAGCTCACCCCTTTCAGTGTTTTATATTTCCCAGGATGAGAAGAAGTAATTTATGAATGACCTGCAAGGATAGTATGAGGGGATATGAAGAGAAGATGTTTTTTTAGTTTTTTAACCTTATGATGTAATGTAAAACTTATGAATATATCTAGTGTTCCAAGACTACTAAACCAATCGTTCATTCGAGACTTGATCCTTTGTGATCATTCCAATGTTATGTAATAATGCACCGACTCTGGGTATCTAGGGTCGGGGTATTACAGTTGGTATCAGAGGAAGTGTAGTATAAACCTTGGAAGCTATATTTAGATAAACTCTGATTAGAGCACGTAGACCTAAGATGAACTTTGAGGATTAGTATGGAATAACTTCCTATAATTTTGGTATTGTAGAGATTTTGTGAGTTTTCTGAGAAATACATCCCTATTTGGATACGAGCAGGTAGAGGCGGCTCTGGCACAGATGTACCTAGGGGTAAAACCTGAAAACACTGCTTTGAGCTAGACTCGAACAGGAACTGGTGCACGACAATGGGACTTGTTTCACTCTTGATTATGACACTCCCGGGGGATATGCTTAGGATAATTTAAATTTTCTTTACAAACCAATTTGAAGTATTATATATATAAGATGAGAGTAAATGACCTTGGTTAATCCTAATATGTTTCAAATTGAGAATATGGTGACATGTTAATCTCTAAATGATTTTATGACCCCTGTTACTCACACAATGCTTTCTGGTTTTAGTTAATGGCTGGATTCCAAGGAAGTCATAGTGACATTGAGAATGATGTACATGGTGGTAACGGTGGTGGAAATGAGCAACAAAATGGAATGTTGATAGGCGTAAAAGATATCGTCTTTATGCCAAATCAGTTTTCCAAAAATATGATCAACAACATATATATTAACCAACTCCCAGACTCAACAAGGACGATAAAGGTGATGAATGATAAGAGCTCCAGCAATGGAGACCATGGAGAAAAGAACCCTCAATTTCCATCATGCAAGAAATGTGGTAGGAGACACCCGGGAATGTGTCTCAATGGGACCAAGAAATGCTTTACATGTGGGAAGGAATGACATAAAGTGAAGAATTGCCGAAGTAAAATGAAGAGTACTATGGAAGAAGATAAAAATGGTCCCAATAGTCCATTTACAGTCATTTTCTGTAAATGTAGGGGACTTGGCCATTACCCGAGTGATTGCCCTATTCTATAGGATATTTTCGTGGTCAAAGAAGAAGCTATGTGGAAATAAATGGTTGGAGAAATGATTAAAAGGTATTAGTGCTCCTTGTTGATGGGTTTACTTTGGAATAATTTTCTCTTGTATTTGTAACCCCAGAGTTTTCCATGTGGGAATGATATTTGAGGAAGAATTGTATCTTCTGTTGTGGATATAGGTATAAATAACCATTTGGTTTTATATGATCATTGGGGTTTGAGAGAATTATAAGTTGTTATACATTGGGATGAAAATGCAAGGTATGATATAACATTTGTGGTTAAATTATGTTATGGTAATATTATAAAATATTGTTTTTGAAAAAGGACAACAAGTAGACCGTGTGACAACCCGTCGCATCAGACAAAGCGGTGGGAATTGAACCCACAACCAAAGTGTGATTGGGATTTATCACCTACCACTGGACTACGTGAAATCCCTAGTTAGTGTGACTATTTTTTTAGTTAAATGATTTTATTGATCAATAATAACTTGATTTCGGTTTTTATGCCTTATCAAATGAATACCCTTAGTATAGGAAATTGATTTTGTGATTAAGTGATAAATGTTATTTTGGAAGATGTTCACTTTTTTGGGAACACTATATGTCCAAGGAAAATAGAATACTATGGGATGTCATTAGAGGAGTAATGGTGGATTTTTATCTATGTTTTTATTGCGGATTTATAGTGATTTGGGTTATTTATGGAAATTATTAACCTATAATAAAGAATATGTGATTAGGTTAATTACTTTTAAGTATGTGACTTTAAGAGTAGATGATGTCATTTGGAGATACAATTTAACATGGAAGACTACATTCTTATATGTTTTGGGTTTCAATATTAGTTTGGATTATATTGAAGTATTTTAAGGTCAATTTATTATTGAATGGTATTTATTTAACATTGGGGTATTGTTGGTTTAATTTTAGAAATTAAGATTAGTATTTTTTTTTCTCTAATGGAATATACATTTGGGGGATCATTAGATCATGTACTAACTATTTTTGTTTTGATTAATCTCTAAATACAATGTAAATATATAGTTTATCATGCATGGATCATGTGATTCTATAGAATTTTATTCTAGCTCTTCCACTGTGACCAAGTCTTCATGAATACTCATCGTTTAAAAAAAATGAGATAGTGGTGGAAATTTATTAAAGAATAAAACTCTACTTAAAAAGTAAGTATATATCTTTATATTATTAGTCAATATAATAAATTAATTCCTCATCCTTATGTAATGTAACATAAAACAAAAAATGTTGCCCGTTTATTTTTCCTACTAGGAGACTAATGATCATTTGTCCCAACACAAGTTTATGATTTTATTATTGCTAACTTTCTCCTGATCTTGTTTTCTATTCCTCTCCATCAGAAATGAACACTTAGTTTATTGTCAATATCCATGTTTTCCTACATGGAATCCTAGTATGGGTTATCTTGAGTGACCTTTATACCTCTCTTCCTTTCTTTAAAAGTGATAGTTTTATTGACTCTTTTTATGATGTGGGACTTTCTATTATATTCTCAAGACCAATTTAAAAAAAATTGTGAGGATTCAATTTATTGAAGGAGGGGAGAATTTAACACCCCATGCATCCACGGTACACTTCTCTTTGAATAATGTGATAGTGTGTGTTGTACGCAACATCGAGTTCTAACACACTACAACCGATCAAACTAGCTGTTATGAATAGTAATACCAACTTTTTGAAATTATATATATTTTATATTTCAAAATAGACTTCATTTTTGGATTCGGAATATCGAATTTATCCTAGGGTGAAATTTTGGAACTTTTCGGATAACACTTATATTTTGATGAATAGTAAAAATTACTAAATTTTAAATAAAAACAACTTTTTTAATCGAAATAATTTATATTGATAAATTATGAATTTGAGTGGTTTTAAAATATATTTAGTATATATTTTTACAATTTAATATAATGTTGGTCATTGTACATAATTTTACAATTAAACCGGACATAAACAAGTGTCAATCTTTTGATAGTTATTATCTCTTAAAAACACGCTTTTTGTTTTAACAACGGGAATTAATTTTAAATTAATTTCTGTCACTTCTGTATTTTGAATTTGGAAAAAATTGATTCCATATTTGGAATCAGGATGTTCATATTGTGTTAATAGGTAACTTTTATTTTTAGACATCTTGAATAATTATTGTGGTAAATATTTTATTTACCATGGTTAAGGGTAAATCTGGTAAATAAGGGTTAAAAATAATATTATAATAATACTAAATTTCCCTAAAACGTGTCCTAGACTTATTGGTTGATACATGTTCAACCATAGGCATATTTGGGTCGATTTTGGGACCCCATGGAGCCACTTGTAGGTGATAGGGACATGTTATTTTAATTAAGTTAAAATAAGTACAAAAATGACATAAGCAAATATCTTATAGAAAAACAATTTTTAAATAGGGTTATATATTTTTTATGTTCGACTATAAATATTCATTAGAAGGATGAAAAGTTTTCCTACATAATGATATTTTATTTATAATTTTTAGACATTACATTATTTAATTTATTTATGACACAATGATGATGTAGTAATTACCATAATAGTGGAAAATTAAAATAATTGATATTATAAATACCCAAATAAATATAATTTGAGACTTTTAATGAATTAAACTAATTTTCTAAGATAATATGACATATTATGATTTATTTAATTGACTTATTTGAAGTAATAAAACTTTTATGAGTTTCAAAAAAATCAACTATTGTATAGTGTCCAAATTGACATAAAAGAGTTTTTAAAAAAAATATTATATTATTAATTGATATTAAATTCCTAAAAATCAAAGGGTCGACCAAGATACTTATATCATGATATGTGTATAATTAATGGACCACTTGGGGGTCTCTTGGATGTATATAGTACGTTTATTAACTATATAATATAAAAATACAAAGTGACATGGTAAATGTCAAACTAATTAACTAAGAGTTAAAACTAAAAGATAAGCTTAATATAAGGACCCAAACCTGTATAAATTCTATTGGTTGAATGGTTTTAAACCAATACCCACCTTAAAATTTAAATAATCCACCTTTTATCCATTATAAACCGAATATGAGTTTATTATAAATTAATATTTCTAGCATTTCCAAAGGTGCCCCTCACCCCTCTTATAAAAGGGCACTCCTCCTTCTCATTTCATCACACATTCAAAGCCTTTTGGTTCGTCCAAACACTCCCCAAATACTCTCCCAACTTCCCTCAATACAACCTAGTGGCCTTATTTTGATCATAAAGCCAACCTAAGGAGATCTTTAGATCAAATCAAAAGGAAGAACCCGAAGAAGAGGTAATGATTTCACCACCCTTTTCCAAGTTCCTTTCTTCTTCCACTTCTTCTTCCTCTGTTATTACCATTCTAAAATAATAAATCCAGTATTATATATACTGTGATGTTATTATAAATATGGTACAACCATATTCAGTATTCTATCCATCCTTTGAATAACATGTCACCATACGTGCGTACGTACGGCTTACCGTCTCCACGTCGTGGTGTAATTGTTATTCAATAAATTATTATTTGGATGGGTATAATAATGATGTGTAATTAATTTAAATAATAAATATAACATGATAATGATTCTGTATATATGATATACCATCCAATTATATATTATATCCAAATAATGATATTGTCGCTCGTGCGTATGTACGAACTACCATCTCCACGAACGCGATGAGATTCATTCTCCATCGTATCCATTCAAATATAATTATCATTTGATGATTAATAATAGTATCTAAGGTCTTGATATCATTCTGGATATGATTATGATACAACCTATCCATTACAAACATGGCTTACGTAACAAAACATATAAAAGAAAACGAGTAAGTTAACACCCGAAACAACCAAAATACTAAGATATTATTAACAAATCAATGTTAAAAGATCATATATGATATCATATTAATGCATATGATTCTTTTATAATTAAATAACTATTATATAACCATTATATAGGAGGTTAACCTACCGTCGAACAAGGAAAATGTACAAAGTAAGGGGTTTCTTAACTCACTCTTAATTTCGTGAGAATTCCATTGTTCACCACTTAATTATTGCATGTGGTGTATGTGTAATGCCCATGATTGTATTCATTTTGTAATATAATTTAATTTATGGGTATTTACACCATCAAGGTATGATACTTCTTTTGTGGGTGTATGTTTTGTAAGTTACTTAATCGATAAGAGAATTTGAAATTTCAATTTCCACTCATTTGGCTTTACGCATATTTCATTGATTATATTACCCCAAGATTATGTGTGGAATCACTATTCATTTGATTATGTCATTATTTCCACTCCCCTTCCTGTGGATATTCTTTTGATACACATAATCACTCCATTTATAATTCTCAAGTCATTGATATGAATTTGATAAGAATTATTTTAACTCATTCTCCATTTGTTGAGTTAAACATCAAATTTGTTGGTTTTGTTTTTACAAGAATACGTGTGAATGTCCTTTGATTGTTTTACACAGAATATCCAATCATATTTAGTGTATTTATATTTGTCACACATAATTATGTCGTTGATTTATCCTTAACCTAAGGATACAACCTTTAAGAGAGATTTCATCTCAATTTACATTCCATTAAGACTTCTTTGTTGTTATACACCAAATCACTTTTATGTGGTGTTTATAATGTACTTTGACATAGTATATCATGAATTCCTTTATTCTAATGATATTACAATGTTTTGATTACCTCAATTATTTGTATTCAAGTGTCTCTCTTTTGGTTAGAAACTCTAACTAAAATACCATTTTTAAATGTTTTAAAGACTAATTCTTCTAAATCTTTCTCATTAATGTCCATGTTTTTAAAAATGATTTTAAGGATTTATTTATATGGACATTAAAGTTTTAAAATTAAATCTCCTTTTAAAAGTTTCAAAGTGGTATGAGACACTTTGATTCAAAAATCTATTTTTAAATAGCTTCTTGACAAATAGTGTGACTTTAAATGATTTCAAGAAAAAGGGGGATATTTCTCTCAAATAGTTTTGATGATTATTTTCATCTATGTCAATATCATTCATTATTCTTGAATGAGGTTAATATAGTACAATACAATTTCCAAATTGTATCGAATGAGTTATTTTTTACTGTGGATGTGCTATTTTTATACCATTCATAGTTTTTGGATAAAGTATTGATATTTCTTATGCTTGTTTTAGTACGAATGTTTATGTTTTGTTTCAAACCTGTTCATATGAGGAATGAATTGGACTTAATAAGTGACGGGTGGAGCCCTCTATAGCTCCTCAATGCATCGGTAGGTCTCATGAGACAAACTAGTGTCTTGGCACAAGGCCTTGGCAAAATCTTATTTGTAGCCTTGGCACGAGGCCTTGGCTATGTGGTTATGATAGTCTGGAATTATGCATTCCATCATTATAAAAGTGGTTATTGATATTTCATGTGATTGTTCGACTAGTATAATATCCATGTAAATAAGTAAATAGCAATATTTCAATTTATCTTTTCCATATTATGATGAAGTTAAAGTTTAAAAGGGTTTTGTTTTAGTTATAAATTTCTTTAAGTGTTTATGATTATCTATGAAAGATTCTGCTATATTATTATTCTTACTGAGCATCTGAGCTCACCCCTTTCAGTGTTTTATTTTTCCCAGGATGAGAAGAAGTAATTTATGAATGACCTGCAAGGATAATATGAGGGGATATAAAGACAAGATGTTGTTTTAGTTTTTTTACCTTATGAAGTAATGTAAGACTTATGAATATATCTAGTGTTTCCAATACTACTAAACTAATAGGTCTTTTGTGACTTGATCCTTTGTGATCATGCCAATGTTATGTAATAATGCACCAACTCTGGGTATCTAGGGTCGGGGTATTACAGATTCAAAATAATTTTCCATCTAAGGTGATATCCTTTGAAGTTTCTTATTCTTTACTAGGGAAAATATTGAGTGAAATATACCTTATAATTTATTTTAATGAATGATAATTATATTTATTAAATGTCTATGAAACTGATTTTATTTTCATGCATCATGAGTTGGTGATTTGATAAATGTTAAGGAAACCCATTTTCAATACACAATTAATTATTTAATTAAATGATTATTTATTTATGATATTATTTTAAATTTATGTATGGTTTTTAGTATTAGAATGGTTGGAGATATACGTCCCCCTAATGTGTTGGGAAATACATTATATATTATGGGATAAAAATAGGAAACAAGTCGATAGACTTAATCCAATATAAAAAACATGTTTGTCAAAATCCAAAATGGGAAACAAGTACGTGCTAGTCCACTATAGAAAATAGGTGTGTCCTTTTCCACAATGGGCAATAGTTTATGAGTTATACTACATTTATTTTATTGTATTAGTAGTTCACCATGATGTATAAAATGGTTTTCAATATTTATGATGGTTCTATAGTTTCATGACATGATCATATGTTTTATGAAATTTTTATGCCGACTTATCGCCCTTATGGTCTATATTGTTTGAAGTGATAATCTTTTATACCGTAAATCATATTCACAATATATGGAAAGTTGTGTATGAAAATTCTATGTTATATTCCTGATCACATTACTTATTATTTTATTATGATCTCATGTGATCATAGATTGATATCTCTTTTTCATACCATTACAGAGCAACTCAAAAAACCCTTTCTTATATTTCCTTTAAAGGGTTATTATGATTAGATTGGGTAATGTATACATAAGAGGATTACTTTGTGTGAGGAGTTTTGGGATATTTCGATGATATTTCAACAAATTAGTTGATTGTGTACCCATTATCAAAATACACTAAACTAATATAGTCATAATGTGTGTGTTTGGGTAATATATAGAATATTCATCTAAAATGATGTAATCTACATCTGTGAACATCCTTGGTTGTTATATGATATCCTATAATTTAGTTTTTTTCATGGAGATAGAATCACCAACCATAGATTGAGAGGATTCTCCCATATGGAAAGAGGGAATGTGGGGAAATGAGTAGTGCGTCTGTGTGCGGCCCCGGTGGAAAGAATTAGAAACTAAAACATCAGCCATTGTAGCTCCAGGGGAGTTATCCTATATGTTGGTGGAGATATAAATGTGTTCTTTGTCTGTAGATATTTACAGAATTTGATCAACCTGTAGGGATGTAAACTTAGTATATCCTTAATGAAATTATTGTTATAAACATACACTATAATAGGAAATTATAGGGTAATATAATCTTCTAATCCACAATTCATACTATCCAGGTGATGATAAATTTGATTTTCAACCATTTATATGATTGTAATATACTGTTTAAATGATTATTTATCTCTTATGATAGAAATTATCATCCAATCCACCCAGAAACTACATAACCTTTTACTAAAATTGTTAATATGTTCTTGGAATTCATAGATCTAGTACATACCCTGGATTATGGCTTATTTCCACCCCATATCTACGAAGTGATAATATTTTAATATCTACACTCAAAAAGGTAGTTCACACTATTGAAATAGGTGTGTGATTACTGAGTCTCTCTTTTTGGGAGTATCTAATAAAAAATGGTGATGTAAAGGCTCTACTATTAATTCTTCATCCGAAACATGTGAGAAATAAGAAATTTTTATATTAACTTCTGTCTATCAAAATAGTATCTATTATAGAAAATAATAATATTGTTCCTCGGATCACACCCAGATCCTCGTGATCGTTAACCTCTACCACATTTATCTATCAATGTCCTTGACCAAAAGTGACCTTAGCTTGTTGTGATACAGCATGTAGTTGTATTTATGAAAATAGATCATAGTTTTTACCACCTCTATTTGAAATATTGGATCATATTCTATACCTACCAGCATTAGGACCTTCTTACATAAGCCGCTATATTTCCCTTGGTTACCCATTAACCAATTTTTGATGTGCTGCACAGAGAGTTGGGAAATCCCATCTCATATGTCCTCTTCATTCCTCACATAAGAATACCCTCTCCCATAGCTATCTAGAACATTTTTCAAAGACCTATGAATATGACCATATATGATTATATTGAATCTAAAGTGACATAAATTTCTTAGATAACTAATTCTGATGTCAACTTCAAAATACAAAGTTTTCAACTCCTTGGTTTCTACATCAAGAAGAAACAGTAAGTGACTGCACTCCAAAGAAGTTATCCATAACCAAAGCATGATTCTAAAGACCTACATATGGAGGTATGTAATGAGATACCGATCCAACTAAGATATCATGGGTAAGGGCATACTCAATAAAGTACTCTCAAATTTTCCAATCAGGAACCATATCCATTGAAACAGTGAGAGGATAGTGAATTGAGACTCTTACACAATAGATAACATGTATCCCTGTTGGAGTTCTATAAGCTCCTAAATATATACGTATTACAATGTAAAAAAAACGACTTTATAACCAAGAAATCTGTCACACCCAGACCCTACACAGTAATCAAAAATAGAAATTAGAATATTTGTGATGATCCAAATGCAACAGGGTCCTATCACAAATAGTTCTCTCGAGATTATTTAAAAAATGCATTTGCGAAGACCCTTCACAAATAGTTTGGTCACAAATATCTTACCTATTTTTTTTAAAATATTTCTGACGGTTTGTCGTAATGGACTCGTCGCAAATATCATAATAAATATAAAATTGAATATAATAATATCCTTAATAAAAATAAAATATGATTAGAAAATAATAATTAAATTACATTGGAAAATAAAAAATATAATACTAATATTAATAATATATATAATATTAATATTAATATAATAATAAAATATTATTATTATTAATATTAATAAAAAAATAATATTAAAATTATTAAAATAGAAAAATTGTAAAATAATATTATTAATATAATATTATTAATATTATTAATATTAATGAAATAATAATATTTAAAAAAAGAATTATAAAATAATTAAAACCTCAATATTCGTAAAATTTTGTAAAATTAATCAAAAAAAAGTAACAAAAAATAAAAAAAACTAAAAAAAAATAATAATAATAAATTTAAAATAGTATTAAAACAATTAAATAAAGCACTAAAAAATAAAATAAATAATAAATAATAAATTATTCATAAAAATATAAAAAAAGCACTATATAGATATGTAAAAAGTAAATATTACAAAAAAACACATTCAGCTGTTTTCTCATAAAAAATAATATCACTAAGAGGGGTCCTACCGAGGAGTTAGAGGAGATGATGGAGAGAACTCCATCCTGAAACCATGAGTTAGATGTCGCATGTACTACATCTTCTCATGTTGTTGCTACTGCCTTCAACGCATTTCCTTCACCTCCTCCTACTATCATCAAAGATCTTCTTGATGTTGTTACATTGGCACATCTCCTACTACTACCATTGGTGCATCTTTATATTCTCTTTATGTATACTCATTATGACCTCGGTCAAAGCTTGTAGAAACTCCTGATCCTGGGTAGCAGATTATGATGACACTTTATGAAGTCCTCTTGAGCAGGATGCTGACATCGCAGTGGTGCAATAATAAATCACAAGAATAAAATGAGAGCTGATACCAATAACTTGGCCAATCACTAAGGCACCATGTGTCATCAGCATCCATACAGCCTTATCAAATTAATGGGCACTGGTCAAACCCTCTATATTCTTTTGTCACTCAGTCCGCAACAGAGATACTACGGTCTCATATGACTCAGTCAATTGTAATTTAAAATTAAAAGAGTTAAAATATTAATTTTAGTTAATTTGAAAACACAAAAATAAATTATACTAACCAAAATGTGATGCTCGCAGTCAACTCTAATATTTATGGTGACTAGATCACTGTACAACCACTTATAAATGTCAAACTCTATAACATTTTGTTGTTCGACTTCCTATTTCAATATAAAATAAACTTTTACATTTAAAGATATATAAATTATTAAAAAAATATTTACTATATGTTCTCATCGAGTACTGAATGTATGACTACCGGCTCGATGTTTCACATCTTCTCTCCCCTAGTTTTGTCGACCTACCAATGATTTCCCGGAAAATTTCCTCCGAACCAATGAGAACATAATCCACCCCAAACCCATGATTAAATGTAATAATGTCGATGGGAGAGACAATATACATCAATCTCTTTCACTCATACTTTAATCATTTATTTCCTTCTCAATTTGTGCAAGAAAATGACAGTAACGCTCATGTATACTCCCCTCCCATGACTTCTAGATAGCACTCCACATGCTCTCATTGTTGGGATACCATAAAATATAAAAATAAATTATAATATCATGTTATTAATAAAATAAATTTCAATGTACATATTATTTATTTATGTAAAATCATATGATCAAACATGCAGTGCTGAATATTAATGAGAATCTCATCCCATGTGACCCATTCTTCAGAAAAATAATTATTCAATATATGGATCCCCTTTTGAGTATCTATATTTGAAAAAATATGAAAAAATAAAAAATAATAAAATAATTATTATGTAAATAAATTAATGAAAACTGGATAAAATAAATAGATAAACATAACATTGCTTGTGTTCTTTGAAGTCAAGATGTGGACTTTGCTCTGAGATAGGGTTAGGAATAATCAATCAAGAATGCCTACACCCCCTCAGTGTCCTCTCTAAACCACAAGCATTCTGAGGTTCAGATGATCAAATATCATAATCGACCAAATATTGAGTAGCCTCCTATAACTGATGAAACATATCAGGGTACATCCGATACATGAAATGTTTTTTGTTAGAAAATAGTTAGAAAAACTGTTATATATATATATTGTTATGACCTGACCCCACTAGAAAAAATCTTGTGCATTAATTGTTACATTTTCATGGTTATAAGTAATAAAAATCTTGATGTAATGATCAGTTTAGTAGTCTTGATGAAACTAGATACATAGATGTAACTCTAATTACATTTTAAAAGGCAACAAAATACAATACATAACAAAAACTAATAAACTACAACCACGAGAACTCATTAAATAGTCTCCTCATCATAAATGTTTTAAGGTAAAAAATGAGAGGGGTTTTCTCAAATGCTCAGTAAGGTTTACAAATAGAATAATCATGAATCAATAATAAATGAATCATAAAAAATTTGACATAATCAATATATCATTGTGGATAAATAGAAAACACACGCCATTAATAAACTGAGTATGAAACTACATCAATAGTTTTTTTCATAGTGAAAACCTCATGGATTGTAATAATTGAATACGGATAAAGAGATGTGGTTATTAATTGGATTTCATGTATCTGGAACATGATACCACTACACTGTCCAAACGGTTTATGTCTTTGGGTAGAAACCCATCTGATTTTTGGAAACAAACTCAAAGGGTTTGTCACCAACTGATTTGTATCAAGAGACCGATCGATTCATAGAAAATATATATTGGGCCCCACCCATTGTGGAATGTCCAAATAATTCTTTATGAATTGATTTAATACATGTACAATATTCCTTCTCAATATCCATATAGAGTAGAGGATATAGATTCATCAATATTTCCATAGTTAAAACAACATTCCAAATAAACTCTTTTTGTCGAAGGGTATACAGCTTAAGAAAATAATCATATCCCTAGAGCCAAGTTATGAATATATAATATATTTAAATTTTGAAATGGAAAATGATCTCAGATGGTTAGTAGATACACCACATAAGAATGATCAGTTTCATAATACCAATATGGTCTCCTTGAAATAGACATTGAGACAATGTCCCTTACCATATTGTAATCAATTGAATTTTATAACCAAAATTCTATAATTACCAAATGAATCACAGAATACCATGAATATAAAAAGAATAATTATATTATATATCAAGTGGAATATAATATATATAATAAATAAGTGGTGAAAATGGAAATCTCAATGAATTAAAAGTGAGATGATAAATCCCATTCCTTATGCCCGAAAGTGTTCTTCGACTGATCTAGATGACATAAATAATCAAATTTAGACTCATTATTTAATAATTAAATAACCTCATCAAAAATTTAATATATTTATTATAACCTTATTTGGTTCATTTATGACCTTTTTGATGGGTTCTAGAGGTTCAATTTTATTATTTTGGAATCATTTCCTTCCTTGGTTTTTATGATCAGCTTAATTGTATTCATGAATGGAAGTTCATTTTTAATATGGTTAAGAATCCATACTTTTTGAAATATATTATTAGTAATATTTAAAGATATATAAGTTAAATTGTAATTATTTTTGTTACATACCATGAGGATGAATTTTTTGATAAAAGATAATGATAAACGCTTGAATTACTTGGCTATTTGGTGAATAATGAACTTGTTTTTTTATTATTTTATATTATGAGTTTGTAAGGATTACAAAAATTTTAATAAGATGTATTAAAAATAATATGATCTGTTTCAACCATAAAAATGGTTTTGTGACCAAACTTTAATATGCAAATGAAAATAGAGATCTCTTCCTTGAGTGTGACAAATTTACACATATCGGAAACTGTTTTCATTTTTAGTATAAGATGAGGGGATTGAGGTATGATGATGAAATATTCCATTATCATAATATAATATCAATTTATTTAAGTTACTATAAATATATTAGAATTTTTAAGATGGGAGATTATGAAATAAGAACAAAATTAAGGAACTCAAAATAAAATAAAAATTTGGAAATCCCTCACAAAAATTTAGCAGCCTAACAACGTCACTTAAAATTTCAAAAAATAGTTTTATGAGAGAAATTAGGTCTCTAATCACTATTAAATAATAATAATGTAAAGGGAAATATGTAAGAATTATCCCAACA
Source organism: Viscum album (assembly GCA_963277665.1). Taxonomy (NCBI): domain Eukaryota; kingdom Viridiplantae; phylum Streptophyta; class Magnoliopsida; order Santalales; family Viscaceae; genus Viscum; species Viscum album. The sequence goes on from OY728153.1 coordinate 915,978,996, forward strand.
TAATCCAATTGAAAATACAAGAGAAAACAAAAAATTAAAGCTTTAAGAAAAGAGAAGGGCGGTAGATTCGCTTACCTTGAAAATTAATTCCCAAAACATGAGGGTTGAGACCTTAAGGGATTGAGGACACCTTGGGAGGATTAATATGGAGGTAAAAGAACTATATCATCGAGAATAATGAATTTATAATGAAATAAAATGATGCCATGTGTAGGAATTTATAATAAATAAGATGGATTTTTTAATTAATATAAAGAGACATCTAATTAGTGATTTTTTGAAAAACCATGGGATTGACCATGGTATTTTCCCATGGGTTTTCATCATAAGACACCTCATGTCATATTTTACTCTACACAAGTAAAAAATCATTTTATATTAATTATTACATCATTATGATTTCATTGAACTAGCGAAAACTCATAAATGCATTTTTATTATTCACAAATAATTCACGTACTTTAGAAAAATCCAAAAACATTACCATAATTATATTTCGACATGTTAAATTCAAAAACAAATGTCTATTTATTGAAAATAATTATCTAACTTTTATAATTTATTTTTTAAATGAAATCATAATTTATTCAGAAATAACAATTTAATATTATATCTCATTTTTTAACATCCTGAAAAATTAATCAATGAATTATTACCTTATAACCTTAAGAAATTATAATAATAATACAGTTTACTATTCATAAGGTTAATATCACTATTGATATTATAATTTATATGTGTATGTTACTATTCTTCATAAAAAATTTGCTTCTATCAGAATCCAAAAAACATACCGGTCACAATTGTAGATGACTATTTTTTTAAACTCAAAGAAACAGAAGTGGAAAATTTATGTTTAATTGTTAGGTTATAACTTTCTCCTATAATGTTTTTTTCACAGATACTCAGTTCTTAAAGCAATATAGTATATTTAATGAATAGAAGATATTTAATAATAACACACCATAAAATGTTTGGGGCATTACATTATTCCCTCCTTTGAAAATTTCATCCATGAAATTTTATGTATGAAGTGAACTAAAAAAGATATGGTTGGTTCTTCTTAATATCATCACCATGTTCCCATGTTTCTTAATCCTTATTATGGTTCCCCCAAAGATCCTTTACTATATGAGTCATCCAATTTCATAGTACTTGTTCTCTGGTATCAATAATCTTGATAGGCTATTCACAATAAGATAGATCAGGCTCAAATTCTATTTCTCCATTGGTGAGTACATGTGTTGGGTCTGGAATGTATTTCCTTATAATAGATACATGGAACACATTATGAAATCTTTAGAGACTTGGCGTCATTTCCAAGTGGTATGCTACAACTTAAATTCAATCCAAAATTTCAATATGTCTAATGTACTTGGAACATAATTTACGCATCTTACCGAATCTTATAATACCCTACCATGGAGATACCTTTAAAAAACATGATGTAAGATCCCATATTTTTTCATATGGTATTTTTTATTTATGTTTTATTTTAGGCCATTTATATTGGTCAATTATGTGCTTTCCAATTTTCTTTAAGGCAGATCGATGGTGTTCCGAGGGTTCGGGTCACAAAAATGGTGGGAAATGAGTTTCATGGCTAGCCGAACGGTCTGTGCACGGTTAGTGCTAACCATGCGGGCAGCCTAGACAAACTATGAAAGAGAATAGTTTTTGGACAACAGCCTCTGCACGGTTTTTGCAAGGTTTGGATAACCTTGTGGGTGAATTTTGAGAGTGGTGATCTTTGTGACAGAAGCATCCGCACAGTTTGAGCATGGTTTGGCAAACCATGCGAGTAAAATGTGCGGCCCAGAAACCATTAAAATTAAAAAAAATGCCACTATAGGATTTTATATCCCACACGATATTTTCCTCATCCTTATCTCTTGCAGCCCTATGAACAAACAAATGGTACCAAGAGCTCCCAAGGATCAATCACTTTTGATTCATGGCCATTTGGAGTGTTGTCGGATGCGAATTGATGATCTGTGTAAGGATAATCTCCCCCTTGCTTTTATTTTTAGATTAGGTTTTCTAATTCTCTTCCCTATCCATATGTATAATGAACCATACTTTACATAAATTATTATTACTTCAAAATTAAAGCATACTTATTACAACATATAACAAAACCATGAAAGGACCGTATAGGTATAATGTTGTTAGAAATTGGGAAACATAAACAACTAGTTCATAAAGCGTCTACACTATCTCCCATTTATTTCATTATATTTATAGTCCCTTCTGGAATATCTTACTTAATAATCTTCTTCATGACCTGGGGAATGAAAACATACAAAATGGTTATCTCAAATGTTTAGTAAGGGTAAGCAAAATAAATAACACTCACATCATATTCATAAGAAGAAAACATTTTAGAAATCTTAACCTGCCAAAGTGAGCATAATTTCATAACATGGGATAAATCATAGCAGTGAAATGAAATCCCAATAATCATAACATAAAACATGAAACCTTGAGACATACACAAATAATCATTGAGAATCATTTCTTATTAGTCAAGACTTATTTCCAAGACTATCTTATTGGACAAAGTCCATTTCTAAACCGAGTTCACTCCTCGTTTCAGTCCTGTTTCACTGAACCGGTATAACCTGCCGTTCCAGCCATGTATATCTCATGAGATATAAAATCTTTACCCAATGCATTGGAGGGAGATATAGGTCCCACCCATCTCATAATGATTCCATTCTTATATGTGCCGCAAAATCATAAACCATACATCATAGCATAACCCATGTAATAAAAAAGGGATTCTTAAACATCATGAAATCATAAAACAATTCATATAAGATAAAGGAATTCACAAAAATAATTCCATCACAACATAATCAAATAAATTTAATAATATGTATAGAAACATAACCCTTTATTATCTGAAATGAAAAATAATTTTGATAAAACACTTGAACTCCATTCTTGAGGAAAATATCCTTTCTACTTCAAAAACACTTTTCCTTTCTTAACATGTCATACAATTCTAAACTAAAAGAATTTGATTAAAAATAAACTTGAAAACTTGTAATGGATGCTTCATGGAAATAATTTTTTAAAAATCCATTCATGTCGTATAAGTTAAAAGAAAACATTCTTCTCGTACTTTTGTCGGAAAAGACAAAAAGTACCTCGTACGAAAAACAACAAAAGATTCCTTTCATATCTTTTAATAAAAACTCACTGAAGGGAAAAATTGGATATAAACTATTGTATAATGATGTAAATATTACATATTGAGGAAACATGGATGTGGATGATAAAATGCACCCCAATAAATTCCAAAGTATAAACAATCTCGGATAAAAATGAGATTGTGATATTTTCCTTACCTTAGGTCCGATTTTCTTCGTAAGTGTCCGAACCTCCTGTATAAATATTTAAATAATGTTATTGACTTATTACAGAATCATATGTATTTTTATGATATCATATATGGTCATATTATTATATTCTTTTTAGTAATATTTCATTACTACTTGTTATTCGGGTGTTTATTACTTTTTGTTCTTATGTGTGTTTTGTCGAATAAATTCTTATTCTTCTCTTTAGGATATAGATACCTCATTTGAAGAATTGTATTAGTGTAATATATATCATATTCATTCATTCAATTCGTTTATATAATCATTATGCAATGGAGATCATGTAGAACGAATCACATCACATCGTGGAGATGGTATTCCGTACGTACGCACGAGCGATGATATCGTTCCCATGATCGTGGAATTGTATTGGAGTGTATGTATACTATTTCAGAATCAATACCACTTTACAATAATCATATATATTCATTAATTTCACCCTCATACCCATCCAAGTATGTTGGTGGTGGAAAATAGATTACACCACGGCGTGGAGACGGTATTCCGTACGTACACACGCGCGATGATTTCATTTTCCGTAGGATGGATAAGAGGTGAAATAGGGTTGTTTAATATTTATAATAACATATCAGTATATGAGTGATACTGATGTTATTACCTCATAATGAAACAACTAAAGAATAAGAAGTGGAAGAAGAAATAAAGATGAAAGAATCGGTAACGGGCATTACCTCTTCTTTGATGCGCTTCATTGAGACCTCCTTTTAGGGCACTAAAATTGGTCTTTGAAGAAGACTAGGACATCTAGGATGTCTCTAGTGAAGTGGAGAGGAGAAATATTTAGGGGTTGGCCGAGCTTGAAGGATCAAATTGGTGTGAGGAGGAGAGTAATGAGGTTCCCTTTTATAAGGGAGGATAGGGGTACCTTTGGAAATATAAGTAATATTAGTTTATATTAAATCTGAACCCCACTTAAAAACTTCCAAAATGACTCATATCCAAATATTAGATAATATAGGGTTTTAATCTCATCAATCAATAAATATTAGACATGTTAGTAATTTATTTTAAACATTATCAACTTAATTTATCCTTATTTATCATTTTAATTTTTTTTGTGGTAATAATATTCTAAATTTTAAATTATTATAAATTATTACATATGTGTTGTGAATTTTCCATAATTTTACACTTTATGACATTTTAGACCATATAAATTTTAATTTATAAATTTTAAATATTTTTGTTATTTTTAAACAATTTTATAATATGTTATTTTTATAAAATAACAATATTGTCAATTTTGACACTATTCATTTATTTGAATTTAAATAAAATATATATAGAAGATATGTTCAAAATAAAATCTTTAATAGATCCATAAAATGTCATATGTATCTAGAAAATTATTTGAGCACATTAAATAGTTCATATAATATTTATTTTATTATTTTTAAAATAATTTATTTGATATTTTAATTAATAAAATAATTTCAACATCACTATTGTGTCATAATAAAAGATTATTATTTAATCCCTAAAAATTATAAATAAATTCCTATGAAGTATATAATTGTATTATATTTCTGGAGACTATTCATGTTTTACGTTTCATGAAGGTTATTACTAAATTAAAATTATTATACTTATAAGATTTATGAAAGTGACATGTTGTCACATTCTTTGGTTTTAATAATAATTAAATTATTTTCATGGAAAAAAGTCCATTAAATGAATCTAATATAACCCTTATGTGATATGGGTCTACGTTTAGTCATCCAATAGGATTTTGGCAGGTTTTAGGGTAACTTTATAATCTTATATTTACCATTAATTACCAGATTTACCTTTAACTATGGTAAATAAAATTTACCGTAGTTACTATTCATAATGACCAAAAATAAAAAGTAGCCTATTAACATAATTTGGACCCACTGATTCCAAATATTGAATCCATTTTTTAAAATTCATAACATATAAGTTGCAGTAATTAATTTAAAATAAATTCTGTTGTTAAGAAAACGGGTTTTAGAAGTTAAAACATTACCAAAGATTGAAATGTTTTTACAAATGAATTCAATGAAAAATTAGTGGTAATGACATAAATTATATTAAATGGTAAAAATATATTCTATTTATACTTTAAAACCATTAAATATTATAATTTATCCATATAAATTATCTCAATGAAAAAAGTTGTTTTTTATTAAAAATTAGTGTATTTTCACTATTCATCAAAATATAAAAGTTATAAGAAAAATATCAAAAATTTATCCAAAGTAAATTTTTATACCCTGATTCAAAAGAAGAATTTAATTTTGTCAAATTGAACTTATAAACATGTCAAAAACTAGATTTAATGTCGGTGCACCACCAAAAGGTGGCAAAAATGCATTTTTTTTAAAAATAATTATTTTACCCGAAAAAATTATTTTGTTCTCTAATCATGTTATAGGAAATGTTTAAGATGAATAATAATGCAAAAAAATTCATAATGTAGTTAATACTATTCGTAACGGCTAGTCCATAATAATATATCATTGTTTAGTGAAACCCGGTATTGCGTACGACGCAAGCTATCGAGGAAGGTCACAATTGCGTGTAAAGCAAGTCAAGCTAGTGTTGTGTGTAGAAAAAGATTACTTTGATGATTTATATAACATAAAAACAAAATATTTCTCATAAAAGTATCAGGTGTTACATTCTACCCTCCTTAAAATGAATTTCACCTTCAAAATTCGTCACTTTGTAACAAACAGATGAGGATACCTCTCCGTAATCATATCCTCAAGCTCCCATGTAGCTTCTTCTATTTGGTTGTTCCTCTATAAAACATTCACCAAGCAAGTGGTCTTGTTCTGTACGACTTTTTCACTATGATCTAGAATCTCTATCGGCTATTCTTCATAAGAAATATCTTGCTCCAGTGGTACAACTTCTGAACTGAGTACATGTGAAGGATCAGGTATGTACTTTCTCAGGAGAGATACATGGAACACATCATAAAGTTGAGAGAGATTCGGTGGAAGAACCAATCAGTAAGCTACCTTTCCAACACGATCCAGTATTTCGAAAGGACCGGTATATCTAGGGCTCAACTTCCCCTTCTTTCCAAATCTCATGACCCTCTTCCAGGGATATATTTGTAAGAACACTTTATCACCCACTTCAAACTCTAGGTTTTTTTCTTCGGTTGTCGGCATAACTATTCTGTCGACTATGAGCAGCTCTTATGTGTTTTTGAATAGACCAGACCTTTTCTTCCATCTCATCAACAAGATCAGGTCCAAATAGCTTTCTTTCCCCAACTTCATCCCAGAATGTTGGAGTCCTGCATTTCTATCCATAGAGAGATTCATAAGGAGCCATCTGAATACTGGAGTGAAAGCTATTATTATAAGAAAATTCCACCAAAGGTGGGTGTTTATCCCAACCACCTTTTAAATCCATAGAGTAAGCTCTCAACATATCTTCTAGAGTTTGAATTGTTCTCTCAGATTGACCGTCTGTCTGAGGATGATAAGCAGTGCTGAAACTCAACTTCGTATCCAGAGTATACTGAAAACTTCGCCAGAACAACAAGGTAAATCTCGGATCCTGATCAGATATAATAGAAAGTGGTACTCCATGAAATCTTACCACTTCCTTTACATATATCCTGGAAAGCTAATCCAGAGAGAAATCCTCTCTAATAGCAATGAAGTGTGCAGACTTTCTAAGATGATCAACTATGACCTAGATAGCATTATAGCCTTTGGATGTTTTAGGATGTCCTGTGACAAAATCCATAGTGATGTTTTCCCATTTCCATTCGGGTATGGGTAATTGTTGTAACATCCCCTTAGACTTATGTCTCTCAGCTTTAACTTGCTGACAAACCAAGCATTGAGAGACATATTCAGCAACATCCCTTTTCATTCCATCCCACCAGAAGTACTCTTTTAGGTGCCTATACATCTTCGTGCTTCCAAGATGAATAGAGAATGAAGAACTATGAGCATCATCCAGCAGCTCCTTCTTTAATTCTGGGATTGGAGGAACACAAACCTGATTCCTAAACATTATTTACCCATCACAATCAAGGTTGAATTCAGGAATATTTCTCACCTTCTTTTGTTACTCTACATCTTCTTTCTGTGCCTCTATAATCTTCACATGTATAGATGTTTGAACATTCATTTGAGAAAGATACGATTTTCCCCCTTCCATTAAAATTCCAAGATCCATCATTTGTAAATACATAAATATTGGATCTTTTGTGACCCTCATCATGGATAAGCTAGCATGGTCTTGTCGACTTAATGCATCTGCCACCTTGTTTTCTTTCCCATGGTGGTAATGAATTGAGTAGTCGTAATCCTTAATTAGTTCCAACCATCTTCTTTGGCGCATATTCAGCTCCTTTTGTGTGAAAATATACTTTAAAATTTTATGAGCAGTATAAATGTCACACCTTTCTCCATAAAGATAATGCCTCCAAATGTTTAATGCAAAGATTGTCGTAGCTAACTCCAAATCATGTGTTGGGTAATTTTTCTCATGGATTTTCAACTTTTGTGAGACATAAGCTATCACCATAACATTTTTCATAAGAACACACCCTAGCCCCTTCTTGGATACATCACTGTAGATCACGGACCTTTCTCCACTACAAGGCAGTGTGAGCACATGTGCACTGGATAACCTTCTTTTCAACTCCTTGAAATTCTCTTCACATTCCTCCGTCCAAACAAACTTAACTTCATTCCGAGTCAACCTGGTGAGTGGATTATATAATCGTGAAAAATCTTTCACAAAACGTCGATAATATCCATCCAAACCAAGAAAACATCGGATCTCAGTTACTATTGTTGGTCTCGACCATCTTTCGATAACCTCTATTTTTTCTGGATCCACAGATATCCCCTCTTTTGAGATTATGTGACCCAAAAATGCAACTTTTTGAAACCAAAATTCACACTTGGTAAATTTGGCATTAAGTTTCTCCTTTCTCAGGTTCTTCAATATAATTCTCAAGTGATCTTCATGTTCTTCCTTGCCCTTTGAATAGACAAGAATATCATCTATAAAGACTACCAAAAATTGATCAAGATAGTCTCTAAAGACTCTATTCATCAGATCCATGAAGATAGTAGGGGCATTAGTAATACCAAATGGCATCACTATAAATTCATAGTGTCCATACCTTGTACGGAAAGCCATCTTTGGTATATCCTCCCTTTTGACCCTTAATTGATGATACCCTGAACGAAGATCAATCTTGGAAAAGTATTGAGGTTCGTGTAGTTGGTAAAATAATTCATCAATGCGTGAGAGAGGATATTTTTTCTTGGTAGTGAGCTTGTTATGTTCTCAATAATCAATGCAGAGTCTCATTGATCCATCTTTCTTCATAAAAAATAGAACATGTGCTCCCCAAGGTGACGCACTAGGGCGTATGAATCCCTTATCACGATTCTCTTGGAGTTGCTTCTTCAATTCCTGCAACTCAATTGGGGCCATTCTATAAGGTGTCTTTGAAATAGGAAAATCACCCGATACGAGTTCTATTGAAAACTCAACTTCACGATTTGGTGGAAGACCCGGTAATTCCTTCGGAAAGAAATCACCAAAATCCCGTACAACAGGCATATTCTTAATCGCGAGTTTCTCACCAACCATTTGAGATAAATGACCCTCATTTAGTTGAATCAAGACCCATAAGATGGAAGAAATTTCCACCGGATGGTTATGTTCATCCTTGGATCGATAGACGATCATAGATTGATCTAGAATATGAAATGTGACTTCCCTTCTTTGGAAATTGATATGAACTCCATATAAAGAAAGCCAATCCATGCCAAGAATCACATCAAATTCCACTATAGGAAGGATCACAAGATTTGCAGGAAGCACTTTCCCACAAACTTCAATCGGGGAAGAATTATTAACTTTTTATGCGACTGTTGTTCCATTAGGGGTTGTCAAAGCTAACTCAACATCTAATTGTTGAGGTAATACGGTGATACTCTTAGAAAAATCATCAGAAATAAAAGAGTGGGTGGATCCAGAATCAAAGAAAACATTTTCTACTTTAGAGTGGATGGTAAGTGTACCTTTCATGACATCATTATCGTACTCCACATCACTGATAGAAATTTCATGTGACATTCCTTTGCCTTTAGCCTTAAGATTTTTTTGATGTCGATCATCATCAAAAACCCTTGGATTAGGGAATTTATTGGCATAATGCCCCATATCCTTGCACTTGAAACATTGAAGTGTAGTAGGTTCATTCTGTGTGTCCCTTCCTTTGTTTGCATCATTAGACATCCTATTCCCATCATTGTGGCATTCAAATGCCCGATGACCTTTTTTTCCACATTTGAAACATTTACTTTTCCCTTTAAGACAACTTCCTCCATGTTTCTTTCCACACTTTGAGCATAAGGGAAATCTCATCTTCATTTTATTGTGCTCTTTAGATTTTCCTTTGAATTCCATTTTCCTCTTCTTATCAAACCCATATGACTGATGGGTTACTCCAATCTCCATCTCAGCTTTGAGAGAACATCAAACGATTTCCTCATAGTTATTAAATTCCCTTATGGATAAGGCCCTTCGAAGACTTGGTTTTAAGACACTAATGAATCGATCGATCTTACTCTCAGGTTGGATAATAATACCAGAAGCGTACCTTGCAAGTCTTGTAAAATTTTCTTCATAGGTACCAACAGATTCATCATCCTTTTGCTTCAGTTCAAAAACCCTTTCTCCATCTTTTTTCGGAGAATACGAGGGAAGTACTTATTGAAAAATAAGTTCTTGAACTCTTCCCATTCCATGGACTCAATTTCATCTCCTTGCCTCATATTCTTAATAAGATTCAACAATTTATCAACATCTCCTTCCAAACGATACACTGCTAGGATGAATTTATCATGTTCATAACATTTAAGAACTAAAAATATCTTTTCAGTAGTATTGATCCATTGTTCAGCAACTAATTGATCAGTAGACCCACTGAATGAAGGTGGATGCTGCCTCCTGAAAGATTCAACAGAATGTTGCTCCTTCCTTTGCTCATTTGGAAGTCCAGCAATATTCATAGCTTGAAAAAGTTGTGTGATCATGGCTACAAGATTTTTCATTCGAGCTCCCATAACATTTGGTTTCTCAGTGGGACAATCGTTGCATTTCCCGTCACATTCCGCATTAACACGGTTCCTTCGGGTTCCAGCCATTGACTAAAACCAAGAAGAATAGTGTGAGAAATACTAATTATAATAGGGAAACCACAGAATCAAGAATAAAATTTCACACATAAGGTCTTATCCTAGGTTATTCATGGTCATTTCTAAAACACTAAGATTGTGTTCTATGCTTAGAATTATCCTTAGGGTTCTTACTAAGGCTTTCACATACTAGTTTCCAAAGGTTGACTTTATCTTTCCTCTGATACCAACTATAAACGACCCATACTTTACATACATTGTTATTACATCAAAATTGAAGCATACTTATTACAACATATAACAAAACCATGAAAGGACGGTATAGGTATAGTGTCTTTAGAAACTGGGAAACATAACCAACTGGTTCATAAAGCGTCTACACTGTCTCCCATTTATTTCATCATATCTATAGTCCCTTTTGGCATATCTTACTTAATAACCTTCTTCCTGAACTGGGGAAAGAAAACATACAAAAGGGTGAGCTCAAATGCTCAGTAAGGGTAAAAAAAATAAATATCAATCACATCATATTCATAAGAACATAACATTTTGGAAATCTTAACATGCAGAAGTTAGCATAATTTCATAACATGGGATAAATCATAGTAGTGAAATAAAATCCCAATAATCATAACATAAAACATGAAACTTTGTGGAATACATACATAATTTTTGAGAATAATTTCTTATTAGTCAAGACTCATTTCCAAGACTACCTTTGTGGACAAAGTCCATTTCTGAACCGAGTTCACTCCTCGTTTCAGTCCTGTTTCACTGAACCGGTATAACCTGACGTTCCAGCCATGTCTATCTCATGAGATATAAAATCTTTACCCAATTCATTGGAGGGAGATATAGGTCCCACCCATCTCATAATTATACCATTCTTATGTGTGCCACAAAATCATAAACCATACAACATAGCATAACCCATGTAATAAAAATGGGATTCTTAAACATCATTAATTCATAAAACAATTCATATAAGATAAAGAAATTCATAAAAATAATTCCATCACAACATAATCAAATCAATGTAATAATAGGGATAGAAACAGAACCCTTTATTATCTTAGATGGAAAATAATTTTGATAAAACACTTGAACTCCATTCTCGAAGAAAATATCCTTTCTACTTCAAAAACAATTTTCCTTTCTTAACATTTCATACAATTCTTAACTAAAAGATTTTTATTAAAAATAAACATGAAAACTTGTAAAGGTAGATTCTTGGAAATAATTTTTTAAAAATCCATTCATGCGTATAAGTTAAAATAAAATATTCTTCTCGTACTATTGTCAGAAAAGTAAAAAAGTACCTCGTACGAAAAACGACAAAAGATTCCTTTCATATCTTTTACTAAAAACTCACCGAAGGGTAAAATTGGATATAAAATAGTATAGAATTATGTAAATATTACATATTTAGTAAACATGGATTTGGATGATAAAATGCACCCCAATAAATTCCAAAATATAAACAATCTCAGATAAAAATGAGATTGTGATATTTCCCTTACCTTAGGTCCGATTTGCTTCATAAGTGTCTGAACCTCCTATATAATGATTTAAATATTGTTATTGAATTATACCAGAATCATAAGTATTTTTATGATATCATATGTGGTCATATTCATAGCTTCTTTATTAGTAATATTTCATTACTACTTCTTATTCGGGTGTTTATTACTTTTTGTTCTTATGCGTGTTTTGTCGAATAAATTCTTATTCTTCTCTTTAGGTTATAGATACCTCATTTCCAGAATGGTATTAGTGTAATATATATCATATACATTCATTAAATTCGTTTATATAATCATTATGCAATGAAGATCATGTAGAACGAATCGCATCACATCGTGGAGACGGTATTCTGTACGTACGCACGAGCGATGATATCCTTCCCATGATCGTGGAATTGTATTGGAGTGTATGTATACTATTTCAGAATCAATAACACATTACAATAATCATATATATTCATTAATTTCACCCGTATACCCATCCAAGTAAGGTGGTGGTGGAAAATATATTACACCACGGCGTGGAGACGGTATTTCGTACGTACGCACACGCAGTGATTTCGTTTTCTGTAGGATGGATAAGAGGTGAAATAGGGTTGTTTCATATTTATAATAATATATCAGTATATGAGTGATACTGATGTTATTACCTCATAATTAAACAACTAAATAAGAAGAAGTGGAAGTTGAAATTAAGATGAAAGAATCAGAAACTGGCATTACCTCTTCTTTGAGGCGCTTCATTGAGACCTCCTTTTAGGGCACTAAAATTGGTCATTGAAGAAGACCAGGAACTCTAGGATGTCTCTAGGAAAGTGGATAGGAGAAAGTGGTAGGGTTTGTCCGAGCATGAAGGCTAAAATTGGTGTGAGTAGGAGAGGGAGGAGGTGCCCTTTTATAAGGGAGGCGAGGGTCACCTTTGGAAATATAAAAAATATAAGTTTATATTAAATCCCAACCCCACTTAAAAACTTCCAAATTAACTCATATCCAAAGATTAGATGAGATAGGGTTGTAATATCATCAACCAATAAAATTTATACATGTTAGTAGTTTATTTTAAACATTATCAACTTGATTTATCCTTATTTATCAATTTAATTTTATTTGTGGTAATAATATTCTAAATTGTAAATTATTATAAATAATTACATATGTGTTGTGAATTTTCTATAATTTGACACTTTATGACATTTTAAACCATATAATGTTTAACAATTAAATTTTAAATATTTTTTTTATTTTTAAACAATTTTATAATATGTTATTTTTATAAAATAACAATAGTGTCAATTTTGACACTATTCATGTATTTGAATTTAAATAAAATATATACAGAATATATGTTCAAAATAAAAGATTTAATAGATCCATAAAATTTCATATGTATCTAGAAAATTAGTGGAGCACATTAACTAGTTCATATAATATTTATTTTATTATTTTTAAAATCATTTATTTGATAGTTTAATTAATAAAATAATTTCAACATCACTATTGTATCATAATAAATGATAATTATTTAATCCCTAAAAATTCTATGAAAATTCCTATGATGTAGATAATTGTATTAGCTTTCTGGAGACTATTCATTTTAGAAGTTTCATGAATTCTATCACTAAATTATAATTATTATACTTATAAGATTTAAGAAAGTGACATGTTGTCACATTATTTGGTTTTAATAATAATTAAATTATTTTCATGGAAAAAAGTCCATTAAATGAATATAATCCGACCCTTAGGTGATATGGGTCGACTTTTAGTGATCAAATAGGATTTTGTCAGGTTTTAGGGTAACTTTATAATATTATATTTACTTTTAATTACCTGATTTACCTTTAACTATGGTAAATAAAATTTACCGTAGTTACTATTCATAATGGCCAAAAATAAAAAGTAGCCTATTAACATAATTTGGACCCACTAATTCCATATATGGAATCCATTTTTCAAAATTCAAAACATATAAGTTGCAATAATTAATTTTAAATAAATCTCATTGTTAAGAACACGGCTTTTAGAAGTTAAAACATTGCCAAAGATTAAAATGTTTTTACCTATGACTTCAATGCGAAATTAGTGGTAATGACATACATTATATTAAATGTTAAAATTATATTCTATTTATACTTTAAAACCATTAAATATTATAATTTATCCATATAAATGTTCTCAATGAAAAAAGTTTTTTTTAATTAAAAATTAGAGTATTTTTACTATTCATCAAAATATTAAAGTTATCAGAAAAATATCCAAAATTTATCCAAAGAAAATTTTTATACCCTGATTCAAAAGAAGAATCTTATTTTGTCCAATTGAAATTATAAACATGTCAAAAACTATATTTAATGTGGGTGCGCCATCAAAAGGCTGCAAAATAGCATTTTTTGAAAAATACTTATTTTACCTAAAAAATTTATTTTGTTCTCTTATCATGTTCTAGAAAATGTGTAAGATTAATAATAATGTTATAAAATTCAAAATGTAGTCAATACTATTCATAAAGGATAGTCCATAATAATATATCATTGTTCAGTGAAACCCGGTATTGCGTACGACACAAGCTATCGAGGAAGGTTTCGATTGCATTTAAGCAAGTAAACCTAGTGTTGTGTGTAGGAAAAGATTCTTTTGATGATTTATATAACATAAAAACAAAATATTTCTCATAAAAGTCTCAGGTGATACAATATGAATCTCTCAAACCCTACCTTTTGGTGAGTTTTAGGGTAAATCTCCATGGGTTGGTTGAATCAAGATCTAAGGATTCATTTGGTAGTGTGTTTGACAACAGACTCGAGGTAGGTGGTCAACAAAATTATATCCCTTGTATTTTGTGTAGATTTTTGCATGTAGTTATTTTCATGACCTCTTTTGAAGAGTTATTGATTCCCTTGACATGATGGGATGTAGTGGTGTCTAATTGGCTAATTTAACCCCTATAGATCCTTGTCGGATTCAAGGAGGATGACTCTACAAAATAAGGGCCACCCAAGGGGGGTGCCAATATTTCCTCTGACAAAGATTTAGCTAAGTTAGTGTAGGACATTGTGAAATATCGTAGATGCTTTAATGATTATGTTAATATGATTAAAGGAATTTAAATTTTTGTCTAGTAACAGACCTAGGTTGGGAAATTACCCAAGAGGTTTTTTGGTTGGCATGAAATAGGGTTAAATTGATAAATGGGAAATCCTAGGTGACAAGCTTATATTTGAATATGCTTAGTGAGATAGGCATGGGAAATGGGGCTAAAGGGTTATATAATTGAAATTATGGATGTGTTAATGGATTGAGGCAATAATGTTATTTTCCCATTTATTTAGAAAATTGTGATGTTGTAAATAATGTTGGCTATGTTGTTAGGATATAGTGATTTGTGGTGAATGTTAAATAAGCTTCTGAGAATGGCTTTGTAGAGTGGGGTATTGATTTAGGATCTACGCCCACAAGTTGAGTTGGACCGAGGTTCTAGATCGTCCTCTAAATTCGCCGGTTAGAGAAGGGGTGGATTTTTATTCTTCAAATGATTGCATTCTACCCAGACAGGGCTTCGAGGTGAGGATATTGGAATTTGTTGTCAAATTATTCCTATAGAGAAAGGAATTGTTAGATTCTCACATGTTGAAAACATTGATCATGCCTAATCCATTGAACACATGAAAAATGTGGCATGATAAATGAAATTTCTTGGTAATAAAAAAGGGTTGCATGGTAGTTTAACTTAAAGGAACATAAATAACGATAACCTATTTACCTGTTTACCATAACATGCTTTTATTTACCATTTTAATGAACTATATACAATGCTAGATATTTTTTAGACACCGTTGGTGGTGGCCTATTGAGTTATACTCTCAACCTGCTCAGGTCATCATTGGGTACCCCGGAATATTTTAGGCTTACATGTCAGGAAAAGGGCAAGGGCCCTATGCTAGTGAGATGAGTTGGACATGGGACATGTTTTTGACAGGTTCCAGGCTTGAAATCCAGACCATTTTGTGGATTCTACCATTTCCCTTCTATTGGGTTTTGATCACTTGACATTGTAGAATGACATGGAATATTTATTGTTGTTATGACTGTACCTATTTTTTGGATTCTATTATTGTGAATGTTATAGATTGTTCTCTTATGTTTTTTCTATATCAAATATTATCAGTTGTGAATCACTCTGGTACTGAGTGTATAGTCACCCCTCTTGAACTGTTGGACTCTCGAAGCTAGTCGGCAGCCTCTGGCGTATGGGGAGGTGCACTTGAGGTCATGTAACTACCCAGCTCGGGGAACTAGTTTAGTGGAACCTGGGTCGGGGAAGATACAAAGTAGTATCAAAGGGATTATCTTCTACTCCATACTATTTGGGGATGGTATATAAGAGATTAGGAATGTGTCATGACTTGGTAATGATCTTGTGCTTGGGAGTAGCTTACCCATGTATGAGGGAATACGCAAGTCACCATAAGAAGAGATTTTTTTTCAAGTGGTGTGTTGTTTCATTTGATGATATTTCACCATTGGGTGATGCACTTGTTGTGTGATTTGACATTTTTTGATATTTCACTTGTGGACAGAAAGGTACAAGGTTTTTCATTCATGCATCATTCTAGATATTTATTTAGGAATTTTCATGCATCATGATAGGCACAAACACGGTATGGGTGTGCGGGATGTAAAGGTTAGGATGCATATGTTATCCTAAAAGTAATGAATTATGCCTAATAAGATGGTATGAATTAGTAGGATGTGGAAGAAAACATTTCATGTAGTAATTAGAAAAGGGTTCTTGATAAAGAAGTAAAAGTGGAAGAATTTTTTTAGGGGTAAATTGGAAAATAAAAATGGATTGAATGGGAGTAAAAGGTAATGCTTGAAACCCTAATAATTAGATACTTTGTTGTCCATGAACATAAGGAGATGACCATGTGTAGTGAACTGGTAGAGAGTGGTATATTTGGAGTTTTTTAAATGAACTGGTCTGGTTATCACAAGTTACGAGCCTATCTATACCATATTTTTCTCATAGAATCATTATTTTTGTATTCTAAAGCTTGTGTTTTCCATTGTCGATAAATGTCACCTCGAAGACGTGTGTTAGTTGGGAGACATGAAGAAATTTCAAAGAACAATCCTCCAATAGTGGGTCAAGAGAATATGGTGATCCAAGGGGATAATGAACAACAGTTCCATGACAACTTTGCTTATTTTATGCAGATGATGGAATGAGACCTAGGGTGGGTTGCACCTAGAATGTATGAGCTGACCAGGGAGTTTCAGGTGCAGCACCTTCTGACCATTACTAGAGAGGGTGGGCTAGAAGCAATAGAGTTCTGGATAGATTCTATTTTAACTATTCTCGACCATCTAGAGACTACTATCAAGAAGAGAGTCATGTTTGCAGCCTATATGTTGTGGTGTCAAGAAAAACTTAGGTGGGACATTATAGAGGAGATAGACGTGGCTAAGGGGATGATTTGGAATGATTATCAGGAGAAGTTTCTTGAACACATCTATCTAGAACCCTTTAGGAGGGATAAGGATACTGATTTTATGAGGTTGAATCATGGGAAAATGTCGGTGAAGGACTCTGCTAGCCATTTCACGGATTTTAGATGCTTTATTACTATGATGACAAGATATGAGGAAGTTGTGGAGAAAGTCTTCCATGATGTGATGAGACATGATATCAGATCTCATGTGAATATATCTCAACTAAAAAGGTTATTTTAATTAGTGGATCAATCCATTGTCTCAGAAGAAAACCTAATGGGGGCATCAGGTAGTGAACTTGTGGTGCAGGCTGGGTGATCTTGTGGCATGGGTTATGATAGTAGGATGTTCCACATTGGAACTTTACATGAAGGGGGTGTCATGAAAAGAAGTTAGTAGAGGGGGTAAGCATCTCAGTTTGGTGACTATGTCTTCTGTTTCTAGTGTGGTAGGTTGGGGAATAGGGGTGAAAAATGTAACTGCCCACCAGTTGAGTGTTGAACATGCTGCGGGCTAGGCCACATTCAGATATTCTTTAAAAACCCAAGATAGTTCGGGAATGATGGAAGTAAAAGGAAGATTCCTAGTATAGGAGTGGGTCAGTTAACCTATATCTTGAAGGTAGTTAAAGCTCAAATAGTTTTACTGGAAGGTGTGTTGAACGTGGAACTCTGTGGTGAGATCACCCTTACCATTAGAGTTGTGCAGTGCAGGGTACTCAGGTTGGAGCCCAAGGTAAAGGGGCAGGTCATCTCCATGAAATATAGTATACACTTGACTGTGCTGAGGGAGGACAGCCTGCAATTTCAGGAATGATTCTTGTAGTTTTTACATTTTCTAGTGATTTATTTGATATAGGGGCTACATATTCCTTTATTTATTCTAAATTTGTAGTTGTGTTAGGCTTAATTATAGAGACCACATGTGGGGTAATGTCTCTTGATACTCCGCTAGGGGTACGAGTTGAGTAAATCAGGCAGTGTAAGGGTCGTGCTTTTGATGTTGGTGGGTATCATTTTCTATGGGATTAGTGTGTCCTAGTCCTATCTGGTTTTGACCTAATATTTGGAATAGATCAGAAAGTTATATATCAAGACCTATCAACTATTACCAACTTTGGTTAACATTCACATCTATTTATGGGAGCACTCATGTCCTTCATGGTGTGTGGGATACTCGAGTGAGCCGTGCAAGGCCGCTACACCATCAAATGGGGGAGCTCACAACCCATGTGGCATGCCTTATGATTGATGATGCAGAGAAAGCACATCCAGTCATTCCTTTTGTTGTGGGCCAGTTTCATGAGTTGTTTCCTAAGGACTTCTCGAGGTTACTACCTGAGAGAGATGTTATTTTTACAATCGAATTTTTTCATGGAGCGGAGCCTGTTTCCATTCCCCTTTACTGAATGGTTCCAGAAAAGCTTCAAGAACTGTTGGTTCAGTAAGAGGATTTAGAGTGTAAATGGTTTATATGTCCTAGTACATTACCTTGGGGATCTTATATTTTATTTTTTATGAAGGACGATGGATCAGTGAGCCTATGTGTCAATTATAGGAAGCTGAACCGGATGACAGTTAAGAAATGATACCCTATTCCTAGAATTTATGATTTTTTTGATCATCTCAAAGGTTCCTCAGTGCTTTCCAAGATTTATTTGAGATCGGGGTACCATCATTTGAGGGTGAGTCCTTATGACATACCATAGAAGGCTTTCCAAAGTAGGTACATGTTATATGAATTCCTTGTAATGCCATTGGGTTTGACTAATGCACCAATTGTGTTTATAGACATGGTGAACCAGATAATCCACCAATATCTAGATTAGTTTGTTGTTGTTTTCGTTGATGAAATCTTGGTGTACTCCAAAAAACATGATGATCATGCCAAACATATTGAAATTTTCTTCAGTAAACTAAGAGATAAAATGCATTAAACAATGTGATAAAAATATTAGTTGTGATCTGGTGATTTGCGGTGAATGATAAATAAGCATGTGCACATGGATCATAAGAGTGGGGTATTGACTTGAGGTTATACGCCCCCTATTTGTGTTCGGCTGAGGTTCTTGATCCACCTCTAAATTCATGGATTAGAGAAGGGGATAGAGTTATATTCCCCTAACAGTTTCATTCCACCCGGACTAAGGCTTCGAGGTGAGGATATTGTCATTTTTTCAAATGATTCCCAGTGAAATAGGATATATTAAATTCCCATATGTTGAAAACACTGATCATGCCTAATCCATCAAACACATGAAAATGGTGAAATGATAAATAAAATGTCTTGGTAATAAAAATGAGTTAATTTATAGGTTAACATAAAGGAAAATAAATAAAGATAGCATATTGAACT
Organism: Viscum album; assembly: GCA_963277665.1. Classification (NCBI taxonomy): domain Eukaryota; kingdom Viridiplantae; phylum Streptophyta; class Magnoliopsida; order Santalales; family Viscaceae; genus Viscum; species Viscum album. The sequence goes on from OY728153.1 coordinate 915,998,928, forward strand.
GTTTACCATAATTTTCCTTTATTAATCATTTTCATTCACTATTTACCTAGCTGGATACTTTGTAGACATCGTTGGTGGTGGCATACAAACTTATACCCACACCTTTCTCGGGCCACCGTTTGGTACCCAAGAATATTTCATGCTTTCAAGACAAGAAAAGCGAAAGAGACCTAATCTAGAGAGACGAGTTGGACCTAGGACTTGTTTGGGAGATGTTCCATACATGGAGTCAATACCATTTTGGGGATTTTACCAATTTTTTTTTTTGGATCTGATGACTTGAAATTGTAGCACGACATGGCATATTTATTGTTGTTATGATTGTACATTATTTTGGGATTTGGTTATTATGCATGTTATGGATGGTTCTCTTATGTTTCAGCTTTTTCAATTATTATCGGTTGGGACTCACTCTGGTATTGAGGGTATAGTCTACCCACATGACCTGTTGGAACCTCACTACATGTTGTCAGCCTCCGGAATACGGGAAGGTCTGCATGAGGACATGTAACTACCCAGCTTTGGGAAATAGTTTAGTGGCACCTGGGTCGGGGATGTTACACATTATCTGCATCTGAAAATTGCAAATCCTTCCTTCAGTTATCATCATAAGTCTTTTTTCCTAATTTGAGCTATTATGATATGGGTTTGAATAATCTCCACCATTTTTCCTCCACATGTTTTGGTCCTATGAGATTTATTTCACCAACATCATTCTAGAATGTTGGTGTATGACATATCATTCAACATAACACTTCATTTGGTGTCATATGAATACTTGAATGGAATCTGTTGTTATATTAAATTTATATGAGAGGTAATTAGTGATCTCAATACCTTGAATGTCAAGTGAAAAATTCTATAACACACCTTCTAATGTTTGAATAGTCTATTATCATTGTCCATTATTTTGTGGGTGGTAGGCAGTGCTCAAAAGAAGATCGGTATCTAGGGAATTCTGATGACTTCTCCAGAAATGTGAAGTAAAATAGGGACCACAATCAGAAACAATTGGTAAGGGTACACCATGTAGACTTACCACTTAATTAATGGATATTATTTCTAAACGTTCAAGTGTAAAATCTTCTCTTATATCAAGAAAAAGAGATGATTTTGTAAGATGATCAAAAATGACCAATATTGCATAATTTTTTTCTTGGAGAATTTGGTAGCCCAATGAAAAATATGAACATAATATCATCCCATTTACATATAGGTATAGGAAGGGGTTTCATGACTCATATAGGATGTTGTCTTCCAGTCTTCACTTGTTGACAATCTAGACATCTCAACACATAATCATCAATCTCCATCTTCATGTTGTGGAAACGAAAATGTTCTTTTAGACCTCTATACATATTTATGCTACCTATGTGTATGGGGAAATTAGATCTATGAACATCATCCAATAGTTCCCTCTTTATCTTAGGAATAACGGGAACACAATCCATTTTTTCAAATTTCAAAATGCCACCTTCACATACAACGTCATTCAACATCCCATTATTTTCACCTATAATTTTCATTTAAAACTCCACTTCATTAGTCTGAGAGATTTTTATCATTTCCTATAATAAATGTTTGGAATCTATTTGAAAAAAACCATTGTGATATCGTCCATGATAATTCCTATATTCATCATTCCTAGATCCTTGAATAGAGAATCCATTTCAATTCCCATCATGTTTTGAATACCATGGTCCTTTCTACTCAAAGCATCTACCACCTTATTTTCCTTCCACTGGTGGTAGTGTATTGTGCACTCCTAATCATCAAGTTTCTCAATCCATATCCTTTTTTTCATGTTGAGTTCTTTCTGTGAGAAAATATATTTCAAACAATTATGATCCAGTATATATCTCAGAGTTTTCGCCATAGAGGTAATGTCTCCAAATATTCAAAGGAAATATTACCACTGATAACTCAAGATCACAAGGTGATAGCTTTGTTCATGAATTTTTACCTGACTAGATGCATTGGATATCACTATTTCATTCTGCATAAGGAAACAACCCAGTCCTTTCTTTGGTTCATCATTATAGATAAAAAAAACATCATTTCCTGTTTGTATAGTAAGGTTTGGATCATTTACTAATATTCCCTTAAATTCATTAAAACATTCTTCACATTCCTTTCTTCATATGAACTTAACCCCTTTTCGTTTGAGCTTGGTCATTGGGATGTCTAAAATGGGGATGTTTTGAGAAAAACTCTGATAATAACCTGCTAAACCAATAAAACTGAGTACATAAATTATGTTCGTTAGAGTAGGAAATTCAAGAACAACCTTTTTATTTATGGGATCAAAAGTGATTACATATTTAGAGACAATATGAACAAGGATGGAAACTGATTGATGCAAAAATTCTCACTTCCTAAGCATCCTATATAATTCATTTCTTCTAAGAGTTGTTGGAATAATATGAAAGTGATTCGCATGGTGTCTATTGATTTTGGAGTATACTAGGATATCATGAATAAAGAAAAAAACAATGTCATAATGATATTATTTCAAAACACTATTCATTAGATCTATGAAAATAGAGGGTTGATTAGTCAGTCCAAAAGGCATTATTGTAAACTCATAATTCCCATACCTATTTTGAAATGATATCTTTTTAATATCTTCTTTCTTCACACACAGCTGATGATATCTAGATCGAAGATCAATCTTTGAAAAACATTGGGCTCCCTAAAGTTGATCAAATAAATCATCAATTCATGGTAGAGGATACTTATTGATTATTGTAATATCATTGATTTCTATGTAATCAAGTCATAGACTCATGGATCTATCTTTATTCTTCACGAAGAGGACATGGGATCCCTAAGGATAGACACTATGTTGAATATATCCTTCATCACTCAATTCTTCTAGTTGTTTATTTAGATCCACTAATTACATAGTGACCATTGTAATGACTCAGTGATTTCAATGGAATCCATTATTATAATTTTGTCATATAATAACATGGAGTCACAACAAAATGAACTACAAATTACTATGTGACCCTTAAACATATGTTCCTCATTTGTGTGTTTTTAATTTTGAAAAAATGGTCATCTACAACTGTGATCAATATGTGATTTGGAGTCTAATAAGATAACATAATTATTTATGAATAGTATCATACCCTTATGAATAGTATCACAACATTATCAATAGTAAAAAATAGTAATGAATAGAAAATAAATCCAAAAAAATGAAACACCACCCATGATTGTACAAATACAGTTTAGAAATCGTAAAAGTAAAAAAAAAATCATAGTATAAGATTTGGTATTTTTGTATGTCAAAAATTTTTTGTTTAAAATTTTATTTTTAATTTATTAATTTAAAATGGAAATTTATTTTACTAAATTTTAATCAAACATTTTTACATTATTATCCTAGGGTTATAAGTTAATTTTATGGGACCTTTATTAATTTTTCAACGTGTTAGAAAATGAGTAATGGTATTAATGTTATTTTTGTTGAATAAATTATTATCTTATTTAAAAATAAAAATAAAAATATTTATTAAAATATTTCATAAAATTGAGTTCATTTGTTTAATTCTACACATTGAAAACTGGTTAGGGTGTATTTTTGTGATTTTTATAAAATACTTGAATTTATCTTGAATAGTAAAAATTCAGTTTTGAGTTTTCGACGTGTTTGATGACATCATAATGATGTAATAATTAATAAAACATTTTTTAGATTTGTGTACTATTAAATATGATATGAGGTGTCCCATGTGGTAAATACCCTGGGAAAATACCATTGGAATGAAAATGGTTTTGCAAAAACCACTATTGAGGTGTCCTTTTAAAATTAATAAACAAATCTCTCTCTTTTACTATAAATACATACTCCTCCATTCGTTTTATTTCATTCAAAATATATCATCCTATAATATATGGAGGTTTTAACTTCATAGGAGCCCTCCCATAGAGTCCTCCAGTCCCCAATGTCCCAAAATTCATGTTATAGTTGTTACACCACAAGGTATGGGAACCCTTCACCCTCATCCTTTAGTCGACAGTTATTTTTTGTAATCTCCTTGAATTTATATTAAAATATCTTGGGGTTTGATATTATATATCCTTATTATTCTAATTTTTATTTCCATATGGTAAGATTCCATTTTTCTCTAAGAAATTCATTTTATGAAATTTTAAGCAACATCGTTAGGCTGCTGAATTTTCATAAGGGAACTCACAACTTTCTGTTCTTTTCAAGATCATTTCATTTATTCTTTTAATCAACTCCATTAATCCAATTTTTTTTATGAATCTACTACCTTACATGTACTATAATTTTTTCCTGATAACAAAATAATAATTCATCATCTATCCATTCCCATTATTTTATACTAAAAATTAAAACACCATCAAAGATGTGCTAATTTACCACATTCAAGGACAATGGGTTTTCAATTTCCATTACCATCTTAAATTATTGTAATGAAACCATTTTTATGGATTAACTAGAACATAATATAAGAATTATTTCTCATATATGGTTTTTGAATCCATTTTTGAACAGGGTTTTGATTTATATAACCTAACATGTTTTTTGTGGTCATAAACGTCCAATCAACCGAAACAGTTATCAATAAATAATTTATAAAATGATTAATCTTCGTGAAAAGGAAATAATGGAATATAAAATCATGTAACCTCTTTTATTTTCAATAATAAAATATTAATCTAATTATGGTCAACCGCCACCATTTTACATGATTTTTCAAACATGAATACAAGTGAACTAATCCTTAGAGACTTGGAAACAAATAGACCCAAGTAGTGAAATTGAACCTTGTATCCAATCAAAAGGTTATGAATGAACTGAAAAAAAAAGTTTAAGTAAATTATTTAAATATATAATAGGGTCTGTAATTATTAATTAATTAACCTGATTTGATTATTCAAGTCCTTAATATCATGTGGAGAACACCTTCATACTTAAGGTATGGGATTCTACCCAAACAACCTTTATTCCTTTGGTTTGCACCATATTTATTTTTAACCAAAATAAGTTATATTTCATTTTTATTAACAACTTATAGACTCTTTTATTGTGATATAGAATCTTGTTTCATGATCCACCCCAATTCTCTGGAAAAGATATACATGTTTTTAACTTATTCCCTCCTTAATGCTTCTCGATAAGCAAACCTATTTTAAGGGAAAATCTAGAATTCTTACCCAATTTCAAGTTCACTCTATCATTGTTTTTATGAACCCATCTTATTTATACAATCAGTAATTTTATTGTGAAAACATTCCTAGTTCACTTCTGGTTTTGTATAAATGATTGTTCCCTTTTCTATTTTGAATGATCAATATTATTTTCCTTTAAAAATGATCAAAAATGATTTAATGCTATAGTTTCATAAATAAATTTATTACATGTTGCCTAATTTACATGACATCACTCACCATGATACATGCACACTTTCCCTTGTGATTTTCCATGTATATTTTAGTTCTTTTTTTATGGTCACTTTCATTAAACACACATTTATTATGTTTTGTGACACGATTGTGATACCTAATTCTTTCCATGTGTACCCTTATGTTTATGTGTGGTTGATTATGTATGATTGTTAATACAGATTTAAATTTAATTACAACTTTAATATGGGTGGGACTAGATAGTGCTCCAATGCATTGGGTAAAGTTATGTCTCATGAGATGTTATGTGAAACGGTCTGGGCGGTTAGCCTTGGCTTGTGCTACTATGTGAAACAATCTTGGATATTAGACTTTACTTGTACTAAAGTCATGATTTATTTTTCATCCACATTTATATTATTCCATGTTTATATGAACCCATGTTTATATGTTCTCATTCCATATGTTCCATGATTTTGATATCATTTTGTCATTCCTCCTAACTCATTTGCTTAAGATTTATTCTTTTGATCATTCTCTTATAGTATTTTTAACTCATCCTGTGTTCATGTGTTTCCCTTAGATATCCTATGGAGATGTATGAGCACAATGGAATTCAGGAGCTCATTATAGAGATTAAATAAAGATGTGTTTTTTGGCCACATGGTTTTTTACCTAGTTTTCAAAGAGACTAGACTTCACGATTCTTGTCTTATACTCTGATGTATATTTATGCTTAAAATCATGTAATCTTATATGTAAAAGGATAGGGTTGCAATAGTTGGTACCAGATGATTGTCTACTTATTTTTTTAGATTATGAATAGAGCACATTAGTAATAACCTAAGGATGTAAAAAATTATAAAAAAATATCACTAAATTTTGGTAAGTATAGAGTAAGTTGTTTGTCAAGAAAATACGTCCATGTATGGATACAAACAGGTCAAGGTGACTCTGGAAAACATGTTTCTAGGAGCGAATACTCCAATAAAGAGACTCGGGCTTGACCCGGGGTCTCCTAGAATATGATAATTGGCCTTGATGCACTTTTATTATAGACACTCCCGGGGATATGCCTTGGTAATTCATGATCTTGGTACAAACCGTTATTAAGGGAAAAACCCCATTAGAATATAAGATAAAAAATAGATCAATGATAACCTAGACTGAAAGATAGGGAATTACACATTAGGATATACTTCTCCTCTAAAAGTATATCCCCTTATGTTCAATGTTTTATTTTTTATGCTCAGTAGCTAATCAATAACGCCCTATAATTGTACATTCTTTTTCATTGGTAAGGGAAGAAAATAGAAGAACACCTTCCAACATCAATGTGAAAGGGAATGTGAAGATTTCCCAAATGATATGTCTAATATGATGGGAATGGGTGCTTAAAACATCATGATAGTACTTGATATGATGGCACAAGTTATGAATAATAACTTGAATCATGTGAAATTCCCTCCTCCTCCAAGGAAATAGAAATTTTTAATAGAATCATGTTTGCGGAAAATATGTCCCATGATTAGTGGATATCCTAATCCCCTCCCCATGGAATAGTGAATTAACTTCATTGAAAAGATATTATTTATCCTTGAGTTCTTGGAAGAAGAGAATGTTGTAATAGAAGTCTATCATTTTGATGGTAAAGTTGATCAGTAGTGGAAAATGACCAGGAATTCAAAGACCCAAGTAGAAATTGATTCCACAGATTGGGAGGAATTAAAGATGATTTTTGTCAATAAATATTTTATTCTAACCCTCTATATCAATATATATTGATATTTCAATGGTCTCAAGCTGAAGGAAGATGAATCCTTTGGATTATATGAAGAAAAAATTACATGGCTTGCAAGGTATTCCTATGAAAACCTAAAGCAAGGTAGATCGATTATTTAGCAGGCTAAAGCTGAGTCTAGAGATAGTGTTGGAGGCCTAAGACTAAAATAGTTATGAGAAGATTGTTTGCTATGACCTCAATGTAGAAATGTAGTTTGGAGACTCTCAGTGGTCTCGTGGGCTCGGTGACAAGAAGCGAAAAAATGGAGAACAAAATGGGTGATTCAAAAAAAATCCCATGATGGAAAGAAGCATGAATATACCACTTGTAAAAGTCTTGGGAAGAAGCATCCTTGGAACTGTCTAAAGGGAACCAAGAATTTCTTCAAATGTGGAATGTTTGGCCATCTGGATAAAAATGAAAAAGAGATATAAAAATCCCATAAACGTGGAAAGAAGAAAGGAAGGTTCAGATCAACACTTAGTTAGTGGTGCAATGTTACACCTGAAAGAAGCATGTCCATTATTCCAACTATTTCTCTATTCCAATGGTTGTCAGAGGATATCAAAAACAGCCTCCAAGGTGACAAGGAATATATTATTCTACCCCTACTGCCGAGGTGGAGCTGAAAAACGATGTGGTGATAGGTATAATAGTTATTCAATAATGAATAGTGAATGTACTATTTGATTATTGGTCTACCCATTATTTCATATTGTGAAAGTTTAGTAGAAGTATTAAACCACCACCTAAAAATTTGGAGGAAAATTTATCTATCAGAATAGATAATGAGGAAATTATTTCTTCCATGGATTATAACTCCTCCCCAGTTAACATTTGTGGACTAAACCACCCAATATGATCTCATCATTCATCCTTTAGTGTTGTTTGATACAATCTTGGGCATGGATTTTCTATCTTTATACAAGGAAATCATCATCTTTCTAGAAAAGTAGATAACTCTTCACATCCCTAAGAATCCTCTTATTCGTTAAATGTGAAAGGATAATGATGAATATTCATTAGAAACATATTCTCAGGTGTATATATTGTTGCCTTATAAGCATGAAAATCTATATCAAAATGATTAAGACAATGGATAGAATCATGATTGAAGACATGCCCATCATGAGTGATTACACTTATGTATTTCTTAAAGAGTTTCCTACTATTACTCTTGACTAATAGGTTGAGTTCCCAATTTAACTTATCCATAGATCTCTACCTATCTCAATGAAACCTTATATAATGGACACCATAGATCTAGAAGAGCTGAAGAAGTTGTTATAGGAGAATCTGGAGAAGGGTTGTATACACCATAGTGCTTCATAATGGGGTGCATCAGTACACTACACCAAGAAGAAGGATGGATCAATGCGCCTCTACATTGATTATAGTAGGAAAAATAAAATCATTATTAAGTACATTTATCCCCTTTCATGGGTAGTTTAAATGTTCAATCAACATCCTGGGACCTTTACTTCTCATCGGTGGACCTTCAGTTGGGATAGCACCAATTAAAGGTGAGGAAATAATATATTCCCTGTAAGAGATGGTGTCTTAAAACAAACTGTTAGTACATTGATTACATTTATTTTTAATGTATTTAAATAGTAAATGTATTATTAAAAATTTTTCATTATTCTGCAAGATAATAATGTAATAATGTCTTAGATTATTTATTTCATTAATAATGTCAAGATAGTTCCCCAATATGATTAGAACCAAGAAATGCTATAACAATGTTCATAAATTTAGTTCTATAGTTGGATGACATACTTCGATGTATCACATAGCATGAAGACTGTCAGAAGTGAGTACACATTAAGAAGACAAGACTTCCTCAAATGATGTTTGCCCTTGGTAATCTCTAAGATAGGAGATTATGAGAATAGATCCGCTAGTAAGAATTCGGCATGTTTGTGTGTCATCAAATATTTCTATCAACGAGTGAGTATAATTACCCTTAGACTTTATGATTACTATTAATACATTTCACGAATCACACACTTTGATTCACTGACGAAAACCATCACATAGATAGATGAGAGGAAGTACGTTATTATGGGTGTGTCATGAGTGGAATGTTATTAACAGATAAGATGAGGAAGGATTTATCCCTTCCATTTATGGATGTTTATATCTCGGCCCTTTGATTGAAATAGAACGGTCACACAAAATTTCATGGACATGGTATAACAACATTTTTTTCAAGTAGTCAAATAATGAAGTATAAAGCATAAAACAAGAGGACATTATCATGAAACCAGTTTGATAATATATTGAGACTAAGGGATTATGTTACACATTGACCGTCTATATGTGGATGTGATTGTTTCAACTTTATGATATTTCTCTTGGGTGCCTTGACCTGTTTCAAGACACTACTCTAGGACATTAGGCATGCCCACCTAATGCCAACAAGAAATAATCCTAGAGGGTCACATATTAATTGTTTCTAGTGGTTTTAGTTAAATTCAATTGGAATTTAATTAATAAATATTATTCTAAAGAGAATGGAATAATTTTATTGAAGTTAAAATGAGTTTATAAAATAAATAAATAAATATTCACCAGATTTTGTGTAAAATATATTTATTTATTTTATTGAACAATTAAATAATATTTATTTACTAGTTTGAATATAAAATATTCATTTAAGAGAATAAATTATTATTTTTTATTTAGGTGCTCAATAAATGGAAGTGGAGTTTGAGACGACCAATGATAGTTTAGTAGTAAAATGCATATTTGCAAGATGATAAATAATTATTTAAGTAGTTTTCAAAAATTAAAATAACGCTGCTATTATTTCGTGATGCAGAATTTTATTTATAATACTATTTTCCACATATTGGGACACCCTAAATAATGAAACAATATTATTATAAATAGCATGATTTTTCTATAAGGTTATGAATGTATATTATTGATTTTATGAAATTATATGTTGTAACTGAAGCCCCATGTCAATTAATAGACACACTCGTTTATTGTTCCATATATTGAACCGCACACCCGGTGAATTGAGAATTATTGAGCTAAAAAAACTTGCTCTTGAATCCTCTTCTCTCCCCTATCATGGAAAAGAAACATTATTCAAGGCTGAAGAACAAGAAATCAAGAAAGACCACCACAATACACTCACTTCACTAAGCTAGCACCTAGGGAACAATCAGTGTTAATTAGAGGACATCATAGCATGTGTGGATCACCTCTAGAGGGATTACTGTTTGGATTCTTTCAAGCATAACATGATAATCCAAAATCATCATTCCAGATGATCAAAATCATAAATGAAAAAAATACCAAAGATCCAAGTATTATATTCTTCATGAAATTAATTAAATTAATTATAAACGTGATGTGAAAAATTCTCTCTAATATTTTCGGGTATCTTCCTTATTTATCTAAATATTTAATTCTATTCTCTGGAGATTGGATTTCATAGTCATATTGTTTCTAAAATAATCATTGATCATGGTAAAAGTCATTGTTAGGTGTTGTCCTAACCATGCTTCCACTGCGCCCAGAACCTCTAAGTGTTATTATAGCAATTACATCATTGATTATAATTATTTATATATTTCATTAATGATTTACACATTAATAATTTAGTTGTTTCATTCCATGTTAATTGTTCTGCATTTCTGAATCATGAGATCTATTCCGTTTATTTTGTTTCTCATTCACCTTACAGAAACAATATTTTCTTTTAATTTTTATTAAATTAAAACAAAAAATATCATCTGGAGGTTCCAATGGTTCTTTTCCATACAACACCAGAACTCACTACATGTATTTGATATCACACGCCATGTAGCCATGGTTCAATGCACTTGGACTAGTCCTCCAAACAAAGTCGTGTCATTGGAGTTCATCTATGTCTTAATGACTCCGTGTGCTGACCTAAACAGGTGGAACATGATTTCTGGATCACATGCCATATGGCCCATTGGAAATGATGTGTAGTCCCTTTAGATTAGGGTTGGAAGGTGCACCCCATACATGGCTTGGCCTATTGGAGACCATTTACGGAGGAACTACATGGCATGTGGCCCACTGGAAACATCTTGTACTCTCATGATTTTTGAGGTACACTCACATGACGTTTCCCTGGGAGTGTACTTTGGATGGATGGTAAAAAATAGTACACGTTGGGTAGTTGGAACTACAGGCCTGTACTTTTCCAAATTACACATATTTATGGAAATCTATTATTATATTATACAAACCCTTAAGATGGGTACCATCGTGCGGGCATAAAGCTGAGGCAAAACACATGATAGGTGTTATATATATATATGTATTTTATTTAACATATGAGTCATATTCATTTCTTTTTATTGGGTAGTTATGAATAAGAATTCACCAGGTTTCTTCAAGGGTACAAGTTATGTACTACGATAATTTTAAATGAATTTATTTGTTTAAAATTACGATGTATGATAATCTCAATGAAATTCCTAAAAGAGTTTAAGATAAAAGGATTGATTAATTAAAGATGATAATAAATTGTTTCCAGCATGATTTGTCATGAACAATAATGACTAAATAATTGAGTGCTAGTTTTCTTTATGCATAAATATTATTAAATGTATGGATGATCATGAGATAGTCCATGACCATGGTATGTTGTTTGTTTCTTTTAATTTAATTATTTAAGTTAAATTGGTTGGCCTACGTGCCTTCTCCTCATTAATATGTAGGGCCTGTGTGTCCAAGGATTTTTTATGTAAACCGTCTTTTTAACCCTCACCAACATGTGAGTTAAAAAAGGAATATGTATTGCAGGGAACTCCCAAGGTAGTAGATGTGGTTCAAGATGGCCAGGAGAAGAAACCAATCACATGATATGCAAAGGTGGATAGGTGGAAATCTATAAACACGAACCCAAAAGGTTCAAGATGTTTCTCTCCATGGTCAGGTTTATTTTATCAACCGTGAGATAAACTAACCATTAGGAAATATCCTAATCATTTACTTTATTTATTTCTGTCGGTTGCATGGTTTACCATTATGGATGTTTTGTCACGACCACATAATTAATGAATTAAACAATAATGCAAGATGGAACTAAAATAAACCAGACATATGGATAAATATTATCAAGACATGGTTAATCATTTAAGTAATATCTAATTATTATTAACAATAATGTGATAATGATAATAATAAATTCACACATAATAGGTAACAATCCCTCAAGTAAAATATTAGGTCAAACCATGCCATATATTACTTGATTAATGGTAAATCTCAATAAAACAGTGTGTTTGATCAACCCTTATTGGGACAGTTAATTTTATATAGGAATCCCTTATGAATGGTTTCGGGTTGACATAACCATATTAAATTAAGACGAATAACCCTTGAAATACTTGGTGTAATATTGGAGTCAATAGTTAAGGAAATCCAAAGTCAAGTTTTTTCGATTGGGTAGTGCACTAAAAAGATCAAGGAGTGGAAAGCTCACAGTTGGAAATGACCTACCTAACCACTTGTTGGGGTTTTAAAAAATAGAATAAAGATCATTTCCACTAGAATTTTAGGGAAAATAGTCATTCTGAGTTCAATGGTGAGGGTCATTAGGGATTGATGAAATAGTTGGTGACGTAATAAAATTTATTACTTCTAAAAAAATATAATCAAGAATGTACTAATGATCTTATCTTTTATTTGAAGAATAATAATGAAAATCACATCTACCACACTATCCCTATGATCAATTCTCGATAAAGAAAACATCCTCACTAGAAGTAATGTCCATAAATGGTTTAGATGCCTTCGGGTTTTCCTACAACATGAACAAACTTCCTATGTGATAGAGTCATCATTACCTAATCTTCCTGCCAAATAGGCAAGTGATGTGGAATTATTAGTCTATGAGAAACATATGAATGACACAATTGATGTTCAATGTTTGATGTTATCATCAATGTCTAGTGAGCTCATGAAGTCCCATTAAAACATGGAAGCTTATAGTATGCATGGGCACATCTATGGTCTTTACCATGAGAGTTAAAGAAAAGAAATGTTTGATATCTATAAGGAACTCTTTCAGAGTATTCGTTGAAAAGGTTCCTCAGCTAGCCCTTGGGTAGTCAAGATCGTTGGTTACATTGACCTCCTAGAGGTTCTACGGTTTAAACACCTTGAAAAACTAGGAACTGATCTCATTCTCACATCACTCTCTGGGTGCTTCTCTAACATTGTTGTCAAATTTCAATATGCACAACATTGAGAAGTATCTATCTGATCTTATTATCCTCATTCTCAATATTGGAAAAGATATGAAGCATGAATAGTATTTTATTTTTATGGTGAATAAATGGAAAAGGAAGGCAAAGAGCTTTAAGCCCAATGCTTCTTCGTGAACATCCAATAAAAGGAACATCAAATGGGAGGCAAGGGAAGAAGAGGTTGTTTTTTTCACTGGAGGCACGAAGGGCCACTGAAAGAAGAACTACACCCAGCCTAGGAAGCAATGGGAAGCTTCATATGCATTTGTTATCTAATGAAATCTATTTGTTTCATCCAATTGGGTTTGAGATATATCTTTTGGTGATCACATATGTATCCAAATATAAGAACCATGTAGATTCAGAATGATTGACTGAGGGTAGGTAGATCAATGAGCAGCCAATAGGGCCAGAATTGCGGCTATCGCTATTGGGGACTACCACATCAAGTTGCCAATAGGGATGATCTTGGTTTTTAATGGTTGTTATTATGTTTCTTATGTTACATAAACAATTATTTCTGTATCAATATTGGATACAGATAGAGTTTTTTCAATTTTGGAAATAGATGTTGCTTCTCTTACAAAGATATCAGTTGTTTTGATAGGGCGCATTTACACAACGGTATTTACCTGTTGGATTATAGAAACAAATTAACGGAAATCGATAGTGAAGATACCTCTCACGACTCATTCCACACCTGACTTTGGAATCACTACAAAGGTTTTGTTAATGGGAAATGCTTGAATACGTTACATCAAGTTGGATATTTTGATTCTTTCTAACTAAAACCACATGGTGTATGTCATTCATTTTTGCAATGAAAAATGACCAAATCCCAATTTAGTGGGAATGGTAAAAGGTCTAAAAAACATATTTAATTGGTTCATTCCGATGTCTTTGGACCATTTCTGGTTGATGGAAGGGGCGGGTACTCATACATCATAATTTATACTGATGATTTTAGTAGATACTGATATATCTACTTAATGATGTATAAGACATATTCTTTTTATGAGTTAAAATAATACAAAAATGATGTTTAGAAATAGATTTGTAAGAAGACTAAGAAACTACACTCAAACTGAGGATGAGAATATCTTAATCAATACATCATCGATTACATACAAGATTTTGGGATCCTTTCCCAACTCAATCCTCCATACACACCCCATTGGAATGGTGTATGAAAAAGGAGGAACCACAACCTATTGGACATAGTGAGATCAATGATGAGTCATGCAGGTAATCAATTTTTAGGATCGAAATAATGATGTAGATGCTCAATATACAGGAGGGGGGTGAATTGTACACTTTAAAAATTCCTTTGGAACCTTTAAAGTTAGTAATGAATAACTATGTTTTCCTTAAGCAAAGGAAAGGTCTAAGTTTAACAAAGTTAAACTAAGCAAATTCACAACACCTCTAACACCGAATGAAAACTTGGAAAGAGATTATGAAATTAGGTTCTGGAAATATGGTTCCGGAAATTGAAACTTAAAATATTATTGCAATATGAGATTCTACCTTAAAGCGTATAGAATCTAAATGAAACAGAGTACAAATAAGGAAGTATAAGGAAGTTATACTTTCCTTACAATACAATATGCAGCAGAATATAAACAAGTAGTAGAACTACAAGTAATAATATATAAGTCTTTTAACCCAAAGAGAAGGGTATCCAACAACCTTGGATAAAGGTCCCTTGATTTATACTATCAAGAAAGTCTGTCTTACCCATACCAGGGTAAGCCCTCGATACGAAGATCAAAGTATCTGTCTTGCTATCCCCGCAAGCCCTCAACTTCAAGGTAGTTGGCAACCTCTGTCTTCCTCAGCAAGGAAGCCCTCAACTTCAAGGGGTTGGAAACCTCTATCTTCCTATCCCCGGAAGTCCTCGAATGTAATCACCAACATTTGGAGTCGCAAAAAGATTTGAGAGTTAGTAAGATCCTCTCTCTCTAGAAATCACTTCAAGCATGTAATCACATGAGTCGAAGATCAGTCGGCATTTCAGCACTGAGCTCTTTCAAATGAGATCCTATTTATAGGTGAGGTCGGCCTCCTTTACAACGGTCATATTTTCCTTAAAAATTGGAGGGACCAGTACACGTGTCACTTAGCCAAAGGTTAGTTTTATAATAGAATAAACGACATCGTTTTATAACGAAACAAGTGTAACAGAATGTACGACACCGTTTAAAATCTAACTCAAAAGTTCGGAGTGAAGATTCGGAGTGAATGTTTGGAGTGAGAAAAAATATTAAAGAGTAGATATATTATAACAATGTAAGCAAGATGAAAGTTCGGAGTCTAACCAAAAATAATTTTCGGAGTCTAAATAAATTCAGAGAGAATAAAACAAAGATGATCAGATTTTGTTTAATAGGTGAATTCAGAATGAGAATTCAGAATGATAATTCATCATCCGAATTCGTAATGAGAATTCCTCATCAGAATTAGTAATGAGAATTCATCATCAGAATTCGTAATGAGAATTCATCATTAGAATTCGTAATGAGAATTCATTATTAGAATTCGTAATGAGAATTCATCATTAGAATTCGTAATGTGAATTCGTTGTCGAACTTCATAAGGATTCGTATCCTGAATCTGGAATCGAACTTAATCAGAGTTCGTATCCGGACATCAGAATGAAACTCTATCACAGTTCTCATCTGGATTTTGGAGTGAAACTTTATTACAGTTCTTATCCAAGAATGAGGATCCTAAAACAGAATACTTCATATCAAAGTTTAAAACAATTCCGAGAAAATAGAAATGAATCAAAATGTCATACTTAAGAAAAATCTAGATGAAAATATGATAAGGATAATTTTTCTTATAAAAGCGATTTTCCTTATAAAAGCAATTTTTCTTATAAAAGCAATTTTCTTTATAAAAGCAACTTTCCTAAAGATAAGGTGTTTGTGATTTTCAAAAAAAGGATGGAATGGAAAAGTCATAAGGAAAATCTTATTGACTCAACAATCTCCCCCTTTTTGGAAAGCACAAACATCCTTACGAAAAAGAAATTGTAAGAAGAAAGAAAAACATTAAGGCTTATCTCCCTTTGCTTTAAGGATATTGATGAATACGACTAACTCCCCTTTAGGCTTTGAAACTCTAAGGATCATATTCTAGATTTCCGGAATGACAATTCATTACGAATAAGAAAGTATTCATTAATGAAAAACTCCCCCTTAGATAAACTCTTATTAGAGTTTGTTTTCTTTCTCACCCTTTGTTAGGATTCTTTTTCCCTTTCAATAGAATTCTTTTCCTTCTCCCCCTTTGTGATTTTCAAAAAGAATATAAGGGAATGGAAAATATAACAACATACCTAAAAAATTAGTAACAACAAAAGAAACGAGCAAGCAAAAATTTTCATTAAGTTTGAAAAGATCAACAAAAAAGAAATTTAGATACAACAAAAGATTGGATCTGTCTATTTTGGATCTTTTTCCTTCACCATGAGACCCTTAAGAATAGTTTTAATTTTCTTCAAGTCTGTATGGTCTTCTTTGGCTTGCTTCTCTAAGACCACTATTCTTGCACTTTGAGCTTCAATCTT
The DNA here is from genome assembly GCA_963277665.1 of Viscum album. Lineage (NCBI taxonomy): Eukaryota > Viridiplantae > Streptophyta > Magnoliopsida > Santalales > Viscaceae > Viscum > Viscum album. The sequence goes on from OY728153.1 coordinate 916,015,909, forward strand.
TTCTTCCTAGGATTGAAGCTTTTCTTACTGAGCTTTAATCTTTTCTTCCTGAGCCATCAATTTCTCTTCAAACTCAATCCGATGATCCCTTTCAAATTTATAGTTCTGAGAAACAGAATTCAGCTTCCCATTCAGATCTCTGACTTGTTGAATCTGGAAGTTCTTTTCATCTGTCAGCTTTTCTTCAAAGGAAGAAGTCAGCTCATTTATCTTCCTGTCTTCTGTCTCAAAGGCATCCTTCATATTGTCTTGGAATTCATCAAAGAGCCTCATATCTTCCACAGTCTTCCTCGACCAATTTTTCATCCTCTTGAAAGATCTTCTATGGGCTTCATAACCGACAAAGAAAGTTTTGAACTGAGCCTCTATTTCAACACACTTGTCCATAACCATAGATACAGAGTCTGATTTATGATTCAAAGCAAGTTGGAGCATTTGGAATCTTTAATCAATACTTGAGAAAGTTGGAATAGTACCCACCAACTTCATTAAAGACTGAACAAAAAAGTCATGGCCCAACGAAGATGACTCCAAATCCGAAACATTTCTTGGAGAAGGTTCTTCTTCAACTTGATCAAGTATTCTCTTTGAAGAACTACCAACTTCCTTTCTCTTCACCACTACTGATCTCGGAGTATCAACAACAAGTTTCTTTCCCTTGTCCTTTTTCAGAATAGAGTCATGTTCTGGAGTTCTCTTCTCACTATCAGAAACTTGGACAACATTGTCTTCCTCATCAGGAACTTTCTGAGCACCAACCTCTTTGTTTTCCATTTGAGCAATATCATGTAGAAGTTGTTCTTCCTCTGCATGATAGGTTACTTCTTCTTCTCCTTTCTCCTCATCCAACGCCGGAGTGACTAGCTTCGAAGATTTAGCTTCTGAGGTTTGGAGTGATAAATGTTCTGACGATGTCCCCTTATAATCATCTACTTGATTCAACACATCTCTGGTTCCACCACTTCCTTCAGCAACATCTTCTTCTTCTTCCACTTGCTCAATCTGCTCTATTTCCTCAACAGGCTTAGCTACTGCCTCTTCCAGAGCAACAAAGTCTCTTCCTAGAGTCTCAGGTAGAGATTCCAAAGAAAAAACTCTTGGAACAAGAATGTTCGCAGAAACCATCTCATTGAACTTTAACAAAGCCTGAGCTACCTCAGCCTCAGACATCTTCTTCATGAGCTTCTTTTCTTTCACTTGTTTTTCTAGCTCATCCACAGTTATTTCCTTCAAGGCCTTAGCCTCCGTAGGATCCAAGCCAAACTAAGCCTCCCCTTGAACTCTCTTCTCTTTGATATCCCTCCATTTAGCAACTACCTCATCTGGGTAAGCTTTCTTCTTCTTTGGTTTTGGAGGTGCGGAATGAACTTCCTTTGACTTAGGATTCTCTGCTTCTACTTCAACCTCATTCAATTTTCTCTTCCTTACTGGAATAGAGGATTCCAGATCAGCAACTTTCGGAACCGTTTCACCTTGTGCAGGTAGATCAATAAACTATCCAGACTCTTTGTCAAAGGATACATCCATCCTTTTGAGTGTACCATCACTCACTAGGATAATTTTGAAAACTCTAGGCTTAGACTTGCAAGCCTCTTTGAAATACTCAAGGCACCGAACTATCAGCTTGGAGAGGATTTATGGATACATTATAATCTGAGCTCTCAAATTCCCTTTCTTAACATTTTCAAGAGTAATGAGAATGTGCTTCATCAGGTTAAACTTCCTCAGATTTATCAGAAAATCTAGGATGTAGATCTCACTATTCTTTAAGCTATCTTTGTCACCCTTTCTCGGTACGATAAGGCCTTGTACCCATAACTCTAGAATCTGGAAATTTGTAGATAAACTAGCAATCTTCGGAGCCTTGTCGTCTTCCAGTCCGAGAGTTTCTAAAGCTTTTTCCTTGTCAAAGCTACCCTTTGAATCCGGCAACACATGAGATATGAATTCAGCTTCACCTTCATTATTCATCCCTACCAAGCTAGCTGCCTTGGCATATGAAAGTTTATAGGTTTTACCATAAGACTTAAAAGACAAATTCCCCCTTCCATCTTCTTTTAGAAAGGAGACTATTTCATAGAACTCTATAAGCAAATCTGAATACACTTCATCTTGATTCCCAGGTTTTGACACCGCAACATCTTCCCATCCATTAAGCTTGATATTCTTGGAAATAAGAGAATCATACTTGTTAAATAAATCCAGATGAACCAGCCTCTCTCTATATACTAACCACTTTGAAATCGGCTTAGAGGAAGACATGTCTTGAGATGCTACTTCCACAGACATTCGGATCTGAAGACCTATGAGAAGATCAGAACGAAGAAAGCTGAAGTTCGGAACGACCTTAAAACCGAGAGGCAGAGCTTCGGGACGCAAGAGCTTGAAAACCCATGTGGGACAACTATTTGGGTCCCCTTTATATAGGCAATGAGACGACAGTTCAACTTCTTTATTTGATATAACGGTTGTGATAATATGAGATCATATCTGACGGTCGAAAACCAATTCTCAAAAAAACTTGAATCTGATCTTTTGAGGTTTTTATTAAAACAAAGAATTAAGAAAACCATAATCCGAAAACATAATACAAGAAAATGTCAGCAAGTAAAGTATGACTACGAAAACATGAGTAAGGAAATCATACCTTTCGGATTGGATTAGGAAGATTATTCGTAATTGGTGAAATTCTTAAGAAAACAAAAAAAAAACTTTACTAAGAAAAGAAAAAGTTCATAAAAGTCACTACGAAAAACAAACTCAGTACGGAAAACTCAGTACAAAAAATTTCATTACAAAATTTTGAAAATGAAAAATCTATTATGAAAGATTCGGTATGAAAATCAGGTTATGAAAATACAAGTACGAAATTTTCCATTCTGGAAGTTTTCAATACAAAAATTTCCATTTCAGAAGTTTTGTATATGAAAATATCCATTCTGGAAAATTGTTGTTCCGGAAATTCCATTCCGGAATTTTAGTTCCGAAAAGTTTGAAAACAAATTTTGAAAACTTTTGTTATTCTAACAATCAAATGTACTCCCCCTATGAAAAAGAGTTTATTACTATAAGGATACCATTTCAACAAAAAGTTAATTAAGAAGGATTACCTTACGGTTATCATTCTACCTTCTGTTTAATGTATTAAAATCTATTAGAAGGCAATGGTTTTGTGAAAATATCAGCATGTTGATCTTGTGTTCCAATAAACTGAAGAATAATATATCCTTTAAGTGTGCGATCCCTAAGAAAGTGATGTCTAATATCTATTTATTTTGTACGAGAGTGATGTGTAGGGTTCTTACTAAGGGAAATGGCACTTATGTTATCACACAAAATTTGAGTTTTAGTAAAACTCAAGACAAAGTTTGTGAGTGTGTGTTGCATCCACAACACTTGAGCACACCAACTTCCAGATGATACATATTCAACTTCAGTAGTGGAGAGTGCTACAGAATGTTGCTTCTTGCAGGACCAAGAAACTAGTGAATCTACTAAGAAATGACAAGTTCCGGATGCAATTTTTCTATCCATTCTACATCCACCAAAGTCAGCATTAGAAAAGGTTTTTAGGCTAAAATCATTTCCAGAGGTATAAAATATTCCTTGATCCATGGTTCCCTTAAGGTAGCGAAAAATTCTTTTTACTGCCTTTAAGTGAGATTCCTTAGGATTGGATTGATATCTTGCACAAAAGCATACTGAGAACATTATGTATGGTCGACTAGCTGTTAAGTATAGTAGTCTTTCTATCATACCTCTAAAGGGTGTTTGATCTACTGGTTTCCCAGCTTCATCATGATCTAAAGAGTTTGAGGTACCAATAGGAGTACTTATAATCTTAGTGTTGTCATAACCATACTTTTTGAGAAGATCATTAGTATAATTATGTTGAGATATGTAGGTTCCTTCTGGTTTTTGAGAAATTTGAAAACCAAGGAAAAAAGTTAACTCACCCATCATACTCATTTCCAACTCAGATTTCATTATACTTGCAAAAGAGGTGGTCAAAGATTGCTCAGTTGAACCAAATATGATGTCATCAACATAAATTTGAACAATCAAAACATTTTTCTTATCTTTCTTTACAAAAAGGGTTGGATCTGAATTTCCCTTAACATAGTTATTTTGAAGAAACAATCTAGTGTGTCTATCATACCAGGCTCGTGGGGCTTGTTTAAGACCATACAAAGCTTTGGTAAGTCTAAAAACATGACCAGTATGTTTTTTATCTTCAAAGCTAGAAGGTTTTTCAAAAAAACTTCCTCTTGAACATAACCATTAAGAAAAGCACATTTCATATCCATTTGAAAAAGTTTGAAATTAAAGAATGCTACAAAGGCAAGTATAATACAGATAAATTCAAGTCTAGCTACTGGAGCATAGGTTTCTTCATAGTCTATTCCCTCTTACTGATTATAGCCTTTAGCAACAAGTCTAGATTTATTTCTAACTATGACTCCATTTTCATCACATTTATTTCTGAAAACCCATTTTACTCCAATAACAGAATTCTCCTTAGGTCTTTCAACCAAGGTCCAGACATTATTCCTTTCGAATTCATTTAGTTCATCTTGCATGGCTTTGATCCAATCATCATCACCTAAAGCTTCATCAGTGATTTTAGGTTCTAACTGGGAATGAAATGCTAGATGTTCTACTTCATTTTTTAAGGAACTTCTAGTCCATACAGGTTGGTTTACGTCACCAATGATACTAGCACTGTGATGATTCTTAAGAAACACCTGATTTGGGTTCTGTAAAACCTGTTCATCAACATAGGGTAGAAAGTCTTTTGGGGTAAATGTTTCAGAATTATCTGCTTGAACAATTTCCTTAACAGAAGCTTCTTCTATCAAAGGTTTACAATCAGTTTTTGAAAACACATCCGAGGATGTAGGTTGAGGTGGTTTAAAAACAAAAGGATCTGACTCATCAAATTTTACATGTACTATTTCTTCAATAGTACAAGTATTTTTATTAAAAACTCTATAAGCCTTAGAGGTTGTGGAATAGCCTAAGAAAATCCCTTCATCGGATTTTGGTGAGAATTTATGTAGATTATCATTATTATTTAGAATAAATACTTTGCAACCAAAAACCATGAAGTAGGATAGTCTTGGTTTTTTACCATTCCATAACTCATAAGGAGTTTTACTAAGAAAAGGTCTAATCAAAACTTGATTTATAGTATAGAAAGCAGTACTAAAAGCTTCAGCCTAGAAATTTCTAGCTATAGAATATTCACTCAACATGGTTCTAGTTATTTCTTGAAAAATTCTATTTCTTCTCTCAACTACACCATTTTGTTTAGGAGTTCTAGGTGCTGAAAAATTGTGAGTAATACCTTTTCTACTACAAAAAGTTTCAAAATTAGAATTTTGAAATTCTCCTCCATGATCACTATGAATAGTTTTCAATAGAAGGTTTTTCTCATTTTTAACGTGAGCTCTAAATCTTTTGAAATAGGAAAAAGCTTCAGACTTCTTTTCTAAAAAAATAGACCCAAGTAAATCCAGTTTAGTCATCAACTAGAACAAACACATAGTATTTGCCTCCAATACTTCTAGTTTGTGTTGGACCAAAAAGATCCATGTGCACTAACTGTAATGCATCGGTTGTTGAGACTTCACCGATTGATATAAAACTAGATTTATGTTACTTTCCATATTGACAAGGATCACAAACTTTTGAAGAATAAAATCTAAGCTCCGGTAGATCCTTAACTAGTTTCTTCTTAGAGAGTTTACATAGGATTCTAAGATTACAGTGACCTAGTCTTCTATTCCATAACCAAGAATGATCTTCTATTGCACTCAGGAAAGGTAAATCTTGGCTTCTAAGGTCTTCTAGGTTCAAAGTGTAAACATTATCTTGCCTCTTGGCTGAGAGAATAAATTCTTCCTTGGAATTGTGAACTAAGAAATTATCATTCCTAAAATTCACAAGGCAACCTTCATCACATAACTGACTTATGCTAATGAGGTTGTGTGTAAGACCTTTAACAAAAAGAACAAATTAAATCAAAGTTTTACCAAGAAGAACAATATTACCAATACCAATAATCTATCCCTTAGCATTATCTCCAAAAGTTACCTTTCCTCCTTTCATTTTGATAATCTTTTCAAAATAGCTTTTGTTACCAGTCATGTGTCGGGAACATCCACTATCCAGGTACCATGTATTTTTACTGGTACTCTCTTTATTTTCCTGAAACCAAGAAGAAAATTAGACTTTTAGTATCCAAACTTGTTTCGATCTGAGATTTCCAGATAATAAAATTTTAGGAACCCACATCTTCTTAGAAAAGTAATCCTTATGAAAACCTAAGGATTGAGTTTTGTTTAAGGAACAATTATTTGCCCTGTGACCACCACATTGACACTTGGTACAAAATGGGGCACTTTGAGGAACAAAATAATTGTTACTAAAAACTGGTTTTTCATGGGTATAACCAAATCCGGATTTATTTCTTAAAGGTCATATTTGGGAATACATTTTATCAAAATTTTCCTTACCATGGGTAAAGTTTGATAAACACTTCTTTAAGGAAACAATTTCGGACATGAGTTTTATAACCAAGTTTTTATCCTCAGAATCATTAGTTTTAGAACTAGAGCTAGGCTCGAAAACATTTTTCTTAGAAATTATTTTTTCTAATTCTTTAGAAATTTTATTCTTCTCAGAACATACTTCCTCGAGATTTTTTGAAATACATTCAAAATCAGTATTTTTCGTATCATGATCTTTAGAAAGATCTGATATCTCTTTTGTAAGAATAGAATTCATAGTGTTTGACTTATCAAGTTTTTTAGTGAGTTTGGAATTCTCAATCTCAAGAAGTTCAGCAAACCTAGAGACTTCTTCATAAGTAGGTAAAGTACTTTCCTCATCAGAAGATGATTCATCATCAGAAGAGTTATAATACTTACTATCATTAGAATTTAAAGAAACATTGGTCAATGATTCATCATTTCGTACCATAGCCATAAAACAATGATTATGAATAGGTAATCTGTCCATAAGACCAAGATTATTCTGTCCTCAAGATTCATAATCAGAAGATTCCTCTGAAGAGTCACCACCACTGGCACTCCAGGTGTCATTAGCTTTGAGAACATTCTTAGCTTTACCTTTATAATACTTCGTTCTGTTCCTGTCTGAATGCCTTTCTTTCCTTTCTTTCTTTTTGAGCAAAGGGAAATCTGGTCTAATGTGTCCATCTCTCTTTCATTCATAACATGTAACTTCTCCATATTTTCTATCTTTCCTTTCCTTTTTCTTATACTTAGATTGGAAATTTCTCTGTCCAACTATCTTGTTCATCCTTCGAGCAAGATTGGCTAACTCATTTTCAACGACTTCACTCTCACTAGATTCAGATTGGAAACTAACTTTCTTAGACTTAGATCTGGTTACTCTATCAGGAGTCTTAGCTTTCATCTGATTTGAAGTTGTTGTAAAAGAAACATTACCATTTCCATTCTTCTTCTTGATGTTGTCAGCAACTCTCTTAATTCTGGTATCATGTTGTAGAAGAGTTCCAAATAGCTCATCAAGAGTAATTTGAGTGACCTTCCTGTTCTCATCTATAGATGTTCTTTTGGATTCCCACTCATTTGGCATGATATCAATCATTTTTTCCACAATAGCTTCATCATCTAAACCTTTCTCCCCCATAGATTGTAGGTTGTTTTCTATAGTCATGAATCTCTGTTGAACTTTACAGATTGGTTCACCATAATGAAAGTTGAAGCCATGATATTCAGCTCTAAGCATAGCTCTCCTAGTCTCAATCACCTTAGAAGTCCCAAAGTGTGTAACCTCTAACTTCTTCCAGATACAATTAGCTGCTTCACAAGAAGAAATTTGGCTATATATATTTCTAGTCCTTGAACAAAGTAAAGTATTGTGTACCTTATAATTGAGTTGATATTCTTGATTTTCCTGGTCAGTGAAAGTTCTAACTTCCTTGTCAGGAATTTTATAATCTCCAGTAAGCATAACAAAGTTATCCACTCCATTATTGATAACAAAAGTCTTCATTCGATCTCTCCAGTACTTATAGTCCTTACCATCAAATATTGGTGGTCTTGTAGGATTTAGATTATCAATTTAACCAACATTAATTCCTACCATACTAGAAACCTTCGATACACAAACTTATTAGTAGAAAATGTTCGTAATAACAATGTTCGAAATAAGAAAGTTAGGAATGGAAAAGTTCGAAATGGGAATGTTCGGAATGCGAAAGTGAGCAAGAAAAACTTATTCGTGAGTATAAGTATTTCAGAGACCTTCTCTGATACCAATTGTAGGATCGAAATAATGATGTAGATGCTCAATATACAAGAGGGAGGGGGGGTTAATTGTACACTTCAAAAATTCCTTTGGAAACTTTAAAGTTAGTTATGAATAACTATGTTTTCCTTAAGCAAAGGAAAGGGCTAAGTTTATCAAAGTTAAACTAAGAAAATTCACAACAGCTCTAACACCGAATGAAAACATGGAAAGAGATTCCAAAAGTAGGTTCTGGAAATATGGTTCCGGAAATTGAAACTTAACAAAATATTGCAATATGAGATTCTACCTTAAAGCGTATAGAATCTCAATGAAACAGAGTACAAATAAGGAAGTATAAGATAGTTATACTTTCCTTACAATACAATATGCAGTGGAATATAATCAAGTAGTAGAACTACAAGTAACAAGATATAAGTCTTTTAACCCAAAGAGAAGGGTATCCAACAACCTTGGATAAAGGTCCCTTGATTTATACTTTCAATCAAGTCTGTCTTACCCATACCAGGGTAAGCCCTCGATACGAAGATCGGAGTCTCTATCTTGCTATCCCCGCAAGCCCTCAACTTCAAGGTAGTTGGCAACCTCTGCCTTCCTCAGCAAGGAATCCCTCAACTTCATGGTGTTGGAAACCCTTGTCTTCCTATCCCTAGAAGTCCTTGAATGTAATCACCAACATTTGGAGTCACAAAAATCTTTGAGAGTTAATAAGAGCCTCTCTCTCTAGAAATCACTTCAAGCATGTAATCACATGAGTCGAAGATCAGTCAGCATTTCAGCACTGAGCTCTTTCAAATGAGCTCTTATTTATAGGTGAGGTCAGCCTCCTTTCCAACGGTCACATTTTCCTTAAAAATCGGAGGGACCTGTACATGTGTCACTTAGCCAATAGTTAGTTTTATAACAGAATAGACGACATCGTTTCATAACAAAACAAGTGTAACAGAATGTACGACACTGTTTAAAATCAAACTCAAAAGTTCGGAGTGAAGATTCAGAGTGAATGTTCGGAGTGAGGAAAAATATTAAAGAGTAGATAGATTATAACAACGTAAGAAAGATGAAAGTTTGTAGTCTAACCAAAAATAATTTTCGGAGTCTAAATAAATTCGGAGTGAATAAAACAAAGATGATCAGATTCTGTTTAATAGGTGAATTCAGAATGAGAATTCGGAATGAGAATTCGTCATCAGAATTCGAATTCAGAATTCCTCATCAGAATTCGTAATGAGAATTCATCATCAGAATTTGTAATGAGAATTCATCATTAGAATTCGTAATGAGAATTCATTATTAGAATTCGTAATGATAATTCATCATTATAATTCGTAATGTGAATTCGTTGTCGAACTTCATAAGGATTCGTATCCTGAATCTGGAATCGAACTTAATCAGAGTTCGTATCCGGAGTTCTGAATGAAACTCTATCACTGTTCTCATCTAGATTTCGGAGTGAAACTTTATTATAGTTCTTATACAGAATTCGTATCCTAAAACAGAATACTTCATATCAATGTTTAAAAAAATTTCGTCAAAATAGAAATGAATCCAAATCTCATACTTAAGAAAAATCTAGATGAAAATATGATAAGGATAATTTTTCTAATAAAAGAGATTTTCCTTATAAAATTAATTTTTCTTATAAAAACAATTTTCCTTATCAAAGAAACTTTCCTAAAGATAAGGTGTTTGTGATTTTCAAAACTAGAAGGAATGGAAAAGTCATAAGGAAAACCGTATTGACTCAACACAATTATCCTTTTGGGTATATGCTTTACATACAGCGGAATAAATACTAAACCAAATACAAACTAAATAGATATATGGTATCACATACTAGTTTGGGAGTGGAAAGAAAGCCTTATTGTTCAATTTACTTGTATGGGGAAGAGATGTGTTTGTTAAGGCATCTTCAGGTAACAAACATGCAGCCCGAGGTTGAAATTTTACCTTTATAGGATACCCCATGAAAACAAGGGAATATCACCGATAAAATCTAGAAAAAAGGTTATAGTGGAAAGATATTTCATATTCATTGAGAGGGAGCACATGTAACACCCCAAGATTTCATAGTGTGTTATTTCTTCAAAATAATTCAATAACTTGCACTACATGCAACACCGAGTTCAAGCGCACCGTGACTTACCAAAAAAGCCGTTCAAAGGAGGTTATGAACATTATTAACTAAATTTTAAACTTTATATAATCCCTATAATTTTAGAATCCATATTATGAGTTTCATAGACATAATGTAAGAACAAATTCATTTTCAGTATTGCACTTTTACCAACTTTAATAGTGAACCCTTTTTAAATCCCATATTTTAAACATTTATATATTAGATTTGACTAAATAAATTTATTTAGAATAGGGACATAAAAAAAATCTACAATGTAACTCCCCAAGCTTCCATAGTACGCTTCTCTTTTAATAATACAGTAGCGTGTGTTGTACGCAACTTCGAGTTCTAACACACACCACAACCAATCAAACTACCTGTTATGAATAGTAATACCTTATTTTTTAAATTTTATAAATTATATCTCTAAAAATGGACTTCATTTTTGGATTCGGAATATAGAAATTATCCTAGTATGATATTTTGGTACTTTTCGGATAACTTTCATATTTTGATGAATCGTGAAAATTACTAAATTTTAATTAAAAAAAACTTTTTTAATCAAAATAATTAATATTGATAAATTATGAATTTGAGTGGTTTTAAAGTATATCTATAATATATTTTTACCATTTAATATAATATTGGTCATTGTACATAATTTTACAATTAAACCGGACATAAACAAGTGTCAATCATTTGATAGTTATTATCTCTTAAAAACACGCTTTTTGTTTTAACAACGGGAATTGATTTTAAATTAATTTCTGCCACTTCTATGTTTTGAATTTGGAAAAATGGATTCCATATTTGGAATCAGGATTTTCATATTGTGTAAATAGGTAACTTTTATTTTTAGACATTTTGAATAATTACTGCGGTAAATATTTTATTTACCATGGTTAAGGGTAAATTCGGTAAATAAGGTTTAAAAAATAATATTTTAATAATACTAAATTACCCTAAAACATGTCCTAACATTATTGGTGGATAAATTTCCGACCATGTATATCTTTGGGTCTATTTTGGGACCCCATGGACCAACTTGTAGGTGATAGGGACACTTTATTTTAATTAAGTTAAAATAAGTACAAAAATGACATAAGCATATATCGTTTAGAAAAACAATTTTTACATAGGGTTATATATGTTGGATTTTCAACTATAAATATTATTTATAAAGATAAAACTATTATCTACATAATTATATTTTATTTATAATTTTTAGAGATTACATAATTTAATATATTTATGACACAATGATGATGCAGTAATTAACATAATATTGAAAATTTAAAATAATTGATATTATAAATACCCAAATAAATTTAATTTGAGAGTTTAAATGAATTAAAATAATTTTATATGATAATATGACATATTAGGATTTATTTAATTAACTTTGTTTGAAGTAATCATTCTATTATGAGTTTCAAAAAAAATCAACTATTGAATAGTGTCAAAATTGACATAAAAGAGTTTTTAAAACAAATATTATATTATTAATTGATATTAAATTCCTAAAAATCTAAGGTTCGGCCAAGATACTTATATAATGATATTTGTATCATTAATGGACCACTTGGGTGTCGATTGGATGTATATAGTATGTTTATTAACTATATATTATAAAAATATAAAGTGACATGGTAAATGTCAAACAAATTAACTAAGAGTTAATACTTAAAGATAAGGATAATATAGTAACCCAAAACTATCTAAATTCTATTGGTTGAGTGTTTTTAGACCCATACCCACATTAACCTATAAAAAATCAACTTTAGAGCCATTATAAATCTAATATGAATTTATTATAAATTAATATTTCTAGCTTTTCCAAAGGTTCCCCTTTCCCCTCTTATAAAAGGGAACTCCCCCTTCTCATTTCATCAAACCTTCAAAGCCTTTTTGTTCAGCCAAACTCTGCCCAAATACTCTCCCAACTTCCCTCACTACAACCAAGAGGCCTTAGTTTGATCAGAAAGCCAACCTAAGGAGCCCTTTTGATCAAATCAAAAAGAAGAACCCGAAGAAGAGGTAATGATTTCACCACCCTTTTCCACGTTCCTTTCTTCTTCCACTTCTTCTTCATTTATTGTTACCATTATAAAATAATAACTCTAGTATCATATATATACTGTGATGTTATTATAAATATGGTACCACCATATTCAGTATTCTATCCATCCTTTCAATAACATATGACCATACGTGCGTACGTACGGCTTACCGTCTTCACGTCGTGGTGTAATTGTTATTCAATATATTATTATTTTGATGGGTACAATAATGATGTATAACTCATGTAAATAATAAATATAACATTATAATTATTCTTTACATATGATATACTATCCAATTATATATTATTTTAATATCAAAAGAATGATTTTTTCGCTCGTGCGTACGTACAGACAACCATCTCCACGAACGCGATGAGATTCATTCTCCATCGTATCCATTCAAGTATAATTATCATTTGATGACTTAAAAATAATGTTTAAGGACTTTATATCATTCTAGATATGAATAATATACAACCTAAACATGACAAACATGGCTTACGTAACAAAACATATAAAAGAAAACGAGTAAGTTAACACCTGAAACGATGATAATACTAAGATATTATTAACAAAGCAATGTTAAAAGATCATATATGATATCATATTAATATATATGATTCTTGTATAATTTAATAACAATTATTTCACCATTATACATGAGTTTAACCTACCCCAAACAAGGAAAAGTACAAGGTAAGGGTTATTTCACAATCTCTTCATTATCCGTGGTTGTTTATACGTAATAATCTACTATGATCTCTTTATCATCCACATCCATGTTTCTTAAAAATGTATTTCAAAACATTTTTACTATTTAAAAGAATATGGTTTAAATTTATTTATACCCTTTTATTACTTTTTATAAGAGTTTTATAAAGGAATATTTCGGTTGTTTTCCAAACAAGTTGTTTTTAACCTTTTCGACATAATTAAGGTAAGAATGATTTTTTAACTTATACGGCGGGTGAGGTTATTTTCCACCATTATAAAATCATCGAAGCTTCCCTTACAAGATTATAAGAATATTTTCAAAGAAAATGTTTTATTTTATTAATATATGACTCTTAAATTATTTAAAAATAGAAAGAGATAGTTCTCTAAAAAGAGTTTTGATTTCATCTATGTCAACATCCTTTGATGGATTTTACGCTTATTTGAAGTTGATTTATTATGTTACAAAACTTATATATTGTATTGAAGGTTTTGTGATATGTTTGAATGTGGATGTGCTATTTTTATACCATTCATATTTTATGGTGAAAGTATTGACATTCCGTATGCTAGTTTTAATAAGAATGTTTATGTTATGTTTAAAACTTTCCATATGGGAATGCATTGGACTTAATATGTGACGGGTGGATCCCGATATAGCTCCTCAATGCATCGGTAGGTCTCATGAGACAAACTAGTGTCTTGGCACAAGGCCTTGGCAAAATCTTATTTGTAGTCTTGGCACGAGGCCTTGGCTATGTGGTTATGATAGTTTGGCCTTATGCATTCAATCATTATGAAAGTGGTTATTGATATTTCATGTGATTATTATATTAGTAGAATATCCACGTGAATAAGTAAATGGCATTTTTTTATTTTACTTTTGCCATACTATGTTTAAGTTCATGTTTAAAAGGCTTTTGTTTTAGTTATACATTGCCTTAAATGTTTATTCTTATTTATGAAAGTTTCCACCATATTGTTATCCATACTAGGAATTTGAGCTCACCCCCTTTCTATGTTTTATTTTTCCCAGGAAGTGAAGAAGTAAATTATGAATGACCTGTAGGGATATTATGTGGGGATATGAGTGTGGAATATGGAAACAATATGTTGTTGTAGTAGTTTTTCACTTTATGATGTATTGTAAGACTTATGAATATATCTAGTGTTTCAAAGGCTACTAAACCAATCGTTCTTTAGAGATTCGATCTTTCTTGTGATCATACCAATGTTATGTAATAATGCACCGACTCTAGGTAACTGGGTTCGGGGTGTTACAGTTGGTATCAGAGGAAGTTTAGTAAAAACCATGGAAGCTATATTTATATAAACTCTGATTAGAGCACGTAGACCTACGAAGAACATTGAAGATTAATATAGCAGAACTTCCTAGAATTTTGGTATTGTAGATATTTTGTGAGTTTTCCGAGCAATACATCCCTATCTAGATATGAGCAGGTAGAGGCAGCTCTGACACAGATGTACCTAGGGGTAAATCCCAAAAACACCGCTTTGAGCTAGACTCGAACGGGAACTGGTTCACGACAACGGGCCTTGTTGCACTCTTGGTTACGACACTCCCGGGGGATATGCTTAGGATAACTCTCATTTTCTTTACAAATCATTATGAAGGGTATATGAGTATATACTTCCTCAAAGAAAACATTTTTATGATTATGGATTATATCCATAAACTATTTAATTTATGTTATGGGTTTTACAAGTTTGGGATTAGGTATTGTTATTCATGAAATAATCTAGTGTATGAAATTGTTTAGAAATGGCACCCAGTAGAAGGAATGAGAACATCAGCATTGCACATGATCCAAAGAGAAAGAAGGATCATATCTTTCATGGTCTTAATCCAGAAGTTATAAGAGAAATAGTCTCCCATGTATTATCATCATATGATGAAATAATATCATTTGTTGATAAGATAAGTAAAGATTTTACCGAGTCCTATGGCTTTGATGGGAATCAAGAGAAGAAAAGGGTGGAAGAGAGAAAGATGGGTAAAGGGAAGAGGGAAAAGAAGAATTTTCCCATAGGTGATAACTGTGGGAAGAAACACCCTGGAACTTGCCTGAAAGGAATGAGAGTTTGTTATAAGTGTGGAGGAAAAAGGCACAAAGTACGTGACTGCAAGGGTAAGAAAATGGTTTCAAATGTACAATGATTCATTTGCAAGGAGTTTGGACACTACGCGAACCTATGTCCCAGTCATCAGAATATGCCGCAAATGATGCTATTGGATAATAATCAAGATATGATACTACCACAGATGAAATGGAATGATTAGAGTTCTTATGTTGATTATGTCATTTGAGTGTTGTATCAACAATGTACTTGTTATAATAATTATGGAGTATATAAGGATTGTACTACAGTACTATTTCATTAAGGACTTGAGATTGTGTGGAACAAAGAAAAGTGACTCAATAGCAGGATAAATTTTTTGAAAATTTATGGTTGAAAGATTGATAAACCATAATATAGTTCTGATACCGAGGTAGTGATTTTGTAATAATACATGATTGATTTTGATAAATTATATTGGATATTCTTGACTTCCTTGAAACAGATTAATGATTTGTATATTCCATCATTTTTGGGGTTTAAAACATTTTTGGATTGAAGGAGTATATCTATTATTCTTTATGGAATAATGGATCATGAATGTAATCAATAAGGTTTTATGGTAATTCAGGATGTTGCAGTGTTTTAAAATAATACACGATGAAGGTGATCACATGTTATTACATGGAAAAAAGAAGGATCTTCATTGTGTTTACCTTCCTTATAAATTTTGGATTGATTTATTTTGGATAGTTCTAGTTTGGATTATTTTGGATTTCCAAAAAAAGACAACTTGGAGGTCGGGCGACAACCCATCGCGTCCGGCAAGGCCGCAAGACTTGAACGCACAACCGAAGGGCGACAAGGGTGTATCACCTACCACTGACCCACATGATGTATGGGTTTTAATAATGTCATTTTTTAATGGTTCTTCTAGATGAATTATAAATTCGTTTTTTAACCCTATACGAATAGGATAAATAGAATATTATTTTTAAGTTCTATTATCTTTTAGAGTGAAAGATGAGTTTGTGGTAGAAATTAGTTAAAGGATGGAACTCTACATGTCAAGGATATATATTTTTTTCTTCTATTATTCTATGAAGAAATTAATTCTTATAATTTATTTAAGGAATCCTAAAACCAAAAATGTGTTATCCTAATACCCTATGTTTTGTTGAACCGATGGTATTTAAAATCATCATAGATTGATGAATTTAAGGACCTCAATTTTACACTAGTTTGTGATTTTTGACCTCAATCACTACCTATAAATATTTATGTTTTTCCTCCAATTATATGTCTCTATTTGCCAACAATGTTCTCCTAATTGAGATCATAATTTGGGGGTGACCCTTTCATTTCTCTTTTCCTCATATTAAGACTAATTTTTAGTAACCCAATTTCTGATGTGGGTTTTCCCACAAAGATATTTTCTATTTTCAACCTTTTATTTTCGAAGAACAATTTCAAATTAAGAGGACTCATCTTATTGAAGGAGTGGAGAATGTAACACCCCAAGATTTCATAGTGTGTTATTTCTTCAAAATTATTCAATAACTTTCACTACATGCAACACCGAGTTCAAGCGCACCGTGACTTACCAAACAAGCCGTTTAAAAGAGGTTATGAATAGTATTAACTAAATTTTAAACTTTATATAATCCCTATAATTTTAGAATCCATATTATGAGTTTCTTAGAAATAATGTAAGAACAAATTCATTTTTAGTATTGTATTTTTACCAACTTTAATAGTGAACCCTTTTTAAATCCCAAATTCTAAACTTTTATATATTCGATTTGACTAAAAAAATTTATTTAGAATGGGGTAATAAAAAAAATCTACAATGTAACACCCAATGCTTCCATGGTACGCTTCTCTTTGAATAATACAGTAGTGTGTGTTGTACGCAACTTCGAGTTCTAACACACACCACAACCAATCAAGCTAGCCGTTATGAATAGTAATACCTAATTTTTGAAATTTCATAAATTATATCTCTCAAAATGGACTTCATTTTTGGATTCTAAATATCGAAATTATCTTAGGGTGAAATTTTGGTACTTTTCAGATAACTTTCATATTTTGATGAATAGTGAAAATTACTAAATTTTAATTAAAAATAATTTTTTTAATCAAAATAATTAATAATGATAAACTATGAATTTGAGTGTTTTTAAAGTATATTTAGAATATATTTTTACCATTTAATATAATTTTGTTCATTCTACATAATTTTACAATTAAACCGGACATAAACAAGTGTCAATCTTTTGATAGTTATTATCTCTTAAAAACACGCTTTTTGTTTTAACAACGGGAATTAATTTTAAATTAAATTCTACCACATCTGTGTTTTGAATTTGAAAAAATGGATTCCATATTTGGAATCAGGATATTCATATTGTGTAAATAGATAACTTTTATTTTCATACATTTTGAATAATTACTACGGTAAATATTTTATTTACCATAGTTAAGGGTAAATTCAGTAAACAAGGGTTAAAAAATATATTATAATAATACTAAATTACCCTAAAACGTATACTAACATTATTGGTGGATACATGTCCGACCATGTACATCATTGGGTCGATTTTGGGACCCCATGGAGTAACTTGTAGGTGATAGGGACACTTTATTTTAATTAAGTTAAAATAAGTACAAAAATGTCATAAGCATATATTTTTTAGAAAAACAATTTTTACATTGGGTTATATATGTTGGATTTTTGACTATAAATATTCATTTGAAAGATAAAACGATTTCCTACATAATTATATTTTATTAAAAATTTTTAGAGATTACATAATTTAATTTACTTATGACACAATGATGATGCAATAATTAACATAATAGTGAACATTTTAAATAATTGATATTATAAATACCCAAATAAATATAATTTGAGAGTTTAAATGAATTACAATAATTTTATAGGATAATATGAAATATTAGGATTGATTTAATTAACCTTTTTTGAAGTAATCAATCTGTTATGAGTTTCAAAAAAATCAACTATTGAATAGTGTCAAAATTGACATAAAAGAGTTTTTAAAACAAATATTATATTATTAATAGATATTAAATTCCTAAAAATCTATGGTTCGGCCAAGAGACTTATATCAGGATATTTGTATCATTAATTGACCACTTTTGGGTCGCTTGGATGTATATTGTATGTTTATTAACTATATAATATAAAAATACAAAGTTACATGGTAAATGTCAAACTAATAAACTAAGAGTTAATAC
This sequence comes from Viscum album, assembly GCA_963277665.1. Taxonomy (NCBI): domain Eukaryota; kingdom Viridiplantae; phylum Streptophyta; class Magnoliopsida; order Santalales; family Viscaceae; genus Viscum; species Viscum album. The sequence continues at coordinate 916,034,443 of OY728153.1, forward strand.
TTAAAGATAAGGTTAATACAGTAACCCAAACCTGTCTAAATTCTATTTTTTGAGTTGTTTTCGACCCATCCCCACCATAACCTTTAATGAATCAACTTTGTAGCCATTAGAAACCGAATATGAATTTATTATAAATTAATATTTCTAGCTTTTCCAAAGGTGCCCCATACCCCTATTATAAAAGGGCACTCCACCTTCTCATTTCTTCACACCTTCAAAGCATTTAGGTTCGGCCAAACTCTGCCCAAAAAATCTCCCAACTTCCCGCACTAAAACCTAGAGGCCTTAGTATGATCAGAAAGCCAACCTAAGGAGCCATTTTTATCAAATCAAAAGGAAGAACCTGAAGAAGAGGTAATGATTTCACCACCCTTTTCCAAGTTTCTTTCTTCTTCAACTTCTTCTTCCTTTATTGTTACCATTCTAAAATAATAACTCCAGTATCATATATATACTATGATGTTATTATAAATATGGTACCACCATATTCATTATTCTATCCATCCTTTGAATAACATGTCACCATACGTGCGTACGTACGGCTTACCGTCTCCACGTCGTGGTATAATTGTTATTCAATATATTATTTTTTGGATGGGTATAATAATGATGTGTAACTCATGTAAATAATAAATATAACATTATAATGATTCTTTATATATGATATACTATCCAATTATATATTATTTTAATATCAAAAGAATGATATTTTCGCTCGGGCGTACGTACGGACTACCGTCTCCATGAATGTGATGAGATTCATTCTCCATCGTATCCATTCAAGTATAATTATCATTTGATGATTTAAAAATAATGTTTAAGGACATGATATCATTCTTGATATGAATAATATACAACCTATCCATGAAAAACATGGCTTACGTAACAAAACATATAAAAGAAAATGAGTAAGTTAACACCTGAAACAATGATAATACTAAGATATTATTAACAAATCAATGTTAAAAGAGCATATATGATATCATATTAATATATATGATTCTTGTATAATTTAATAACAATTATTTCACCATTATACAGGAGTTTAACCTACCCCAACCCAGGAAAAGTACAAGGTAAGGGTTATTTCACAATCTCTTCATTATCCGAGGTTGTTTATACAAAATAATTTACTGGGATCTCTTTATCATCCACATCGATGTATCTTAAAAATGTATTTCAAAACATTTTTACTATTTAAAAGAATATGGGTTAAAGTCATTTATACCCTTGTTTGACTTTTTATAAGAGTTTTATATAGGAATCTTTCCGTTGTTTTCCAAACAAGGTGATTTTTAACCTTTTCGACAGAATTAAGGTAAGAATGTTTTTTTAACTTATACGGAGGGTGCAGTTATTTTCCACCATTATAAAATCATCGAAGATTCCCTTAAAATATTATAAGAATATTTTCAAAGAAAATGTTTTATTTTTTAAATATATGACTCTTAAATTTTTTCAAAATAGAAAGATATATTTCAATAAAAAAAGTTTTGATTTCATCTATGTCAACATACTTTGATGGATTTTACGCTTATTTGAAGTTGATTTATTATGATACAAAACATCTATATTGTATTGAAGGTTTTGTGATATGTTTGACTGTGGAAGTTCTATTTTTATAGAATTCATATTTTATGGTGAAATTATTGACATTCATTATGCTAGTTTTAATACGAATGTTTTTGTTATGTTTAAACCTTTTCATATGGGAATGCATTGGATTTAATATGTGATGGGTGGAGCCCGCTATAGCTCCTCGATGAATCGGTAGGTCTCATTAGACAAACTAGTGTCTTGGCACAAGTCCTTGGAAAAATCTTATTTGTAGTATTGGCATTAGGCCTTGGCTATGTGGTTATGATAGTCTGGCATTATGCGTTCCATCATTATGAAAGTAGTTATTAATATTGCATGTGATTATTAGATTAGTAGAATATCCATGTGAATAAGTAAATTGAATTTTTTTCATTTTACTTTTGCCATACTATGTTGAAGTTCTTGTTTAAATGGATTTTGTTTTAGTTATACATTTCCTTAAATGTTTATTCTTATTTATGAAAGTTTCCGCCATATTTTTATCCTTACTGGGCATTTGAGCTCACCCCTTTTCTATGTTTTATTTTTCCCAGGAAGTGAAGAAGTAAATTATGAATGACCTTCAGGGATATTATGTGGGGATATGAGTGTGGAATATGGAGACAATATGTTGTTATAGTAGTTTTTCACTTTATGATTTAATGTAAGACTTATGAATATATCTTGTGTTTCCAAGGCCACTAAACCAATCAGTCTTTCGAGATTTGATCTTTCTTGTGATCCTGCCAATGTTATATAATAATTCACCGACTCAAGGTAACTGGGGTCGGGGTGTTAGAGCACAAATACAAAATAGATAGTGGGAGCAAGATAGAATTCGATGAATATGAGCCTCACGATACACAAGAGTTGATATAGGAACAGATTCCACAATTCCCCAGTGAAGAATGAACTACTATAGAAACAAAATAGCTATGTAGGACTACAAAAGAGTATAGAGAACCGAAACTGTATATTTTTCTAGTTACTAAGGTTGGAGACTCATTATTAGTTGATAATAATAATCCTATAACCTAAAAGGAAGATTTATGCGGCACATATGTTGCTATGTGGAATGAATCCATGAATTCAGAAATAGATTCCATTTACAAAAAGATTGATTGGATATTGGTAGATCCTCTAGGTAATGTAAAACCTATTGGTTGAAAATGGGAATTCAAGGTGAATCTAGACACCGAAGGACAATTCAATACCTATAAGGAATGACTGGTTGCAAAATGTTTCAAATAGAATCAATGCATTAACTATGATGAAAGATTTTCACCAGTTTCAATGATGAAATCCATCAGAATTATAATGGCCACTTCCACTTACCATGACTATAAGATTCAGAAAATGGATGTCAAAAACAACTTCCTTAACGATATCCTTCAGGAAGAAATGTACATGACACTACATGAAGGTTTTATGACTCTAAAGGATGCCAATATGGTATGAAAGTTTTAGAAATCCATTTATGGATTATAGAAAGCATCCAAGTCATGGAAAATTAGTTTTGATGAACCCATAACAAAATTTTCCATTATCAAGAATGAATGTGATCCTTGTGTCTTCAAACAGTTTAGCGGGAGTGTAATAAATTTTCTAATAGTATATGTTGTGAAATATTACTTATTTTAAATGAGATACCATTCTTACAGTCTATAATGGAATGGTTGAAAATATGTATCTCCATGAAGGACTAGGGAAAGAGGACATATATTTGTGGGATCAAGATCAATCATGATAGATCTACGAAATTTTTCGGCCAATGTCAAATTCATTCATTGATTAGATTCTGGAGAGATTTAGTATGGTACAATCCAAGTGGGGATTGTTGTCAATATCACATGACATTTATCTTTCCAATAAAATTTTTCAACAGAAACTTGAGGAACAAAAGATAATATCAAGGACTCCATATGCATAACTGATTGGGCCATTCATGTATGCCATGCTGTGTACTAGGTTGGATGTCGCATACCCATTGAGTGTGGTAGAGAGATGTCATGCTGGCCCAGGCGACTGCCATTGTATTGCTGCCAAGACTATCCTAAAGAATATGAGGCATACTAAGCATATGTTCTTGGTTAATGGATGAGATGAGGATGTAATAATCAAAGGATATATAGATGCTAATTTATAGACTAATAAATATGACATGAAATCAAAAACAAGATACATCTTCACTGTGAATGGAGGTGCAGTGAGCTAGAAGTGCTCAAAGTAGAGTGTGGTCGCAGATTCTATAACAGAGATCGAGTACACAGCAGATTATTAGGTAGATAAAGAAAACGTTTTTATGAGATGCTTCACCCAAGAGATGGATTTGATACCTAGACATAATGATCCCATCATACTGTACTATGATAATAATGTAGCGGTGGTTCTCTCAAAAGAGCCAAGGCCACATCAGCTGACAAGGAATATACTATATAAGAATCATCTGATGAGGGATTTTTTCTCAAAGAGCTGAAGTTTTAGTGTGTAGTATTTCCAAAGATGAAAATGTGGAAGACCCCTTGACTAAAGCCTTGACTCAAGAGAAACATGATCACCATGTGAGGTCTAATAGAATGAAATTCATAGGAAGTTGGCTCTATTACAAGTGGGAAATTTTATGAGTTGGTGTTCTAGAATAAACTGGTTTTACATTCATTACATGGATATTTTATGTATTTAAATTTTAAACATCTTATTATATGTTCTTCATTATTCTACAGGACTATGATGTAATAATGTCCTAGAGTATTTTTTTCATTGATAAGGTCATGGTAGTTCCCCTCTATGATGAGAACCATGAATTGCAATAACAATATTCTTGAATATAGTTTTATGGTTGGATGAAATACTATTATAGGACACATAACATGGAGACTATAAGTTGTGAGTAATTTTAAAATTATGATACTTAATATAATAAAGTTCACACATGGTATTCTCTATGACATATGCTTACTAGAACAGACCTGCCAGTAAGAATTTCACATATTTTGGCGTCCTCAGATATTTCTATATGTGAGTGTTTCTAATGATCCATACACATTAAGATTATTATTAATACGTGTCACAACTCACACACTTTGATTTAAAAATGAAAAATGTCACACAGAAAGCTAATATGAAGTAAGTTGTGTTGGGTTTGTAAAGAGTAGCATGTTATTAATGGATAAGTATGGGAAGGATATGTCCCTTCCATTTATGGATGTTTATATATTGTACCTTTTATTGAAATAGAATCGTCGCACAAAATTCCAAGGCCATGGTGTAGCATTGAGTTTATTATTAGTAGTCAAAGAAAGACATACCAAGTATAACTATTAATGAAAATATCATGAAACCTACCTAATAAGAAATTGTGAGAATGATATTATATTACACAATATGCGTTCGTATGTGGATTTCTTTGTTGTGAATTTAAGTTCTTTTTCTTGGGTTACATGACCCATTGCTAGACAGTACTCTTGGACTTTAGAAAAGCCCACCTAATTCCAACGAGAAAGAATCCTACAGGGCCACACACTATGTGATTATGGTGGTCTTGGTTAAATTATATATGAATTTAATTAATAATTATTATTCCCAATACAATGGAATAATTTTATTCTAGTTAAAATGATTACATAAATTAAAGAAATATTTATTCACCAGATTGTCGGTAAAATATATTTATTCATTTTATTGAAAATTTAACAAATATTTATTTACAATATTGTAATTAATATAATTATTTAGGAAAATAATTTATTTATTTATTTATTTAGGTTTTCAATAAATGGAAGTACAGTTCGAGGGGACAACGACCGATCTGGGAGTAAAATAATTATTTGCAAGATGATAAATAATTAATTATCCAGTTCGCACAAAATAAAATAACTCTGCTATTATTTTGTGATGCGAAATATAATTTATAATTCCATTTGTGCAAGTTGGAACACCATAAATTATGATGTGGTAATATTATTAATTGTATTATTTTTTTAAGGTTATGAATGTATTTAATTGTTGTTACACAATTTTATATTATAACTGAAGCCCTACGTCAACAAATAGATACATACGTCTATTTTTCCCTATAATGAACCACACACTCAGTGAATTGAGAATTGTTGAGCTACACAATTTCTCTCTCAAATCCTATTCCATCCCCTCTAAATAAAGATAAATGTTCTTCAAGGTCGAAGAACAAGCGATCAATAAAGACTGCCAAAAGGAACTCGGTTCACTGCGCTAGCACCCGAAAAATGATCTTTGTCAATCAGAGGCCATTGGAGAACCTGTGGATCACCTCTTGAAAGATTCTACTTTGGATCATTTCATGCCCTAAAGGATAATCCAGAAGGGTCATTCCATATAATCAACCGCATCAATGTCAAAAATACTGATGATCCCGATATATTTTCTTTATGAAATTATCTAAATTAAGTATAAACACGATATAAAAGATATTATCTAACAGTTTTGAGCCTCTTCCTTCTTTACATAAATATATGATTCTATTTTTGTGGAGAATGATTTTCATCATCATATTGGTCCTTGAATAATCCTTGATCTAGGTAAAAATCAAGGTTGGGTTCTGTCTCAACTACACTTTCACTGTGCCCAGAACCTTCATTTCCAAGACTTCTTTTTGAATGGGGTATTGACTCTATGAGTTCATAGTGATGACCTTTTGACTCAAAAATTCTAATAAAATTTTCATGTATTTAATAAATAGAGTATTTAAATATTATCTCGACAAATTTTTGGTAGTATTTGTTGAAGATATTATGATATATTCTAAGAGAATGGAGGAACATGAAGAGCATTTGAATATTGTGATAATGAATTTATGATAGAATAAGTTTTATGAAAATTATAGTAAGTTTGAGTTCTGTATGGAGGAGGTATCATTCTTGGGGCATGTTATCATCAACAAAGGGATATATGTTGACCCTTAAAAGACAAAGGCAATTGAAGAGTGGCCCAGAACATCTTTTGTAACGGAGATTCGATGATTTCCATGTCTAGCTTGGTATTATCCAGTATTTGTGAAGAACATCACATCATTGACAATCCCAGTGATCAAGATGACATATAAGGGAGATTCTTTATACTCAACAATGTGAAGGTTGTTTCATGGAGTTGAAAAAGAGTCTTAACACTACGCTAATAATTACACTCCTAACAAGTGTAAAACTCCTTATGGTGTACAATGAATCTTCAAATTAGGTCTTACGCTATGTGCTGATGAAGAAATATTAAGTGACAGCTTAGGACTCAAGGTAGCAGAAAATACATGAGCAAAAATATCCCACGAATGATATGGAGTTGGCAGCTATGATCTTTTCATTGAAAATCTGGTGGCATAATCTATAATGGGGAAACTGTGAAATATATACTAACCACAAGAGTCTCAAATATATATTCACAGAAAAAGAGATTAATATGTGACAATTATGATGGGTAGATCTCATCCAGGATCATGACTACTCAATCCACTACCATCATGGTAAGGAAAATAAGGTTGTTTATACTCTAAGTAGAGAGGATCATGCATCTTTATCAATGATGATAATTGAAAAGAATCTTATCTTCTATAATTTTTAGTGGATGGACATGTGAATAATTAAGGGGGAATATCATCAATCCTTTCTCAAATGATTTCTCAAGAATCCCTCATAGTTAAAATAAAGGATTCTCAATAAAAATATGTGGAACTTCAGAAGAGGGTGGAAGCAATAAGATTTGGGAAATCCTCTGAGTCCATGATTGATGAGAACTAAGTTATAATACCCGGGTCATGATTATGTGTACAATATGATCCAGAGATAAAGAAGGAGCTTCTAGATGATGCACAAAGCTCAACCATCTTTATCCACCTAGGGAGCACAATGATGTATCAAGATCTCTGGGAGAACATTTGGTGGGACAATATGAAAATGGAGATTGTTGAATATACATAAATGTTTTTGGTATGTCAACAAGTGAAGGCTAAAAGATAGAAGTATTAAGGTATGATGAAACCACTACCCATACCAACATGGAAGTATGAGAACATCACCATAGGCATTATCACTGGACTTCCAAGGACATCCAGAGGAAACAATGCTATATGGGTTGTTATGAATCGTCTTACAAAGATAGCTCACATTATTGTGATTCAGGAGGACTTCTCATTGGATCAGCTTGAATATATATATATATATCAAATAAGTGGTAAGGTTTCTTGGAGAACGAATATCTATTGTATGTAATTATGATCCGAGATTCACCTCGATGTTATCTAAAAGTCTTCAACAATATCTATGAGTTAAACTAAACTTTAGTATGGCCTATCATCCTCAAACTGATGACCAATCTGAGTGAACTATTTAGGCACTGGAAGATATTTTTAGATAATATTCTATAGACATCAAAGGTGGATGGGACCAAAATCATACACTAGTTGACTTCTTCTACAATAAGTGTTTCCAATCAAGCATCCAAATGGCACCATATGAAGTCCTTTATGGGAAAAGGTGCAGAACTGGCGTGTCGGGATGAATTTGGTGAGTGTAAGCGACTAGGAACTAAAATTGTAGAATAAATAGTAAAGAAGGTGGAAACCATTCAACAACATATCAAGGGATCCCAAAGTCGATAGAATATTTATAAAGAAAATCATTGATGAAACCTTGAGTTCAAAGTGGGAGAAATCGTATTTAAATGCATATCTCTCTGGATTAGGGACACATGGTTTACAAAGAAAGGGACGCTACATCTCAGGTACATCATCCCCTTTAAGATCCATGATCGAGTCAGAGCTATGGACTATTGACTAGAACTTCAACATACCATGTCCAAATTACACGATGTCTTTCATGTATCCCTCTCAAAAAAGTACATACCAGACTCATCACATGTACTCGCTTTAGAGGTGGTATGGTAGGAGGATGATATTTCTTACGAGGAGAAGCCACTGATGATCTTGGATCAAAAATATAATGTTCTACATAACAAGACTCCTCACCTGGTCAAGGTAATATGGTGGAATAATAAGTACGAAGAAGCAACACATGAACTGGAGGAAGCAATGAAGGGAAAATACATGCACCAGTTTTTTTCCTAGAATGAAAAGAGAAATATAGAGGAAGATATTTCCTTAACGGCGGAAGAATGTTACGATGCAAGGTATACAATAGAAGCCCTTATTATAATCATTTCATATAATAACAAGGATTCACAACACAATGAACTAATAAGAACGATGTGACCTTTAAAATTAAATTGGTCACCTGTGTGTTTTTAATTTAAAAAACTATCATCTACAATTGTGATTTGTAAGTTATTTCGAGTCTGATAAGACAAAAATAATTTTTGATGAATATTAACATACCCTTATGAATAGTATCATACCATCAGGAATACTAATCAACACTAATTAATATAAAATTCCACAAAAAATATATTTATATCCTATGAATGTATAAATACAATTTTGACATAATAAAAGTAAAAAAACTAATCTTCGTATAAGAATTGGTATGATTGTATGTCAAAATTATTATTTTTTACAATTTTTTTTAATTTTAAAGATTTAAAATGGAAATTTTTTTCATTAATATTTAATAATAAATTGATTCATTATTATATTATGGTTATAAAATAATTTTATGGGACCTTGATTGATTTTTCAAGGTGTTATAAAATGTGTTATATTTTTAATGTTGATTTTGTTGAATAAATTATGATTTTATTTAAAATTTAAATTAAATATATTAAGAAAATTATTAAAAAATGTATTATTTTTTGAATTCTACACATTGATAAATGGTTAGGGTGAATTTTTGTGATTTTTTTGAAATACATGAATTTTCTGTGAATAATAAAAATACCGTTTTGAGTTTTCAGTATGTTTTATGACTTCATAATGATGAAATAATTAAAAAATAATTATGGTCAGATTTTGTATAGTATAATAATATATTACGTCTCCCAAGTGGCTAATACCCTGGCCAAATACCATGGTCAAGCCCATGGTTCTACAAAAACCACTAATGAGGTGTCCATTGAAATGAATATAAAAACTATATCTCTTTTAATATAAATACCAACTCGTACATTCATTTCAATTCATTAAAAATCCCTCATCCTAGAAGCTATGGTGGTATTATGTCCCTTGGAGCCTTCCCAAGGTTTGCTCAATCGCACAGGGTCCCAACCATCATATTTTCGGAGTTACTTCACAAGGTATGTGAACCTTACATCCTCCTCTTTTAGTCAACACTTATTTCATGTTATCTATATGAATTTTCATTCTTATATGTTAGGGTTTGATATTATGTAAAATTAATACTGTCCTTTTGATTTCCATATGATTATATACCATTTCTCTCTCAACAATTCATTTTATGAAATTTTAAGCGATGCAATTAGGATGCCGAATTTTCATAAGGAATCTCTTAACATTTCTTTTATTTTCAAAATCATTTTATTTCATATTTTACTCACCACCATTTATCCAATTGCTGTGAAAAATCCAAAACATTACATGTACTATAATTTTTTCATGATAAAGTAATAATTCTTCATCATCTCTCTTGTCCCATTCTTTTATACTAAAAAGGAAAACACCATCCGAGATGTGATAATTTACCCCATTCAAGGATGATGGGTTTTCAATTTCCATTACCATCATCAATTATGGTTTTGAAACAATTTTATTAGTGTAATTAGACCATTATATATGTAGTATGTCTCATATATGATTCTAGATTCCTTTTTTAAATGAGGTTTTTATTTATAAAACAAAACATGTTCCTTGTGGTCAAAAACTGCCAATTAACTCAAACGATTATCATTAAATAAATTATATAATGATTCATCTTAATTCTAAGTAAAAAAATGGAATTTACAATCATGTAACCTCATATATTTTTACTAATAACATATAAATCCAATTTTGGACAAAAATCTTCAATTTACATGATTCTTCGAACAAGAATATAAGTTAACCAATCATTAGAACCATGGAAACAAATGGTCCCGGACAATGTACTTGAACCTCACAACCAATCAAAAGGATCGGGATGGACTCAAAAAGTTTTTAATATATCAATTTTGTATAGAATAAATAATTATATTATTAATTAATTAAATTAATTTTATTATTCGGTTAAGTTATATCGAGTGTAGAACACTATCAGACTTAAGTTAATGGATTCTACCCGAACGACCTTTATTCCTTCGGGTTTCTCTATAATTATTTTTAACCAAATGATGTTGTATTATATTTTTATTAAACACATATAAAATATGTATATATTAACAAAAATCTATTTTAATGATCCATCCCTCATTCTCATTCAGGGATATACATGTTTTTAAGTGATTCTATCTTTTATTCTTCCCGATATGAAAACCAATTTTAAGGGAACATACCAAATTATTACATGATTTCAAATGTACTATATATTCTGTTTAAATCCACCATTGAATTTATAAAATCATTCCTTTTATTTTGAAAACCTTCTAGGTTCACTTATTTTTTTCATTAATGATTGTTCCATTTTTTATTATAAAGGATCAAGAGTATTTTCCATTAAAACTACTCAATTTTATAAATGATAATGTTTCATAAATACATCTCTTTTATGTTGTCACTTTTACTTGACATCACTCACCATGATACATTCCTACTTTTCTATATGAATTTCCATGTATATTTTAGTTCCATTCTTTCATGGACACTTTTATGATACACCCATTTATAATATTTATGACATGATTGTGATACTCACTTCATTCCATGGGTACCATTATGTTTATGTGTGGATGATTATTTATGATTTTTTATGTGGGAACAATATTCATGAAACTATTAAGATGGGTGAACCCATATAGTTCTCCAATGCATTGGTTAATGTTAAGTCTCATGAGATGTTGAGTGTAACGGTCTTAGAGGGTAGACTTGGATTGTGCTACAATGTGGAACAGTATTGTCGGTTATCCATGACTCTTAATAAGGTCATGTTTGAGGTTTCTAACACATTTATATGATTATATGCTTATATGATCCCATTTTTATATGTTATTATTCCATATGTTCCATTATTTTGATATCATTATTCCATGCCTCCTAACTCATGTGCTTAAGCTTTATTCTTATGATCATTCTCTTACTAAGATTATTAACACATCCCTTGTTCATGTTTTTCCCAAGGATATACTATGCAGATGTATTATATCAAAGGAAGTTAGATTCTCATTATTGAGAATAAATAAAGAAGAGTTTTTCATCCCCATGTTTTATATTTTATGTACCTTTCTTTCAATGACCCTAGACATTACGATCCTAGTCTTGTACTATAATATATATTAATACTTAAAATAATGGAATGTAATATGTAAAGGTTATGGTCTCTATATCCATTATATAGGGGTTATTTGATATAGGTCTTTCACCAATAATTAATTCAATATAGAACTCAACCTCCCACTCTGGAGGATGTCCAGGTAAATCCATTAGAAATACGGCAATGTATTCTTGCAGTATATGCACATCATCAATTTGAATATTTCTTTCCTCTACCATAGATATTGGGTTCTCTTCCTCTCCATGAATTGATTTGAGTACATCTAATGGGTGTGGATCTTGATAGGAATCACATGGCTATGATTCTACTCTAAATATTAGGGATTCTACAACAATTATTAAAATTGTAACTTCATACTTTTTGAAAAAGATATTTAAATCTTAATTTGATTTCCAATTCATTCCCTGATTTATATCAAATTAAATAATTGGTATGATGATAGTGTTAGAATCTAAAGAACATTTCTGTTTCATGAGGGGACTGATCAACACTCCTTCATTGTAGAGATACATCCACTATGAGTTTTGAATGATAAATCCTTTATTAAATCAAGGTGTACATGTCTAATTTTCATGAAAAGATAGTAAGATAAAAATTAATGCGATGATCTAGAATAAAATAATGCATTGGATAATATTATGTAAAGAATCAGAGTAATTTTGACCACATCATTGAGAACTACATCCTCTGCAATTGTAATTGCATAAGCTTTCCCTTGAACTTGTGGGCTTTTCTAAGGAAAGCTTCTTTGGTTCATAAGAAAATCATTTCCATAGCATCCCATCACACTACAGTTTTTTCATTGAACATCATCATCATTTTATTCCCATTTCATTTATTAGATCGATGACCCTTTTCTCCACACTTATAGAAGACTCCCATGCCTATCAAGCATTTCATTGGATGATTCATTCCAAAATTATCACATAATTGAAATTTCTTCTTTCCCTTGTACTTCTTTGGCACATCACCTTTTCCTCGGTTATCAGAGTACCGCATCTTATCTTGGTTTCCCTTGACCAAATTTGATCTAGATAATTCCTTCTCTATTGTGACAGCACTTGATACAATTTCATCATATGATGAAAATGTTTGAAAAGCCATTACCCTTATAAGACATTACCTAAGACCTTAAAATAAGTGATCAACCTTTTTGTTTGAGTTTTTTATGTAATTTATGGCATTCCTTGAATGTATTTTTATGGTAGCCTCAAACTCTACAACACTGTCTTCTTCCCTTTGCTTGAATCAAAGTAATTTCCACTTCAATTCAGTTAGTTTCTCACAAGGTAAATATATTTAGAACAATATTTCCATAAAATTACTCAATTACATATATTCTATTTCTTCTTCATTAGTGTTATTATGGATCCATGACCACCATTGATCAGTGTCACCCTTGGGAAAATATATGGCCAGCACTACATTCTCTTTTTCATTGCATCTTAATTCCATAAAGATATTTTAAAGGGACTTGATCCACTACTCACCTACCACTGGATTTTTATTCCCACTAAAATATGGGGTCTTCTACCATATGAAATTATCCAACACATGTGTATCATGATTATTCGTCAAAACATGAGTATGTTTCCCAATATGGTCATGACTTGATTCCATTTAACATTGACTGTGTTGACTTTCTCAAGGGGGAAAATCCCTACATTTCCCACAGGTATTGATTCCACTTTTCTATTTGGTGCCATCTCAAATTAAGCGAAATCACTATATAAGGTTATGAATCATAATTTATAATCTCAACTAGAAATGTACTTATCATAAATTAAAATTCTACGCATAGCTAATCTGATAAATATGGTTTATTTCCGGAAAAATTTACAATAAAATCATTTATAATTGCTTGTAAATAAAATTTGAATTATCCAAAGCATATCCCATGAGAGTATCAATACCAATAGTGATGAAAGTCATGTTGTTGTGTACCAGGATACCTAGGGTCAAGAGGGACACTCCTTGTCGGATTTCTCACTCTTATGTACATATTTTCAAGAGCCACCTCTAACTAGTTATATCCAGACATGTATGTATTTTATAAGAAGATTCACATAATAAATCCCATACTAAAATTCTAGGATGTTTTGGTATGTCTACCCTCAAATTCTACCTTAGGTATTTTTAATCTAATCTATATTTTCTCATAGAGTTTTCATTTTTTCTATTAAACTTCCTTTGATACCAACTCTAACACCCTGACCCCTCTAGACCGGAGTTGGTGCATTACATATTACATTGGCATGGTTAAAAGGTAATAAATTATTAAAAGAATGATCAGTTTTGTAATTGTGATTAAATTAGATACATAGATGTTACTCAGATTCCACTGGAAAATGTAACGAAATAAATTATAAAACAAAAACTAATAAAATACAACCATGAGAACTCTACAAATAATATATTCTTAATTACTTGTTGAAGGTAAAAAATGAAAGGGGTGATATAAAATGATTATTTAGGGTTAAAAATAGATTAATAATGATTGAATAATAAATTAATCACAAACAAGTTGACATAATCAATATGTCATGGTGAATAAATTTAAAACACCTACCATTAATAAACTGAGTAAGAAACTGCATCCATAGATTTTTTCATAATGAAAAGCTCATGGATATTACTAAAGAAAAATTAATAAATAGATATTATTATTAGTTGGAAATCATGTACATGGAACATGATACCACTATACTATATAAATTTTTTCGGTCTGTGGGTATAAATCCGTCTGATTTTTGGAAATAAACTCAAAGGGTTTGTCACCAACTAATTTGTCTCATGAGACCAATCGATGCATAGAGGGGCAATAGAGGGCCTCACACATAGCTTCATTTCCTAAAAAATCATTAAACAATGATTTAATACAATTAAAATATGCCTTTTCAATATCCGTATAGATTAGGGTATACAGATTCATCAATATTTCCATAGTAAAAACAACATTCCAAAGAAACAAAGTTTGTAAAAGGGTGTACGACATATGAAAGTAATCATATATAAGAAAATGTAATATGGATATGTAATATAATTACATTTTCAAATTAAAAAATTTTCTTAAATGGGTTTTAGATACACCACATAAGAAATATTAGTTTCACAATACCAAATAGGTCTCAATGAAACCAAAATTGCGACAAAGTCCCTTACCGTATTGTAATCAGTAAAATAATGTGACCAAAAGTCAATAATCACCAAATTTGTAACGCCCCGACCCCAGCTACCCAGAGTCGGTGCATTATTTACATAACATTGGCATGATCACAAGAAAGATCAAATCTCGAAAGACCGATTGGTTTAGTAGCCTTGGAAACACTAGATATAATCATAAAGTTTTACATTACATTTCAAAGTGAAAAACTACTACAACAACAAAGTCTTCATATCCACACTATTAACCCCTCATAATATCCCTGCAAGTCATTCATAATTTACTTCTTCACTACCTGGGAAAAATAAAACATAGAAAAGGGGTGATCTCAAATGCCCAGTAAAGATAACAATATAGCGGAACATTCATAATAAGCATAAACATTTAAGGCAATGAATTACTAAAACAAAAGCCTTTTAAAAATGAACTTCAACATAGTATGGCAAAAATAAAAATGAAATAATGCCATTTACTTATTCACATGGATATTCTACTAATCGAATAATCACATGCAATATCAATAACCACTTTCATAATGTTGGAATGCATAATGCCAGACTATCATAACCACATAGCCAAGGCCTCGTGCCAAGACTACAAATAAGATTTTGTCAAGGCCTTGTGCCAAGACACTAGTTTGTCTCATGAGACCTACCGATGCATCGAGGAGCTATAGCGGGCTCCACCCGTCACTTATTAAGTCCAATGCATTCCCATATGAAAAGGTTTAAACATAACATAAACATTCGTATTAAAACTAGCATACGAAATGTCAATAATTTCACCATAAACTATGAATGGTATAAAAATAGCACATCCACAGTCAAACATATCACAAAAACTTCAATACAATATAGAAGTTTTGTATCATAATAAATCAACTTCAAATAATCTTAAAATCCATCAAAGGATGTTGACATAGATGAAATCAAAATTCTTTTTAAAGAAGTATCTCCTTTTATTTTGAAATCATTTAAGATCCATATAAAATAAAACATTTTCTTTGAAAATATTCTTATAAGCTTGTATGGAAAGCTTCGACGATTTTATAACGGCGGAAAATAACCGCACCCGCCGTATAAGTTAAAAAAACATTCTTACCTCAATTCTGTCGAAAAGGTTAAAAAGGACCTTGTTTTGAAAATGACAGAAATATTCCTTTATAAACCACTTATAAAAGTCAAAAAGGGTATAAATGACTTTAACTCATATTTTAGTAAATAGTAAAAATGTTTTTAAATACATTTTTAAGAAACATGGATGTGGATGATAAAGAGATCCCAGTAGATTATTACGTATAAACAACCTCGGATAATGAAGAGATTGTGAAATAACCCTTACCTTGTACTTTTCTTTGGTTGGGGTAGGTTAACCTCCTGTATAATGGTGAAATAATTGTTATTAAATTATACAAGAATCATATATATTAATATGATATCATATATGATCTTTTAACATTGATTTATTAATAATATCTTAGAATTATCATCGTTTCGGGTGTTAACTTACTCATTTTCTTTTATATGTTTTGTTACATAAGCCATGTTTGTTGTATCTTATTCATATCCAGAATGATATTAACATTATTTTTAACCCCAAAATGAGGATAAGACTTGAATTGATATGATGGAGAATGAATCTTATCACGTTCGTGGAGACGGTAGTCCGTACGTACGCACGAACGCTACTTCCATTTAATTTTTATTTTAAAAGAATCAAATCCAAATGATACATAGGTATATTACTATTCCAGTATAATATAATATTATATATATGTTACTTAAGTTCATTAACACCATCCTTTATACGTTCCATGTGTGGTATGAACGAGTCATATCATTTTAAGGGGGCGGTAGTCCGCACTTCCTCAAATGAAATTATCGTATGTATATACATCATGAAACGAATAATGGAATGAAATAAAATTGAATTACAGAAGCTTGTATATAAAATATATATCATTAATATCATATTTAATTACAGTGCCATCATAATGTCCACCATGAGAGGTGGTAAGATGTATTTGAACAATCATCGTTTCGTGAGGCGTTAGTTTGCCATCCACAGAAACATTATGTTCATCATCCATTAGATGGAGTTGTGTGTATGTGTAGTTTGAATCCTTCTTATAACAACATCCTAGTATATTTAGGATACTGGTTTTGTTACAAAAGAAAGGAAATAAAAAGATTTTGGGGGTTGGAGAAGCAAAATAAATGGAAATACTTTAAGAGAAATTGTTACCTTTAATTTAGGTAACTCACTTTGGTTGGAACCAAAGGACTTCTTGAAATGCTTTCTGCCTAAGGGGAAGCTTCAAGGAGGAGGCGAGGGATGTGGGGAGCTTAGTTGGGCAGAGTTTGGACGAGCCAAGTGGCTTGAGAGGTGTGAGGAAAAGAGAAGGAGGAGTGCCCTTTTATAAGAGGGGTGAGGGGCACCTTTGGAAAAGCTAGAAATATTAATTTATAATAAATTTATATTCGGTTTCTAATGGCTCCAAAGTTTAATATTCAAAGGTTAAGGTGGGGATAGGTCGAAAACCACTCAACCAATAGAATTTAGACAGGTTTGGGTACTTATATTAACCTTATCTTTAAGTATTAACTCTAAGTTAATTAGTTTCACTTTTACAATGTCTCTTTGTATTTTTATATAATATGGTTAATAAACTTACTATATACATCCAAGCGACCCCCAAGTGGTCCATTAATGATTAACCTATCATAATATAAGTCTCTTGGCCGAACCTTAGATTTTTAGGAATTTAATATCAATTAATAATATAATATTTGTTTTAAGAACTCTTTTATGTCAATTTTGACACTATTCAAAAGTAGATTTTTGTGAAACTCATAACAGATTGATTACTTCGAACAAAGTCAATTAAATAAATCCTAATATATCATATTATCCTAGAAAATTAGTTTAATTCATTAAAAGTTTCATATTATATTTATTTGGGTATTTATAATATCAATTATGTTAATTTTTTACTATTTTAGTAATTACTGCATCATCCTTGTGTCATAAATAAAATAAATTATTTAATGTCTAAAAATTATAAATAAAACATCATTATGTAGGAAATCTTTTTAGCTTTCTAATGAATATTTATAATCGAAAATACAACATGTATAACCCTATGTAAAAATTGTTCTTATAAAAGATGTAAGCTTATGCCATTTTTATTTTTATTTTAACTTTATTAATATAATGTGTCCCTACCACATACAAGTGGCTCCAAGGGGTCCCCAAATTGACCCAAGGATGCCCATGGTCGGGTATGTGTCCACCAATAAGGTTAGGACACGTTTTAGGGTAATTTTGTATTATTATAATATTATTTTTTAACCTTTATTTACCGGATTTACCCTTTAACCATGGTAAATAAAATATTTACCGCAGTAATTATTCAAAATGTCTAAAAATAAAAGTTACCTATTTACACAATTTGAACATCCTGATTCCAAATATGGAATCCATTTTCCTAAATTCAAAACACAGAAGTGGCAGAAATTAATTTAAAATTAATTCCCGCTGTCAAAACAAAAAGCGTGTTTTTAAGAGATAATAACTATCAAAAGATTGACACTTGTTTATGTTCGGTTTAGTTGTAAAATTATGTCCAATGACCAACATTATATTAAATGGTAAAAATATATTCTAAATATACTTTAAAACCACTCAAATTCATAATTTATCACTATTAATTATTTTGATTAAAAAAGTTGTTTTTAATTAAAATTTAGTAATTTTCACTATTCATCAAAATATAAAAGTTATCCGAAAAGTACCAAAATTTCACCCTAGGATAATTTCGATATTCCGAATCCAAAAATGAAGTCCATTTTGAAATATAAAATATATATGATTTCAAAAAGTAGGTATTACTATTTACAACGGCTAGTTTAATTAGTTGTGGTGTGTGTTAGAACTCGAGGTTGCGTACAACACACGCTATCGCATTATTCAAAGGGAAACGTACCGTAGAAGCTTGGGGTGTTACATTCTCCCCTCCTTCAAATAATTGCATCCTCGCAATTTCTAGGGTATTACTGCATAAAAAGACTCCGGTGGTTCTTCATCATAAGTTCCTCGGGTTCCCACGTTGCCTCTCCCATCTTATGATTCCTCCACAAAACTTTTACCAGACGCGTCGTCCGGTTTCTCAGCACTTGTTCTCTCATATCAAGAATCTTGATGGGCTCTTCGCAATAAGACAGATCGGGTTCCAGTTCTAAATCTTCATAGGTGAGTACATGCGTTGGGTCAGGCATGTATTTCCTCAACAGAGATACGTGGAACACATCGTGAACTTTGGAGAGACTTGGCGGCATTGCCAATCGGTAAGCTACAGCCCCAATTCGTTCTAGAATTTCGAAAGGTCCGATGTACCTGGGACTCAATTTACCTTTCTTACCAAAACGTATGACTCCCTTCCATGGAGATACCTTCAGGAAAACATGATCACCGACTTGAAATTCCAAATCCTTCCTTCGATTATCGGCATAGCTCTTCTGCCTACTTTGAGCTGCTTTGATGTGATTTTGGATTACCTTCACCTTTTCCACCGTTTCCTCCACCAGTTCTGGGCCTACAAGTTTTCTTTCAGCAACGTCATCCCAACAGGTTGGTGTACGACATCTCTTTCCGTATAACGCTTCATATGGTGCCATCTGAATACTCGAATGGAAGCTATTGTTATAGGAAAATTCTACTAGTGGTAAATATTGATCCCACATACCCTGAAAATCAAGTGAGCAAGATCTCAACATGTCTTCTAAGGTCTGAATAGTCCGTTCTGATTGTCCGTCTGTCTGAGGGTGGTAAGCAGTGCTCAAATGAAGTTCAGTATCCAGGGATTTCTGAAGACTTTTCCAAAATCTTGAAGTAAAACGGGGATCACGATCAGAAACAATTGATAAGGGTACTCCATGAAGTCTCACAACTTCATTAATATATAGTCTTGCTAGACGTTCCAGGGGTAGATCTTCTCTTATAGCAAGAAAATGTGCTGACTTGGTAAGAAGATCAACAATAACCCATATTGCATCGTTCCTTCTAGGAGTCTTTGGTAGCCCCATGACAAAGTCCATCGTAATATTGTCCCATTTCCACTCCGGTATGGTAAGAGGTTGCATGACTCCTCCAGGCTGTTGCCTTCCAGCTTTGACTTGTTGACAAACCATACATCTTGACACAAAATCAGCAATCTCCCTCTTCATGTTGTCCCACCAAAAATGTTCCTTCAAATCTCTATACATTTTGGTGCTCCCAGGGTGTATAGAGAAATTGGAACTATGAGCGTCATCCAGTAATTCCCTTTTTAGATCAGGTATATTGGGAACACAAAGTCTCTTCCCGAATTTCAAAATTCCATCTTCATACACAAAGTCTCTCAATCTCCCATCATTCACAGCTTTAATCTTCTTCTGAAATTCTTCATCATCGGTCTGAGAACTCTTAATCTTTTCTAGTAAAGATGGTTTGGCAACCATTTGAAAAAGCATTGAGGTTTCACCTTCCCTGGTTATTCCCATGTCCATCTTCACTAGATCCATGAAAATTGGATCCCTTTCAATTCTCATATTGTTAAAAACTCCATGGTCTTTTCTACTTAAAGCATCTGCCACCTTGTTTGCCTTCCCCGGGTGGTAGTGTATCGTACAATCATAATCCTTGAGTAATTCAAGCCATCTCCTTTGCCTCATGTTGAGTTCTTTTTGTGAGAAAATATACTTCAAACACTTGTGATCAGTATAAATCTCACATTTTTCACCATAGAGGTAGTGCCTCCATATCTTCAAAGCAAAGATCACAGCTGCTAACTCAAGATCATGAGTAGGATAGTTTTGTTCATGAATTTTCAACTGTCGTGATGCATAGGCAATAACTCTATCATTCTGCATAAGGACACAGCCAAGTCCTTTCTTTGATGCATCACTATAAATAACGAACCCATCATTCCCTGATGGTAGAGTCAATATAGGAGCATTGACTAATCTTCTCTTCAGTTCTTCGAAACATTCTTCACACTCTTTTGTCCAAACAAATTTAACCCCTTTACGTGTGAGCTTCGTTAATGGGTTAGCCAATCGGGAAAAATTCTGGACGAAACGTCGATAATAACCTGCCAAGCCAATAAAACTACGTACCTCAGTTATACTCGTAGGTGCTGGCCATTATTGGATTGCTTTGGTCTTAGAAGGATCAACAGAGATTCCATCTTTAGAGACAATATGGCCAAGAAAAGAAATCTCCTGAAGCCAGAATTCACACTTGCTAAAATTTCCATATAATTCATGCCTCCTCAGAGTCTTCAAGATAATGCGCAAGGGATTTTCATGATCTTCGTAGGTTTTGGAGTATACCAAGATATCATCAATAAATACCACCACAAATTCATCGAGATACTCCTTGAAAACTCTATTCATCAGATCCATGAATACAGAGGGTGCATTAGTCAATCCAAACGGCATTACAGTAAACTCGTAATGCCCGTACCTGGTTCGAAATGCTGTCTTCGGAATGTCTTCCTTCTTTACACACAACTGATGGTATCCAGATCGAAGGTCAATCTTTGAAAAGTATTGAGCTCCATGCAGTTGGTCAAATAAATCATCAATACGAGGTAGGGGATACTTGTTCTTTATCGTTATAGCATTGATCTCCCTGTAGTCGATACATAACCTCATAGATCCATCTTTCTTTTTAACAAAAAGAACAGGGGCTCCCCATGGAGAAACACTAGGGCGAATAAATCCCTTATTACTCAATTCCTCTAGTTGTTTCTTTAGTTTGACTAACTCTACAGTGGCCATTCTATAAGGGGTCTTCGATATAGGCCTTGATCCAGGAATCAAATCAATAGAAAACTCAACTTCTCGTTCTGGAGGATGTCTAGGTAAATCTTCCGGAAATACATCTACAAATTCTTTCACAATAGGTACATCCTCTATTTGAACATTACTTTCCTCACCGACAGTTATTTCATTCTCTTCCTCCCCGATAATTGAATTAAGTTGAGCTACTGGGGGTGGATCTAAATAAGAATTAGGTGGTGACGATTCTTCTCTAAAAATAAGGTGCTCCTTATCATTATCATCAAGAATCGTAACCTCTTTCTTCTTACAATAAATCTTCGCATCATAGTCCGAAAGCCAGTCCATACCGAGGATTATATCAAACTCAATCATAGGTATGACGATGAGGTCAGCAGATAAAGAAAATTTATGTGCTCTAATGGGGACTGATTCACAAAACTTTGTTGCAACGATACTTCCCTTAGAAGTTTTAACTGACAACTCCCTTATTAAATCAAATTGGAAATATCTAATTTTCTTAGCAAACTGGGAAGATATGAAACAATGCGATGATCCAGAATCAAATAATGCATTTTCTAAACTTGAGGAAACCATTAAATTACCTGCCACCACGTCTTTCGGAGCTTCTACCTCAGCAGTAGTGATAGCATAAGCCTGGCCTTGATCCCTTGGCCTTTTCTGAGGTAAGTTCTCTTGACGCTTAGGACATGAATTTGCATAATGCCCCATCTCCCTGCAATTGTAGCACTGAACGTTGGTAGCTTCCTTCTTCCCCTTGCAATCATGAGCTTGGTGGCCTTTTTCACCACACTTGTAACAGACTCCCATTCCCTTCAGGCAAGCACCGGGGTGTTTCTTCCCGCACTTACCATAAGATGGATATTCAACCTTTCCCTTCTTCCCCTTATTTCCATTCCCAGATTGATCAGCAGGTCTCTTCTTCTCTTGCTTTGCTTTAAAGTCATAAGACTTTGAGAATTCCTTTTCGGTCTTGATAGCACATGAGACAATGTCTTCGTACGATGAAAAGGATTGTGAGACTAATGCTCGACGGAGAAATGGTTTTAACCCATCAAATAAACGATCAATCTTACTTCTTGGGTTGCGAATATAATCACCAGCGTACCTCGCTAACCTTGTAAAGTTAGCCTCATACTTTGTGACATTATCATCCTCCTTTTGTCTCAGACTCAGAAATTGCCTTTCCATATCTGCTCGATGGTCGCGAGGAAAGTATTTTTCAAAAAACAGATCTTTGAACTCCCTCCATTCCATGTTTGATACTTCATCATCTTCCTTCATGTTTTGAATCAATGACCACCATTGATCAGCATCTCCAGTGAGGCGGTAAACTGCCATGGTAACTTTTTCCCTTTCACTACTCCCCAAAGCCTGAAATATTTTCTCTAGGGAAAATATCCATTGCTCAGCTACTAAGGGATTTGTACTCCCATTGAACGTTGGTGGTTGTTGTCTCATGAATCGATCTAACATTGATCCTCCACGCTGCGGATCAGGGTGCTCCATACGGGTAAGGTTATTATTCATAACCTGAGTAAGTTGTCCCAGTACGGTGATTAGCTGATCAGCACCAGTTGCATCACCAGCCCCACTATAATTATCTTGAGCGGGAGGGAAATCCCTACATGGAGTGCGTACATTGATACGGTTTCCATTTCTTCCACTAGGCGCCATTTCTAAAAAAAATGGCATAAACTAGATCAGTTTATGCATCAAAATACATAATCCCATACTTATAAAACACTAAACATAAATTGAACTATCTATGGATATAATCCATAATCATAAATATGTTTTCTTTGAGGAAGTATATACTCATAAACCCTTCATAATGATTTGTAAAGAAAGTGAGAGTTATCCTAAGCATATCCCCCGGGAGTGTCGTAACCAAGAGTGCAGCAAGGCCCGTTGTCGTGCACCAGTTCCCGTTCGAGTCTAGCTCAAAGCGGTGTTTTCGGGTTTTACCCCTAGGTACATCTGTGCCAGAGCCGCCTCTACCTGCTCGTATCCAGACAGGGATGTATTGCTCGGAAAACTCACAAAATCTCTACAATACCAAAATTCTAGGAAGTTCTTCTATACTAATCCTCAAAGTTCATCTTAGGTCTACGTGCTCTAATCAGAGTTTATCTAAATCTAGCTTCCAAGGTTTGTACTAAACTTCCTCTGATACCAACTGTAACGCCCCGACCCCAGCTACCCAGAGTCGGTGCATTATTTACATAACATTGGCATGATCACAAGAAAGATCAAATCTCGAAAGACCGATTGGTTTAGTAGCCTTGGAAACACTAGATATAATCATAAAGTTTTACATTACATTTCAAAGTGAAAAACTACTACAACAACAAAGTCTTCATATCCACACTATTAACCCCTCATAATATCCCTGCAAGTCATTCATAATTTACTTCTTCACTACCTGGGAAAAATAAAACATAGAAAAGGGGTGAGCTCAAATGCCCAGTAAGGATAACAATATAGCGGAACATTCATAATAAGCATAAACATTTAAGGCAATGAATTACTAAAACAAAAGCCTTTTAAAAATGAACTTCAACATAGTATGGCAAAAATAAAAATGAAATAATGCCATTTACTTATTCACATGGATATTCTACTAATCGAATAATCACATGCAATATCAATAACCACTTTCATAATGTTGGAATGCATAATGCCAGACTATCATAACCACATAGCCAAGGCCTCGTGCCAAGACTACAAATAAGATTTTGTCAAGGCCTTGTGCCAAGACACTAGTTTGTCTCATGAGACCTACCGATGCATCGAGGAGCTATAGCAGGCTCCACCCGTCACTTATTAAGTCCAATGCATTCCCATATGAAAAGGTTTAAACATAACATAAACATTCGTATTAAAACTAGCATACGAAATGTCAATAATTTCACCATAAACTATGAATGGTATAAAAATAGCACATCCACAGTCAAACATATCACAAAAACTTCAATACAATATAGAAGTTTTGTATCATAATAAATCAACTTCAAATAATCTTAAAATCCATCAAAGGATGTTGACATAGATGAAATCAAAATTCTTTTTAATGAAGTATCTCCTTTTATTTTGAAATCATTTAAGATCCATATAAAATAAAACATTTTCTTTGAAAATATTCTTATAAGCTTGTATGGAAAGCTTCGACGATTTTATAAAGGCGGAAAATAACCGCACCCGCCGTATAAGTTAAAAAAACATTCTTACCTCAATTCTGTCGAAAAGGTTAAAAAGGACCTTGTTTTGAAAATGACAGAAAGATTCCTTTATAAACCACTTATAAAAGTCAAAAAGGGTATACATGACTTTAACTCATTTTTTAGTAAATAGTAAAAATGTTTTGAAATACATTTTTAAGAAACATGGATGTGGATGATAAAGAGATCCCAGTAGATTATTACGTATAAACAACCTCGGATAATGAAGAGATTGTGAAATAACCCTTACCTTGTTCTTTTCCTTGGTTGGGGTAGGTTAACCTCCTGTATAATGGTGAAATAATTGTTATTAAATTATACAAGAATCATATATATTAATATGATATCATATATGATCTTTTAACATTGATTTATTAATAATATCTTAGAATTATCATCGTTTCGGGTGTTAACTTACTCATTTTCTTTTATATGTTTTGTTACATAAGACATGTTTGTTGTATCTTATTCATATCCAGAATGATATTAACATTATTTTTAACCCCAAAATGAGAATAAGACTTGAATGGATATGATGGAGAATGAATCTTATCGCGTTCGTGGAGACGGTAGTCCGTACGTACGCACGAACACTACTTCCATTTAATTTTTATTTTAAAAGAATCAAATCCAAATGATACATAGGTATATTACTATTCCAGTATAATATAATATTTTATATATGTTACTTAAGTTCATTAACACCATCCTTTATACGTTCCATGTGTGGTATGAACGAGTCATATCATTTTAAGGGGGCGGTAGTCCGCACTTCCTCAAATGAAATTATCGTATGTATATACATCATGAAACGAATAATGGAATGAAATAAAATGGAATTACAGAAGCTTGTATATAAAATATATATCATTAATATCATATTTAATTACAGTTCCATCATAATGGCCACCATGAGAGGTGGTAAGATGTATTTGAACAATCATCGTTTCGTGAGGCGTTAGTTTGCCATCCACAGAAACATTATGTTAATCATCCATTAGATGGAGTTGTGTGTATGTGTAGTTTGAATCCTTCTTATAACAACATCCTAGTATATTGAGGATACTGGTTTTGTTACAAAAGAAAGGAAATAAAAAGATTTTGGGGGTTGGAGAAGCAAAATAAATGAAAATACTTTAAGAGAAATTGTTACCTTTAATTTAGGTAACTCACTTTGGTTGGAACCAAAGGACTTTTTGAAATGCTTTCTGCCTAAGGGGAAGCTTCAAGGAGGAGGAGAGGGATGTGGGGAGCTTAGTTGGGCAGAGTTTGGACGAGCCAAGTGGCTTGAGAGGTGTGAGGAAAAGAGAAGGAAGAGTGCCCTTTTATAAGAGGGGTGAGGGGCACCTTTGGAAAAGCTAGAAATATTAATTTATAATAAATTCATATTCGGTTTCTAATGGCTTCAAAGTTGACTATTCAAAGGTTAAGGTGGGGATAGGTCGAAAACCACTCAACCAATAGAATTTAGACAGGTTTGGGTACTTATATTAACCTTATCTTTAAGTATTAACTCTAAGTTAATTAGTTTCACTTTTACAATGTCTCTTTGTATTTTTATATAATATGGTTAATAAACTTACTATATACATCCAAGCGACACCCAAGTGGTCCATTAATGATTAACCTATCATAATATAAGTCTCTTGGCCGAACCTTAGATTTTTAGGAATTTAATATCAATTAATAATATAATATTTGTTTTAAGAACTCTTTTATGTCAATTTTGACACTATTCAAAAGTTGATTTTTGTGAAACTCATAACAGATTGATTACTTCGAACAAAGTCAATTAAATCAATCCTAATATATCATATTATCCTAGAAAATTAGTTTAATTCATTAAAAGTTTCATATTATATTTATTTGGGTATTTATAATATCAATTATGTTAATTTTTTACTATTTTAGTAATTACTGCATCATCATTGTGTCATAAATAAAATACATTATTTAATGTCTAAAAATTATAAATAAAACATAATTATGTAGGAAATCTTTTTATCTTTCTAATGAATATTTATAATCGAAAATCCAACATGTATAACCCTATGTAAAAATTGTTCTTATAAAAGATGTAAGCTTATGCCATTTTTATTTTTATTTTAACTTTATTAATATAATGTGTCCCTACCACATACAAGTGGCTCCAAGGGGTCCCCAAATTGACCCAAGGATGCCCATGGTCGGGTATGTGTCCACCAATAAGGTTAGGACACGTTTTAGGGTAATTTTGTATTATTATAATATTATTTTTTAACCTTTATTTACCGGATTTACCCTTTAACCATGGTAAATAAAATATTTACCGCAGTAATTATTCAAAATGTCTAAAAATAAAAGTTACCTATTTACACAATTTGAACATCCTGATTCCAAATATGGAATCCATTTTCCTAAATTCAAAACACAGAAGTGGCAGAAATTAATTTAAAATTAATTCCCGCTGTCAAAACAAAAAGCGTGTTTTTAAGAGATAATAACTATCAAAAGATTGACACTTGTTTATGTTCGGTTTAATTGTAAAATTATGTCCAATGACCAACATTATATTAAATGGTAAAAATATATTCTAAATATACTTTAAAACCACTCAAATTCATAATTTATCACTATTAATTATTTTGATTAAAAAAGTTGTTTTTAATTAAAATTTAGTAATTTTCACTATTCATCAAAATATAAAAGTTATCCGAAAAGTACCAAAATTTCACCCTAGGATAATTTCGATATTCCGAATCCAAAAATGAAGTCCATTTTGAAATATAAAATATATATGATTTCAAAAAGTAGGTATTACTATTTACAACGGCTAGTTTAATTAGTTGTGGTGTGTGTTAGAACTCGAGGTTGCGTACAACACACGCTATCGCATTATTCAAAGGGAAACGTACCGTAGAAGCTTGGGGTGTTACAAAATTAGTCTTGGAATACCTTCAATATAAAGTTAATAATGAAATTATATATCTAATGGTATGTACTATATAAAATAAATATGTTGCGAACACTAGAAATCTCATGGAATTGAAAGTGTGATGAGAAACCCCTTACCTTAAGCCCAAAAGTGTTCTTTGGAAGATCTTAATGAACTGAATAATGAAATTTATATTAATTAATTAATAATTAAATAATATCCTCAAAATTTAATATATTATTATAACCTTATTAGGTTTATTCATGGGTATTTTGATGGGTTCAAGAAGTTAAATTTAATTATTTTGGAAGCATTTTCATATTTGGTTTTCATGATCAGCTTAATCATATTCATGAGTGGATGTTCATTTTTAATGTGGTTAAGTGTCCATAATTGTTAATATATATTAGTAGTTTCATTTAGAGAGATATAAATTAACTTATAAAGATATTGGTTACATACCATGAGGATTAATTTTTTGATAAATGATAATGATAAACGCTTGATTTACTAGGCAGTTTTGTGCATAGTGAAATTGTTTTTTCTTATTATTTTATATTATGAGTGTAAAAGTATTAAAAAATATATAATAAGATGAAATAAATATATTCTGATCTGTTTCAACCATTAAAATTGTTACATGACCATAATTTAAGATGGTAATTAAAATTGAGAACCTCCTCTGGTGCACCACCTCCTCGTCGGAACAACCTCCCTCTGACTGCTGCACTGCACTCTGATGACCCTCTCTCACACAGTGCCTCTGGAATTCAGACCCCCTAATGGCCAACCACCCCTTATCCAAGAAATAATTGGAGCTCCACCCTCAAACTCTAATGAGCATTTTTCCCTCCAGCAGTGACCCTCCTTCCTCCGGTCGCACCCTTTCCCCCGGTGAGTCTCCCATATGGTTTCCCTTGATTTTCATAGGGTGTGTAGTGTTTGGATAAAACCTAGTGTTTGGGTTTTGTTGTGACATGATTTCCTCTAGATTATAGGGTGAGGTTGGTCCATATTCTGGTAACCGCTACTGATGGTGGCTGATTTCAGATCATTTTATTTCCCCCTCTATTATATTTTATAAGAATTTTGAATTATTATTCTTCGATTTGTTATAATTTGTGATATTTATGGGGTTTGAGTTGTTATTAATATTTATTGTGTGCATTATACCTCACTATGGTGGTTTGGTACTGCAGTTGTCAAGAGTTTATACATGTACAGAAATAGTGTAAGTTATATATATATACATATATATTCCCTTTTTGTACATAATCTCTCATGGAATATAAAATATGTGAAATTTATCTAGGGGTACTTATATATATTTGTATAAATTCATGTGCGTGTAAGTGAGGAGTGTCGGTTCAGATAGTCTTCATTAAAAAGAAGCATGTTTAATGTAGGTTTCTTCATGATTTTTCTGTTATGTTGCATCCCATTAGTGTTTAGAGTAACTTAATAAATTTATAAACATGTTTCAAACACTTATATAACCTATTTTTAGTTCTTTTTAATGACATTTCACTGGTAGAAATTGAAAAAAACTATTTTCAAAGAAATCATTCTTTTGTACCAATGTGACAAGGCCCTTACTGTTTCTTATAAAATGTAATTTGTGATTTTATAGATGAACTAAACCTGGTTGTTGTATTATTTCTTTGGTGTGAATTTTTAAATTATTCCCAATTTCTAAAGTGGATTGGCGTGTATTTTGGTTGTCTTTTAATTACTCAAGAATCATTGTGAGTTTTTTTTGGAATGATTTTATTGGTTTGTGAAATCAATGGTTATGTTTTGTTATTACGTGGTATTTTACGATTTAGTTATTAAAGGAATTTTGTTTTTTGAAAACTTTTTCTAAAAAGGGTTTAATGTGAACAAGGGGATGCCTCATTAACAGTTTATTCAATTGAGAATAGAAGTATAAGATACTTTTCTTTTAAAAAGACTCCTCAACATCCCTTCTTCCAAATTTTCCCCAAATTGCCTCATTCTTTTCAAATTAGGATGTGTTGCTTCTAGAAGTTTAGAAATGGGACTTTAAACATGTTTCATATATTTTTGGATCAGTGGGACAAAAAACATATTTTGGTGATTTAGAAAAGATGGTAAAATTATAAATGGTATGGAATCCCATTTGACATTTTTGATTTTGTTTTGCATTTTTATCTTAGTTTTGAAATAACTATGGATTATAACGTCAATGCATGTTTGGAACTACTCACATTATAATTGGGTTTACTTATATCTTGGTTTATTGAATTTTCTATTGGTTTCTATGTGATTTTGGTTCATTTGTGTGATTTCTAACAGGGTGGATTAAATGTAATCTTAAATGTATGCACGTGTGGCCCTTGGAGTTAGTTTTGGAAAATGTTTGTCTTAAGGGGCCACATGGACTGTTTTATAATTATTTATATTTCTCTAATGCATATAAAGGATTTTATGAAAACAAATCAGAACTCAGGACCAAAAATCATGTTGGTAAATGCCTAATGAAAATTGGGTTTCACATTGTTTGGAAGTGGATTTTGAGGTTTTTATGGGAAAAAGACATTTGAGGGGTGGGGGTTAATCTAAAAACATGTTTGGCATTTGTCATTTTTTTATTGAAAGTGTTGAATTATCAAGTTATATGAATGAATTATTGGATATTTCTAGTAAGTTATTTATATATATATGTATATGTATATAGTGGTAACCCATATTTAGGATTTTCTATGTTGGATTGTCATATAGGTGGTGTCCTTGTTTGGGGGTAGGCATGTGTGGTGGAAGCAGGTAAGGTGAGTCACGCATGTGAGGGCCTCCCACATACATATTTAACTATTACCATGTGTTCTTGGGTGTATTATATAGGATCGAGTGACGGTTGATGATCAATCCTGATTGGACGGGTTGGTACCCCCTGGATTGTAGATTGGTCATGTGGGATGTGCTACTGGATTGGCTAGTTGAGGGTGACCTGTTTTTTATAGTCTTGGGGGCTTCACCATATGCATAGGTGGTTTTGAACTGATTATATCCTACGGTATTCGTGGGATTCTTAGGATCACCCATCGTAACTCTCTATTTCTACTTTCTTGTTTTTATTTTAATGAACATAGTTTTTCCTCGCACTCTGTTAGATTTTTTACATTTCTACATAACATTGTATGGGATGTTTGGGGTTTTAGTTTCAAAATGGAATTTTTTATTCGAAATAGAGATTGTGTGGTGAATTTTTTAAAAGGTAAGGGGGAAAATGTTTATTTATCTCAAATGAGAAATCACAATTTTTATAATTTTATTTTCAAAAAAGCATTTAATTGAATATTTTTGGGAAAGAAAAATACATGGATTCCATGGTTTATCATTGGTATTCTTACTAAAAATATATATGTTCATGCATAATTTAACTTTTATATTACATGTTCCTCCTGGTATTGATCGCTATCATAGTGAACATAGTTCTATGTTGGGCGGTGACCTATGAGATCACTTGTCGGTATGTGTAATTTCATTTCCTTTCGGCTGTTAGTTTTTTATTTTTTTCATCAGCCTTTATAAATTTTTTTATCTTTTTTTTTGGAAAAAACCATTACCAATTATTTAATCATGATTCTTGTAACTAGTTTCCTACTCTTGGGGGTCTAGAACGGACTTCGAGACATGTTTAGGACTGGATATGATGTTGGGTTAGCCAACATACTGGGATGGTTTGTGAAAAGATTGTATCAGAGGGGGGTACTTTTTGTTTTTGGGTGTCTGGATGATGGAGATTTGGACTGCCGGGATGAGGGAGGTAGGTATTGGAAGGGCGCCATGAACTATTTCTCATTATGAACCTCGGGTTTCTAGGGGCAGTCTGATATTTGAGTCTTTTTTCATGGTTTTTGATTGAGGGATGACAGTAAAGGCAAGACAATGTCATGTTGTGACCCCAGATGGAGTAGTGCCCCGTGTGGAGTCTATGTATATGGTTTAAGCCTCTCTTAACATGGTGAACTTCTTGGGGAATGTCCCACTACCATGTTTATGAGTTAGGTATAGAATCTAGTCCTTCCTTCCGGTATTTTTTGTGTAGGTTGTTTTTTTATTGGTTTTTGTTGGTGTAATTGTGTTTTTGATGATGAAAATATATTTTAAAAGGAAATATTTTCTTTCTAATGGATTTATATTGGTAAAGTGGGTTTTTAAATAGAATGTGCATTGGTTTGAAAATTTGGTGGTTTTTTGGAATTTTTATTAAATGGATTGGTGCGACCTATGTCATCCATTACGAAGGTTTTCACATGTGGTGTTATGTGTGTGGAAAGTGGTTGTTGGTTGTGAAGATGTAAGTGTATGGACACAAATGTGATGGTTTATAGAACTCCATGAGTGTGTTTTGGAAATTTAATGGTTTGGGAAAATTGGTTTCTCTTAGAAGAGAAGAACTTTTTTGGTGAAAAGTTGTCTCATGATTGAAAAATAAACATGAAATAACATTCTTCTGAAAATGGAAATGATTTTTTAAATTGAAAATTGGTTTAAAATGATTTTTTTGGAATTTAGAAGGTTCTTTTTTGAATATGGAAGTTTTAAAAAAATGAAAATTTTGAATTTTGAATAGAGGTGTTTTTATTATACTTATATGAGTTTGTTTTAGCAGCATATGGTTTCAGCTAGAGATATTCTTCTCGATTATGTTTATGATTGATGTTAGATTTTTTGTTATGTTTCTCGTGTTGTTCAGAAAATTCAGCTGAGAAGCGTCCACAATGTTTTTTATGATTCATGCCTAGTTTCTAATTATTATTAGATGTAGCGTGTTCTTCATAGTGATATAGGTCCTTTGAGGTATTGGAGTGGCTTGAATAGGTAGAGTGTGTCCTCAGCTTACCGGGGACTTCCAATGTTGTTCGATCTTCTACTGTTCTGGGGTTTTTTGAGGGTAAATCTTTAGACTAGTGGATGTTGGTAGTCCAATAATCATTAGATTTTAGGGTGACATGGGAAATGTCCATGGCCACCTTCATACAAAGGTTCATCAATGCGGATGTGAAGTTGAGGTAGGTGGAAGAGTTGTGGCATTTTTAGTAGGGACACCGGGCAGTAAATTATTATGTCAACCACATTAAATAGGTGGTTTCTCTTTTCATTTGGTGTCAACACCCATTGATTGTGAAAACAATTCTCTTATATGGTGAAACCTATTTTGAAAGGTTTATGGGTGGGTCTTTCTTAGCAGATATGGTTCTTGAGGTGTAGTTAGTAGCGGTTGGAAATTCTATGTCTCTTGTTGAACATTAGGGTTTCCCATATGGTGAAGAGTGCATGCCAGAGGAACCTATTTCATATTTCTAGTGTGTTTCTAGTGTGGATGGTTTGGGAATTCGAAAAAGTCTTGTCGCATCACTCTAAATACCCGCCGTCATTGTGGTCGCTTGGGTGACATGGATAAGTTTAATAGGAATCGTTTCTCTAAGAAGGGATTATGACTGAGGGATTATCACACCTAACTAGAATCCTAGAGATGGTTCAACCATCAGTTCCACAACCACAACTCTCCAGGTGAAGCTCCCGCATAGTTAAGAGTTTATGGGGGTGTGAAACATCAGCCTAGTTCTTTGTTCTATGTTGGAATTGAACCATTTAATGTCTTTTCATTCTTTTTTTTTCAATTAAATTTTTTCCATCATTGTATGTTCATAAAATTGTTGTGAATTTGTGATGGATTTGTTCAATTATAATATGAGAAGTCATGTTTGTCTAATTTTTTCTTTTTGAATTGTTAGTTTTGGTTAAATAGTATTTTCCCCTCATGTGGTTTGGTTTCTTTTTTTGTTTCAGTTCTTATCACTTGGAGATATTTTGGTTTTGAGAGAAGAGTGGAAGGTGGATCATGTTGATCATTGGGTTTTTCTGAGTTAATTTCATGATTCTTACCCTAATACAGGGGGTTTTATTGGTGTGTTAAATGATTCTAGTTCTAGTGGTGGAGTTTTTTCGTTCGTGCAATGAAATTTGGTTTCAATCAATTCAGAATTCTTGTGTTGGCCCTCATCCCTGAAGTGTTATGCTTGGGATTTGATTTTAGTTCCTATTGACTCTTTATGGCAGGGAGAGCCTTCTTCTGTTCTCATATTCTCTTGCAATTTTTTTTCATCAGGATTTTTTGGGTGTGACTTTTTGATTGAAAGGTCACTATATGGTTCTTGGATTCTCTCATTTTTGAGGAGGCACACACTTTGTATTTTTCCATCTTTAGGCTTGGTGACTTTTTGGACAAAGAATATTTATGTGGTGGGTAGAGTTGTCACACCCTGACCCTAGAAACTTATTTATTCTATATTTTTCTTTTTCTGGAATATTTTTAGTTGAGGTTTTGATTGAGTCACGGGTTAAATTTTGGTATTATAAATCATTTGAGTGGGTTTTTTTCATGTACATGGTGGACAAACGGTCTGCCAGACTGTGCGGTCGAACCATGTAACCTAATATATGTCTAAAAATAATAAAATTAGTTGAAAAATATAAATAAATGTAAAATAATGATTAATAATAATAATATTATTATGATTATGGTTATTTTTGTTATTATTATTATGAAAATTATTATTATAATTAAAACAATTATAATTAAGATTATTTTTGTTTATATTAATATAGTAAATTTAATTTTAATTAAAACTTATATTATTATTATATTTTCTATTTTTATAAATATAAAATTTCCCCTACCCTTCTCCCTCACGGTGTGACGCTCCTCTACCCCTTCTCCCTCACAACATGACCCCCTCCCCCTCTCCCTCCTCACGACCCAACCAACCACCCACCTCCTACGGTGTACCTCCTCCCTACTGATGCATCCTCCCTCCAGTTGTTCTGCTTCCCTCTAGTGTCCCTCTATCATGTGATGCCTTCTGCCACCCCCAATACTAATTGACCTCCCTTATAGTTGGAAATCAACGGTGGGCCACCCCCCTCCATCGAGCGATGTTCTCTCAAGTGGTGGACCTCCTTCCCCCACCAGCATCCATTCCACTCTAATGAGCCTCCTTTGAGGTTTACATTGATTTTCATACGGTGCATAGGTTTTTCTCGATACATACGGGTAAGGGTTTGGGTGTGACTTGATTTCCTCTAGATTTTTTGGTGACTTTGGTCTATGTTCCGACAACCACTACTAAAGGCGATGCATTTTAGAATGTTTTTGTCTGCCATCCATTATTTTCATTAGGGTTTTCTATTTTTCATTTTATTTAATTTAGGACATTTCTGGGTTTTGACTCATGGGTAATGTTTATATTGACTGTTGGACCTCACTTTGGTGGTTTTGGAGTAAGGGTGTCAAGAGATCCTATATATACAAGCATAGGGTTAGTAATATATATATATATTCCCTATTTGTACATATTCCCTCATGGAATAGGGAATATGGACAATTTATTTAGGGTTAATTATGTATATGTGTATAAATGAATGTGCATGTAAGTGTGAATTGTCAGTTCAACTACTCATTATAAAAAAGTTGCATGGATGGGGTAGGTTTCTACAGGATTTTTCTGTTCTGTTGCATCTCAGTAGTGCTGGGATTTAATTAATAAATTTATTAACATGTTTAACAAACATATAGAAAATATTTTTCACTATTTGTGATAATTTTGAATCAATATAAATTGAAAAAAATAGTTTTCAAAGAAATATTTTATTTGTATCTATGTGATTATGCCCTTAGTTTTTCTTTTAAAAGGTAATTTTTACATTTATAGCAGTACTATACCTTGTTGTGGTATTTTTACATGGTGTGAATCAGTAAATTAGTCCCAATTTTGAAAGGGGAGTGGTGTGCGATGTGGTTGTATTTTATTGATTCAAGAATCGTTGTGAAATGTTTTTGGAATGGTATTCCTGGTTTGTGAAATAATGGCTATGCGTTTTTATTATGTGGTATATTTGGATTTCGGTTGTAATGTCAAGTGGTTCATTGAAAATGGTTTCTAAAAAGGGTGTTATGGGTTTAAGAGGGAGTGATATTGGATGTTGGCATGTGCATGGGTGAAGTAAGTGAACACATAGATGTGTATTCAAATGATAATAGAACTCTAAGAAAGATTTCATATAAAAACTTTCATCATCTTCCCTTCTCCCTTATTTTCCCCAAAAGGTTCCATGCATTAAAAATGATGATGTTTTTTTTCATGATAATTTGAAATGTGACTTAAAATAAATTTTTAATTTTTTGGATTGTTTTTTCGTAGAATGTTTTTTTTGTGATTTTGAGAAGATGGTCAGATTGTAAATGGTATAGAGGCACTTTTGGTATTTTTTAGTGTATTGTTCATTATTATCTTAGTTTTCAAATGACGATTGATATTGGACATAAGGGCATGATTGGAAATGGTAACTTTAAAATGGTGCTTCCTTAAACCTTGGATTATTGAATGGTCTATTGATTTCTAAATGAAATTTTTTCCTTTGTGAAATATATAAAAGGTGGGTTTAAATGAAATCCTAGATGGTATGCCTGTTTGGAACATTGAGTATATTTGTGTAAATGTTTTACTTAAGGGATCGTTCAGTGTATTTTATAAAAATGTGTATTTATCTAAATTATTGAGAGGATCTGAATAGAACTTATTAGAAATTGGGACCTAAAATGAAATTGGGAAATGATTAATGAAAATGGTGTTTCACATTGTTCAGAAATAGATTTTGAGGTGTTTTGGAAACATGGTCTTTGGGTGAGTAAAGTTAAAGTCCTATTTTGAAATTTACATGTTTTTAAATAATGTGTAGAACGATAAAGTTATATGATATCCCGATTGGATCTTTTGATGAAGTGATGTATATATATGTGGCTTTTTATATTGGTAACACCTATTTAGGATTCCCTTTTGGAGTTATCATATAGGTGGTGTATGTGTTTGATGTAATCTAGTGTGGTGGTAGCAGGTATGGTGAGTGACACATGTGAGGTCCTCCCAATTAAACAGTTTACTATTACCATGGGTTACTTAAGGTTATACAGATGATCATGTGATGGTTGCTGGTCAAGCCCGATTATACAGGTTGTTACCCCTTGGAATGCAGATAGGCTAGGTGTAATGTTCCACTGTATTGGCTAATTGAGGGACACTAGTTTGTTATTGACTTAGGGGTTTCACCATATGATAGATGGTGGTTCCGAACCGAGTATGTCCATGGGTCTTCTAAGGATGTTTAGAATCACTCATGGATACTTTCTATTTCTTATTCCATGTTTTTATTTTTATGATCATAGTTTTTCTAGGTACGCTGATTTATTTTCTTCTTTTATATATAATGTGGTACAATCTTCATGGGGTTTTCGTTTTAAAATAGTATTTTGAACTGCTAATAGATAAGTTGGGTG
The DNA here is from genome assembly GCA_963277665.1 of Viscum album. Classification (NCBI taxonomy): domain Eukaryota; kingdom Viridiplantae; phylum Streptophyta; class Magnoliopsida; order Santalales; family Viscaceae; genus Viscum; species Viscum album. Next base: position 916,071,859 of record OY728153.1, read on the forward strand.
AAATGTTTCAAAAAGGAAGAAAAATAGTGTTTATTTATCTATAATGTGAGAAACATAATTTTATAACTATTTTTAAGATTTTTCTTTAATTTAATGTTTTTGAGAAAGTAAAATATATTGATTTTGTAGTTTATGTTCATCATTCGTATGGTGTATTTTTGTAATCTTGTTTACTTTATCTTTTTAGTTTTAGTTTTTTCTAGTGTTTGATCGATCTCGTAGTGAACATGGTTTTTATTTGGGTGATGTTTTATGAGGACACGCCGAGGTTTGTGAAATTTTATTTCCTTTTATCACATAATTTTTTATCGTCAGTCATTATATATATTTTTATCTTTTTTTATGGTAAAAATCATTCCCAGTGTTTTAATCCTGATACTCGACACTACTTGTATGTCTATGGGGATCGGGAATGCCCTTCAGGCCATGCCACAAACTAACTCACGTGTCGGGACGGATGACATCCAATGCATTTTCATGAAAAACACAAAAACTATTGATGAAAGTGTATCCTCATTGTGTTTTATAATTATCAATATCTGTCATCTCCATACAAGGATATAGAGAAGGCTCATTTTTAATACCACTTTTTGGTTGATAGGGAACCTAATAAGGTGGGAAACTAACTTCATTGCCTCAATCTATTCCTTTGTTGAATAATTTTATGTCATTACCTAAATCCCACATAGTCTTCACCATTGTTACATGTGTGATATTCCCAACCAATATTCATAATCTTCTTGTAAATCCAGGATAATCAACTATTTGTAGGGTTGAGATTCTATCAAAAATCTACCTTGGGGAACCACCTCCAAATAGACCCCGAACAAATGAATGTTGAATAAGATGATCGTCATAATTATCCTATTATGGAGTCCTATAAATCTATTATTTTTTGTGTATCCTATAATAGTCATGATGTGTGATGTTCAAAAGATCATATCTAGGGAGATGGCTAAGAAGGTGATGAAAATCAAAATGCATTCATATTTGATTCATGAAAAAATGTTTTCCTTGAAACTATTTCCAACATTAAAAGAGATAATATGAATTATATCATAGTCGTGGTGGATGTATAAAATAGCTACCACATTATAACTAGGTTCATCAGTCCTATGTCCAACCTAGAGACACTCTATTTCTAATGTTCTCAAATCAATATTCACAAATAGAAAGTCTAATAACTCACATTCTAATACAACCTAGGATCTAATACCACTCAATCATGACCTATCCCATAATAGCCTAGATATTTTTCATTAAGTTATGAGTAATATTTCATGCCCACCTAGAATTGTCCTGGGCTTGGATACTAGCACTATGTGGGTATATCACACCAATGGGAGGCCTTATTTTAAGGATCCTATAAACACAAATATAACTTCATACAAAAATAAAACAAAGAAAGGTAATAATTAAAAGTTTCAATTCATTTTTAGCATCTAATATGATATTAGAGTCCATTAAAAGAGTATAAAAATGTAAAGCATTCAAAATACATGACCACACATATTGTAATAGAGACCGACCTAATAAAAATGGGGGATACTAGAAAAATGATAATTTGGGATCAATCCATAGTCCAAATTGTAAAAAAAATGATATGATAGTCCATGGTTTACCTAGGAATAATATAAAAGTCCTTTAATGTTTATAATAAATAAAACATTTGTGAATTACCCTTATTAGGGTGAGTATAAACATTCTCCCCTAGAAATCACAAAAAATTCAAAAAATAACAAATTCAAGAGAGATTCATATAGATATAATAATAATGTGATTAAAAAAAGGAAATAAAATTCCATATATACCCATATATATACTCCAAGTAATAGATTACAATCTTGGCCATACTACCACTCTAGGGATTTTTCTCGAGGCATTAGGGTAACAATCACAAAATAAATCACATATATCGATCTAAAATACTAATAGAACTAATATGTGGATTATACTAATTCTGATTTTCCATTCATATCATGAATTTGGACTTCTAAGTTATCAATAAGTAGGTATGGTAGCATGTCCATGGCCTATAGGGTATACCTATAACTATCTCAAATAACCCAATATGAATGGGATCAGAATGTATCATTTTATAATATGGGATACCTAAAAAAACATTAGATAAATGAGTTAGATAATAACACATCAGTATTTAAATATATATAATTTAATCTACATTATAATTTCTAAAAGTAGGAACACTCATCCTATGCATAATATGGGGTTACACACTATACTTTTAAATAGATAAGATATGAGAATTTACCCATAAAGGGTTATGATGGGAGAAGTCACCTGGAAAAAAAGATGGAAAAAGAAAAATAGGGGATATAACAATCCTTGGAAGGATTACAACACTTATATAAGGGGCACATAATGTTGCATGAAATTTTTGATAATAATTGAATTAGATAATGTGACTTTATACCATAAACATGGTTGTGAACCTTTCTCATGCATGTCTACACGTCCTATGTTTGAGCCTATGTATCCTTCACGGTACACTCGAATCTACTAGCCTTATAGAAACATGTCATAATGTCTAGGTAGACCAATGTGTGATATGTATGTATCTGATAAACTAGATCCACTACAAGAAGTGGTCCACATGATGTTTTTTCATCTAAACTACATGTTGTGTAGATCTGAATTTTTAAGAATCGTCTGATATCCTTGTTTAATCAATTTATTTTGATGAAACCATAGATTACACCATTACTCTCACATGAAATTATTATAAATTCATTGAATAAAACCTTATCATAACTTGTGTTGGGCATTCGTCCATCCTTTGATGAAGAAATTCCATCATTAATATTCTATAATATCCATATGATTTGACTCACATATCAATTATATCTTACACCATGATTAATATTCCTCTCTCCCATAACCCCTCATAATCATCTAGAGTCCCAATACCCCACCAATGGAAACAATATTTAGTATACATGTATGATTCATCAAAGAAAAGGTTTTATGGTACTTACAAATCATTGATCAAAAGAATACTGATAATTTACATTTGTATAATAGAGTGAGAATTGAAAGAAACACAAAATTGATAATCAATCGATCATCGTTTTTTTATTCCATCATTGATGGAATCCGAGGAAAAAAATCATTGTTGTTTCAAAATAATTATCAATTCCTACTTCTAGGAATAAAAATATTCAACGAAATTTAAACTAAAATAACTAAAAAATAAATTTCTAAAATAATATATTAACATTCACCATGAAAATTCACCGATCAAGAAGTTATCAAATAAAAAAAATGAAACAATAAGTTTAGATCAATCATATAATGATAAATTCATTCACATGAAATCATTGATAAATCCACTATGTTTTTCATCATCTTCTTAATTCACCATTTTCATTATTTTGTGATTGTTGATACTAATATCACTCACCAAAATTCTAATAAACATAGTTCCCTCTATCATCCTAATACATTAGTTATATATGTCCATCCCAATGGAATTCAACGTATATGTGTTAAAATAGAGGCAATAATATCATTGTGACAAAAAATATATAACAAATAAATATTTAAATTTAATTGATATATTTAATCTAATATCATATAGTGAATACAAAATACAAAAAAACCTGATGAAAATGAACCTTATGACACACTGAGGAAGAAATTCATCTTTCATAACTAACTATTGTCTTGGTTTTCCCATTTGAGACTTGATTCCAAAGATATTACGTTTTTTCTAAAATATTAAGTTTACATTACATAATATATATAAAATTTTTCTCATATCCATAACAAAGTTCCATGGGCCTCATAATTATATGATTAAAAAGTTAATCACTCAAAAATTATTATAAAAAATATATCAAATTTTTAATCTTGAAAAAATGATTCATTAAAAAATACCACTAAGAAGGTTGCCTATAGAGAAAATCATATTGTGTTTGTATAATATTAGAAAATTTCCATTTGAAGTTATAAGTTTGAATATAGAGTATTCATGCCTTTTGGTCTCAAAATTATTCATTTATTTTTTATCATATAAATTAAATTAGCATATGTTAATTTTTTGAATATATGTGAGTCAAATAGTCAAATGATACTACATTCTAGTTGGTAAATAAAATATTTATCCAAACTTTATTATTCAACTGATTATAAATAAGTATTCATTTATTCATTAGTTTAGTGAATAAATATAATATTTATTTATTTATATATTCATGAAAATAAACAAAAAAATTACAATGAAGGTTAGTGAACTTAATATTAATTAATTAATTGTGATGATAATATATTTACATTTTTTTAAATATATGTATAGTATTTAGGGACTGATAAATTTCAATGTGTATTGATAATAAAAGTTTAGGGGTTGATATAAATGAAATAGTTATTTATGAATAAGGTCATGTGAATGTAATATAATTTTATTATTGTTACTTATCATTGTGGTGTTTACATAATAATAAAAAAATTGAAAATTGTACTTTTAGTAATTATTTTTTGTTTAACCCTATCAATATAAAAAAATTATATTGTTTTCATAGTTCGACAGGAATGTCATTCCCACAATATTTTCCCAATATAGAGAGAAACTCTAAATAATTCTCTAATGAACATATAAATAAATACACATCGTACCTCTAATAAATTATAGGACAAACAATAATTCATTTGAGACAAAAATATAATTATTCTATTCAATAGAAAATGGAACAAAGCACTTGGTTTAACAATTATAGACGAAATAATACAAATAGTTTTGTTTTTAGATATTTATATCAGGTGTTGAGACTCCGAGATTAATTATAAATTGAATTATTCACCAAATATATTGAAACAACAAGATTGGAAATTAAATTTATCAAAGAAAAAATAATTAAAATAACAATGTATTTGAACGTTTAAAATTATTTATAAATTATACATGATAAAATAATATTTATAAATAATTAATTGTTTCATCTATCATGTTATTCAGATTAGATTTGGGAAAAATATTTTTGGTTACATTCCAAAACACTTCTTCATATTCCTTGAAACCATCAAGTTGTAATTGAGCGGAAATTATATAATTTATATTTATTAATTTTTTGTTTGATTATTTTCCAATTTTATTTAAGAATTAAAAAATTTCTAATTTTTAATTAACTATACTAATTTTATATAATGATTTTGAAAATTTATATGAATAATAATATGAAAATGACACTTGGATATCCCATCTTTAGTTACCGATGATTCTGGATATATGATTCGAGTACGTGGTTTATAACTGAAATAACATATCTTGAACCATTTTCCATCTTCAAAAGAACATTCCATGTAAATAATGATTCACTATATAGGGGTTGATATGGGTCATCATTACTAGCCACATGTTGAATTATTGTTGGAACATAGCTTCACAAAGAGTACAATATGTGTAGGTGTTTCACGCACCCTAAAACCCCTTACGCTTGTGATGTTGATTGGTTAATTTTGACATCATGTTATTGTTATAACCATAATTTATTGACTAATAACCATGTGACCTGAAATAAAGTTATTTAAATGGCATGAATATAGCTATACACAATTTTGAATACATGATAATGCTTTCATGTTACAAGTAGTGTTCCAAAATGTGTATCACATGTGTCCAGAAATGAATTTTATGACCAGAAGATGGATGTAAACACCATGAATGTCTGAACAAGTCATGAAAGGTATACACTATAGTAGGTGTGTCACATTCATCATTTATATGGGTATGTTCATGTGATTCCAATGTAAATGATATGTTGCTAGTTGTACACACTATGTAATAGGTAATTCCCCACTAGAGTAACACCAAGTTATTTCCATCTTCTTATGTGTAAATAAATTACATTAATGGATATCTATGTTATCCTTAAAATACTTTAATTTTATGGTTTTTATACAAAAATAATACATCATGTGCATCGTTAGTTTTACACATCATATATATTCATTTCATGACATTTAGTTATACATTTAATCAGACTACATGGTTTAACACATAGAATAACATGATGTGTAATATTGCGACACATCATGTTGGAATACATTATTTTTATGTACACGGTATATGATATGGATATAAATATAATTAGCCACAAAATTTCTCTATTAACATTTTACATATTAAATTTTTTATGAACCAAAATGGGCTTTGTATGTAAAAGAATTGTATTTTTCATTTCACATATTATACATTCACAGCTTGAAATTGGGCATATACCAATGGTTTAAACCCATTGGTATAGGTTGGGAAACCATTGGTATAGTCTATACATATAGTTTCATAATCAATGTGTAGAAAATCTATGAGGATAGACCTATAACAACAGTTCATCGTAAACTGTAGGTCCATCTCCCATAGATTTCTATTTTTTAATGGTTTCATTAAGGAACTGGTATAAATGATATACCAATGGTTTTAAAAACTATTGGTATTGAATCCTACATTCTAGAAGATAGTAAAACCCTCAATATCATCCCATAAACACCACACACCCAAAAACTCCTACACTAACACTACAGATAAAATGAATCCAATATAAAAAAATAAGAAACAATGTAATGAATTGAACAAGTAACAATACACATTTCGTACAACTCATATATTGTATATTTCTCATTTGATCAACTAAAAACTCATATAAAATTCCATATCACATATATGAAATCGTGTTTAGTCATGAACCATAATGTGTCACAAATAATAGTGATAAATATAAATGATCGATCACCCCCACATGAAAACCACTGTCATCACTACAATCAAAAAAATTCCAATCATAATAATAACCATAATTTCTATCATCATCACTATAATAATAATAATCGTAACCATCATCACTATCAATAACTTCCTCACCATCTCTAACACCACAAATAGTAAAGAAATTATCTTGACCCAAACTGGAACAATCATCACCATAACTGAGTGAATCATATAAAAAATGAAATATTGATATGAATTTGTCAAAAAATATTGTAGAATCTTATTTAAATCATGAATATAATTCTACCATTTCTTTCAAAAACTATTTTTACATTTTTTTGTTAATTTTAGTTTAAATATATTTTTTTGACCACTTCCACCTTTTTATTAGCCTTTATTTCCTTAGTCCCAACTATTTTCATATTTTTTCTCCGAAATAATTGAGGCACCTCATGTAGCGTAATATATAGTGTAATAAACACTCATCATGGGTCAAAAAATACGATGACATGGAAATCATCTCATAAGAACATGTGTAATTGTAACGTTACGATTTTTTTTCAAGTGCATGCTCATCAGGTGCCTCCAATGAACATTATTTCTTATATATATAATCTATTTAGTTACAAAATAGAAATAAAAATTTAACATCACCAAAATAACAATTGTAATATATTATTTTATATTCATTTAAATCAAGTATTTATCTTATATTTTTGATTAATAAATAAATTGAATCCACTGATCTTTCATTGTTCAATACCACCCACATCAATGACATAGATTTTAGAAAACCATTATTCAATAATTTTTTAATATTGAATAATGCTAAATCATTATATAATATATTTTAATAGAAAAAATAAAACCAATAAAATTTAATTTCATATAAATGTATTTTATTATCCCAAAACTATTCAGAATTAAAATCAATCAAACCAAAAAAAATATAAGATTATTTTGTGATGAAATATTCATGTTAGCTTCATTATTTTTCAATTATATGAAATCCGTTTTGTATTGGTTCCACTATTTTTTAGGAATTCAGTTGAAGTATTATTTTTTAGGGTTAATTAAATATTTATAGATAAAATTCATGTTTTCATAGTGTATTTATAAATAAAACATATTAACTCATATTTTTTAAGGTTCATAGAGTTTATTATCATTTTTGAAATATTCATTTATTTTATTTAGATAGTTTTTTTATTATTCAGTTTATTCCAAATTTAATCATTTTAATTGTATTAAATTCATGTTTCAATTGTAGTTAAATTCAATACATCATATTATTTATATTGATTTCATATATATTTTTAGTATTTAGTTCATTTTATGATTTTTTGTATTTAGTTTTTGTTCTATTTCATATTATTTATATTCAGTTGGAACAAATCTATTAGGGTATGATTATTCCCTTTTTGTTCAATTAATTTTATTATGTTTTATTTTAATTGGGAAGGTGTGTATGGAAATGTTTATTTATATTTAGTTTCATTATACATAAAACTCATTAGATACACTTTTTAGTATATATATATTTATTTTTATGATAGGTGAATATATTTACATTATTATAAGTTATTATTATTAAAATCTATATACATGATACAAAATTTTAAGTTTCCAAGATAAAATAGTTTAGATTTATATCTATTTATATGTTAATATTATTTAAGTCTATTTAATTTTACACCTACAAAACAATAATTTACTGTTAATTAACTTTATCCCAACCATTCCTAATATAATTACCCTTACCTAACATTAGTTTAACATTAGAAAAAATTATTTTACCATCAAATAACTTTATTTTTTCCATTAATTAACCTATAAAAGTATCTATTTATCCTTACATAACGTTTTTTACCATTAAATAACATCAGTTTACCTTTAAATGACCATAAGTTCCTCTTGTTTACTTTATATTAACCTTACATAACCTTAGATTGCCATTAATTTAATTTTTTACCCTTCCATAACTTTAGTACACCCTACAATAACTTTTCTTCCTTTAATTAAAATATTGTACCCTTATTTAACTTTATTTTAATATAAAATAATTATTAAAAATTACTTAACTTTATAATCACCTTACCAATCCTGTATAAGTTTCTGTTAACCCTTACATAAAATTTTTTAAACTTACATAACATTTTTTTCCTTATATAACATAAAGTAATTCTTAATTAACCTTGTTTTACCCTTAAATAACATTATATTACACATCTATTAAATTGGTTTACTTTCACATGAGTTTTTTCCCTTACATTACATTATATTGACCCTCAAATCACACAAGTTTATGTTTACCGATACCAAACATGGTAGAATATCATTTTACCTTCACATAACTTATATAAAATAAATATTAAGTTTCTACAACCAAATATAGTTAATACTATATATAAAATAATAGTTCTTTACACTTATGTAACTCATAATTATAATGGAATCCATATTTATACACTATTTTTACTTACATATTTTTAAAATACGTTGAGGTATATCTTTGAGATCATAAACTTCTTGAAGGTATGTCGTTGTAAAAATTTCAATTCAAAATTATTAATTTAGTTTAATTAAATGTTTAACATATCTATTAATATGTTCATGATTGTTCTAGGTAATTAGGACAATAATGAAATGGCAATCATGACATTATACGCAAGTCACAAGGTTTGTGTACAATTAGTGCAAACCACACAAGGAGAACCAAATCGGGCAGTGTGATAAAATCGCATTTCATATGGTTGGCGTAAATTTTTACACTCTGTATTACTTCCCAAGTAACTATGTGAGTCATCCCTCCTAGGATAAAAGAAGGTACACGGTTTACACATGGTTTGGAAAATTTTCTGGCCAAAATGTGCACCCCATTAAGAAGTGGAAAATTTCTAATGTACCCCCACCTGAGTTTTATTTTCTCACATGCTTTTCCTTTCCCTTTTCCCCCTATTAACCCTATAGATGAACCAAACTCTCTAAAAACAAAAAGGTGTAGTTCTACTTATATTCATGGCTGTTTCGAGTGCTGTTGGTTGGGGATCAAAGCTCATGGTGATTCAAATATTCCACTTGCATCTCTTTTTTAGATTAGGGATTCTAGATCTATTCATATTCTTCTAAATCCCTAAAACTAACTTTTATGATAGATGATAGATTGGAGATTCATGGAAGGATTAAATATGTATCTAAGTAAATGTTTATTGGTGTGATCATCTTCATATTTGAGGTAGGTGGTCGGCAAGTTATATCATATTGATTTGTTAAAGATTTTTTCATTTATGGTTGTGTTCTTGGTTTTTCTATTATTATTATTTTGTTTATATTGATATTTTTTGGTCAAATGTTTGTCGAAATTAATAATTGGGACCTCATGATCCATTTGGGTTGTGTTAAGGATTATTTGACTTGTTTAGGACTTCCCTTGGGGTGCTTTAATGTTCCCAAACCTAGAGAAAGATAATGTTAACTAAGAGCGTGGGTAGACCAACATGATCGCATACTGTCCTGGGAATTCAATTAGACAATATCAACATATATGAGTTTTTTCAGACAATGGAAAGGATGATCACTAACCTTGATGATCTTATCACAAAGTATCCAGAAACCCAGGTTAGCACGCTGCATAAGGAGCATTATAGATTTGTTGAGTCAAGTAATCTTATTCTGTTGTTTAATCTATTTGTTAGTTCTTTCAGAATGTAGTGGTTTCGTTGTTGACGAACAATGGTTTACCATTTCCCTTAAAATGGATTTTTCTTAATAAAACATTTAATTTGTATGGATTAATGTTAAGTAGGAGGTTGACTTATATTGAAATAGAGCCCATAATAGCATTGTGGACATGTTATATTCAATTATAATTGGGATGAATGGAGTTATCCCTAGTGGTTCATATTGGAATAATATATTGATTCACTTAACATGAATTGAGTTGGACATATATAAGAAATTTAGTTAAGTGATTTATGGAATTTACAATATATGCATTACTCGGTTAATGCATATGAAATGGTGAACATGTTAAATAGGTAAATTCAACTGAATTGATAAATGTGTTAATGGGATAATATAATAACATAGATGAATACGTGAAGGGGATAATGTATATTTATTATTAAACATTGCAAATGGGTTAATTTATGAAAATTATTGAATATGATTAATTATTTAATATATTGAAAATATTGATTTTGATAAATGATTTATGGTCTCCCAAGGTAAATCAGTTAAATGAGATTTTGTATTTATGTGGTAAATTTGTTAATGAGTTTAATCATAAGGATTATTGGTGTGTCCAATGACATTAGTAATGTTTATCTCATGTGTATTGATTGTGCATGGTTGTGATATGGTATAAGCCATAAATGGATAAATAAGAATGTGAACATGGATTGGTTCTTTTGGGGTATTGATCATGAGATTCTATACCCATGGGTCGGGTTAAACTGATCCTCCAATCCCCACCCCATAATTTACAAGTTATGGAAGGGGACCAAGGCTCTATACCTCTAACAAACACATTTGATGAAACTATCTAGAACCATGCAGCATGGTAAGTGTAATGTAAATTTCATTTATTATTATCCATATAGAGATAGGAATATATATTTATGACCTTATTTTTACTAATTTTCTGGCTTATGAAGTTTTATCAATAATACCAATGTGTAAATCATTGAACTTGTAATGAAAGTGAATTATGTGACGAAGAAGAACTCAATGAAAAGCATGAACATATGTGGAAAATGGGTGAAGTAAAAATTGTTACATAATGGAACCTGATTTGAATGTGTACATTTAATTTATTTAGATCTTTAATGTACTATCTATTAGAATTCATATTTTGAAAACACATATTGTGGGGGCCTACTATGTTGTACTCACACCCTTATCATGCCACCTTTGGGAACCTAAGTAGATTTTATGGTTGATGATCATGATAAGGATTAATTCCATATTCTAGGGAGTTGAGTTGGGATACGGTAGAGAATGGATGAAGATATTGACTTGGTGTTAGGACTCTTTTTGGGGATTCATCAGTTGGTATTTGTTTTGGGTTTTCCTCAACATTTGGAACTGTTAATATTCCATGACATATTGACCTTCTAGCTGTAATTTGTACCAGTTTCAGGACTAGATAGATATTAAGGTTTTGGGTTTTGGTTTATTACTTCCTTTTTTCATTTGTTATATGATGTGACTTACTATGAAAAAAGGGTATATTCTCCCTATGTGACTTATCAGACCCTCACCACTAGTCAGAATCCTCCTGTGTATGGAGAGGATTACTTGATGTCATGTGGTGACCAAGATTAGAGTACCAATTTAGAGAATCTTGGCTAGGGATGTTATAAAGTGGAATAAAAGGGGGGTTTTATGTGGTATTTTTATTTTTTATGGTATACAAGAGTATTTGAATTTTCAAGACATGGAAATGAGCTCTCTCATTAGAATAGGTAACCAATGTATGAAGGAAATACTAATTCATCCATAGTCATATTATTATTCTTGTTCTGCGTTTTGAAATATTGAATGATATTTCACCATTGGGTGATTTACATCTTGTTTGATGTGAATGTTTTATGATTTTTCCTCATGGTCAGAATGAAAAACATATGTACATTAATGCATCATTAATAGAACCTACAGATATATGTTGCATGCATCGTGATAGGAATATACAACATGGGTGTGTTGGACCTAAATGGTAGGATGTATTTAACCTTCATAAACATTTGATGAAAATGGTGTCTAATAATGATTTTGAAAATTAGTAAAAAATGAATATTTTTAATGAATGGTTTGGGGATTTCACTTTGTGAATGGGCATAAGTGAGTTAAATTGATTTTTATAATATGTTCTGAATAAGTTAAAAATTTTAGTCATGGTTAACTATAAAGATAGAAATTCCCATGTAAAAGAATTTTTTGTGTGGTATGTAAAAGGATTGTTTTAAAAATGTGTCTAATGAAGGGTTATCATCTGATTCTGGTGGTTTAACTGAGTAATCCATGACCAATGGTAGTAATAATTGAGCGTAGTGTTTTTGGTCTGATGATTATTGTTGTAATTGTTCATATTAGATGTATTATTTTTGCTAGTGAAGATCCATAACTAATAAAAAATATGGAACAATTGTTTTATATGTCTTAATACCCATGCTTATCATTGTATGAGGAGGCCCTATATTAATGATTTATGGTTGGAAAAAATTTAGCTTCTCTGCTCAACCTTTTTAAAATGAGGGGCCTGTTGTTATGGTAGTATAGAGTAATCAAGGAGTGGAGTAGTTCCATGAGAAATTTTCTCATTTTATGCATATGATGGAATGTGAAATGGGGAGAGTCATTCCATGGATGATTAATCCAACCAATTAATTTCAGTTGCAACACCCTCCAAAAATTGATGGAGGAGGTGCAATAGAGACTAAAATGTTCTTAAGAGAGTCTATCAAGATGATTTTGGATCATATATAGTCATCTATAGAAAAGAGAGTTTGGTTGGAATTGTACATGATGTGGGGATTGATGAAGATCACGTGGGGTGTCAGGGTTTATACCCATTAGGTAGATAGTATGACATGGAAGGAATTCCTAGAAATGTTTCTAGAACACTTATATCTGGAGACATTGAGATATGATTAGGGTAAATAGTTCATGATGTTGATCTAGGTAATGATGTCATTGATGGATTATTCGGGTAATTTCAAAGAATTGCATGGATTTGTTACAAAATTGTTTAGATATGAGGTCACGGTGAGAAGAATTTTTAGGGTGGTCATAAAAATTATATTAAGTATTAGATAAACAAATTTTCTTTAAAAAGGTTTATAGAAGTGGTGGATTGTGCCCTTTTTATGTTTGGAGTTTAATAGAGGGTCAAGAAGTGGGTTCATGATTCCAGTTTCACATACTAGTGGTGTTACTTTTGTGAGAAGGGAGCATCATTTTGGAAATTCTCATTAGGGTGGAAGTGCATATAGTGGTCCAAAGGGAGAAACATCTTCACAGAGTGGGGACCATGTGTTTTTCATGTAGTGTGGAAGTCCAGGGGACATGAATGGATAGTTTCCCCAAGCACTAGTTGAGTACCGAGGATGTGGAAGGATGTGGAAGGTGCATAGGCTCTATAGGAATACTCTACAAACTGAGTACATGTATTGGATCAAAGAAAGTTCCAAGCGTATACAGTATATCAATTACCCCTTATCAGACTGGTAGTTTGGGTATTACTATATGAACCTGTATATTTGGTGGACCTAGTAATTTAGGGATAGTGTGTCCATAAAAATAGTTAGTGCATCTCAAAGAACTCATACCGGGGTCAAGGTAAGGGGTAGTTTAGCATCACAAAGTTTAGTCTACAACTTAAGTTTGTGAGGATAGGCCATCAACAGTTGGATTTATGATCCTTGTAGCATTCAGTATTTCTAGTTCTATATTTAACCTAGGATCCTAACATTCATTAAGGTTTTCTTATCTGGGGTTGTGTTGGTTCTAGCAGTAGGATGTACATGTGGGGTAATATCAATTGATACAATGTTAAGGATTCGAGAATAAAATAGAAGGCAGTATATGGAATGTTCACTAAAGGATGGTATGGGCTTTCTCCTATGAGACTATTTCATTCTATAGATGTCAGGTATTGATCTGATTTTGAATATGGATTATATAGTGTTATTCCATGCCCATATTGACAGTTACCACAAAATGGTAACTTTGAAATCTTATGAATGAGACACATATATCCATATTATTGATTGGGGTGTTTAGGTCGGCCATGCATGGATAGTTTTTCAATAGTTTGGTGAACTCATAGTTCAAGTGGCTAATCTTATAGTTAATGATGGTGAAGTAGATCACCATGCCTTTCCTATTGTGTTGGATCAGTTCCATGATGTGTATCTTGAGGATTTCATTGGGTTTCCAACTAAGATGGATGTTGAGTTCACAATATAGTGTTTAATGGGAGAAGAACAAATTTCTATTACACTATAAAAATAGTGCTTACAAAACAATTGTATCATAAATATTAATTGGTAGAACTGGAGAATAAGGTTTACATAATCCATAGTACATTATCTTGGGGACATCTTATGCTATTTTCCAATATCATTGGTGGGTCGTTGCAATTGTGTTTGAATTATAGGAAGATGAATCAGATGATAGTTATGAAATGATACCATATCCATCGAATTGATGATGCAAAGGGACAAACTGATAGGTGCTTCAATGTTCCCTATGATTAATCTAATATTTGGGTATCATCATCTACGAGTGACATCTTATTATATACCATGGACTGACTTCATAAACATGTATGGGTTATATGAGTTTTTGGTGATACCATTAAGTTTAAACAATGTTCTAGTAGTTTTAATGGCTCTATTGAATAGAACAATTCATTCATAAATAAACTAGTCTTATTTATTATTTTA
Organism: Viscum album; assembly: GCA_963277665.1. NCBI lineage: Eukaryota > Viridiplantae > Streptophyta > Magnoliopsida > Santalales > Viscaceae > Viscum > Viscum album. The sequence continues at coordinate 916,087,030 of OY728153.1, forward strand.
TGACATCATGGTGTAGTCTAAACACATTAAAGTCATTCCAAACATATTGACATCATGTTTTGTACTCTGTGAGGGAATAAGATATTTTCCAAGCTATCCAAATGCCACTTCTAGATTGACAAGGTTCATTTATTAAGGCAGATCATCTCAGATGAAGGTGTCTCTGTGGATATAGGTAAGGTGAAGGTTGTTGGATCTTTGGAAAAACCAAAGAATGTTTTCTGATGTTTGATGTTTTTTGGGTCTAGACGTCTATTACTGAAGGTTGATTAAAAACCTTTCTCATTTTTCAAAACAACTTTCAGGTTTGACCAAGATGGGTATCATGTTTGAGTGGTCTAAGGCTTGTGAAAATCCCATTCATGAACAAAAGATTATTTTCAAAACCACACTAATTCTGATATTACATTATCCATGTAATAATTATACTTTATCATGTGATTCATCACGTGATGGGATTGGATAAGTGTTAATTTCAGATGATTGGTTTGTGATGTATGGGTCACAACAATTGATGTCTCAAGAAGAAAATTACCCAATGCATGATCCAGAGTTGGATATGGTGGTTCGGGACGTCAAATTTTGGTATAATTATTTGATCGGATAATGGTTTATGGTGAATACCAATCATAAATTTTTTATGTACATCTTTTATTTTCATTATTTGAATATTCATCAGTGAAGATGGGTTGAATATATAAAATCTTTGGAATTGAGTTAGTTTACACACAAGTAATGGAAAATAGTATTATAGATTCCTTGAGTTATAAATATCATAATCTCAGGGTTCCAGAATCACATTTGATGTTTTTGATGATGGTGTTGTTTTCTGAGATGCATCTAGAGGTATTGGATGGCCAATTGATAAAAACCCATGTATTTTTGACAATGGAGTCCACACTTCAAATCCAAGATGAGGAGAAATAATGTGTGGGATCAGTGTCTTTATATATTGGGTGAAATATTATATGTGTGGAGTACCCTTATGATTGGCCCATTGGTGATTATAAGATAATTTATATTTGTGGATGTCTGGTTGTGCCAATAAGTATGTGAGAGAATTTATTGTGAAGGTTCCATGAATTGATGTGGGATGTGTAGACTAGTCTGACCAGAATGTATTAGGACCTTTTTAAGAGTTGTTGGTGTTCTGGGATAAAGCTAGAGGTTGTGACCTTCATGGTGTGATGCCTTACCCGTCAGCATGATAAGGCAGAGAATCATTGACTGGGTAGTTTTTTACAATTGTTTCCCATTCTGAAATGGAAATGGGGTGATGTAGAAATGGATTTAGTTTTGGGCCTTCTAATTATTCTGAGGAAGAGTAACATGATTTGGGTTGTCATTGGTCAGTTGACTATAATTGCTCATTTCATTTCGATTTGAGACACATTCTCTATGGACCAGTTGAGTTACTTTTATGGTTAGGAAATAGTTTAGTTGCATGAGGCACCATATATGATAGATTCATATTGATATCAGAATGTTACATCATTCTTATGGTAGGTATTACATATTGTTCTTGGAAATCAAGAGTTTTTAGTTTGTAATTTCACCCACACATGGAAGGGTAGTTGGAACATACCATTCCGGTAGATGAGGACATGTTGAGAACATATGTCCAAGATTCCAGTTGATCATTGGAGAAGAGTCATTCCTTTTCTATTTAACCTAAAAATTTATTTCCATGTGATGATTTAGATGGAACCATTGGAGGTTCTCTAAGGTAGGTTGTGCAGAACTCTATTGTGTTTCATTGAATCTATAGAATCGGAATTGTTGGGATTGAGTCTCTCACTGGATATGTATGGATGAGTTTATTAGATTTGAAAACAAATGTTAGTGGACCAAAGTAGATAAAATTCATATGAATATTGTCATCAATGACTTATCAATATTGTGGTGAGTGATCTTTTGTGTCTTCGGGTGTCACCAAGGTTGTGTCATTGTCAAATTCGGAAACAAGGTATATCAGTACCCAGGTACATGGTGCCATTTGAGGTCACAGAGAGGATCAAATTATTGGCAAACCGATTGACTTTTCTACATCATTATAGTGGTAAGAACAATTTATATCATGTGTCTCAACTTTTTTCAGTATCACACTAACCCATCTAATGTGATTTATGTTGAAGATGTTTAGAATGAGTCTGATGTGTCCTTTAAGGAGCATCCGTTTTGTATTGTGGATCATAGTGAGAAAAGTTTACAAGAATGATGGTACCCTTGGATTGAGATTTGTGGAAGCATGGAAATGGTCATAGAGAAAAATGAAAAATAGGGTTAGATATGTGATCTCAGTAGACTTATCACTTTTATTAGGACTCTAAATGATGCTTGAGAATATCATATCAAGGACGGGATGTTATAATGTGGGGAGGTTGTAAGTTCTCATACTTTTTGAAGGTATTTAATTGTATTTTTTTAAATTTAATAATGTTGATTAATGAAATCATTACCATATGTATGAGGAGGTTAAATAGTGTTCTGGGGGTTAGAAACATTAAATAATTGGGAATCATGCCATTTTGTGGAAGTCACACTATTTATACTGGATTAGTGAAAACTATGGGAGGGGGGAACAAAATCATATAGTTTGAGACAATAGAATTACACATAGTTATCCCACATTTTATCAAAATGTGTTGGCCTTCCAAAGTTAAGATGTGGCTAAATCGTCCATGTCAAGTGGTAGGAACACAATTTAGGAATGGTTTCGAAAACCATCCCTCTAATCCATGCACCCTATTATAAAGTGAAAATATATGAAATTTCCCCTCAATATTTTTATCCCTCACCCAATTTTTATTTTTCATTATCCTACTATGAAACATAGTGATGAAAAAATTTATACCAATCTTATAATGGATGATTATCCTTAAATTCTTGTCCAATTGAAGCACTATTGGTTTTAGATTGAAGCTCTAGGTGATTCTAATCTTCCTCTGACTTCAGTTATTCAGATTAGGGATTGTATAGTTGTTCTTCCAATTCCAAATCCCTAAAACCCATTTTTCATGGAGGATCATTGATTTGGGATTAATGGGGTCCTTAAATAAATATCTAATGAAATGTTTAAGGGTTTTTCCATTATCATATTATATGTCGGTGGTCTACATGATATATCCCATGGTTTGGTTATAGATTTATGCATGTATGGTGGTCTTCTTGGTTTTCCTATTGGTGTGATTTTAGTTCCTTTGATAAGTTTTGGTACAATGGTAGGAAAAATATTAAATAGACCTATCAATATCATATTGGGATGTGTTTAGGGTGATTTTATGGGTTTAAGTCCACCCATGTGTTTCACTAGTGTTCCAAAATATAGAGCATGGTAGTGTTAAGCATAACCATTACTTATATTGAAATAGAGACCTTGATAGAAGTTTTGACATGTTAGATTGAATTATATTTGGAAAAAATTGTGTTGTTTCTAGTGGTTAACATTTTAATAAGGTTTTATTTGGATTTACATGAATTGAGCGGGACATTATAAGAATATTGTGTATAGTTATTTATGATATTTACAAGAAATGAATATGTGGGTTTATGAATATAAAGTAGTTAACATGTTAAATGGGTAAATTCATATAAATTGGTAAATTTTATAAATATGACAAATAAGGGAATTGATGAATATGTTATAGAGATAATGTATAAGGATTTTTAAACATGTTAAATGTGTAATTGTATTGAAATGTTTCAATATGAAAAATGATTTAACATATTGATTTTGTTGAAAATTAAAAACGGGTTAAAATGTGGAAGTGGATATGTGTTAACTGGGTTATGTTAATTAAGTTGTAACTATGTTAATGAGATATACTATAAGGATGTTCTTTTTGTTATATTACATGTGAACTATTTATGTCATGTGTACTAATTATGTGTGGTTTTGATATGGTATAAGTGGTAAATGAAAAAAAAAATAATGTGAACAGGGTTCAATAGTTTTTGGGAATTGTACTACTGGATCTATCCCAACCAACAAGGCTTGAATAAGTCCATAAACCCCTGCCCATAATGCACGGGTTTGGGAAGGGGATAGTGGCTCTATACCCTTAATGGATGTATTTGATGAAACTACCTAGACCGAGGATCCAACGTATATGTGATGTAATTGTTATGAAATAAGTATCCCTATAAAGATAGAGAATATGATTTATACCCTTATGATTAATAATTGATTTGATTATTCCATTTTGATAATAATGAAAATTCATAACTCAGGGAACATTTATTGGAATGAATTAATTGATAAAGATGACCTAAATGAGAATCATGAAACTAATGTAGTAAATGGGTAAAATAAATATTTTTATTAATGAACACAAATTATTTTTTTAATTTTTATTTATTTTGCTCATTCATACAAATATTTTAGACTATATATTTTTTAGAATCCATTGGATGTGGACTACTGAGTAATACTAACACCCTACTCGGGTCGTCGTTGGGCACCCAAGAAGATTTTGCATTTACATGTCTTGATGAGGGAGAATACCTTATTATAGTAAGTTGAGTTGGGTTGGTTATTTAATGGATAAGGATCATGACTTAGACTTATAATCCATTTGGGGCATTCATCTATTGGTCTTTTATGGGTTCTCCTTCCCTTTTTAATGGGTAGTATGGCATGAAATATTGATCATTTTTTTGTGATTTGTATCATGTTTTGAAAACTTGTTAGAAATGATTTTTTTGGGTATTGGATTATTATTTCATTATTTTTAATGTTATATATTGTGGATTACTCTATTAAATTGGGCATTTTATCATCATGTTACTTATCAGACCCTCACCACTAGTCGGTAACATCTGTAATATAGGGTGGCTATTGTATCCAAGGATGTTATATTCTGTAAATGGTGCATGGTTTGTATTTTTTTAATCCTCTCAATGAATATCATGTAGTTATCAAGGAAATGAATCATAAAATTCATGAAAACAACATTTTTGAAGGTGGCATCGTTTCCCAGTGTTCACCAAATTTTTCGGTCCAAAAATTTGAAAATAGAGAATAATGTTTTTAGAAATAGATGTTGCATGAAAGATTGAAGGAGGTTTCACAAAATGTCTACAAGGATGGATTGGGGATCATATCACCAAAATATGGAAATGGAAAAAATCATCCGAAATATTTAAAATGTGCATGAAATATGAGGTCGTACATAAGAGGCTAATGCTCCAAATGTAACGTCAAAATGGCTTTTGCGTGCTCGGGGAGATTCTTATGTGCACCAATGAAGAAGTGTCGGAAACATACATTATGGGTTTTCGATGCCTAAAAATAGGTGGCTTCCCTCACTCAGCTGTTAATAAATTTTCAAAAAAATATCTAGTTGCTCTACAAAATGATAGATTTCTGCGCGTAATATTTAAACACATGTAAATTTTTTCACAAAGTGTTCCTTTAGTATAAAAATACCAAGTATACCTTCTGTTTAAGTTGCATGAATGAAAAGGGGTTTAGGGGAAATAAGGGTTGGAAGAATGTCACAATTAATGATAATTCCAAATCTTGCATGCAAGAACAGCTGTTTCATGCAAGTGTAGTTTTTAGCTTCCAACAAGCATTGGGTATCTGGTTTGTTTTATCAGTGGTTTCTAGTGAATCAATTCAGCACTTCATTGAATGAAGAGTCACATTCTAGACAAAGGAAATTAATTCGATGAAAATATAATGAATATAGATTCATGTTGATAAACTGAGTAAGACAAATCAAACAACAGTTATCAAGGGGGAGTTAGAGAAAGTGTTCCAAGGGACAAAGTGTGTTATCCCAAAAATAATTATAATGGTAGAGTGCCCGACATAGAGTGACTGTATCTAAAAATTTGAACTCTTATAATAGTAAATTTTAGTGGAATTTGGTTTGACCAAAAACCTGTCGGCATATTCTCGTTGGACTATCCCATAGTGGTGAACCAAGAAATAATGTGGGTTCATATATTGTCTTGTGATTGTTTATTTTCTACACATTCTCACCAGAAAGGGTTAACAGTTGACTACCAATATGGGAACAATATCTATCAATTAAAATGAAAAATATGACACCCTAATTCATCACTCCCCTCTCTGGGTGTTATGGGGTCCTATAGAGGCATGCTTGATGTATTTTGGTGACCCATCATAGAGAAATAGTTTAGTGGATTCCAGTTCGTGGACATTACAATATACCTTATAAATAAGGCACAAGGAATTTATCATTTCTATTGGAACCTTATTGAACTCTTATGTTGATGAAAAATAACTAATTTCTCTCAGGATTTGACCATACCATCCACCCTCATAGTTGAGATACCTCATAGATTTTTTTTTAAAATTCCTTTTTAAAATTTCTAAAAAAATAATCAATAATTCAATGTACATAATTATTGAAAGTATTTTTCTTTTTTAGTAAATAAAACATAAATTTTATTAATTCCAGAAAATCATGACTCATTTAATGAGAAGTCATTTACAAATAATGTAATATTGGAAAATCATTTCAGATAGATATAACATTCAATATCTATACCATCATTATCTACCACGACACTTTAAAACTCAAGATTATATATTATCCATAGTTCACCTGATTCTATTATTCATGTATTCCTTACAACCTCACTATCATAAAATTATGACAATGTATCTACCAAAATATTGTTACATATAAAAAAATAACAGTATAACATTATATTTAATGAATTTTCTTACCCATATTTATACCGAAGTGTTATACATTATTCGATTTTCAAGGTTTCTCTATGAGAGTGTCTTAATATGAATGATGTTATAATATATTAAAATAGTCACTGTAAAACATATGTTCTCTCTCAATGTTCTACCAATCATTTGATTATCCTTATTGTACTTGATGATCAACTTTCTATAGTGATTCAACACCTCATGCAGTCATGAATGCCAATGTTTCCTTATATTGAATAATCAAACTAAGAAATAAAAAAAGAAAAATAATGAATCAATAAATCTTAAAATGAAAATAAAATATGGGTAATAAATTTTATTTGGTTTCTATACATATCTCAACGCTAGGTTGATATGGGGGTACTGTTAGATCCCAAGGCAACGTAGGGTCATAGACTTGTATAGTAATGCTGGTTTCCAATGTATTCTCATGAATATATGTATGCTTGGGATATTTTTAATGCACTCTAGTATATGTTGAAGGATTATGAATAATAAAATCTAGATAAAATGGTCTAGTAGGAAATGGAATTTTCAAAGGCCACTTAAAAAAAGGATAATTTGGATAGAGAGTGGGATCCATTATCACATATGGAAAATACCTTTGAAAAGGATCAATCATAAATGGTAGAGAAAATATTTATGGTCTGAATATTTCATATACAGTTATCAAAAGTGTTGTGTGAAGACATTTTGATATATTTTATATCTAATGACTTGTCTAGGTGTGATCAGGTTTGATGAGTTGTGTGAGTTTATCTTATACTACCACCCTGAATCGTTTGGCTAAGCACTGTTGCCACAGATTTGGTAAAAGGATAGTTCTCTCATTGGTGATAGATCTTGTTTAACTGTAACACCCCAAGCTTCTATGGTACACTTCTGTTTGAATAATGTGATAGTGTGTGTTGTACGCAACATCGAGTTCTAACACACCACAACCGATCAAACTAACCGTTATGAATAGTAATACCTACTTTTTGAAATTATATATATTTTATATTTCAAAATAGACTTCATTTTTGGATTCGGAATATCGAATTTATCCTAGGGTGACATTTTGGAACTTTTCGGATAACACATATATTTTGATGAATAGTGAAAATTACTAAATTTTAATTAAAAACAACTTTTTTAATCAAAATAATTTATATTGATAAATTATGAATTTGAGTGGTTTTAAATTATATTTAGAATATATTTTTACAATTTAATATAATTTTGGTCATTGTACATAATTTAACAATTAAACCGGACATAAAAAAGTGTCAATCTTTTGATAGTTATTATCTCTTAAAAACACGCTTTTTATTTTAACAATGGGAATTAATTTTAAATTAATTTATACCACTTCTATGTTTTGAATAAGGAAAAATGGATTCCATATTTGTAATCAGGATGTTCATAATGTGTTAATAGGTAACTATTATTTTTAGACATTTTGAATAATTACTGCGGTAAATATTTTATTTACCATGCTTAAGGGTAAATCTGGTAAATAAGGGTTAAAAAATAATTTTATAATAATACTAAATTACCCTAAAACGTGTCCTAGACTTATTGGTTGATACATGTTCAACAATAGGCATCTTCGGGTCTATTTTTGGACCCCATGGAGCCACTTTTAGGTGATAGGGACAGTTTATTTTAATTAAGTTAAAATAATTACAAAAATGACATAAGCATATAGCTTTTAGAAAAAAAAATTACATAGGTTTATATATGTTTTATGTTCGACTATAAATATTCATTAGAAGGCTAAAACGGTTTCCTACATAATTATATTTTATTTATAATTTTTAGAAATTAAATATTTTAATTTATTTTCGACACAATGATGATGTAGTAATTACCATAACAGTGACAAATTAAAATAATTGATATTATAAATACCCAAATAAATATAATTTGAGACTTTTAATGAATTAAAATAATTTTATAATATAATATGAAATATTAGGATTGATTTAATTGACTTTCATCGAAGTAATAATTCTGTTATGAGTTTCAAAAAAATCAACTATTGAATAGTGTCAAAATTGACATAAAAGAGTTTTTAAAACTAATATTATATTATTAATTGATATTAAATTCCTAAAAATTTATGGTTCGGCCAAGAGACTTATATCATGATAGATGTATCATTAATGGACCACTTGGGGGGTCTCTTGGATGTATATAGTATGTTTATTAACTATATAATATAAAAATACAAAGTGACATGGTAAATGTCAAACTAATTAACTAAGAGTTAAAACTAAAAGATAAGATTAATATAATGACGAAAACCTGTATAAATTCTATTGTAGGAATTTTTTTCGACCTATAACCACCTTAAAATTTAAATAATCCACTTTTGAGCCATTATAAACCGAATACTAATTTATTATAAATTAATATTTCTAGCTTTTCCAAAGGTGCCCCTCACCCCTCTTATAAAAGGGAACACCTCCTCATTTCTTCACACCTTCAAAGCCTTTTGGTTCGGCCAAACTCTGCCCAAATACTCTCACAACTTCCCTCAATACAACCTAGTTTCCTTATTTTTATCAGAAAGCCAAATTAAGGATCCCTTTAGATCGAATCAAAATGAAGAACCCGAAGAAGAGGTAATGATTTCACCACCCTTTTCCAAGTTCCTTTCTTCTTCCACTTATTCTTCCTTTGTTATTACCATTCTAAAATAATAACTCCAGTATCATATATATAATGTGATGTTATTATAAATATGGTACAACCATATTCATTATTCTATCCATCCTTTGAATAACATGTCACCATACGTGCGTACGTACAGATTACCGTCTCCACGTCGTGGTGTAATTGTTATTCAATAAATTATTATTTGGATGGGTATAATAATGATGTGTAATTCATTTAAATAATAAATATAACATGATAATGATTCTGTATATATGATATACCATCCAATTATATATTATATCAAAAGAATGATATTGTCGCTCGTGCGTACGTACGGACTACCATCTCCACGAACTCGATGAGATTCATTCTCCATTGCATCCATTAATGTATAATTCTTATTTGATGATTAATAATAGTATCTAAGGACTTGATATAATTCTAGATATGACTAAGATACAACCTATCCATTACAAACATGGATTACATAACAAAACATATAAAAGAAAACGAGTAAGTTAACACCCGAAACAACGATAATACTAAGATATTATTAACAAATCAATGTTAAAAGATCATATATGATATAATATTAATTCATATGATTCTTGTATAATTAAATGACAATTAATTCACCATTATACAGGATTTTAACCTACCATCGACCAAGGAAAAAGTACAAAGTAAGTGGTTTCTTAACTCACTCTTAATTTCATGAGAATTCCATTGTTCACCACTTAATTATTGTATGTGGTGTATGTGTACTGCCCATGATTGTATTCATTGTTTAATATACTTTAATTTATGGGTATTTACATCATCATGGTATGATCTTTCTTTCATGGGTGTATGTTTTGTAAGTTACCTTATCGATAAGGGAATTTGAAATTTCAATTTCCACTCATTTGGCTTTACGCATATTTCATTGATTATATTACCCCAAGATTATGTGTGGAATCTCTATTAATTTTATTATGTCATAATTTCCACTCCCCTTCCTGTGGATATTCTTTTGATACACATAATCACTCCATTGATAATTCTCAAGTCATTGATATGAATTTGATAAGAGTAATTTTATCTCATTCTCCATTTGTTGTGTTAAACATCCAATTTGTTGGTTTTGTTTTTACAAGAATATGTGTGAATGTCTTTTGATTGTTTTACACTGAATATCGAATAATATATAGTGTATTTATATTTTTCACACATAATTATGTCGTTGATTTATCCTTAACCTAGGGATACAACCTTTATGAGAGATTTCATCTTAATTTAAATTCCATTGAGACTTCTTTGTTGTTATACACCAAATCACTTTTATGTGCTGTATATAATGTACTTTGACCTATTATATCATTAATTCCTTTATTCTCATTATATTACAATGTTTTGATTACCTCAATAATTTGTATTTAATTTTCTCTCTTTTGGTTATAAACTCTAACTAAAATACCATTTTTAAATGTTTTAAAGGATATTTCTTCTAAATCATTCTCATTAATGTCCATGTTTTAAAAAATGGTTTTAAGGATTTATTTATATGGAAATTAATGATTTAAAATTAAAACTCCTTTTAAAAGTTTCAAAGTGGTATGGGACACATTGATTCAAAAATATATTTTTAAATAGCTTCTTGACAAATAGTGTGACTTTAAATGATTTGAAGAAAAAGGGGGATATTTATCTCAAATAGTTTTGATGATTATTTTCATCTATGTCAATATCCTTCATTATTCTTGATTGAGGTTAATATGATACAATAAAATCTTCCATATTGTATCGAATGAGTTATTTTTTTACTGTGGATGTGCTATTTTTATACCATTCGTAGTTTTTGGATAATGTATTGACATTTCTTATGCTAGTTTTAGTACGAATGATTATGTTATGTTTCAAACCTGTTCATATGAGGAATGCATTGGACTTAATAAGTGACGGGTGGAGCCCGCTATAGTTCCTCGATGCATCGGTAGGTCTCATGAGACAAACTAGTGTCTTGGCACAAGTCCTTGGCAAAATCTTATTTGTAGTCTTGGCACGAGGCCTTGGCAATGTGGTTATGATAGTCTGGCATTATGTATTCCATCATTATGAAAGTGGTTATTGATATTGCATGTGATTGTTCTACTAGTATAATATCCATGTAAATAAGTAAATGGAATTATTTCATTTTATCTTTTCCATATTATGTTGAAGTTCATGTTTAAAAGGCTTTTGTTTTAGTTATAAATTTCTTTAATTGTTTATGCTTATCTATGAAAGCTTCTGCTATATTATTATTCTTACTGAGCATCTAAGCTCAGCCCTTTCAGTGTTTTATTTTTACCCAGGATGAGAAGAAGTGATTTATGAATGACCTGTAAGGATAGAATGAGGGGATATGAATACAAGATGTTGTTTTAGTTTTTTTACCTTATGATGTAATGTAAGACTTATGAATATATCTAGTGTTCAAAAGACTACTAAACTAATCGGTCTTTCGAGACTTGATCCTTTGTAATCATGCCAATGTTATGTAATAATACACTTACTCTGGTTATCTAGGGTCGGGGTATTACAGTTGGTATCAGAGGAAGTTTAGTATAATCCTTGGAAGCTATATTTAGATAAACTCTGATTAGAGCACGTAGATCTAAGATGAACTTTGAGGATTAGTATGGAATACCTTCCTAGAATTTTGGTATTGTAGAGATTTTGTGAGTTTTCTGAGCAATACATCCCTATCTGGATACGAGCTTGTAGAGGCAGCTCTGGCAAAGATGTACCTAGGGGTAAAACCCGAAAACACCGCTTTGAGCTAGACTCGAACGAGAACTGGTGCACGAAAATGGTCCTTGTTGCACTCTTGGTTACGACACTCTCGGGGGATATGATTAGGATAATTTACATTTTCTTTACAAACCAATTTGAAGTATTATATATATAAGATGACAGTAAATGACCATGGTTAATCCTAATTTGTTTAAAATTGAGAATATGGTGATATGTTAATCTCTAAATGATTTTACGACTACTGTTACTCACACAATGCGTTCTGGTTTTAGTCAATGGATGGATTCCAAGGAAGTCATAGTGACTTTTAGAATGATGTACAAGGTGGGAACGGTGGTGGCAATGATCAAAAAAATGGAATGTTGATAGGAGTAAACGATATCGTCTTTATGTCAAATCATTTTTCCAAAAATATGATCAACAACATATATATTATCCAACGCCTAGACTCAACAAGGAAGATAAAGGTGATGAATGATAAGAGCTCCAGCAATGGAGACGATGGAGAAAAGAACCCTCAATTTCCATCATGCAATAAATGTGGTAGGAGACACCCGGGAATGTGTCTCAATGGCACCAAGAAATGCTTTACATGTGGGAAGGAAGGACATAAAGTGAAGAATTGCCGAAGCAAAATGAAGAATACTATGGAAGAAGATAAAAATGGTCCCAATAGTCCATTTACAGTCATTTGCCGTAAATTTAGGGGACATTGCCATTACCCGATTGAATGCCCTATTCTATAGGATATTTTCTTGGTCAAAGAAGAAGCTATGTGGAAATAAATGGTTGGAGAAATGATTAAAAAGTATTAGTGCTCCTTGTTGATGGGTTTACTTTGGAATAATTTTCTCTTGTATTTGTAACCCCGCAGTTTTCCATGTGAGAATGATATTTGAGGAAGAATTGTCTCTTCTCTTGTGGATATAGGTATAAATAACCGTTTAGTTTTATATGATCGTTGGGGTTTGAGAGAATTATATATTATTATACTTTGGGATGAAAATTCAAGGTATGATATAACATTTGTGGTTAAATTATGTTATGGTAATATTATAAAATATAGTTTTTGAAAAAGGACGACACGTAGACCATGTGACAACCCATCGCGTCAGACAAAGCACTGGGAATCGAAACCACAACCGAAGTGTGATTGGGATTTATCCCCTACCACTGGACTACGTGAAGTCACTGGTTAGTGTGACTATTATTTTTAGTTAAATGATTTTATTGATCAATAATAAGTTGATTTGGGATCTTATGTCTTATCAAATGAATACCCTTAGTATAGGAAAATGATTTGGTGATTAAGTGATAAATGTTATTTTGGAAGATGTTCACTTTGTTGGGAACACTATATGTCCATGGAAAATAGAATACTATGGGATTTCATTATAGGAGTAATGGTGGATTTTTATCTATGTTTTTATTGAAGATTTATAGTGATTTGGGTTATTTATGGAAATGATTAACCTATAATAAAGAATATGTGATTAGGTTAATTACTTTTAAGTATGTGACTTTAAGAGTAGATGATGTCATTTAGAGATACAATTTAACGTGGAAGACTACAATCTTATATGTTTTGGGTTTCAATATTAGTTTGGATTATATTGAAGGATTTTAAGGTCAATTTATTATTGAATGGTATTTATTTAACATTGGGGTATTGTTGGTTTAATTTTAGAAATTATGATTAGTATTTTTTTCTCTAATGGAATATACATTTGGGGGATCATTAGATCTTGTACTAACTATTTTGGTGTTGATTAATCTCTAAAGACAATGTAAATATATTGTTTATCCTTCATGGATCATGTGATTCTATAGATGTATATTCTAGCTCTTCTAGTGTGACTAAGTCTTCTTGAATACTCATCGTTTAAAAAAATGAGTTAGTGGTGGAAATTTATTAAAGAATGATACTCTACATAAAAAGTAAGTATATATATTTATATTCATAGTCAATATCATCAATGAATTCCTCATCCTTATATAATGTAACTTAAAACAAAAAATATTGCCCGTTTACTTTTCCTACTAGGAGACTAATGATCGTTTGTCCCAACACAAGTTTATGATTTTATTATTGTTAACTTTCTCCTGATCATGCTTTCTATCCATCTCCATCAGAACTGAACACTTAGTTTATCGTCCATATCCATGTTTTTGTACATGGAATCCTAGTATGGGTTATCTTGAGTGACCTTTATACCTCTATTCCTTTCTTTTAAACTGATAGTTTTATTGAATCTTTTTACGATGTGGGACTTTCTATTATATTCTCAATCCCAATTTTAAAAAAAATTGCGAGGACACAATTTATTGAAGGAGGGGAGAATGTAACACCCCAAGATTCCACGGTACGCTTCTCTTTGAATAATGTGATAGTGTCTGTTGTACGCAACATCGAGTTCTAACACACCACAACCGATTAAACTAGCCGTTATGAATAGTAATACTTACTTTTTGATATTATATATATTTTATAATTCAAAATTTTATTCATTTTTAGATTCATAATATCTAATTTATCCTAGGGTGAAATTTTGGAACTTTTCGGATAACACTTATATTTTGATGAATAGTGAAAATTACTAAATTTTAATTAAAAACAACATTTTTAATCGAAATAATTTATATTGATAAATTATGAATTTGAGTGGGTTTAAAGTATATTTAGAATATATTTTTTCAATTTAATATAATGTTGGTCTTTGTACATAATTTTACAATTAAACCGTACATAAACAAGTGTCAATCTTTTGATAGTTATTATCTCTTAAAAACACGCCTTTTGTTTTAACAACGGGAATTAATTTTAAACTAATTTCTGCCACTTCTGTGTTTTGAATTTGGAAAAATGTATTACATATTTGGAATCAGGAATTTCATATTGTGTTAATAGGTAACTTTTATTTTTAGACATTTTGAATAATTACTGCGGTAAATATTTTATTTACCATGGTTAAGGGTAAATCCGGTAAATAAGGGTTAAAAAATAATATTATAATAATACTAAATTACTCTAAAACGTGTCCTAGCCTTATTGGTTGATACATGTTCAACCATAGGCATCTTTGGGTCGATTTTGGGACCCCATGGAGCCACTTGTAGGTGATAGGGACACTTTATTTTAATTAAGTTAAAATAAGTACAAAAATGACATAAGGATATATCTTTTAGAAAAACAATTTTTACATAGGGTAATATATGTTTTATGTTTGACTATAAATATTCATTAGAAGGATAAAAAGGTTTCCTACATAATTATATTTTATTTATAATTTTTAGACATTAAATAATTTAATTTATTTATGACACAATGATGATGTAGTAATTACCATAATAGTGACAAATTAAAATAATTGATATTATAAATAGAAAAATAAATAAAATTTGAAACTTTTAATGAATTAAACTAATTTTATAATATAATATGACATATTGGGATTGATTTAATTGACTTTGTTAAAAGTAATAATTCTGTTATGAGTTTCAAAAAAATCAACTATTGAATAGTGTCAAAATTGACATAAAAGAGTTTTTAAAACTAATATTATATTATTAATTGATATTAAATTCCTAAAAATTTATGGTTCGGCCAAGAGACTTATATCATGATAGATGTATCATTAATGGACCACTTGGGGGGTCTCTTGGATGTATATAGTATGTTTATTAACTATATAATATAAAAATACAAAGTGACATGGTAAATGTCAAACTAATTAACTAAGAGTTAAAACTAAAAGATAAGCTTAATATAATTACCCAAACCTGTATAAATTCCATTGGTTGAATGGTTTGTGACCTATCCCCACCTTAAAACTTTTGAGTCATTATAAACCGAATATGAATTTATTATAAATTAATATTTCTCGCTTTTCCAAAGGTTCCCCTCACCCCTCTTATAAAAGGGAACTCATACTTCTCATTTCTTCACACCTTCAAAGCAATTTGGTTTGGCCAAACTCTGCCCAAATACTCTCCCAAATTCCCTCAATACAACCTAGTGTCCTTAGTTTGATCATAAATCCAACAAAAGGATCCCTTTAGATCAAATCAAAAGGAAGAACCCGAAGAAGAGGTAATGATTTCACCAACCTTTTTCAAGTTCCTTTCTTATTCCACTTCTTCTTCCTTTGTTATTACCATTATAAAATAATAAATCCAGTATCATATATATACTGTGATGTTATTATAAATATGGTACAACCATATTCATTATTCTATCCAACCTTTGAATAACATGTCACCATACGTGCGTACGTACGGCTTACCGTCTCCACGTCATGGTGTAATTGTTATTCAATAAATTATTATTTGGATGTGTATAATAATGATGTGCAATTCATGTAAATAATAAATATAACATGATAATGATACTGTATATATGATATACCATCCAATTATATATTATATCAAAAGAGTGATATTGTCGCTCGTGCGTATGTACGGACTACCATCTCCACGAACGCGATGAGATTCATTCTCCATCGTATCCATTCAAGTATAATTATCATTTTATGAATAATAATAGTATCTAAGGACTTTATATCATTCTGGATATGATTAAGATACAACCTATCCATTACAAACATGACTTATGTAACAAAACATATAAAAGAGAACGAGTATGTTAACACCCGAAACAACGATAATACTAAGATATTATTAACAAATCAATGTTAAAAGATCATATATGATATCATATTAATTCATATGATTCTTGTATATTTAAATAAAAAATATTTCACCATTATACAGGAGGTTAAACTACCGTTGACCAAGGAAAATGTACAAAGTAAGGGGTTTCTTAACTCACTCTTAATTTCGTGAGAATTCCATTATTCACCACTTAATTATTGCATGTGGTGTATGTGTACTGCCCATGATTGTATTCATTGTGTAATATACTTTAATTTATGGGTATTTAGATCATCATGGTATGATCCTTCTTTCATGGGATTATGTTTCATAAGTTACCTAATCGATAAGGGAATTTGAAATTTCAATTTCCACTCATTTGGCTTTATGCATATTTCATTGATTATATTACCCCAAGATTATGTGTTGAATCACTATTCATTTGATTATGTCATAATTTACACTCCCCTTCCTGTCAATATTCTTTTGATACACATAATCACTCCATTTATAAATCTCAAGTCATTGATATGAATTTGATAAGAGTAATATTAACTCATTCTCCATTTGTCGAGTTAAACATCCGATTTGTTGGTTTTGTTTTTACAAGAATATGTGTGAATGTCCTTTGATTGTTTTACACTGAATATCAAATCATATTTAGTGTATTTATATTTTTCACACATAATTATGTCGTTGATTTATCCTTAACATAAGGATACAACCTTTATGAGATATTTCATCTCAATTTACATTCTATTGAGACTTCTTTGTTGTTATAAACCAAATCACTTTTATGTGGTGTATATAATTTACTTTGACATAGTATATCATGAATTCCTTTATTCTCATGATATTAAAAGTTTTTGATTACCTCAATTATTTGTATTCAAGTGTCTCTCTTTTGGTTAGAAACTCTAACTAAAATACCATTTTTAAATGTTCTAAAGACTATTTCTTCTAAATCTTGCTCATTAATGTCCAGGTTTTAAAAAATGGTTTTAAGGATTTATTTATATGGACATTAATGTTTTAAAATTAAAACTATTTTTAAAAGTTTCAAATTGGTATGGGACACTTTGATTCAAAAATCTATTTTTAAATAGCTTCTTGACAAATAGTGTGACTTTAAGTGATTTCAAGAAAAAGGGGGATATTTCTCTCAAATAGTTTTGATGATTATTTTCATCTATGTCAATATCCTTCATTATTCTCGATTGAGGTTAATATGATACAATAAAATCATCCATATTGTATCGAATGAGTTATTTTTTACTGTGGATGTGCTATTTTAATACTATTAATAGTTTTTGGATAAAGTATTGACATTTCTTATGCTAGTTTTAGTACGAATTTTTATGTTATGTTTCAAACCTATTCATATGAGGAATGTATTGGACTTAATAAGTGATAGGTGGAGCCTGCTATAGCTCCTCGATGTATTAGTAGGTCTCATGAAACAATCTAGTGTCTTGGCACAAGGCCTTGGTAAAATCTTATTTGTAGTCTTGGCACAAGGCCTTGTCTATGTGGTTATGATAGTCTGGCATTATGCATTCCATCATTATAAAAGTGGTTATTGATATTGCATGTGATTGTTCAACTAGTAGAATATCCATGTAAATAAGTAAATGGAATTATTTCATTTTATCTTTGCCATATTATGCTGATGTTCAAGTTTAAATGGCTTTTGTTTTAGTTATAAATTTCTTTAAGTGTTTATGCTAATCTATGAAAGCTTCTACTATATTATTATCCTTACTGAGCATCTGAGCTCACCCCTTTTAGTGTTTTATTTTTCCCCGGATGAGAAGAAGTAATTTATGAATGACCTTCAAGGATAGTATGAGGGGATATGAAGACTAGATACTGTTTTAGTTTTTTTTACCTTATGATGTAATGTAAGACTTATGAATATATCTAGTGTTTCCAAGACTACTAAACTAATCGGTCTTTCGAGACGCGATCCTTTGTGATCATGCCAATGTTATGTCATAATGCACCGACTCTGGGTATCTAGGGTCGGGGTATTACATTAACGTTTAATAAAATATCAATTACATTTTGTTATAAGCTATTGATATGTGTGTGTGTGTGTGAAATTATATACTCACAATAGGAACTAGAGGATGAATTCCCCTCTCTATCGCATAGTGATTATTATCACCAATTCTATTCCTTCATATCTTTTGATTTTTTTCATTCACTAAATTGGACAAGAATTATACATTTAAATATAAATTCATAAATAATGTCTATGTGAATGAATATATAATAGGTCACATAACATAGTTATGTGATATAAATTATCAAGACAAACGGAGGATATATAGTTTCATAACGTAATAATTTTATAATTTATTTTTCCTATAACATTATGAAAATTATATAATTCTGAAAATAAAAATTTTATAATAATTCTTCTATGATCATTATCATATTTATCATTATATACAAAATCCTTGGTAAATATATGATAATTCATGACCAATTAAAAGTTTTCAATTCAATTTTTCTTATATAAACATTTTATATAATATAATATCATAAACTTAAACAGAATTTTTACCTTTATCAAATAAATCATAAAAACACTTTTTGTTGTGGCTTAAATAATATCCATATAAATATCATTATTTAGAGACATTCAGATATTTTAATTATAAATAATTAAAAAATTACATTAATATTTTTCCCTTATTTATAAATTTATTACTACTTATAAATTATCACTTGTGATTTCTATATAAACACTTTTATTTCTATATAATAATCCTTTTGATATTATTTATTTAAAATTGTATTTTAAATATTAACATTTAATCTTTCTAAATAATTTTTTTCATAAAAATTAATTTAATTAAAATCATTATATAAGTATTTAATTTATAATCCTATTATAAATTAAAATATCCAAAAATCCATTTATAATGTATTTAAAATGTTATATTAACATTCTAAATAGTTTTAAATGTTAAAATGTGTTATTATAAAATATAAATTAATTTTTGATTATCCTTTTACTTAGTGGTATTAATGTGTAAATGTAAATCCTTCTACCCTTACATAGGTTACCTGAAATCCCATGCATAATGTTAAGTCACTAATTTCCTTTACACAACTATAATGGATTTGAAATCAATATAAACTCATCACATAGTTCTAAGTCACAGTTTACCTTAACATAGCTTTCTGTCTCCATTGAATTAGGTCGCTACCTTCAAGAAAACCATTTGTGTATATGTAAGCTGTTAGTTTCCCTTATATAACCCTATATAGAGCATAACTACTGTTACACAACCCTTATTTATGTGTAAGGTTAATACCAAGGTAAACATTATGCAAGAAAATTAAAAATGAAAATTGTATGTATGGTTAATTCCTTGGTTATCCTTACTCATGACCCTAATGTAACAGTCTCTTCATTTGGGAAATTCATTGGTTACCCTTACACATCACAAATATGTAAGGTTAATACCTTTTTCACCATTATGCAAGACCCTTACTCACACTGTAGTATAAGGGTAATTCATTGGTTACCCTTATGAATGAACCTCACACAGATCACACTATATAAGGGTAATACCATGGTTACTCTTATGAAAACCACTCTTCATAAGGGTAATTCATTGTTTAACTTTATGCATCACTAATGGATAAGTGCAAGGTCATCATTACCATAATATAATCGCCATACAAATTGGTAAAGAAAATACCTATATTTTATAATAACCTCTAAAATTATACACTATTTTATTCGATTTGTAAAATAAAATTAAAATCAATATTAGAACATGGAACTCAAAGAAAACTACAACCACTTATTGTTGAAAATAAACATGATTGTCAACTAGGATACAAAATATTTGAAACCAACATTGAATCAATTTGAATATTTACAACCTAATAATAATAGGACTTAATGATACAAAATAATAGAGATCACGTATGGACAATTCTATAGAATAACCACAATAACATTAGGATCATAATAAACTCTTAAGGTTATTTAATTTGATTCATCATTTCTAAGAAATTGATCGTGGAAAATGGGGTTACAGATTGATTCAATTTTATCCCCACCAACCTCATAAATATGTCTTGGCATTACATCGATGTTTCACTAAATTAATGTATCAAATGAAATTAAATATTAAAATCTGGTTTCAATAATGAATTAAAACTATTGGGATCATCATTAGTATTAATTTGAGTCATGGAAATAACTCTAAACCTAAAAATTTATAAATATTCAGTTTAATGTAATTTAATTAAATCACTTTCCTCTAAATAATAATATAAAATTCTATATCAGGGACTATTATTTGATATAGAGGTATAATAATATGTTATTATAGTTACAACAACACTATTATGTTATGTTCTCATGGACACTTCATGATCAGTGACAAAGAAATTTGTACCCACTGATCAAAATTAATTTTCATTTATGAAAAAAATTCTGGACTAATATATAAAGTTCATGTTTTTTATAGGTTGAGTCAACATGTAAAACTAAAAACCTAAATATAAATTAATATTAAAATTATATTAATTTTTTTAATTTTATTATACTAATAATTCTACCTTTGATTTCAACCAACCAGGATACTCATTTTAATGAAAATAATAACTTCTTTTTGAAGGCAATGAATGTTATTTATTGTAATAATTAGTTAGGGTTACATCCATAAAAATATAATAATAGTTTAACACATATACAAAATTACATGGTATGATTTAATATATAAAATATTAATTTACTCTCTTTATATAATACTCAAATAAATTACTGTTAAATAATATTTTTCAATGGTTGTCTCCAAATATTCATTGGATAATTAAATCAATATATATGATATAGGAATACCCCCTATGTAGGGAATTGACAAAAAAGTTAAATATTATTGTACATATCATACACATTTATAAAATACTTGATTATATATTATGGTCAAATAAAAAAATACATCAGAAAATAATCCATAAATTCTTAATCCATCTAAAAATTAACTGTGGAACCTTCGAAAGGATTAAAACTCAATAAATAAGACTTCTATGTTAACATATTTTTTTAGTTTCCTATATCCAAAAAAACTCTATGTACTCTAAAAATTATTTCTCTTGTAAACTGGATTGTTTGACATATCATGCTTGTGAAAAATAATTGAGGATAATTTTTATCTAATATAAAATATTAGTGGATCATATTAAATAATTTTTTCATGAATTTATTAATTGTTTTAGAAAAATATCTCTTAAAAATGGAGACATCTACTCTCATCCACCCTAACATTATTGGATATTTGATTATAGATTTTATTGGAATTAACATTTTAATAGGTACATGATTGTCATGGTAGATCATATATTTTAGCTCTAAATCAATAATATTTTACAATTTTGATATATTTCATGAATAACCATCAGGAACCTTGATTGTCTCTAGAAATTCCAGAATAATATTTTTTGAAGGTTTCATCACATAAAATGAAAATAGAACACTTAATTTATTTATATAAAACAAACCGGATGAAACTTATATTTAATACTGATAATTA
This sequence comes from Viscum album, assembly GCA_963277665.1. Taxonomy (NCBI): domain Eukaryota; kingdom Viridiplantae; phylum Streptophyta; class Magnoliopsida; order Santalales; family Viscaceae; genus Viscum; species Viscum album. The sequence continues at coordinate 916,109,353 of OY728153.1, forward strand.
ATCAAGTCACACCGATATCATAATTAACGTTTTTTTTCTATTTTTTACAATGATATGAATTGAAAGAAATTTTTTAAATTTTTTAAAATTTTAATTTTGTCTGAACAATGACATTATAAATAAGTTATCCAATAATGAATGTCATAGAATATATAATTATTATTATAATTACAATTGGAATCATTGAAAAATTTCTCCATCTATTTATATTTCATCTGACATTCCCTTATATAAAAACATTCATCTTGATACAACATAAGAATAATGGTTCTTAACAGATGATGTTGTGTCATTTTAGTCTCAATGTTATTGTTAAACCATTTATTATTATTTATATATTGATGATCCATGGGAATAATAATTTAGGTAAATTAAAACAGAACTATAATGATATTTAAGTATTTTAAAACATGTATTCTTCGTACTTATAAGATATGGTAGTTTCACATTGTTCTGCATCAAAGAATTATTACATTAGAAGGAAGATGATTTATCATCCATATAAGTTAAAAAACCATATGAAATTTTATTTTTGAATAAGAATTTTATGCGAACACACCCACACTCAAAATATGATTCAACTATTTCATTTGTGGTTTCTGCTATACATCAAAATAATTTCTATGATAAAAAATTCCACCAATGAGTATAAAAAATAATGTTAATCATTTATTCATACTCATTAGTGGAGGAATATAATAATTCTGAATGAAAACATGACTTGTGTTGGGTGAAGTAATCATCTAAAAAAATTAACACTATCAAAATATAAAACCAACCTCACATTAAACTCCTCTGTTAAAAAAGTTAGGATATGGAGCATCATATTTCAACCATTCCAATCCGTCAAAAACATGAACAAAAACATCATTATCTTAATTCCATTTTGTATCATTACATAACCTATTTGATGATATTTCATCAAACATGAATGAATTTTGTAGTATGGATACTAATGGAAAGAGGCAAAATAATTTTTTGTTCAGGCAATATAGTGTTCTATTAATATTTGGCTTCCATCGGGATTCGTAACATATTAAACAATAATTTAGGTCATCGATTTCCTTCCAAAATAAGCTAAAAACATTTAAGAAGACATTAATTTTGATTTTCGCAAATCCAATTTTGTCAATTAATTTCCTTTGTATATAACTATTCATTGGAATATCAGTTTCATCTTGAAGTATTTCATTAAAAATGGAAATAATGTAATCAATAGTAGTATAAGAAATTCTATACATGATTTTCCCATGAAATAGTCATATTAAAAATCACCTCATTTTATTTTTACCTCAATACTTATATAATGGATTCATGGAATCATTAACCAATGTTTTCTTCAATTCAACTTAAACATTTTAAACACAAGCTACATGTGTACATGTATCATATTATTCTTACATTAGAATACCTTACATCTAAGAATATGTCATATTATAAATTATTTAATCCAGTACACTCATTTTGTTCTTGTACATCTTAAGATTTTCTTATATCTCCATTGTGAGACCAGTCATAATTATTTGTTTGAAAAACATAATTTATTATACAAAAGCTAATTTACTTCTTAGTCAACCAAGGTCTTCCAACAGATTTACAACATTTTATGTGTAAAATACAAATATATGAATAATTTTTAAATAAAAAACCCAAATAACAATCATTTTTTTAAAAAAATTATTTAGTATGAAATTTGTATCATAAATCCATCTTTTATCGAATATATATAAAAAAATGTTATATGTCATGTCATAAAATCATTAAAAAATATTTTAGTCAAGTCCAAAATATTTTTAAGAAAATTGGAATTTTTAACAATATTGAAATCACATTAGAAAAAATATAAATTTTTTTGAAATAAAATTTTATTTAAATAAAAGTACATTATTAGTATAAGTACCAAAATTAACATACATTAATTCATAATTATAAAAATAAAAAATAGCACACCATGAAAACTATAATTAGAGAATTGAATATAATATATATAAATAATTCAAACTATATATTTAACATCCATATCATTAATTTCATTACTTAATGCCATGATATAACAAAATAACACAAATATATATATATATATATATATATAACTGTAATAATGAAAACTAATATATTTATTATTAATTTATATACATTATTTCAAAAAAAATTATGAACAGAAAAACTAAAAAACTAGTATATATGAGAATTATAAAATAAAATACAACAATTTAAATCAAAAATAGACCATAATACATATAGTGGTCAGAGGAACACATATTATGAAACAATAATGGAATTTTCTAGGCCAGAGAATGAAAAGATTAGATTAGTAGTAAACAAGTAATTGTCTAGTATATAATGGTTCATAAAAAATTATTTCACAAAACAACCTACACAACACATAACACATAAATGAAATACTATTATACATGTAAAAATAAATTAATGTTTTTATATATAATTATTTTTTCCATATATTAAAATAAATATAAAAGATATGATCATGTAACAACAAAATTTACATCCATATTCATAATTTTATAAAAACAAGACCAATTTATATACTCAAACTATAAATTAAAAGTTAAATATAAATATATTTCCAACCTAAATTAAATAATTTCAATTTTTAAAATAAAACATTGAAATGAATAATTTCCCAACCCCCTAATACAATAACAAAAAAGTTAACATAATATTTAAATATTGATTTAACTCATATATTATAGAAAATAATAAATTTATATTTTAATTATAAAGAAGTAGAGAGAAAATAAATAAATAAATACCTCACATATAAATAAATTAATTATCTAATTAAATAAAAAAGTTATTATAAAAAATAAGGCTAATTCAGTGAATCAATAAATATTAATACATAAAATAATCTAATTTAGTGTTTTATAAGTACAAAAAAATTAGAATATTTTTTTGGAAAAATAGATTAATAATTCGAAAATCAATGATTTGATGTTTACAAATATTGGAGTCAAACCGTTAATTGAAGAGAAATATTCAGGGCTGGGAATAAATGATAAAATAATCTCAGGGGGATGAATTAGGATGGGTGTGATATTGGATAAATGGATCCCATATAGTTGGGATTTATTTTTGATGAATATACCAATGGTTTTAAAAAAGCTATTTCTATATCCTCACCACAAAAATTCATAACCATAATGTTTTCAATAACTATTGGTATATGGAGACCTATAACAGTGGTTTTATAAGAAATTTATTACCTAAACATATGTATATATACCATTTCAATTAGTTATTATATGTATAAATTAAATTAAATAGTTAATTTAATCTTACTAGGAGGGTATATTCTATGTACTTTGTTAGTAAACCAACAATACTAAATAATTTTATATTAAAATTAAATTATAAAAAATTTAAAAGGATGTGTATCTCGAGTACTTGTTCAAAATATGATTAAGATAATTGTTTAATTATTAAATAAGATAATTAATTAATTATTTATTGAAATTAGACATTATAAATAATAAATTGAAATGAATGCTAGAATATTTTCGGAAAAATAATTACATGTTATGATTAAACACAAGCTCGATTTACCTAAGTATGAGTAAGTATTCTAGTTAATTTTATTACTTCTTGAATTCGTATGGTAAAATTTATTTTAATAAATTAATTATATTGATATAAATATTATCTATTCCATATTTATTATGAATGGGATTTCACTTCGAAGTATAATTTTATGCCATCCAAAATCATGAGTGTATCTCACCTATGTGAAATATGATATTTATTATATAAGTACTAATGTTGTAAAAGTGGGAGGAAAGACCCACTACACAATAAATTTGGTTATAATTGGGAAATTGCAGACCATATATGAATATAAATTAAATGCATTCAATAGATAGATAACTGGTGCTAGATAATCTGATCAGGTATTCTTCTATCCAGCCATTCGATGTGAAGGAATCAACTACCATATTACCTGCTCTATTTGAATGAAAATTCTGATGGTTTATTTAATCGTACCCTAACAGTCTCTTATTTCATAGGTGATCAGCTGGTGAATTTGTTTCATTTTGTAATTAATACTATATTTTATTACAAATTACTTTTCAACCAGCGGTAAACAAACATATGAATGATGGTTCATGGGTGGGATATATCATAGAGGGGGATGTGGGTATTTCCAAACTATTTGGTCTTTATATGAGTTTTGTGTGTGTGTTTTATGGAATTGAACCCCCAAAATAACCTAATATATATATTTATGATCAATCGAGCATACAATAGTGGGAGAAAAATTAGGACATGAGTCAATATGAAACCAAACAAATAAGTATGTTAACATAAAAATTTTAAAACTTGATCAAGGAACTAACTCAATGTTTATTTTACCCTATGAGATAATTTAGATTACCATTCACTCGATAAACTAAAAATTCATTTAAATATCATGATCATAACCATAGTTTATTTTATTTTTCATGTCCATCGTTATTTATTTATATAGTTCATATTTATTTAATGATTAGATAAATTTACATTTAGTAAATAAATAATAGTTACAAATTATGGAATAACTTAATGTTATTATATGTAATGTGTTTTATCAGATATAGTTAATTAATTTTTTAAAATACACCTTATATTAACAAGATTGTAAAAGATAAAAAATAATATTGTTTCATATTTTAAAAAATATTTCTCAAATAAAATATTTTTTTAATTTTTCATTAAATATTATTTTTTTATACAACTATAGTAAATGATTCATTCTAGACAATGTTATGGACATATTCTAATAATCATGTAGTCTTAACAATTATAATAGGTAAACAATACAAAATTGGTAATATGGGGAATGAATATAGTGTTCTAAATAAAATTTTATTGAATCTAGTAAAACTAAACCAAAACTTATCCATCCCAATCTCAAGAGCATAATCATCACTCTGAAAAAATAAGTCCATTATAAATGGTTACTGTCTTGTAAGCTTCTCTTGTTGAATGTGGTGTGAGAACAAGGGAGGTTAGAGTGTTTCTCCCAAAACAAGAGAATATTTTATCATAATCTTGTCCTGAGTTTTATTTTCATGAAAATTTTATTCTCGAAGGCCCGGAAGATTATTGTATTCAGACACAGATAATTTGGTGAAAGTGTTTCCTTTTATTCAAATTAGTGGGCCTAATTCTGCATTGTACATCATAATTCTATTTTTAATAATTATCAAGTAAACCCTCTTCCTACTGTGAACATTTTATGTTTTGAGGAATCACTGACTGAGCATAGTTGATATAGAGTTCTTAGAAGACCAATAGAAACAGATCATGATTATGAATGTTGAATATTGTTCAAATTTATCCAGTACCAATTATGCCAAAGAAAATGTGGTTTTCCTCTCTAAAATACTAGGATTCTTATTTGTTGAATTTTATGAAAATGTGACATAATGTAAATATATGAAGGTATATAATGGTGCATATGAATAAAATGCTGAAACCTCAATCCAAGTAAAATTATTGGTTTTATACAAAATTTATTAATGTCGTATTGAGAGTCAAGGGTCTGTTGAACGATGTCGAAGAATCAGTATAATATTGTCATGGGTTCTGTATCACAAATTTGATTTGTAATAGGATGAAGATAAATTGTATTCTGTGGAAGAAACATTGGGTCGAAGACAATGATAACATTAATGAGTAATTTAATCATGTTGATCACCCTCATGGTAAAGAGTGATTGTTGATCCAAGTCTAGGACCAAATGAATTTCAGGAGTATTCTAATGAAGAAGTAGAAAATGAAGAAAATCGAGGTAAACAATATCTTATAGATAAAAGAGGTGACCCATATATTGATTAAAGTTTTGAAAGGATGATATGTGGAGCTTATAGCCATCCTAAGCCACTTAATTCAAAAAAAACCTCTTCTTTTAGAAAATGGTGATGAAGAGACTAAATAATCAGATAATATCAAATAAGTTAGTAAAATTGTTAGGGAAGAAGATAAATAGTATATTGGTGAAATTGAAGAAATATTCAATGTGGAATAATAGTAGGATGATTGGGATGAAGATGAATAAGATGAAGATGAAAGATAATAATCTAGTGAAGAAAATGTATATAATGAAAATGATGAGGAAGAATAAACAAGTGGTTAATATGATAGTGGATCAGAACACCTAAATGATGATCAAGGTCTTGTTATAGAACCTAATGATCTTACTCTAGATAGTATTGAGCCTGTAAATCCTGTTGATACTACTTTATAGGAACAAGAATAAATTTTGAAATCCTAGGATGCTATTGACTCAGTTTTTGTTGGGGAAAGTACACAATATATATTCATATGCATGATAAAGTTTATACTGAAAAAGAAACTCCATTTTTTCCAGCGCAAGAAATTGTTTATTTCAAAATTGAAGCACTAGTTGAGAGAGAAGGACCTATTGAAGAGGAAGTTCATTCATAGGGGGAGAAACATATAAATGGGTAAGATTATATACTCTCATTACTAATGATGTAAAAAACAGGGAACGTTAAAAGTATCGTGGCTACGTATGTCTTGTATTAGAGTATCCTAATTCAGAAGATGTGATAATGATCTTATGCAATCTCCAGTAGAAGAAAGAACTTCAGTTGAAATAGTTCCAATAGTACCTTCAGTTCCAATTCCTTTTTTGTTGTAGTAGTATATATAGAATACGTAACTCATAATTATTTTTAAATTTTTAAGGAAAATTTATGCCCAGTATTTAAATTTTTCTTTCTACATCAACTAGCTACTGTTTCATGTATTAGTGAAACATATGCTCTATTTCATGTAAAGATAATCCTTTCCTATATTCAACCTCAATTAATTTCAGAACATCAAGAAGAAATGTAGGAAAATAAAATGTTATGTGTTGAGTTGATTTTACTCATTATAGTTGGGAAAATGATATCAGATGAGTATAAAATATCCCTAGATAATGTTTCAATGGCTATTTAGAGTACATATCCTGAGGAAAATATTAATACTACTCCTCTAACCCTTGATCTGTCCATTTTAAAATCCGTAGTCAAAGAATCTTTCAATAAATTCTTAACCTAAACTATTCCTACAATTAAGAATCCTACTGTTGAAATGATCAGAACAGTTATTAAAGAATGGATTCATACCATGATTGGTGGCATAGAATATGAGTTCCTTACAAAAATTCGATATAACTTTGTCCAGATATAGGATATGGTAAGGTTTTTCACAAATGGGGGAACTAATTATCAGGAGTAAATTAAAAAGAATGTATATTTATACTTTTAATGGATGTACAACAAACACCAGATGGATATTAACTATATTTATTTAGTTGATTATATGATAATCCCACCTGTAACTCATGAATTTAAGGAATAAGTGAAACAATTAACGGAGCGAACTCCTGCACTACAAAATTTTAAGTAAAATATGGATAATTTCACAATGGTTATAGAGAAATGTGGGAATGTAATCATGGATTTTATAAAAAATTTGAAGCCTTTTCTACATCATTAGTGTACTCCTATTATTTCACCAAATGAATTCCTTGTTCGACCAGTGACTAAGTGTTTTCTTTCAAGATCTATCTTCTGGTCACTTAATCTCTAGTTCATAGTTGTAGTGACTAGAAATACAATTTATCTTCTCCCAAAAACCCTTAAAACATTTCCCATATTTGTAGCACATGATCGTAGTAATCTAATACTTGTGATCTATATGTCACTCACTTCTCCAACTTCTTCTACTTATATTCTTACACCTCACACAACTTCTGGAGTCCCCATTAATCAGTTTTATAGCACATATCATTCTACTCCTAATTTTACTTGATCTACTTATACTCATACGATAAAGGAACATATGGATCATTCTTTGGAGAAGAATTAATTGGATTTATCTTTGACAGGGTTGTAATTTTTTTCCCTTTTACTCCCTTGTACTTTCTCTTGAACCTGAAATATATTATCTCTTTTAATCACAATTATTATCATTATCTCTTATTATTAGTTTTCTTTTTTGATAATCCCAAATGGGGGAAACTTATGATATAAAATGTAATATAACTGAATAATAGTTATATATTTTAGGGAATGTTATAATTTAACTGTATTTAATTTTATTTTTGGGGTATTTAATTTGAGTTTCAATATTATCAAAATTTAATTTCACATAATCTGTGTGATATGCCATAAAATTTTCTCCTTTGATCATTATGAATGAATTGTTAATTCCATGATTTATTTTCAATAAAAAGAGATATTACAGACCTCCTCTAGTTTTATCTCTCAAAAATCATGTTTTATTATGTTTGATTATGCTTAGTTATGTTTCCCTATGATTAATTATGTCTAAATATAAGATTAGTATTTATTTTAATACATAATAAATGTTAATAATATTTGGAAAAGTATAAGCCACCATTAAGGATAGGTCATCATTGATGATGGGTCACCTCCTAGGAAGACTCACTGTTGGACCTAACAATGATATGTATCACATTTAACAGTCTCACAATAAGCACAGATATTTAAAACTCATAAAGGACAAGAAAACAACATGAGTCACCAATTCCTGACCTACTGATTTCTAATCCACTATCACCTTTGTTGAGTCAATAAGGTTTTCCATATGACTTTTCCATTCCTTCTTATTTTGAAAATCACAAACACCTTATCTTTAGGAAAATTGCTTTTATAAGGAAAATTTCTTTTATAAGAAAAATTACTTTTATAAGGAAAAATTGATTTTATAAGGAAGATTGATTTTGAAAGAAAAATCACCCTTATCACATTTTCATTCATATATTTCTTAAGTATAAGATTCAGATTCATTTATATTTTCTCGGAATTGTTTGAAACTTTGATATGAAGTATTCTGTTTTAGGATCCGAATTCTGGATAAGAACTGTAATAAAGTTTTACTCCGAAATCCAGATGAGAACTATGATAAGGTTTCATTCCAATCTCCAGATACGAACTCTGATTATGTTCTAATCCAGATTCAGGATACGAATCCTTATAAAGTTCGACAATGAATTCTCATTATGAATTCTGTTGAGGAATTCTCATTACGAATCCTGATGAGGAATTCTCATTACAAATTCTCATGAGGAATTCTCATTACGAATTCTGATGAGGAATTCTCATTACGAATTCTGATGATGAATTCTCATTACGAATTATGATGAAGAATTCTCATTATAAATTCTGATGACTAATTCTCATTATGAATCCTGATGATGAATTCTCAATACGAATTCTGATGACGAATTATCATTCCAAATTATCATTCCGAATTCACCTATTAAACAGAATCTAATCATCTTTGTTTTATACACTCTGTATTTATTTAGACTCCGAAAAATTATTTTTTTACACTCCGAACATTCATTCTGAACTTTTGAGTTATATTTTAAACGGTGTCGTGTATTCTGTTTCAATTGTTTTGTTATAAAACGATGTCATCTATTCTGTTATAAACTAACCGTTGGCTAAGTGACACATGTACAGGTCCCTCCGATTTTTAAGGAAAATATGATCGTTGGGAAGGAGGCCGACCTTACCTATAAATAGGAGCTCATTTGAAAGAGCTCAAAAACACACAATGAAGTTGATCAATCTAGAGACCACACGCTGCTAAGGATATTTCTAGAGAGAGAAATCTTTTCATTCCTTATGCGTACTAAACCGCTCGTTCAGTTTTTGCTTCGTGCGACTCCGAATGTTGGAGATTACATTCGAGGACTTCTAGGGATAGGATGAAATAGGTGTCGACTACCTTGAAGTTCGACGACTTCCTTGCTGAGGAAGACAATGGTTTCCAACTACCTTGATGTTGAGGGATTTCGGGGATAGCAAGACAGAGATACTCCAATCTTCGTATCGAGGGCTTACTCTGGTGTGGGTAAGATAGACTTACTTGAAATTATAAATCAAGGGACCTTTATCCAAGGTTGTTGGATACACTTCTCTTCGGGTTAAAAGACTTATATCTTGTTTCTTGCAGTTTTACTACTTGTTTATTTCCGCTGCATATTGTATTGTAAGGAAATTATAACATTCTTATACTTATCTATTGGTACTCTTTTTCGTTTATATTCTATACGCTTTAAGGTAGAATCTCATATTGTAATCTTTTGTTAAGTTTCAATTTTCGGAACCATATTTCCGGAACCTACTTTCGGAATCTCTTTCCATGTTTTCATTTGGTATTAGAGGTGTTGTGAATTTTCTTAAGTTTAACTTTTTTAAACTTAGCCCTTTCCTTAGCTTAAAGAAACTATAGTTATTCATAACTAACTTTAAAGGTTCCAAAGGAATTTTTAAAGAATACAATTCACCCCCCCCCCCCCTCTTGTATTTTGAGCATCTATATCATTATTTCGATCCTACAGTTGGTATCAGAGCAAGGTCTCTGAAATACTTGTACTCACGTATAAGTTTTTCTTGCTCACTTTCCCATTCCGAACTTTTCCATTCCGAACATTCTCATTCCGAACTTTGTTAATACGAAATTTTTCTACTAACAAGTTTGTGTGCCCAAGGTTTTTAAGTATGGAAGGAATTAATGTTGGTTCTATTGATAATCTAAATCCTACAAGACCCCCAATCTTTGATGTTAATGATTATGAGTACTAGAGAGATCGAATGAAGACTTTTGTAATCAATACTGGAGTAGACAATTTTGTTATGCTTACTGGTGATTATAAAATTCCTAATAAGGAAGTTAGAACTTTTACTAACCAGGAAAAGAAATAGTATCAACTCAATTATAAGGTATGCAATACTTTACTGTGTTCAATGACCAGAAATATATATAGCCAAATTTCATCTTGTGAAGCAGCTAATTGTATCTAGAAGAAGTTAGAGGTTACACACTTTGGAACTTCTAAAGTGATTGAGACTAGGAGAGCTATGCTTAGAGATGAATATCATGGATTCAATTTTCCTTATGGAGAACAAATATGTAAAGTTCAACAGAGATTTATAACTATCGTCAACAGCCTGCAGTCTATGGGAGAAAAAGGGTTAGATGATGAGGCACTTGTGGATAAGATAATTGATATTATGCCTAATGAGTGGGAATCCAAAAGAACAGCTATAGATGAGAACAGGAAGGTCACTCAAATTTCTCTTGATGAGTTATTTGGAACACTTCTCCAACATGAAGCCAGAATGAAGAGAGATGCTGAAAACATCAAAAAGAAAAATGGAAATGGTACTGTTGCTTTTACAACAACATCAAATCATATGAAATCTAAGACTCCAGAGAGAGTAACCAAATCCAAGTCTAATAAGATGGTAATTCAATCAGATTCTAGTGAGAGTGAAATATCAGAAAATGAGTTAGCTAATCTTGCTCGAAGGATGAACAAGATAGCTGGCTAGAGAAATTTCCAATCCATGTTTAAGAAAAAGGAGAAGGAAAGATAGAAAATATTGTTGAGCCAATAATGTTTTCCTTATGAATTTTCCATTCCCTCGAATTCTTTTTGAAAATCACAAAGGGGGAGAAGGAAAAAATCCTTAAGGAAAAAGAACTCTAATACGAGCTTATCTAAGGGAGAGTTTTTCATTAAAGAATACTTTATTATTCGTAATAAAAAGTCATTCCGGAAATCTAGAATAAGATCCATAGAGTTTCAAAGCCTAAGGGGGATTTAGTCGTATTCATCAATATCCTTAAAACAAAAGGAGATAAGCCTTAATGTTTTTCATTCTTCTTAGAATTTCTTTTTTATAAGGATGTTTGTGCTTTCCAAAAAGGGGGAGATTGTTGAGTCAATAAGGTTTTCCTTATTACTTTTCCATTCCTTATTGTTTTGAAAAATCACAAACACCTTATCTTCAGGAAAATTTCTTTTATAAGGGAAAATTTCTTTTATAAGGAAAATTGCTTTTAGAAGGAAAAATTGATTTTATAAGGAAGCTTTATTTTGTAAGAAAAAATCACCCTTATCACATTTTCATTCATATATTTCTTAAGTATAAGATTCGGATTCATTTATGTTTTCTCAGAATTATTTGGAACTTTGATATGAAGTATTCTGTTTTAGGATCCAAATTCTGGATAAGAACTGTAATAAAGATTCACTCCAAAATCCAAATGAGAACTGTTATAAAGTTTCATTTCGAACTCTGGATACGAACTCTGATTAAGTTCTACTCTTGATTCAGGATACGAATCGTTATGAAGTTCGACAACGAATTCTCATTACGAATTCGGATGAGGAATTATCATTATGAATTCTAATAAGGAATTCTCATTACGAATTCTGATGATGGATTCTCATTACGAATTCTGATGAAGAATTCTCATTACGAATTCTAATGACGAATTCTCATTACGAATCCTGATGATGAATTCTCATTACGAATTCTGATAACGAATTCTCATTCTGAATTCTCATTCTGAATTCACCTATTAAACAGAATCTGATCATCTTTGTTTTATACACTCTGTATTTATTTAGACTCCGAAAAATTATTTTTGTTTACACTCCGATCATTCATTCCGAACTTTTGTGTTAGATTTTAAATGGTGACGTACATTCTGTTTCACTTGTTTTGTTATAAAACGATGTCGTATATTCTGTTATAAACTAACCGTTGGCTAAGTGACACGTGTACAGGTCCCTCCGATTTTTAAGGAAAATATGATCGTTGGGAAGGAGGCCGACCTTACCTATAAATAGGAGCTCATTTGAAAGATCTCAAAAACACAGAATGAAGTTGATCAACCTAAGGACCACACGCTTCTATGGTGATTTATAGAGAGAGATATTTTCATGCCTTTTTCATACTGAACCGCTCGTTCATTTTTTTCTTCGTGCGACTCCAAATGTTGGTGATTGCATTCGAGGACTTCTGGGGATAGGAAGACAGAGGTGCCGACTACCTTGAAGTTCGAGCGATTCCTTGCTGAGGAAGACAGAGGTTTCCAACTACCTTGAAGTTGAGGGCTTGTGGGGATAGCAAGACAGAGACACTCTGATCTTTGTATCAAGGGCTTACCCTGGTGTGGGTAAGACAGACTTGCTTGAAAGTATAAATCAAGGGACCTTTATCCAAGGTTGTTGGATACCCTTCTATTTGGGTTAAAAGTCTTATATATTGTTACTTGTAGTTTTACTACTTGTTTATTTCCGCTGCATATTGTATTGTATAGAAAGTATAACTTTCTTATACTTCCATACTTGTACACTGTTTCATTTAAATTCTATACGCTTTAAGGTAGAATCTCATATTGTAATCTTTTGTTCACATTGTTGTTCATAATTGTTTCTATGTATGAGATGCGTATGGTTGAACTATCATCAAGCAGACCTACAATCAGAATTACCTACTAATAGTTGTGTCACTGTCAGGTCAACCTACCGATAGTGAAACGTACTAATCCTGACTCACCGTTGAGGAGATACCGATCCTGAGACACCATCATTCCATTAATTTTCATATAAATTTAAAATTATTTTTATCTATCATATTTTTGAAACAAAGTAACACAATTTATTTTAATTTCTTTTCTACCTTTTTTAGAAAACATTAATATCGATGTCAGAGTACGAGGTATGAGGTACCATCACACGATGGAGATCATGCTTTCAATTAGCCTTGTAGTGTTTAAAGCAAGCACCTGATCCAAAAGAAAAATTAGCTGAATAATATATAAGATGTAAATAATCCAAGTAACATAGATGAAGAAATACCTACTATTCACACATGAAGAAATTTCTGAGAACCAAAATTATAGAACAACTATAGAATCAAACAAAAAAATAAGAACATTCATCAAAAAAATCATTATCTCAATATAATCATATGAAAAAACATCCCATTATACTATAATTTTCATCATTTTCTAGAAATTGACCCATGATTCATTTCAACACATCTTTGAAGAGTCACAAGCTGCATAAACAAACTATAAAGACTTTTAACTCTTATATTATTGTTTATGCTCTGATTGTACACTGTTTTATATAACAAATAGTGGGTGACTATCTATATTATGAAAACAAACTAACTATCAAGCCAAAAATAAAAAGATAAATTGTTATCTTCACAAACCTATATTTTTACACACTATACTCCCACATATAAAAGTGGAAGAGGTCCCTCTATGGCTTATTTGTTACTATCACTTCCACCAAAACTATTGAAGAGGTCTTGTTGAATTGGAAAATAATATATTTTTTTGTGCACCCAAATATAGTGTGTGGATACTTGTTTATTTATATAAATACCATAGTGTGAGGTGGTCACTAAGTGTAGTGGACTATGTCTCAAAATGAGACTGAAACTCTTGTTTTATTCTCACTGTGACTTTATAATTTATGTTTTCAATATTTTATTTAAATTAGAAAATTTACTTCACATTGATGGTTAATATTAGATAGTTTATATATAATAATTTGATTGAATCAATTTATTTCAAAAGTTAAAATAATAATCCATATTACTTTAACTGAAAAAAACCACTCTTTTAGAAGTCATTTAACAGACTGAAAGTTTTATAAATCTTTTACATTGGTAAAATATGATATTTTCAATTTTAAATTATGTTAATTTGTAATATATTTTTTCAATATAAATTTAAATTTGAACTCAATTGACCCCACTCATTAGTGTATCACTATGAAAAGAACATTCTTTTTTGTATCAAAATGATATAGGAAGAATTTAAAGGGTTTTAGAAAGAAAGAAAATAGAAATTACCATTGATGAACATTGCATGTTTTTTAGGTAATTCTATTGGGAATGAACCAAAAGACTCAATTGGATTGATTTATTTGAAAAATATGGATTCTAGGATGAGAATATGGATGCTTTGAATTTATTTATATTGTATTCATATGATCCATATTTATTGCGAGTTGTGGAGAATGAAGGAGGTGAGTGCCCTTTTAATGTTGATGAGGAGTGAAATTATTGTAAATACTAAAAGGTTTACACTACTAAGTGGTTAACATTATTTTAAGTGGATCATTAATTAACATTTATAGGTTTTCAGGAAGTATATGGTATACAAATACCTCAAAAACACTATGAAACACATTTAGTAAAAAAAATTCAATATCTTATAAATTTCCATAACTATTAGAATTTTTGGTTTTCACTTTGGTAACTAGTATTCAATCCAATGTAACTTATATTTTAAGACTAAATCAATGTGAGAAATATTAAAAATTATATAAAAATTTATTATAAATATTTAATAAAATTTATAAAATAAAAATATCTTGTTTGTTGAAAATTAGGTTTAACACAATCATAAGTAAACTAAAAAACACCCATTTATCCTTAACTGTGATAATATAGTTTTTTAATAATTAGGGGTAAATATATTTATAATAAAAGAATAATTGATCCATTTTGTGGTCATATTTTACATTTATTAACATTTAATATCAACTTCAAAGAATATTGGATTTTTACTTATTTTAAATTATTTAACAATATATATGTTTTTTAATATAACATTAATGTCAATTTAGACTAAATTCATTTAATTTGAACATAAAAATAAACAAATTACTAAATTTGAATAAATAATTCACACACCTCGGTAATATTATATCTTGATATAAAAATATAATCTAACATAATAATGCATCCAGTTTACAACACTTATAATATTTTGGGTATTATTTATTTCATTTACTTGATAACGAAATAATTAATATGTTGGAATTTATTTTGAGTTATTTGTATTTATATCGTCACTAAAAAATTATTGATAAAATATAATAATAATAGGATATTATTTTTGTTTTAAAAGAACATCTATAAACATACGTATGTTATTCTTTTCTATCCAAAATACATATAGAAATTAAATGGAAGGAAAATATCCTTTTGAATTTTTCATTAAAAAAAATTATATGGGTCATATATATATTAAAGTGGCATAGAATTATAATAATTCATATATTTTTAAGTATATTTTATAAATAAATAAATTAAATATTATATTTCATTTTCAATCTTATCATTGTAGTCTATCCCCACGGTAAATCATTTTTTACCTTAATCACAATAATTAATTTTGGAAGTACATTCATTGTTCATATTGGTCAAAAACATTAGTCAAAAATATTAGAAATTATAAATTATGATGATTAAAAATATTTAATCCATTTTTTAATTCAATTCATAGATTCTGAAAATTTAAATGTTTCATTAAACATACAGATGAGATGAGACCATGGGTTTTTAAGAAGAGTGTTTTTTAGAAAACGTTGATTTATACTATCTATGTGAATAATAATCATTATATAAGACCCAAAAAATATTTAATTATATATAATATAGAATTTTTATTAAAAAAATTACCCATAATGAGTTATTTGAATTAACTAAAATAAATAAATATGATTCCTTTTAAACCCATTTTCTCACCAAAAAAATATAATAAAAACCAATAAGAATTTGATTCAAAAGCAATTTAGTAAATTAAATATAATAGAAAAATATCTAGGATACATAAAAACATTTTCAAAACTTATTGATACATATATATTATAAAATTTACTAAAAATAAATTATTTTTACACAATTCAGTATTTTTCAGTATTCACTAACAAATCAATATTTTTCGAATAATCCCAAAATTTCTCCCAAAGGAAATTTTGATATTTTGATTCGAAAATTTGTTTTAATTTTATCAATCACATTTTCTTAAATTTAAAATACATATTACAATTTATTTTTCTTGATAATTAATATAAATATTATTTTTTTGAAGAATGTATATTTTTTAATATTAAAATCACCGTAATAAAAATTTATTAATTATTGACATAAAATTTATAAATAATTTATATGAATAAATATATATGTATATTGATCTATTTATATATTTCATGAATTAAATTATACTTTCTATACTCACCAATTTAGTGGCTTTTTAAATGGTAAAATATATCATGGGTCATTTATGTTCGGTGAAACTCAGTCATGCATGTAACCCATGCAATCAATGAAACAAAAAGTTTCTTTTGACACATGTTCAGTCGGTGTTGTGTGTCCCTAATAATATAATAAAATTATCTTGTTTTATAATCTCAAGGCATTACATCTTCCCACATAGATAATGTGAATCCACTCAATTTGATATATATATAGTTATTAAAAGAATGGACATTTCGAAATACTTTTTTTTGTAAAAATACATCATAAATAGGGTTAACAAAAAATCCACTTGAGAAGAGGGAATGGTAATTATAGTGGTTTTAAAGAATAAAAAATAACTATTTTCAAAATTCAAGAACATAGGTCAGAATGGAAGAAAATAATTAAAAATTACAGAGAGTGATTGAGATGTTTGAACACAAACAAGTGAATGATCAATGGAGCATAATGGCCTAAAAAAATTAACAATTTCATGATCAAAAGTATCATTGTATCAATATAATGGAAGGAAATAGATTATCATTTTTTCATTATATTTTTCATAGAATGGATAAATTACATTACTATAATGAGAAAAATAATCATGAACATTACTTAATTGATTAGTTGAATTTAATCGACTAATCAATTTTCACCACATTCAGATATTTTTCACACAAAAATGTTTTTTCCTGTTGAAAATTTTAAATTCTTTAATCAGTAAATATAAACTATTAAAGGATAATAAAACCACAGTAAGGATGAAAATTTATTCCATCTATCATGTGACATTAACCAAAACCAAAATGGTCATCACTTTGCCAGATAATTCCCAAAATGATTATATCATAAAATAATAAATTATTTTTAAAAAATCAATAATAGTACCCAAAGTTAAAACCAATTAATTACTTAAATAAAAAAACTTCAAAACTATTCACTAATTTCATTACTATCTTCGACACCCACTTATTCGAAGGATTTTCGAAATATTCATCAATGCTAAATTAATTTTTACACCTATACAAAATCCCATATGTTTCCATAGTAAACATTAAATTTATCTAATGATATTTGATACTAATCATAAAATCATGTAGGCCATTGGAATGGGTGAAAACTTAATCACTATTCAGTCATGGATTCATGACTCATCACCTTATAGGATCCGATGGATTTTCATCATCCAAACAGGTTGTCACCTATTTAAAAAAAATCATGAAAAGTAATTTATCCCTAAATAACACATCATTTTTTTCATAGGGGTCATTAATACCTCAAACCAAAAAAATTCTACAAAAATTTCCATAATAACCTCAGCATGTTCTTTAAGATAGAAACATCAAATGAGATTTCGACTATTAGGAACATATAATCAGCCATAATCTTATATACCTATAGTGTTTTCAATAAATATTAATATAACCTCTTATGAAAACATCCAAATCTCAAATTTTATCTAAACATACCTTTGAAAACAATTATAAAAACTTATAACATGTAATCCTGGTTTTAGTAATTAATCATAAACATTACATTTTGGTCATTAATGCTACGAATTTTGTCTCAATTTATATCATCCAATGTTAATAATATCAAAAAGAAAAAATAGATTACAAACTTACATGGGGATATTTTAGAATAATAATTTTAGGGAATTAGAAAAAAGTTGTACATAAACAATTTAAAATATATTAGATTCTAATTTCTCCCAAATAACACATATTTTCATTTTCAGATTATGAAATAATCATAACCCATATTAAATAACTTTTACTAATAGTAAATTCAACCCAAATATTTATAAACTGGGGAAATGTAATCATAATAATGGTGAACTAGAATTATATGTAATGTTAAATATATGTTTTAGGAAATTAATGTCCTCAATGGGCATAATAAAGGAATAATAGTTTGATGAAAAATTCAATGTTCTTGAGTATAACATAAAAATATTCAAACCTATTAATAATTTGTTCACAAAATATAAAAACATGGCACAAATAATTTAAAAGTCAAATATTCATAAGAATAAATAATCATGGGACATGTTATATCAATATTGATGAAATGAAAAATCACAAATCTTTAAAAATAATTGAAAATATATATTGGTATCTTAGGACATCATTTTTCTATCAAACATACATAACCCTTTGATAACCCTTAAAAATCCCTTACAATTGGAATAAATAAATGAATAAATTCCATATAATTATTTGGAGGAAATAATAATTACGCAATGATATAGAGGTCAATCATGGAGGAAAAATCAGTAAATCTATAACAGGATCACATAGAACAATCTGGGCCACCCAATCATAAATAATGTCCATGAACCACAACATGAATAAAATACACATTTCATCATAAACTAATAAAAACAATCATTATTCATTATAGGAAATGATTAACTTATTGAAGAGATACTGTTTCTATAAAAATAAAATTGAAATGTGATTAACTCATGGAAGGGAAACAAGTTCTATATTATTCTTTTGGAAATAAGAATAACTAAGGGAATAGATATTTCTTCTACGAAAATCACATTCAAAAATTCATAATTCATTAGGTGAAAGAATGAAGATTGTATCAGTGAAAATTATCCCCCTTAGAGGATAAATTCCATAAATGGGATTTATTATTGTTTAATTTAAATACAATTAAATGATCATAACATTTCATTTTTGGAAAATACCCCTCTTCAATTTAAAAATCAATTTTTAAAACATAATTGTAACACCCGAGACTTTTATAAGAAATATTTTGTTTTTATTTTATATAAATCATCAAATGAATCTTTCACTACACACAACACTAGATTGGCTTTCTTTACATGCAATCACGACCTTCCTTGATAGCTTGTGTCATACGCAATACCGAGTTTCACAAAACAACGATATTCAATTAAAATATTATTAAAACTAGCCGTTATGAATAGTAATAACCACTTTTTGAAATTTTGTAAATTTCATTTTTCAAAATGGACTTCTTTTTTGGATTCAGAATATCGAAATTAGCCTAGGGTGAAATTTTGGTATTTTTCTGGAAACATTCAATTTTTGATGAATAGTGAAAACACTGGGTTACTATTTAAAAACTGACTTTTTATTTAAATAATTATTTATTTTATTTAAATTTATTTTAGGTCAAAATTTTTACATAATACCTATATATGTTCAATGTAATTCATTGGAATAATTTTATAATAATTTTAGATATATAAAAAGTTTATTGAACCTTTCACCGTCTTTTACCCACCTCTTAGTTGAATTTGAAAATTTACATAAAACATAATTTTACCGCTTCTGTGAGTGGAATTTCAAAAATTCGAGAGACACGGTTGATTTCAGTAAGTAAAATTTGGTTCAATGAGATGAAAATAATTTTTGTTGAATAGTAACTTTTTACTTTTATTTACCACGGTTAAAAGTAAATAGGGAAATTAAGAGTAAAAATGATATTATTATTACCCTAAAACATGTCCTAATTCTATTGGATAAGTGTAATTCGACCAAAAACAACCTTAGGAATAAAATATGACCATTTAGTCTCACTTGGATTAGATTAGGACATTTATTATTAATTTATTTATAGAAGGGTTAAAATAGTTAAAATCAATGTTTAATAAGTAAATAATTTTTAATATAGGGTTATACATGAGATAAATTCGACAATAAGTATTAATTATAAATCTAAAAAGATTTCCTACATAGTGATATTTTATTTGTAATTTTTAGAAATCAAATAATTTATTTTATTTATGGAACAAAGATGATGAAGTAATTATTTTATTAATGAAATATTGACGTAATTGATGTTATAAATACCCAAATAAATGTAATTTGAGCCTTTTTATGAATTCCACTAATTTTATTTGTTAATATGACATATAAGTCTTGATTTAATTAACTTTCATAGAACTTATCATTCTGTTATTATTTTCACAAAAATAAATTACTAAATAGTGTCAAATTTGACAAAAAATAGTTTTTAATACAAATATTATATTATTAATTGTTATTTTATTCCTAAAAATCTATGTTCAGAAAAAATGACATAAATATTGTTATATATATTAATAATAAACAACTTGGGGTTCTTTTGGCTTTTTATAGTAAGTTTATTAACCTTATAGTGTAAGAACACAAAAAGACACGGTAAAAGTAATATTATCTAACTTATAGTAAAATCTAAATGATAAGGCTAAAATAGTAAACTAAACTTTCCCAAATTATATTTTATGAGAGTATTTCTACCCATACACATATTAGAGTCGAAATAAATCAATTTTGAGCTATTTAAAACCGAATATGGCTTTATAATAAAATAATATTTTTAGTTTTTCCAAAGGTGCCCCTCTCCTCCCTTATAAAGGGAACCTCCTCCCTCTCTTCCTCACACCACTTTGAGCCTTTATGCTTGGACAAACCCGGACAATTTCTCCTCTCCACTTCCCTAGAAACATCCTATAGGTCCTGGTCTTCTTCAAAGACCAATTTTAGTTCCCTAAAAGGAGGTCTCAAAGAAGCTCTTCAAAGAAGAGGTAATGTCTGTTACCAATTCTTTCAACTTTATTTCTTCTTCCATTAATTCTTAATTAGTTGTTTCATTATGAATTAATAAAAAAGGTATCACTAATATACTAATATGTTATTATAAGTATGAAACAATCCTATTTCACCATCTATCCATCCTACAGAAAATGAAATCACCGCGCGTGCGTAGGTACGGAATACCGTCTCCACGCCGTGGTGTAATCTATTTTCCACG
This sequence comes from Viscum album, assembly GCA_963277665.1. NCBI lineage: Eukaryota > Viridiplantae > Streptophyta > Magnoliopsida > Santalales > Viscaceae > Viscum > Viscum album. The sequence goes on from OY728153.1 coordinate 916,131,012, forward strand.
ACCACCTTACTTTGATGGGTATAATAGTGTATAGAATGAATATATATGATTATTATAATGCTATATTGATTCTGAAATACTATAAATACACTCCAATACAATTCCACGATCATGGGAATGATATAATCGCTCGTGCGTACGTACGAAATACCGTCTCCCCAATGTGATGCGACTCATTCTACATGATTTTAATTGTATAATGATTAAATAAATTAATTGAGTGAATGAATATGATATATATTACATGAATACCATTCTTTAAATGAGGTATCTATAACCTAAAAAGAAGAATAAGAATTTATTTGACAAAACACTCATAAGAACAAAAAGTAATAAACACCTGAATAACAAGTAGTAATAAAATATTACTAATAAAGAGCTAAGAATATGATCATATATGATATCATAAAAAAAAGATGATTCTGGAATAAGTCAATCACATTATATAAATCATTATATAGGAGTTTCGGACACTTACGAAGCAAATTGGACCTAATGTAAGGGAAAATATCACAATCTCATTTTTATCCGAGATTGTTTATACTTTGGCATTTTTTGGGGTGTATTTTATCTTCCACATCCATTTTTCCTCAATATTTCATATTATTTCCATCCACCTACAATTTTTTAAATCCAATTTTACCCTTCGGTGGGTTTTTAGTAAAAGATATGAAAGGAATCTTTTGTCGTTTTTTGTACGAGGTACTTTTTGACTTTTCCGAAAAAAGTATGAGAAGAATGTTTTTATAACTTATACGACATGAATGGAGTTTTAAAAAATTATTTCCAAGAAGCTTTCTTTACAGGTTTTCAAGTTTTTTTAATCAACTTCTTTTAGTTTAAAATTTTATGACATGTTAAGAAAGGAAAAATGTTTTTGAAGTAGAAAGGATATTTTCCTCAAGAATGGAGTTCAAGTGTTTTATCAAAATTATTTTCCATCTATGATAATATGGGGTAATGTTTCTATCTCTATTATTACATTGATTTTATTATTCTCTGATGGAATTATTTTTATGAATTCCTTTATCTTATATGAATTGTTTTATGATATCACGATGTTTAAGAATTCCATTTTTATTACATGGGTTATGCAATGATGTATGATTTTTTTTTGATTTTGTGGCACAGACAAGAATGGTATAATTATGAGTTGGGTGGGACATATATCTCCCTCCAATGCATTGGGTAAAGATTTTATATCTCATGAGATAGACATGGCTGGAATGGCAAGTTAAACCGGTTCAGTGAAACAGGACTGAAATGAGGAATGAACTCGGTTCAGAAATGGACTTTGTCCACTAAGATAGTCTTGGAAATGAGTCTTGACTAATAAGAAATGATTCTTTATGATTATGTGTATATGCCAAAAAGTTTCATGTTTTATGTTATGATTATTGGGATTAAATTTCACTTCTATGATTTATCCCATGATATGAGATTATGATTTGTTTGGGATGGTAAGATTTATAAAATGTTATGTTCATGATGTGATTAATTTTTCTTTTGTTTACCCTTACTGAGCATTTCAGCTCACGCTTTTGTATGTTTTCTTTCCCCCAGGTCAGGAAGAAGGTTATTAAGTAGGATATGCCAAAAGGGACTCTAGATATGATGAAATAAATGGGATACAATGTAGATTCTTTATGAACCAGTTGTTTATGTTTCCCAGTTTCTAAAGAAACGATACCTATATGGTCCTTACATGGTTTTGTTATATATTGTAATAAGTGTACTTCAATTTTGAAGTATTAACAATGTATGAAAATTATGGGTCGTTATAGTTGGTATCAGAGGAAAGGTATTGTCAACCATTGGAAACTAGGAAGTGAATGCCTTAGTAAGAACCCTAAGGATAAGTATAAGAATAGAACACAATCTTAGTGTTTTAGAAATGGCCATGAACAACCTATGATAATACCTTAAGTGTGAAATTTTATTCTTGATTATGTGGTTTTCCGATTATAATTAGTGTTACTCACACTATTCTTCTTGGTTTTAGTCAATGGCTGGAAACCGAAGGAACCGTGTTAATGCAGAATGCGACGGGCAATGCAATGATTGTCCCCCTGAGAAACCAAACGTTATGGGAGCTGGAATGAAAAATCTTGTAGCCATGCACACACAACTTTCTCAAGCTATGAATCATGTAGGACTTCCAAACGAGAAAAGGAAGGAGCAACATTCTGTTGAATCCTTCATGAGATAGTGTCCACCTTCATTCAGCAGGTCTACTGATCCATTAGTTTCTGAACAATGGATCAGCACTACTGAAAAGATATTTTTAGTTCTTCAATGTTCTAAACATGATAAAGTCATCTTAGCAGTGTATCGTTTGGAAGGTGATGCTTATCAATGGTGGAATCTTATCAAGAATATGAGGCCAATAGACTAAATTGAGTCCATGGAATGAGACGAGTTCATGAACTTATTTTTCAATAAGAACTTCCCTCGTATTCTCCGAACAAAGATAGAGAAGGAGTTTCTTGATCTAAAGCAAAAGGTTGATAAATCTGTTGGTACCTATGAAGCAAATTTTACAAGACTTGCAAGGTACTCTTCTGGGATTATTATCCAACCTGAGAGTAAGATCAATCAATTATTTAGTGTCATAAAACCAAGTCTTCGAAGGGCCTTATCCATAAGGGACTTTAATAGATACGAGGAAATTGTTCGATGTGCTCTCAATGTTGAGATGGATATTGGAGTAACCCATCAGTCATATGGGTTTGATAAGAAAAGGAAACTGGAATTCAAAGGAAAATCTAATGAGCAAACTAAAAAGGAGATGAGCTTTCCCTTATGCTCAAAGTGTGGAAAGAAACATGGAGGGAGTTGTCTTAAAGGTACAAGTAAATGTTTCAAATTAGGAAAGTAAGGTCATCAGACATTTGAATGCCGCAATGATGGGAAGAAGATGTCTAGTGATGAAAACAAAGGAAGGGATACACAGAATGAACCTACTACACTTCAATGTTTCAAGTTCAAAGAGAATGGGCATTATTCCAATCAATGCCCAAATCCAAGGGTTCATGATGATGGTCTACGTCAGAAAACTCTTAAGGCTAAAGGCAAAGGATAGTCACATGCAATTTCTATTAGCGATGTGGAGTTTAATAACGATGTGGTAAAAGGTACACTTACCATCCACTCTAAAGTAGAAAATGTTTTATTTGATTCTGGATCCACCAAATCTTTTATTTCTGAAGAATTTTCTAATGTTATCACAGTATTACCTTAACAATTAGATGTTGAGTTAGCTCTGACAACCCCTAATGGCACAACAATCGCATAAAAAGTTTATAATTCTTCTCCGATTGAAGTTTGTGGGAATGTGCATCCTGCAAATCTTTTGGTCCTTCCTATAGTTGAATTTTATGTGATTCTTGGCATTGATTGGATTTCTCTATATGGATCTCATATAAATTTCCATAGAAGGGAAGTCAAATTTTATATTCCAGATCAATCTTTGATTGTCTATCGATGCAAGGATGAACATAACCTTCCAGTGGAAATTTCTTCCATCTTATGGGTCTTGATTCAACTAAATGAAGGTTATTTATCTCAAATTATTAGTGAGAAACTCACGATTAAGAAAATTCCCATTGTACGGGAGTATTATGATGTCTTTATAGAGTAATTGTAGGATCTTCCACCAAATCGTGAAGTTGGGTTTTCAATAGAACTCATACCGGGTGTTGTACCTATTTCAAAGACACCTTATAGAATGGCCCAATTGAGTTGTAGGAATTAAAGAAGCAACTCCAAGAGAATCTTGATAAGGGGTTCATACGCCCTAGTGCGTCACCTTGGGGAGAACCTGTTCTGTTTGTTAAGAAGAAAGATGGATCAATGAGGATCTGCATTGATTATCGAGGACTTAACAAGATCACTATTAAGAACACATATCCTCTCCCGTGCATTGATGACTTATTTGACCAACAACGTGGAGCTCAATACTTTTCAAAGATTGATCTTCGTTCAGGGTATCATCAATTTAGGGTCAAAAGGGAGGATATACCAAAGAAGGCTTTCCGTACAAGGTATGGAAACTATGAATTTATAGTGATTCCATTTGGTCTTACTAATGCTCATGATTTCTTCATGGATCCAATGAATAGAGTCTTTAGAGACTATTTTGATCAGTTTGTGGTAGTATTTATAGATGATATTCTTGTCTATTCAAAGAGAAAGGAAGAACATGAAGATCAATTGAGAATTATATTGAAGACCCTAAGAACGGAGAAGCCTTATTCCAAATTTACCAAGTGTGAATTTTGGCTTGAAAAAGTTGCATTTTTGGGTCACATAATCTCAAAAGAGGGGATATCTGTGGATCCAGCAAAAACAGAGGTTATCGAAAGATGGTCGAGACCAACAACAGTAACTGAGATCCAACGTTTTATTGGTTTGGATGGATATTATCGACATTTTGTGAAATATTTTTCACGATTATCTAATCCACTCACCAAGTTGACTCAGAAAGGAGTTAAGTTTGTTTGGATGGAGGAATGTGAAGAGAATTTCAAGGAGTTGAAACGAAGGTTATCATGGGAACCTGTGCTCACACTGCCTTGTAGTGGAGAAAGGTTTGTGATCTACAGTGATGCATCCAAGAAGGGATTGGGGTGTGTTCTCATGAAAAATGATATGGTGATAGCTTATGCCTCAAAACAGTTGAAAATCCATGAGAAAAATTACCCAACTCATTATTTAGAGTTATCTGCGGTAATCATTGAATTAATGATTTGGAGGCATTATCTTTATGGAGAAAGGTGTGATATTTATACAGATCATAAAAGTTTAATGTATATTTTCACACAAAAGGTGCTGAATATGCGCCAAAGAAGATGGTTGGAGCTGATTAAGGATTACGACTGCTCAATTCATTACCACCCTGAAAAGAAAACAAGGTGGAAGATGCATTAAGTCGACAAGACCATGCTAGTTTATCCATGATGAGGATCAAAAAAGATCCAATATTGATGGATTTACAAAGGATTTATCTTACAATTATAAAGAAAGGGGAAAATCGTATCTTTCTCAAATTAATGTTCAATCATCTATAAATGTGAAGATTAAATAGGCACAGAAAGAAGATGTAGAGTTACAAAAGAAGGTGAGAAATGTTCCTGAATTCAACCTTGATTGTGATGGGATAATAAAGTTCAGGAATCGGGTCTGTGTTCCTCCCATCCTTGAATTAAAGAATAAGCTGCTGGATGTGTCTCATAGTTCTTCATTCTCTATTCATCCTGAAAGCACAAAGATGTATAGGGACCTGAAAGAGTACTTCTGGTGGGATGACATGAAAAGTGATATTGCTGAATATGTCTCCCGATGCTTGTTTTGTCAGCAAGTTAAAGCTGAGAGACAGAAGTCTAAGGGGATGTTACAACCATTACCCATACCCAAATAGAAATGGGAAAACATCACTATGGACTTTGTCACTGGACTTCCTAAAACATCCAAAGGAAATAATTCTATCTGGGTCATAGTTGATCGTCTTACAAAGTCTGTACACTTCATTACTATTAGAGATGATTTCTCTCTGGATCAGCTTTCCAGGATATATGTATAGGAAGTGGTAAGATTGCATGGAGTACCAATTTCTATTATATCTGATCGGGATCAGAGGATTACCTCAACGTTCTGGTGAAGTCTTCAGCATACTCTGGATACAGAGTTGAGTTTCAGCACTGCTTATCATCCTCAGACAAACGGCCAGTCTTAGAGGACAATTGAAACTCTAGAAGATATGTTGAGAGCTTTCACTATGGATTTCAAAGGTGGTTTGGATCAACACCTACCTTTGGTGGAATTTTCATATAATAATAGCTTTCACTCTAGTGTTCAGATGGCTCTTTATGAAGCTCTCTAGGGAAAGAAATGTAGGACTCCAACTTGCGGGGATGAAGTTGGGGAAAGAAAGGTATTAGGACCCGATCTTTTTGATGAGATGGAAGAAAAGGTTAGATCTATTCAACAACACATAAGAGCAGCTCATAGTCGACAAAAAACTTATACCGACAACTAAATAAAATACTTAGAGTTTGAAGTGGTTGATAAAGTGTTCTTACTAATATCTCCTTGGAAGAGAGTAATGAGATTTGGAAAGAAGGGAAAGTTGAGCCATATGTATATTGGTCCTTTCGAAATACTGGATCGTGTTGGGAAGGTAGCTTACCGATTGGAGCTTCCAACAAATCTCTCTCAAGTTAACGATGTGTTCCATGTATCTCTCCTGAAAAAGTACATACCTGATCCTTCACATGTACTCAGCTCAGAAGTTGTACTGCTGGAACAAGATCTTTCTTATGAAGAGCAGCCGATAGAGATTCTCGATCGTAGTGAAAAAGTCATATAGAAAAAGAACACTAACTTGGTGAATGTTTTATGGAGGAACCACCAATTAGAAGAATCTACATGGGATCTTGTGGATATGATGAGGGAGAGGTATCCTCATCTGTTTGTTACAAGTGACAAATTTCGAGGGTGAAATTCATTTTAATGGGGGTAGAATGAAACACTCGAGACTTTTATAAGAAATATTTTGTTTTTATTTTATAGAAATCATCAAAGGAATAATTCACTACACACAATACAATCATGGCTTGCTTTACACGCAATCACGACCTTCCTTTATAGGTTGCGTTGTACGTAATACCAAGTTTCACTAAACAATGATATGCTATTAAAATATTATTAAAACTAGCCGTAATGAATAGTAATAACCACTTTTTGAAATCTTGTAAATTTTATTTTTCAAAATGGACTTCATTTTTGGATTCAGAATATCGAAATTATCCTAGGGTGAAATTTTGGTATTTTTCTGGAAACATTCAATTTTTGATGAATAGTGAAAACACTGGGTTACTATTTAAAAACCAACTTTTTATTTAAATAATTATTTATTTTATTTAAATTTATTTTAGGTCAAAATTTATACATTATACCTATATAAGTTCAATTTAATTCAATGGAGTAATTTTATAATAATTTTAGATATATAAAAATTTTATTGAACTTTTCACCGTCTTTTACCCACCTCCTAGGAGAATTTGCAAATTTACAAAAAAACTTAATTTTAACGCTTCTGTGAGTGTAATTTCAAAAATCAGAGAAACATGGTTGATGTCAGTAATTAAAATGTGGTTCAATGAGGTGAAAATAATTTTGGGTGAATAATACCTTTCTACTTTTATTTACCAGGGTTAAAAGTAAATAGGGTAATTAAGAGTAAAAATTAAATTATTATTACCCTAACACAAGTCCTAATTCTATTGGATAAGTTTATGTCGACCAAAAATAACCTTATTAATAAAATATGACCATTTAGGCCCACTTGGATTAGATTAGGACATTTATTATTAATTTATTTAAAGAAGGGTAAAAATAGTTAAAATTAATGTTTAATAAGTAAATAATTTTTAATATAGGGTTATACATGAGATAAATTCGACTATCAATATTAATTCTAAATCTAAAAGGATTTCCTACATAATTGTATTTTATTTGTAATTTTTAGACTTTAAATAATTTAATTTATTTATGACACAAATATGATGCAGTAATTATCTTATTAATGAAATATTGACATAATTGATGTTATAAATACCCAAATAAATGTAATTTTAGACTTTTTATAAATTCCACTAATATTCTAGGTTAACATGAAATGTTAGTATTGATTTAAATAACTTTTTTTTGAACAAATCATTCTGTTATGATTTTCACAGAAATCAATTACTAAATTGTGTCAAAATTTACATAAAATATTTTTTAAAACAAATATTATATTACTAGTTGTTATTTTATTCCTAAAAATATAAATTTCGGCACAATGACTTAGATAAGGTTATATAAATTAATAATAAACAACTGGAGGTTCGTTTGACTTGTTATAGTAAGTTTATTAACCTTATAGTGTAAGAACACAAAAAGACATGGTAAAAGTAAAATTATCTAACTTAAAGTTAAATCTAAATGATAAGGTTAAAATAGTAAACTAAACTTGTCCAAATTCTATTTGATTAGTTGATTTCGACCCATCCCCACATTATCTTCGAAATAAATCAATTTGGAGATATTTAAAACCAAATATGGCTTTATAATAAAATAATATTTTTAGTTTTTTCCAAAGATGCCCCTCTCCTCCCCTTATAAAAGGGCACCTCCTCCCTCTCTTCCTCACACAACTTTGAGCCTTCATGGTCAGCCAACCCTGGCTAATTTCTCCTCTCCACTTTCCTAGAAACATCCTAGAGGTCCTGGTCTTATTTAAAGACCAAATTTAGTGCCCTAAAAGGAGGTCTCCAAGAAGCGCTTCAAAGAAGAGGTAATGTGTGTTACAGATTCTTTCAACTAAATTTCTTCTTCCACTTATTCTTCTTTAGTTGTTTCAATATGAATTAATAAAATAAGTATCACTAATATACTGATATGTTATTATAAGTATGAAACAACCCTATTTCACCATCTATCCATCCTAAAGAAAATGAAATCATCATGCGTGTGTACGTACGGAATACCGTCTCCACGCCATGGTGTAATCTATTTTCCACCACCACCATACTTGGATGGGTATAATGGTGTAAAGAATGAATATATATGATTATTGTAAAGTGATATTGATTCTGAAATATTATACATACACTCCAATACAATTCCTCGATCATGGGAGCGATATCATCGCTCGTGCGTATGTACGGAATACCGTCTCCACGATGTCATGTGACTCGTTCTACATGATTTTCATTGAATAATGATTACATAAATGAATTGAGTGAATAAATATGATATACATTACACTTATACCATTTTGAAAATGAGGTATCTATAACCTAAAAAGAAGAATAAGAATTTATTCGACAAAACACGCATAAGAACAAAAAGTAATAAACACCCGAATAACAAGTAGTAATGAAATAATACTAATTAGAAGATAAGAATATGATCATATATGATATCATAAAAATAATTATGATTCTGTAATAAGTCAATAACATTATTTGAATAATTATAAAGGAGGTTCGGACACTTACGAATCAAATTGGACCTAAGGTAAGGGAAAATATCACAATCTCATTTTGATCCTAGATTGTTTATACATTGGAATTTACAGGGGTGTATTTTATCATCCACATCCATGTTTCCTCAATATGAAATATTATTTACATCCACCTGCAATTGTTTAAATCCAATTTTACCCTTCAGTGAGTATTTAGTAAAAGATATGAATGGAATCTTTTGTCGTTTTTCGTACGAGGTACTTTTTGACTTTTCCGACAAAAGTACGAGAGGAATATTTTTTTTAACATATACGGCATGAATGGATTTTTTAAAAATTATTTCCAAGAATCTTCCTTTACAAGTTCTCAAGTTTATTTTTAATCAACTTCTTTTAGTTTAAAATTGTATGACATGTTAAGAAAGGAAAAATGTTTTTGAAGTATAAATGATATTTTCCTCAAGAATGGAGTTCAAGTGTTGTTTCAAAATTATTTTCCATCTAAGATAATATAGGGTTGTGTCTCTATCTCTATTATTTAATTGATTTTATTATGCTGTGATGGAATTATTTTTATGAATTCCTCTATCTTATATGAATTGTTTTATGATATCACGATGTTTAAGAATCCCATTTTTATTACATGGGTTATGCAATGATGTATGATTTTTTTTTTGATTTTTTGGCACACATAAGAATGGTATCATTATGATATGGGTGGGACCTATATCTCCCTCAAATGCATTGGGTAATGATTTTATATCTCATGAGATAGACATGGCTGGAACTGTTGGTTAAACCGGTTCAGTGAAACAGGACTCAAACAAGGAATGAACTCGGCTCAGAAATGGACTTTGTCCACTAAGTTAGTCTTGGAAATGAGTCTTGACTAATAAGAAATGATTTTCTATGATTATGTGTGTATGAAACAAAGTTTCATGTTTTATGTTATGATTATTGGGATTACATTTCACTTCTATGATTTATCCCATGATATGAGATTATTATTTCTTTTGCAGGTTATGATTTCCAAAATGTTATGTTCATGATGTGATTGATTTTTCATTTGTTTACCCTACTGAGCATTTTAGCTCACCCTTTTGTATGTTTTCTTTCCCCTAGGTCAGGAAGAAGGTTATTAAGTAGGATATGCCAAAGTGGACTCTAGATATGATGAAATAAATGGGATACAATGTAGATTCTTTATGAACCAGTTGTTTATGTTTCCTAGTTTCTAAAGACACTATACCTATACGGTCCTTTCATGTTTTGGTTATACATTGTAATAAGTGTACTTCAATTTTGAAGTATTAACAATGTATGTAAAGTATGGGTCGTTATAATAATGTATTTTTGAAATATTTTTATTTGAAAATAATAATAAAATACTATAAATAATGATTTTAAAATTAATAAAAAACATTTATTTAGGAAATATGTCATTTTATCATTGAAAACCACTACTGAATAAGAATGAATCCTTTTTAAAAACGATATTAGAAGAAATAGATTTTTCAAGGAGAAAGAGAAATAAATTTATATTCACTTAAAAATAATTAATAAAAAACATAAGTACCATTGAGTGGGAAATAGTAATATTACTTGTAAATAACATTAATAAAAATATAATATTAATGTTTATGTGTTTATTGAGAGTTTGGTCATAATATATCATCATAGTATGAATAATCATAAAAATCCCCATAATCAATGATAGTGTAACAAAAGTCTCTCACCATATTCGTAAAATTGAATTATAATCCTCATAATTGAATAAAATTTAATGATTCATAGATTATTTATAAAGTAATTATTTTCAATAAATAACATGTGAAATAGTCTACATACCCCACTCATAAAATAGGACTGCTATATAACTTAACATACACCTCAGAAAAGGGAAAGTATGACAGAAATCAATTAACTCTTTAGTAACTTTTAAATTGTTAGCCCCATGATTTATAGATCCTAAAATGGATATTTAGACCCCATAATTTATGTATAATAATAATAAAATACATTAATGTATAGTATATACACCACACAACAAAAATAAATGGTGAATATGGCATTTATCTTGGAGAAATAACAGTGAGATGAAAAAAACCCTAAGCATGAGTTCAATTTGTCAGGACTTTTCATTATCATCCTAAATAATAAAATTTTACTAATTATTTAAATTATTTTTAAAATATTTCATTATATTATTAATTTTATTCCAATTTTAATCAAGTTATATTTAATTACATAATCAATAATGTTTACCCCAGATGTTTTGACCATATTCAGTTTATGAGACAAAAATTACATCAATAAGTGACATTGGCCAAATAAGTCATTATTTAAACTTATATAGAAAAATAATAATTAAGTAATATTTGTATTTATTCATAAACTACAATATTAAAAATTAATATGAAATGTTGTTATTAAAATGAACTAATGTTTCAACCATGGAGACGGTAGGCCTTACATACATATGAGTAACGTTTCAATTTTTCAATGATAGTTATTAAAATTAGTTGAGTAGCATTTATATTTAAGGAATGATAATAATATCATTTATAACATATTATTTATTTATGTATAAATATCTATATATTTCTTGTTATATGGTGATCATGAAATGAATCATATCGCTTTAAGGAGGTGATAGTCCACATGTCCACAAGTGATGTTATAATTTCTTCATTGATTTGAAATGTAGAATTAAAAATTATATATTATATATATAGTTTTAAATATTTAATTAACATCACAAATATTTAATTTATATCATTCAAATTTATTATATTTATCCTTATTACCTTACATGCAACGCGTTATTTTAAAATTATTAACATCACTTTGCGAGATGGTAGTCCACTTTACACATGAGCGATGTTATCATATACCAGGTGGTGTATGAAGTAAAAATATGAATATGATATAATGACTCCATATATATAATTTTTTCATTAATATCCTATATAATCTTTATATCCATCATCATACCCATACATGATTGGTGGTACATGATACGTGAATGACATCCTTTCGTGAGGCGATATTTTGTTGTACAGATGAATGGTGATTTCGTAACCCATTTTATGAAAGTGTGTGGGGTTGTAGGTTATAACCATATAACAAAAACATTAAATTATATCGAACTTACTAAGTTTATTATATCATCATGGTATAATAATAATTGATAGGGGTTCAGAAGAAAGTACAACATAAATTCTTGTTGATGATATTTACCTCTTTTTGGAGTAACATATTTTCATTTTCACCAAATGACATCCTTAGTTGTATTTTTGACAAAATTAAGTATTTTAAGAATATATTACAGTGGTTTATAAGTTATTGTGGAAGTGTTTAAATGAGTAAAATGTCTTCAGAGGTTTTAATAAATAAAGGGATTGAGTTCCCTTTAATTTTTTAGTAGGAGAAGTATTCTTGTAAATACTACAACATAATAACTATGGGGAGAAAAAAGTCCCCTAAAGTTTCTTAACTTCTATGTTTCCTAACTTTTTTTTACCATTATCGGATTTCACTACTATTACAAGATTTCTAACCAAGGTATCATAACATATAAGAATAAATAAAATTTATAATGATAATAAACATTAGAAAAACTGATTATAAATATGATATCAAACATATCCTAATCTAATAATATATCTGTTGAAAAACATGTTTGACACAATTTTTTGTAACGTTCAAAAAGAAAAAATTAACTATATCCACAGAAACTGAGTTTTTTTACTAATTATGGGTCAATATATTAATTATATAACAAATTTTTTTCCATTGATGTAACATTGTGGAAATTGTTTTAATTTAAATTTCACTTTCATAAAGATATGATTTTTAAAAACATTAAATAATTTAATAAGATTTATATTTTATTAAAATAACATTAATGTCCATTTTGACATTTTTCAATTAATTTGAATTTAGAAATATAAATAAAATTACTTAATTAGAATATATTATGATAACACCTATGTGATATTACATTTAAATCAAAAAAAAAATTAATTTAACACAACAATTCAATTAATTTACTTCAATATTAATATTTTTTGTGTCGTTTATTTATTTATTTTATAACTAAATAATTAATGAATTGGAATTTTCTCTAAATTATGTGTAATTATTTCACATATAAAAAATAAAGATAAATTATTTTAATTAAAAATATAATTCATCATTAAAAATAATCTCTATAATTGATCATATACAGTTTTTTCATATCTAAAAGCTGTACAGAAATTCAAATGATGAAATGTATCTTTGTTTATTTCTATATACCTAACTTATTATATGGGTATTATTAAAATTAATGTTTAATGGAAATCAAATACTCTAGAAAATAATATATCAAAGGTAGAAAACTCAATAAAAATTTTAATTTATTTTCTCTCTTATTGTTCATGATTAACCCATGATAAATCATGTTTTTCCTTAACCATGATAATTAATTATTTTATTCATTAACTATTAATTTTCCTTAAAAATCATGATAAATTTATTAGAAATTATACATTATTATAATTAAAAATATGAAATCCAATTTTCCAAATAAAATTTTCAAAGGTGGAAAATTTTAGTATCACATTAATCCCATAGATTCCTCTAGACAATGAGCTATTTATAAGATAAAAACCATTTATTTTATTATAAAACAAGGGAAATGAACAAAAAAGTCATGTACTTGATGAATCCCAAAATCTATGGTGGTATAAAATAATGAAAACCAAGAGTATCTGCCCAGACTAATCCAAAACATTCCGGTGGATGACTACCCACAAGTGAAAAAAGGATCCTAGGTTCACTCTCAACACCCCTTGAGGCTAAAAATACATAGACTTTATTTCCTATAAGCCACAAGTGTTGGATATCTACACCCTCATGAATTCACCGCAAGCACTTTCAGATGTCGAAAGCACTCAACCAGGGAGTGTTGATCTTAACATTAATAGAAATATAAATTACTGAAGAATCTTTTTCAATTAGAGAATACTGATAGTATGATTCATAAATTATTTTAAAACATTATGAAGAGCTTCTTCCTTATCTCTGATTGAATTTACCATAATATATAATCTATCAAAATTTAGTAGAACCAATGCACTGTTATCTCTAATCAAACTACCTTCATGTATCATACCCAAGTTACATGACCCATCAACATTAAGATTAAAACTAATATCAGAAAGCTTCCATATGACCAATATACCTTGACTTTATATCAATTTAATGTTACATGGCCTTCTAATTGCTGTTAGAATAGTCCTAATATATGTTTTTATGTCCCGTTTTCTTGATTATAGTCCCTAATTCCACTGCTAAAATATAAACTACACCTTTCTGGTGAGCAGAGAACTCAGTATGCCTTCATTCTGTGCTCTATTTATACAAGACCATATAGTTCAGGAACCTGTAGTGAGAATCACAAAACATGCTTTAATATCATGATCATTCACACCAACTCTCATTGATTTAGTTTGTGGGATGTTAAAATAGGTTTTTTGAAAAACCTATTTCTAAAAAAACCCTTATGAGAAAACCAATATAATGTTAATTAAAAATTAATTAAGTGGATTAAATAAAAATAAATAACACTTCATTAAAATTAAGACATATTTATATCAGATTGCTACTTTTAAATTAAATAATTTATGAAAATGCATTAACTTTTTATAATAAATCTATATTTTTTTATTATTTACTGAAAAAATAAATGTCTTCCAAAAATTGGAAAAAAATAAAAATTGTAAATATTAATATTTAAATCCAGAAAATAAATTTCATTTTTCCAAATATAGTTTCAATTTTTTTAATTTTTTTAAATTTTTTTATAGATAAAAAAATTATCATTTTTACAAGTGGAAGAATAAAATTTCATTACTAAAAATTTATTTATTATTTACTAAATGCGTGAAAATAATTCATATTGAGTTAAATAGTAATATATAAATTTATATCTTTAAAAATTATCTTAATTGTATTCATACGTTAGAATTGAACAAATAGTTTATAATGGTAAAATATAGCATGGGTTGTAAAAGTTCAGTAAATATTAGTCGTGCATCTGATGTATATTATCGAAGAAACTCATTGTTACATTTAATGAAATATATGTCATTATTTACTTTTCTTTACCCCATAAAATATAATTTTATTCTTTAATAATATTGGGGTGTTTCAATTATATAGAGATTTATTTTTAAAATGTTTATCTTTTATCCATCAAATATTATATATAATAAATCTATTTATATTCATTTTATTTAATGTTTCGTTGGAATTTTTTTCTTTCATTGGAGTGATTATTGAAGACATACCAATGTGGTAAGGGTAAATTTAAAAATATGGACATTATTTGGGAAAATTTATTTTTAAATTTTTGATGGAGGAATAAATTCTTATTTTTTATAATTAAAAAAAATTATTTTCTTATGATAATTTCTTGATAATATATGTTTTCCATTTATTTTCTAATATATAATTACTAAACATACAAATATTTTGTTAAGGGAAACCAACTTTTATGTTGTACTCATATTTGATTATTTTTATTCAATGTATATATTTTCATTATTTTTATTAAAATAAGTGTTTTCACTATTCTAATGATATTTATTAACTATAATTTTACCCATGCTGTGATATTTAAAAAATATTTTAAATATAATTTTATAATCATTTTCAAAATATGGTACTTTATGAATTCTAACCAATAATGTGAAAGGAATCCTTATGTTATCATACTTGACCTGAACAGAATTTTATGTTCATGACAGCATAATGATTTTTAATATACATTATATTTTTCCATAGTTCCTTTCACTAAAAACTATTATGACAATATTTTTTGGAATTTTTAGTTTTCAAATTGTATTTTCAATTTTAAAATGGTAATTTTATAAATATATTTTTTATGATCTTCTACTGGTATTTCTATTCATTAGTGACCAAAACACTTTTTTAAAAAATACCATAATGGGTCTCTATTGTACTAATACAATATTAGTAATTTCATTTGATGATTTATGGTCTATTTTATTAGGGAAATATTTACATATTGTATGTTATTTTACAGCACAAATGGTTTTTTATGTGTGGAATTTTTTTTCTCATCATTTATATGATGAATACACTGGACTTAGTATGTTATAACCAGGTCCATATATAACCCCTATATGCAATGTTTGGTGTCATGAGAAAAATTCGGTTGGGTATTTGACGAGGCCATACCAATTTATTTAAGATGTATCTGAATTAGGAATTGAAAATATATTTATGTTGTACAACATTATACAATCCACAATATTTAGATTAGTTATTAATGTCTATGTGAATATTGGAGCAATTATGATATCGATGCATAAGTTTCAATTGCATGTGATTATTTATAGGAAATTATATTATCATCCATTAGTAATTCTATATTATTATTCATGACTAAATTTTTGATTAAATTAAAATGTGTTTTTTGTTATCCTACATTCGATATTGAATTTTCATTATTTACACATGATATATTCCATTGTTTATGAACCATAGTGAGTATTTTTCCTCACATCATTGTGTTATCCACTTCCCCATGATATAAAGAATTGATATTTTAATGATTTCAAGGATGAATAATATTTTAATTCCCTAAAATTAACTTTTATGGTTTCAAATAAAATGTGAGAATAGAGTATATAAATATTTTACCATGAATATTAAACTATTCATTCCATTGGGATGCGATCACTTAGAACTTATTCCAATTTAAAAATTTAAGCACTAGTTCTTGGCTACGTGGGTTAGTCTCATTAAATTTTATATTAGAAAAAGTTTATTAGAACCCATAGGAACTAGATTTTAAAAAACATAGATTGTAAAATAGAACCATTTGAATTTATTTTTAGAAAATTCTATGTATAGGTTAAAATTCATAATATTTTGGGAAGGTAGTGATTTTTCCTTATAATGGAACCCTTTATAGTAACTACAAGTTAAAGTGTTATTGGAAAATATCCATCTAAAAGTAATAATCCTAAAAATCATTGTTCATGTATATACATTCAATAATTCTATTTCACAGTGAATGTGCCCATACTATTCACCTAGTTAGACAATGCTAGAGGATATTCATGTATTAATTCACACTTTAATTTAAGGGAAATAATAATGATAGAGAGAATAAAACCTATGGAAACATATGATATTTAATTGTGATATGGGATAAATATAGAGTTTTTTTGTTAGATAAGTGAAAATTTTATCATATTATTAATGTAATAAATACCCATATTGAGATTTTTTGTGATGTGGATTTAACCTGACATAAGATATTTTTATATAGATTTAGTGGAATACAACCATATGCTTTAGTATATGTTTTAGGGAAAATCATATAGGTTTAGTAATGATTTTTATTTTGTTGGTATAAGTTTATGGTTATTGATAGCAATTAGGGTTTATATGATCTTTAAGGATGACATAATTTTGGGATATTAAAATTTTAGATCAACCGGTTTATCATATAGTTAACTAAAGGATATAAATTAAATTTTAAGATTAATGACATTCTGGGTTGTGTTCAAAAATATTTTGGGAATGATACAGGAAATAAAATATTTAAATTTTAGAGGAATTAAAAAGAACATGTCGGGATGCATGATCTTATATCCAGAAAGTCCATGAGGCTTGAACCGACAACAAAACTATGAAAAGGAAGCAACAAAAACCACTTTCTTAAAAGATAACCAAATTAGTATAAAAATTTCTTAAATAAATTATATGATGAATGAATAATAAGTTAATTTTTTCAGATTCAATACGATCAAATCATTTTAAATATTTATTATTTTTATGTGGTTAATTTTATTTTAGGAGAAATTTAATTTTGTTGAGGTATATATGAACTTTCGGGTAAACATAATAGATTTTTTAGTAAGAAAGATATTTCATTTTGGATATGTAATATGAAGTGTAATAGATAACCTTTTAGGTTAATAAATTCTTTTTATTTAATGATATTTTTGTTATTTTGGATATATGGTTATTTATTTAAATAATGAAATATATTAAACCTTTGGGTTTATTATTCATTTTTGGAGATCAATGTATTATTTGTTTCGATGATGTTTTATTAATTTTGTTTACTGTATTAAATTATTCTAACCATTTTTTTATTAATGATATGGTTTATAACGTTTTATTCATTTCTGGATTATTTGACTAGTTAGATGTTATTTTTGGTGATTTAGGGAAAAAATATTCTTAATCATGCACCTGTTGGAGAAAAAAATAGACTATATAGGACATTTAGAAAAAGGATGAAAACATATATTTCAAATAAGTATAATTATATTTTGTTAGATAATATGGTAATGGAATTATCTAACACATGGTTAAAGACCATGGAAAAAAATATTATTCTATTATCTTCCATTCAATGGAATATTTGGTATCTAAACCCATCAAAAATTTATAGTTTTTGTAATTAAATTTCTCATCGACATGATCTATATCACTCAATATTAGTCCTTGGAAATTATTCTTCTCATCCACATCTATATTTTAACTCTCCAATTTTTATCTATGTCCAGGTACTCTAAAATGTTTTATTTTACATAAAAAATATGATTTCCACAGTCTTTTTTTAAGTTGTTCTAGTATACCTATATATGATTTTTAATTTATAAAACTTTTTTAAATTTAATGAAAATTTTATTTATTTTTGGAAATATTAATTTATGTTGGTTGAATGCAACACCCCCTTATTTTATTATATATTTCCCAATAAATAATATAGATTTCTTAGATATCTTATTTTGCATGTGGAACCGAGTTTAAATAAACTGTGAAATGCTATTATAAAATCTAAAAGACACATACTTAACCTAGATGTAAATATTTATGACATATATATATATTAATAACCATTTTAATAAAACTGTATATAAATATTTAATTTAAATAAAATATATTTTGAAATATATATATATATATATATTATTATTGTCTTTATAATCATCAAAAATATATTTTTCATCAAAAAAAATTATAAATTTTTATATTAAACTAATATAGTTTATTTAAGAAAATATTATAAATTTTATTACACAAAATTAATTTCAATTTTGAAATCAGCATGGGAAAATTATTTTAGGGTGAATTATTTGGATATTTCCAAAAATATTGATGCTCAATTAATAGTGAAAAATAATTTTTTTATAAATCCATCATTTATTTTTCTTATTAAATCCCCATTTAAATTGTTTATTTAATTAATTTAAATCTTACTCATATTTAATATTTATAATTAGTTACATATGAATCAAACTTTTACATGACTTGGTATAAAAATACTTTTATATTTAAAATAATTTTTTCCATCAAAAATCAATTTACATTTTTTTACATGATACATATAGAATTAATCGCTACCAATTATTTAGGTTTAATGTCATGGAATTTATTCCATATTTGGAATCAATTTTTTTTATTTTAATAAGGTTAACATATTATTTTTCATAATCAATAGTAAAAAAACTAAAAAATCATCATCATGAAAAAATGGTAAATCAAGTTAACCAAGGTTAAAATAATGTGATAAGGATTCCATTTTCCATAATCAATCTTTATGAATTTAGTTATTTCATCATTAATCACCTAATCCTCAATAATTATTTGTTTATGGAGCAATTTTCCATGAATGTGACAAACATAATATTTTATGAAATGGATAATTCAAAATATAAATTTCTTACAACTAATATCTCTTATGAATTCAAATTAAGAAATAATAATTTTTTAATGAATTTTAATTAATATATTGTTCATAATAAAATTATTTTTTGATGGGAATGTATTAATAAATTTTAGTTAATACATAATTACCGTAAATTCTTATGCAACACCGACATAATAATTCATTAAATTATATAAAAATAAAACAAATTATTATGAAAATATAAATATAAATATAATTTTATTGAGTTATATTGTTCCATAATTTATATATATGAATATAACATAAATTTTATGCTTTAATTTACATTAATTTAAATGAATAGTGTCTAAAATTACATGTATCTGCTTTTATAAAAAATAATAGTTTAATAAATCATTTAAAGTTCCCAAATATACTATCTTAGTCCATGTGATTTTTATATGTTTAAAAATATCATATAAGATCTATTTATTATTGAATTTTTGTTTTCTAGAAACTACCTTGACCTATAAATTGTAAAAACATTGTTATCATTATAGTTTTTGAAAATAGATGACATGGGATAAAAAAAGAGATAAAGCTAAAAATATAATCTAAAAAGTATGAATTTTATTAATGGTCTTATTTCAACTTATCTTCATCCATTATTTTAATTATAATAGTTTAAATCCATATAAAAATGAAAATTAATTTATATTAATTTAATATTTTATGTATTTCAAAAATTCTCCCTACATTTAATTATAAAAGGAACCACATCCCCTTATTCAAAAACACCTATAAATAATTTTAGTTTGGCTATGTCTAACCCAAATTCCATCCTTACTTCTCAACATACATAATATATTCATTTTTTTATTTCAAAACCCTCTTTGGATGGATTTTGGTGTAAACCTAAAGAGCTTATTTAAGAAGAGTTTACTTTCATAACCAGTGATTTTTGTTTTATTTATTCATTCAACTCTTTAAAATATCATTAAAACATGATGCTATAATAACAATAGTATCTCATATATAGTAATATTCTTTTATGTTGACAGAATAATTTATATCCAAATTGTATGATCCAAACATTTGGAGGCGGTTCATTCGTGATTATATTTTTAGTTAAATCCATTAAAAATGGTCATTGAAAGGTTTCATGAAAATATTATGGAACACTGGGGTGATCATAGATTTGGGACTTGAAAGGGGAATAAAAAATTATATATTATTCATGTTTCATGATTGGCAAATGATTAGTACTAACTATGAGCCATACCCATGTAGCATGTTGGCAGAGGGCGCATAGTTACAAACTGTGAAAGAAGAGCCCATATGATGTTTGGGTTTAGACAGATTGAAATGTATGGCCTCTACATGATTTGTATGAATATTCCTCACGAGACCATACAAATTGGGAAACCACATGGATAGAGGGTGGAACACGATTGGCACACTTTCTTCCAATTATGCTGCCAATCTAGTTTTCTCATTAGAAGAATTAATTTCACATTTTCCCCCTCCAACAGTATGATATATTATAGTATTTTTCAACTATATTCATCACAAGAAACCTGAGTGAAGAACCAATACATCCCCCTCATCCAAGTATAATTATAACTCAAATTTGAGTTATTTGAAGTGTCACTATATTGGAATAAAATATCCAACTCATTCCATATCTCTAAAATCCCCTAAATTAAGGATGATATAATTTATAAATGTTTTTCTCTTTATAATTTATATAAACCCAACTTTTACAATAGATTGTATGAATTTTATTCGACAACATTTTTATTTCTAATTAATGGACAAGGAAAAGATAGAGTTCATCTACAAACATGGGGTTGGAGGTCTACAAGATATATCCCAAATTCATGATGTTTATTCTTATATTGGTATTTGTGATTTTGTGTCATTGGGATTCAAATTTAAACCCATGGAATGAAATTAAAAAATGGTTGAGTAATTAGAGTCGCTAAATCCTCTTTATCACTTTTGGATCCATTGAGGATAATTAGACAGTTCCTAATGGGCCAACCATGGGGTGTATCACCCTATTATATATAAAAATTATGTCATTAATTGATGAGTAGATGGATTTATGTGAATAAACTAATTTTAATTATATTAAATTGATAATTCAGAATAATGAGTTGTTTAGGTAAATTTGTAGAAGATAAATGATTTGAGACATATTCATGGGTGAATTTGATAAACAGATAAATAGTCATGTCTATGTTGTAAATGCTTTTAATGGGGAGACCGATGGTCATAATTGTTTTTAAATGAATAAATGGGATATTAACGGAATTCAGTATGAAGTTAAATGTGATGAACCTTCATAATCTGATAAATGACGAGCTGACACCATGTATTCATTCATAGTTAAAAGGTTCATGGATGATGAAACAAGGAATGAATAATAAATGTCATGGAATAGAAATCTGAATTAGTATCCTCTCACTTAGGTCTAGCTACATTGATAATCTTGGGTCTACAAAATTGTTGTATGGTTTAAGATGTCAAAATAATGATCCTTGATCCCAAGGTACAGACATGTGTTTGATACCTGGATTGATTACCCATGTTACATTATTAAATTGAATTTATAAATCAATCCCCATGATATGTAAAGTGTTGAACATGTTTGAGTCTTGTTTAGGCCTTCGTTGTAGGAAGAGGTGGGTTTAGTAGTTGGGTATCCTAGTGGAACTCAAGGGACATGAGCCTATAGAATAATTGTTTATAGTAAACATGATTATTTTCATAGTATTGTTTATTATTCATTAAAATTTTGTATACACATTTATTTAACCGGATATCATTGTAGACATCAAGAGTGAGGAACTGTGAGTTATAATCATTCCTTGATCCATCCACCTCTTGGTCCCTAAGAAGACTTCATGAATGTATGGTATGATATGGGAAAGGGACCTAGAGTATATGGTTGTTCTCGGTCGGAGAATAGATTAGGGGACCACACATTATTTCTAGACCCATCTTAGGAGGTTTTTATGTGTAATTATTTCATGTTTTTCTTATACAAAAAAGAATTTAATGAAATGAAATATTTTATTTTATTGGGTTTTTAGTTTCTCCCATGTTTGGTAATGCGGTATGAGCTTCTTTAGTATTTCTTAAAATTGAATTTTGATCATTGTTTTGATTTAATTTTTAGTTTCACTCTGAGAAATAGTTTGTACTCTCTAACACATTCTATTTGACTCCAATATAATTTAGAATCCTCTAGTGTAAAAGGATCATGCTTGAGGTAATGTGGAAAAGTAGATCTGCGTACCACATATTGTGTCACATTGGCTAAGACATTACAACGCTACACCATTGGATTTTTTTTCTTCTATTTCAATATTTTATGGGAATGTTTTACCTGAGAATAAGATGATTTAGGCCTTTCTCATGAGCTCATTGATGGGAGAAGCAGAATAATGTGTGGGTGAAAATCCATGTACATGGTGATGGGATTATTGTTCATGATGATAATTTTTATAATTGAATGTTATTTGAAAATATATGATACACTAGATTTGTGATGATATTTTTTTCATGGTTTTTTTCACATTCATTGGAATGTAATGATGTTTTTTATAAATCAATCTTTATAGCCAATCAATAATTTATATGAAAAGCATAATGATGGATATTCATGGGAAACATAATGTGATATATAGTGATAAAACCCTTATACGTTTAATAATAATTTTAAAGAAATATATCCTTAAAAATTTGACGAAATCATTTACGTTTATGTAATTAATATAAATAGATAAAATAAAGCATCATAAGAAATTTAGAAGTATTTGAATAATTCATGGATGTTATTTGAAATGGATTGTGATATTTCTACTATAAAGTTGTAATTTTAAAGTCTAGTTTCCTTATGTTAGCTGTGGACCATTATAGTGAATGTTGAGAGTAGTGTTAAATATGTTACTATATATTTGGGGAATTGTTCACATGGTGGTTTTTTTTGAATTTATTGAGTATACCTTTTTATAAAATTTAGAAGCATTAGGTTACGTCTTTTAAGATGTGTGTTTGGTGGGTGGGATTTTTTTTGAAATTTGTCATCCATTATTTATATCAAAGGTGGAAGCTATATGTTATGTGTTATGATATGTGTGATTGAAATTGTAGAGATATTATACAATGATGGTATTTACCAGTTGAAATACTAGAAGAAATCACCAAGAATTCGCCCCTGGAAGTGGGACAGGAGGTCCAATTTTGAACCATATATGTTTTTAGGACCAAAAAAAGAACTTGTTAAACATTATGGTTCATACTAATTATGTATATTGTATACTATGGAAGGATTTTAAGTATTTTTTTGGAAAATTTCTATATACTTTATTTGGGAAAAGATAGAGATTTGGAATTTATGAGGTTTACTCTGGGGAATATGTTTATGGTTGATTGTATTGGATGCTATAATGAATTCTAATGTTATGTTCTAGTATTTTTATTGGATATTGAATCAATGGAAATACATTTTAAGGATGGAATTATAGTTGAGATCATCTCCCAGATAAATATATTCCATTTAGAAGTGTTTGGTGAGGAATTAAATAAGGATCTCAATTCTGATGGGAACCTAAATGAGATATCTAGTGTTTCACTGACCATTTTAGTCAGGTGATCTTGTGTTACAAAATATTATATTAATAAGTGTCATTTTCAAATTCTATACTACGGTGGTGGTTGATGGAGTTGGCAGGGTGGGGGATCAGCCTCTCAATGAGTGATCAGGTGTTCAACTATCAGTACATTTGGCCTAGAAACATTTTTTTTCATTGTCAATGACATCCAATTGATTACCGAGATTTAAGCTAGATGGGACATGTAAATAACTACTATTGGAATCCTCAGAAGGTGGATAGTGTTGGAGGGTCTCAGTTAGTACAGAAAACTAATTGGGGATCTGCTACCCTGTATCATTCTTGCATGTGGAGTTCCACTATCCATGTTGATCAGGGTTGGGGATGTGTTTCATCCAGAAAAGTGATTCCATATCATCAGGGTATTATAGCACCAAGAACATAGACATTATCCTAGACAAGAGGGGATCTTCACCTCCATACCGTTTATCATGCACATTGTGGTGGAGAGGATGGACAATTGATATATTGATGGATGATTATTGTTTCTTCAAAAGTTGATATTTCATTATTGTAACAATTCCTTGAATTATTTTATATCTACTCATGTTTTATTTTTTGGGTCTATTAGTTGAAAATGTGTGTGTTTTTTTCTAGAAACATATGGAGAGTTCCCTTGAGGTTGACTGGAATTATGTCCTTTGTGAATTTTGTGTGATTTATATTTCATGTTTTGACATGATAATAGGGATGGACTAGTTGGTTACACATTAGGTTCACATAGAGTATTACTATAGTGGAGTGAGTTTCACATCTCCTAAGGGTGACACTTATGTCCATAATGGGGAATGTAATATTTTGGAAGGTTGTACAAGGACAATTTAGCTGTAATTGGGTGAGCTCATTGAACATGTTTAAATTATTTTATTATACGATGAATAAGTGGATCATAATTTATTTCGTCCTATGGTGGATTAGTGTCAAGGTGTGTTTCATGAGTACATATCAAGTTTTCACAATATAGGGAGTATGAGTTCACAATTGATTTAATTCTAGGAGATGATACAGTTTCAATTCCACCATATATGATAGAACCTTTAGAGCATAAAAAATTTAGGGTCAAGGAATTAAGTAATATCAGATTCATCCATTAGAATCTATCACTTTGGGGATCTCCATTCATGATTCCTATGATGGTCTAAAAAACATTTAATATATGTTTCAATTACTAGATATTGAATCAGATAATGATTTAGGGAAGATATCCACTTCCTCTCATAGATATCATTTTTTATAATAATAAGGATACTTTCGGGTTTTCAAAAATAGATTTGAAGTAATAGTATCACCATCTATGGGTGGGGAATTCTGATATATGTTGTTCTGAATTTTGAAAGATGTGTGTTTTTTTGTGTTTTTCATAATACCATTTGGTTTGATGAATTCTCTTTCAATATTTATGTCATTAATGAGATGAATCATTCCCTCATTCTGAGATTTTTTGGTTGTTTTTTAGATAAAATCATGTTGTACTCAAAAAACTCATGAAAATAATTACAAGCATCTTCATTTAGTCATGAGTACCCTATCAGAGAATTAGTTATTAAAAATCTATCTATGTGACATTTTTGAATCGACAATATATATTTCTTATGTCACATAATTTCAATGGAAGGATTGTAAATGGATAGAGATAAGTTTCAAGTAGTTGTATCATGGTAAAAGATAAATATTGCATTTATATCCAAATATTTATTGGCCTGTGGGATATTATCTAAGCGTCATCAATAAATTTTATATCTTTTAAGTTCCACTTTCATGCTTGGCCAAAAAGGTATAAATTTTGAGTGGTCAGTATATTCAGATAATTCTCTTTAAGAGCTGAAGAAATGTATGACCGTTGCACCAATCTTGATCTTAAATAATCTAGGTATGGATTATAAATATTATTGTATTGTATATTATATTTGACTTAAGGAAGTGTGTAAGAAGGGTGATCAAGTCATGTAATATAGATCATGATAGTTGAGGCCAACTGAACAAAATTATCCTATGCATGATATTGAATTGAATGTAGTAGTTTGTGATTTGAAATATTGGATGAAATATATTTTTTTGTGAGATTTTATTCTATTATAATAACTACAAAATCCTTTTGAATAGCTCTTCCCAACATCGTTTAAATCCAAGGAAATGTATATGGTGACGGCACATGAAATATTTTTATATAGAGTTAGATTATATACTTGGGAAGGAAAATACTGTTTTAGATTTCATTTGAACAAAGGCATCGACTTAAGCAATTTGGGATTCCAATTATGAGTGGAGGATAATATATTTTTTGTGGAGATTAATTTATGTTTTTAAGAGGATAATGAGAAGATTAAACTCATTTCATTTTCTATTGAGTCATTTATTCTAATTCGTGTTAATATGAGAAACTTGATGATTAAAAATATTTGGACACGAGAGATAGTTTTGATGTTGGGGAGAAACCATTCGATTAAAATACTGATGGGGGTGATATTATTAACATTCATGGGAATGTTGATATTTTTAATTGTATTTATAAATAGATGATACATGAGAATAATTCATTAAATTTGGTAGTGGGCGTTTTTTTTACCGAAATGTATTGTGATCATTATAGAATGTATTTTTTCATGAATGAAGAAGGATGTCGTAGGTTTCATGACATAATAATACACTTTTCCATCGGTGAAGGGTTGGAATAACTAACCTAGATGTTCATTAAATAATTTTACCAAAGATAAATGGAAGTTGAATTACATTACCATGGTTATTTTGGTAGGTCCCCAAGTATTACTTTAATGAATGAGTTGATATGGGTGATTCTGTATCTATTAACCAAGGAAGAATACTTTTTCCCAATTAGAGATACATTCACCTTGGACTGGTTGAGTGACTTGTATATCCAATAGGTATTGAATTTTCATAGGGAACAACAAACTATAGTTTTAGATCAAGAACCACCTTTTACATATCCCATTTGTAAAGGTATGCATAAATCACTAGGTATTCATGTGTTTCTAAATATGCATTTTAACATATTGACTGATGGTTAAAAAAGATGTGATATTCTTTTTCATGATGAAATGATGAGGAAATGAGTTATGGATTTTGTAAAATGTTGGAGAAACACATTTCACTTGTTGAGTTCTCTTAAAAAATATTTTCTATGTTTCTATATGTGGAACCGTAGGAGGCTCTATATGGTGGGATATAGAGTTCTTTATTGTGTGGGATATAAGAAGGGAAATAATGTTCTTGGGATTGAGCCTCATGTAGGAGACATTAGAAAAGGATTCGTTGATTCGAAAGAAAATGGGTATGACATAGAATATAAAGAAGTATAATTCTAATCAATATAATCAACATATTATTTTTATTGTGATTTAAAATGTTTTTATTTTGGTGTATCAAATATTGTGTCTCCATCAGAATCCAAATTAGTGAATGTTAGTGCACATGTTTTAGAGTTTGTTTTAATATTTAGGAGTGTTTCAAATCAATTATGTACTAATTGGATTTCTTATAGTGGTATAATAGAATGTATAGTGTTTTTATGTGTAAAACCATTTTTAGTATCACCGAAACTCTTCTTATTTGATCAGTGTTTATGGTGTATATATTTTTAATGATGCATTATTTTAGTAGCTTCCAATTATTATTCTTTATCATAGTGAGAATGATTTTTGGGTATGGACTATTCCATTGTTCTTATTTTTGAGGTGGAAATATAATGTTTAAGTGGAATCAGAAGGGATAGCATATTATATGTGAATATAATACACTAAAATGTTTTCCTTGGATGATTAATGATTCATTGGTGTTCATCTTTAGGATGATTTGTTATATGTTTTTGGGTTTTTAAGATACCAACATATTTAACTGGAGTGTTATTGTTTATGTTATGAGTTAACTCCCAATAATTTTTTAAATGAAATGTATTTCAAGAATATGGGGGAACTCATGGGTGTCCTAGGTGTTTGCATCCTGAAATAGGAATAAAATACTCTATATTGTGTAGTGAAAATTTTTGGGAGATGGTTTGTACAAATTGTGCACCTTAATGGGGAAACCTTTAAGTAGATGGTGAATGGTAGAAAAACTATGAATGTGGTTCCTTGAAATAATTTGGTTTTTTATTGACCCAAATGTGATGTCTCCTAATGTTTTAACAAACTATGTGGGCTCCCCAAGAGAGAATATGACCTATGCCTCATATTGGAGAGAAATTTGTGCACAGTTGGTGAAAATTAGAAGCAAGATTTGGCAAGTTTTTCATCCAAAACTATACACCTCATTACAAAAGAAAATTTACCATTGAACCATTTGGAAATTTTAATATCATAAACCAATTTTATCTTCCAAATATATCTACAATCACTGGTGTTGAGTCAGGATCTGCATCCTCTTCAATGTATTATTCTCCCTTAATTTTGATTTGTTTGATGTTTCCTTAGGTGAGAATCAATTCTTTGGGTGAGTCTATCAATCCTATTTAATATATTGTTTTGGTAGAGGACTTGTATAAATTTTATTCTCCTTCAAAATCCATTAACACATGTTTTACAGTAGGTTATATGTTTTCACTGTGAAGGTTTTTTGATTTAAATTTATGTGGTATGTTTATGTGTGTGTTCATCCACGAACAACCGGTAGGTTATCCATAAGTTATATCCCATAATCTTGATGTTTTTGTCATGTGGATTTAAATTTAATTTTGCCTCATTTGGATAAAATTTTTAAACCCTGTAACGAATTGATAATATTGGTATGTAAATAGTGTGTTCAACCCCTCATGATCAACATTGGATTCTGTGAGATTGATTAGACTAAGCCTAAAGGGTCACTCATGGTGGTTGTCACTCATTTTTAAATGACTTTTGAGTCATTGATTTCTAAATTCATGGGTTTATAAGAATAAAGCAATTGTAATTTTTTATAGAATATTAAAATGCATTAAGGGGATATTTTGATTAATGTATATTAGTGAAATGGGTTGTCACTTGTCAATCAGTTAATGTGATAAATGGTTAAAGATGTAGGTCAATGTGGGTAAATACTTTTTAATGGGTAACTGAAGGTTGGAATTTTTCTTAGATGATGAAATTATATAGTTATAAATTATATTAAAATTATAAATGTAATGAAAAAAGTTTATTTGATCAATGAAGTGGTTCATCTTTATTGACATTGTTGGTTTAAACGGTCATAGATGATGAACAATGGACTGAATGCTAAATGGGACACCTAGGATGTCAAAGTGAGGTTTCTCTCCCTCGGATAAGTCTCAACAGATGCTATATGCTCTACTAAAGTATTTTATTGTTTAGGATGATGAAATAATTCTCCAATATTCTAAGGTACGGATATGATATGGATAATTGGATTGATGCACCATGTTACATTGTAAAATTGAATGTATAAATGACTGACCATGTGATGTAAAGAGTCCACCCCCTTTATATATGGTTTACTCCTCAAGAATTGAACATGGTTGGTATCGTAGTTGGGTCCCCTCGTGGAAAACTTGGACAAAGAGATTAATAAATAATTATTAATATGAAACATGATTATTTTTTCAATAGTTGTTAATGTTTCATACCTATTATTTATACAAATTTATTTCCCAAGGTAGTTTTATAGACACCATTCTTGGTGGCCTACTGAGTTATACTCAATCCCTGATCGTGATTCCATCATGTTCTTGAGTAGACTTCATTATTTTCGGTTGTTATAAGGGAAAGACACTTTTGTTTGTTGGTTGATACATGTTAGATCATGAATGAGGCGACTGGACATGTTGTAAGGATCTGACATAGGAGGTTGTTAGTGTGTCATTTTTTATTTTACCTTCCCTACATTAGACATTTAAGGAATGAAATGTTTTAATATATTAGTATTTTAGTCCTTCCTTTATCAAGGAATGTGGTACGGGTTTAATTTTTATTTCATGTTGAGGTTTATTTTGATATTCGTTGTTGGATTACACAATTAAAGTGGGTATTGTATCCAAACATGTTCCATTACAACATGGCTGGTAATTGGTAGAATTTAGAAAATGGGGAGGGGGACATGATGTTATGTGGTAAACTATCTCATGGAACATATTATAGTGGCACCCATTCGGGGGACTTACACATCTTTTGTTACATAAAATTGTAATTGAGACCATCTCACATGTGTATGCTGGACCACCCCCTCAAAAAATGATGAATTTTTTTAAATCATAACTTATCATGAAAATTTATTGTTTTAGATTTAATGTATATATATATATTATATTAGTGAAATATTTAAAATTCATTAATATTAATATATAATATATTATCATACATTTTAAATCAATTTATGGTGACAATGCCACTGATGCATAACTGTGGATTTCCATATTCATGAAGTTATACGATTTTTTATCATTACTGTGTCACATGGATCATATATTAAATTAATTTTTAAATAATAGCATAATTATGATTTAGTTAACAATCTTGAATGATCAAATAATTCTTACATTCATTCCATCATGATTTTATAAAATTGAAATGTAACATATGTGTTCAGATGATATACCATTTTTATGATTTTTGAATAGTTATTTTTTCAAAAATATTTTACAATATTGGGTTTAAATGTATAATTTTCCTATAAAATTATAATTATTTGGGGGTAATGTTTCATGATATGATCAAACAATGACCTCTTATAAGACGACATCCTACTGATGTCATTTTGGACATTTAAACAGAATATCATCAAAATGTATGACGTAAACTTAATTGATTATGTATTTAAATATATCATTGTAAAAAATAAAATAAAAGGAATAATAAAAATGTCTATGAAGAAAGAATATAAATTATATAAGATTATTATTTTGGGAGATGACGAATTTATGTGATGAGTAAGACCTAAGGTAAGATATTTCACCTCAATTTCTTTTAATTGAGGAATATTTTAATGTTATGAACCTAATTTCTTTTATATGTTTTTATAAAATACCTCGTTAAATATTCTATATTGATATATATAAATTGATGGTATTTTATATTTCAATTCAAAATATTT